>OX328097.1:4078241-5508646 GCA_946811185.2 Hippopus hippopus | reverse complement strand
GAACAGCTTCACTTAACATCCGCCAATCCAAGATCAGATTTTGTAAGTACATCTGTAACCCTTTACCACACAACAAAATTTTAGACTTGTCCAAGTCAAGAGCATTTACAGACAACAAAATAAATATGATTCTAAAAATTGAAATTTGTGTATTGAAGGTTATAAAGCATTGTGGGCAAAGGAGAAAATGTTACTTATCAGCATTTTCTTCTTTTTCAAAAATGTTTTCATTATTCTTTCTTAATGGCATTAATTAAAAACTCTGGATTGTTTGGTAAAGTTCTACATCTTTAAAGAAGAGGATTTTTGAAAATATTGTGAGAAAAGGAGAAAATGCTTGTAAGCTGTGTTTTCTGTCCTTTCAAAGTCAAATTCAGTTATTTATGTCACATAAAATTTGTTGTCTAAAAATGCTACAAAAGTGGACAACTCTCAAATTTTGCTGTCTGATAATAGTTGAGATTTGATTTACCTTATTTTTCGTATGCTTCTTGGTGGATGACACAATAACTTTTTGTTGAATTAAAACGCAATGGTAAAACTTAACTCTTTACCAAATGACATTTAGACTGATCCAAGTCGGAAGCATTTGCAGACGACAAATTAAAGGTTGCCCAAATAACAGAAAACATTGTGGGAAAAGGAGGAAAATGCTGGTTACCAGCATTTCCTCCTTTTTTCACAATGTTTTCAAAAAGCCTGCTCCCTCAGGGTCATTAAAAGTCTGGATTGTTTGGTAAAGGGTTAATGGTGAAGTTTTAATATCTAGTTTTTCATCAAGTCTGTGGGACCGCGGAAATGTCCCATTCTTTCAAAAACTCTCTCATATTTTGTGGCATACAAGCCCAGTACAAGGCACCCATCAAATTAAATGAATTAAAATCACACCTCTAACTGCAAAAAAAAATATTAACACTTTACTAATTGACAAAAATGTAGACTTGTCCAAATTGAAAGCATTTGCAGATGACAATGTAGATGTGGCTCAAATGGTGGAATTTGTCTATGATAGGACAGAAAACATAATGGGAAGAAGGAGAAAATGCTGGTAACCAACAGTTTCTCCTTTTCCCGCAGCTTTTTCAAAAGACTTCTTTCTCAGGGTCAGATATTTTTAGACCATTTTGTAAACAGAGTGGACTTGTTACAGGCTTGATAAAGCCTTTACATAACACAATTACGGTATTTCAATTTTTCTTGAAACTTTTCCACTTTCTTTTAGCCCTTAAAGTGGTTTTTGCTTCTTAGGTTGCCTTTGCAACCACTGTAGATCTAGATCAGAGTGTACAAAAACATACAGTCTGATCTTGATATAAACTGCCTGCTTTGCCGAGACATTCTAGGCAAGAGCAATGGTTACCTTGAAATTGCTGTTTTGAGGTTCTTACTTCTTGAATAAAAATGCCTGGTGGGTTTATACAGCACTTTTAGGATTTATTTTTTACCACACAATCCTGAGTTTCAACAACTATGTGGTAGAGGCCTTTAGAAAACATTGTGGGAAGAGGAGAAAATGCTGGTAACTAGCATTTTCTCCTTTTCCCACAATGTTTTCAAGCCCTTAACATACAAATCCCATCATTTTAACCACACTGAATTTGTCGTCTGCAAAATGCTTTCAATTTGGATGAGTCAGATTTTGTTGTGTGGTAAAGAGTTGAGGAAAATCTATTGCTTTAATCAAATTCTGGATTATCACAGTGGTCCAGGTTTACTGTGTGTTAGTGTTGGACTTGGGTTCTGATATTGTGCGTTGTTCAGGTTGATTTATTTGTAAGCGATATTTCAGGCAAGAAAGAAAACTGATTCAAAACAAAATGTCCAAAGACGAAGGTCAAGGTCAAACTCTGTGAAGACAGAGGTAGAAGACTCTGCTGTAAGCGTTTCTGAATTTAGCTTAGCTGAAGAGAAAAGAAAAAATTCACTTCTTGAGAGCTTCCTCTGCATAACACATGCTTTTAACAAAGGAGCTTTTTTAACACACCACTTTTCCTTTTCCGCACTGTTTTCTTTAGTTACAAAATATAATAGAACACTACTTGTTTGAATTAGTGTAGATATGTTATGATGTTGTAGTATGGTATATCTGATAGATGTATGAATTGAGCACTGTAACAGTCTTTTTCAGTTTTCTTTTCCTCATTCTTCTACCATTTTTGTTACACTGGCCAAAGGCCAGCCAGCCAATGTCATGGCCCTGTGTCCATGTTGCATATGGTCTTCTTTAGAATTTCTTCAAAGAATATAATTCTGTAAAAAAAACTCTGGTTGCCATAGCAACAGAACTAAAAAATCTTTGAAAATCTTTTTGTCAGAAACCATAAGGCCTAGGGGTACCAAATTTGACATGTAGCTTTATCTAATAAAGCTCTACCATTTTTTTTTTTCAAATTATATCCCTTGGGTCAAAATTTGCCCCACCCCAGGGGTCACAAGTTTAATGTGGGTTTATCTGTTGAAAATTTTGAAAATCTTCTTGTTCCCAACCATACAGCTTAGTGCTACCAAATTTTGCATGTTGCTTCATCTAGTAAATCTGTATCAATACTGTACAAATTATAGCCCCAGGGTCAAAAGTGGCATACCGATGGGGACACAAGTTTAACTTGTCAGTGAAAACTTTTAAAATCTTTTTATTCCTAACCATAAATCCTATGCTACCAAAATTTGCACATAGCTTCATCTAGTGTCTCACTACCAAGTTTGTGGTGTCGGTGGTAATGAGGTAGAGATTCTGCCTTGTAAGCAAATGGTCCCGAGTTCGAGACCCGGGAGCAGGTGTCAACTTTGGGATTTTTCATTGGCCCACACATTCGGCGCGTGTACTGGTGTAGTTCCCAGGAAGCAGAATCAAGAGATTGGTGTAAGTTGTAAGAACTTGTTTCTCAATTGATGTAATATAAATATTTTTAAACTAAGTTTGTTCAGAATTTAGACCTGGGGTAAAAATTGGCCCTTCCCTGGGGGTTACATGTTTTGCAGAGGCTTTGTACTGTGGAAACTTTAGTTATCTTCTTGTTCATAACCATCTAGCTTAGATCTGTATTGTTTGATTCATCTAGTACATTTTTACCAAAATTCAGATAATTATAGCCCTTGGATCAACAATGGTTCTACCATGGGGGTCATATAGGCTGTTACACGGACAACTTGGAAAGTCTTTTTTCCAAACCATTTTGCATAGAATTGCAATGTTTGTATGTAGCATGATATCTGGGACCTCTATCAAGGTGGTTCAAATTATTACCGATGGGTCAAAAATAGGTCCCACTAGAGGAGGTGGGCTGTCACAACATTGTTCTGTTGGTGAGCAATTCAGGGCCATTCTTCCTTTTTGTTAGAAATCTACCAGTACTTGTTTGAACTTTGTTAGAAACACTCTTTGTCAGAGGACATTGATATTTGGTATGAAGATTAGAACTACCTGTATTCAGTAATGCCATCTTTGTTGCATGTAAAAAACTTAACTTTTTCCTAGGCTATTGCGATATGGTTTTCTAACAGTTTGATGACTGTCAATGCTAATTACCTGAATGTAAAAAGCAATGAACTCTTAACCACACAACAAAGTTTTAGACTGATCAGAATTGAAAACATTTGCAGATAACAAATTAACTATGGCTGAAAAAATGGTATTTGTCTGTGAAAGGGCAGAAAATATTGTGGGAAAAGGAGAAAATGCTGGTTGCCAGCATTTTCTCCTTTTCCCACAATGTTTTCAAAAGGCCTCTTTCTTGGGGTTGTTAAAACTCATGATTGTTTGGTAAAGGGTTAACTAGGCAGTTGAGGGATTCAGGGCCATTATGGCCCTCTTGTTTTCTATTATTGATTCTATATTACTAAATATAATACAAATTTATGATGTGTGAAAGTGTAAGATGTAAGAGTTTTGTATTATTCTATTGTTTGTTCCATAACTTTTGCCCTTCATGCTAAAGAAAAAGGCCATTTGGGCATGTGTTACTGCAACCATTTAATATAATTGCATCATAGTCTTATGCTAGATGTAGAAAGTAACACAGTTTCTGATGGGCTTAACCATTTGGTTTAACCATTAATTGACTAAACCACTAAACCATTTGTTTTAGCCAATCAGAAATTGCATTACTTTGAAATTTAGAAAACTTGACTAGGAATGTCATTAAAATGGTTTGGTAAATACTTGCCCAGACTTTTGGAAATTGTGCAGTAAAAAACTTTATGGTCAGAGGTCATTGACATTTGGCATGAAAGATCCTCGTGTAGACCTCTTTTATATCTCATGGTGTCATCATAGTATTATGTTGAGGTATGTGCAAAGAAAAAAATAATTATTATGGGCCTTCTTACTTTGACTATAAATTTTCCATGAATTTACAGACTTCTAAGATACAGTAGAGTAGGACAGTGTGACTGTCAATGCCATTTATTGCTCACTTGCATGTAAGACCGGTGAGCTATACAGGGCCATCATGACCCTCTTGTTCTGTTTAAACTTCATAGGGAAATTGCCAGAAGTACATGAGAAAGATTTGAAAGGAAAGACATTTTGTGTATGACATGGCAAGCTTTTAGGCTTGTAACATGCAATAGTTGCTCCGTGCGTCACAATCATCTTCCTTCCATGTCTAGAGAGTTAAGATTTTACTTTGTTATACATTTTTTTACAAGCAGTATGTCTATGCTAGTTTGTCTTAACCCTTAGAGCACCTTTCAGGACTTCAGTTGCCTTTGCAGCAAGTGTAGATTAATATCAGACTGCACAAAATGTGCTGTCTGATATTTGATATACACTGTCAGCTTTGCAAAGACATTCTGGACAAAAGGAACTTTGAAAATGTATTTATTTGGGTCTTATTTCTGGACTTAAAATGTTCATCGGGTTAATTGGGCACTCTAAGGGTTAGCATGTTTTGTGATTCTGCAAGGAAATGTTTTGTGATACCTTACCTACCATTGTACAAGAGTTGTATTTGATTTTGCTTTGCCATGACTGTAGGGATGGACTTGATTTGTTTTTTTAATTAAAGTACTCCGACAGCACTGGAGCAGCACGCTTAATCAAGTGAAGCCGAGCAAACATCGTACTCTCAAGATAAATAAAGTGAAATGAAAAATTAAAGATGGCTGACACTGATCTCAATATTGCATTTAAAAGCCGAAAACTATCATTTCAATTAATTATGTGTAAATTACTAGCTTGCAATACACGGGAATGTCTTGTGAAGACTTCCATATCAAAATACTATCTTTTGCAATCTTCACATTGGAACACTGTTCACCTTTCCGCCATTATTGTATGGAGTAGGTCACATGAATGCTCCAACTGCACCACTTCGGACGAGGGAGTACTCTGGAATGCTCTGGAGCAGCTACTCCCGTACACGAATCCACATGCTCGGAGTAAAAAGAGTAATTAGATCAGCTAAATCAAGTCCATTCTTGGTTGCAAGCCTGCAATAAAATGATTTCTGATACTTTACCTCCTATTGTATACTCTACATGAGTTGTATTTGATTTTGCATTGCTATGTCTGTAGGGTGCAGAGGTTGATGTTCTTACACAGTTAAAACATAGGGTGAGTCAGTAGGTAGCCTGGAAAGCATTATTATAGTATATTGTCCACATTATTATGTAGATAATCCTGTATCCAATACTGTATAATATCAGGTAGTCCTTTAGTACAAGTAGTCATGTTGCTATTTATACTGCCTTTTTATAGAATCGTAAATAGGTATTCATATATGAGCCATGCTTTGTGAAAAGGGGGCTTTATGGATCTGCAAAATGTATCGATCCATGTCAGCCTGTGCAGTCCGCACAGGCTGACATGGGTTGATACTTTTTGCTATTTGTAAATTTTCTACATTTGCAAGTACCATTCTTCCTTATCATTTAGTCTGTTGTAAGACAAATGGATTTTTATGGATCCATTATCATGTGATGACTTGCTATAATGCATCATGGAGAGTCAATTAGCCCCCTTTTCACAGAGCATGGCTCAGTTATAAAGACAGACATAGGCAACAGGTTGAGCAAATGGAAAAGGGTGAGGTCGATGTGATAAACTCTGCTTTACTTCAACTTATCCGGATAAAACATATATGACTTCATATTCATTTATAGAACATGGCTGTATAATGTGAATGTAATAATTGTGGAATTTGTTTAGTAATACTGGATCATTCCATGTAACTGAAAAAATAATAAAGCATTATAAATGCAGTGTGATACAAGCCCTAACTCATCGGTAAATAGCATGTAACATCGACATTTTCATACAGGCTATTCGACCAATTTTGACAGCTTCTGTCTTTTAATATGAGAGTTAGGGGCTGTAAACTCACTAACTCATTGGTAAAAATCATGTAACATTGATGTTTTCGTAAAGGCTATTCGGCCAATCTCGGCAGCTTCCATCTTTTAATATGAGAGTTAGGGGCTGTAGACTCACTAACTCATCGATAAATATCGTGTAACATTGACGTTTTCGTAAAGGCTATTCAGCCAATCTCGGCAGCTTCCGTCTTTTCTATGAGAGTTAGGGGTGTTTGATAATGAGATAAATTATAATAATCTTAATTATAATTTGAAACTGTAGAGAGCCGATCAATAATTATACGATGATTAACCTGTGCCACCCCTCTTTGAAAATTGATTGATCCAGATGAATATCAGATGTATCACATACAGTTTATACTAATATATACTGGTATATGCATGTACTTCCCTTTAACCCTTTGCCACACAATCCTAAGTATTAACAACACTGAGAAAGAAGCCTTTTGAAAACACTGTGTGAAAAGGAGAAAATGCTGGTAACCAGCATTTTCTCCTTTTCCAGCAGTGTTTTCTACCATAACAAAGACAACTTCCATAACTTGAGCCACATTTAATTTGTAATCTGCAAATGCTTTGGGGGTGGACAAGTCTGAACTTTTGTCATGTTGTAAAGGGTTAACTCTTTACCACACAATCCTGACTTTTAATGACTCTGAGAAGCCTTTTGAAAACATTGTGGGAAAAGGAGAAAATGCTGGTAACCAGCATTTTCTCCTTTTCCCCTCCAATGTTTTCTACCCCTCCAAAAAGGCATTACACTTTTTTAGTCACATTCATTTTGTTGTCTGCAAATGCTTTCAATTTGGACCAGTCTATAATTTTGTCGTTTGGTAAAGAGTTAAATCCCATAATTCATGTATCCTGTAGATATATAGATCCCTATATATGTAGTTAAAAATATAAGATGGACAATTACAAAATTCAAATCCTTCCTGTACAGACAGATTTTGCCCAATGAATGCAGAGAGCTATTACTTTGATTCTTTACCAAATAAAAAATTTGTAGACTTGTCCAAATTGAAAGTTTTGCAGACGACAAATTAAATGTTATAGAAATGTTGAGTTGTGTCAAAACTCTTTACCAGAAAACAAAATTTTTGATTAGTTCAAATGAAAAGCATTTGCAGATGAAAAATTAGATATAATAGAAGTGTTGTGTTTTATCTTAAAATTGATCGAAAACATAATGGGAAAAAGAAAAAAAATGCTGGTTACCCACATTTCCTCCTTTTCCGACAATGTTTTCAAAAGCATTCAAGTGTTGTTAAAACACAGGATTGTAAGGTAAAGGGTTAACCCTTTACCACACGGCAAAAATTTTAGACCTATCCAAACTGAAAGCATTTACAGACGACATTTTCATAGTGGATCAATTGACACAATTTTTCTTTGAAAGGGTAGAAAACTTTGTGGGAAAAGGAGAAAATGCTGGTTACTAGCATTTTCTCCTTTTCCCACAATGTTTTCAAAAGGCTTCTTCCTCAGGGTCTTTAAAAGTCGTCATTGTGTGGTAAAGGATTATTGTGTTACCAGAAAACAAAAGTTTAGACAATTCCATATTGAAAGCATTGGCACATAGCAAATTAAATGTTACTCAAATGATGTCTTTAACCCTTTACCAGACGACAAAATTTTAACCTTGTCCAAATTGAAAGCATTTGCAGACGACAATTTCAAGGGGCCTTTAATGGTGCAATTTTTCTTTGAAAGGGTAGAAAACATTGTGGGAAAAGGAGAAAATGCTGGTTACCAGCATTTTATCCTTTTCCCACAATGTTTTCAAAAGGCTGCTTTCCCAGGGTCGTTAAAAAGCGGCATTGTGCAGTAAAGGGTTAAAGGGTAGAAAACAATGTACATGTATTAAAAAGACAAAATACTAGTTACCAGGCTTTCCTCCGTTTCCAACAATGTTTTGAACAGCCCTTTTCCTCCAAATTGTTAAAAGATGGGATTATGTGCTTTTTTGTAAGTATGAAATCTTACTTTCGGAAAAGAATTTGATAGATAATTGCTTTTTTAGAAAAGGGACATAACCTGTTTTTTGATCTGTGGATACAAGCAATAACAATGTAGTAAGAAAACAAGAAGCTGAATCTAAGAGCTAATTTTTCCTTTTGACACAGTGCTATCCAGATTGATTTGCTGAAGATGATAAAAAAATATTTGAACCATTTACCAAACAATACCATGTTTTAACTCTACCAAATGACAGAATTTTAGACTTCCCTATATGGCCTGCAACACGCTAAAAGGGTCTTTTGGACATATGCATAAAGTGTCATCTCGGATTAGCCTGCACAGTGCACGCAGGGTAATCCCACACGACAATTTGCATTTTTATGTAATTTTCTGTTTTGCGCAAGTCTACTTTAGCACAAAATCTCACGTAGTCTTAAAGTGCCGTCTCGGATTAGCCTGCACGAACTGGGCAGGCTGATCCGAGACGACACTTTACACAAATGTCCAACTGTCTCTTTTTGTGTGTTGCAAGCCATATTGAAAGCATCTGTAGACAACG
This sequence comes from Hippopus hippopus, assembly GCA_946811185.2. Lineage (NCBI taxonomy): Eukaryota > Metazoa > Mollusca > Bivalvia > Cardiida > Cardiidae > Hippopus > Hippopus hippopus. Next base: position 5,499,807 of record OX328097.1, on the reverse strand, counting down.
AAGTGGATGTGCCTCAAAATATGCCTTTTTTTTAATTATATCTTATTAGTTGTCTGCAAAATTAATGCTTTCAATTTGGACATGTCTGAAACTTTTTCGTTTGGTAAGGAGTTAATTTTTTGTTTGCAAATGCTTTGAATTCTGGAAGAGTCTAAATTTTGTCATCTGGTAAACAGTTAAAGAAAAGGGCACACGATTCTATATATTTCTGCTGTGTTTTTATCAGCTTCACTTTATTGTAAATTTTTATCAGACAACAGAATTCTTGAAAACAACATAATAATTCCAGCTAAGGTAATGGGATTTGTCCTCATTTTGAGATATTTTTACTGTGTATCAATTGTGAAACAAGTTCTAATGGCTTTATTAATCCTTTCCCAAACAATCCCGGGTTTTCACGGCCCTGAAAAAGAAGCCTTTTGAAAACATTGTGGGAAAAGGAGAAAATGCTGGTAATCAGCATTTTCTCCTTTTCCCACAATGTTTTTTACCCTGCCAGAACAAATTTTAATTTCTGAGTCACATTAATTTTGTCGTCTGCAAATGCTTTCAATTTGGACCAGTCTAAAATTTTGTCGTTTGGTAAAGAGTTAATCAGATGATGATTTCCTAGAAATTTTAACTCTTTACAACACAGCATAATTTTAGACTCATCCATATTGAAAGCATTTGCAGACGACAAATTAAACGTAGCTCAAATGATAATTCTTGTCTTTGATTGGGTAGAAAACAGTGTGAGAAAAGCAGAAAATGCTGATTACCAGCTGGTTACCTTCTCCTTCTAGTGATCAAATATCTCCAAAATTATACAAAATAAAGTCATGCTATTTGAGGTATGTTAGATAAAGTATGTTTTGAAAGGTACAAGTAATTAATTCTATCTGACACAGTGCATATACCCGTAGGGCGATAAAGGTAGGGCGCCTTAGGACAAATTTTCCTGTAGGGCCTATTTTAGTACTACCCCTCTTGGCAGAAATCCTGGATGTAACACTGCATGTTTATTTTAAGGGCTCCTGCCTATTTGCTGGCAATCTACATTGTCTGTCTTTTTTAAAGACATTTCTTGTTTCAATTGTAGGAAATTGAGCTAGAGAATGCAAGACTGGAATGTGATAAAGTTAAAAAGGAGAATTTTGAACTGAAGCAAAAAATGTTGAAGACAGAAGAGAGAATAAAAATGTTGGAGTTACGAAGTAAGTATGCATGACTTTGTGTTGCTAGTATTATTAAAGTAAAAATAGCTGCCAAAAGTAAACGAGGCTGATGTTAAAATGCATTTTAATTTAAATCTTATCATTTAAAAGTATGGAAATTATTGTGAAGATGACAGTCTGTTATTGTACAGTCAGTCAAAGGATACGCTGCAGGCAGAGAAATTGATCTCAAAAATAGGTTAAAAATTGCCAGGTCACTCAATCTTTTGTTTATTTTTTTCCTGATTTTAAATTTCATTTTTCTGCCAGCATCTAACACTTGGACTAACCACACAATAACAGATTGTCATTTTCACAATACTTTCCACACTTTTAAATGGTATGATCAGAATTTATATGCATTAATACAACTGCATGTTTTTTTTTGCCACCATCAGGCCTTTCAAAAAAAAGTATGTTTTATAGTTAAAATGTACCGGTATTAACCTTAAAAGCCCTGAATTAACATTTTCCACACTATCTGAAGTTTCTTGACCCAGAAAACAAAAGCTTTTGAAAACATTGTGGGAATAGCAGAGAGTACTGGTAATCATAAATTCCACGATAAATCCCATCACTCAAGCCATGTTCAATTTTTCGTCTGCATCATGCTTTCAGTTTAGTTAAAGTCTAAGATTCTGTCGTCTGGTGAGGAGTTTATGAAGTGGACCTTTTCACTTTAAAAAAAAGAAAGCTAAAATAGGGCTATTTCAAGGTTTTGGCCAGAATGTGTAACATCATAGCAAACAGTGTAGATTCAAGACCAGACTACACATTCTGTGCTATCTGATCTTGCTCCACACTGTTTTTCAAAAGCAACTTAACCTATTACCAAACAATGCCGACTTTGAATGCCTAAGAGAAAGAAAGCCTCTGAAAACATAGTTGGAAAAGGAGGAATGGCTTGTAACCATTTTTCCACAATGTTTTCTACCCTCATGGAACAAATTTCGATTATTAAGTCACATTTTTTGTGTTGTCTGCAATTGACTTTACCAGTAATTTGGACTAGTCTACAATTTTGTTATTTGGTAAAGAGTTAACCCTTTACCACACAATCCCGAGTTTTAACGACCCTGAGGAAGAAGCCTTTTGAAAACACTGTGTGAAAAGTAGAAAATGCTGGTAACCAGCATTTTCTCCTTTTCACACAATGTTTTCTACACTTTCCAAAATGAATAATATTTTTTGAGTCACATTTATTCTGTTGTCTGCAATTGATTTGATTTCGGACCAATCTAAACTTTCGTTGTTTGGTAAAGGGTTAAGTCAGTTCCAGGGCCTCTAGGGTTAATAACTCAAGCTTACTGGTTTGTCCTTTAAATATTTGAATTATCAAATCTATTGTATTTACCTGCAAAGCTTTATATATTCAAACAAACCATTTTCTGATCTCTGACAAAAAGTGCTAAAATAAAAGTAGATTCAACTTAACATTTCATTTGGTAGGGATCAATCTATCAGGATAGCCTGGAAATGTGCGCCCAGTAAACCACTGTCTTTTTTTTTATCTTTTTTTGAACACACAGGTAATACGAAGCGTAGAGATAGCAAAGAGAGAAAAATGAGCCAGAGTGCCATAGAACCATCAACAATGCCCGCTGCAGGTCTTGATGTGGAATTTGCCAAAGCTCTGAGAGAATTCTTTCGGGAAATCAGAGATGTCCAAACTGGACTGAAAGACATTAAAGAATTTGGTAAGAAAACACAGTGCCTTTCAAACTTCAGAAAGCATCATACTGGAAGATGTCATGCCAAAACATAATGAACCATGCTTTAAAAAAAGGGGGTCGTGATGCATTATACCAAACAAGTCATCACATAATTATGGATCCATAAAATCCATTTTGTCTGTAATTTAGAATCCTGAGGTAAAATGGTCCTTCGACACAGAAAATTTACAGTAAGTCAAAACGTTTTAGACTCGGGTCAGCCTATGGGAACTGCTAAGATTGACCTGGGCCAATACTTTTTAGCTCACCTGAGCATGAAGTGCTCAGGATGAGCTGTTGTGATCACTCACCGTCCGCCGTCGTCCGTCCGTCCATCCAGCGTCCGTCCGTTCACATTTCTTTGTTTACACTCTAGTATCTACAAATATTAACTAATCAGCACCAAACTTGGTGTATATGACCATAAGATCTCCAATGAGTTCGATAATGGGTCTAATGGTACCAGAACAACTGGAGTTATTTGCCCTTGAATTAGAAAAATTGCTATATTTGACTTTGTTTACACTCTAGCATCTACAAATATTAACCAATCAGCACCAAACTTGGTCAAAATATATATGACCATAAGATCTTGGATGAGTTCGATTATGGGTGTAATCGGACCAGAACAACTGGAGTTATTTGCTCTTGAATTAGAAAAATTGCTATATTTGACTTTGTTTACACTCTAGTATCTACAAATATCAACCAATCAGCACCAAACTTGGTCAAAATATATATGACTATAAGATCTCGGATGAGTTCGATTATGGGTGTAATTGGACCAGAACAACTGGAGTTATTTGCCCTTGAATTAGAAAAATTGCTGTATTTGACTTTGTTTACACTCTAGCATCTACAATTTTTAACCAATCAACATCAAACTTGGTCAAAATACTTATGAGAATAAGATCTCGGATGAGTTCGATTATGGATGTAATCGGACCAGAATGACTGGAGTTATTTGCCCTTGAATTAGAAAGTTCTGTAGAATAGTTCTTTGTCCGGAGCATAACTTTGTCATCCCCAGTCCGATTGCCTTGAAACTTGGCATTTGTAGTTGTTTCAATAATACCGAGTGCAGTGTGAAAGAACCGTAACTCTACCTCGTACTGTCTATGAGTTATTTCCCTTTGATCGTCATTTTTACAGCATTTTCTGCTTGTCCGGAATATAACTTTGTCATCTCAAGCCTGAACATCTTCAAATTTGGTATGCATGATTGTTGAAAAATTACGGAGTGCAGTGCTCAAGAACCATAACTCTTCCTAGCACGAATTTTGAGTTATTCCCCTTTGACCTTCATTTTTATAGCATTGCTTCCTTGTCCGGAGCAAAACTTTGTCATCTTAAGTAGGAATGACATGAAATATGGTATGCTTATTTGTTGCAATATGTGGAAGTGCAGTGCACAAGAATTGTAACTCTACCTCGTGCTGTCTTTGAGTTATTTTCCTTTGATCATCATTTTTACAGCATATAGTGCTTGTCCGGAATATAACTTTGTCACCTCAAGTCAGAACGACTTCAAACTTGGTATGCATGTTTTTTGCAATATTACTGAGTACAGTGTGCAAGAACAATAAGTCTGCCTAGCACAGATTTTGAGTAATTCCACTCTGATCTTCATTTTTACAGTATTTCTTGCTTGTCCGGAACGGAACTTTGAAGTCTCATGTCAAATTGGCTTGAGACTTGGTAAACATGTTTGTTGCATTACCTGCCCTTTGCAATTATTATACCTCCTCGACAACTGGCGGTGGGACAGGCATATCTTGCGACAATTTGCTGCTCTTGTTTCATTATCATTTGGCCTTGAACCTCAATTTTTGGTATTTATCTTCATTGTAAACCTTTACTGCTCATTACTCAGGTGAGCGATATAGGACCATCATGGTCCTCTTGTTTGCATATGTATTCCCTTTTCACAAAGCATGGCTAACATTTTAGTAGTTTAACTCTTTACCAGATGAGGTAATTTTGGTAATTTTTCCTACAGTATATTCATCAGATTTCTTCTTCAGGTCATCAAAAGACAGGAATGCTTGATACAGGTTCACAACATAAACATATCTAGTTATGAATTAACTTTGTAACACCTAGAAGAAGTTGCAGCAGAGAATAAAAAACATATAAAATGCACATAATCAACATTATATCAGTCTAATTACATATAAATTCTTGTGGCTCAAGAAATTGCTTTCAAAAGTAATCTGTGGCAAGAGGGAAAAAAAATAAGTAAAAGCAATAGGTACTCCCAAATGACCCAGATGTGTAGCAAAATAGTGTATGCACAGACCATGTCAGATGCACAGACTCAGACCATGTGTGGTCAAATGTTCCACAAAATTCTTTTTGCGAGCATGAATTCCTGTGCTAAAGGAAATGAGTTGACACAATTATAACATATCAGATTGGCTTAAAAGTTTAATTTTTTTTTTCTAATCTTGCAGTAACGGCGTCTAAAGAAAATGTTGGTGTCAACGGCCTCAAGAAATCATTTGAATCACACGAACAAAAGTTACAGGTTACAGACAAAAAATTAGATAAGTGTGTCACTGAACTGAAGAAAAATGCTGCTATAGCATTGAGAAAAGGTAGACCTGGTACAGATTCGTAACATTGCGGACTGAGAGAAAGAATTGAATGAGCGAGAGGAAACATTTCATGCAGAGTGAGAGAAGAAATTGAACCACAGCCAGAATAGTCATATGACCATATCACCCGTTAGAAAATGTTGTGGGAATAGGAGAAAATGCTGGTAAACAGCATTTTCTCCTATTCCAACAATGTTTTCTACCCAAAGACATATTCCATCATTTGAGTAATATTTGAATTTACATCTACAAATGCTTTCAATTTGGACAAGTCTACATTTTTGTTGTCTGGTAAAGAGTTAACCAGCTTCTTGTGCAGTTTTGTACTTGTTTTTAGTGTGAAAGGATGGTATTAAATATTGATCACAGCACGGGATTAAAGTTACAGACTTGATGTAAATCTGCAAAAATATTAGATTCTGTAAACCTGTGGATCCATTATTTTCTTTTTCCACATTGTCTTCTACCCTTTCAAAGATAAATCCAATTGTTGAAGCCACATTAAATCGATCATCTGAAAAATGTTTTCAAAATCCATATGTAAAATTTTGTGGTATGCTAGTTGTATGATTAATTGTGTGGTGTTAAACACGGTTTTCAACATTATTTCAGTTATATCATGGGGGCCAGTGCACCCATCCATGCTTTCCTGGAGTTTATGATAACAGTGCTTTGCATAATATTTTTCCTAAGCCACAGGCTGTTTTCCCACATAACATTGTTGAAACAATGATCAGCTGTAAGAGAGGAATGAATCTTGTCACAATGACTATCATCAATCCTTTGGAAAGAAATTGGCCAGTCTAGGGATTCCAATCCGCAACCCGCTGTTCTCAAGCCCTGTACGCTACCAACTGCGATATTGGGGCTTGGCTTGTTTTACACTAGAGGGTTTAGCTTTCTGTCATTTGATGATGGTAATGCAGTATTTGGAAATGTTAATTTTACATTAACTAGTGTGGATTTTTTGATAATTATGAAGTTTGAATAAATGACAAAAAACTTATTTTGTAATGTTTTACTGGATGTTTGATGATTAACTCTTCACCACATAATGCCGAGTTTTAACAAAACTGGAGAAGAAGGCTTCTGAAAACATTGCAGAAAAAGGAGAAAATGCTGGCAACCAGCATTTTCTCCTTTTCCCACAATGTTTTCTATCCTATCAAAGACAGAAATCATCATCTGAGCTATCATGTTATTGTATCCACATGCTTTTAATTTGGTTGAGTACAAAATTTTGTTGTTTGGTAAAGCATTAACGCTATTTTCAACATTATTTCAGCTGTATCAAGATGCCAGTGCACCAATTCTTACTCTGGAGTTTCTTTTTCCAGTACTAACACAACAACACCCATTCCCAGCTACTGGCTGCTTTACCATATTAACATAAATTTTTAATCATTTCCAGTAGAGAAAAATGAATAAATCCTCAAAAAAAAGAGCTTTGTCAAGCTGGGATGTAACCCTTTTCCACAAAATCCTGACTTTTAAAAACCGTTAGGAGAGTAGCTTTTGAAAACATTGTGGGAAAAGGAGAAAATGCTGGTAACCAGTATTTTCTCCTTTTCCCAAAATGTTTTCTTTCCTTTGAATGACAAGTTTCACGTTTTAACTCTTTGCAAGATGACAAAATTTTAGACTTGCCAAAACTGAAAGCATTTGCAGACGACAAATTAAATGTAGCTAAAATGCTGAGATTTGTCTGTAAAAGATTGGAAAACATTGTGGGCAAATGAGAAAATGCTGGTTACCAGGATGTTCTCTTTTTCCCCCAAAGTTTTCAAAATCCTTCACCAGGGTTATTGAAATACGGGGTTGTATGGTAGAGGGTTAAGTAACATTTAATTTGTTGTCTGCAAAAGCTTTCCACTACAGGAGTCTACAAGCATCAGCTTAGGAAGCAGGAAGACAACAGTAGGCAACAATTTACAGGATTATAAGATACAATAATTTATTCAATATAAAAGGCATATGGCCAAAGATATAACAGCTACAAATCAGAAAGCATAAAAATATGGCCCATATTTATTCATCAACCACTCCAAACATTGCACTTGGTCTGAAATCTAAGCATAGCCATACAAACCTTTTAACCAAACAATCCTGTGTTTTAATGACCTTGAGAAAGAAAACTTCTGAAAACATAGTGTGAAAAGGAGAAAATGCTGGTAACCAGCATTTTCTCCTTTTCCCACAATGTTTTCTACCCTTTCACTGACAAATCTCATTATTATACCCCCGCAAAACGAATGTTTTCCAGGGTATACTGGAATCAGCCTGTCTGTCCATCCGTCTGTGTACAAAATACTAGTAATTTTGTGTCGCGAACTCCTCCTACAGTTTTGCTGCTATTGTATTGAAAGATTATTGATACATTGATCGTATACTGAAGTTGTGTAAGACACAGTTTTCAATCATCTACTCCCTATGATTCAAGGGTAATCCCCCCTTGAACTTAGAAATTTTTTTGTTCAATTGCCTGTTTCTGTCAAAGCGCTGGCAGGGGTATTAAGTCACATTCAGTGACAGCTCTAGTTTGTTCCACAGTTGCTATGTCATATGCAAAGGCTTTCAACTTGGACCAGTTCAAAATTTTGCCATGTGGTACAGACTAAATCTTTTGCCACACTTTCCCCAGTTTTAATGACCCTATGGTAAAAGGTATTTGAAAACATCGTGAGAATAGGAGAAAATGCTGGTAAAAAGCATTTTCTCCTTTCCCCACGTTTTCTACCCTTTCTGATACAAATTCCATAATGTGAGTACCTTTTTTTTTGGCTTCTGCAAATGTTTCCAACTGGACCAGTGTAAAATTTTGCTGTGTGGTGGCAATTAATTTGGCTGAGACATCCTGTCTTGGCAAATCGGATGGCTTGATTTGAAATAAATAGCTAGAGTTAAAATTAGAATGGTTGCAGAATACAGTGTGCATATTCAGCAACTATTCTTAAGAACATTCTTAATTTCTTTCATCAGATTTTTTTTTTTAATTTGAAAGTAACACAACTTCTGATTGGCTAAACTAAATGGTTGTGTTAATTTCAAGTTTAGAAAACGATGGAGATTAAGACTAAATATATTCATAAGAAAGATCAGTGAATATGGACCTTGGAGAGACATAAAAATGTTACAAGAAAAATCTTTTTGAAAAAAAGATAAAATGTGTATGAGGTATTGTATCATGAATACTGAAACTCTTTTGTGGTTCAATATCAAGAGAAATAATGAAAAGTAACCATGCCAGTGATTGCCTCTTGTTCCTCTTTGTTTTGCATGTTAATTTAAACTGATATTTATAAACATACTCATTATTCTTCAAGATATGATGTTAACCTAATCACTGTTAGAAAAAGAACATTCAATGCTTAACCCTTTACCACAGAATCCAGAGTTTATATGACCCCCCCCAAGGAAAAAGTCTTTTATGACCCCCATGGAAAAAGCCTTTTGAAAACTGTGTGAAAAGCAGAAAATGCTGGTAAACAGCATTTTCTCCTTTTCCTAGGTTTTCTATCCCTATCAAAGACAAATTCCATCAATTGAACCAAATTTAAATAATCCGCTGCAAATGCTTTTAATTTGAACAAATCTACAAAAACAAATGCTTTTAATTTGAACAAATCTACATTTTTGTTTTGTGGTAGAGGGTTAAAATGGTGTGTCTGAAAATGCATGTAGACTGTACAGTAACAGATTGAAGGGTATCACAATAAAATAAAAAGTCTTTTAGCACTATAGGCTAAAACACGGGCTTTGCAGATGACATAGATCAAGATCAAACATCACAAAGTGTCAGTCTGACTGTGGATCTGTACTGTCTGCTTGTTTAGTAAACTCGTTAGTTAACTAGATGACAAAAATTTAGACTGGTGTAAATTGAAAGCATTCGCAGTCAACATAATCATTGTGGCTCAAATAATTGAATTCATCTTTGAAAGGTTGAAAAAACTGTGGAAAAAGGAGAAAATGCAGGGTCTGTATTCACCTACCATTCACAATTTCATTCTTAGTCTTATTCTAGATTTAGAAAGTAACACAACTTCTGACTGGCTCAACCATTTGGTTTAAATAATCAGATATCGTGTTACTTTCAAATTTAGAAAATTTTTGAGAACAAGACCAAGACAATTCATACGAATGGTTGGTGAATACAAATCCTGGTTACCAGCATTTTCTCCTTTTCCCACAATGTTTTCAAAATGCTTTCTCCATCAGAGTCATTAAAACTCTGGATTTTGTGTAAAGGGTTAACCCTTTACCAAACAATCCCTTGCTTTAACGACCCTCATGTAGAAGGCTTTTGAAAACATCATGGGAAAAGGAGAAATTGCCCGTAACGAGCAATTTCTCCTTTTTCCACAATGTTTTCTACCCTATCAGAGAACTGCAACACGTAAGAACAAGTTTTTGAATCTCCGTCTGCAGGTGCTTTGAATATGGAAGAAATTAAAATTTGTCGTTTGGTAAAGGGTAAAGCCATATCTATAATTACCTTTCTGAGTTTCAGAGGATTTTTGCAGTGGACAAGGGTATAGTTTATATGAGCTTTGCTCCGGCACAATGGGGTTTAATGCATTTTTCTTATACAAGATACCAAACAAATCATTATTTAACTCTACCAAACAACAATATTTTAGACATGTCTGATTTGAAAGCATTTGCAGAAGACCAGTCAAATGCTGGCTACCAGCATTTTCTCCTTTTTCCACGATGTTTTTGAAAGCCTTCATCCTTTAGGGTCGTTAAAACAGGGATTATGTGGTAAAGAGTTAATTATAGATCCATATAATCCATTTGTCCAACAACAAAATGAATCATGCAGTAGAATGGTTCTTCTACATGCAGACAATTGACCGGAAAGTTTTGATGCAGGTCAGTCTGGGCGGACTGTGCAAGCTGACCTGGATGGATACTTTTTGTAGTTGCATTAAGACCCCTTTTCACAGAACATGGCTCATACATTTGCCTCTGAAGGAGGTTATAACTAAGAAAGGGTTTCCCCAAACATATCAATTTTGCTAAGTTCTGTAGGGCTATGAATTAACAGTAGCAACCCTTGTACGAGTATATTGGTCTTATTAATGGACCAGCAAAAGACCTGTAAAAGCCTGCAGAAATACATGTCCACATATACCAATCACAAAACACTGTTTATTCATTTGAAACTAAACCAAGAAGTAGGTCTAAAGCAAGCATATAAACTATGCAGAAAAAAGAACAGCTTCACAGAAATCAGAGGTATACAAGCATTAATTTTGTACTGTATAAAAATAACCTTTAACAGTTCTTATATAAATTCACTTTCTTTATTTGAAGCATTTCATCTAAAATACTGAACCTTAACTTTAACCATTTAGACTGGTCCAAATTCAAAGCATTTGCAGACGACTAACTAAATTTGGCACAAACCATGAGATTTGTATCAGAAAGAATTAAAAATATTGTTGGAAAAGGTGAACTTTCTAGTGACCAGTATTTTCTCTTTTTCCACAATGCTTTCGAAAGCCTTTTTTCTTATGGTCATTAAAAGTCAGGATTGTGTGGTAAAGGGTAACCCTTCATAGAACAATTTTGGATTTTTGAGACCCTGTGGAAGACACTGTAGAAAACATTCTGAGAAAAGGAGAAAATGCTGGTTACCAGCATTTTGTCCTTTTCCCACAATGTTTTTAAAAGCTTTGTAGCTAAGGGTTGTTACAACTTGGAATCATGCTGTAAAGGGTTAAAAACACATACTTATTATTTACAATTTAAACATCAGAATTGCTGCTACACAAGTTTATATAGCACATTGGATCAGCATTTAATACTTAAAAATCACCAATGTATTTGATATATTGGACGTTAGCATGCTGAAGCTTTAACTACCGGTAAATACCAACGAACAACATTTTGGACTTGTCCAAAGTGAAACCATTTACAGACAACAGATCTCAGGCAAAAGGGGTTTTGATGCTTTAACTCTTTACCATACAATCCCGAGTTTTAACGATCCTGAGAAAAAAGTCTTTTGAAAACATTATGGGAAAAGGAGAAAATGCTGGTAACCAGCATTTTCTCCTTTTCCCACTATGTTTTCTACCCTTCCCAAACCAAATTTCAATTTTTGAGTCACATCTATTTTGTCATCTGCAAATGCTTTCAATTTGGACCAGTCTATAATTTTGTCGTTTGGTAGAGTTAATGCATTTTCGTAACTCATTATAACATGCAAATCATCAGATCAGTCTTGATCCATAAAATCCATTTGGTCTAACCACTGAATCTGGAGTTTCGATCCAGGTCAGCCTATGCAGACTGCGCAGGCTGACCTGGTTCGATACTTTTTGCAAATGCACTAAACCCCTTTTCCAAGAGATTGGCTCCTGATATTCCTGACTGAATGGTACAAAGTTGAACTCTATTCACTTCAGCGCACAATTTTGATACTATCTGGTGGTGCTGAATGAATTGAAACGCCCCCTTTCAAACCAACCACGAGAAACATTGTGAACAATGTCAGACAGTGAAATCTAAAGTTGTCATAGATCGTTAACGGTACAAGTAATAGCACCAACCCTTCTGTTAGTCTTGTTTGCAGATGAGCCCATACACATGTCCTGAAATAAATAGAAATACACCTTTGCCAAAAAAGCCAGTGTTAACTTGGTTAATGCTGGTTACCAGCAATTTCTCCTTTTCTCACAATGGTTTCAAAAACCTTCTTCCTCAGGATTGTATAAACCTGGGAATGTGTGGTAAAGTTTTAAAACAGGTGACATATGTAATGACAAATCACAATCTCATGGGACAAACCTGAAACAAAATTTGATTTGCCAACAGAGGTAACATGACCTTGATGTCTAAATACGGACATTAACCCTTCACCATATAATTTCAGATTTTTTTTTTCAAAAGAAAGGAAAATTATACACCTTTGACTACAGTTACATTTCGTCTACTTTTAAAACCTGTCACAGTATGAAATTTGTGCTTTTGATACACACTCATACAGGCATAAATTTGTTTCTGGTCTTTGGCTGTATAGCCATTCTCTGTACAGAGAATAGAGAAAAATATGCTGCTCGTAACATACCTTATGGCTTGTGAAGTCGTTTGCTCATGACAAGATTCTGATTTGTGAGAAAAATGCGATGTTGGCACTGTATCCAAATAATGAACAGTCACTAGTTTTGAAAGACATAACAACAGTATCTGAAATGAAGACATAAACACACGATATATATGATAATGTACTGAGAATTTGGTCATTTAGTAATGAACCACGCCACCAAACTGAAACAATATGCAGCAGATGACTTTTAACACTTTACCACACAATCCCAAAATTTTAACAACCCTGAGGAAGAAAGCTTATGAAAACATGGCGGGAAAAGAAGAAAATGCTGGTAAACAGCATTTTCTTCTTTTCCCACCATGTTTTCTACCCTTTCATAGATGAATTCCTTCATTTGTGTCACCTTTTAATTGTCGTCTGCAAATGCTTTCAATATGGAAAAGTCTAAAGTTTTGTCATTTTGTAGAGTTAAGCCACTGTTGTGAAAGTGAGGTAATCAACATGAAATAAAGTACATGTATAACTCTACCAGATTTCAAAATTTTAGACTGACCCAAAGTAAACGGATTTGCTGACAACAAATCAATTACTATATGTGTGGATATATATGTGTGTCGAAAAATTTGCGAATTACCGATTACAGACATTTTGCGTACATAAATGTTTGCGAATTCAAGACACTGCTTACTTGTTGGTACACTTGTGGTAAAATATGCGAACAGAAAAGTTTGCAATTTTTTGAAATTCGCTAAATCGCAAACATTTCCACGTCACAAAAATTTCCTCGTATACAGTATGGCTCAAATGATAGAATTTGTCCTTGAGATAGTAGAAAACATAGTGGGGAAAGGAGAAAATGCTGCTGGTTACCAGTATTTTCTTCTTTTTCAAAGATGTTTTCAAAAGCCTTCTTCATCAAGGTTGTTAAATAAGATTGTTTGGTAAAAAGCTTGAACTTACCATATATAACATATATATGGCAAAAGGTACAGCATAGCACCAGACAATGTTGTAATCTGGCAGATTCATCAAGGTCATGTAATCCTCCCACCAATCTATTGGCCAAAATGAGTACGGTGTGTACCATCGAATGCTGAAAAAGACAACAACATACATATTATAGTACGTTACCAACCCTTTACCACACAATCTAGAATTTTAACAACCCTGAGGAAGAAGGCTTTTGAAAACATTGTGGAACCAGCATTTTCTCCTTTTCCCACAATGATTTCTACCCTTTGATAGACAAAATTTACGTTTTAAATAACATTTAATATGTCTTCTGCAAATGCTTTCAATTTCAACCTTGCTAACATTTTGTCAAGTGGTGAAGAGTTAATAAGCAATTAGCTTAGAAGAATGAGCTATCTAGGTAGACAGCATTTTCTCCTTTTCTCACAATGTTTTTTACCCTTTTACAGACAAATTTTATAATTTGTGCAACATTTAATTTTTTTTGTCTGCAAATGTCTTCAGTTTGGGACTCCACTAAAACTGCATCGCCCGGTAAAGGGTTAACTCTTTACCAAACGACAAAATTTTAGACTGGTCCAAATTGAAAGCATTTGCAGAGACTGGTCCAAATTGAAAGCATTTGCAGACGACAAAATTAATATGACTCAAAAATTGAAATTTGTTTTGAGAAGGGTGGGAAACATTATGGGAAAAGGAGAAAATGCTGGTTACCAGCATTTTCTCCTTTTCCCACAATGTTTTCAAAAGGCTTCTTTCTCAGAGTCGTGAAAACCCGGGATTGTTTGGTAAAGGGTTAAGCTCTTGTCCTCAGGTAAAGAGTTAACTCTTTACCAAACAACAAAATTTTGGACTCGACCAAATTGAAAGAAGAGCATTAAACTTGCAGATGACAAATGAAATGTGGCTGAAATGATGATTTCTGTCTTTGACAGGGTAGAAAGCATTGTGGGAAAAGGAGAAAATGCTGGTTTCCTACAATGTTTTCAAAAGCTTTCTCTTTCAGGGATGTTAAAAGTCTGGATTGTTTGGTAAAGAGTTCACACAGGTCATATCACCCTTTTAAAACAGTCATTCTTTGACCCACTAACCATTAGATATGACTTATTTAACTTCCAGAGGTAGATCTTGATAACTTAAAAACACTGAGGATAAATCACTGCTTGAATGTGAAAAAACACTTTTTTCAGACAGTTTTCTTTCTTTAACCCTTTACCACACAATGCCAACTTTTAACGACCCTGAAAAAGAAGGCTTTTGAAAACATTGTGGGAAAAGGAGAAAATGCTGGTAACCAGCATTTTATCCTGTTCCCACAATGTTTTCTACCCTATCTTAGACAGAAAAAATCATTTAAGCAACAAATTTGTCGTCTGCAAGTCCTTTCAATCTCGTCCAGTCCAAAAATTTCCTATTTGGTAAAGGTTTAATCCTTAGATCACCAAGTTAAACCACCATCAATTTTTAGTCTAGAATAACACCAAAATTGTTGCAATTTTAAAGAGTATTCTTGTCAAGATTGTCCAGGCAAAGTAGACAGTGTAGATCAAAGATCTAACTGTGCATTTTTGTGCAGTCTGATCTTGACTTCACTTGTGAAGACAATTTATATTGTGAAAGGTGCTTGAAAGATTTAACTCTTTACCAAACAACAAAATCTTAGTCTGGTCCAAACTGAAAGCATTTGCAGATGACAAAATAAACGTGACTCAAAAGTGGAAACTTGACTTTGGAAGAGTAGAAAACATTGTGGGAAAAGGAGAAAATGCTGGTTACCAGCATTTTTTCCTTTTCCCACAGTGTTTTCAGAAGGCGTCTTCCTCGGGGTCGTAAAAACCAGGGATTGTTTGGTAAAGGCTTAAATTAATTGTATTAAAGCTTAACCTCTTTATCAAACAATAAAAGTTTTAGCCTTGTCCAAATTCGAACCATTTGCATTCAACAAATCTAAAGTGGCTAAAATGTTGGAATTTGTCATTAAAGCTTACAAAACATTGTGGGAAAAGGACAAAATACTAGATACAAGCATTTTCTCCTTTTCCCACAGTGTTTTCAAAAGCCTTCTTCCTGAGGCTTGTTTTGAAGTAGGTGATGTGGGTTAACTTTTTACGACACAACTCGAGTTTTAGCAACCCTAGAAAGAAAGAAGCTTTTGAAAACATTGTGGGAAATGAAGAAAATGCTGGTTGCCAGCATTTTCTCCATTTCCCACAATGTTTTCTACCCTATCAAAAACAAACTCCATCATTTGAGCCACATGAAAATTGTCATCCGCAAATGCTTTCAATTTGGACAAGTCTAAAATTTTATCATTTGGTAAAGAGCTAACCCTTTCCCAAACATTAAATTTTAGACTTTTTTATGTTCAAAAGGTCTGCAGACGACAAATTCAAAATTGGTACAAATATGCTTAAGCTCTCTGATATAGTAGAAAATGTTGTGGGAAAAGGAGAAAATGCTGGTTACCAGCATTTTCTCCTTTCCTCACAATTTTTTTTTTAAAAGGCTTCATTCCCAGGGTCGTGAAAACCCGGAATTGTTTGGTAATGAGTTAAAGGTAACAAGTTTTTTAATACTTCAGCTTATTTATATGGCTGTCATAAATATTGGTATAGATGCAATAAACATGCCTACAAACAAGAACTCTTTAAAAAAAAAAACGGATTTGCAAAGTCTTCCGGCTTTCTTAACCCTGTACCAAATAATTCTGACTTATAACAGCCCCGAGAGAGAAGGACTTTGAAAAACATTGTGAGAAAAGCAGAAAATGCTGGTTCTTAAGATGAGTGTACAATTGTTTCATCTGCTAAAGCACACTGGGTCATAATTAAAAACAAAATTTCCATTTTTTTCAGGTTAAAAATTCAACACAGAGGTGGTTAATGACAAAATGAATTTTTTTTTCAAAGAAATATGATACCTTGGTTGTCATCCCTTTACAGGACAGTCTCATGTGCTTACCACTTCAACCCTTTCCCCAAAAGTACCGTCTTTTCATGACCCTTGCCTTCTGAAAACATTATGGGAAAATGAGAACATGCTGGTAAATAGCATCTTCTCCTTTTTGCACAATGTTTTCTATCCTGTCAAAGATCCTCAGTTCATTTGTATCACTTTCAGACTGCAGATTCTCTCAATTTGGAAGAGTAAAATTTGTCGTTTGGGAAAGGGTTAAATCAGAAGCCTTTTTGAAAAGGAGAAAATGTGGATGATTCGCACTTTCTCTTTTACCTAAAAGTTTTTTCTACCCTTTTTTTAAATGACAAAAAGAAACTGTTTAGGTCAAGTGAGTTAAACCTTTACCAAAATTATAGCAAAATTTAGACTTGTTCGAAATGAATGCATTTGCAGACAATACAATTAAAGGTAGCGTACCTAGTGTCATTAATTTTGTCCTTGGTAGGGTAAAAGTCATGGTCGGAAAAGGATAAAATGCTTATAATATTCAGAAAAGGAGAACATGATGATCACCAGCATTTTCCCCTTTTTCCACAATGGTTTCAAAAGTCTTCTCCCTCAGAGTCATGAAACCAAGTACTGTTTGGTAAAGGGTTAATCAACAAAGAAAAACAGTCCTTTTGTTCAGAAATATAATATAGATGAACTATGGATGTTTGCTACATATGATATACCTACCAAAACATGATCACAGCAGGTGCAAGGTTTAGGTATATGGACGTCATACCATTAGGGTCCTGAAGTACCAGGGAGTCAGGGGCATGCACAGCCCCTAAAAGGGTGGGTCCATTGGCAAGTGAAAACAATACTTGAAAGATTCTGGCATCAAATCTAAACCTGTTCAATGACAAAGAAGAAGTAATTTTGTAAATTGTTATACCATTCTCTTCTAAATTAACCATTTGTCTCACAATCCAGAGTTTTTACAACCCTTTAAGAAGGGTAACCAGCATCTTTTTCTTTTCCCACAATGTTTTCCACCCTCTCAAAGATAAACTGTACGATCAGAGCAGCATCCAAGTTGTTGTACAATAACTCCATGAGTTATATAGCCTGATGGTCCAATGAGTGAAGTTGCGCCATGACCCATAGACTGGTATCAGTGGGTTAAATGGAGCATTTTCTAAATAAAAAAAATCATCAAATAAAACTGCAAAACAAATACACCAATATAATGTTCTGGATGTCTGATTTGATCGTGGCGCAGGACTTAAGACCAGGGAGTTGCCGATTCAAATCCCAAGCTCAGCCAATTTCTTTACCAGGTTCCTGGTTACCAGGATGGATGATGGTCACTGCAACGGGATTCATTCCTCTGTATTTCAGATGAAGGGCAAATAACAACACATATTTCTGTGAGTTTACTATATTTGTGTACCTTGTTTAGAATGATTCAAATGCAGGGCCTGAATGCCAGGCTATATGACCCAATATAAGCACAGTAGGAAATTAACTTAGTGTGTCAAGATGTACAGGTGGTACACAAAAGTTGACAGAAGATTCATAATAGCTTGGTAACTCGACTTTTTACAGCCTGAAGCCTCATTTCCATTCCATTTAATTCAATGGTGTAGAAAATAACATGCTCCCATTGGTATAAAATAGTTTCAAAGCAGATTATCATGTTGTTATTTTCTGTTAAAACCTTAATTTATGATAAAATTACTAAGAAAAAAAAACCCCTGCCATCCATATTTTGCGGTTAGATTTGAAATATTATAATGAGGTGGGAGTCATTTTGCATAAAAGCATGTGTATAGGCACATTTGGTTCATACTGCATAAAGAATTGTGGCACAGCCAGAAATCTCCATTGCCATTTTATCATACTAGCTTCACCATAATACCTTTTCCATGGCAAGAAGCCAAATCTCATAATTATTTGAGTCATGCTCTGTGAAAAGGGGGTTTAAATGCATCTGCAAAAAGTATCGACCCAGGTCAGCCTGCGCAGTTCGCGCAGGCTAACCTGGGTCAAAACTTTTTTCTATTTTCTATTGGTCAAATTTCTGCATATAAATGGACCAGTCTACCTCATAACTCAATTGGTTGTTAGACATGATGGATTTTATGGATCCATGATTATGGGACAACTTGCTTGGTCTATAGCATGGCATCAGAGAGATGCATTAAATCCTGTTTTTCCGAATGCCGTTTATCTAATTGCCAACATGCAATGTTATCATTTACTGGTTTTATGCCACACCAAAGGTTATCTTTAGGATATTGTCAGATGACAAAAGCTATACAGAGATAGCAGCAAAAAAAGCCAAATGAGCAATGCTTTGGCAAAAGGGAGCTTATTGCATCTCATTGTGATGCAGTATACACAGCAAGTCATCGTCATAAGCATGGATCCTTAAAATCCATTTAGTCTAACAAGTTACTAAATCATGAGGTAGAGTGGTCCTTGGATGTGCATAAAATTAACAAATACCAGAAAGTTTGGACCCCATGTCAGCCTGCTCGGACTGTGCAGGCTGACAGGGGTCTACACTTTTTGCAGATGCATTAAACCCCATTTTCACAGAGCATGGCTAAAATGGTTAAATTAAAGGTAGCGAGAGGTATTGTCGTCAGGTCTCTGCCCCCTGAATTCTCTCCAACCAGGAGGTTGAAGCTATTTTTATGATAGAATGGGAGAAAATGCATTTGTTAGATATCTAGCAATGACTCCTTCAAAACTTCCATGAAAGCATGGATAGGTGTACTGGCTGCCACAATATCACTGAAATAATCTTCAAGATAGCTTTAAACACCAACCAACCAAACAAATAACCTTTAACCCTTTACCACACAATCCTGACTTTTAACGACCTTGAGAGAGAAGACTGGAAAACATTGTGGGGAAAAAGAGAAAATGCTGGTAACCAGCATTTTCTCTTTTTCTCACAATGTTTTCTACCTTAACATAGACAACTCCTGCAACTTGAACCACGTTTAATTTGTCACCTGCAAACGCTTTGAGTATGGACAAGTTCACAATTTTGTTGTTTGGTTAAGGGTTAAGGAAAAGGTGAAAAAAAAAACCATTGATGATAAAAATGAACCACACTCTGGTGGAAAAAGGGGATTTTAGTCCATTTCAGTGGTTCATTATGCCAAGCCAGTCATCACTTCATTATGGATACATAAAATCCATTTTGTTGAACAACCAACTGATTTATGAGGAAGAATGGTCAATGGACATCCAGGAAATTTTTTAAATACAATAAGTATTGATTCCAGTCAGCCTGGGTGGACAGCACAGGCTGATCTGAGTCGATACTTTTTGAAGATGTATTAAACCCCCTTTTCACAGAGCATGGCTCAATTTTAATGATATAAGGAAAATGATCGCTAAATCATAAAAATATAGATTAGAAAACTTACCACAGGGAGGTGAAAACAGCTAGGTTAACTAGGCATGAAATATCATCATTTATGGATGGTTTTTTTCTACAAACATAAAACACAGAAAATAACTTATCATTTGTTGTCATTTCAGAAAATTTACAGATCTTAAATGATAAAATACTTCAATGTACTAAGTTTTTTAATTAATTAGTATACAACTTTTCAACTCTTTACCACATGACAAAAATGTAGAGTTGTCCGAATTGTAAGTATTTGCACATGAGAGGTTTGTTACCACAGTTAGGGAAAGAGGTTAGTGACCACTGTGAGGGAGAGAGGTGGGTGACTACTGTCTGGCAAGAGGTTTGTGACACTGTCATGGAGAAAGGTTTGTGACCATTGTCAGGAAGAGAGGTTTGTGACCACTGTTAGAAAGAGAAGTTTGTGACCACTGTTAGGGAGAGAGCTTTTGACATACCCTAGGAAGAAAGGTTTGACCATTCAGGAAGAGAGGTTTGTGGCCACTGTCAGGGAAAGAAGTTTGTGACCACCACCAGGGAGAGAGGTTTGCGACCACTGTCAGGGAGAGAAGGTTGTGACCACCATCAGGGTGAGAGGTTTGTGACCAATTTCAGGAAGAGAAGATTGTGACTACTATCAGGGAGAGAGGCTTGTGGCCACCGTCAGGAAGTGCAATTTTATAAATAAGCACACCGTTATAGCTCACTGTGAGCACTTCATGGTCAGGTGAGCTAATTAATTCTGCGTTTGCAGACAAAAAATAAACCATAGCTAAATTTTGGCATTTGATCAAGTTTGTTTGATCAACAATGAGAAGATGATACGGAGTAAGCTCTTTCATAATCCAATGAAAAATCACTTCCTAGTATTTTTTATAATTATGCATGCACATCACAGATAGCCATTTACCTTGACCAAACAATGCTATGTTTAAATGATCTTGAAGAAGCCTAATGAAAATACTGCAGGAAAAGGAGAAGAATACTGGTAACCAACAATTTCACCTTTTTACAACATGTCCTACCTTTCAAAAAAAAGAGCAAATGATTTAAAATATCTTATGGTTCATCTGCAAATCCTTTCAATTTGAATATGTCAACAATTTTTTCCTTTAGTTTAGAGTTAATTCTTTTCTTGACAACGAACTATCAGACAGGTCCAAATTTGAAAGCATATGCAGATGACAAATTAATTAGCTCAACTGATTTCTTTTTTGTAAAGTATAAAATATTGTTGGAAAAGAAGAAAAAAAAAAAAGTGCTGGTTACCAGCACTTTTTCCCTTCCCTACAATGTTTTCAAGAGCCTCTTCCCCCAGGGTGACTAAAGCCTGGGATTGTATAGAGTTCAGGTAATTCAAGTCATTAAAATGCATGCAGATCAGATTAAATGTAATTAACCCTTCATTAAACACTTCAAGCTTTTAATGACTATAAGTAAGAATCCTTTTGAAAACATTGTGGGAAAAGGAGAAAATGCTGGTTACCAGCATTTTCTCCTTTTTCCCACAATGTTTTCAAATCTACTTTAGACAATCCAACCACCTTTGTCGTGTTTGATTTGTCGTCTACAAATACTTTCAATTTGGACAAATCTAAGATTTTGTCATTTGGTAAAGAGTTAAGCCTTTTCGTGCTTCCACATGCAGTGATGTTTATGATAATTTTTACAATCTAGATATCAATGAATACAATGAAAATGTGTTTTAAGCTCAATCATGATGAATATCAAATGTCATTATTCATGAAACTATTCATGATTTCAACGGCTCTGCCCCAGGCAGAAATGAGCCATGTTCCGTGGAAAAGGGGGCTTAATGCATTTGCAAAAAAAAGTATCAACAAAAGTCAGCCTCCACATTTTGCACAGGCTGACCTGTGTCAAAAAACCTGTGTCAAAACATTTCCCTTTTGGTCAATTTTCTGCATGTCCATGGACTGTTCTACCTCAGGAATCAGCCAGTTGTTAGACAAAATGGAATTTTATTATGTGATGGTTGGCTCCGTATAATGCATGACAGAGATGCTGCATTAACTCTTTACCACACAATCCCGACTTTTAACGACCCCAAGGAAGAAAGCTTTTGAAAATACTGTGGGAAAAGGAGAAAATGCTGGTAACCAGCATTTTCTCCTTTTCCCACAATGTTTTCTATCCTACTAGTCAGAGAAAATCATAATTTCATTAAATTTCAATTTGTCGTCTGCAAATGCTTTGAATTTGGACCAGTCCAAAATTTTGTCGTGTGGTAAAGAGTTAAACCTCCTTTTACTAGAGCATGGCTCATATCCATTAGACTAGATTTACCCAAAAATTATCTATGGTGTAAATCTTATTGTAATTGCCTTTTTACTGAAAACAGCCAACCAAAATTTTACACAGTTTCATCATTGTTTCAAGCTGGTAATAAACACTTCATTGCACAATCCAAAGTTTTAACAAACCCAAAGCCTGTACAATGTACCAAACAATCAAGATTTTATAACCTGCAGGGAAGAAGCTTTTGGAAAAGGGATAAACAGCATTTTCTCCCTTTTCCACAATGTTTTCTACCCTTTCAAAGAAAACTCCTATCATTTAAACCAGAATTAAAGAATTAACTCTTTACCAAAGGACAAAATTTTGGACTTGACCAAATTCAAAGCATTTGCAGATGACAAAATAAAATGTAGCTCAAATGATGATAGCTGTCTTTGATAGGGTTGAAAACATTGTGGGAAAAGGAGAAAATGCTGGTTCCCAGCATTTTCTCCTTTTCCCACATTGTTTTCTAAAGGATTTTTCTGCAGGTTTGTTAAAACTAGAGACTAAATGGTAAATGATTAACCCTTTACCACACAATGACAAGTTTTAACGACCCTAAGAAAGAACCAGCATTTTCTCCTTTCTTCCCACAATGTTTTTTGTACCCTATCAAAGGCAAATTCCATCTTTTCAGCTATATTTAGATTGTCCTAAGCAAATGCTTTCAATTTCGATAAGTCTATACTTTGCTCTAGTGGTAAGGTATTAACAAAAGTGGCCAGGAACCAAGTCTATGGCTGCTTACCTGAAGCGGACCAGTCTGTGTATCAAGACAAGTGGAAGGGTGACCACATACACAAATGGCAGTGTGAATTGCGCCCACACCAACCCATGGGTTACATACACAATCCCCAAAAGAGACAGCACACTAGTGACTCTTGATGACAGAGGGGATGTGCTGCTGGACAGATCTCGTTGACAAACTGTACACACTGTCATACTCGACCGATCTCTCTGACTAGCTGTACACATTACCTGAAATGAAGCAAGAAATATCTTACAAAAAGAGATAGACCACGTAAATTTGCCAGGAAATAGGCAGGGGCCCTTAGAATAAACATGTCCACATTTTTTACCAATCACAAATTTCTATTTATTCATTTGTTATCAGTACCAAAAAGTAGGTCAAAAGCCAGCACACTCAGCTACACCAAAAAAGAGTTACACCTGTCTTAGTGGTCACCTCTTGTATGCATGCAACCTGTATTTAACAAGCAGTTATTGAATTTCCCAAAATAAATATGTTAAAACATACATTTACTAAGCAAGCTGTTGGATTGTATATTTTCATCCTTTACCAAACAATCTCATGTTTTAGTCTTCACCACACAATGCTGATTTTTAACCACTCTAATGAAAAGAGCTTTTGAAAGTATTGTGGGAAAAGAAGAAAATGCTGGTAACCAGCATTTTCTTCTATTCCCACAATGGTTTCTCTACTTTTACAGATAAATTTGATCATTTGAACCACAATTAATTTTGTTGCCTTCAAGTGCTTCCAATGTAGACAAGTCTACAGGGTTTTACAGCCCTAAAAAAAACAACACTTGAAATCTTTGCGAGAAAAGAAGAAAAGAGAAGAAAGCTTTTGAAAACATTGTGAGAAAAGATTAAAATGCTAGTTAACTGCATGTTTACCTTTAACTACAATTTTTTTCAGCTGTTTCTAGACAATATCATAATTTGAACCACTTTTTTTTTGTTGCTTGCAAATGCTATCAGTTTGGACGAGTCAAAGATTACTGTATACGAGGATATATATGCATGTCAAAAAGTTTGCGAATTACCAATTACAGACAATTTGTGAACGGAAATATTTGCGAATCCAAGACACTCGTTATTTCTTAGTATACGTGTGGTAAAATACATGAACAGAAAAGTTTGCGAATTTTTGAAATTCGCAAAATCGCAGAAAATTCCATGTCGCAAAAATTTCCACTTATACAGTATGTTGTCTGGTAGAGACACAGCAACAGAAAATTATTCCTGGCCTTGAGTGTTTCACTCAACATTTCACTGAGTTTAAGTTTTCTATGAAAACTTTGCAAAAGCTACTTTTTACACATAGTATGAATCACTTTAACTTTCAACTCTTAACTCATTACCAAATTACAAAATTTCAGACTTATCTAAATTGAAAGCAGTTGCAGATGACAATTTAAATGCAGCTCAAATCATGATTTCTGTCTTTGATATGGTAGAAACATTGCAGGAAAAGGAGAAAATGCTGGTTACCACAATGTTTTCAAAAGCCTTCTCTTTCAGGGTCATTAAAACTTGGGGTCGTGTGGTATAGGGTAAAAGGGAGCTATTTAGATTTTTCTTATCTCACCAAACTTAGAATAATCAATTATCAATAAATTAAGTAAGGCAACAGCTGGCAAATCATCAGTAAAGAAGAAGAACAATAGTAAGAAAAAACATATTTTTGGTGGTATTTCCCTTAGACCTAAGTAGCCTTTTAAGGTATTTTAAGATTTTGAAATTGTGCCACAGTTTTGCAAAGATTTGTGGAAATGTCACATATAATGAAAAAAAAAACGATAATGTAGTTTTGTATTCAAGTAAGTATGATGGCATCAAATCTGATGTAATGAAAACAGATAGATTTACCAACTGCAAAATGACATTTGAAAGATTCCCTTTCTCTAAATGCATAAATTATACCCTTTAATGAATGTAACCATACAGTTTATACCACTGCAAAGAAAAATATGTATAGTTGTAAATATAGGACTGGTGATGTACCGAAAACTGAGATTTATGGAGTAAAAACTAAATAGGCCCCTTTAACCAACAGAGATATCTATGACTCAATTACATTTTTTGATGGGGCGCCCTTGTGTTAGGTTGATAGTCAACATCAGTCCCAAAAGATTTATTAAAACAGCATGAGCCAAACCCCTCATTGTTTCATCTGCAGTTTTCTCTTTTTGCACAAAGCACTTTGGGATTGAATTGGATTTCCCATGCAGATAAACATGCAGATAAACACTGTGCTTTCACATTCATAGATGAAACAGCAAAAATGGCAACAGAGATTTGAAACCGTTTTCCTGCTTTCGCTTGTGGGTTAAAAGTGATGAAATTCCATTCTTGCTTAGATATTCCCTACAATAAATCCGTATATAAACGAAAAAAAAGCTGATTATGTGGCATTGTAAAGATTTAATCCATTACCACACAATTCTGAGTTTTAACAACCCTTAGGAAGAAAGCTTTGGAAAATGTAGCTGTTAAAGAAGAAAATACTGGTAAATAGCATTTACTCCTTTTCCCACAATGTCTTCTACCTTTGTATTAGAGAATTCCATCAGTTCATCCGTATTTGAATTGTCATCTGCAATTGCTTTTAATCTGGAAAAGTCTAAAAGTTTGTTGTGTGGTAAAGATTTAATCATGCAAATGAGTTAACCCTTTACCACACAATCTCGACTTTTAACGAACCCTGAGAAAGAAGCCTTCTGAAAACATTGTGGGAAAAGTAGAAAATGCTGGTAACCAGCATTTTCTCCTTTTCCCACAATGTTTTCTTCACACCCCTGAACAAATTTCTAATTTTCAGTCACTTTTATTTTGTCGTCTGCAAATGCTTTCAATTTGGAAGAGTCTAACATTTTGTCGTTTGGTAAAGAGTTAAATACTATTGTTTTGCATCAAATTATCTGCTGCAAATCTGTTGTTTAATCCTCCACCAAACAACAAAATTTTAAACTTGTCCAAACTGAAAGCATTTGCAATATGACAAAATAAATGTGACTCAAAAAATGGATATTTGTTTCTGGAAGAGTAGAAAACATTGTGGGAAAAGGAAAAAATGCTGGTTACCAACATTTTTTCCTACTTATAAACCCAACTTCTAACCACCCTGAGAAAGAAAGCTGTTGAAAACATTGGAATAGGAGCAGCATTTTCTCCTTATCACAAAATGTTTTCTTACCTATAAGAGGCAAAACAAATCATTTGATCCACATGTAATTAAATGTTGTCTTTAAATGCTTTGAATTTGGGCAAGTGAAAAAGTTTTGTCGCTTACCAAAGATTTAAATTCAATCTTACCAATGGTTTTAAATTCATATCCAACTCTCATCTGCCTCTCCTAATTACAGTCTAAATGGAACTTCAATATAAAATCTTTTTCCAGGTTGTAATATAAAACATACTTGAATGGTAATAAACATTTGCATGAATTCTTTCCTAACAACAAAATTTTCGACTTGTCCAAATTTACAGAATTTGCAGATGACAAAGTAAATGTGACCCAAAAATTGAAATTTGTTTTCAGAATGGTAGAAAACATTGTGGGAAAAGGAGAAAATGCTGATTACAACAGTTTTTCCTTTTCCCCCGACTTTTAACCACCCTAAGAAAGAATCTCTTGAAAACACTGTGGAAAAGGAGAAAATGCTGGTAAGCAAAATTTTATCCTTTTTTCACAATGTTTTTCAAACCTTTAAGAGACAAATCCAGTCATTTGATCCACATATAATGTCATCCTAAAATGCTTTCCATTTGGGCAAATCTAAAATTTTGTTATTTGGTAAAGAGTTAAAGTTTAATCTTACTGATGGTTTTAAATTCATGTTCAACATTTCATCTGCCTCTCCTAATCATGGAAATGGAACTTCAATAAACAGTTCCTAATATAAAACTAAGCTTTCCAGAGAGCATTTGTTTTTGGAAAGAAACCATTGTCGGAAGAGGAGAAAAAGCTGGTAGCCATCTTTTCTCCTTTTCCAACAATGTTTTCAAAAGCTTTTTCCTATAAGTCTGTTGGTAAGGAGTAAACACATTACCTTGCAGAAGATTTTTAACCCTTTACCAAACGACAAAATTTTAGACTGGTCAAAATTCATAACATTTGCAGACGACAAAATTAATGTAACTCAAAAATTGAAATTTGTCCTGGGAAGGATGGAAAACATTGTGGGAAAAGGAGAAAATGCTAGTTAACAGCATTTTCTCCTTTCCCCACAATATTTTCAAAAGGCTTCTTTCTCAGAGTCATGAAAACCCGGGATTGTTTGGTAAAGAGTTAAAGCATCCTATTTAATCCTTTATGTGCCAGCTCAGCTGGGTAGCTCAGTGGTAAGCATATCTGACTTGTGGTGGTTGCGAGTTTGATAACCAGTTGAGGCAAACTTTCTTTTCGGCCAAAATTCGCCTCTCACCTCTGATGTATGTGAGAAGAGCAGTCAGTGGCTTGGAAAGAAAGTTGTGTCATTACTGGTGTGAAACAGCCGGGAAACACATGCGTAGGAGCACTGATTGCCATGGTATGACCTAAACTGCTAAAGCAGAGTCCAGTACAAACAAACAAACATTTATAAAACCAAATCAAACAAACAATTTCGTTGAAATGATATCCCCCGCCGAAAAATTTACTTGACCGCGTAACTTAAAATTGCTCCCAGTCGGCCATTTTTCATCGAATCAAAAACAAAAAGTATATCGGTGGAATGGATTATTGTACACATGTATAAAATTTAACGAAATTCCATCCAATTGTATTGGAGAGTTTTCTCCCTGATGGATACACAAACGGACGGACGGAAGGACAGATGGAGGGAAGGATGGACAACGCTACAACTATATCCCTCCGCCTTCAGCTGGGGATAATTATTTACGGTTACACAGATTCCATCACCTTTATTGGCATTTAACTGACTTCATGTGACCAAAATTACTGATCACACAGCAGAAACTGTAGAGCAAGATCAGACTACACATATGTGCAGGCTGATCTTGCTTGATACTCTCTGCAAATTATATCTATAGTTTTGAACTGCAGGAAAAGAGTTAAAGATCTAAGATTTAGATGATAATCATGATCTAATGATTGATCCAAGAATGCATAAGAAAACACCATGACAAAAGAAGAAATCACTGATTGAAAACATTTTCCTTTGTTTTGAGACATGGTTTTCCAAGTGAATGATGACAAACCCCTCTTCAAGTGGGAGTATGTTGACTAGAAAAAAATAATATACATTTTGTTGGTTGGCGACATGCTTTGATAGTCCAAAGGTTATAATGACAGCTTTTAGCTCTTTACCAAATGAAAATATTTTAGACTGGTCCAAACTCAAAGCATTTGCAGACAAGAAATTAAATATTGCTCAAATGACTGGATTTTTCTATGAAAGGTTACAAAAAAGTAGAAAGGAAAAAGGAGAAAATGCTGGTTACCAGCATTCTCTCCTTTTCTAACAATGTTTTTTACCCTTTCGTAAACATATACCATTTTTTTTACTCATATCTAGGTTGTCATCTGCAAATGCTTTGAATTTGGACATGTCTGAAAATTTGTCATTTGGTAGAGAGTGAACTCACGGAGCACTGAGATCACATTCAGTTGATTTTGTAGGCACCGTAGATCAAAAGATCAGACTGCCTTTTGTAGACAATGAAAATCAAGATAAGAAGCCACAGGAAGTACGGTCTGATCTTGGAATTTTACTCTCCGCTATTTAGTGGATGAATTCAAAGGACAAAATACTGATAACAAACATTTTTCTCTATTATCTTCAATGTTTTCAAAAGCCTTTTTCTTCGTTTCATTAAGTCTAAAGCACACAATCCTAAGTTTAAATGATCCTGAAGAAGAAAGCTTTTGAAAACTTTTTTCGAGTAACAAGCATTTTCTCCTTTCCCCACAATGTTTTCTACACTATTAAAGACAGAAATCATCAGGTGAGCAACGTATATTTTGTCGTCTGCACATGTTATGAATTTGGTTGAGTCCAAATTTTGTCGTGTGGTAAAGAGTTAAAACATAGGATTGTTCTGCAAGACTTTAGATTGAAGATAGCCATTGCGACAGGATTCATTCCTCTCTCACCGCTGATCATTGTTTCGACGATGGTTATGTGAGAAGGCAGACAGTGGCTTGGAAAGAATATTGTGCGGACTACTGGTAAAAGAAATTCCAGGAAAGGATGGATAGGTGCACTGGCTATATAATTGAAATAGTGTTGAAAATGGTGTTAAACACCATACAATCAATCAATCATTGGCAAGACTTTAACAGTTTCCTGTATACACCAGTTTCTTTTTTCATCCAATACGGTACAAACACTTCATTTTAGAGCATCGCAAGCATGTCTTTTGAAATATAACATATAGCATAAAAGGACCTTGTGACAAGAAATTGCTCCATTTCCTTAGATGTTTTCAATTCATTTAAAAGGATAGCTTTTTTCTTTTCAATATTTTTGTGGTTTGTGAAAAGCATGTACAACGATGGATCAAGCTAGCGAGATCGACCAAGGTCAGAGATGCACTTGCCCCCAGGGTATGCAATCAATTTAACCTCATAATTGGCCTTGATATGTCATATGAGTTTTGGCCTAACTACTTAGTATGTCTATTCAGCTCATTCAATCCATTACCAACAGTCACCCCTGAGGTAGAAGGCTTTTGAAAATATCATGTGAAAAGGAGGGAAAAAGGGGCTGGTATCTAGCATATTTCTTCTTTTCAAACAATGTTTTTCACCTTTTCAACGACAAATCTTGTATCAGATACTTTGAACCCTATTTAATTTGTCTTCTACAAATACCTCAATGGAGGCAATTCCAAAAATTCAATCTTATTGTATGGTGAGGAGTTCACCATACCATACAGCAAAATTTTAGACTCATTCAAGGTAAATGCATTTGCAGATTAAAAATTACATGCAGCACAAATGATGTAATTTCTTTGTGAAAAGGTAGTAAAACATTATGGGAAAATGAAAAAATGTCAGTTATCATTATTTTCTCCTTTTCCCACAATATTTTAAACAGCCTTAGTGACCAATGTCATTTAAACTCCAATTTGTGTTGTAAAGGCTTAAACGACAAACTTATTCTTTGAGCTGCATTAAATGTGTCATCTACAAATACTTCAAAATGGATCAGTCTAAAATTTAAACATTTGGTGAAGAGTTACAGAGAGAAAGGAAGTTGTTACACAAAAACATCAATTCAGAGCTCCAGATAAGAGGGAGTGATGATATTCTAAAGTTATTATTTCTCTTCGAAACCCTATGTTGTGGGTACTCATTAGAATCGTCTCAATGAGACGATTCTAATGAGTACCCACATCATAGGGTTTAGTGGAGAATAATTAATATTTTCAATTTTGAAATCAAAATCACTCCCTCTATCTGGAGCTCTGCATCATGTTGTGACTGATATGGTACTTTTGTGCTCTGTCAATGTCATATTTTTTACAATGTTTAACCCTTTACTAGATGACAAAATTTTAGATATATCCATAATGAAAGCAATAGCAAACTACAAATATACTGTGACTCAAACAATACAGGGTAGAAAATATTCTCATAGATCACTTGTTAGCCCTGAAAGTGCCTTTTCTGATTAGTTGCCTTTGCTGTCAGTGAAGATCAAGATCAGACTACACAAAACGTGCAGTCTGATCTTTGATCAACACTATCTACTTTGCTAAATCTCAATAGACAAAAGCACCCATGAAATTGTAATTATTTAGGTCTTATTGTTCAACTGAAAATGTCTGATGGGTTTACTTCGTGCTCTAATGTTAAGAATTAGTTATCAATAGGTCATGTCTTATTTCTTACATGAGGTATTTGTGTTATCATGAAAGTGTCCTTGGGCAAGGCACCTCAGTCTCAGTCTAGGTCTGGTGTTACCTAGGTAGCGCATGGGAAAGCAAACTATCTTTGTGATCAATGTGACTTAAGTGATGTTGAGAGCTGCAAAAAAAAAACACCACTCAATCAATCTTTCAATGATACAGCCCAGTGTCTTTGCAGCTTGGAAGAAATTGTATACTCTCGCCGGGCCCCATAGCTCAGTCGGTAACGTGCAGGACTTGAGAACAGGGGGTCGTGTGTTCAATCCCTGGCTCGGCCAATTTCTTTCCGAGGATTAATGATAGTCATTGTGACAAGATGCATTCCTCTCCCACCGCTGACCATTGTTTTGACTATGGTTGTGTGGGAAAACAGCCAGTGGCTTGGAAAGAAAATTGTGTTGAATACGAGTAAAAGAGACTCCAGGAAAGCATAGATAGGTTCACTGGCTGCCATGAATAATGTTGAATAATGTTGAAAACCAGGGCATTTAAACACCATACAATCAATCAATCAATTCTAATACTCTCAAATGGTACAGGAGTGGATCCATACTTCTAAATCAAAAACTTGCTGAGATTTTGCTCAAACTTAAGATTTCATTACAGCTTTGGCAAGTATAACAACAAGAAATAAAGAATATTAATTACTAAGGGGAAGAAAAGAAAAAATTAAAAATTCTGTGAGGTACATCAAATCAATTCCGTATAGATCTGATTTCTCAAATTTTATACTCAGCCCAGTAGTTTTAGATGCAACTTAGGAGGTGAGCGATCAAGGGCCGTCATGACCCTCTTGTTGCGCTGATGGTTATGAATTCTTGCATCAGTCTGGCCAACAACTGTAATGAGTGATGAAAAATATGGACATAAAATATAGGCTCAGACCTATCTGTAATACATGGGATATAGCTGTAACAAGAATGATCTTATAAATAAGCCTTCAGGATAACTTAGACTAGACCTACACCTATAAATAGATCTATGGAAATTACCTGCGGATGAACGATTTTAAAACCAATACTCCTTTCATCTGCTTTCATATTTGTCTATCTCTTTCACCGAGAATGTTTTAACACACAGAGCTGCATCGGACATGCAAAAATACTCTGATCAATCACTCACATACATTCAGCTTGCCAACAAGAAGACTGTTTATAAATCACTGCAGATATTTACACTCATGAAACACGTACACGTGAGGCTTGCCTGACAGGGTGATGCTGTACATAAAAGTAATAATAGAAACATTGGCAAATTGTTACAAAACCGATATCTTAACTGAGATATCAAAACAATAAACACGCTATAGTCTGGAGACCGCTTGTTGAAATTATTCTGGCTAAAGGCAAAAATGCAATTTTTGCATTTTTTTTTACGTTTATCTAGATCCATAAAGATCCGAACCTTAAAGGGAGCTAGATCTATCCAGACTTTTAGTTAAAACAATCTTCATCATGGATCGTATTTAAACTTAGATCTATTCCTGTTTCAAGCAGATACTAGTAGGAACTGGAAAAGCATTCTCGTAATTAATAGGATTAATAGATATGACATGCTCTGGCAAAAGAGGGTTCAATGCATCTCCGTGATGCATTATACCAAGCAAGTCACCACAGTATTATGGAATCATAAAATCCATTTTGTCTACAGACTCATGAGGTAGACCGGTCCTTTTATGTGCAGAAAATTGACCGATGGCAAAACGGTTCGACCAGGTCAGCCTGCGAAGACTCACTTGTGTCGATAGTTTTCTCTCTCTCTCTCGCAGATGCATGGCTCATTGATATAAGTTTAATCGTAAATATACGTAATTGAAACTGTTGCAAAGATGTTACGAGCAATATCTCCTTTTCCACAGAAGTTACGAGCAATATCTCCTTTTCCACAGCGTTTTTAAATGTGTTGTGCATTAACACTCTTTTTCAAAGAATCTCGAATTTAACTCTTTACCAAACAACAAAATTATAGACTGGCCCAAATTGAAAGCATTTACAGACGACAAAATAAATATGGCTCAAAAACTGAAAATTGTTTTGGAAGGGTAGAAAACATTGTGGGAAAAGGAGAAAATGCTGGTTACCAGCATTTTCTCCTTTTCCTACAATGTTTTCAAAAGGCTTTTTTTCTCAGGGTCGTTAAAATTCGGGATTGTGTGGTAAAAGGTTAACGACCCTGGGTAATGCTGAAAACCAGCATTTTTTTCTTATCCCACAATGTTGCCTACCACATCCAAAACAAATTCAATCATTTCAACAACATATAAATTGTCATCTCATGACCACGCTTTGAATTTCGACAAGTTTACTCTATTTTTGTGTGTGGTGAAGAGTTAAAAGGAAACTTGTGCATGCAGGAGGTAATGAGTTAGACGATAAAGTTCTACGGAACCCTAAAGCGGCCACCTAAAACCTCGTATGTCTAACGCTTTAAAAATCATGGAATGCTAAAGGGGCCATCAAAAACCTCGCATGTCTAGGCATGCAAGGTTTTGGGTGACCCCTTTAGGTTTGCGTAGATAACTTCATTAGTTAATGCGAGGTTTTGATATCTCCTTTAGGATTCCGTTGATGACTACTCTAGTTAAAGCCATGTTTTGGATGGCCCCACAAGGATTCCGTAGATAACTACACTAGTTAATGCGAGGTTTAGGGTGACCCCATTAGGTTTGCGTAGATAAACACTAGTTAATGCGTGGCTTTGGCGGCCCCTACAGGATTCCTTAGATAGGCCTAGCAACAATAGTTAAAGATTTGTTTTTTGTGGCCCCTCTAGGATTCCGTAGAAAACTAGTTTACAGTTTATACAGGAGCAAAGAAAACCATAAATGTACTTCACCTGCGTCAATAATGAACAAGCTCATGATATAAAGTCAGATCTGGTAGATCTCTTACATTGACAACTTTACTTACATCTAGACAGATTCTTATTCCCACCCCCCACCCCCCATTTCAATGCCATCACTAGATCTGGATATGTTTGCAATACCATTTGAAATATTTTGTTGACTTAAGATTTAATCCTTTACCACACGAGAAAATATCAAACCCGTCCATGGGCTATCTAATACACGAGCAGAATACAATTGAAATGCTGCTCAAATGATGGACTTTGTCTTTAAAAGAGGGATAAACATTCCGAAAAAAAATAGAAAATACTGGTAACCAGCATTTTCCTTTTTTCCTATGGTGTTTTCAAAAGCCATTTCTCTCAGGGTCGTACAACTCGATTTTCTTTTTGTAAAGGATTAAAAAGCCTACGAGCTATCATGAGTGTATTACTGTACCTGCAACCAATTTCATTTCAATGACTGATAGTACGTCGTAATCTAGAGCCATAAGTGGAATTTCTCTACTGTTAACTGAAACTAAAGGTCAGGGGATTCTGTTATAATAATCATTATGTATTATACCTATTTAAGGTCTACGCCCCTTAACTCTCATATTAAAATACGGAAGCTGCCGAGATTGGTCGAATAGCCTTTACGAAAACGTCGATGTTACACGATATTTACCGATGAGTTAGGGGTCGTAATACTTAAGAAACAACAAAATTTTGGAGATGTCCAAATGCAAAGCATTTGCATACGATAAATTAGATCTAAATACTGCTTCCATGGTAGAATTTGTCTCTGAAAGGGTGAAAAACATTATGGGAGAAGGAGAAAATGCTGGTCACCAGCATTTTCTCCTTTTCCCATAATGTTTTCAAAAGCCTCCTTCCTAAGGGTTGTTTAAACTCGGGATTGTATGGTAAAGGGGTTAAATGAATATGGATTAAGAATCAAAGGTCTGATAGTTGTGAGAGCCACCTGGTGCTTATTAACTAGAGTCATTAGTCATTATGTTTCACATGTATATTTCTAAACTCGACTGGAAAAGTTCGTTGCATTTATCGTGTTCTGCTATTATCTAATCATCAACCTGGTATATAAGAACGAAACTGGTGGATTAGTATCAATAAATCTGCCACGGTGGAAGAATCTGATTGGTCAAAATTGTTTTTAGCATCACGCTGTTACTTCAAAGCTGATATTCAGATTTCGTTGACCAATCACGTTCGTTCAACATATTTACTGCGGTATTGAAATTTCCTTGTCACGGCAGACAAAGAAAAATTATGTTGTCCGCCTTCAGTGTTACGACGTCTTTAATCGCTTAATTCTTTACCAAAAGACAAAATTTTAGACTTTTCCGAATTGAAAGCTTTTGTAGACGAGAAATTAAATGTGACTTAAAATGATGAATTTTGTCTGTGAGAAGGTCTCTAGTCTCTTCTTGCAAAATGTTGCCCCTGACGGCTGCAAGGTTGCACAGATTACGACGGATATAAAATGCATTTCATGCTTTGCAGGCATGGTGAAATGGTCCTTAAATATGCAGGAAATTTACAAATAGCAAAAAGTTTCGACTTATGCCAGCCTGCGCAGTCTGACATGAGTCGATACTTTTTGCAGATGCATTAAGCCCCCTTTTGACAGAGCATAGTCGATCGACTAATAAAATAATCATATGCCTTGCTGGTAAATATTTCAGATTAGGGAATGGTTACAGTTTTAGATGCAACAAACCTTTAAAATTCTAGGGAAGATGTCTTTGTTGACGGGTCTTTCAAGTGCTGTCATTATCATTTCTGTCATTTGTGTATACCAGTCAGACATGAATTACTGGAACATATAAATCCGCATCCGCCCATACATTACATAATTTTCCGTGCTTTCGTTTAGAAAAAAACGCGCTTTTGATTATGCCAATCAGCTCTTTCTTGGTGTCCGTGGTTGTGATGTAGAGCGTCTGCAGTTCGATTCCCGGGAAAGGGTGTCCACTACATCGCGAGTACTGGTGTAGTCTATATTTGTCCCAATTACCTTCTTTTCATCAAGAATAGCATTCTGGCCACATTATTTTCATGAGTTTAGGACTGAAAATGTGGCGTCTAGAGTACACATAAGGTTTTTTCTATGATTTGATCCACTGATCTACTATTTAACACAGTGTGCCCCAATTTGGAATTTGTCTGAGATATCGTCAAGACAAACATTCTGATCAAGTTTCACGAGTTTCAAGCTCAAAATGCGGCCTCTAGAGTTTACACAATGTTTTTTTAAGATTTAGCTGAGCAATTTTGACCAAATTTCAAACTTGACATAGATATCAAGACAAAGATTCTGACCAAGTTTTATGAGCATCTGATTGAAAATGTGGCCTTTAAAGTGCACACAACGTTTTATTAACGTTTGGCCCAGTGACCTACTTTTTTACCAAAAGTGACCCAATTTAAGACTTGTACGGGATATCATCAAGACAAACATTCTGATCAAGTTTCGTGAGTTAAGTGCTTAAGATGTGGCCTCTAAAGTGCACACAAGGTTTTTATAAAGATTTGGCCGAGTGACCTACTTTTTGACCGAAAGTTACCCTATTTCCAACTAGTTCGAGATATTATCAAGACAAACGTTCTGACCGAGTTTGATCAGTTTAAGGCCAAAGATGTTGCTTCTAGAGTGTGCACACAAGGTTTTATAAAGATTTGAATCACTGACCTACTTTTTGATCTGATGTGACCATATTTCAAACATGTTCGAGATAACATCAGGACAAACATTCTGAAAACGCTTCATGTGTGACACTCTGAAAATGTGGCCTCTAGAGTGCACACAGGTAATTGTTGAAGACCGCACGACGCACGAAGGACGCCGGACGATCACAGCACGATCACAAAAGCTTCCCTTGAGCATTTCGTGCTCAGGTGAGCTAAAAAACAATAAATATGGACCATGCTCTGAAAAGGGGGCTTAATGCATCTGCAAAAAGTATCAACCACGGTCAGCCTGCGCAGGCTGATCTAGGCCAAAACATTTTATGATTGGTCAATTTTCTGCATGTCATAGGACCAGTCTATCTCATGATTCAGACGGTTGTTATGGATCTGTAGGTATGTGATGACCAGCTCGGGACAATACCTCACGGGGATGCATCAAGCCCCCTTTTACCAGAACATGGTATGTATCTTTAATAAAAGATAGCTGGGCTCAACTCTTTTCCAAAATTTTATACCGCGGACTAAAATCAACGGATCACCTGTGGTTTGACGATTGGGAAAACCGCTTTCTATAAATATCTTTGTGGGTCACGTTTGAAGTTCAAATACATACCACTTTGACATTCATGACCTACTAATATGCTCATTTCTTCTTTTTTAAATAGTCAACAAGCGAAGCGGAACATAACATACAATGATACATCACTTACTTCAAGTTTCGTTGGATGTTTCACGCTTTTTTTTTTTAACATCATTACAGTCATAGCACGACGAACCGTACACCTAGCCATCCGATTCTAGAGTTTCTACCACTAGCACTCCGTACAACACTCTGTCAAAGCCACTTGCTTCTTTCCTTTAACATCGCCGAAAAAATGCTTAGAGATGAGAGGAGAATGAACCCTGTCGCAGTGACTATATTATCAACCCTCCGAAAGAGTCTTTTCGGGCTGGGGTCATTATCTTACGCTAGGTGGCATTTTTCAAATACAGACCTTTCTGATTTGCATTATCTCCCGCTAGATGGCATTCTACAAATACACATCTATCTAATTTGGGCATTCTGGGTACAGAACCGGACTACTTTTCAAAACGACAACCGTTACTTTGAATTTCAAAATGAAATAAACGTTTACTCATTAAAACGTTACCTGGTGCGATTCACTCAGC
The DNA here is from genome assembly GCA_946811185.2 of Hippopus hippopus. Taxonomy (NCBI): domain Eukaryota; kingdom Metazoa; phylum Mollusca; class Bivalvia; order Cardiida; family Cardiidae; genus Hippopus; species Hippopus hippopus. Next base: position 5,462,344 of record OX328097.1, on the reverse strand, counting down.
TATGATCAGCTAGCATGTAACCTATGCACCGGCCATTTATCATCAAAACAGCCCAGGGCTACAGGCTTTGGTAATAGCTTCGGTATAAGCCCTACTTTTCCCAAGTATGCGGGGATGGGTGATGCGTCATAGCAGACAGGTCGAATCTTCGAAGAATATGACATGCGCAGACAACGTTCTGATTTGGGCATTCTGGGTAGAGAACCGGACTACTTTTCAAAACGACAACAGTTACTTAGAATTCAAAGTAGATAAACGTTTACTCAATTTAACACTACCTGATACGGTTCATCCAGCCGCTTTCCATATAGCCATGGTTCGCTAGCATGTAACAACATATGCACCAGCCATTTATAAACACATGTCCGACAGGCTTAAGAGAAAAGCCAAGACATTTCATGTTGATAAGTCTGTGGAAAAACCCCTGCATAAATCCTGGTTTCCCTGAAATCTATATTTAGAAACTATATTAAAAAATGTGCAGTAAAACAATGACATTTATATAAACTATTTTCCCGTGTGAAAAAAAAGTTTATTTCATGCTTTCCAGTAGGTTATCGAGAAATATCGGTGAAATATATTTTGATATTTCATGGTTACGACCAGTGAAAATACAGATTTTTATATTCTAACTCTTTAATTGAAGGCGGAAACAGTTGCTCCCGCGCACTAGTTACCTAGGTAAAATGCGCGTGCCTCACAATCAGATGGAAATATGACGTAATTTACCTTACATTTCTCGCGCTTGACGTAATATATGGCAATGCGTTGCTATGTGGAGGGGGTACGCCACGGGGAATAACCGAAATGAACTGTACTGGATTTTGATTAAGTTCCCTCCAGAAAGGGTTAAAAGCATAAAATAAATAAAATACATGTATTTGTTTTTTTCGATGAAAGATCGAAATTTATTTCATCTCGTGAACATCATCGGTAATATTTTCACTCGTGGCTGCACCACTCGTGAAAATATTACCGATGATGTTCACTCGATGAAATAAATTTCGATCTTTCGCCGTAAAAAAAAACCAAATATCTTCTATAGATATTGTTTAAAGAAATTTGGGGCGAAACTGGGCTAGGTTTTTTCCATAGAGGTATTGTTTATAGCATTTTCTCTATTGATTCATTAGAGGCAGAGGTTAGTTTACACACCGCGTTTTAATATTTATCCTGTAAAGGATAGTGATGCGTCATAGCAGGTAGGTAAAATCTTCGAAGAATATGACATGCTCAGACAACGGGATTGGGGTCGTTCTCACGAGCTATGAGCTACTAGCCAGCCCTACACGGTACCGGCGACCCAAGGCAATAATTGACCCACTGTTACCAACCTAGCCTGGGTCCAGTCCGATCATTTTTTTCGTATCTATTCGGACGTTACTTTGTCAAAAACGACGGTATATTATCAAGTAACAATAGCTGCCAAAAGTAAACAAAGCAGGTGTTAAAATGAATTTCAATCACATCATTTTTTTTTTAAAAGCATGGAAATTATCGTGAATACGACAATCTGTTTTTGTACGGTCGGGCCTTGTGTTAGTCACTGGCAGAGAAATTAATTTCGAAACTAATGTTAAAACCTGCCAAGTCACTCTATCTATCGTTTACTTATTGCCAGATTTTAAGATTCACTTTTTGCCATCTACTTGGACCGACCATACAATTTCACAAATAGCCATCTTCTCCATATTTTCCATACTTTTTAATGGTATAATTTATTTTTAAATGCATTTTAACGCCTGCTTTAATTTTTTGGTCGCTATTCGGCCTTAAGGAACCGTTAAACAGTTATGCCACAGATCTATATAGACAGTGGGTGGAGATCACGATAAGGAGTGATTGAAAAATTATTAGTAACGTTATATTCCTATCAATGAATTAATGGGATTTCACCGTGAATTTATTTCAATCTGCGAAAATATGACATGCACTTTTATTTGCAAAAAAAACAACAACATGTTTTTCTGAACAAACAAAATACGTTACTTGACATACTACTTCCAAAAAAGGACAGCGTAGGGATTGTGGACTGAGATCGAACCGCAACATTGCTAACACTGATTCAGTCTGTACTCTCAGGTAGATGTAACATGAAAATATGGCAAAACGCTTACATAAGTCAGAGCCACTGACATTTTGCTACATCCGTTTTGCCAACGATCTCTGAAGGTATCAGGTAATAAACAGTGGGCCGGTGACTTAAGTACTGAATTACCTGTATTGTATGGTATAAAGTTTTTTTTTTTCCCCTGCCATTTCTCAGAGAGAGAGAGAGAGAGAGAGAGAGAGAGAGAGTTGAAAACTGAAATCGTTTTAGATTTTTCTTACAACAAAATACTAAGAAATCAATCAATCAATCAATCGATCAATAAATCAACCAATGACCGTCCGTCCATCCATCCACCATCCATCCATCCAGCCATCCATCCATCCATCCAACCAACTAACTAACACACCAACAGAACAACCAACCAACTAATCAATCAATCAATCAATCAACCAATCAATCAATCAGGAAGACTTCAAACGAATAAAATTCGTTTTTTTTAAAAAAAAAAGTTACTGACGTTGATGGGTGTTAAATAGTGGCTAACCATCACTCCTTTCGGAAGGGTGTGACTTTATCGAGAAATTAACGTCAACGTTTTCATTCTTTACCAAACAACAAATTTTTCTAGACTGGTCCATATGGCCTGCAACACGCGAAAAGGGGCATTCGGACATTTGCGTAAAGTGTCGTGTCGGATCAGCCTGCGCCGCCTGCGCAGGCTAATCCGAGACGGCACTTTCCGTTTTTATGTAAATTACTGTTTTGCGCAAGTCTGCTGAAGCACAAAAGCTAATGTAGTCGTAAAGTGCCGTCTCGGATTAGCCTGCGCAGACTGCGCAGGCTGATCCGAGACGACACTTTACGCAAATGTCCGAATGCCCCTTTTCGCGTGTTGCAGGCCATATTGAAAGCATTTGCAGACTTCAAATCACATGAGTCTCAAATGATGGAATTTCTATTAGAAGGTTTATTATAAGGGTAGATCGCTTAGCTGGTAGAGTTCAAAATGCTGCTTACCAGCAATTCCTCCTTTTTCCACTATGTTTTCAAAAACTGTATTCTTCAGGGTCGTGAAATCAAGCGATTGCTCTGGTTTAGAGTTAAAGAACGTTATTTATTAGTCTAGCGTTCACTGTAAAAATTACTGCCAAGAAATGCTTTAAATTAAATTAAAGAAACCGAAGTCCAAGGAATAAAACGTGCAATTCGAGATCGTTTAAAAAGATGTTTGGAAATGGGGTAGATGCTGATAATCGACAATTTTCTCCTAAATTCTTTCCAAAATGAAAATTTTTACACTCTTCAAAATTCAAATCATCTGCATACGACAAATTCAAAATTGGTAGAAATGAGCATAAATGCTCTGATAGGGTAGAAAACATTGCACAAAAAGGGAGAAAATGCTGGTTACCAGCAATTTCTCCTTTTCCTACAATGTTTTCAAAAGCTTTCTCACACAGGGTCGGTAAAAGCAGGGATTGTTTGGTAAACGGTTTAACCGCCATCATTAACTTTTTACCAAACGACAAAATTTTAAACTTGTCAAAATTTAAAGTTGTTGCAGACGTCATATTGAGGGTCGATAAAATGATTGAATTTACTTTGGAAAACGGAGAAAATATTGTAGAAAAAGAAGAAAATGCTGGTTACCAGCATTTTCTCTTTTTCCCACAGTGTTTTCAAATTACATCTTTCTAAAGGTCGTTAAAACCCGGGATTATCAGATAAAGGTTTAAAAAGACAATTAAATCACATATCTGTTTTTTGATGGATTAAAAGTTGTTAACACAGCACGTTTTTAATTAGAAGTTATTATTGCTTGTTTCTGACGCTGGTTATTTATCTACAAATTTCATGTATTGTTAAAAATATTTCTCGACAAGTCTTAACTGTATTTCAGTAAATGCTGATTATTTTCCTTGGTTTTGATTGATTGTATCGTGTTTAACGCCGTTTTTAACATTATTTCAGTTATACCGCGGCGACCAGTGCACCTACCCATGCTTTCCTTCAGTTTCTTTCACCAGTACTCCGCACAATTCTCTTTCCAAGCCACTGGCTGCTTTCCAACATAATAACCATCATCGAAACAATGGTCAACGATGAGACTGGAATGAATCCTGTCGCATTGTCTATCATCAATCCTCGGAAAGAAATTGGCCGAGCCAGGGATCAAACCAGGGACCGCCCTGTTCAAAAGTCTGAGCTACCGGGGCTCGGCTAATTTCCTTGGACTAAAAAACGGGTCTAAGCGGCCAGAAGAAATGAGTCATGTTCTGGCAAAAGGGGTTTTAATGCATTCCGTGATCGATTATGCAGAGCAAGTCATCACATGATAATGCATCCATTATCTCCATTTTGTATGACAACCGACTGAATCATGAGGAAGAACGGTCCTTTGAAATGGAGTAAATTTAACTGTAGGAAAAAGTTTCGACTCGGGTCAGCCTGCCCGGACTGCGCAGTCTGACTTGAGTCGATACTTTTTACAGATTCATTAAACCCCCTTTTCACAGAGCATGTCTTAAATATTTTCCTGCCTTACGTGTAATGACAGTATATAACGTTGAGCACGTGAGGTAGGGGGGTTTAATTGATGATGTAATTCGACTTTTACGATTTAAATTGCCACGGGAACACACTTGTAAACTTATTATACACTCTCGCGCACAGTTGTCATTTATACATTTGACTATACATCACGTCCATTGATAAATGTGGCCTAAAACAATGGAATGTAAACACCTTCTTATATTGGGATGTGTTTCGTGTTCTTTTCTCTTTATGAGCGGTTTTTCTTTGGAACAAAGTTCGCGAGAATTGGAGTTGAGAATCGAGGCGGAGGAGATGGAGGTAACGAATGGGACTGTACATTATCGTTCCAGAGCTTCATTTTTGGAATCTGTTCATTTATACAAAAATTCCAATTTAACGTTTGATATATGTTTGATGTCGAAAACTGCTCTTTACGTGCGTAACGTTGTTTATTCTAACGACGGTCTGGGTGACAAAATAGCGATCTACGTGGACAATCTCAAAATGGGCGAGTTCGACATAATTCCCTTCAAAGCCAGAGGGATGGGCTGGAACAATTTTGGTTCGTCGGGTAGTTTTCCTACCATGGCGGTTTTAAACGAGGGTCGATATAAGGTGGTTCTCACTGTTATATCTGCAGACAAACATGGCGTTGAAATCGACCTTCTGACGCTTGGCATAGTTAATACCTCCCAGAATGTACCGTCACTGAAATGTATGGCATTTTGTTTCGATGATATAACGTACTCAGATGATCTGCCATTCCCTTCAGACAACCACGAAGTTGGTTTTGCACGTCAAAAAAGTACCACCACAACGTGTGCAGAGGAGGACAACATCAAAATCCCGGTCTATCATCAACAAGTTTCAAGTTTTGTTGTTGTTGCAGCCATGCCAAAGTATATCACGTTTTCAAATAGGCGAAAACCAGATTGGCACAAATGCGAGATGACACTGGCCTTTTGGCGATTTGGGTCTGTTGAACTCAAACAAAGTCTACAACGAAGCAACAAGCATGCATTCTTATCGATTAGAAGAGGACAGATTAGTCAGTGGACAAATTCTAACAAGGTAACTGTCCGTGTTATTTTTACACTCGAAGGAATAAGTGCAGGGTCCGTTGACGCTTATGTTGGAACTGACGTGTTTCTGAAACAAATAAGAACAGAACGTCTCATTGGAAACGTCAAGTTAGCATTTCTCTACTTAGATAAACACGGTGCGTGGTCCGACCCCCAATATAAAACAGTTACCTCGAGAGATACCAGTGTAACCTTTTCAACACCAGATTTCGCTTTTACGGACAGCAGGCCAAATGAAATACTTATAGAAGTAGAATCAAGTCAACACAACCTAGATGTGTTAAATATAGGCGAGCTGTACATGTTCAGAAGAAATCTTAAGCGAGATGTTTCCAAGACTCTTTACAAAGATGCGACGACAGTTATAGAGGGCGTGGACGTCGACTTGTGGTGGCGCATCAACGAGACTATGACGGTGACCATGACCGATAGTGACAAAGTTTTCCATGACATAGACTATATCAGAATCTATGAGAGGGTCCCTTGGGCGGACTACAGTTATTCACAAGTTTTTGTTTTATATCAAGATGGAAATGTACGCCTTCTTCCATTAACGCCACACGGCCTCGACTGGATTCCGTTCGGTTCGTCTGTTTTGATAGGTCAAAGTGACGTGGATTCCAAAAGACCAAATGCACCAATCAAAAATGTCCAGATTGACCCACGTGATTTGTTTATGAAATTAACATATTTGGATGGCGGTTGGCTTTTCATGAAGATAAAGCCTGCTGCAAAAGAAACCGTTCTTGAGATTTCTGACGCTCAATTTATTCGTAACACAATGGATTTTCCTTTCTTTACATTTCGGTCAATGTGGATCGTGGACGGGAATGCTGATGTGGATCACGTGACTGCGAGAGGACAATCTGAGAGAACTGAGGCAATCCTCGGTAAATGGGGGTCACTTCGCGGAAGCTACTTCGCCTTTCATAGAAAATGTATTTCTAAACACAATACTTTGAGTCCCGATATCATTCTGAAAATTACAGGTTAATTCTACAAATTTTCTGAACGATTTAGGATCTCAGATCAGAGATACTAGTATCTCGACAAACTTTGCCCTCTACAGTTTAACCCGTTTACCGCACAATGCCCACTTTCAAAGACCCTGAGAAAGAAGGATTTTGAAAACGTAGTGGGAAGAGGAGAAAATGATGGTAACCAGCATTTTCTCCTTATCCCACCATGTTTTCTGCCTAATTAAAAACAACTTTTATGTTTTGAACATTTAATTTGTCGTCTGCAAATGCTTTCAATTTGGACAAGATTTACTATAATAGTCATACATAATATGGCTTGCAACACGCGAAAAGGGGCATTCGGACATTTGCGTAAAGTGTCGTCTCGGATCAGCCTGCGCAGTCCGCGCAGTCCGCGCAGGCTAATCCGAGACGGCACTTTATGACTACATTAGATTTTGTGCTACTGTAGGCTTGGGCAAAACAGAAAATTTCATAAAAACGGAAAGTGCCGTCTCGGATCAGCCTGCGCGGACTGCGCAGGCTGATCCGAGACGACACTTTACGCAAATGTCCGAATGCCCGTTTTCGCGTGTTGCAAGCCATATTAGATTATCGTTGGGGAAGGTTCCCAGGACATTTGTAAGTCAACTCTTTACCAAACGACGAAATTTTAGACTGGTCTAGATTCAAAGCATTTGCAGACGAAAAATGAAATGATACTCAATTGAAGAGATCTGCATCAGAAAGGGTGGAAAATACTGGAAAAGGAGAAAATGCGGGTTATCAGCAGTTTCTTTTTTCCCCATAATGTTTTCAAAAGCCATCTTTTATTTATTTTTTTTTTTAATCAAGCAAAAAGTAAACAAAAGTTAGACTGACCTGGCAGGTTTAACATAGTTTTGAAATTGATTTCTCTGCCAGCGACTAACACTGGGACCGACCGTACAATAACAGATTGTCATCTTCACAATAATTTCGTTACTTTTAAATGGTATGATTTAAGTTGAAATGCATTTCAACACCCGCCTTGTTTACTTTTGGCAGCAGTTGTTACTTTAAGGAAGAATACTTTTGAAAACATCGTTCGAAAAGGAGATAATGTTGGTAACCAGTGTTTTCTCCTTTTTCTACAATGTTTTTATCCTTTGCAAAGAAATATTTCCTGGGCTACATATAATTAGATCTAGTCGTCTTCAAATACTTCGTACTTGGACAATTCCAAAATTTTGTAGTTTGGAAATGGTTTATTAGAGATATGATCTGACTACTTTTTAAACCTTTAATTTTCCAGATATACGAATGGTATAAAGTCTTTGAAAATTGTGAAACAAAACATGACTGTATGGGTGATGTTATATCTGAAAAAACGTGAAGCACCGAATACACAAATAAATAGAAGATATTTGTTTTTTTACGGTGAAAGATCGAAATTTATTTCATCGAGTGACTCATCATCGGTAATATTTTCACGAGTGGCGCAGCCACTCGTGAAAATATCACCAATGATGTTTACAAGATGAAATAAATTTCGATCTTTCACCGAAAAAAACAAATACTTGTATTCTATTTATTTCATGCTTTTAACCCTTTCGGGGGGGGGACTTAATCAAAATTCAGTACAGTTCTTTCCGGTTATTCCCCGTGGCGTACCCCCTCCGCATAGCAACGCATTACAATATTACGTCAAGCGCGAGAAATGTAAGGTAAATTACGTCATATTTCCATCTGTTTGTGAGGCACGCGCATTTTACCTAGGTAACTAGTGCGCGGGAACAACTGTTTCCGCCTTTAAATGAAGAGTTAGAATTTAAAAATCGGTATTTTTACTGGTCGTAACCATGAAATATCGAAAAATATTTCACCGATATTTCTCGATAACCTACCGGAAAGCATGAAATAAAGTAATATCTTTGAAAATTTCAAAGAAATCATATAAGGATTATGTCATATCTTTAAAAATGTGAAGCAATTCGTATAGGAATTAAGTAATACATTTGAGAACTGTGAAGCGACACCTACTCGAGGAAAGTAACATCTTTGAAAAATTTCATGCAAAACATGTATTATATGAATGATTTTATAACGTTGAAAAATATGACTTAACACATACCCGAAAAAAAGTGATATTCTTGTAGGGAATTAGGTCTAATATGCGGGAAGGATTAGAACAGCAGCTTCACAATTTTTTAACAGGAGTTTCCTTTCTAGCTCACACATATCCATAGGTATAAGAAGGTTGGCAATATGCGGAAAGGTAAATTTTTTAACCCTTTACCAAACGATCTCAATTGTTAAAGAACATGCGGAAACATGCATTTGAAGGTCTTGTAAGAAAGGACGAAAATGGTGGTGAAAAGCATTTACTTCTTTTTCCAATGTTTTCCGCTCTTTCAAAGAAAATTGCCATCATTTGAACTACATGCCATCGGTCGTCAAAAGCTTTCAATATGGACGAGTCTTAAATCCTGTCTACTGTTAAAAAATTAATGGAAATAATAAAAAACAAGGATGAAATGGGGTGGCAAAATAGACTCCCACCAGTAAAACTACTGGAGAGTGAGTCCTTGTTACACCCCCCACCCACTTGCCCTATGCCCATGATTTTCTTCGAACTGACATATTCGATTTTTTGCATGATCGAATAATCCAAATGTCACTGTAAATATGATTGACAGTTTCGTTTAGTAATCTTCTGTTGGATAATTATGATTATTACATGTATTTATAACCCCCCCTTTTTTTTTCCATTCCATGATTAAAAGTTTCATTGAATAATCCTATGTTTACGGTGGCACAAAGGTGACATGGAAGATATATTTTATACTACGTGCGCACGCAGTAGCTAATACGTGCGCACGTAATAAGTAATACGTACGCACGCAGTAGCTAATACGTGCGCACGTATTAACTAATACGTGCCCACGTAATAACTATTACGTGTGCACGTAATAATCGACCAATCAGTTTATCACGAATCAATAAATGGCTATCTTCCACTTCCATCTTGAAACAATGGCTTCCGTTCATGATTCTTATTGGTGGATTATTACGTGCGCACGTAATATGTAATACGTGCGCACGTATTAGCTACTGCGTGCGCACGTATTAGTTATTACGTGCGCACGTATTAGCTACTGCGTGCGCACGTAATACTACTGCGTGCGCACGTATTACTTATTACGTGCGCACGTATTAGCTACTGCGTGCGCACGTAGTATAAAATATATCTTCCATGTCACTTTTGTGCCACCGTATATGTTAGATCATTATGATTAAAAGTTTCATTGAATAGTCTTTTGTTTTATACTGATGATTAAAAGCTTAATGAATCATCTGTTGTTAGATATCTTAAAATTTATACTGGAGAACCCTGAGTCAGCACTGACGGCCATTGTCCGGAATATACCGAGAGATGTCGTGAGGCACGTCAACTTACACGGACATCTTCCGACTTTACTAAACCCCCCCCCCCACCACCCCCATCCCGTCTCACAGACCCCAAATCGATCCCGAATTTGAAATTTTCAAATTCGCTGTGAATTCGGCTAGCTTCCGGAGATTCGTAGTGCTTCGTGAATCAAATCGGCGTCAATTCGGACTCAAAAAACATTTCGGGAGAAAAATTTCAACACGAGCAAATTTTTTTCCCAGATTCAAGGGTCGAGCCGAATTGATCAGAAATCGGCGTGTTTCGGTGAACCTCATAGTACTTCGTACTACGTCGTAGTGTACTGGTGTAACCCCCCGGTCTCACAGACCCCGATTTCCAAAATAATCGTAGTGCTTCGGGAGAACGCATTTTCTCCGATTTACCACGAATTCGAGCCGTTTTTCTCCGATCATCCTTGGACGGGGCGTATTTTTAGACATACATGCGGTGTGTTCCCGACGGGCTGCGAAAAACTACGATGCGATACGATTTACTACGCTTTTGCCCCGATTTTGTTCCGAAGTACCCCGAGTTTAGGAGCCGAGTTACTACGAAACAGTACGATCTAGACCGACTGTCCCGATTTCTTACTACGATGGACTACGATGCACAAAGATTTACTGCGACATACGCTGACAGATCCGGATCGACTACGAGTTTCAAATCTTTTTTCAGGATTATGCCCCGATTTCGTACACTGGGTATATAAATTCCGTGATTTAACAGCAAAAAAAATCAGTTATCATATGGATATTAGAGTGACAACATGCCAACAACAACAGACGACGTTATAATTGCAATCTTATGTTACCTCTATATTCAACTTAAGGAAAGGGAAAATGCTCCAGCTGAACAGAGTCTTGAAGAGCTTGAGTATGAACAACGCCAGATACAGCCTAAGCATAAGAAACAAAGGCGATGGTGGGTGCGGCCTTGGCTTACCAACGAGAGGAGGCAAAACACTGGACAATTTCATCAGCTATTGCAGCGTGAACTACCTGCCCATGACCACCAATCATTGATGAACTACTTGCGAATGCCATTGAAGCTTTTCAACGAAATCGTCGAGAAGATCACCCCGATCATTGAACGAAAGAAGACAAACTGGCGAGATCCTCTTCCAGCGGGTCTCAAGGTGGCGATAACATTACGCCATCTTGCTACTGGTGATAGTTATCCGTCGCTGTCTTACAACTTTCGTTGTGGTAAGACGACCATCACAAACCTTATCCCAGAGGTTTGCAGGGCTATTGTAGAGGCGTACAAAGACGAGACTTTCAAGCTTCATGTCTGTCCAGCTGACTGGAAGCAAATTGCAGACATGTTTGCCGATCGCTGGCAGGTACCCCATGCAGTTTGCGCTTTAGATGGGAAGCACATTGCCATCGGAAAACCCAAAAACAGTGGCAGTGTATATCATAATTACAAAGGATTCTTCTCAATTCCTCTCATTGTCCTTGTCGACGCTGACTACAAGTTCATTTGGATAGAACTTGGTGGTGTTGGACATATGTCAGATGCTCAGATTTATAATGACAGTGAGCTGAGCAAGGGCTTAGAAGATAACACCATTGGTCTACCGGATCCGGAGCCGCTACCAAATGACCCAAATGGAGAGCCGATACCATACTTCCTCCTTGGAGATGACGCCTTCGCACTAAGGACGTATTTAATGAAGCCATACTCAAGGCGTGGTCTGGACGATCGTGAGCGTTTGACAAACTACAGGATTTCCAGGGGCGGATCGTTGTTGAACAAGCCTTTGGAATGCTCGCAAATCGGTTCCGAATATTGCATCGCACCATGGAACAGCAACCTGATCGGGTCAGGGATTTGGTTGAGGCAATGTGTGTTCTGCATAACCTTTTCCGAATTCGACTACCCCATCAACAAGCTACTACCCCTGATGTAGAGCTAAATAACCCTGGAAGATTGCACGACATTCAAGCTGTACCCCAGCCCCGGAATAGGCAGTATGGACATAACATTGCTAAGCAGCAAAGAGACTATCTTAAATATTACTTTTGTGGACCTGGAAAATTCACCGCAACAGTAAAGACTAATTCGACAACATTTGATTCGAGTTTTCAAATTCTTAATACGTTAAGATGACGGTGTAAAAATGTATTCAAGTTGGGACGACAAAATCTAATTAGACTAGCTTATAAATTTTGCTATGTAATTATTTTTAAAGTTGTAAACTTTTGAGTTAAGAATTAAAACGTAAGTACTTGTGATACTAATTCGTCTTCACTGTGTACCATAAATCAGAATTCACATCAGAGTCCAAAGCCAATTGACGGATCGCTGGCCACGCTCACTCAATTCCGACAAGGCAATATGACGGAGAACTGAAACGATATTAGTTTGCGAAATACATGGTTGGGGACATAAAACAAAAGACGAATCGTTGGTTGGTGACCTTAATGTCGTAACTACAGCTTGAATAAGCTTTCTTACGACATGTAAGTCGCCCACCAACGAAAAAAATTGATATGAATGTCGGAGGTCAACAGTTCACTTCCGGTCTAAATGAATGATTTGATTGGTCGATCGAATTTTTTATTGACAGCGGCGATCCTGAAATTACAGAAGTCGCAATACGATGAAAATTTTGAGTGACATTTGAACAAGTTAAAAAGGTAAAAAAAAGTTGTGTTAGGAAATGTAACCCTAAATGAAAAAGGGTTATTCTCAATCTGCGAAAAGGATAGATTCTAGTTAGGTTGCGCGGATTGCGATTTCTGACGAAGACTGAATATTTTCGCTATGTGATTTTATAAGAGGCTAGCTTTTATGTTCGAATCTCGCGTGAGATGATATTTTCAAGCATTTGAGAGCATACGCCTGCAGAAAGAGAGTACATTAGACTTCCGCTTTTAATTTGGGGCCATGCGACATATAACATTAATTGACGGATCGCTGCCACACCCATTCAATTCCGACAATGCAGTTTGTCTGAGACATCAAATGACATCATTTTGCAAAACATATGGTCGGGGACATAAAACAAAAAAGCAAATCGTTGGTAGAAGACCTAAACATCGTAACAACAGTTTGAATAAGCTGTAGTTTCGGCATTTAAGTCACCCACCAACGAAAATGTTTGAAATAAAGTCGGAGATCAACATTGCACTTCCGATCTAAATGAATTATTTGATTGGTCAATCGATTTTTAATTGACAGAGATGATCCGTCAATTAAGCGAGCGACATACTCTATCGAATCTGTTCAAGTAAAACTCAGATAAAAACGGAATTGACTTTAAACAGTTTTTATTTGTCTTATAGATCTATTTTGACTTCAACATGAAAATAAACATCTAGCGTTTTATAATGTTTTTTAACACAATTTCACTAATAGGTGAACACTAAGCGTTTTACGAGCACGCTCAAACTTAAGAGTACAATTGAATGAACAAGAAAGCAACGTCAAACATTTAGAGGATTGTTATTCCTTTAGTTAGGAGAAGATTGGTTGGCATCTGCAAGTCCATCTATGAACTTTCTGAAAGTTTTGTCACCCATACGCCATGAGGAGTCCTGTTGCTCTGCGCTTTCGTTTTCCCCTATTTGAAGAATGGTGTAATTCTCACCGGAATCAGTAGCCGTAGCAGATGTTGGTCTAGAAAGACTAGTTTGTCTACCCTCAGTGGGAACATCTTTACTAGCAACATCCGACTGGTTTCTAAATCCTGGGTACTGCGACTCGACCCATTGTGAGCTCTGTGACGCCCATACGCTTGGTGGATTTCCTGTTGGTTTTTTCCATTGGGATGGAGGTGGCTGCCAGCCTTGCCAAGAGCTATGATTTCCCTGTGACATCCAGGATGGACCAGGCTGTGGTTCACCTTCCTGCTGATGCCAACGCTGAGGCCCAGGGTCCGAGAAGGGTGGCAATGATCGGGCTTGTTCCTGCTGCATCTCGACATGGTTCATCACTTCACTCAATCGCCTCTGTGCTTTTCTACGGAAATTGGGATCAAGAGCCTGCAACCTCTCATCCATGTACAACGCGAAAGATGATATGTTGGCTTGCTTGGACTTAATAAAATCCACTAGGACAGACTCTGAAAAATAAACATATAACGATAACCTAAGGCTATATTGGAGTCGATATCAGACTGGTCGGCTTCAGGAAGCTCTGGTAGTGGTCGGATTGGTGCCGGACAAGGTGGTTCTTCTGGTCTAGCTGTTGCTGCATTAAAGCTGACGACAGTGCGGCTTTTCACCTCGTAGATAAAGGGGAGGAGAAACTGCATTCTGTCCCAGTATCCCCTATCAGTCACCGAGAAGGCATCAGAAGACATACCAGATTTAAATTTCCTCTTGCAACGACTTAAAGCCATGCGTGCTGTTTGGTAAAACGTGGTTACTTCTATGGTGCGACCAAGATCAAACGCAAGCCGTCTCCATAGCTCACTCTTCTTCTCTGTATCTCTGTAACCTGACAGTTGTTTATTGTAGATGATCGGATTAGATCTGAGAAATTCGAGGATCGTGTCCTTTTCATCCTCTGTCAGGTCGTCGTGTTTGAACGGCTTCTTTTTCTTAATGACAGGGGCTGAGTGTCGACGTCATCCTCAAACTCATTTTGCAGGATAACTGGCTGATCCGGCATAACATCAGGGTCAGGTTGGTTCTCTGTGCTTAATGGTGGAGCTTGGGTGCTCGATGGAGGAGGCATATCTGTTGTAGCTGACTGCTTTTTCTTCGAACGCCCCCTTTTTGGTCCCATTGTATCGAAGTATAGGGAAGCGTCTCGTTCAAAGGTTTGGAACTGAATGAATTGTTTTCAAAGTTGATTCGCCTTTTTATACTCCTCGGAATTCGGGGTACTTCGTAGTACTACGGGATGATATCTTAGCAGTTCGTAGTTATTCGGTGTAGGTCGGTGTAGCTTTGGATGCTAGTCGAGTACCTCGTCGTAGTTCATCGGCGAGAATCGGGAGTTACTCGTAGTGCATCGGCGTTATTCGGGGTTCATCGCCGAGGTAGGTACGCCGAAATAGGACCGATTCTGTCGCCGAATAACGCCGATTTGCTTACTACGAACAACGACGACTTAGTACGAGGTACACCGAGGTGCGCCGATTTCGGCACGATTTTCGAAATCGGGAGAAAAATTTGCGCATGTTGAAATTTTTGTCCCGATTTATTTTTGATCCCGAATTGATGCCGATTTGAGTCAGGAGGCACTACGACTCTCCCGAAGCTAGCCGATTTCGCACCGATTTTGAAATTTTCGAAATCGGGATTAAATCGGGGTCTGTGAGACCGGGGGGTAATTCATAGTAGTCAATTTCGCGTTTTTCGGGTAAGAAACTGGACCTAATTCCGCATACTTTCCCCTGCTGCAGCAGCTGATGGTACTGTCCGGTGTTCTGCCTCCTGTCTTGGGTAAGCCAAGGCCGCACCCACCACCGCCATTGAGAGAGAGAGAGAGAGAGAGAGAGAGGGAGGTGAAAATTGAAAACATTTTAGATTTTATTTTTCTTACCAAAAATGCTAACAAGTCAATCATCCATCCATCCATCCATCCATTCCTATCCATCAGTTCGTCCGTCCATCCATCCATCCATCCGACCGACCGATCGATCGATCGATCGACCAATTAATCAATCAATCAGGGAGACTTCAAACGAATAAAACTCGTTTCTTTAAAAAGAATTAGTTAATGACGTTGATGGGTGTTAAATCAGTGGCTAACCATCATTGAGAAATTAACGTCAGCGTTTTAATTCTTTACCGGACATCTAATTTTTAGACTGGTCCAAAGTGAAAGCATTTGCAGACGACAAATCAAATGTGGCTCAAATGATGTACTTAGGTAGGGCACATAGTAGATTAAGTTAAAAATGGTGGCTACCAGCATTTTCTCCTTCTCCCACTATATTTTTAAAAGCTGTATTCCTCAGTGCACTGAATCACGCGAATACCTTGGTAAAGAGTTAAATAGAGGATATTTGTTTTTTACGGTTAAAGATCGAAATTTATTTCATCGAGTGAACATCATCGGTAATATTTTCACTCGTGAAAATATTACCAATGATGTTCACGAGATGAAAGAAATTTCGATCTTTCACCGAAAAAAACAAATATTCTATTTATTTCATGCTTTTAACCCTTTCTGGGGGGAACTTAATCAAATCCAGTACAGTTCTTTTCGGTTATTCCCCGTGGCGTACCCCCTCCGCATAGCAACGCATTACAATATTACGTCAAGCGCGAGAAATGTAAGGTAAATTACGTCATATTTCCATCTGGTTGTGAGGCACGCGCATTTTACCTAGGTAACTAGTGCGCGGGAACAACTGTTTCCGCCTTCAATTGAAGAGTTAGAGTATAAAAATTGGTATTTTCACTGGTCGTAACCATGAAATATCGAAAAATATTTCACCGATATTTCTCGATAACCTACCGGAAAGCATGAAATAAAGAACGTTATTTGTCCGCCTAGCGTATAACCGCTATCTTTACATTCACTGTAAAATCACTCCCAAGAAATGCTTTAAATCAACCTTTATCCTGCTAAATAACTAAAATGAATTCTTTAATTCAATAGTAAAAACCCTAATACTGCAATTTCAAAGTCATTTTTTTTTTGGGGGGGGGGGCATAATATCTCCTTGTCGGACAGTGTAGATCCAAGATCAGACTGCACGTTCTGTGCAGTCTGATCTTGATCTACACTGTCCGCAAAAGGTCAGTGAGTCACACTACGCAGACTAAGGGTTAAGTTTTATCTTTTTAAATAAGTTAAATGAAACTATAAAGCCGATAGTAAAACTCCGAATAATGCTATTTCTAACTTATTTTTTTGGAGAAAAAAAAATCTAATTATCGGACAGTGCAGATCAAAGATCAGACTGCACGTTCTTTGAAGTCTGATCTTGATCTTCACTGTCCGCAAAAGCTGAGTGACTGGCGCTTAGCAGCCTAAGCGTTAAATTAAAGAAATCGTAGTCAAAGGAATAAAACGCGCAATTCGAGATCGTATAAAACACGTTTGGAAATAGTGTAAATGCTGAGAATGGACAACTGTCTCTTGAAACCGCCATATTTTAACTTTTTACCAAACGACAAAATTTCAGATTTGTCAATAAAAGAATCAGTTGCAGACGACAAATTGAGGGTCGATAAAATGATTGAATTTGCTTTGGAAAACGGAGAAAACATTGTTGTAAAAGGAGAAAATGCTGTTAACAAGCATTTTTTCCTTTTCCAACAGTGTTTTCAAACGGCCTCTTTCTAAAGGTCGTTAAAACTAGGGACTGTCGGGTATAGGGTTTAAAAAGACAGTTAAATCACATATCTGTTTTTTGATGGATTAAAAGTTGTTAACACAACACGTTTTTAATTAGAAATTATTATTGCTTGTTTCTGACGCTGGTTATTTATCTACAAATTTCATGTATTGTTAAAAATATTTCTCGACAAGTCTTAACTGTATTTCAGTAAATGCTGATTATTTTTTTTTTTTGGTTTTGATTGATTGTATTGTGCTAAACGCCGTTTTTCAACATTATTTCAGTTTTATCGCGGCTACCAGTGCACCTTTCCTTGCGTTCCTGGAGTTTCTTTTATCAGTACTCCGCACAATTTTCGTTTCAAGTCACTGGCTGCTTTCCAACATAACCATCATCGAAACAATGGTCAACGATGAGGGAGAAATCAATCCTGTCGCAATGACTATCATCAATCCTGGAAAAGTAATTGGCCGAGCCAGGGATCTAACCAGCTACCCCCCCCCCCCCCCCCCCCGTTCTCAAGTCTTGTGCGCTACCGATTGAGCTACTGGGTCTCTGCTAATTTCCTTGGACTGTAAAACTGATCTAAGTGGTTAGAAGAAATGAGCCACATTCTGGCAAAGGGAGATTTAATTCATTCCTTGATCGATTATACCACGCCAGTCATCACATGATTATAGATCCATTATCTCCATTTTATATGACGACTGACTGAATCATGATGTAGAACGGTCCTTTGACATGGAGAAAATTCAACAGTAGGAAAAAGTTTCGACTGACATAAGTCCATACATTTATGCAGATGCATTAAACCCCCTTTTCACAGAGCATGCCTCAAATATTTTCCTGCCTTACGTATAATGACAGTATACGAGGGTCATTCAAAAAGTAAAGCAACCTATAAAATAACTTTCGAAAGAAATATATAATGATAATTACCATACTACATTCCTTCGAAGTAATATCCCTTGTGGTCTATGACGGACTGCCATCGCTTCGGGAGGTCATCTATTCCAGTTGCTAGGCAACTGCGTTCCATTACCTTCACCCTTTCGGCCACGGCAGCTTCAAGCTCGTCTAGGTCACTATAACGAATACCTCTCATGGCCTCTTTTATCTCTGGAAATAAGTCAGAGTCACGTGGACTTACATCCGGGGAATAAAGCGGGTGCTCCAATATTTCCCACTCATAGCGCCCTAGCAAAGACGTTACGTTGACGGCGCCATGGGGTGTAGCGTTATCATGTAAAATTATTGGACCGGCTGCCAAGAGTCCACGTCTTTTCCTACGGATCGCTTGCCTTAGTGTTTTTTAAGGTACTCTTCATAGTACTTCCCGTTAATAGTCTTACCACTTTCCACCCTGTGACTTGTCAGAATTCCATGTCTGTCGTACGCGAAGATCATTAACATCTTAAGTTTAGACTGAGTCCGTCTGTACTTTGCCGGTCTCGAGGAGCTAGATGTATGCCACTCCCATTGTCTCCTCATTTCCGGTTCGTAGGATCTTACCCAAGTTTCGTCGATGGCAACAATTCTTTCTAGGAAGTCTTGTCCTTTCGAATCATAACGAGAAAGGAGTTGGGTGGCTATGGTTAAACGACGTTCTGCTTGTTCTGGCGTCAAACGATGCGGTAGCCATCGCACACTAACCTTACGCATTTTCAAACGATTTCGAAGAATGAAATGAACTGACCCTACACTGATTTCTAACTCCTGTGCCATTTCTTCGCAAGTAATTCTCCTATCATCCTTCAACAGTTTTTTCACTTTTTCAGTATTATAGTCATCAGTAGCTGTCATTGGTCGACCCACACGGCAGGCATCTTCAACGCTGTCCCTGCCCGATTTGAATTCATTGACCCATCTTGTAACCTGGCAATACGACAGAGCAGATGTGCCGCAAACTTCTTGTAGTGCGGCAAATATCTCCTTTGCTGTTTTATTACGCTGACATTCAATTTTTATGTAGCTACGCTGATCTTGAGACGTAACCGCGGCCATGACGCTGTTATTGACGTAAAATGACGTCATCTGGCGCTTCTCTAAATGACGTAATGATGATGTGACGTCACATACTAACTGCATATAGACTGAAGTATCTACATGTAAAGTTTCAAAGTAATTGATATATTGCTTTGGAAGTTATTCAACACGTTGCATTACTTTTCGAATGACCCTCGTATAACGTTGACCAAGTGAGGTAGGGGGTTTAAATTGATGACGTAATTCGACTTTTTACGATTAAATTGCCACGGGAACACACTTGAAAACTAAATATACACTCTCGTGCACAGTTTTCATTTGTACATTTGACTATACACCACGTCCATTGATAAATGTGGCCTAAAACAATGGAATGTAAACACGTTCTTATATTGGGATGCGTTTTGTGTTCTTTTCTCTTTATTAGCGGTTTTTCTTTGAAACAAAGTTCGCGAGAATTGGAGTTGAGAATCGAGGCGGAGGAGATGGCGGTAACAAATGGAACTGTACACTATCGCTCCAGGGCTTCGTTTTTGGAATCTGTTTATTTATACAAAAATTCCAATTTAACGTTTGACATATGTTTGATGTCGAAAACTGCTCTTTACGTGCGTAACGTTGTTTATTCTAACGACGGTCTGGGTGACAAAATAGCGGTCTACGTGGACAATCTCAAAATGGGCGAGTTCGACATAATTCCCTTCAAAGCCAGAGGGATGGGCTGGAACAATTTTAGTTCGTCGGGTAGTTTTCCTACCATGGCGGTTTTAAACGAGGGTCGATATAAGGTGGTTCTCACTGTTATATCTGCAGACAAACATGGCGTTGAAATCGACCTTCTGACGCTTGGCATAATTAATACCTCCCAGAATGTACCGTCACTGAAATGTATGGCATTTTGTTTCGATGACATAACGTACTCAGATGATCTGCCATTCCCTTCAGACAACCACGAAGTTGGTTTTGCACGTCAAAAAAGTACCATCACAACGTGTGCCGAGGAGGACAACATCAAAATCCCGGTCTATTATCAGCAAGTTTCAAGTTTTGTTGTCGTTGCAGTCATGCCAAAGTATATTACGTTTTCCAATAGGCGAAAACCAGATTGGCACAAATGCGAGATGACACTGGCCTTTTGGCGATTTGGGTCTGTTGAACTCAAACAAAGTCTACAAAGAAGCAACAAGCATGCATTCTTATCGATTAGAAGAGGACATATTAGTCAGTGGACAAATTCTAACAAGGTAACTGTCCGTGTTATTTTTACACTCGAAGGAATGAGTGCGGGGTCCATTGACGCTTATGTTGGAACTGAGGTGTTTCTGAAACAAATAAGAACAGAACGTCTCATTGGAAACGTCAAGTTAGCATTTCTCTATCTAGATAAACACGGTGCGTGGTCCGACCCGCAATATAAAACAGTTACCTCTAGAGATACCAGTGTAACCTTTTCAACACCAGATTTCGCTTTTACGGACAGCAGGCCAAATGAAATACTTATAGAAGTAGAATCAAGTCAACACAACCTAGATGTGTTAAATATAGGCGAGCTGTACATGTTCAGAAGAAATCTGAAACGAGATGTTTCCAAGACTCTTTACAAGGATGCGACGACAGTTATAGAGGGCGTGGACGTCGACTTGTGGTGGAGCATCAACGAGACTATGACGGTGACCCTGACCGATAGTGACAAAGTTTTCCATGACATAGACTATATCAGAATCTATCAGAGGGTCCCTTGGGCAGACTACAGTTATTCACAAGTTTTTGTTTTGTATCAAGATGGAAATGTACGCCTTCTTCCATTAACGCCACACGGCCTCGACTGGATTCCGTTCGGTTCGTCTGTTTTGATAGGTCAAAGTGATGCGGATTCCAAAAGACCAAATGCACCAATCAAAAATGTCCAGATTGACCCACGTGATTTGTTTATGAAATTAACATATTTGGATGGCGGTTGGCTTTTCATGAAGATAAAGCCTGCTGCAAAAGAAACCGTTCTTGAGATTTCTGATGCTCAATTTATTCGTAACACAATGGATTTTCCTTTCTTTACATTTCGGTCAATGTGGATCGTGGACGGGAATGCTGATGTGGATCACGTGACTGCGGGTGGACAATCTGAGAGAACAGAGGCAATTCTCGGTAAATGGGGATCACTTCGCGGAAACTACTTTGCCTTTCATAGAAAATGTATTTCTAAACACAATACTTTGAGTCCCGATATCATTTTGAAAATTACAGGTTAATTCTACAAATTTTCTGAACGATTTAGGATCTCAGATTACAGGCTCTTGTATCTCGACAAACTTTGCCCGTTATAGTTGATTTGTGTGATGTTTAACGCCGTTTTCAACATTATTTCAGTTATATAGCGGCGGCCAGTGCACCTATCCATGCGTTCCTGGAGTTTCTTTTACCGGTACTCCGCACAATATTCTTTCCAAGCCATTGGCTGCCTTCTTACATAACCATCGTCGAAACAATGATCAGCGGTGAGAGAGGAATGAATCCTGTCGCAATGACAATCATTAATCCTCGCCGGAAAGAGATTGGCCGAGCCGAGGATCGAACCAGCGACCCCCTGTTCCTGAGTCCTGTATACCAACAACTGCGCTACCGGAGCTCGGCCCTCTATAGTTTAACCCTTTAACGCACAATGCCCGCTTTTAACAACCATGAGAAACAAGAATTTTGAAAATACTGTGGGAAGAGGAGAAAATGCTGGTAATCAGCATTTTCTCCTTTTCCCACGATGTTTTCTTACAAATGAAAGACATTTTTTATGGTTTGAGTAACATTTAATTTGTTGTCTGCAAATGCTTTCAATCTGGAAAAGTCTAAGCTCTTGTTGTTGGGTAAAGGGTTAATTAAGTGGTCTTCCATAAGCGCGACGCGTTAATTAAGTGGTCTTCCTTTTGCGGACAATATAGTTCAAGATCAGACTGCACAGAACGTGCAGTCTAATATTGGATCTACATTGTCCGATAAGGAGATATTGTTCCCCTAAGCGTATTTTTGAAATAGCAGTATTTTGGGTTTTTACTATCGAAGTGAACATTTCATTTTACTTATTTAGCAGGATAAAGGTTAGATTATCGACAGCGAAGTTTGTCAAGACATAAGTTAAGAACTGTTTCTGAAAAGGATATTTTCAATCGATTAGATATCTCAATGATTTGAACTCGATTAGAACTATGGAAATGGTACAAATATCTCTTTTTTCCATAAGTGGAAGTCTTCAAGTCAAGGATTACGACCCCTAACTCATCGGTAAATATCGTGTAACATTGACTTTTTCGTAAAGGCTATTCGGCCAATCTCGGTAACTTCCGTCTTTTAATATGAGAGTTAGGGGCCGTAGACTCATTAACTCATCGGTAAATATCGTGTAACATCGACGTCTTCGTAAAGACTATTCGACCAATCTCGGCAGCTTCCGTCTTTTAATATGAGAGTTAGGGACCGTAAACCTTAAAAAATCAATGGTAAAATATACGAAATACAATCAAATGAAACTATCTACAGAGTTAACGGAGGCACAATTTTTATTGCAATACAATATCCAATATACAATAAGTATATCAAGTTTTTTTTTTATTTCTTATTTTCTTTTCCCTTTGTGGGTTAATCAACGATCTGGCTACGTTACGAGCACCAATGTAGGTTCGGATAATACCGCAATGTCTCGCGAGTCTTCAATATCTTACCAGATATGCGCCATTCGGCAAACCTCGGGTGATCTGTAGATCAAGTCCCTCGGCTGTATCACGTAGCTTGATATACGCCTACGCGGTACATTTCTTCGCCGGAAGAACACCGCTTCACCGTTCTTAAAATCGTAACACTCCACCTAGAAAGCAAGCACTAGTCACATTTTTCCGTGGGAATCTTTATAAATTCATTTCCAGTGACATGCAGTTTGTACATTTATTTTCTAATTCGGTCTATCAATTACGTTAGCATTTTCAGCAATAGGATACTTATCACTATGGCTGTTGTTGCCGTTGCTAATCGACTTTAAGGGTGCCGCCATGTTAAAGATCATGTGACTGGGAAAGTTTCAAAATGGAAACCCCCTTGATACGGACGAGGTTAGATATAGGTACGGAAATGGCCGAGTTGTGACGAGTGGATATGCACAAGGGTGTTCAATGAGAGATAATTCTACCGGACTGGCGATAATAAGGACTTTGAAATTGGTCAGAATTAAAAGTTGATGCAATTGTAGGCCTATAAACCACTGGCGACTCGTCATATCATCTGTTTCTCCTAATACCGCTATATTTCAAAGGTGGTCTGCAAGTGCCACAAAATCTTTTGGATCATAATACAGTCAGGGAAGCAGCTGCCTGTACACGCAAAAAGAAAAGAAAGACAATTTTGCCAAAAAAATGTAACTAAAGGCCACCAAATAGGTTATACTTAAAAAATTTTCGTGGGGGGGACCTACATACCATCCTGGGAAAATCCCCCCTCCCACCTTTTGGACACTTCGACCGTCGGATATTAATACCTTGGGTATTACTTTGGCTTTTTACTTTTTTGGGGGGCTAGTTTTCCACTTTTTCAATGAAAGTTGCCATCATTTGAACCACTTTCCATTGGTCATCTGCGAGTGCTTTCAATATGGACAAGTCTCAGATTTTGCCTTCTGGTACGGAGTTAATGGGAAAAATAAGCACACATCGCGGTTTTAACGCAAAACGGTTATTTTCAATATTTTATAGGAGAAGGAAAAAATTGATTGAAGTTGCGATGAAATGTACATGTACTTTGATTTGTGATACAACCTCTACATTTCCTGTGCTTGTAGCAGGAATTATCGAAAAAATATTTTGAGGAATTATGTATCGCTGGATATAGATAACAAAACTGTTAAAAAAAAAAGACATTTTTGATTTAAAAAAAAAAGTGCTACAAGCGTTTTGCGTTAAATCCGCGAAATCTGGATGGCAAAAATACACTTCCACTATTAAAATTGTTGCAGAGGTAGCACCTTTTATCCCCTCACTTTCTTACCCGTACGCCTACGATTTTTCAAATTTCTGTATGATCGAATAATCCATATTTCACTGTAAATATTATTAAAAGAGTTTCCATGACTACTCTTTTGTACATATGATTAAAAGTTTCAATGAATAATCCTTTGTTAGATCATTATGATTAAAAGTTTATCTCTTTAATGGCAGCTTTCATATTCATGTACCCTGTCTTGTTTGGCAACAGCAGTAGCTGTGAAAGTAACATAACTTCTGATTGGCTTAACCATTTGGTTTAACCAATCAGAAGTTGTGTTACTTTCAAATGTAAAAAATCTGGGGAGAATAAGACAAAGAACGTTCTTAAGAATGGTTGGTGAATACGGACGCTGGTTGAGCCTTTTCCGAATCAGAACAGGGTCGAACCTACAGCCTACGTCGCTGAAAGGTGGCCAGCCCTGCGCGCCGCCAGAGGGTGTTCCTACTTCCATATTCACGAACCATTCTAGATAGTGTTGCTGGGCTGCCTTTCACTTTACTGCTTTACACACGAAATTTGCCTACGCAGTTTAAGTATTAAGCAAGCATCAAGTCTGAAAACAAGTTTTACTAAACTGCATGAGTAAATATTGCTAAATTTCACGTCAGCTCATTTTACGTCAGCTCATTTGAGTAAAGCAGGGATCGTATATGTGTATATGCGATCGCAAACTATTTGCGTAAATCCACGTAGTTTGGTTAGAGTTAGTCCTGGTCTTATTCTAAAGAGAACACACCCATTTCAAAGTAACACAATTTCTGTTTGGTTTAGCCAATCAGAAACTGTGTTACTTTCAAAATTTAGAATTGAACTTTACTCTTTACCAGACGACTTAATTTTAGACTGGTCCAAATCTAAAAAATTGCAGACGACAAATTATCTCTTCCACAAATTATGAAATTTGTCATTGAATGTAAAAAACATTGTGGAAAAAGAAGAAAATGCTGGTTATCAGCATTTTCTTCTTTTGCTGCAGTGTTTTCAAAGGTCCTTTTCCTTGGGGGTCGTTAGAAATCGGGACCGTGTGGTAAACGATTAAAATCAAGGCCCTCTATTACCATAAATCCTCATAGAACGCTCTCGTTCTTACTGTCCAGTAAGGGAGGATTTTGAAAATATTGTGGTAAATAGACAAAATGCGGGTAACCAGTATTTTCTCCTTTTCTTTTTTTCACAGACAAATTCTGTCTTTTGAGCATCACTGACTTTATCGTCTGCAAATGCCATCAGTTTGGACAAGTCTAAAATTTTGTTAAGTATGAAGGCAAGACGTCGAATTTGTGACCTGGGTACCCAGACTTAGATTAAACATATTACAGAATTTGTCTGTGAAAGAGTGAAGAAAAGAAAAGGAGAAAAATACTGGTTACCTGCATTTTGTCTATTTTTTTACATTGAGTCATGCTCTGGGAAAAGTGAGCTTAATACATCTGCGAAAAGTTTCGACCCAGGTCAGCCTGCGCAGTCCGCGCAGGCTGACCTGGGCCGAAACTTTTCGCTATTGATCAATTTTCTGTATGTCAAAGGACCAATCTACCACATGATCAAGTCGATTGTTTAAAAAAGTGATCTTACGGATCAATAATTGTGTGATGACTTGGGCTGGTATCATGCAGTTCCGTTAAGCCCCCTTTTGCCAGAGCATGGCTCATATTTATTTTACATCGATTGAGAAACAAATTCTTACAACTTATTCAAATCTCTCTCGATTCTGCTTCTTTGGAACTGTACCAGTACTCGCGTCGTTTGTGTGGGCCAATGAACAATCCCAAAGTTGACACACACTCCCGGTTATCGAACTCAGGACCTTATGGTTACAAGGCCGACGCTCTACCTCACAACCACGGACACCACACACTACCCAGAGTTCAGTCACAGCTGTAGAAGATTATGTTAAAATTGTCCTCCGGCAAGTTATTTCTCCCGGCATTATAGATAAACGAACAATCACCCTAATTAGGAGTAACTGTTTGATGTTAGACGCAACTTCCAAAATGATTTCAATTACAATTATGTTGGCGACAGCCAGTACTCAAGTCCATACTTCATTAGACTGCTTTTTACCAGTGCTTCGCATGAGATTTTTTCTAAGCAACAGGCTGATTTCCCCCCTTAGCAACTCTTTATAAAAAATATCCTGTCTTACCATCCTCGAAAATAAAGCTTTTGAAATCATCGCGAGAAAAAGTGTTATTCGCTGGCAGAAAAGTGATTTTCAACATCACGCAAAAAGTAAACAAAACATAGAGTGACTTGCAACTTTCAACCTAGTTTTGAAATTAATGTCTCTGCCAACGACTAACACTTGGACCGACCGTACAATAACAGATTGTCATCTTCACAGTAATTTCCATACTTTTTAATGGTATGATTTAAATTGAAATGCATTTGAATACCCTCTTTGTTTACTTTTGGCAACTATTGTTACTTTAAGCCCCCTACTTACGGAGCATGACTCGATTATTTATTTCCTTCGGAAATGATAATCAGTGGATATGTTTACATCATCGTCGACGTGTAAATGGTTTTAATTTTTTTGGCAAAATTATTTATTGTTCAATTTCGCAATAAAACTCTTAACTAGACCAATCCCGAGTTTTAATGACCCTGTTGGACAAAGCTTTTGAAAACATTGTGGTAAAAAGGAGAAAATGCTGGTTACCAGCATTTTCTCCTTTTCCCACAATGTTTTTTTCTACCTTATCAGAACACTTATGCTCATTTGTAACAATTTTGAATTTGTTGTCTGTAGATATTCTGAATTTGTAAAGTTCAAAATGTGTTAGTTTTAACGACCCTGTTGGACAAAGCTTTTGAAAACATTGTGGTAAAAAGGAGAAAATGCCGGTAACCAGCATTTTCTCCTCTTTCCCACAATGTTTTCTATCCTATCAGAGCACTTAAGCTCAGTTGTAACAATTTTGAACTTGTCGTCAGCAAATGTTATGAATTTGGAAGAGTTTAAACTTTATTATTTGGGAAAAGGGTTTGAATAAAAACAAAGACCACATTCGACAAATAGCCTTATGTAGACTAGACTGCTTCAACGCCCTTGTCAATTCAATAACGTTGTTTGTGTGGTGTTTAACGCCGTTTTCAAAATTATTTAAAAAATCGCGGTGGCCAGTACACCCATTTATGCTTTCCTGGAGTTTCTGTTATCAGTACTGCGCATAATTTTCTTCCAAAGCCACTGGCTGATTTTCCTTATGCTTTTCCGGGGTTTCTTTTATCTGTATTTCGCACAATTTTCTTTCTAAGCCGCTGGCTGTTTTCCCACATAACTATCGTCGAGACAGTGACCAGTGGTAAGAGAGGAATGAATCCTGTCGCAATGACAATCATTAGTACTCATAAAGAAATTTGCCAATCTGAAGATTCGAACCAGCCAAGTAGTCTAGGCTAGAAGCCTGGACGAGATTTTTGAGTAAAAAATCGGAATCATTCTGAGGCGGGTTAAATCGGTTTATTCACCGTAAGTACTATGAACAATACACTAGACAGGTCGATCCATTATACGCGGAATAAGAAGGCGATTGGAGCATTTGGGATCTCCGGGAAAGTACATGTGTACGGGAACTCCGGGATTGTATTTGGGAGCGCTACCGCCACCGCGAATACCACAATCGAGGAGGAAAAAAATAGAAGAGTAGGCGGCGGTAGCTATGTTTAGAAATGTACTTAACCCCTTACCGAACGATCACATTTTCAACGATCACCAGGAAGACTTAGGAAAACATTGTGGGAAAAGGAGAAAATGCTGGTTAGCAGCATTTTCTCCTTTTCCCAAAATGCTTTTAACTATTTCAAAGATAAATCTTACAATTGGAGCTCCATTTCATATTTCATCTGCTAAGAATGAGATTTAAGGTTTGAGGATTGTCAGAATTACAGTGCCGGGCAAAAAATTAACTTACTTTTGCGGACAGTGTAGATTCAAGATCAGTGTGCACATAACTTGCAGCCTGATCTGTGATCTAAAGGGTCACATTTTTTGAGGTACTTTTTTATCGATCCATAATTATGTGATAACTTGATGAACTTAACATGCTTTTGCAAGCAGTGTAGATCCAAGATCGGACTGCACATAATGTGCAGCCTGATATTTGATCTAAACTGTCACATACGTTGTGGAGTATTCTGATCAAAACAATCTTTAAACTTGTAAACTTCAAACAGTCACATATTTTATGGTGACCTGTACTTTTTATGGACCCATACTAGTAATTATGTAATCACTTGCTTGGTATAAACTCACGTTGCTTCTGCAGAGAGTGTAAATCGAAGATCAGACTGCACATAACGTGCAGCCTGATCTATGATCTAAGTCGTCATATACGCTAAAAGTTATTGAAATCAAAACTTTCTTCAGGCTTGTAACATTCAGTGATTTTCAAGCATAAAAAAAAAATGTCCATTTTATTTGTTTATTGCTCGAACTGGAAAGTTATAAAACATGTTTAATCCTTAAGATACTAAGCGCAAATCGAGGCGCTTTTGCAGACAGTGTAGATCAAGATCAGTCTGCAGAGAACGTGCAGTCTGATTTTGGATCTACATTGTCCGATAAGGAGAGATATTTTCTTCCAAAAGTAACTTTGAAATTGCAATATTTGTGTTTCTTTCTATTGGCTAGAAAGTTTCATTTAATTTCTGTAGCAGGTTAGGAGTTAACTCTTTACCAAACGACAAAATTTTTAGACTGGTCCAAATTGAGAGCATTTGCAGACGACAAATTAAATGTTGCTCAAATTGGGAGGATTTGTTTTCAAAATGATAGGAAACGTTGTGAGAAAACTAGAAAATGCTGACCTGCATTTTCTCTTTTTCCCACAATGTTTTCAGAAGCCTTTTTTCTAGGGTCGTTAGAAGTTGTGATTGTTTTGTAAAGATTTAAAAAAAAAAAGGTTATCATACGCCCATATTACAATAATTATCAATCATAAAATGTCAGCTTGACTACCTTTAAATTTGAGCCAAGTTCTGTAAAAAGAAGGCTTAATGCATATGCAAAAAGTATTGACCCAGGTCAAACTGTACAGTCCGTGCAGGCTAACCTGTGTCGAATACTTTTGCTTTTGGTGAATTTTATGCTTGTCCAAGGACTTTTCTACCTAATGATTCAGCCGGTTGTTAGTAGAAATGGATTTGATGGATCTATGTTTATGTGATGACTTGCTTGGCATAATATATATCACGGAGATGGAGATGTTTAAATGAACTCTTTGCATACCATAGACGACACATGAGGCTTTTGTGGACAATGTAAATCAGGATCAGACTGAGCAGAACGTACTGCCTAATCCCTGGTTTACACTGTCCACTATTTTAACTAATGAGTAAACTGTATCTCCATCTTGCAGCAGAATTGCATTTGTAGCCATTGAAAAAGTTAATTCTTTTTTCTGTGGTAAAAGTGTTAAACCCCCTTTTGCCAGAACATGGCCCGTTTGTATCGAGGCCCATCGAAATAATAGATTTGTAAACTCTTTTTCAGGTGAGAGAATTTTAGATTTGACAAAATTGAAAAGATTTGCAGACGACAGTTGAATGTGGCTAAAATGTCGGGATTTATCTTTAAAGGGGTTGAAAACATTGTGGGTGGGACAAGAAGAAATGCTGGTCACCAGCATTTTTCCTCACTTCGCTCTATTTTTCAAAAAGCCCCATTCTTTAAGGTCGTGAAAGTAGCAAAGCCTTTTACGATAACAATCTCTGAGTTTCGGCTATTGAATTTGCGATCGTCGAAAAAAGTAGTTCATGTACAGCTCGGCCAGTTTGTTTCCGACTGAGTCGACGATCGTCATTGTGATAGAATTCATTTCTCTCTCGCCGCTGATTATTGTCATTTGAGAAAGCAGCCAGTGGTTGGGAAAGAACATTGTGCGAAGTACAGGTAAAAGAATCTCCAGGAAAAGCTGGTGTGTTTGCCGCTGCGATATAATTGAAACAAGTTTGAAAACGGTGTTAAAAACCGTAACAAAAAATCAAAGTACTGAAAGTACTAATAAAAGGTGGAAGTAGAAATTTGCTAATAGGTTTTAACGGCGGATCATTTCAAGAAGAATTCATTCATCTGACAGTTCACAGCATTCCCCCCCCCCTCCAAGACTGGTTGCATTATTTCATGACTTTTTTCCATAAAACCATGTATCCCAGCGTTTTTAGGTGTTAAAGTGGTATGACAGTGGTTTGGGGTGTCACGACAGTGGTTTGGGGTGTTTTTGTTTCTCTTACTTATTCATCTGTGATGTAGACCATAAACTAACCCATGTTAAAGCTGCAAAACAAGGCCAATTTTAAATCTAAAGCTAATTCTATGACAATTAACTCTGAAGTTAAAGTTACAGGGGAAACTGCTCATAATGAGCTCTCATTTGCCTCAATGTTTTTAATGCTGGAAAGCTGAGGGACAATAAATAATCAAAGGGATATATAAACCATTTAAGCACAAAATAAACCTCAAGGGATATTTCCAGTCTAGAGACAAAAACCAAATAACTGCAGTTTTATAGTTGATTTTGATCGGATTGTCTAAGGAAAGCAGACAAAGATCAGACTGCATGCTTTCTGTAGTCTGATCTTGGTCTACACTGGCCTCAAAGACAACTATAGTTGTACAATGTGCTGAAACCTTTCATTAAACGATCCTGTGTTTCACAGACCCGTGGGAGAAAGCTTTTGAAAGTATTTTTGGGAAAGAAAAAAATGCTGGTTACTGGCATCTTCTCCATTTTCCTGAATGTTTTCTGCTCTTCAAAGAAAAAAAATCATAATTTGAGCTGAATCTAATATGTCGTCTGCAAATGCTTTCAATTTGGATCTTTCTGGGCCATTTTTCACCTCTCACCTCTGATGCATGTGAGAAAGTAGTCAGTGACTTGGAAAGAAAGTTGTGTCAGTACTGGTGTGAGAAAGCCAGGAAACACATGTGTAAGTGCACTGACCGCCATGATATAACCTAAGCCGTTAAAATGGTGTTAAACTCCAATTCAATCAATCAATCAATTTGGACAGGTGAATAGCATTGTTGTTTTGTACAGGGTTTTCTTTAACAGTTATGTAAAACAGGAAATTATGCTCTCCATGGATGATGGGTTGGTAGTGTTATCTACAGAATGTCACACAGCTCTGACCCTTTTCCAAACAACAAAATTTTAGACTGTTCCGAACTGAAAGCATTTGCAGACAACAAATAAAATCCTACTAAAATTATCAAATATATCTGTTGAAGGGTAGAAAACATTGTGGGAAAAGGAGAAAATGCTGGTTACCAGCATTTTTTCCTCTTCCCACAATGTTTTCAGAAATATTCTTTCTATAAGTCAGGATTGTGATACAAAGGCTTTAGTGATTGTTGAGTCGTATCCTATCGAAGTTATGTAGCTGACTTTCCAGAATACAGATAATTTCAAGTCCGATTTCGTGAATGAAAACCTTCATTCTTTATCATACAGTCCCGACTCAATACGACCCTGACAAGGAAGGTTATTGAAACAACTATGGGATACGGAGGAAATGCTGTTAACCAGCATTTTCTCACACTGTTTTCTCCCTTTTCTAGGCACAATCCATCATTCGATCTATGTATGATTTTTAGTTTGCTGTTTACCAGCATTTTCTCACATTGTTTTCTCCCTTTTTCTAGGAACATTCCATCATTCGATCTCTGTTTGATTTTTAGTTTGCAAATGCTTTCAATGTTGACCAATCAAATGTTATGTCTTCTGTTAAAGTTAAATGACTAGAGGAGATTGTTAACCAAGACCAGACTGCATGCATGAATTATGCAGCCTAACCTGAAGCATTTTCTGATTTTGAAAGTAACACAACTTCTGATTGGCTAAAACAAATGGTTAGCTACCCTAATAAGACTAAGAATGAAACTATACATGGTTAGTAAATATGGACCGTTCTCTTGTAGAAAAATAGTAAAATCTGTACAGTTCCACAAAAGTTTTTAAGACTTGTCCAATATGAAGGCATTTGCAGACAACAAATTAAGTGTGTCACAAATGATAGAATTTGATTATGAAAACATCAAAACCGTTGTGGAAAAAGGAGCAAAACCTGATTACTAGCGTTTTCTCCTTTCTCAAAATTGTTTCAAAAGCTCTCTCTCAGGGTAACTGAAATATATGATTGTTTCGTAAAAGGTTAACACTTTACCAGATAAAAAAGATTATGACATGCCCATATTGAAGGCCCTTACAAATGACAAATAAAAAGTGGCTAAAAGATGGGGTTTGTCTTTAATAGGGTAAAAAACTATAGGATATAAAAATTAAACAAACAACAAAACCAAGATGTTCATATCTTTATGAAAAACAAAACAAATAATTAATCCTTACCCTGCAACATAAGTTGAAACTTTCAAGCAGATTGTAAAAACCCAAATAATGCTATTTCAAAATTATTCTTCGGAGAAAAATAACTCCTTATCGGACAGTGTAGATCAAAGATCAGACTGCATTCCATGCAGTCTGATCTTGATCTATACTGTCCGCAAAACGTCAGCGAGTCCCGCGTAGCAGCCTAAAGGTTAACAACATCACAAACAAACATAAATATTACATGTCGTCATCTTTAGCAGGGTTCCATTTTTACAATATCTTCAGGAAAACAGTCCCTTAAAAGTATTCCCTTGTCTTGGTTTATATCAAGCTCGTCTATAAAACCAAACCAATATATTACCATACCAGGGCCAAACCTGAAACAAATATGTAATGTACAGTCAGTGGCCGCAAGTATTTCAGCAAATTCTGAATTCCTATTGACTTACATGTATTTTTCAGTGTGAAAAAAAAAGAGGCAATTACACTGCTTCTGATCATACACACTGTACTATCAGGCAAACTAAACTGGTAGAAAGCCAGGTTACTGGAGCCATTTACATAAATTTGTCATTTCTAATCAACACCACATACTGAAGTTGTAGCTCTCTAAAATCTAGTGGTACTCTAACTCTACTAAACTTTGGTGGCATCACCACTGATATGAATGGAAAACATATTTTTCAAAAATTACAATAATTTTTTTAAACAGCTACAGTTTTATCATATCATATGGTCTCAAGCTTGAGTATTTTCAATGTCAAATTTGTTTTGGATTGTTTTTACAAGTTTCATAATGAAATAATTATCTGTAGCTCTGACCCTTATGGGGCTTGGTATTTGCATTCTCAAGACCCAGAAGCCATATTAATACTTCATTCAAATTTGACTTCTAAATCCTTCGACTAGCATGAACCTCTCAACCACAAAATTTTCTCACTCTATGACCTGGAGTGATTACATTACGTGTAAATTGCATGATGCATGGTTAATCATTTAATTAGATTAATTTTCACTTCTAACCCTTTACCACGCAAACCAGAGTTTTAATGACACTTAGAAAAAGGGCTTTTGAAAACATTGTGGGAAAAGAAGAAAATGCTGGTAGCCAGCATTTTCTTCTTCCTCCACGAAGTTTTCTCTCCTTTCTAAGACAAATTTATCTAAATTTGTTGTCTGCATACAAGGGCATAGCACCCATTAAGCACATTACCCAAGTGCATAATTGTAGAAAATATGGGAATAGGAGAAACAATGTTTTATCACTTTACAGAAAAAACTATATTTTCACAGTTGAGCCTAAAACTACGCAGAAAAATAAAATGAAAATTTTCAACTGATAGTAAAACATGAAATATTACAAGTTCATCCTCTTTTCTATGGAAAATAGAATGCTTATTGTATCGGACAATGTAGATTAAGATCAGACTGTACGTTCTGTGCAGTCTGATCTTGATTTACCCGGTCTGCAAAAGCGGTCTGCCTCTTGCCTAGCAGCTTAAGGGTGAAAAAGCATTTGCAGATTAGAAATTCAGTATGGTGCAAATAATGGGATTTGTCTTAGAAAAGACAAGATCTTCTGAAAAAAGGAGAAAATGCTTGTTTCCCACACTAGCTTAAAAAGTTTTCTTGTTCAGGGTTGTTAAAACATGGGATTGTTCAGTAAAGGCTTTAACAATATCTCAGTTATACCATGGTGACAGCTCACCTATTTGTATCTTTCCTGGGTTTTGACAGTACAAGACTAGGGCTCTGAAGTGCCTTGTACAAGGCCACTCTCATGTGACCAGTGCTCCTGGTGGGAATACTTCTTTTTTCAATGAGTGGAACTCTTCAACTCGAAGGCGTGTTTAGACATACTACTGGGACCACACGTAAACAAAAACCAATGGTAACAGATACGAAATACAATCAATTGCAAATATCTTTACCACAGAGGCACATTTTAGTGCCTTGCAGTGTCTTATAAGTATATTCAGGCATTTCTTTCTCATTTGTTATTCTCGTTATGGATTAGACTCCCGTAAGTTCATATTTTGTCTAGGCTACAGGCATCGTATCTGACCTGATAGGTGTCACACCACTGCGAGACTGCTTCTGGGTCGTAGTAGTCAAAAGTAGTCCCCTGTGAAATTTTGCAGTAGGACTTTCATTGCACTGTATCATGGAGCTTAGACGGCTTAGTGGTATATAATCTAGATTCGCTTCAAATTTAGACAGTGGGGGACCACTTCGATGTGTTTTTATTTTATATTGAGTGGCCTATTTTGTGTCACTAGAGGAACAAAAAATTGGGGTTATGGCAGTGAAGAGGTGTTTTTGAGAGGACAAATTCTAGGGTGCCGGTGTTTGTTAACATTTAGCGAAAAACACAATCGATTGACATGTTGTTTTTAATCCCCTTTTTTTTTTTTCCAAGAACTAAGGACATGCTTTAGAAACCAAAAGAGAGAAAAGCCAAAGATTTGCCATTAAGCAATCTGTGAACCTTCAGAGACGGTCAATTTCACTCTATTTTCAATATGGTTTGCAACACGCGGAAAGGGGCATTCTGAAATTTGCATAAAGCGTCGTCTCGGGTCAGCCTGCGCAGTCCCCACAGGCTGATCTGAGGACGGCACTTTACGACTACATGAGATTTTGTGCTACAGTAGACTTGCGCAAAACAGAAAATTGCATAAAAACGGAAAGTGTCGTTTTGGATTAGCCTGCCCGGACTGCACAGGCTGATCTGAGACGACATTTAACACAAATGTCCAAATGTCCCTTTTCGCGTGCTGCAGGCCATATAGCAAAAAACCAGTGGTTTGACACCAATAATATCACACTGTATCGTGAGAGTTGGACATTTTCATACCAAATATGCATAAGAGTTTTACAAGAGAGACAATTGTATCTAACTACATGACTATTGACCTAAGGATTTCCTATTACAAATCCAAAACCTTATCCTTTTACCACACAGTCTTGAATTTTAATCTCTCTGATTGAGAAATCTTTTGTAAACACGCAGTGGGAAAAGGAGAAAATGCTCTAAACTATCATTTTCTCCTTTTTCTACACTGTTCTTTTATTACCCTTTCAAAGGGAAATATCATCACTTCATCAACAGGTACATTTAATTTGTCATCTGATTGGGCTTTCAATATGGACAAGTCAAGACTTTTTTTGTTTAGTAAAGATTTTACCACACAATCCCAACTTTTAACGACCCTGAGAAAGAAACCTATAGAAAACATTGTGGGAAAAGGAGAAAATGCTGGTAACCAGCATTTTCTCCTTTTCCCACAATATTTTCTACCCTATCAAAGTCAGAAATCATCATATAATCAAGATTTAATTTGTTGTCTGCAGATGCTTTGAATTTGGTCCAGTCCAAAAATTTGTCGTTTGGTAAAGAATTAATGACCCTGATGAGGAAGGTAACCAACATTTTCTCTTTTTTGAACAGTGTTTAATTTCAGGGGCAAATACTATAACTTGAAAAACATTAGAATTGTCATCTGTAAACTCCTTCATTATGGACAAGTCTAAAATTCTGCCATGGGGAGAAGAGTCAAGAGGATAAATGATGATAAATGATTAATTTACTCTTAACCAGACGACCAACTTTTACACCCTTCCATATGGTCTGCAACGCGCGAAAAGTGGCATTTGATCATTTACGTAAAGTGTCGTCTCGGATCAGTCTGCGCAGTCCGCTCAGGCTAATCCAAAATGACACTCTATTTTTATGTAATTTTCTGTTTTGTGCAAGTCTACTATAGCACAAAATCTGATGTAGTCGTAAAGTGCCATCTCGGATTAGCCTGTGCTGACTGCGCAGGCTGATCCGAGACGACACTTTACGCAAATGTCTGAATGTCCCCTTTCGCGTGTTGCAGACCATATTGAACGCATTTCCAGACAACAACAAAAACCTCACTCCAAAGATAGCATATCTTTGAAAAGGTAGAAAACATACTGGTAAAGGGAAGGAAATACTGTCAACCAGCATTTTCTCCTCTTTCACACCATGTTTCCAAAAGGCTTCTTCCTCAGGGTCGCTTAAACACCAAATTGCTTGGTAAAGAGTCAAACTTTATACCCAATAACTAAATTTTTTACTCGTTCAAATCCAAAGCATTGGCAGACAACAAATTAAAACTAGCTCAAATGATGGATTTTGTCTTTGAAAAGGACACAAAATGTTGTTGGAAAGAGGGGAAAATGCTGGTTATTAGCATTTTCTCCTCTTTTCCAAAATGTTTTCAAAAAGGCTTCTTCCCCAGAGTCATTAGAACAAAGGATTGTTTGATAAAAGTTTCAACAAGGGAGGAAAACAGGAGGAAGCATGGTTGTAAGAAAGGAAATAAATCAGTGAGTCAGACAGTATAGTCTAAAGCTGTAAGGAGATGATAGGAAAGATGAACTCTTTCTTAACTCTTTATCAAACAACAAAATTTTCAACACACATTTGCAGACAACAAATTTAAAGTGGCTGAAATGACTAATTCGTCTTTGAAAGGGTCAAAAAGCATTCTGGCTTACCTGCAATGTTTCCATGGGTTTTTTCCCTGCTGTTGTTATCACATGAGATTGTTTGGTAGAGGGTTAAACAAGAAAGGAAGGAGTGAGGAAATATGGTTTCAAGATAGGAAATAAGGCATTGAGAGAGACAGCAGGGAATGAAGATGGGGAGAGATGACAGAAAAGATTGATGGACCTCAGATGAACTCCATATACCCCCAAAACAAACTTGATAATCAACATAAATTAAGGTTTAACATAATAATGTATACATGTCCAAAATGTTATGGCAAATGGAGAAACTGCTGGAAAAAGCATCTGCAGACAACAAATCATAAGTTGCTCAATCAATTAAATTTATCTTTGGAAGTGAAGAAAACATTGTTGGGAAAAAAATACTGGTTACCACCATTGTTTTCTTTTCAACAATGT
This sequence comes from Hippopus hippopus, assembly GCA_946811185.2. Taxonomy (NCBI): domain Eukaryota; kingdom Metazoa; phylum Mollusca; class Bivalvia; order Cardiida; family Cardiidae; genus Hippopus; species Hippopus hippopus. The sequence continues at coordinate 5,424,751 of OX328097.1, read as the reverse complement.
TTTCAAGATTATTCTTATGGACTGTGATAACAATGAATTATGTTTGATTGACATTTAAGCCCTTTTCACACGCATTCTCCTAAAATATACCAATAACTACCAGTAACACAAGAGGGCCATGATGGCCCTGTATCGCTGCACTGGCTTTTTAACCCTTTACCACACAAAGCGAAGTGTTAATGACCCTGAAAGAGAAGGCTTTCAAAGACATCGTGAGAAAAGGACACCATGTTGTCAGCCAGTATTTTCTCCTTTTCCCATAACGTTTCCTAACCTATCAAAGACAGAAACAGTCATTTAAGCTACATTCAATTTGTCTTTTTGCAATGGCTTTAAGCTTGGTACAGTAAAAATAAATTGTCATTTCTTAAAGAGTAAAATTAACGTATCATGCGCTTAATTGGCATTGACAGAGACATACAGCATAAAAAGTCTGTATGGTAATAAACTTACTTTGAAAATATAACCTCCACCCCGCCCGCCAAACAAAAACAGTCATATCTTTTTAAATGCAAAGATAATGTCAGTGAATACAAGCAGGTTTAATCATTAGCATGAAAGGTAAAGTTCTGAAAAAATTTGAGTGATAGAAACCTCACTTTAAATTAAACATTGCATTCATGTGAGCATAACCATTAGCATCAAAATAAATCACTCTCCCTTAAAACAGAACATTTCCTCTCCAAAAAAACTTGAATACCAAACTCCAATAATGTGTAAGTGCAGTTTGATAATCAAGGGAGGTAAATAGTGACAAACTTTATCTTGTATAACAGGAGTTATTTCCCTTGATTACTATTTTAAATTACCGTCACTATATAAGCCCATGTTAAAATTGTGATCTCCGGGGCAGAGGCAATTTTGACCCCAGGGCTATAATATGAAGGAATTTGATAGAGATCCATTAGATAAAGTTACATGCCAAATTTGGTAGCCCTGGGCCTTATGGTTTCAGACAAGAAGATTTTCAAAGATGTTCAATATTTTTCAGTTTTGTTGCCATGGCAACCAGAGTTTTTGAAGGAATCAAATTCTTTCAAGAAATTCTAAAGAGGATCATGGCAGGATCATTTCTGTGAAGTTTCATCAAATTTGGATGGGTAGTTTCAGAGAAGAAGAAGTTTGAAAAAAAGTTAACGCACGGACGAACGGACGCACGACGGACACCAGGCCATGACATAAGCCCACTGGCCTTCGGCCAGTGGAGCTAACAAGAGACACAAATGGAAAATAACCATTTGACAGGAACACTGTCATTTTTTTCAAAAATTTTAAAAAACTTGAAGGGAACAGACCAGAGGCTACTCCTTTTCCGTGTTTCATAAATTACTCAAATAGCAAATATTGCTCCTTTTTTCCACAGTGCATTAAAAAGCTGTCTTCAGAGTATAACATTTTTTTTCCCCCTTAGAATTTGGGGTTTAACCATTTATCAAACCATATTTTGATGACTTTTAGGAAGAAAACTTTTGAATAAAATAATGAAAAAGGAGAAAGTCATAGTAACCAGATTTTATTTGTCATTTATGCATAGGCTAGAGACCAGTTTTCTCCCTTACTTGCAATATTTCTACTCTTAAAAAACAAATGGTATCATCTGGGCCAAATTAATCAACGGCAGATGCTTACAATATAGTAAAAGTCTAACAATGTGTTGTTCAGTATTGAGTTAATCTGTATATACATGTAGAAAAGTTTAGCTATATGTAGTTTGTCATCTAACTAATAAAATACTGGTTATAACTTTCTACCACATAACAAAATTTTAGTCTTGTCCAAATTAAAAGCATTTGCAGGAGACAAACTAAATGTTAGTCAAAACGTTTAATTTGCTTTCATATGGCAGAAAATATTGTGGGAAAAGGAGAAAATGCTGGTTACCAGCACGTCCTCCTTTTCCCACAATATTTTCAATAGCCTTCTACCTCAGGGTCGTTAGAAGTCTTGATTGTTTGTATAAAGGGTCAAAACAAACGAACACTGAGAAATACATGTACACAGGACATCTTACCTATTCCAGTAACTCCAAAACTGATCCTTTAAGTATGTTTTATGGCTGTGTTCATCTCCAAAGGAAGCTTTACTCTCTATCCAGTTGACAACATGTCCATCTACAGCTAGAAAATAAAAAAATCTAGGATGATGGACAAATGATAATAGTACAAAGAAGAGAGAATGGAGTGTTTAACAATGCTATACAAAGTAACCTCTATTCTGTTCTGGTCTATGAGTTAGATAAGAATGCTGTACGGAAGAAACCAGATGCTGTGGTATCCAAGTTTGAGGAAAGTAGTATACTTATATGTTAAAGTCTTCCAGTTGGAAACTAGTGTAATTATAATAAACTTCACTTATAACGATATCAGACGAAACAATATACCCCAACAAAGGGTTAGTCTCATTCAAAAAATAAAAGTATCAAAGCAGTCCTTCCAAGATAATTCATAGCGTAAGTTAACCTAAACTATCATAGAATTGTTCAGGTAAGCAATTCCTTCTTTAGGTCAATGTTTTACCTCTGCTACAATAATGAATAGACCAATCATGAGGCATATTTCATTTGGACAATAAATCACTCTTGGGTATCAGTGTACAGTAAGGCGTGGAATATTCGAAGTGGCCATGGTCAAATTTATAAATATCAGGAAAAGGCAAGATTTGACCGCAGATTTGAAGGTAAGGATTGATACTGGTGCCCTGAATGGGTTCAAAATCTGAAATAAAGCCCATTTGCAAATTCGGAACTAAAAGCTCATGACTCTTCCACAGTTTACCGGTACCCTGTGCCTCTAGGAATCCAAAGTGGTAGGTTTGCGGACTTTTTCTGTTTTTGCGTGCTTATTTTGAAAGGTAGGAATACGCCATAAAATTGTGGAAAAAGTAGCTGGAATCATGGTATTTTTTGGCATGTCCACAGACTTTGAATTGATTTTACTGTACAGAAAGCATGCCAGTTAGAGGCCATCAATGCAAATCTGCTGTCTGCTGCACTTTGAGTTTATCGTAAAATCGCTCGATTTCGAGCAGTTTCCGCAAACGTGCCAAATAGCTATGAGTGATAGGTTTTGTGCTTTTCTTACAGTATTCATATGATTTGTTGTGATTAATTAGCAGTTGTACATTGCATTTAGACTAAGAACAGGTCTCTTTGTTTTCAGGTTGGTGTTTGAAGGAAATTTTCAAGTCGGTGTCGTAGTTGTTTGTCGACAACAGAGGAACTGTGGTATTTACTGTACACTGAGACCTTAAGAGGTAAGATGACAATTTTTTTTTCGTTGAAAATCAGGCTGAAATGTATTTCGGTCAGATATTCGACCAGTTTCCAAACATAAAATGCCCTTTGCAATGCTCTGAAGCTTATGATATATCAATAGAAGGACTCTGAACAGGGGAGGTAATCCAATATGTAGGAATAAGCTTCCAAAATCGTTTTTTTCTGGAAAAGTCCGTTAATCAAAATTTTACCAAGTTTCGTCCTCTATAGACAGTTTCAAGTATTTTTATGGCTAGCAACCGATAAATATGGGTTGCCTATCAACAAATTCGCTTTTCCTGATATTACAGAAATAAATTCAACATACCCAAATATGGCCCGTGCATTCTTCGGAACTGCTTTGGATCATGAACATGCTGATACGATACGTCTTGCTCTAGTCAGCAAATTCGTAGCTGCTGGCGGTGAGTGTGTCGTTTGGACCGGACCAACTGATGTATATGGTTATGGTATATATAGGGTTACTGTGAATGGCAAACGGTTGAAACTGCTGGTTCACCGACTAATGTTCTTTCTGGAGAATAGTCCAGTACAGTTATGCAGCTCCATGCATGTTTCTCATGTCTGTCACAATAAGCTTTGTGTAAATATAGACCACTTGTCGTATGAACCTGCATCAGTTAACAATGCGAGGAAAGTTTGTAGACAAAATGGAGAATGCACTGGTCATCGGGCAATGAAGCGATGTCTCTTCCCAGATGCGGTAAGAATCGTTTATTTTCGGAAAAGGGGAAAAACGTTCTGTTGCATACATTTTCTGTGGTTACTCGGTTTTGTTGTTTGAAGAGTTTGTTCATATTCTGTTCTTGTTACTTTTGTTCATGAGGATAGGCCATAGCTATGATCAATAGCAGACCGAGAGGCGACATTTTCCATACTATACAGGGAGTCACTGTTGAAGAAGAAACTGTGTGATTTTCTTTTTCGCAGATAGTATCTTTGCTGCTTAAATTCTGTAGAAGCCTGTCTTTTAGAGTGATATTGCCTTTGTCGGTCTGCTAGTTTCAGCTGCTTATAGAATCTAGATTGCTTGTAAACCTTTAAGCCGGCTTCTTGTGCAATACTTATCATTGATCGGCTTGGTCCTACAGAGCGAGAATGTGTGGCGGAATGGCACATGGCTGCAAAGTTGCGTGTGTAACAAACCGATTTTGGAGCCAGTGTAAACACTGCAGAATGCAAGCTTTCACAGTAATTGGTGGTAAATAATCTGCTCATGCTTTTTAGGCTATCTTCATTAAATACTTCGTTAATTTCTTTCTGAATTAAGCACAATTCTCTTTGGCTGAGCTGTAAATGTACCCCAAATGGTAAGTGACTTGTTGTGTAAGAAGCTAGGTGGCTCCTGCATACGTAGGAAAATTCTCGGCAAAGCTGGTGTTGACCAGAAAGACATTTCATTACGACACATGTAGCTCTCGAGCCAGCAAGAACGAAAGAGTCGTCACTTTTTGTAACTGCTCTTGCCTTTTTAAGCTCCATTCTAATTCTAATCCTTATACAACTGGCCAATTTTTGTTGATACATTCGTTTGTCGTAACATGTAGGTATGCTGGTTAACTTCATCGCTCGAATGTGTTTTTGAAGTGTTCGGCCTCTATGTATGAAACAAACTTGATGCGATATGTTTGAATTGGTGTTGGCTTTGAAATCCTTTAGGGCTCTGCTGAGTTGTTGGCTGGCATCAGTCGTTACCGAGCGAAGTGTAATGTGACCCCTCTTTCGAACATCGTTAAGCGTGTCGAATAAAAGTGAGCGCTCACTGGAGGCTATAGTATCAACTGAACTGTAGTTCTTCTTGCATTTTGCATTGTTATGGTCACAGGCCTTTAATCTGCAGTGTTTGTTGGCCACCCCGACTGCAATTGGAAGCTTCCTGGTTGTTGAATGTTCAATCAGAGGGGCAAAGCTCTGTTCTGCCTTTTCACAGCCGCCTTGCGGTCGACTTGAATATGAAGCGTCGTACTGAACATCAATTCCCGCATGTGTCGGAACTAATGAGGTTACACGTTGTAGGTACTCTTGGTTTAGTCCCATTTGCCTCTCATTGAGTGCTGTCATTTTGTCGCACATAGCATTGAATTTCAGCTGCATTGCTTTTTTGCTTGGAGCTTTGATGTTTAAACAGGCTAAGACTGTAGTAATATCAGCTAGGCCAACTTTTGTTTTGATTGCGGGTAATACAACCATTTCATTAAGTGCACCGGCCGGTGGGCCTTTAGTTTTCTTCACTGTGTCTGACATTCGGAAAGGCTCAAGTCTAAATCCACATGAACTACACTTCATTGCAAATGATACACATAGGCCAGTTCGGTTAACAAGATCGACAGTGACTCTTGATTTTTTGCACGTAAATCCATGTACTTGGTTTATCAGCTCAGCTACGTTTCTCATATTGACGATAACATTTTCCTCCATTTTTGTATTTTCTATGCCCGGGCATTCATCTGTGACATGTTTCGGTCGAAGAATATAGGGAAGGTCAGGAGAAGTTGAAATTTTTGCCAAATCGACTGCCTCTTGGCTTGTAAGGCGACATCTTTTTGGTGCATGACATCCCGAGGTTGAAGGCATGGGCTCAGGTTCAATTTCATTTTCCACGACATTATCCATGACTTGGCGCGAACCCTTCTTAAACTGGGTAGCCCTCTTTTTGTATGAATTGTTACAGCTTCTCCGTGTTCTATAAGGTTGGAAAGACATTGTAAATTCCAAAAACCACTGATTTTCTTTAGAAAACTGTTCTGTGCAAGACTAAGTCCACATAGAAAGTGAGATGTTGGTCAGATTTCTTTGTTTTTCGGACAGGTTTGTAGATAAAATGACCATTAAGACAATTAAATATGTTGGTTTATCAGCTGCAATATCAGGTTACATCTTTACAGTGCAAGTGCTTGCCTCAGAGATGCTTGGACTTGGGTTTTGAAAATCAGTTGAGATAGAGAACTCAAGTTGGAAAATTTGAATTACCTCCCCTGGACTGTAAATACACTCCTGCATTGGGTATTTTGTCACAATATTATTTAAATAAGGGCTTATTTGAATTTGCATTTGATTATCTAATGTTCTCCAAGCTGTGAGTGATGTAATATTGCAGTAGCAGTTCTTAGGTAAGGAAAAAGGAAGCAAGTTTGTCAAAATTCACAGATAAATTGGCATGGTACGGGCCGAAAAACTGTTTTCTGCAAATTAAATTTGCACTTAGAGATGAAAGGATCATGCAGAAGGTATCATTTAATACACTAGAATGTAAACCAAGATTGATCAGTGGGTGTAAAAGTATGAGAAAGAAGCTTCAAGGGAAGAAGGAGTTTTTGAAATCAACTGACTGTGAGTAAATTCTGCACTCTAAAATGGGGTGAAATGTGCTGTTTGGTGCAAGGGTTAATTTCAATTATTTACATGCTTTATAGCATCCAGCTGTGATTTAAGTGGTCTAAATCATTCAGAATTAGCCTAAAGTGTTTAAATCTAGAGTAAACTAAGGTAAGCACAAAACTTTTTCACTCCTTAAGGTATCAGTGTACAGTAAGGCGTGGAATATTCGAAGTGGCCATGGTCAAATTTATAAATATCAGGAAAAGGCAAGATTTGACCGCAGATTTGAAGGTAAGGATTGATACTGGTGCCCTGAATGGGTTCAAAATCTGAAATAAAGCCCATTTGCAAATTCGGAACTAAAAGCTCATAACTCTTCCACAGTTTACCGGTACCCTGTGCCTCTAGGAATCCAAAGTGGTAGGTTTGCGGACTTTTTCTGTTTTTGCGTGCTTATTTTGAAAGGTAGGAATACGCCATAAAATTGTGGAAAAAGTAGCTGGAATCATGGTATTTTTTGGCATGTCCACAGACTTTGAATTGATTTTACTGTACAGAAAGCATGCCAGTTAGAGGCCATCAATGCAAATCTGCTGTCTGCTGCACTTTGAGTTTATCGTAAAATCGCTCGATTTCGAGCAGTTTCCGCAAACGTGCCAAATAGCTATGAGTGATAGGTTTTGTGCTTTTCTTACAGTATTCATATGATTTGTTGTGATTAATTAGCAGTTGTACATTGCATTTAGACTAAGAACAGGTCTCTTTGTTTTCAGGTTGGTGTTTGAAGGAAATTTTCAAGTCGGTGTCGTAGTTGTTTGTCGACAACAGAGGAACTGTGGTATTTACTGTACACTGAGACCTTGAGATGGATTGGCATAAACAAGGCATAAAAACTTGTACCAAAGATCTTCAAAGCAAAGGCATAAAAACTTGTACCAAAGATCTGCATGGCAAAGTCATAAAAACTTGTACCATTGATCTGAAAGGCAAAAGCTTAAAAACTTGTACCACAGATCTGCAGGGGAAAGGCATAAAAACTTGTAACATAGATCTGCATGACAAAATGAAAAAAAAACTTGTACCAAAGATATGCAAGGTGAGGCATAAAAACTTTTACCATAGATCTACTATGAAAAGGCATAAAATCTTGTACCATTCATTTGCATGGCAAAGACATAAAAACTTGTAGTGTAGATCTGCATGGCAAAGCCTTAAGATCTTCTACCATAGTTCTGCATGCCAAAGGCATAAAAACTTGTACCATAAAACTGCATGGCAAAGACAAAAAAACTTGTAGCATAGATCTGTATGGCAAAGGCATAAAATTTAATACTATAAATCTGCATGCCAAAGGCATAAAAACTTTTACAATTCCAATAATGGATAAGTTGACCTACCTATAGGCACTTCCAGTTTAACATCTGGAGTTTTATCATAACCCTGAGTTCTCATTTGATCTTCACCTGTATAAACACAGATAATCCTTAACCCTTTACCACACAATGACGACTTTTAACGACCCTGAGGAAGAAGCCTTTTGAAAACATTGTGGGAAAAAGAGAAAATGCTGGTAACCAGCATTTTCTCCTTTTCCCACAAAGTTTTCTACCCTATCAAAGAAAAATTGCGTCATTTGAGCAACTATGAAATTGTTGTCTGAAAATGCTTTCAATTTGGATAGGTTCAAAATTTTGCCGTGTGGTAAAGGGTTAAATAACCAAATGTACAAAATACCCGAGATTTTTGACTAGACAAAACACCAAAATACATGTAATTTTGCAAGGTTGTCTTTTGCCAGAATGTCTCTACAAAGTTGACTGTGAAGATCCAACATCAGACTGTACTCTCGGATCTTGATCTGCACTGGCCTTGAAAGCAGTTGTAGTTGTAAAAGGCATTTTCATGGACAAGTTTAGGAAATATTTTTTCTAAACCTATAAAATAGATAGCATTCTATGAAATATCAATAAACAATTGTAGAGTCATTAGTCTATTTTCATGGTTAAAACATTATATATATTATGTTCAAATGACTTTTTTTCAACCTGCAGCAACGTTTAAAGAATTGTGGCAACAAATAAAAATACTCGATATAACATATATTTCTCTTTTTGCAAATTGGTATCAAACACATTCACATATTAAACCTATTAACATATAAAGGTTGATAAAGGGGCATAACTATGTCAAAATATATTGATAGTTACCTGCCCCTCTTATATGGGTTCTTTTGATAGTTAATAAGCATTTCAAGTTTGAGGTATATATGTTCAGAAATGAGAAAGATACCATAAAATGTCAAAGTTTTTAAAAATGTCAGAGTTTTTGCATGAAGACACAGATGATGCCAGGGCTATGACAATACCTCAATGTTTTCTTCAAAAATGGTAATGCAAACCAAAGAAATAAATATATGAACTATTATTCTGAGAAATCATTTTTTGAACTAGTAGTCAAAACAGAAAAATATCCCTCTATGGTTGCAATTTCACTGGTAAAAAATTTCAGGTAAAAAAATAATCCAAGGGCCATAACTCCTGTATAGTTGAACGATCATAATGAAAATTGCTGGCGCACAAGTTCCATTTGTATGAAAGCTTTTATTAAATTCAAGCCAAACTACTAGTAGTTGAAAAGTGCTGGAGGAAAAGAGGAAACAAAATTGCATCTACGCACAACCTGATTCAAGTGTACCTCACTAACTTTGGTGTGTGTGTGTGTGTGTGTGGGAGGGGTGTGTTTAACACTTTACCAAACAATCTTGACTTTTAAAGGCTTCCGATAACACTGTTTGAAAAGGAAAAAAAATGCTGGCTCCCTGCATTTTCTCCTTTTCCAACAATGTTTTCAAGTCAAAAAAAGAGAATCAATTTTTGAGTTATGTTTGTCATCTGCAAATCCTTTTAATTTCAACAAGTTTAAAATTTTGTCGTTTGGTAACGAGAAAATTCATCAAAATGCCTAACAATATTAATTTAACAATACAAATGTATATTTCAAATATAGAAATAAGTATTATATCTCAAAACATGTCATTTTTCGAGGAAATCTACTCACCTATGAAAGACAAACCCAGCTTGTTCAGTGTTCTCTTCAGTTTAAATTCATACTCGTGCCCTATAGATCTTAAGTCAATAGGTCAAGGTCAAAATGGTTTCAGTGTCAGTACATTCAGACTGAAGGAGTTTTCTGGAGATCTTTGTTGTATGTAGGAAAGAAGAACTTATTTAAGCTGCTTTTGTGTGTAAATTTTGGCTATTTCTAGAACCCTTTTCAATAATTTTTTTGAACTTTTAATCTCCCCATGACAAATATGTTAGACAACTTTGAAATTCTGCATGCAAATATAGGTAATCAGCCTGAATTTAGGTTAAAAACACATGAACCCACATAAAAAGATTGTGGAAAAAGATGTAATTGCTAAATAACTATCTGCTTCAAGACATAAAAAGTTATCTACAGGTAGTAGTCACTTTCCTTCTTGTGCATCAGACAATGAAGTAACCTTTGAAGTAACCTGCCTAGCATGGTTGTGTGGATGGTAGCATACAGGACTTCAAACTAAGGGGTTGCTGGCTCGAATCCCCAGCTCAGTCAATTTCTTTCAAAGTACTGATGACAGCAATTGTGACAAGATTCATTTCTCTCTCAATGCTGATCATTTTTTTGACTTAGGTTATGTGAGAAAAGCAGGCAGTGGATTAGGAAGAATATTGTGCAAAGTACCGATTAAAAAAAAACCAGGAAAGTCTGCATAGGTGCACTGGCAGCAGCAATGTAACTGAAATAATGTTGAAAATGGCATTAAATAAAATACAAACAAACAAACAAACAAACTTAAACGATAAGGATACTGCTTTATGCTGTCACAGAGGGGACCATAGTGATCATCATATAGTATACACTGAAATGATGAAGCAAATCATGATTATCTTCAACTCTCTACCAAACTACAAAATTCTTAACCTGTTCAAATTGAAAGCAATTGCAGACGACAAATTAAAATGGCGCAAATGAAAATTTTTCTCTTGAAAGGTAGATAACATTGTTGGTAACCAACATTTTCTCCTTTCTCCACAATGTTTTCACAAGCTCTCTTCCTCAGGGTCTCAACCCAGTAAAAACCCAAGTCAACCTGTGCAGTGTGCAACCTTTCACTATTGGTTAATTTTCTGTATGTAAAAGGACCAGTGTACCCCAAGATTCAGTAGTTTGTTTCACAAAACAGATTTTAGGGATGTAGAATACTGTAATGACTTGCTTGGTATTATGCATTAGAGAGATGCATTAAGCCCCCTTTTGCCAGAGCATGGGTCATATATGTATATTTCTATAAAGCCTCCTTTTTTTCTGCATTTCAAACAATAATCACTTTCAAAATGAGGTAATGAATAAAGCAGACTATGTTCTATAGATACTTCAGCAAAACATCGAAACATTATGTGATCCAAAACTGGCGAAGGGTTGAGTTCAGTAGATATACATGCAATCCCTTTCTGCCCACATTGCCACCTGCTTTTAAGCCTAATGTCTTGTAGACCACTAATAAAACATTGTGAAAAAAGAAATTGCTCATTGCAAAAAATTTCTCCTTTTCCCACAGTGATTTCAAGCATTTTGATGCATTAAAATTAATTTAAAAAGAAAATCTTTTCATACACTATCAATCATATACTCTCCCTCTCAATGTTTATTTACAAACAGTTATTCTTGGCAAATGATTCATAGATTTTGAAACAAAACTTTTCTTTTTTTATGAATCTGTTTAGTTTAAATTGCATGTGAAAAAAAAAAAAACTGATATACTGTATATAAACACTCTCTTTGATAGCTTCTTTGAAACCTAAAAGTCCTGATTTGTGAGGCTCCAGCATTGCTATCTCTCATCTAACAAAACCATTATCAAATTACAGACAATAGTCCATGCCATATTCACCCATAAACAGTTGACAAAAATGTACACTTTGAAAGCATTTGCAGACAAAAACTTTAAAAAAAAATTAAAATAATAGAACATGTCTTTCATTGGGTAGAAAACATTGTGGGAAAAGGAGAAAATGCTGATTTATCAGCATTTTCTCCTTTTCCCACAATTTTTTTAAAAAGCTTCTTCCTCAGGGTCGTTAAACTCTGGATTTTTTTTCGTATAAGGTTAACAAAAACGAGCAAAGCAATACACACCTGTTGTATTTCAACTGCTAATACTGGGTCTTCTATCAGTGAAGGTTCTTTCATATACTGAGAAATAACAGATTTTGGACCTGAAAGACAAACAAAGTCAGCTCTACCTTAACTCTTCATCAAACGACAAAATTTTAGACTGGTCTAAATTGAAAGCATTTGCAGACGACAAATTAAAGATGGCCTAAATGAGAAAATTTGTTCTTGAAAGGTTAGAAAACATTGTGGGAAATGGATAAAATGCTGGTTACCAGCATTTTCTCCTTTTCCCACAATGTTTTCAAAACCTTTCTACCTCAAGTCGGGATTGTGTGGTAAAGGGTTAAGCATTTACCACAAAATCCCAAGTTTTAATGATCTGGAGGAGGAAGGCTTTTGTATACACTGTGGAAAAAGGAGCAAAGAGCTGGTAAGCAGAATTTTCTCCTTTTCCCACAATCTTTTTCTACCCTTGCAAAAGAAATTTCCATCATTTGAGGAATGTTTGATTTTTTGTCTGCAAACACTTTTAGTTTGAACCATAAAGTAAGAGTGCTTTTTTGTTAAAACCTTAAGTTTGGATTCAAGTAACCTAGCCATATTCATTGCATCAGTGTCTTCTGGAATGGTATATTTTCAAAGGTTGCAGCTGATACAGACCATATCATCACACATTTCAACAAAACACTACAAAATGTTTTACACTCTGACAGCAGTCAGTGTTTGAAAGTAGTGGGAAAAGCAGAAAAACTTGCGATCTGTAATTGTTTCTTATCCCAAAACAATTTCCTTTTTTCAAATGACATTTTCCTTTGGCTCAAATACTTCTCTTGTGCATTACTTGTACTAATTTGTTTTACTTGTACTAATTTGTTTTTACATCTAAAATATAGTCTGTATGGCTTCATAATTATTCACCCTTAACACACAGTCCCAACTTTTAAGGATCTTGAAGAAAAAGCCTTTTTGAAAAATTGTCTGAATAGGAGAAAATGCTGCTAACCAGCATTTTCTCCTTTTTCCACAATGTCATCTATCTTCCCAAAATAAATTGAAATTTTTGAGTCACATTTATTGCCATCTACAAATGCTTTGAATTTGGACTAGACTAAAATTTTGCCAGTTGGTCAATTTTTTCTAATGATGACGATGATGATACCTGATTCTCCATCATATCCAGTGACTGACAAGTGGCGCTCCAGTATAATCCTACCAAGCAAAGCTGGAGACAAATCAAACTGAAATTATACACAAGAGAAAAAAATAACTCCATAGCTCCAGATAAGAGGGAGTGATGGTATTCTAAATCCATTATTTCTCTTCCAAACTCTATGTTGTGGGTACTCATTAGAGAATGATTAATATTTTCAATTTTCAATTTTGAAATCAAAATCACTCCCTTTATCTGAGGCTCTGTAAATCGATGGAATCATACATGAAATACAATCAAACACAGCCATCATCACTCTAGGATCATTGTGATGCAGTGTTCAATAAGTATATTGAAGATATATCTATACTCGTTTTTAGCTTGTTTTCAAATGGTCTTTAACCCATTTCATCCTTATTTTATGAAACTATAATCATTCTTGTATCTTCAAGCCAAATGTTGCCCCTGATGGCTGCAAGGTTGCACAGATTACAAAGGAAAAGGTACTTTATGTTTTGGAGGCCTTCAAAGCAATCACTGTTGTTGTTTCCAGTTTTAAATGAAGACAAATCCCTTGAGTTTTCTATCCCTTACACCACATATATTGGTAATTTATCTATGTTTAGACAGCTGAATCATTCTACACACTATCAAGTTGTGACAGAGTTTTTTTCTCTCTAGCTGTATGGATGTATCTTTGTTATCTCCTTTTCTCATTATGGGTCATTTATCCATCTGGCTACCTTACTGGCACCATGTAGATTCGGATACTACTATACTGACTCATGAGACATTTTTGTTTTCTAACCACACTAGTTTATGCACAAGAGTGCTCAAAGGAGATATAACTAATACCGGACTGACAATAATAATTATTAATTACCCAGCATTATTAACACAAATCTTCAATGTTACACTGGAAATTGGTAAGAAATCATCTGAGTAGATGTTCAATAATAATCTGAAACTTCACCAATATAAAATGAAAGCACTATACTTTTGTTTGATATTCATGCATGCATAAACCCTGTCTTTAACCCTTTTCCAGATGACAAGATTTTAGTCAGTAAAGGAAACTGAAAGCACTTGCTGGGGACAAACTGATTGTTTCTTAAATATAAAATTTTTCATTGAAAGGGTAAGAAACATTGTGGGAAAGGGAGAAAATGCTGATTACCAGCATATTCTCCTTTACCCACAATGTTTTCAAAAGGCTTCTTTAGGGTTGTTAAAAGTTGGGATTATGTGGTAAAGGGTTCAAAGAAGTTTAAAGAAAAAAAGGCATTTTCCCTTAAATGATTACCCCCTTGTGTCACATGACCTTATTACCTGTCATAGAGTACAATATTTTTAAAAAAAGCTTCTTTAACTCTTTACCACACAATCCCGACTTTTAACGACCCTAAGAAAGAAGCCTTTTGAAAACATTGTGGGTAAAGGAGAAAATGCTGGTAACCAGCATTTTCGCCTTTTCCCACAATGTTTTCTACCCTTTCTAAGACAAATTTTAATTTTTGAGTCACACGTTTTTGTTGTCTGCAAAATGCTCTCAATTTGGACTAGTCTTAAACTTTGTTGTTTGGTAAAGAGTTAAAGACTTAAGTGAAGGGCTAATAGTAATATTGCACTTACCTCATCAGCCAATGAGATCAGGATTCTTTGTTTACCTTCTTGTCTGTCTTGACAAAACCTATAATGTTTAAAACAACAATGATATAAAATACAGACTTCATACTACTATCCTCAGTTCTTTACCAAATGACAAAATTTTGGGTCAGACCTTATTGAAAGCATTTTGCAGACAACAAAATAAATGTAACTGAAAAAAAAACTGAATATCCAAGGGCAGAAAAAATTGTGGAAACAGGAGAAAATGTTGGTTACCAATGTTTTCAAAAGGCTTATTTCCTCAAGTTCATTAACACTAGGGATTGCGTGGTATATGGTTCACAAAGAAGATTTATAAAAACATTGTGTGAAAAGGAGAACATGGTAGAAATCAGCATTTTCTCCTTTCCCCACAAAGTATTCTGTCCGTCTGATAAATACTTCAATATACATGTACATATATGGACAGGCAGACAGATGAATGAATGAATAGCCTGCTCTTGGTACATGTATATCCCTCAAACCACTGCTTTTGTAAGGATGTTGTCAAAGAGAGAGATTTTGGTACTAGAGAAATATAAGCAAAATACCAACCTGTCATAGTATTTTTGAACTGCCTCAGAGCTGTAGTGTAGATAGTGAGTTTTCCTCATTTTTCTCTGATAGTCTTGGGAGAAGATACTTCCTAGTGTATTCATACTCACACTGAAAAGAAAATTGACCTTATGGCAAGAAATCTAGATTTTAATGACCTTAGTACAACTGCTTTTAACTCTTTACCACACAACAAAAATTTAGACTTGTTCAAATTGAAAGCATTTGCAGACAAAAATTTAAATGTGGCTCAAACATTGGAATTTGTAGTTTAAAGGGTAGAAAAAATTTTGGGAAAAGGAGAAAATGCTGGTTTTCCCGAAATGTTTTCAAAAGCCTTCTTCCATAGGGTCGTTACTCGTTAAAACTTGTGATTGTGTGGAAAAGGAATAAAATATCACAGAAAAAGACGAAAATGTCAGTAATGTAAAAAAAAAATGTATGAAAAGGAAGAAATGCTTTTTACTAGCATATTTTTTCCTTACCTGACAATATTTTCAAAAGCTGAGGGTTGCAAACACTCTGAATTGTTTGGTTAAGGGTTAATCTACACTGACTGCACCAGCATCAAACTTTTATTTAACCCTTTACTAAACAACCCCCTGTGTTTTAACCCTTTACCAAACAATCCCTGTTTTTAATGACCCTGAGGAAGAAGCCCTCAGAAAACATTGTTGGAAAAGAAGAAAATGCTGGTAACCAGCATTTTCTCCCTTTCTCACAATGTTTTCTACTCTTCCAAAATCAAGCTTCAATTTTTGAGTCACGTTTATTTTGTCTTCTGCTAATGCTTTCAATTTGGACAAGTCTAAAATTTTGTTGTTTGGTAAAGAGTTAACAACCCTGAAAGAAGGCTGTAGAAAACATTTTGGAAATTGGAGAAAATGCTGGTAACGAGTATTTTCTCCTTTTGTCACATTTTCTTATACATGTTCAAAGATAAATCCCATTGTTTCAGTGATAAGAGTAAACTTGAATGACATTTTGTCGTCTGGTAATGAGTTAAAGTCTTCATTAAAGACCTGAACTTACCTTTTTACAAACAGCTTAATTGTAGTATAACTCAAATTCAATGCATTTGCTGAGGACAAAATAAACATAAACTGATTTCAGAAGCAACAATTTCTAAAACTGCATGAAACAAGAGCACCGCATGTGGGTGCCGATGCTCAGGGCATAACTCTGTCGAAAAAAACTTTTATGTTTACCTGCCCTTGTTGTATAGGTTCCCCTTATGATAGTTAAAAACTCGTCGAAGTTTGAAATGCACGATAAATATCTTCAGTAAGAACAGAGATATAATAAAATGTCAAATTTCATTTTTTTTGCATTATGATGAAGACAACACCAGGGCGACAACAATACCTTGATGTTTTCTTTGAATACAGCTGAGCTAAAAGAAGGAAATCTTACCCAGGGAATCTCTCTGATATGACAGGTAGTGAATCTCTGGTCTTGTAAGCATGCATCAGATGAACGATATCATTGTATACTGCCAATTTCATGTTCAAAGTTTTGGGGTGAAGTCTTTCGGGCTGAAAGATCCTGGAAAAAAAAATTTAAAAAAAAAATTGTTACATTAGTAAGGTATGCTTTCACAGTTTTAGTCATATACAATTCAACTCTTTATTATTTGTGATAAGATTTTTATATGAAATGGGGGGGAAAACATCGTGGGGGAAAAAAAGAGAAAATGGCTTTTATGATACCTTAAATACAATTATGTTTCAAAGAAAATACTTTAGATGCTTTGATCATTTCGTCTATATTTTTTTTATCCCCCAACTAATTTCTGAGTGGAAAAAAATCATCGTACTAATGTAAAGATATGTACAAAATAATAGACAAAAAAAGAATACAGATATGAAGAGACATCCTATGCGAAATAGAACTATCTATGTAGGTGAAGACATGAAAAGCCGCTATTTTTCAGGGTTTTTCGGGGCTGTAGAGTGACGTCCCTTGGATAATTACACAATGTCCAATTTAGCTAAAATAAAAATGCAAATTACAATTGGAAATAAGATGTAAAACATCTCTGGTTATATTACTGATAAAAAGGTATTTTTTATAAACATTTGTGATAAATAAATAAACTGAAGAACTTTGCTTAATTAGTTCTCTTTTTCTTTTGTATAAGTTGGTCATCTTAAACAAACATGGAAGTCGTCCGGGAAGTACGGATTTTGATTAAAAATGTAAACATGACTTTGCTTATGTTTCATTAAAACAACGGTACGGATAGCGACTTAGTTGCAGAAATAGAAGGAACAGTTTCACCGAGGATTAGTATGAAGACAAGGAGCAAATTTGGAACAGAACCAATTTCTCCTGTCCTCAGACGCAAACAGTCGAAAACTGCCAGACCAGAAGCATCGTCGGGCCAAAGTACAGATGTTGCAGGTCTTTCATTCAAAGGTACTTGGCGTTATTGTAAAGTCTATTGATTTCCAGAATCGGTGTTTAGATTTGTATGTTCTCATTTTCTTATAATTGAAAGCTAAGACTAAGTGTCATTGGTTTTCGAGTAGGAATGCTTTCAAAGGAGGCAATGTCTCAGGTACAGTGCCTTACCTAGAGACTCGAGGGCAAGGGATACATACCATACCTAGAGATAACCATCATATGACTGGCTCTAGATATGGAAAGCAAGTTATGAGGTGCTGTTATCTGACCAATATTTGGCTAATCAAATGATTTAATATGTTCATACTAAAAGTACATAGGAGAAAACGTGTATGGGTTTAAACTGGGGACCACCATTTACAGTGCAAGTGCTCTAACCACTTGGCTACCTGGACTGCTGAACAACCACCCCACCAATTTTCACTTGACACCTTCCATTCCTGATTGTTTGGGATCTGTTCCACTTTCACCGTCCGTAAGACCCTGTTGGTCACGCCAACCACTTCTGACACCAGTGTAGTAAATCTGTTCTAATATCTGAGTAGTTTTCATATCCACAAGGTCCTAAGAAACAGCTTTCAGACAAAAGTAAAGCCAGGTAAAGGCGTGATAAGGCCTAAAAAAAATATCTGTTTAGGGTTTCCAGACCCTACCTAGTAAATGCTGCCGACCCTAAACTTTTTACCTTACAGTTTAAAAAAAATTTTTTTTAGGGTGTGATTTCAGTAGATGGTCCATGTAAAAAAAATTTGAAAAAAAAAAAGAAATCCCTACAAACTCTACCTACAGCATCTCGGACCGAAACCCTAAAGACTGATATTTTTTTGTTTGGCCTAAACATTACACTGCATACTTTCTTTTAATGACCATTTTATCCAAACTTCAAATAAATTACACCAGGATTTTAGCATTTTATAAACTCTATACCTTTATACAGAAAGTCACCTTCCCGGGATCAAATTTGGGAATTTTAGAAACAGGAGATTGTAGGGCATTTTTTAGTTCATAGGAAAGTAGTCAGATACAAGTACTCAGGTATTTGATAATTGTTTGCCATACCTGGAGCCTGTCTTTCAAGGGTTTTCCAAAGTTGCCTATCCCCTGAGACTTCTGGTACCGTACCCAACCTAGAGACACTGCTATCTAAATAATGATAGGCCAATTTATTGCAAACATGCTGTAGAAATGATTTCTCTCAGTGTCATACGAGTATGGCTTCAATGTGGTGAGCGAGACATAGTTGTCACAATGTAGCTCCGGTGTATGTGCATCTGTTCCTGAGTGTTAGTGTGTGCATGCGTCTGTATGTCCATCAGAATTTATCCGGACCAGAACTTCTACATTTATGGATGGATTTCAAAATAATTTGGCACGTATGTTCTCCTTTATGAGTGGAAGTACCATTTGAAGCAGTTGTACAAGAAGGTTCAAGGTCACACTTGAAGGTCAAATGTTAAAATTGTGATGTATAGAGTTTGTCTGCACTACAGCTTTTACATTTATGGATGGACTTCTAAATTATTGTGTTCTCCTTTACCAGTAGAAGTGCCATTCAGATCATTTGTTCAGGTAGATCCAAGGTTAAGGTCACACTTAAAGGTCATATGCTGGAATTGTCAAAAGTTGAGCTTGTCTGAGCTACAAATTCTACATTTATCAATGAGTTTAAAAATAAATTTATGCAAGTGTTCTTTTTTACAAGTGGATGTTCCATCTGAATCATTTGTTCAGATAGGTCCAAGGTCAAGGTCACACTTAAAGGTCATGTGATAAAATTGTCTGAATCTTCTAGTTTGTTATACAGGGCTTTTAAGTCACAGATTGTGGGTTACTAGTCTTATTCGTTTTGAGGTTTGATGACAGCCATTGCAACTGGATTCATTCCTCTCTTATTCCTGAGTCTTATTTCACCTGTGTTCATCTAGAGGGAAAGCAGGAATTGGCATTGAAAGGGTAATCTCCATAGTATGATCATAGTGATATTCATCAAAATAAGACATATTCTTTTATTTTACAGGACCTCAATCTATTAATAAGACACCAAAACTTAGTAGAAGGAGAGATATAAAAGCAAAGACACCAAGTAGAGATGATGTTTTATGCTCTCAGCACTTTGATTCACAAACTGTTGTGGGATGGGACTGTAACTCACCAGCATCTGTCAGGAATCTTACAGAGAAAAAACATGGTAATTATAATCTCAGATGCTAAACTTAAAAGGCCCTATAATGCCAAAAGCAAACAATGAATATGGTAGTATGGACCAACTGTACAATAACAGATTGTCATCTTCACCATAATTTATATACTTTTAAATAATATGATTTTAATTTAAATGTATTTCAATACCCGTATTGTTTACTTTTGGCAGCTACAGGGCTTTTGAGTGGTTAACTTTTTTACTCATTCCCAAACATTAAATATTAAGGCTTGTCCAAATTGAAAACATTTGCAAATGACAGATAAAATATGGCCAAAAGATTGGAATTTTTCATAAAAAGGATGGAAAACACTGATGGAAAGTGAGAAAATGCTAAATACCAGCATTTTCTCCTTTTTCCACAATGTTTCCAATAGGCCTCTTTCTCAGGATCATTTAATTTCTGTATTGTTTGTGAAGGGTTAAAAATGTCATCACTATGAAAGGGCCAGCTAATATTTGTCTCATGAGACAGGTTTGTCTGGCACATCTACTTCCTGTGGTAGAGTAGCCCTTTGACATACAGAAAGTTGACCATAGCAGTTAAGTTTTGACCCATGTCAGCCTGCATGGACAGTTTGCACAGGCTGACATGGGGCAATCATTTTTGCAGATGCACAGAGCATTGCTCATTTTATTTTCGTATTCTGATGGGCAGACCCAGAAATGAAATTTTACATAGTGGTAACTTACTGTGATATTTTTTTCTAAATTTCAGTTTTTGGTGAAGAAAATGATGATGTTGAAGATCTAGTCTTAAGGCTGATTGGTGAAGAGGTACATAATGTATTTAGATTTGGGTAGAAAGTAAGCTGAACTCTTAACAAGAGGAAACAATTTACACTTATCATATAGCAGGGTTGGACTTAGTCATATGGGGGTCATTTGACCCCCTTCAAATGAATTTAAGAGAGCAAACATCTTAGTTTTTGGGGTTATTCAGAAACTTTGGGGGTCCAAATTCAGAGAAACAGAGGGTCATGGAAAATCCTGGTGTAAGTATTTTCTCTTTTGCCTGCAATGATTTTAAAAGCCACCTTTTTAAGGTCATGTAAAAATCAAATCATTTGGTTCAACAAAGGATTGTTTTTTAAAGAGTTAAGAGAATGTAACAAGAATTTCCTCCCCTTTTCCCTGAACTTTTAAGATTCTAGGATTGA
The DNA here is from genome assembly GCA_946811185.2 of Hippopus hippopus. Lineage (NCBI taxonomy): Eukaryota > Metazoa > Mollusca > Bivalvia > Cardiida > Cardiidae > Hippopus > Hippopus hippopus. The sequence goes on along the minus strand of OX328097.1, from coordinate 5,403,881 downwards.
TCTTTTCTGAATGTTCTGTATAAATAGGATGCCATCATTTTTAGCATATAAATGAGTTTCCTGTCCTTCTTGGTCATTGATTTGAACCAACTTCAGTGAATACGTCTTTTGGTACAAACTTCTAAAAGTTTTCTCTTTGACTGTTTTTTGAAAACTGGTGGTAAAACTGGGAAACTGTTACTTATTGAAATGTATGGTAAAATTTTTGTCTTGAAACCAAGAAGAAAATGTTTTGTACATCATTTTTCAGCCAGAGGAGAATATTCTTCCAAATAGAGGTACTCCTCCCTTACTAGGTCTATGGCGTGAAAAACCCAAGGAAAGCCAGAGATGTTCTACTGGTATTCATCAAAGGTTGGTTAAATACTTGGCAAAGATTTCCCCATCAGAAAACTTGTACAACATAGTGTAAAAATCTACTTTGAGATTAAGTTAAAGTGATTTGATAAATAGCAATGCATGCACCATTAGATATTCTACATTATAGAATAGATTTATGCAAATTTTTCCTATTACATGAAATCTAGACCAAAGTAAGCTTGTGATTAAGAGTAACAATAACGTTACAATTGTACAATTGTAGATTTGCTTGTTTGATAGTGACTTAAAAATTTTATGAAATGGAACTCTGAATATTTGAAAGATGCATTTTTTTTTTTTTGCATACAAGAAGTAGATTATCTCACACTGGCAGTAATGAAATTTTGAAAATAAATTCATGAAGACCATTCAGAGGTTTAATGATAATTTACATAATCCCATTATTAGGGGATGAGACAGTGGTGTAGGTACAGAGCGTCTGCGTCTCATCCCAAAGGTTCTGGGTTTGAATCCTGTGATGAGCAGGGTTGTTCTGTGGACTACCCACGTCGTGGCACAAGTACAGGTTTAGGTTTCCAGGAAGCAATCATTTAGAGTGATTGATATAAGTTGTAAGAACAATCTTGGTTGATTGAATTTGTGTTTATTTATCACTGCCACTGGTTGTCCATGTGGGCGACGCCCCTTGAAGGCTTTTAATTTTGTTACTGGGGACATTGAAGATAAAAGGCAAAACCATCCTAAGTTACACCTTGGACTGATGAGTCTTAAGCTCCACCACCTGAGCCAGATGGGCTGAATGAAGAACTTTCTTCCACAATTGATTGAAAAAAAAAAAAAAAAAAAACATTAGCCATGCTCTGTGAAAAGGGGGCTTCATGCACCTGCAAAACCTATTGACTCATGTCTACCTGCACGGACCGCGCAGGATGACATGGTTCAAAACATTTTGCTATTTGTAAATTTTCTGCATGTCAAAGGACAACTCTACTTCCAGATTGAGGCAATTTTTAGACAAAATGGGTTTTTTCGATCCATGATTACATGTATGTGATAACAAAATTACTTGCATGGTATAAAGCATCACAGAGATACATTAGGCCCCTTTTTCCAAGAGCAGGGCTCATGATGTTTTAACTCTTTATCAGATTGAGAAAGCGTCCTGGACGACAAAGAAAAAAGAGTGCAATATCTGCTGTTTCTCACGAGCTTCTGGAACAACTTACAGTGGCCTTGAATAAATGTTCTGGTATGTTAGTTATTTATCAACCCTTTACCACACAATCCAAAGTTTTAACAGCCCTGAGGGAGAAGCCTTTTGAAAACCATGTGGGAAAAGGAGAAAATGCTGGTAACCAGCATTTTCTCCTTTTCCCTACAAAGTTTTCTATCCTGTCAAAGACAAGTTCCATGGTTTGAGCTATATTCAAATTGTCCACTGCAGATGTTTTTTAAACAAGTCTGTATTTTTGTTGTGTGATAAAGAGTTAATCTTTTACCACTCTCTTCCACACTGCAAAATTTTAGACTTGTCCAAATTTGAAGCATTTGTAGAAGACAAATCATCATGCCTCAAATGATAGGGTAGTAAATATGTGAGAAATGGAGAAAATGCTAGATTAGTGTTTGTCTCCTTTTCTCATGATGTTTTCTGACGATGTATCCTACAGGGTCATGAAATCACTGGATTGTTGGGTAAAAGGTTAGAACTATTTTGTTGGTATTATTTTGAAAAGATTTCTTTTAACTGTTTCACTAGGGATGTAGACTCGGGTAGCTTTTGGGAATTGTGTAGATTAAAATCAGACAGTACACAGGGTTGAAAAATAGTGATAAAAGTAGCTGTGTCTGGGACCTTTTGGCCCTTGTAACTGGAGAGTCCGAAACACACTTAGGCAGGTCCATACTTTTTTTCAGTCATTGTACAGAGTAGTGTGGTATCTCAAGAGATGACCCCAAAACAAACCATATCATTTCTATTTGTTTTTACACTGGTAGCTTCAAAGGAAGGAAAATGTTCAAACAATTAAACCATTAGCATAATTATATAGACCAACAGGAAATTTGAAATTTAGAATTTTTTTTTATTGTGCTAGTCTTCATACGGAGCAACTCAGTTAAATGGTTGCATCATGGACAGAAACCCTGAACCAACTTCCATTTCATTGTTGTTAGAAGAATCCAACCCATTCTTTGTTCTCATATTTTCTGTGTCTCCCCAATTTTGAAAGCTCTAGATATGTTTAATTTTCTTCCGGCATTTTCTGTTTAATGAAAACCTAAATTTGAATAAACTCTTTATCGTAAACTTTTAGTGAAAAGCAGACAGTAGACGATGAATCACTCGTAGGTTTAACCGGCTTCACAGCATGTACCCATTTATTGATTGTTAGCAAATCAGGAACCAGGGAAACCTGTTGATATACCAATGATTTAAATGAGTGTATGAGATAGTGTCCTCGGGCCAAACGTACGGAAAATTACCGAAGTAGTTCACTTAAAAACGAAGGTTGTCCTAAACAAGCAGACCTGAACTATCAATCGAACAATTATTCTAAATGTAAGTCATTCTGAATTTATTTTCGTGCATCGGACTTTTTACTTTGAAGACTGAACGGGTCAGATCTCCATTTTGAGCAGAGCCCTGGTAGCTCAGTTGGTAGTGTGCAGGACTTGAGAACACGGGCTCCAGGGTTCAATCCCTGGCTAATTTCTTTCCGAGGATTGATGACAGTCACTGCGACAGGATTCATTCCTCTCCCACCGCTGACTATTGTTTCGACGATGATTATGTGGGAAAGCAGCCAGTGGCTTGGAAAGAAAATTATGCGTAGTAGTGGTAAAAGACTCCAGGAAAGCATGATAGGTGCACTGGCTGCCGCATTATAACTGAAATAATGTTGAAAACGGCATTAAACACTATACAATCAATCAACCTCCATTTTAACAGGTCCGTCGGACCCTTACCTTGTTTTTTTCCGCAGGTCCGATCTCCATTTCAGTAGGTCCAGGACCTTGTACCTGCACTATTTTTCAGCCCTGGTACAGAATATAGTCTGATCTTGGACCTTCACAGTCTGTTACATGATATTAAAGTATGATAAAAACAAAAAGTTCCTACATTTGCAGCAGAACTGCATGGTTAGAGCAAACCTTTATTATCCCCCGCCAAAGGCGGAGGGATATAGTTTTAGCGTTGTCTGTCTATACGTCCGTCCGTGTGTCCATCAGGTAGAATATCTCCAATACCATTGGACAGAATTTCGTGAAACTTTATACATGTGTACATTAATCCATTCTGCAGAGACACTTTTTTTTTTTTTTTCTTTTTTTGATTCGATGAAAAATGGCCGGCTCGGAGTGATTTTAAGTTATGCAGTCAGGCAAATTTTTTCGGTGGGGGATATCATTTTAATGAGATCACATGTTGTTATTATTTTTACATAAAAGAATGTTCAGATTGCTCTGGTTTTCTTAATGGCATAAGTTTGATGCAGCTTTATATAGTACATTGTTGTGTACAGGAGAATTTTCAATTTGCATTTGTTTTTTTAATGACATATGTGTATAGCAGCTTTTTTCAATACATGGTGGTACAGTAAAATACACCATGGTACAGTAAAATAAGTACGCGTGTATTTGCAGGATGTGGTTTTCATTTTTAACCATTATTTTTTCACTTAATAGATCTAGTATTCAGATATCAGGATCGCCTGAATATAAAAAAAGGCCCTTGTAGAAAAGGCCACTGACTTTTCAAAGTCTGAAAAGATAATACATGTAGTTAAGAATTTTCCCAAATTTTGTACTAATTTACGGTCATGCACATAGTTGTCTGCAGTTAATTTCAAATGTAGTCTGCCATAGTGTCACTATGGTCAGCTAGGTTGAAGTACCTTCACAGTTGGTTCAAAATTGGCAAAAAGAGGAATTATAGAAAGTCTAAGAAGGTTGAACTACATGCAAGTAAGGTCAGCTTCATTCAACTGCTATCAAAGTGGCTAGGGTTAACTAGGGTATAACTACATCTAACTACGAGTAACTACTTTACGCTATGTAAAAAATTACGTTATTAGTATGTGCAACTATGATAAATCAGGGTCAACTGCATTAAACTACACTAAAACATTGTGGCTTCGCCCATTCAGTACGGGTTAGCTACAACCATTGTGCTTTTGAAAGTTGACGAGCCAACATTGCTGCTTGCTTATTCTGCCACCTAGGAAGAAACGATGTTCTTCCAAAACTACAGTCAATTAAAGTACACACTATGGTTAATTAGTGTCAATTATGGTTAACTAAGGTCAACTACATTCAAACTGAGGTCACAGTAGGGTCACAATATCGTAGCTAACTATAACCAGGTGTTGAACATCGTAAGTTCAAACTATGTTCATTACTACATTGAACTATGGCTATGTACATGCTTCTACATTCAACTACATTTAATATGTTCAACGACGGCCAACTATGGTCATTCCTTACTACGGTCAGCTGCGGAAGATGTGTAGTTTTACTGTGCAGTGTATTTGTAGACTTACCAAGGACATGTTTGGAGAAAGTTTACACAGGTTCCTGGAAGTTTACAGGGTCATAAAAATGTCATGTGTATAATGACCATTGAAAGAAAAGAAGCGATTCCTTGTTGCAAGGAGCTGCTCATTTTCTCTCGATGTTTTTGACATTAGGTAAAGAGACGGTTTCCCTTTCTGCATATTTCTTTCCTTTGTTTGACTTTTACTAATCAATAGTATGTTGAAAAATAACTTGTATGGTATTGCTGTGAAATAAAATAAAATGTTTGACATTGTAGATGTAGACAAGGAAAGAGTAGGCAGAAATGCGGAAGGAGAAATATTTCTGTCAGACATTAATGAGCTTGAAGAATTAGATGAGAATGAAAATACCAGAGCCATACAAAATGTGTCAAGTGATTTGTTTGAAAGTTTTAAGGAGGAGATGGTGGGTGCTGCCAAGCAGCAAGCTAAATGTTCTACAAAAAGGACAGGGGAAGATTTGGCCCTAAACAGGAGTAAACCAGCTAGTGCTAAAACATCTGATAAATTTATTGATGAATTAAGTGATACCACATGGAGTGATGATGAATTATTTGGGAATGATTCTTTTATTGTTCATGCTACCCAAATACCAGAGCCAACACGAGGAAAATATTCTTCTTCTGCTCTAAAAAGGAAGGCCATTGATAAAGGACTTCCAAACAGTAAGTGTACAAGATACGCATTGTCTGTCAGCAAAGACACAACAGAAAAGAAAATTGCAGCATTTGAAAGTAATTCAAGAACTTACACAGCCTTAGTGTCTAAACAAAATAACAGTATTCCACTAAAAAGTAAAGAAATCTGTGATGGAAAAACTAATAGATTTACTTGTCAGCCTCCACTTGGGAGCAGTACTAGTATTGTAACTGGTACATCTAAGTATGCAAACAATGTTACAGTCAGATCTAAACAATCAACAAACAATAGCAAATGTACGATACCTAGCGCATCCACTGTCTCATTGGGAATGCAGAAAAGTGATGACCATGCTAAAGTTGGGTCAAGTACAGCACAAAAATCAACAAACACTGCCTGTATGAGTTCTCAAGCAGTTCACAATTCAAGCAGTGGCACAAATCTAACTAGATCTGGTTCCTTTAAAAAATACAATAGTTTCTCTGGATCTCATGTACAGAGTAATGTGCCTGTTTTGAATAGACAAAGATCCATGTCAGGCAACAATAACATGATTCCAATAAACAGGACAAGCGATGATAACAAAGTCAGTACAGATAATCAGACACGTTATCAACAGATCAAAACAAGTACACAGCTAAGTAGCTGTCAGGATAAACTTGCAGGCGTTGTGCCCAATTATAGTCAAAGAAATGTTGGGCAACAAAGAAAAAACAATCATACCCTACAAAATACTGCAATAAGTGATAATCAAAATAGCAATAACAATAATTTGCAAATGTGTTCTACATCACAAAGGAACAATGTATCAGGCTTGAAGCCTAGATCTGTAGGAGGTTTTGTAGCTAAAAATAATGACAATTTTGGCAAAAAGTCATTGAAAGCAGACAATTTTTCAAGATCTGTGTGTTTCTCAGTACAGGAAGGTTGTAAACCTACAACTGTGCCACAAATTCCAAACAAAAGTACAGTTTCAGCTACAGAACATAAGACAGATGTGCTTGATACAAGTATAAGTGATGATTTGTTGTGGCAGCTTGCGGAACCAGATAATATTTTAGAAAGTCAGGCAGAGTTAAAAACTGCTCCTGAAAAAGTTTGTAACAATAAATCTAAGTCCATGGTCGGTAGTAAAGTAGAATCTGTGAGAAGTGCTCGTCATACAATATTAAGAGATGTTCCAGGTCAGCAAGACAGTACAAAGAAAAAATTTACCTTTAAAAACTGTCAGAAACCTGGAAATCAAAGAAGTGATTCTAAGTTACCTGCAACTAATGCTGCAATGGGAAAAGTGGAGTGTAATGATAAAACAGGAAGAACAAGAGGACATATAAATAGGTTGGACATCAATATCAAGTCAACTACATGTAACAACATAGTGACAGAAGGAAAAGCCATTGATAAGAGACCAGAGGATACTGTGAAGAAAAATCCAAGCAAAGGTGAATTTTTCTTCATGTGCAAAAAAGTTATTTTTAGTTAACCCTTTACCACACAATGACGCCTTTTAACGACTCTGAAGAAGAGGCCTTTTGAAAACATTGTGGGAAAAGGAGAAAATGCTGGTAACCAGCATTTTCTCCTTTTCCCACAAAGTTTTCTACCCTATCAAAGAAAAGTTGCGTCATTTGAGCCACTATGAAATTGTCGTCTGCAAATGCTTTCAATTTCGATAGGTCTTAAATTTTGCCGTGTGGTAAAGAGTTAATGTTCACTGTTCCTAAACCCTTTAAGTTTTCCAATCAATCCCATTATTTTAACAACCTTCAGCTAGATGGCATTTGAACACATTGGAGACAAAGAAAAAAAAAAAATTCTGGCTACCAGCTTGTGTTTTTTCCAGGGTGTTTTCAGAAGCTTTCTTCCTTAGGGTCATGTAAACACAGTATCGTTTGTTGAAATGGTAGAGGTAAAGTTAAACATGGCATTTTCTGATACATGAATTAGCTCAGATAGTGCCATCAGAGAAGACTTCTTCAGTGATCATCATGATGATAATGACTTGCTAGCAGAAAGTGAGGGGCTGATAGATGATAAATATTTGCTATGTTTCACTCTTTACCACATAATTTAACAATCCCATGGAAGAAACCTTTTGTCTGTTGTCCATGGTTGTAAGGTAGAGCGTCTGCCTCCTAATCATAAGGTCCCAAGTTTGATTCCCAGGAGCGGTTTTCAACTTTGGGACTTTTTATTTGCTCACACACTTGGAGCAAATACTGGTGTAGTTTCCAGGAAGCAGAATCAACAGATTAGTAAAAGTTGCCAGAAATTGTTTCTCGGTCCATGTGAGATAAAAATGTCTAAACTTATCCTTTTGAAAATGTTGTTGGAAAAGGAGAAAATGTGGGTAACCATTATGGTTTCTAACCTATCAAAAACAAATATTCTCATTTGAGTTATATTTGAATTTCTGTCTGCAAATGCTTTTAATATGGACATATGTATATTTTTCTCATCTGGTAAAGAGTTAAGTGTAATGTGTGTCTGATAAGTTATTTTAACATATTGATATTTATGCATTTCTATTTTAGCTAATGCCTTTAGTGAAGATCTGTTTAGTGATGATGATGACTTGCTGGCAGACAGTGAGGGACTGACAGAAGATCAAATATTTGCCATGTTAGATGAAGTGGAAAGTAGGTCAAGTTCTCTTTTATATTAGCCATGCTCTGGCAAAAGGGGGTTAAATGAGGGTTTATATGAGTTAGGGTTTGGCTAAATAGAGTTTATTTCATCAGCTTGTGGTTAATATGGGGAAATATTTGCCGAAAAAGGGAAAGGTATGCGAAAATAACTTGTGCCTTACAGCACTCGTTATTTTCGCATACCTTTCCCTTTTTCGGCAAATATTTCCCCCTATTAACCACAAGCTGATGAAATGAATTATATGTTTCCTCTGATTATTTTGTCAACGAATGCCACTTTTAAAACTTAAAAAAATAGTTCCAGATTTTCGGCAGGAGGAAAATATTCACTGTGACGGGGAAATAATTCCCCCCAGCTTAAATTACGACATTTCTTTACCCATAACATTTCTAAAAATAGACACATGAAATATAATATAGAGGATTTAATGCATCTCTGTGATACATTGTACCTACCAAGTCATCACATAATTATGGATCCATAAAATCCATTTTGTGTGACAACTGACTGAACCATGCATTAGAGAACGGTGCTTGGACATGCAGAAAATTGACCAAGAGCAAAATGTTTTGCCCCATGTCGGCCTGCATGGATCTGCTGAAATGGGTTTACATTTTTTGTCGATGCCATTATAAACACCCTTTTCGACCGGCATGGCTGAAATATCTTGATAAATCTGTTTTGCCTTTACCCAATGATATGGTATTTTTACTACCCTAAGTAAAAGCTTTAGACCCTTTGATAGCATTGTGGGAAAAGGAGAAAATGTTTTATGTTTTCTTATTCTACCCTAACAACACAAAACCTATCAATTGTACCACATCTGATTTGATGTCTTCCAGTGCTCTCCTGACAAGTCTAGCATGTTGTCATTTGTTAAAAGGGTTGAGACACATGACTAAATATTGATAAACAATGAAGTACCTATGTCTTTATACTATAGACAGCTTTTAAAAAGCCTTTGAAGGTTATTGAAGACTTAGTGAGTAAGGCAATAAAAGGTGGTAGTCAGTATTTTCTCCTTTTCCCACAATGTTTTTTGACCCAATGAAACATGATTCCAATTACTTGAATCACAATTTTTGTCATCTGGAAATTGCTTCAGTATGGACAAGTCCGAAATTTTGGCTTGTTTAACCCTTTACCAGACGACAAAATTTTAACCTTGTCCAAATTAAAAGCATTTACAGACAACAATTTCAGTGTGGATAAAATGGTGCAGATTTTCTTTGATAGGGCAGAAAACATTGTGGGAAAAGGAGAAATTGCTGGTTACCAGCATTTTCTCCTCTTCCTACAATGTTTTCAAAACACTTCTTTCCCAGGGTCGTTAAAAGTCGTCATTGTGTGGTATAGGTTTAAGAGTCAAGCGCTACTTTCGCAGATTAACTCTTTACCACATGACACGGACAATATTCTAAACTTTCCCAAATTGAAAGCATTGGCAGATGACAAAATAAATGAACCAAAGATTGAAACTTGTGTCGGAAAGGGTAGAAAGCATTGTTTGATAAGGAGAAAATGCTGGTTACCAGCATTTTCTCCTTTTCCCTCAATGTTTTCAAAAGCTGTCTTTCTCGGGGTCTTAAAAAGTAGGGATTATATGGTAAAGGGTTAAAGTGAAAATGTATTCTCTGTTAATGCATCTTTTATACAAAAGTAGTTTTGACAAGCAATTTTCAGAAGAGATATTGTTAAGGTTGTGTGTTATATATATTTTCCAGTGATGGCGACCCAGAGACAAGTGGGACCTTCACAATCACTGTATATAGACAGACAGAAACAACCTGATAATATAGCTTACAAGAGAAACCAAGCCAATCTAGCAGAGAGTAAAACTAATACACAGACTAGGATTAACAGTAACATATCACAGCGTAGAAATTGTGCTACAGAAAAATTTAATGTTAAAGATAAACAAGAGAAAAATATCCAAGAATCGACGAGAGAAAGTCATAACCTAAAGTCAAGTCAAGAACATTCATCAAGTCAAGGTCAGCCATCTAGTCAAGGTCAAATAAGTCACAGTCAAGGTCAAATGAGTAGCAGTCAAGGTCAAGTAAGTAGCAGTCAAGGTCAAATGAGCAGTAGCCAAGCTAAATACTCTGCTGCTGAAATCGAGAGGAAAAAACAGATGGCTATAGAAAGAAGGCAGAAGAGACTCAGAGAATCTCAAATACCAAAAAGTTGATTTTGATGAGAGATGTTATATATGATATGTGCCATGCTCTGGCAAAAGGGGGCGTAGTGCATCTCTTTGATGCATTATACTTTATACGTGGATATATAGTTGAGCCAAAAACATTAGGAATTACCGATAAGAAACATTTTGCGTACTGAAATCTTTGCCAGTTCAAGAAGGTCATTATTTGTTGGTATACTTGTGGTAAAATATGCGTACAGAAAAGTTTGCGAATTTTTCAACTTTGCGAAATCGCAAAAATTTCAACATCACAAAAATTTCCACTTATACAGTACCAAGCAAGTCATGACATAACCATGGACCCATAAAATCCATTTTGTCTAACAACTGACAGAATCATGGGGCAGAATAGTCCTTTGACATGCAGGAAAAGGACCAATAGCGAAAAGCAAATGCATTAAGCCCTCTTATTCCAGAGCATGGCTCATGAATTCATATGTATTCATATGTTGAACTCTGGTAAATTTACCAGGCAACAAAAGTATAAGACTTGTCAATACTGAAGGAATTTGCAGACAGCAAATTGAATATGGCTTAAAATCGATGGGAAATTTACCAGATGACAAAAGTTTAGATTTTTCCATATTAAAGAATTTTGCAGACAGCAAATTGTTTATGGTTGGGAATGAAAAGGTTAAAGAAAAATGGTAACCAGCATTTTCTCCTTTTCCCACTATGTTTTCAAAGGGCTTCTTCTCCAGGGTTATTGAAACAGGATTTTTTGGCCATAGGTTAATTTAGCATGTGATTACAATTTTGATCTGTGAGCACCTTGGCCAATAGATATGCCTCGTAATGAAAAGGTAGAAAATATTGTGGGAAAGGAGAAAATGCTTGATACCAGCATTTTCTACTTTTCTCACAATGTTTTAAGTGAGTTTCCTTCCTTTTGGGTCGTTGAAACACAGGTTTTTTTTTTGTAAAGGGTTAACTTTGGATGTGGTCAGATTACGTAGAGGATACTTGTTTTTTCAGGTGAAAGATCAAAATTAATTTCCATTGAGTGGACATCATCAGTAATATTTTCACTCGTGGCTGTGCCACTTGTAAAAGTATTACCAATGATGTTCACAAGATGAAATGAATTTCTATCTTTCACTGAAAAAAAAAAGACTAACAAATATTCTATTTATTTCATGCTTCTAACCCCTTTTTTGTTGGGACTTTCATCAAAATCCAGTACAGTTGTTTTTCGGTGATAGCTCTGGCGAATCTCCCCCCTCACATAAGAACGCATTACTATATTACGTAAAATGGGAGAAATGTAGGGTGAATGCGTGTAAATCATGTCTTATTTTAGTCTTATTTTAGCTAGGTAACTAGTGCGCGGGAACAACTGTTTCCGACTTCAATTGAAGAGTTAGAATATAAAAATTGGTATTTTTCACTGGTCGTAACCATGAAATATAAAAAAAAAAAATTCACAGATATTTCTCGACAACCTATCGGAAAGCATGAAATAATAGAGAATCTATATTTTCATGGCAACAACCTGAAACTTTTGCAGACATACTAGATGTTGTTTAGATGCTGGAAATTGTCTTGAAAGATAAGAAGATACTGAAGGAGAAATGATGCTGGAAATTGTCTTTGAAGGTAAGAAAACAGAGGGAGAAGGAGAAAATGCAGGTTATCAGGATTTTCTGCTTTTTCCCACTATTTTCTATGGGATTCTTCATCACAGTTGGTAAAACTCTGGATTGTGTGGTAAAGGAGGGTAAAACTACCTGGCTTGCAACACGCGAAAAGGGGCATTCGGACATTTGCGTAAAGTGTCGTCTCGGATCAGCCTACGCAATCTGTGCAGGCTAATCCGAAGTGACACTTTCCGTTTTTATGCAATTTTCTGTTTTGCGCAAGTCTATTGTAGCACAAAATCTAATGTAGTCGTAAATGGTCGTCTCAGATTAGCCTGTGCAGACTGCGCAGGCTGATCCGAGACGACACTTTACGCAAATGTCCGAATGCCCCTTTTTGCGTGTTGCAAGCCACCTGTTTTACTCATCTTGAATATGTCTTTTGTAGAGGTTTATCTTGATGATTTTGAATAAATATTGACATTCGGACAGCTGGTGTTATCTTTTTATATCCTGTGGGAATGTAATTTTGTTGAAATGATATCCTCTGCCAAAAAAGGCCTTTTTTGATAGAAACATGTAAGAGGTATTATGTTTTGCAAGTATATGAGGCCATTTTGTTGTCGGTCCATTATGAAATTATACATTAAGCCCCCCTTTTCAATGACATGGCATTTCTTTAAACAAGAGGACCATGATGGTCCGATATCGCTCACCTGACTACTAAGCAGTAAAGGTCTACAGTGAAGATAAATACCAAATATCAAAGTTCAAGGCCAAATGATAATGAAAAAAGAGAAATGTCAAAACTGTTATAGAGGTCTAGTTCCTTAGGTTACCCAGAAAAATTTTTAATAATTGCCTGACAATAGGCTATGTAGAAACATGTGAGCCCTGGGGCAGGGCCTTGAACAAGTATGGTGCTGATTAGTTTATACTTGTAGATGCTAAAGTGTAAACAAAGTCAAATATAGCAATTTTTCTAATTCAAGGGCAGGTAACTAGGGATGTTCTGGTCCGATTAGAACAATAATGGAACTCATCCAAGATCTTATGGTCATGTATATTTTGACAAAGTTTGGTGCCGATTGGTTTATGTTTGTAGATGCTAGAGTGTAAACAAAGTCAAATATAGCAATTTTTCTAATTCAAGGGAAGATAATTCCAGTCATTCTGGTCTGATTAGACCCATAATCGAACTCATCCGAAATCTTATGGTCATATATATTTTGACCAAGTTTGGTGCTGATTGGTTGATATTTGTAGATCCTAGACTGTAAACAATGTCAAATATAGCAATTTTTAGCTCCACTGGCCAAAGGCCAGCGGGCTTATGTCATGGCCTGTTGTCCGTCGTGTTTCCGTCCGTCCGTCCGTCCGTGCGTCCGTCCGTCCGTCCGTGCGTTAACTTTTTTTAAAACGTCTTCTTCTCTGAAACTACCCATCCAATTTTGATGAAACTTCACAGAAATGATCCTGCCATGGTCCTCTTCAGAATTTCTTGAAAGAATTTAATTCCTTCAAAAACTCTGGTTGCCATGGCAACAAAACTGAAAAATTTTGAAAATCTTCTTGTCTGAAACCGTAAGGCCAAGGGCTACCAAATTTGGCATGTAGCTTTATCTAGTGGACCTCTACCAAGTTTCTTCAATTTATAGCCCTGGGGTCAAAATTGGCCCCGCCCCGGGGGTTACAAGTTATACATGGGCTTATTTAGGGAGAACTTTAAAATTCTTCTTCTACCTAGCCATAGGGCCTAGAGCTACCAAATTTGGCATGTAGCTTTATCTAGTGGACCTCTGCCAAGATTGTTCAAATTATAGCCCTGGGGTGAAATTAGGCCCTGCCCGGGGGTAACAAGTTTTACATGGGCTTATATAACAAGTTTTACATGGGCTTATATAGGGAGAACTTTAAAATTCTTCTTTGACCTAGCCATGGGGCCTAGGGCGACCAAATTTGGCATGTAGCTTTATCTAGTGGACCTGTACCAAGGGTGTCCAAATTATAGCCGAGGGTCATATTTGACTTCGCTCCGGGGGGTAACATGTTTTACATGGGCGGGCTTATATAGGAAAATCTTTCGCATCTAGCTATAAGGGCTAGGGCTATCAAATTTTGCATTTAGCTTTATCTAGGGGGTCTCTATCAAGGGTGCCCAAATTGAGAAAAATTTGAAAATCTTCTTGTTTATAACATTCAAGAACTGAATTATTTGGTATGGAGCTTTATATTGTGGACCTCCACCAGGATTCAAATAATTATAGCTTTGCGATCAAAATTGGCTTTGCCCATGGATCACAACTTTCTCGTAGGATTAGATAGAAAAATGTTTGCATGTCCTCGTGTTTGAAATCAATTTGCTGAATATTGTAATGTTTGGCTTGTAGTGTTTTTACTTAATAGCCAGTGGAGTGATACAGGGCCATCATGGCCCTCTTGTTTGGTATTTTTCATCCTTTTGTAAGTTCTAAATGATCTAAAATAATGTAATAAGCTTATATCAAAATATTTCTTTACACTTGTTACAAAGGACAAGAGTGTTAAGTGCAAATCAAAGCACTGAAAGCAATGAATTTTTATGGTTTAAGCTTCAAAAATATCAAATTATATGGGGATCTTTTCAAATAAAACACATTGTCTTGATGAAAGATGCTTTATATGCATCCTAGAACCAACTCACATGGTGTTTTCAGATTTATAATTCACAATTTGCCATATCCATGAATAAAGCGGAAGCATAAATAACAAAAGCTTGTCAAATATACTGTCGAATGTTTTATATCAATTGTTGAAAATTCAACTATTATCTGGTTCATCTCTTATTTTGGGTCGAAAACGATCTAGGATTCATTGGTAAACATACTTTCATCATCTTATTACATTTCTTACAGTAAAATGAAACTTTTAGTGTAAATCAAAGCACTAAAGTTACTGATAGATTATTTACCATTAAACTCTTGCATCTAAAAAAGGGGGGAGGATATTGTTTAAAAATACATTTTTCTTGATTTTATTTACTAAAAAGACATTGCATATCTCTTAGCTACAGTACCTTCTCTTGTTAATTTATCATTTTACTTCTATCAGTCCATGAAATCAAAGTACTAAATATTCACCTTGCCATGACAAAGTACAAATGGTATGACCTACAGCCATATTTACCTTTTTAAGTAAATGGGCAATGCATATAGATGACAATAAAAACTCTTAATCAAAATATTCTATTATACCTAGTTAATCTTGTGATAAGCTCCACTTTTTAGACATATCAGTTTGGTAATGAGGTGATTTGCTAGCTATGTATGTTACCAAGATGGGTTGAATTCCCCCATTGCATTTGATAATATAAAGTGGCTGCTGTACCTGCCATAGCACATTTGTTGGTCAATGATTAATTTCAGAGGGCCACAGTATCATAGGGAATGAGAGCTCATATTTGCTTGGTTAAATCATCATCATCATCATCATCATCATCATCATCATTCTCATGCATGCCCCATATTTGTAACTACTTGGTGCTGTTATGGAAACTGAGGTTGTTGTTTTTTCATTGTTGCTTATTTAGAAGTATGTCAGGTTAACTCTCTGGCGTCATGATACTAAGAAGCATCATCTCATGATTATGGACCAAGGCTTAGGGGCTGAATATAAATGTTGGCGATGAGATGTTTTTAGTTTGGTACATTTCATATAAACTGCTCAAGTCTAAAAATATGCAATGAAGAGCCCTGTTTTTTCCCATTTTTTATCCATTTTTAGCTCCACTGGCCGAAGGCCAGCGGGCTTATGTCATGGCCTGTTGTCCGTCGTGCGTCCGTCCGTCCGTCCGTGCGTCCGTCCGTCCGTCCGTGCGTTAACTTTTTTTTAAAACGTCTTCTTCTCTGAAACTACCCATCCAATTTTGATGAAACTTCACAGAAATGATCCTGCCATGGTCCTCTTCAGAATTTCTTGAAAGAATTTAATTCCTTCAAAAACTCTGGTTGCCATGGCAACAAAACTGAAAAATTTTGAAAATCTTTGAAAATCTTCTTGTCTGAAACCGTAAGGCCAAGGGCTACTAAATTTGGCATGTAGCTTTATCTAGTGGACCTCTACCAAGTTTCTTCAATTTATAGCCCTGGGGTCAAAATTGGCCCCGCCCCGGGGGTCACAAGTTTTACATGGGCTTATTTAGGGAGAACTTTAAAATTCCTCTTCTACCTAGCCATAGGGCCTAGAGCTACCAAATTTGGCATGTAGCTTTATCTAGTGGACCTCTGCCAAGATTGTTCAAATTGTAGCCCTGGGGTGAAATTAGGCCCTGCCCGGGGGTAACAAGTTTTACATGGGCTTATATAACAAGTTTTACATGGGCTTATATAGGGAGAACTTTAAAATTCTTCTTTGACCTAGCCATGGGGCCTAGGGCTACCAAATTTTGCATGTGGCTTTATCTAGTGGGCCTCTACCAAGAGTGCCCAAATTATAGCCCTTGGGTCAAATTTGACCCCACCCCGGGGGTCACAAGTTTTACATGGGCTTATTTAGGGAAAACTTTAGAAATCTCCCTGTACCTAGCCATAAGGCCTAGGGCTACCAAATTTTGCATGTGGCTTTATCTAGTGGGTCTCTACCAAGAGTGCTTAAATTATAGCCCTGGGGTCAAAATTGGCCCTGCCCCGGGGGTCACAAGTTTTACATGGGCTTATGTAGAGAAAACTTAAGAAATCTCCCTGTACTTATTCATAAAGCGTAGGGCTACCAAATTTCGCATGTAGCTATATCTAAAGGCCCTTCACCAAGAGTGCGTAAATTATAGCCCTAGGGGGGAATTTGATTCACCCCGAGGGGTCAGAAGTTTTACATGGGCTTATATAGTGAAATCTTTAGAAATCTTCTTGTTACTAACCATATGAACTAGGGCTACCAATTTTAGTCCTGTTTCAGGGGTCTTATGTTCAAAACCAATTGGCCAAGTATTGTAATGTTTGGCATGTAGTGATTTTACGTATTAGCCAGTGGAGCGATACAGGGCCATCATGACCCTCTTGTTAGCTCACCTGAGCACATAGTGCTCAAGGTGAGCTATTGTGATCGGTCAATGTCCGTCGTCCGTCTGTCTGTCCGTAAACAATTACTAAAAAATCTTCTCCTCTGAAACTGGCAATCAGATTTCAATGAAACTTCACAGAAATGATCCTTAGGTGATGCACTTTCAGAATACTTCAAAGATTTGAATTCCATGAAGAACTCTGGTTGCCATGGCAACCGAAAGAAAAAACTTTAAAAATCTTCTTGTCCCAAACTGTAAGGGCTAGAGCTATCATATATGGCATGTAGCATCATCTAGTGGCCCTCTACCAAAATACTTCAAATTATGGCCCTAGTGTGGAAATTGGCCCTATGTTGTGGGTTCTCGGATTTCACATAGAGATAAAGAAGGAAATCTTTAAAAATCTTCTTGTCCCAAACCGTAAGGGCTAGAGCTTTCATATATGGCATGTAGCATCATCTAGTGACCCTCTACCAAAATACTTCAAATTATGGCCCTGGTGTTAAAAATTGGCCCTATGTTGTGGGGTCTTGGATTTCACATAGAGATAAAGAAGGAAATCTTTAAAAATCTTCTTGTCCCAAACCGTAAGGGCTAGAGCTTTCATATTTGGCATGTAGCATCATCTAGTGGCCCTCTACCAAAACACTTCAAATTATGGCCCTAGTGTTGAAAATGGCCCTATGTTGTGGGTTCTCGGATTTCACAAGACGATTGTAATAAGTACTAACAACATAGGATTTAGCTCAGCATAAAGGCTTTAATCCATGGGGCATTCAATTCCAGCTAGTCTTATATATTTCAACAGAGACATTGAAATTCCCATCGCTTAATAAAAGTGTTGGCTTAATAAATGTAGTCGCTTAGCTAAGCAAGATCAACTGTATTGCCCTTTGACAAATTGGAATTCACAAACAACTCTGGTTTCCATGTCAACTGCTGAAAAAAAAAAAATCAACCCAAACACAAAGCCTACAACTTAATTGGCAAAAGTAGCACTCTACTAAAGTACATCGAATTGTGACCTTAGGAAAAAAAAATAAGTGCTTTGTTGTTGGATCCCAGTTTCCACATCCAAATAAAAGATCCTTTAAAATCTTCTTTCATCCAAACATTAACCCTAGAGCTTTCATATTCAGCATGGACTGGTGGATAGTTATGCTCCCGTAAGGGTGAGCATATAGTCGCCACTTTGTCTGTCTGTCTGTCCGTCTGAAGAGATTTCTCAACAACCACTTGACGGCTCTTGTTTGCTAATAGCATTTACCAAATTTCTTCCTTGGAATCACAAAAAGTCCTTTTTAGTCACAATGTGGGATCAAATTTGTAAAGAGTGTATTCTTGGAATCCTCCTGTTCCATATTGTATGGCCCACAACATACATTTGGCATGTGATTCTGTCTGAAAACCCATTATCAGCTCACCTGAGCATAAGATACTCACGGTTAGCTTTTATGTATCCTTGAATATGCGTCGCCAAAATTCCACTGTTTATTATATAGCTATCGGAATTCCAGCATAATCTTGATCCATCGCCCAGAATGTTTGTAAGGTTGTGAACATGAACATGAACACACTCAGCAACCACAATTCTGGCTCAGTCATACTCAAAATTTCCCTGGATGTTCATAATGACTTAAGGACAAATCTGATCAAAATGGGGACAAGCTAAAAGCATCAAAATAGGGGATCTTGATGACAATTCCATTGTTTACACTCTAGGGCTTATGATTTCGGCTCTATCATTTTCTTACCTGCTCTGATTGTTGGTATTGTCATATGGATGAATCATTTTCAAAACTAAAACATTCCAGCAAAGAGGCAAGTGGCCATAACAATGACAGCTGAGTTGCATTTCAGGTGAGCGATTTAGGACCATCATGGTCCTCTTGTTAAACTATTTTTCCCTTTTATGTTAGCCTGAAAATAAAGGGTATTTTGAGTGTTATAATGTACTGTTCATTTTTTGGTCATTATTATATTTTTGTTATAAAATTATTATCTTTCAAATGACAAACCTTTTATTGCTCAGATTATCTTGTACTAACAACATATGTATTATAACTTCTTGTTTTATGTTTGCACAGTTTCAAGGCTATGTATTCGCTTAGCCATTGCCTGGCCGGGTAGCTCAGTGGTTACCGTATCTGACATGTGACCTGGTGGTTATTGGTTCGATATCCGGTTGAAGCAAGCTTAATTTCTGTCGAATTTTTGCCTCTCACCTTTGGTGTATGTGAGAAAAGTAGTTAGTGGCTTGGAGAGAAAGTTGTGTAAGTACTGTTGTGAGAAAGCCAGGAAATACATGGGTGTAGGTGCAATGACCACGGTGATATGACCTAAACTTTTAAAATGACACTAAACTCCAAAACAAATAAACAAACAAGCAAACACACAAATCACTTACTCATTTACGTTGCATTTTAGTGATTAACCATTGGTGTAAATACAAAACTTGCTTTACGGAGTTTTTGTTTGATGCTGTACACCTTCAACAGACACGAATTTATTGTTGATGTTTGAGCTGGTCAGTTATTATTTACGTGATTGATAGATATGCTATGACTCTTTTTATTTCTTTTTTTATAATTTTTTTTTACAATGGGTAAAAGGCCTGTGCATGGGTTTTGTTTTCCTCTCTTCCTCTCTCTCTCTCTCCCTCAATCACACACGCATATGAAGGTACCTGTCATAATTCAAATTGGAAATGCATTTTGCAATATACTTTGACTGTGTGAAGCTCCTAATTTACTAATAGCATAACTGTGTTATTGTGCATTAACAGATGAGCATTTGTTTTGCATTTGGTATCAACATCATGGGTTTATTGTTATTTCCTAGATATTGTTTCCCATATTACAAATAATATGTTGCAATTTATCAATTTATTGTACTGTTCAATGTGAGTGATGCACCAATAATTGCCCAACTGTAGGAAGAAATGATAGTGATCTCATGGTGTATAGTTCCTTCTTTTTAGCATGGTTTTTTTTTGTTCACAAACTATGTGCTTTGAAAGGAAGTCTCTGTAGTTCGACAAAAGTAAATCCTGTTTTGCAAAACACTACCTTGGAATCATTATGAGAATAATAAACCCAGGCTAATTCAAGAATGGATTTATGGCAACCTCTTTTGTGTACATCTTGATACTTTTCATTTGGAGTGAAATCACTACATTATGAACAGAACATAAACTTCATTTAATTTTTAAGATATTTACAGGGTAATTCCTCATGTCATAGACTTGAAATACATGTATGTGATATATAGGGAAAAAAAAGATAATTAATTGACCTTATAAATCCAAAATGGTCTACTATAAGCATCACTGTTATAACTTCAATAAAAATCAACTTCAAATTAGCCTCGGACTCTATGAAGGGCCACATTAAAGAGATGTATCTAAACAACTTTATTCAGTGGGTTATCACATTACCAATCTATGCAGTAATTTAGTCACTGTTGACCACAAAAGTATTTAATACAATCTTAACTAGAATGCGTTCACAGCGAAAACATTTTATATGAATTCCTGCAAAGGATTTCAAACAAAAAAGTCTACCTTTGGCACTGTTAGTACACTGATTTGCAAGGCTAAAGCAGCTTATAGAAAGCATTAATTATAATGAAAAGGCACATTGTTCGCATAACATCTATTCTGTATCACTAAAATCATAAAGATGGTGTTATATACAGCAGATACGTTTTTGAGTACCAACCATTTTAGGCTTACAAACATGACCAAGTACAGTTCTGTCAGTACTTTGATTCAGATAAAATTGTCTGTTTCTGTAAAACATTTGTTGCAATAATAGATATGAGTGTATTAAGCCATTCTTATTATGTTTAAATCATGAAAACAATCAGGTCCTACAGAAAAACAAACCTAAAATTACTTTTATAATATACAATAAGGCGGTCATAGCTATGACTGACGGCCATCTTGAAAACGGGCGGCCATCTTGGATTTTCGGATGGATAACGTACTTTTCATAATATTCAGATAATAGACTTTGACTGTGCCAGATTTGGTACATGTATCACAAAGTGAACGATTTTCGTGAAATTTGGACATAATCTGCCCCACTAAGTAGGGGTGCAACACATGAAACACATGAATAAATGAGCTGCTGCCATTACATAACTGAAATTTTTTGAAGGCAGTGTAAAACACCATTCAAACGGGAATTTCCTGACTTACATGCACGCTAGTAATCAGCATCTGAATATAACAATGGCACTACCTTCAGTTGATGGATTTTTAACTCTATGAAACACAAACAACATTTTAGACTTGTCCAAATAGGAAGCATTTGCAGAAAACAAATAATAAGTGGCTCAAATACTGGGATTCGTCTTTGGTAGGGTAGAAAACATTGTGGGAAAAGGAGGAAATACTGGTAGCGAGCATTTTCTCCTTTTCTCAAAATGTTTTCAAAAGCCCTTTCAATCAGGGTTGTTAAACTCTGGATTGTGTGCTACAGCATTATTTAATTACAGTAAAATCAGTTGCCAATCGAATTACGAATCAACCAAAACAAGTAAAAATTCTGATACAAACTTTGGTTGGTCTGCCAGGATCCTCCATGGCATAGTGGTGAAGATGTGGGATTTGCAACCCAAAGGCCACAGGTTATATCTGCACTGGTGGCCAAAGGTTTTTTTGGGAGTGCACTTGAGCAAGACAGCTCTGGGCCTTAGCTTAGAAATGATACAACCCAGGGCACAGACGAGTGAGCTGTTTTCATGGTATGATTGTATCATGTGTAGATATGATATCACTTTATTGCCTATAAGGATTGGCTGTAGAAATATGCAGGGTTTGAATTTAATTTTGCCACAACTTTATAGCACCACAACTGAAAATCCACAAATTTTTATGTCATGGCCCGGTGTACGTTAACTTTATTTCAAACATCTTCTTCTCTGAAACTACCTATCCAATTTTGATGAAACTTCGCAGAAATGATCCTGCCATGGTCTCTTCAGAATTTCTTGACAGAATTTGATTCCTTCAAAAACTTTGGTTGCCATGGCAACAAAACTGAAAAATATTGAAAATCTTTGAAAATCTTCTTGTTTGAAACCATAAGGCCTAGGACTACCAACTTTGGCATGTAGCTTTATCTAGTAGACCTCTACCAAGTGTCTTCAAATTATAGCCCTAGGGTCAAATTTGGCCCCGCCCCGGGGGTCACAGGTTTTATATGGCCTTATATAGGGAAAACTTTAAAAGTCTTCCCGTCCCAGGCCATATGGCCTAGGGCTACCAAATTTGGCATGTAGCTCTATCTAGTGGACCTCTATCAAGTTTCTTCAAATAATGCCCTGGGGTCATGTTTGGCCCCGCCCCGGGGCTCACAAGTTTTATATGGGCTTGTATAGGGAAAACTTTGAAAATCTTCTCGTACCTAGCCATAAGGCCAAGGGCTACCAAATTTTGCATGTAGCTTTATCTAGTGGGTATCTATCAAGAGTGCCCAAATTATAGCCCTTGGCTAAAATTTGGCCCAGCCCCAGGGATCACAAGTTTTACATGGGCTTATATAGGGAAAACTTTAAAAATCTTCTCGTACCTAACCATAAGGCCTAGGGCTACCAAATTTCGCATGTAGTTTTATGTAGTGGATGTCTACCAAGAGGGCCCAAATTATAGCCCTGGGGTCAAGTTTGGCCACACCCTAGGGGTCACAAGTTGCACATGGGCTTCTATAGTGAAAACTTTATAAAACTTCTTGTTACTAACCATTAGACCTAGGGCTACTAAATTTAGCCCTGTCTCAGGGTCTCATGTTTTACAGGGCCTTCTATTGAGGAAACTGAAAATCTTCTTGTTTATAACCACACATTCTACACCTGTATTATTTGGTATGGGGCTTTATCTTGTTGACCTCCACCAGGATTCAAGTAATTATAGCTCTGTGGTCAAAAATGGCTTTGCCCTGGGGTCATTACTTTCTGGTAAGATTTTATAAAAAAAAAAAAAAAAAAAAAAAATGTATGTCTTCTAGTTTGAAATGATTGGCCAAGTATCGTAATGTTTGGCTTGTAGTGTTTTTACTTATTAGCCAGTGGAGCGATACAGGGCCATCATGGCCCTCTTGTTCTAATTCATGGGCAGATAACTCCAGTTGTTTTCGTCCGATTAGACCCATAATCGAACTCATCCAAGATCTTATGGTCATATATATTTTTACCAAGTTCCATGCTAGAGTGTAAACAAAAAAATGTGAATGGACGGACGGACAAGTGATCACAATAACTCATCCTGAGCACATCGTGCTCAGGTGAGCCAATGCTTGGTTGCAGTTTCTTGTGGGAAAAATTCTATGGCGAAAAAAAGGGATAACTGTCAAACATTTTTATGGTCACCTGCCCCTGTAATATGTGTTTTTATAGTTATCAGCTAATCCAAGTTTGAGGTAAATATCTTTTACTTGTTATCCTCTGGGCTGGGCCAAGTTTGACCCAGGGGCTATAATGTAAACAATCTTGGGAGAGGTTTCCTTGATGAAATTACATGCGAAATTCAGTAACCCGAGGCCTTATGGTAACAAAACCAGAAGATTTTTTTAATTTTCAGGCAATAAGCCCCAGTTATAAGTGGTGACAACTTGTTTCATTGGTTTGATTGATTGATGCCTTTACAACATTATTTCAGTTATATTGCGGGATCAGTGCACCTATCCATGCTTTCCTGGATTTTCTTTTACCAGTCCTCTGCACAATATCCTTTCAAAGCCACTAGCTGCTTTGCCACATAACCATTGTTGAAACAATGGTCAGCGGTGAGACAGGAATGAATCCTGTTGCAATGACTATCATCAATCCTCGGAAACAAAATTGGCTGAGCTGGGGATCAAACCAGTGACCCCCAGTTCTTGTGTCCTGTATGCTACCAACTGAGCAACTGAGGCTTGGCTATGTTTCATTGGTCCTTGCAAAACATAAAGACAAGGCATATGTGCCTTGCCCAAGGAAACTTCTAAATTCAGATCTGACTCTGGATCACTTCAACTGGTATCACAGTTTGGTTGAGAAAATTGGCCTTGAATATGAAACAACATCTTTGATGTAGCAAATTGTTTATTTGGTTATGTATAGTACACATTCTGGCTGACATTTTTGTAAAAGAAGAATGGATGAATGCTCTGTTGCAACGATGTTTTAGGCCAACTTGGTATGTCCTGAAACAAATTTACAGGAGCCAATATCCTTGAAATATATGATTTTCAAATAATTTACCTCTGTAGCAGATAACAAAATTTTAGACTGGTCCGAATTGAAGGCATTTGCAGATGACAAAAGTGACTGGATTTACCTTTTAACCTTTTACCAAACAATCCCATGTTTAAACGACTCTGTGCCAGAAGGCTTTTGAAAACATTGTGGGAATAGGAGAAAATGCTGGTAACAAGCATTTTCTCCATATCCCCCAATGTTTTCTACCATATCAAAGACAGAAATAATCATTTGAGCTACACTTGATTTGTTGTCTACAAATGCTTTGAATTTGGTTGAGTCCAAAATGTTGTCATTTGGTAAAGAGTTAAACGGAATATTAAAGGGTATTAGAAGCCAACAAATCAAAAGATCAAGATGTCACTGTATTTGTTTTATTTTCACTCAAGTCGCCAATTTCTCAGCACTAAAATGAGTTCTACCAGACGTCAAAATATTAGACTTAACCAAAATGAAAGCATTTGCAGACAACAAATTACGTCTGACTTGAAGAATTTTACCTTTTGTAGAATAGAAAACATTGTGGGGAAAAAGCTAATGCTAGTTACCAGCACTTTCTCCTTTTCCCAAAATGTTTTCAAGAGCCTTCGTGAGCAGTAAACTGTTTGGTGAAGGTTTTAACAGGGAATACATGGATATACATGTACATAATAAGTGTATTTTCTTTTGTGTCAATTCTTTTTGTTCCAATTATGATTAACTTTATACAACCATTACAATAGGTCATATAATATTATGTAATGTAAATTTGTTCTGATTATCTTAAATAACAAAGGCAATGACGCTGCTGCCTGAATCCAAAAAATAAAAGATTTCTTGAAAATTTTTATCGGACTGAAAATTGTAGCATGATTAAGCAGTAAGTTGGACATTCCAAATGTGAGCTTCAGCCAAGATGGAAAAACCATCATAATAAATAATGCCCTCATGATTAAATGAATTGTGTTTACGCTGTTTTCAAAATTATGTCAGTCATATCACATGTCAAAAGTCCCATGCTAGGGGACTGAGCTGACCTTGCCCAAGGACACATCAACTAAAACCCCAGTGCATAGGGTGAGGGTCAAACTCAGGACTTCTGATTACTAATCCTACAACTCCACCACTGAGCCATGCAGGACCCCCCAAATCCCCATGTGAACAATTTAAGTTCACTACTATCATTAGTTTTGAGAGTGGAAGTTACTGTGTGAAAACGAGCAGTTATTTCTTTAAAACCTGTTGCCCTTTCTACAAAGTTTCAAATTCTGTAGACTATAGAGGCATAAAAAATAAAGCATTAAGTCTTTCACTCCCAATAAATACTCTACACTTTTTCAATGGCAGAAAGTATAGTCCCAGAGCAAGATGAAGTGACAGTTCCAACATAATCTAGAATAAAGCAGTGGACAGTGTAGATCAGAGATCAGACTGCACAGAATGTGTAGTCTGATCTTGATCTACACTTTCCACAAAAGCTTGTTGTGTCGTCTACAAAGAGGAAGGAGTAAAAGGATTATAGAAGATTTTATCATTCACAAACAAAAAGGAATGGTCAAGTAAAAAATAAATTATAATTTCCAATTATGGTAGAATTACAACTTCATCTACCCTTCCAGTAGACAGCTTTTGATAACCCTGTGGGAAAGCACTTGCTTATTTTTCTATCCTTTTTTTTCCTCCAGAAAAATGAAAAGCAATATTTTGTTTTCTTTCAAATGCTAATCTATTGTGTAATTTTAACAGTTTTTGATGGGTTAAAAATAGTCTGTACAATAATGGGTTAACCCTCTACCACACAATCTTGACTTTAAACAACACTGAGAAATTTTTGAAAACATTGTGGGAAATGGAGAAAATGCTGGTAACCAGCATTTTCTCCTTTTCCCACAATGTTTTCTGCCCTTCCCATAACAAATTGTAGTTCGAGTCATTGATTTTGTCATTTAAAAATCCTTTCAATTTGGACTAGTCTCAAGTTTTGTTGTTTGGTAAAGGGTAAAAAAAAATGCAAAAAGCCAGTGGATCTTCTGTATTTCTCTACAAACATCATATCTGGGAAACATAGAAGTCGGGGATAAATGGACAACATTAAAGCTAAAAAACACGTTATTCCTAATCATTTTTCTTCTCGGCTATAGGTTTTGGATCGGGTAACTCCTCCTCCACAATTTTGTCCTCTTCTTCCTGGTCTTCATCCAGAGAATCTGCAGAATCACCATCTCCCTTTTCATCTATATCTCCCCTTTTACTTTGTGTTTTATCTTTGTTATCTCCCTTTGAATCTGACATATCTTCATTATCTCCCTTCTCATTTTGTGTCTTACCCTCATTACTGTCTTCTTTGACTACAGCATCTTTCTTCTGATCTGATTTCTCATCACTGTCTTCTTTAGTATCAGGTGAATCGTCTTTATCTTTGATGGCAGTCCCATTCTCCTCTAACATTTCTTGACTAACACCAAATTCATTGACACGAGTTGGATCTACCCGGTATATATATCTTTGATACAAGTAAATGAAGAATATCACATCTGAAAAGAAAACAAACCAAAGTAAATGATAGGGCCAGTCTGAGGCTCTAGTGATAGATTACTGAAGATGATCAAATGGTATTTTACATTAGTTTCAGCAATCTGTCAGTGGCAACACCTTACCTATTCATGTCTGGTTTGAGTTTCAACAGAACTAATCTTAACTCAGCAGTATCTTGCCCAAGGAAACCTCCACAAAAATCTGAATGTCTCAAGTAAGAAAAGAACTCAAGGGTCACCAGATTAAAATTTTAGACCTTCAAAACTGAGCCATGCCTGATGAAGAAAGATTACTTAAATAACCACCATAAAGACTGGATGAAACCCACAGCCTATGCATTGGTAACATTTACAGCAGTTTAATCTGCAAAATGTTTCATAAATAAACAAAGTTCTAAATTTCAGCAGTTGTTTTTTTTTTTAAATACAACAACAAAAATAAAAATATTTAACTTACAGGAATTCAAAACAAAACTTTTGGGACAGAAATAGGTATTGCAGATAAAATTTTGTTTTTTTCAACAAACTTGTAATAAATCAAAAGTTTTAGACTTGTTCGAATTGAAGCATTGGCAGCCATTCAATGTGACCTACAGGATGCGGTTTGCCTTGAAAATGGTACAAAACATTGAAGAAAAAGGAGAAAATGCTGCTTACCAGCATTTTCTCCTTTTTCCACAATCTTTTCATAAACCTTCATCAGAGCCGTTACGTAATTGTGTGGTAGAGGTTTAAATCTTGTTACATACCATCTCGTAAACATCCTATCCTGTACAGGGTGGGCATTTTTATAACAAATGCAAAAATATCATCAATGAAAGTATTAAGAGCTTTATATGTCAACATTCTCCATGGTAAATGAGCCACAGACTTCAGTTTGTAGTTGATAAATAGCTGTGGGGTCATCATAATGAACCCTGTGAAAAAAAAAACAATAGAACAAATGACATGACATGCATAATCTTGCTTACATTTTGTCAATCACCTAAAACCAACAGGCTCTGGCTTTCAACTCTTTAACCCTTTACCACACAATCATGACTTTTAATGACCCAGTGAAAGATGCCTTTTGAAAACATCATGGAAAATGGTGAAAATGCTGGTAACCAGCATTTTCTCCTTTTCCCACAATGTTTTCTACCCTTTCCAAAACAAATTTATTTCACTGAGTCACATTTAAACTGTCTTCTGCAAATGCTTTCAATTCGGACAAGTCTAAAATTCTGTCGTTTGGTAAAGAGTTAACAGACAATAAAATTTCAGTCTTCTCAATACTGAACATATTTAGAGATGTGAAATCAAATGTGGCTAGAATGATGAGATTTGTCTTTGAAAGTGTAGAAAACATCCTGAAAAAATGTTATCAACATTTTCTCCTTCATCTGCACATGTTTTTTAAATTCTTCTTCCTCTGGGTTCTTAAATTAAGGGATTGTTTGGTTGAGGGATAATACAGTTAGTGAAACATGCGTCTAAAATAGCAAAGACTTTGCTCTAAGCTCTAAAGTAAAACAAGAGCACCATATGAGGGTACCAATGCTTGGCTACAAGTATGTGATTTTCAGTGAAAATTTTCACCTGCCCTTGTTGTACAGATTCCCCTTTTGATAGTTTACAACTTGTCTAATTTTGAAGTAAGTATACGTGTATGTAGCTTCAGTAATAACAGAGATATCGCAAAATGTCCCAGTCTTTGCATGAAAAAGATGCAGAAAACACCAGGACTATGACATTAACACATTTGTTTCTCCGAAAACAGCTGAGTTAATAAAAACTATCAAATCATAAGTAGTCATGTGAGATACTAGCTCAGTCACTGGGCTCTGCTTTTCAAAACAGTATACCATGGACTTATATATTCTTTCAAAAACCTGTTGATAGTTTTTTACTTTTAAAATACTAATTGATCCTTACCAAATGTGAGAAGGAAGCCATATAGAACACTAAGCACCCAGGAGTACCAGCCCTTTTGTTCTACATACACAACTGAATATACAGCATATCCTATCATCAGTGGAAACAGCAACCAACTTAAATATTTAAAGGCCAACTGAAATGGAAATGAAATATTTATGTTAGTAAATACATACTGAATATACAGCATAAAAAATTATGGAAAACAGCTTAAATATCTAATAGCCAACTCGAGTGAAAATGGGACAGCTTTTCTGTTTCAGTCAATCAGATGATAGTCTTGCAAGTTAGAATCAGAGCAATATTTAGAAAGGTAAACAAATACAGCCCTTGAAAATTCATGAAAGATGACAAGTTACTCTATGACTTCAAAACAGATAAGAAACAGGGAACTGGAAAGTCGTTATTTGACAATATGTATTTCATGTAGGTGCCCTTCATTTAAAAAACATGAGTTAACCCTTTATCAAACAATCCTGGGTATTAACAACCCTGAATGAGAAACCTTTTGCAAGCATTGTGGAAAAAGGTGAAAATTACTTTAACCAGCATTTTCTCCTTTTCCCACATTGTTTTCTCCAATTTCTCTCAATTTCATTTGAGCTTGATATCATTTGTTGTCTTCAAATGCTTTCAATTTGAACAAGTCTAAAGTTTCCTTGTGTGGTTAAGGGTTAAAGTTTAACAATTGTGTAACAAGTTCTTCTTTTTCCACATTTTTTCAAATTGCTCTGCAGCAAGAAGATTGTCTGCTGGTTGAAAAAAACAATCACCATATCATATTTCTTTGTCTGTGATTCTGTGTATGTTGATTTGTCTTCGAGGCTAACTCTTGGAAGTATTCCAAACAGCAGGTTTTCCCTGTCAACCTGGAAAGATGTAGTCATGTAAATACATAGTAATGAGCTCGTAATTATATCTTAATCTGTACAGAGTTCAGCACAGTTTAACTTACTTTTGAAGGAAGTTCAGATTAAGATCAGACAGTGAATGTGCATAGCATAAATACTACGACTGAACACAGACAGTTCACTCTGCATAAGTCCCCTACCGGCCATATATATCGCTGGCACGTATAGTTTATTAAACTCTGTGGAGGAGATAGAACGTATTTGACCCCCTTTCAGAATTATAATCATGGTGTCTGTCTTTGTATGCAATGCTTTAATGAAAGCCAGATACATAAACATTTTTCCTTGTTAATGTAAGTTCATTGAAGAAGTTTTACTAAGACAAGATGTGTTTGTGAAACACAAATGCCCCCCTAAAAGCAAATTTTCAGAAATATGACCTTTACCTTGTGAGATGACCTTGACCTTATCATCAGCAGGTGTGTACCAATGAGAGGTACCAGCTTACCATGTATAAGTGTTATAACTTAAGTACTTTGAATATAAAGAGAAATGACTATGAAAACTTTTGAGGATAAGTTTTCATGACAAGGGTTAAAATTTTTTACCTTGACCTTGGACATGTAACCCACAGAAGATCGGTATCAATGACAGGTACCTACATACCAAACATAAGCATTGTAAGTAAAAAGATCGAGAAAACTGTTTTTTCAGTGAAGTTTTGTAAGTCCAAGGCCCGTAATTTCGTAAAAAAATCAGTGGACCGGAACAAAACTCAAAGTTGATCTGTAACTCATGGTGGATGACTTACACACCGAAATTCAGCTCAATATCTGACAGCGTTTGGAAAAAAAGTCCGGAAAACTGTTTTTTGTTGAAAATTTCTAGGTCCATGGCCCGTAATTTCGACAAAAATCAGTGGACCGGAACGAAACTCAAAGTTGATCTGTAACTCATGGTGGTTGACTTGCACACCAAAAATCAGCTCAATATCTGCCTGGGTTTAGAAAAAAGGTGCAGAAAACTGTTTTCTAGACGAAAATTTCTAAGTCCAAGGCCCGTAATTTTGTAAAGAATCAGTGGACCGGAACGAAACTCAAAGTTGATCTGTAACTCATGGTGGTTGACTTGCACACCAAAAATCAGCTCAATATCTGCCAGCGTTTAGAAAAAAAGTCAAGAAAACTGATTTGCCGTCAGACTGACAGACGGAGTAAGTGCAAACCTAAAGTCCCCTTCGGCTTCACCGGTAGGAAACTAATAATGTTGTTTGTTGCAAACTTGTTTCAGGAGGTAACAAGTTTAGAGAGATCAATGCATACCTTTATATTGACCACTTTGTGAATTTTCCAGATTTCAATCAACAGTCCGATGAAAACACTGATTTTCACGACAGTGTTTGTTTCATTGTCAAGGACGTAGAGCACCACAATCAGGGACTGGAACACATTGAAGAACACCGACCTCACAGACAAACCCTCCAGGGATTTACGACTTCTCCAAAACTGAATATCTGTAATTTAAAAAGAAACGCTGTATTGAAATTTATCTGTAGCTCTTTTCTTATCATTTCAACAAAATAAAGGCAAATGATTTTTTTTTAAATATTGTATCAAATGTAGACATCTCCTGAAATAAGCAATTCCTTCATTTGCATCCTTTGTGACTAATTCTCTTGACAGTTTCTACATCTTACAGTCTACAAGTAAACTTTCTTTTCTTTGTTTTGGAAATTTGCAATATTAATCTCTGACACAATGAAAAACTTCTTTGTTTGTACTGGAGTTTACTGCCATTTCAACAGCTTAGGACGTATCACGGCAGTTGGTGCATGTATGCATGTGTATCATGGCTTTCTCACACCAGTACTGACAAAACTTTCTTTCCGAGCCACTGACTACTTTTCTTGTATGCATCAGAGGTGAGAGTAAAAAAAACGCCAGAAAGAAAGTTTGCCACAACTGGGTATCGAACCCGCAGCTACCAGGCCAAAAGTCAGATACACTAAGTACTGAGCTACCCATCCTGGCACAAAATAAAAATACTTAACAATATATTACAACTGTTTAGGTAGTAATGATTGGCTAATTATTTATATAAGAAAAAGCAATTTAAGAAAACAGAGAAAGTATTTGCTACAACAATTCATGCATTTGTTTTCAAAATTTGTCTGCTTCAGAAAAAGTTGTCTACAGGTGTTACTATGTCTAACCCTCCAGACAACAAAATTTATACTTGTTCAAATTCAAAGCATTTGCAGACAACAAGTTATATACAATTGAATTAATGAGACCTGTCTTGGAAATGGTGGAAAACCATGTGGGAAAAGGAGAAAATGCTGGTTACCAGCATTTCCTCCTTTTCCTACATGGTTTTCAAATACCTTCTTTAGGGTCACTTTAACTAGGTATAAGGTAAAGGCTTGAACCCACCCTTTTTTCACTTACCATTCTTAAAGGCCAAGAATTCAAAAATACTGTGTACAATGGAAACAACGATTGTCAAACCAAGAAGATATGGATTGGTCTCAAGGAAAGCTGTCTGAATATATGAAAAAAAGAATAAACAAAATTAATTCTTTTCCTGTCAAATAAATTTAAAGTGTGTCCGAAGTGAAAGCAGGTGCAGGTGAATAGAATGCTACTTGAGTGATGGCCTTTGTCTTTAAAAAGTAAAAAAAAAGGGAATCCTGAGGTTAACAGCATTATCTCCTTTTCTTTGGATGTTTCTCTAAAAGTCTTTTCCGTCAAGGTTGTTAAAACAAGGGATTGCTTTGTCAAGAGTTAATCACTCAACACATTACATGATGTATGATGGTTTTTTTTTTTTTGGTTTGCATCAAAACTCTTTTTCAAATATATTTATAGTAAATATGTTTGCATGGTAATGGATTTTAAATACAAAAACATTTAAACTTATCTTACTTGTATTCTTAAACTATTTACCCCCACCAAGTTACAGACTAACTTACTGCTTCAAAAACAAAGGAATGCAAATGAAACTTAATATATTTCAGACAGTACACACTTTGTTGCAGACTGAATATAGTAAATTAACAAATGGTTGCTTGGTTACTCTGACATATAGTTGGCAGAGGCCAAGCATATTTCTTTACTTTTTTCAATCCTGGAGTCTGTAAGGCTTTAATGAAAAAAAAATACTCATATATGGGACTAGCAAAAGAGACAAGATCTGAAGCACATACACCCACATACACAGAAAAATAAAGTTACAGACTTCACCCAAAACTGTATTCATTCTAAATACATGTATTGCTCGATGTTTTACTTCAAAGACAAGCCATCTGGTTGGACAAGACCTTCAGCATCAGCACATCAGGTAGCTAGTCTTGTGATTTAGAGTTGACTTTAGATTTGTTCGGGAAAAACAGACACGTGGTGATGAAAATAGAATCTCTCTACACTAAAAGGGGAACTATGACCAATACCTTAAGAGAGTCTTGATCATTTTCATCGTCTCCAAAATCTGATCCCAACATAGTACTCCACTTGTTTCTCATACTCTGAGCTGCGTACATTTGCCATCGGAACAGAGAAATAGGACTATAGGTCAGAGTTAAATTAAGCACCCTGTAAAACACATACATACACAGGCATTTCTTTACATCATACTGTAATACAATAGTTTCAACTGCTTTCAATGGTAAATTTCATAGAAACAGAAGAAAGCTAAGCTTCTCAGAAATATTTCATACTTAAAAATAACATAACCACTAAAAAGAACACCTTTTACAATTTTCCATAATTATACTTTACCAAATAATTCTGACATAAAACCACCCTCAAGAAGAAAGCTTTTGAAAACTTTGAGAGAGAAGGACTAAATACTTATAACCAGCATACACAATGTTTTTGACCCTATAAAGGACAAATTTTATCATTTGAGCCATCATTCTTGTCTGCAGATGTTTTCAGTTTGGAAAGTCTAAGTGTGGTAAGGAGTTAACTCATTACCAAACGACAAAATTTTAGGTTTGTCCAATTCAAAAGCATTTGCAGATGACAACATAAAAGTGACTGAAAATTTGAAATTTGTTTTGTGAAGGGTAGAAAACATTGTGGGAAAAGGAGAAAATGCTGGTTACCAGCATTTTCTCCTTTTCCCACAATGTTTTCCAAAGGCTTCTTTCTCAGGGTCGTCAAAAGTAGGGGTTGTGTGGTAATGGGTTAAATACCCATGTTATCTAGATTAAAAGTAACTTTTTCTCATTTGTACATGTAATAACTTGAATTCATCAATTAACTGTTTATCAAATTTTAGGCTGAAATGGCCACACTACAGTGAAAAAGTTTAGCAGCACTCCTAATAATTCATATCTGCAATCATAATTATCTGCTGCCCATTTTTTTTAAACTTCTTGCTAATAAAGGAGTATTACCATCAACAAACATGAGAAAGAAAAGTTCTAGAAAGAGCAGAGCCTTCAAACCATCACTGCTACAAACTACAGATATTTGATTACTTCACTGAATTCAAAAACATTGAAATCCAATCTGTATCAGACTTACAGGCATGAGTATTAAAGGGACATATACTTACTTTGTTGTTTCATTTATAGGCTGGTATTCTGAATTCAGGTTCCAATAGTTGTTGAAGTACAGCACTGGATAGTAGCTGTTCATTCCAGGCACAAACTCGATAACTTAAAGAAGAGAACATTTCTTAATTATGGTATCAAATAATTACTACATTTTGAACCTGCTTAAATCACAGAATACAAGTCCAGAAATTTTAGCAAAAAGTAAATTGATTGTTTGGTGTTTAACGCCATTTTCAACATTATTTCAGTTATATCGCGGCGGCCAGTGCACCTATCCATGCTTTCCTGGAGTCTCTTTTACCAGTACTCCGCACAATTTTACTTCCAAGCCACTGGCTGCTTTCCCACACAATCATCGTCGAAACAAGAGCAAAAAGTAAAAGAAAAGAGAGAAGTTTGAATTGTCTGCTTGGAGTTTGAAATAAGTGTTTTAACACAGACATTTGCTCTATTAAATGCCAATAAAATAATATAACCACTAATTGATTACCCTAAACTATAACAAAGAAGAACTACCAATCAATATTTGTAATTGCTATGTAAAAACAAGAAAAGCATCACCTGAAATGGCATGATGATGAAAGTAAACAATGGTACCAACTCAAATTTTCTATATTACTTCTGTGAAAAGACATATGTCAAGTTAGTAGGGGCAGGAAAGAGATCCTAAAAGGAAATCAGTACTTTCTACCTAAATCATCAAATTTTGTAATGTCATCTTCACTGTAAAAAGGGGTATATAAAGTTGACAAAATAGCTATAGCATAAATGTGTAGAGTAGTAGCATATGTGAAAGGTTTTTGTGAATTATTTTCATGGCAGTTTATTTGCTGGAGATCTTATTCACATGGGATGGCAACAAACTCTTACTTGGTTATAATTAGAACAGGATTTATCTGAGATGGCAAAATCATTAGATAAACAAAAGATATAATGTTGGCAAAATAATAATTTTAAAACAGAAGTGATTGGACTTGATTACTTACCAAAGGACATACTTTGGACAAACTGAACCTAGCTCGAATGATGGAACTTGCCTTTACAGTAAAGATCAGAAAACATAGTGAGAAAAGGAGAAAATGCTGCAAACCGGCATTTTCTTCTCTTCCAACAATGGTTTTTGAAAGTTTCTTTCTCAGGGTCATTAAAACTCTGAATTGTGAAATGAAGGGTTCAACTAGTATTGCTAGGTCTCACTTACATTCATCTAGAGGTGCTGGAATATGACCTTTAACCCAGGATGTATGATCATCCATTAGATTTATAGTCAGGTTTGAATGCCAGTGAGATAGTACCTCATAATCAGAGGAGTTTTCTTTCTGGAAAAAAGGAAAATACACACTCGATACAATGACAACAAATGACTTATTTCCACTATCATTACCAAACATTCCCATGCTGACCTGTTTAGCCCTTTACCAAACAGTCCCAGATTTTCACAACCCCAAGAAAGAAGGCTTTTCAAAACACTATGGGAAAAGGAGAAAATGCTGGTAACTGGCATTTTCTCCTTTTCAAACAATGTTTCTATCCTATCAGGGAGCTACGCTCATTTGTACCAATTTTGAATTTGTCAGCTGCAGATGTTTTGAACTTGAAAGGGTCTAAAATTTGTTTTTGGAAAAGGTTTAACCCTTTCACTGCCGAGATGAATACAGGAGCTTTTGTGAACGGCACATAACATCCTGTCTGATCCTGAATCTGTAGTCTCTGCTTGTTCAGTCAAGTATTTAAGGAAACTTTTTACTCTGTTTCTCATCAGAGGACTGTGTTTTCAGCCATTGAAAGAGATCCAGTTTATAAATTTGGCACAGAAAGAGGACAACTAAACACAAGACAGCCAAATTAGGTATTAAGTAAATTCTATTACTACATGATTTCTGTGCCCAAATCTTTACTTCTGACGTAAAGTGGTCTTTTATTCAACTAACTTGTCAGTCTCAAATGGAGAATTGAGAAAGTAATTCAAATGTGTTGTCTCTTTACCCATGACTTACTTTGTATGAATTTGATCGTCAGTTCTTTAGAAACCTGTATGCATGTGCAGTAATGCCTTACAGACTAAATTTTTAAAATAAAACAAGAGCTGGTAACCAGCATTTTCTCTCCTTTTCTCACAATGTTTTCACAGACAAGTCCAATTATTTGATCCACAGCTAACTTATCTGCCAATGTTTTTTGTATGGATGTGTCTTTTACTTTGTTATCATGAAAAGAGTTATTCAGAAATAAAAGTAGGGGTGCGCGATATTACCGGTAAACCGCGATTTAGGAGTCCAGCGATACGTATCGCGATATGCTTTTGACCGTACCGGTACACTTGGGCAAGTCCGGCAATTTCCAAAACTTTCTTCTGAGATTTTTCAGCTGCTTTCACTTCCAGCTGTATTTTATTTGCATATCAATTTTCATTTAATCTCGCTTGATTATTAAAATTATTAGAAAGAATAAAATTGTAAAAAAGAGTAAGTTTATTTTTATGACGCACTTCCTGTGGATATTCCGCTATCCATTGGCCAGTTAATTTAAGCACACGAGGTGATTTCCGACCTTCACCTGTACTGTAATCAAACAAAATGGAAGACAACTTCGACATCGTCAAAAACACAAAGGCTAAGGCCGATGTATGGAAGCATTTCGGATTAAAGAAAAGGAAATCGGACTCTACCATCGTGGACAGTGTAGTGGTTTGCTTAAAATTGCAAAATGCAGCCAAAAACATCGGTTGGTGGAACGACGAACTTAGTCACACACATTCGTCGTCACCACCCAGGTAAGACCGTCAGTCTGCCAGCTCCAAACATGCTCAAGGCATCACCAAAATCCAGTTCTGTCAGCAGTCAATCAACACCAAAATCATGTGAGAATTTGTCCTTTTTGTATTTTTTACTAACTTTTTGTCACTTATTTACATGTCAATAGTATCAGTACAACGGCATAGTGAAGTCAGTGAAGTGTACTATCATACATAAAACTCTGTAAAAATATTTCGCGATATATCGTGACGCATATCCCGATACAAACCCATGCATCGCGATATATCACGATACAGTTTCCAGAGGCGATACCCACCCCTAAATAAAAGTGTTTCAAAAATCATAGGAGAGCTTTATGATTGGATGGTTCAAACCTTTATCAAGTCAGGATGGGCATCTGTCTCTCCTGTCAGCAGGTTCACTGTTTTGTGATAGTGTCGCCTCTTATATTTGTTCAGTCCTGTAATATTATATCATAAAAATATTGATTGAGTGATTTTATTAAATTCTATGCTGCTTACAATTTTATTTAAGAAATATCATGGCAACAGCTCACATGTATTCAATTATGTCCTGGGTTTCACCAGTACTTAGCTTGGGCTTTGAAGTGTCTTGCCCAAGGACAATCCCATGACAAACTGTAAAACTATCAACCATTGTTAAATACATGTTGCTCTAATATGAGTACAACCAAATTCATTGTATGGTGTTCAAAGCAGTTTTCAATAGTGCAGTGAATGATAAATCAAATCAGCCACTCTATGACTGCAAGCCCTGTACAAAACCAAATGAACTACAGAGCTCGGCAGTGAGACCAATGAATTGCAAAATGAACCCTTTTGGTAAAGGGTTTACCCATTATTGTACAGGCTTTTTCTAAACACAAAACAATATGAAGTTTTACAAAAAACAAGGATTTTAAAGTTACTAAATTGTGCAGGAAACATAGAGAGAAACTGTGCCAATGCTGTTAGTCTAGAAAATGTTGCAGCTGATCTAAAATTTAATCTTAGAAACAAAGGAATCTACACATCAATCACAACGGTTGGTGAATCCTGGATCCTTATTCACCAACAATTCTTAATTTCATTCTAAGTCTAATTCTGAGTTTAGAATGTAACACTACTTCTGATTGGCTAAAACATTTGGTTCAGCCAATCAGAAGTTGTGTTACTTTCAAATTTTGAAACTTCGTGAGAACAAGACTATGAATGTTCTTAAGAATGTTGTTGAAAATGGTCTTTGGTTCAGTACTCACTCATTGATTTATAAACTGTTGTTCTTTTGCTGTACTTTCCTTTGACACTCGGATCTGGGGAGTTTCCCTCTTTCACAAAATAGACATGGATAAATATGGAGCCATTGTTCATTAGTTTCTGAAATAACAAAAATATTTCTAAAGTTTTCACTATATAAGCCCATGTAAAACTTGTGACCCCTGAGGCAGGGCCAAAATTGACCCCCAGGGCTATAATTTGGGCCCTCTAGTTAGAGGCCCACTAGATAAAGCTACATGCAAAATTTGGTAGCCATAGGCCTAATGGCTAGATACAAGAAGATTTTCAAAGTTTTCCCTATTTAAGCCCATGTAAAACTTGTGATCCCCAGGGCAAGGTTAAATCTGACCCCAGGACTATAATTTGAAGAAAATTGGTATAGGTGTTAAAAGTGAATTGTGTGTGACTAAATCACAGTTGGTAACTTTGGCAATAGTATTAGGCCTTTAAAAAGGATGTTTTCTACATTATATGTTGAAGATTTGTTTCCAGAGGTAATGAAGTATAGACATTGGACATCTTACACAAAATGCATAGATTCAAAGATGGGTCTGCAACTTATTCCACAATGGGGCTAGCTCTAAGGCATTTAAATATTTACCTCAGATGCTGGGAAACTTGACGACTGGCTAAATGAACCATCTCCATTCGGACCTGCCTCCCAATCACCATATACCAGACCCTTCTTGGCCCAAAATAATGAATCCTCGTCAAAAGTGTTGTAAAATTCATTTTCTGACAGATAAACATACATGTCCTGAAAAAAAAAAAAATTGTGAATACTTGTTGAAGGCTAGTCAACATAACCTCTTTACTGGACGATAAAATTAAGACTTGTCCAAATCTAAAGCATTTGCAGACTAAAATTTAAATGTGGCTAAATAAATGGAATTTGTCTTTGATACAGTAGAAAACTTGTAGGAAAAGCAGAAAATGCTGGTTACCAGCATTTTCTGCTTTTCCATCAATGTTTTCAAAAAGCTTCTTTCTCAGTGTCGTCAAAAATCAGGATAGATGGTAAAGGGTTGAAACATTTCTAATGGTATCACATCATCTGAAAGTCTTAAGATAAAGATTTCTTGTTGATTGTGTAACTCTTGGACACTTAACAGGGTTCAAAAATAACGTATGAGCAGGTGTCTCAAATCCATTTTATAAGCAAACTTAGATTTACCTCGCTCTGCAAAATGCTGAACCTAAGGTATAAACATTGTGTCCATAGCATTATGACACATTTACTGTGGACAATTTACTTACCTTAACCCTGACCAAACAATCCTGAGTTTTAATGACCCTGATGGAGAGAGCAAAGTCTAAAATTTTGTTTTTTGGTTAAGTAAAGAGTTAAGTAAAACCTTTTTCTTCCCATTCAATATTTTCTTTTGAACTGATTGTGTTATATGTCTAAATTCTGCCTTTGTACCATTAGGGAAATTTAATAATCATGTTTAGGCTGTGTCTCATTACGTTTTAAATCTTTACCAACTAATTACCGCTCCAGCTTAAGAAGAAGACTGCTGTTTTGTGCTGTCTGATCTTGATCTACATGCTGCAATGGCAACTATAGTTGCCAGTTGTAAAATGGCTTTCATCTGTGAGTCATGCTGTGGCAAAAGGGGGTTTAAATGCATCTCCGTTATGCATTATACCAAGCAAGTCATCACATTATTATGGATCCATAAAATACATCTTTTTCTAACAACCAACAGAATCGTGAAGTGGAATGGTCCTTTGACAAGCAAAAACTGACCTATAGGAAAAAAAGATTTGACCAATGTCAGCCTACGCTGACTGCACAGACTGACCTGGGTCGGTACTTTTGAAAGTGCTATAAGCCTCCTTTTCACAGAGCATGGCTCATATCTATTGGCAAAGAAATATCCTGTAAAAATCGTGCAGAGAGACATTACCATGTAAGTTCCTTTTTCATACAAGTTTGTGGTGTAAGCATATGATGTACTTTTTCCAGAGCCAGACTCTTCAGTTGGATTCTTTCCTGTTCTTGAGAAAAAACTGCTTATAGCATAAATGATCAACATTCGAATCACAAGTCCCTTGACAATTGAAAAGAATCCAGGCCTCTGCTGTTGGGCACCCTGCAAATATAGTATAAGATGATCATGTAAAATTAACCCTTTAACCCTTTACCACACAATCCTGATTTTTAACGACCCTGAAAAGGAAGCCTTCTGAAAACTTTGTGGGAAAAGGAGAAAATGCTGGTTACCAGCATTTTCTCCTTTTCCCACAATGTTTTCTACCTATACAAAGACAAATACTATCATTTGAATGACATTTGATTGTCATCTGTAAATTCCTTTAAAGGTGGCCCTTCAGATCTTGGGACAAAAATTTTACAAAAATACAAAAACATCATCCTTATACTCCCAAAGCCTTTTAATTTTCATTCATAAAACCCCAGTAGTCGAAAACCATCCGACAACAAGAGAAATTAGAGATTTACTACGGCCCAGGTCGACACCGACGGGAAACACGGTCTATTTTTACATGAGCAACTCGCTCATTTACATACCGGCAATACACAGACGAAGCTTCAAACATAGCGTCCGAAGAAGACATTATGGAAAATAATTACATGTTGTTATGTTATGGAATTTAAGCGTCATTAGTCACGTGCCAGTGACTTGACATTCCCACAATGCTTTTTTGATTTCTGGCGCGAAATCTAAAAATACCTTAAGAGGCTACGTAGCCTTTTAAGGGAACACCATCAAAAAAAATTTTTTTTGTAATTTTATGATTTTTAATTATTGATGATTTATATTG
The DNA here is from genome assembly GCA_946811185.2 of Hippopus hippopus. Classification (NCBI taxonomy): domain Eukaryota; kingdom Metazoa; phylum Mollusca; class Bivalvia; order Cardiida; family Cardiidae; genus Hippopus; species Hippopus hippopus. Next base: position 5,362,997 of record OX328097.1, on the reverse strand, counting down.
TTTTTTCACATAAATTTCGGTGATATATATATTTTTTAATTTGGTGAGATGTTAAAAATCTAAATACCCACCTTTATATGGATGAGTCAAAAATTTTGATGTGTGGTAAAGGGTTAAGTGCCAACTAGACTCAATGGACATTTTCATCCTAGTAAAAGACCCAAATGATTGTAATTTTATGGCTGCCTATTTTTCTGTGCTATTTCAGCAAACCAGACAGAGTAGATTCAAGATCAGACTGCACAGTTTGTGCAGTCTGATCTTGATCTTCACTGACCACAAAGGCTTCAGTGAGTATGTATTATTTTTGTAGATATCATAAGCTTTACATATTCATTACCTCGTAAGATTCTATGTCTGGTTATCACTTGAGAGAGCAAGAAATAATTTCACCTTTCTACTGCTTTTCCGTAAAGCAAGCCTTTAAAAGACCCATGCCTTTTTCCTTTTCTTCTTTTAAACCTTTTCCTTTAAGAGACTGAAGTAATAATACTGTGACCATAATAAGTAAATCAAAGAAATTGGTGCTAGTTTTGGGTTTATTTCAAGACTTTATATTTGGACAAAGCACACATTTTTTCATCTAATTTGGCTCACTGAAAATACAAGGCAGGTTGAATGAATGCAAAAAATATCATCCAACTTGGGTATACTTGTCTGCAACATTGGGTTAAAAATAAATGAGTACCAATGGGTAATTTGCATGCATTTTTTTTTTTCCTTGGCTAATACTGACCTATTGTCTAACTGTTGACTTTGACAACGATTGTCTTCTAATTGTAAATCTATTGCATAAATGAATACCACTACAGATTCTTTGAGTCTGAGAATGTTGATCCTTGCCAGGAAAGATGTGCAAATTTTTCATCCATTTGGCTGATGAAGGCCAAACCCACATTGAAAAGGGATTAACATTGATGTAAAAGGCTTATCAGATATTCTATAAATATGATATTTTAAAACAGATTATTTTTCTTAGAACCTTAAGTATGAAAAACTTTTCATCTCAATTAATCCCTTACCCTATGACACATATCTTATTACTTGTACAAATTAGAAAATTAGAAGTAGTTGCAGACAACAAACCTTATGTCACTCAAAAGATCTTTGAAAGGGTTGAAAACATTGTGAGAAAAAAAAGTGCTGGATACATTTTCTCCTTTTTACAAATTTGTCATTTGGTAAAGGGTTCACCCTTTGACAAACAACAAAATATTAAACTTGTCCTAACTGAAAGCATATGCAGATGATAAACTAAAGATAGTTCAAATAGGAAAATTTGTCCTGGATAGAATATAAAACATTTTGAGAAGAGGAGAAAATGCTGGTTACCAGCGTTTCAGACTTCCCAAAAGTTCATAAAAAGTGTCAGACATTTGGTCTGACAAGGCCTGAAAATCTGTCAGACCGAAAGAAAATCTGTCAGACCAAATCAAATTTAACACAACAAATAAAAAACGTAAGAAAGAAAGGTAACAGTTATATCAGCTTTATGCATTTAATGATATTAAACTATTTCTCCACTCATTAAGACTTTCAAAAGTCACTGAAATTTTTGTTCACTCTATTTATTCTCTGCTGAATGTCATTACTTGTCAGACCGAATCAAATTCAACAAAAGCAAAGATGGTGCAGTGAATGCGAAGATGTTGGTCCATTCTTACTTTCTGGCCGTAAAAATCCTGACAGTCTATGCAGTGCATTTGCACCTTTTTCGAGTCATAAACCAACCATTCTCCTTGCTGCTTCTATTTCTCAATAAATTTTCTCTCCGGTGTCTTTTTCTCATATTCTTTTTTCTTTTCAGCGTGCTTCTCTGACGTTAATTTTCTTTTTTACCGGGTTCAGCACTTTTGTAATATTTTAACGACGCCATTTTTGTCCGAAACGTTGCGATTACGTTTTCAGTGGCTTGGAATAAATGCCGGACAGTCAGACAGATGCCGCCTGAAAAATGGACGGTCCTTGTCAAGATTCCTCAGTCATGTCCGTCGGACCGATGTGTTTCGGGAAGTCTGGCGTTTTATCCATTTCCCACATTGTTTTCAAAAGTCTTCTTACTCGGAAAAAAACTCAGGACTGAGTGGTGGGTTAAGGATGTTTACAGTGATTTGCTACAAATTTTTTCAGAAGGTCGTGGGAATTAAGCTTTTGTTTGCTTTGTTCTGTTCAACTCTCATATTAAACACCAAGATTGACCTTGTTTTGGCTTTAAATGTAACACCATCACCTCCCCAGTGCTAGCTCTGGCCCAAGTAAAATAATGGCCAACAATTTTTTCATGAAAAAAATAATAGCCAAATTAAGCATGCGAAGTCTGGTTTAAAAGAAAAGATATGCACATGTAGCATTAACTTTGTTTTTTACTCATAGTTTCAAACTTTCATTCACATAATCATTTCCATTACAATAATAATAATAAAAAAAATGGTCATATATATTTAATCTTACCTTGTAGAAAATATTGTGGGAAAGGAGAATTTGCTCTATAGCATTTCCTGGGATAGTGCTCCCTCCCACAATAGTTACATAAAAGCATAAAGGCTTTTAGGTCCTAGTTTCTTTTGATGAATGGTTACTCCTTTACCAAAAGAAAATTTCATTTTAATCTTACATTGTAGGAAGTATTGTAGGAAAAGGAAAATTTGTTCTACACCATTTCCTAAGGATAGTTCTCCTTTTCCCACATTATTTGCATAAAAGCATACAGACATTTAAGTCCTAGTTTCTTTTGATGAATGGTTACTTCTTTACTAAACAACATTTTTTTTATTGTAATAAATGATGTGCACAAGTAAAGGAGAAAATTTTCTATTACATGAATTACCTCCCTTTATTATCTGCTGACTTTAATTATTTTCTAATAAGGTCAATGAGGAGGATAAAATGTCTTAAATAAAGCCATTCACTCGATAGTACCTAAACAGTGAAGTGGACGAGGTTATCAACCTAAGCCTTTAAATTTAATTTGAATTTTCATAATGCTATTCACTGGTACCACTGCTAAATCCAATACTGTGAATGCAGTTAAATTTTCCTTAGTTTATTATCTTTTTTAATTGGCGACAGTCTTCGTTTAGATGACCCATGTTGACGTATAAGTGAAGAATGATAAGATTTTAAGGGTTCAAAAACAAGATTTATTAGAATAATGTCAACATGTCAATTAAATTCAATTATGAAGTATTGTTTTCTTTTTGTTTGCCGACATTTAAACAGCGCCGGTTTACGTTAGCAATGTAAACGAATTTATGATATCTAATTGAATTCCTGTAGTCGCCATCGCCATTTCTGGTGGTATTGAAATCCAAGGCATTCTATCACTGCGTCGAGTAAAATATTCAATCAAAATTTAACGTGAAATAAACAAATAATCGCGTTCTCCAATTAACGGTTTAGAATAACAACCCATAACATGACACGCGTTGTGGAATATACAAGCCAACTGTGACCTGTCGATTACCTAAGGGTGCGTCCGTCGAGGTGTGAAACAAGCGATTACCACATTTCCGGTGCAAATTAGCGCGTGATCCAGGCAAGTAAAGGGAATTTTACCCGACTTTTTTGGGGAATAAACTAATCGACAATTTTTATTGACAATTGGAAGAATTAATCGACAGCTGAATTAATTAATCGACAACTGTCGATAATGTCGATTGGCAGCGCAAGCACTGCCTCCCCATTTTTCACACAAGAATTTCCCCAACTGAGCCAAAGCAAATCAAAACCTTAGGGACTCTATTCAAATATTATTGTAATGCGGTGTTTCATAGAGGATGAGTTGATTCCATGGAAAAATCTGAAAATGAGTTTAGAACTGATGACTAAAGTCTTGAAGTGTGACTCAATATCGAAATGACGTTTGTCAGACATCTTACTGTTCAATCATTCTCAATGATTGAAATCACGTGTATCATGATCGACAGTGGTATTTACCAAGAAATACAAAACTCAGTTAATTCAAATTTGTATAAGGAATAAATAAGGTGTTCTTGTGTTTACTTCCTGGTCTTGATTGCCATCATTTGAAGCAGGAGATGTGTTATCCTGAGTTGATTGTACCGCAACTTCGCCGCTTTCAGCCATTATTATTTTAATCTGTAAACTAATCAATAAACACTAAATTTGATTGTGACAATATGTTTATAAAAATAAAATATTTTTTGTAAAAACATTAGTTTTTCTATTTAATTATTGGCATAATTAGGTAAGTTTTAATTTAATAAAAACATTTGTTTTATATAAACCTTTATTCGAGATTACATGCAAATTAACCGAATTCATTCAAGATGGCGGGATTTGAGTCGGAAAAACAACATTTTCCGCTGCAAAGAACCCAAGATGTTGTTGATTTATTCAAAGAGCAGCTGAATAAAAATGAGAAGGTTAATTTAAGCCTGCTTTCAATTGTTCTTGGGACTATTGAAAATGCGTTGACAGTCAACCGATCGCATGCTACAAGCAGGGACGCTGACCAAGCATTGGAACCGATATTTCCAATCGTAGAATGGGACACAGTGAATGACTTGTACACCAAGTTTGTTACGATCGTTAAGAGCTCTGTAGATTTGTCCAAGTACCCGGACAAGTTTGCTACAAGGGAACTGGTCAAAAGAGTGTCGGACGTCATCTGGGGTGGACTGACACGGGCTTTTTATAAAGATAAAGCGCACCTGCAGTCGCTCTACAGTTTTTTGACAGGTAAACAATGAGTCACGTTGGTCAGTCGCGGTCAGCGCGTACAAAGCATGCCATAAACAACAGTATAGGATGATAATACTTTGTATAATCCATTATCTTTAGTTTTGGGTTAATGAATTGTAAAATAATGGACAAGTTATGAACGGTCTCCCTAATTAGCGACAGGAACTGTCAGAAAGCGTCACAAACCCAAATATTCCATTTTTCATGTTGATTTTATAATAATTATGAAATATATTACATATTCTATCAAAATATTTTATATTAGAGTGCATTTTTAGTCAAATATGGGATTAAACCACCTGCCGACTCAGCGTCACAAAATATGGCGGGTAACTGTTGGAGCGTCAGGAGGTGTGAAGTCAATTACTATATAGAGAATAAGCGTCAAGAAATATGGCGGATAAATTTAAGAGCTTTAGGGAATAAAACAATAACAACAAATCAGTATTATCATGAATTAAAAGTAACAAACCACAGAACAAGAAAGATAAATTTACTTACCTTTTCAAATAATGCTCAATCCATAATCCTGATGAAAGTTTATTTAGCGTCACGAGATCCAATCACTGTATTACCGGCTAGTAAGCGAAACAAAGTATTCAGCGTCATGAGATTCAACCACAGTTTTACGGATCAGCCACAAGTAGTATTAAGCGTTACGAGATCCAATCACTCTATTATGGGCTAGTAAGAGACACAAAAGAATCAGTGTCATGAGATTTTAATCACAGTATTACAGATCAGCTACAAGTAGTTTTCAACGTCACGAGATCCAATCGCTGTATTATGGGCTAGTAAGCGACACAAAGGATTCAGCGTCACGAGATCCAATCACAGTATTATGGATTAGCCACACATAGTATCCAGCGTCACAAGAAGACTGTTAACACTGTGTGTAAGGGTTAGCAACAGTATGTTTAAAGCGTCATAAGATCCAATCACTATATTACGGATAAGCGTGAAGAAAGTAATATACTCAGCGTCAGGAGGTTCAAAACGTCTTTCAGTCTTTATGGTAATGGGATAATACTCAGTTTAATGATTTTATTTAAGTCTAAAATCTATTTCTCGATCAAGTTATAGGATAAAAAGATTAATATTCTTCTGGTTGCTATACATGTGATACACAATTGTATGTGTCACCAAGGTCATTTAATGCGAGTGTGCTTTTTCACACCTTTTTTATTAGAAACTGACACGCTAATTAAATAACTTACAAATCAATTAATTATCTAGATCAATAATACATATAATTAAAGTTCACCAGTATTTATAGTTTGCAACAAACAGAAGATTTAATGAGGTGTTGAGAACATGTCAAAAATGAAAGTATTTATATTGCACCGTTGCTCCTTCAATTGATGGGTAGAGCGGAGGACTTGTGAACGTGATGTTTCGAGTTACTTGAGGGTGTGGGTTCGATCCCCACGCCTGGCCATCTAAAATTACTAATCATGAGTCTTTCGGATGAGACGTTAAACCGAGGTCCCGTGTGACGGCGCTATACACCGAGCACGTAAAAGAACCAGGCATAACTTAAGATGGGTTTCGTCCTGTATCTGCACTATCCCCCGTAACAATACTAACAGCCTTCAGGGGGCGTCGCCGATATGGGCAACCAGTGGCGACAATAAATAAACGCAAATTCAATCAATCAATTGATGGTTTGATGACAACAAATATTCTGTTCTGCTCTTATTTAAAAAATTTCAAGTCACCATTCAATTATGGATATAACAGAACAGATATATGAAGTCCAATCTGAGCAGCCCGAAATGGCAGAGCGCAGGAGTCCAAAATGCCAAGTTTAAAGCCTTTTGAAGGTGCGCCATCTAAAACTACTAATAGTCTTTCGAATGAGACATTATAAAACCAGGCCCTGAGTCACAGTGCTTTAAACTGAGCAAATTATAGAACAAAGCTTAACATAGGATTGGTTTCATCCTGTATCTTGCTCCATCCCCGGTAACGAAACAGCCCGTGGGGGGAAGGGGAGGGGTTGTTCCAATACGGGCAACCGAAGGCAAAAATAAAATAACGCAAAATCCAATTTTGCCTAACAAATTACTGAATCCTGAGTTTGTTCTCATGGTCTTAGGACTATGCAAAAATGTGCCCAAAGTGTTGAGATCAGATAAATAAATTCTAGCTCAGAGCCACATTTGATTTGTCGGCTGCAATTTCTTTCAGTTTTGGCATGTCTATTCTCATGGTTGTCCCTAAAAGACTTATTCACAAGTAAAGACTTGTTCACAATTCAGGAGTAAAACGTTGTTTGCAACATTTTTTCAGTTATATAAAGGGGACAGGTGCTCCTATTCATGCTTCTTTGGGTTTCTTTTACTAGGACTTTACACAATTTTCTCCAAAAGCCACTTGATGCTTTCCTAATATAACCATCGGGAAAATGATGATCAGCAGTGAGAAACTTTTAGACTCTTAAATAAAAACATTATGCAGAAAACACGCTATTTATCATATTCCCACAATGATTCTCAAACTGGCTTCTGATAATGTTGGTTAAATCCTATGAAGCTAAACACCATGCAAACTCCATAATTGTTACCTTGTGTTCTCTTGTAATACAGAACCGAATCTTCTTCTATGTGATGGTAGTCCTTTCAAAGTAGTGAGAACATTGTGGGAATAGGAGACCCTGTATGTTATGAAAATCGAGCTATTTATCCTATTCCCACAATGTTTCTAAAAGACTTTGATGCTCCTAATGTTAAACTCTTGACGCCGATCCGTAATACTGTGATTGAATCTCGTTACGCTGAATACTTTGTGTCGCTTACTAGCCCATAATACAGCGATCGCATCTCGTGACGCTGGATAGTACTTGTAGCTGATCAGTAATACCGTGATTGGATCTTGTGACGCTGAATCCTTTGTGTCGCTTACTAGCCAGTAATAGAGTGATTGGATCTCGTGACGCTATTTTAAATATACCTTCATTAGGATTATGGATTGAGCATTATTTTGAAAGGTAAGTAAATTGATCTTTCTTGTTCTGCGTTTTGTTACTTTTAATGTCATAATTTATGATAATACTGATTTGTTGTTATTGTCTAATTCTCTAAAGCTCTTAAGTTTATCCGCCATATTTCGTGACGCTTATTCTCTGTGTAGTAATTGACTTCACACCTCTTGACGCTCCCACAGTTATCCGCCATATTTCATGACGCCGAGTTGGCAGGTAGATTTATATCATATTTAGGTCAAAATACACTCTGATATAAGATATTTTGATAGAATATACTAAAATAGAATATACTAAAATTTCCTATAATTTTACAAAAACAATGTGAAAAATGGAATATTTGGGCTTGTGATGCTTCCTGACATTTCCTGATGCTGATTAGGGAGACCCAGTTATGAATGATGATAATGATCAGCATTTTGCTCTGCCTCTGGAACTCTCTTTCTTTTTTTTTTAAATTTGATACACTTTTCTAGTAGCCCATGGCAAATCAACCCTTTTATAGACAGCACAATATGGTAATTATCCATAGAGATCTTTTGCACATAACGAAATGAAGCATTTTTGATGGAATTTGTCGTGAAAGTATAGAAAACAATTTGGGAAATGGAGAATGTATTGCTTACTGCAATGTTTTCAAAGGCTTTTTTCTTCAGGATCTTCAAAACACTGGATTCTTTGATAAAGTATCAAGTCAGTTTTTGTAGTTCCAGTATCATAATATTTCACAAGACATAACTCTAACTGAGCAAATAATTGTCCAGTTGTAAGTTTATAAAACTTAGATATATATGGCATGCTGTAACAAAAAATGACTATGAACACAGGAAGTGATATGCTGGTTACCAGCATTTTCTCCTTTTCTCATTTTTTTTTCAAAAGCCTTTTTTCGACAGTGTCATTAAAACTGGGAATTGTTTTGGACAGGGTTAAAATGACCCTATCATCTACTTAAGAGATACGTTGGCTTAATCAACATTTAAAATTTTTACAGCTATCCCCTACCCCCCACCCCACCCCACTCCACTCCCTGCCCATCTCATAATTTCATTATTAAAAATATTCATTTTACTTCTCTATCAGTTCAATTCTGTACCAGATTATAGAATTTTAGACTCATTCACGTTAAAAGCATTTGCAGAGGACACAAAGTTGTGGTGATCAAAATTACCCCTTAAATGAAATTATCCCTCAACTCTTTACCACACAATCCAGACTTTTAATAACCCTGAAGAAGAAGCCTTTTGAAAACATTGTAGGAAAAGGAGAAAATGCTGGTAACCAGCATTTTCTCCTTTTCCCACTATGCTTTCTCCCCTATCACAGACAAATTTCCTCATTTGAGTCATATTTAAATAAGTGTCTGCAAATACTGTCAGTTTGGACAACTTTACATTTTTGTTGTGAGGTAAAGAGTTAACCAAATGGGGGAAAAGAAATAGGCTTATCCATATTGAAAATATTTGCAGACAATAAAACAAAGTTAATGTGACAAAAAATGGAAATAAAAATTTGTCTGTAAATGGTTAAAAACATGTTGGCAAAGGAGAAAATGCAGCCTGCGAGCGTTTTCTCCTTTTTTATGTTTAAAAGTCTTAGGTCATTGATACTTGGGGTTGTGTGGTAAAGGGTTTTATGTTTGGAAGGGTGGGAAAACATTCTAGAAAATGGGAAATATACTGCTTACCAGTAATTTTTGCTTTTACCACAATATTTTCAAAAGGGTTCTTCTTCTGGATCGTTATTTAAACTGTTTTCTTGTGAAAATGTATGGGGAAAACCAATATGACACAGACCTACCAGTCTGGCAAAAGTAACACAAAGGAGAAACATGTTAACTCGGTACCATACAAAATACTTTGAAATAAAACAAATTCAGAGCATTGGCAGAGGACACACTCAGTTAAGCTATTAAGATGATTTCAGTCTTTGAAATTATACACAACATTGTAGGAAAAGGAGAAAATGCTGGTTACCAGTATTTTCTCCTTTACCCATCCCCGCCTTGGTAGCTCAGTGGTTAGCGTAACTGGCTTTGGACCTGGTGGTTGCGGGTTCGATACCTGGTTAAGGCAAACTTTCTTTGCAGGAATTTTTCACCTCTGATGCATGTGAGACTTGCAAAGAAAGTTGTGTCAGTACTGTTGCGAGAAAGCCAGGAAAGCCAGGAAACACATGCATAGGTGCACTGACAGCCATAACAATGTTAAACTCAAATATAAACCAAACTATTACTCACAATGTTTTCAAATCTTTCTTGTTCAGGGTTGTTTATTCTCGGGATTGTAGGGTAAAAGGTTAACACTACTATAGAACTCTTATATAAAGTTAACTCTTCACCAGGCGTCAAAAATGTAGACTTGTCCAATTTGAAAGCATTTGTAGATGACAATGGATGGAATCTGTCATTGGTAGGATAGAAAACATTGTAGAAAAAGGATAGTATGTTTGTTACCAGCATTTGGTCCATTTCTCACAATGTATTCAAAAGGCTTTTTTCCGGGGGTTGTTAAAACTCTGGATTGTTCTGTAAAGAGTTATGGGAAATGCCCATTTTAACCCTTTACCATACTAGCCTCTGTTTCAACGATACTTGTGAAGAAGACTTGAAAGCATTGTGGGAGAGGGACAAAATCCTGATAAACAACATTTTTTGCCTTTTCTGGCAGTGTTTCTTATCCTTCCAGATACAAATCTCACCATTTTAGCAAAATTCAACTTCATCTTCAAATGCTTTCAGTTTGAACCATTCTAAAATTCAGTCTTTTAGTAGAGTTAAAGGAACAGACATACAGCTTACCAGAAAAAAAAAACATATCATTTAACACACATCTAATTTGAAACAATTACTTCTTTTGCCTCAATGTTTGAGCAAGTTGTTTACTTCAGAAACACAATGGGTTACCAGGTACATGATCAGCTCTGAAGATACCTGAATAGTTGTTCAAAATCGATTTTGAGCACATAATTTATACTTTTTCTGTCCATGTTTGATTTGTTGCAGTAAGTAAATATTGTGTTGCATATCATTGATTTTTGTCTTCGCTTAACCCTTTACCACACAATCACGACTTTTAATGACCTTGAGAAAGAAGCCTTTTGAAAACATTGTGGGAAAAGGAGAAAATGCTGGTAACCAGCATTTTCTCCTTTTCCCACAATGTTTTCTATCCTTTTCAATATAGCTTTCAATTTCTGAGTCATATTCATTTTGTCGTCTGTAAATGCTTTCAATTTGGACATGTCTAAAACTTCCTTATTTGGTAAAGGGTTAACTCTTTCCCACATGAAAAAAAATTTAGACTCCACCAAATTTAAAGCATTTGCAGACAAGTAATCAAACATAAGTCAAATAATGAGATCTGTCTTTGAATTGGTGTTCTGCTGAGAATTTTTCAGAGAGGGGACAATATCAGATAAACTTGCAAAAGTAGGGAACATTTTTTAAAAAGAGTGTGACAAAGGCACAAAAAGACTACTTCTGTAATAAATTTGAAAGGAGAAAAGTCCTACCTGTGTGCAGTATGATTGGCCATTTTATCAATTCAAGGAATGTCTCATAATCTTCTGTTTGGCAGAACGTGTTCGAAGGGGTAGAAAACATTGTGGGAAAAGGAGAAAATGCTTGTTACCAGCATTTTCTTGTTTTCCCACAATGTTTTCAAAAGCCCTCAATCCCAGGATTATTCAAACCTGGTAAAAAGTTAACTTCCTGCTTTAGCTGTTAAATCCTTACAGTGCAAAGTAAAAGTTTAATAGCATATGGAGACTGTGTAGATCAAGATCAGACGGCTAAATGTGCAGCCTAATTTTAGAGCTAGACTTTCTTGTATATGAGATATTTTATTTGAAAACTAGTCGCTTGTAGAAAAATGAATTGTCCAACCTGGTAAAAAGTTAACTGAAGATAGAGCGACATGGTAACTTTTTACCTGCTTTTGAAATTCATTTTTGTGCCTGCAAATATAACACTTGGACTGACCATACAATAACAGATAATTTTCATACTTTCAAAAGGTACAATTTAAATTTAAATACATTTTTAATACCACATTGTTTACTTTTGGCTGTTACTGGGCCTTTAATCATACATGTATAGAACATGAACTATTGAGAACGAAATTTATGGTGATTCATGCTGCTGGAAATAGAATTGGATATAAGTTTTAGGGCTTGGTTGATTTTGATATATTGTGGCTAAGCTCACCTGTAGTTTTTATTGCTAAGAAACTAAGATCAGAGGTCATAATTACATTACTCATTGCTTGAGTACCCTTTCAGCTTTGGAATTTTTTTTCCTTCTCTGTTAATCCCTTACCACACATTTCCATGTATATACCTAGTATAATTAATTTGAAAATTATATGTTGATAAACCATTAAAGCCCCTTTCACAACTTTGGTTGCTTTTCAGGCCAGCTAACATTAAGTTCAGACTGCATAAAACATGCAGTCTGGGTCGATATTGACCAACTATTCTTAAGAATATTCTTAGTCTTATCCTCAAAAGTTCTAAATTTTAAAAGTAACACAAGTTCTGATTGGCTAAACCAAAATGGTTCATCCAATCAGGAGCTGTGTTACTTTCTAAATCTAGATAAAGACATAGAACATTCTTAAGACTGATTGGTGAATATGGGCCCTGATCTTTGATCTACACTGTCATGTTTGCTAGACATTTAAGATAAAAAGCAATCTTGAAATTGTAATTATTTGGGTCTTATTTCTGGACCAAAGATGTCTATTTGGTTTATTTGGAGCTCTAAGGGTTAACCTTGTATCACACAATCCCAAGTTTTAATGACCATGAAAGAGAAGTCTTTTTGGAAACATTTTGGGAAAAGGAGAAAATGCTGACAACCAGCATTTTCTCCATTTCCCACAATGTTTTCTACTCTATTAAAGACAAAAATCATAATTTGAGCTACGTTTAATTTGTCTTCTGCAAATGCTTTCAATTTGATTGAGCCCAAGATTTTCTTTCAATATAGGGTTCAAGCCATATATTTAGACTTCAATATTTAAAATTCTTTTCACGAAAGGAAGTCTGTTGAGTAGTTCAAGGAGTTAAGGTAACACTATACCAGACAACAAAATATTAGACTCGCCCAAATTGAAAGCATTTGCAGACGACAAATAAGATGTGGTTCAAGTGATGAGATTTGTCTTCAAAAGGGTAGAAAACATTGTGAGGAAAGCTGAAAGTGCTGGTTACGAGTATTTCCCCCTTTTCCACCAAGGTTTCCAAAAGCCTTCATTCTCAGGTTGTTAAAACTCAAGATTGTGAAGAAAGGGAATTATAGAATACTACAGAGAAAGAGGGAAATGTTCAACTTAAAATTCTAATGATTGTTTTAACCTTTTATCACATAATCCCGACTTTTAACAACCCTGAAAAAAAAAAAAGGCTTTTGAAAACATTGAGGACAAAATGCTGGTAACCAGCATTTTCAGCTTACGTCTTTTCCCACAATGTTTTCTGCCATATCAAAGACAAAAATCACCAGTTTAACAACATTTGATTTCTCATCTGCAAATGCTTTCAATCTGGTCCACTCCAAAAGGGTTTACATTGAATGTTTGCGTAGATACTTTCCCATTTCATGTTTGAAAATCTGCTTTGACCTGCTTTTTGACAAGTTAATCATTACACTGTCCATTATTCATGAAAAGTTGAAATGATAGAATAAAGGTGATTGCAGTGTATATTGATTAGTAAGCAGACAAGATCATGTTCCGATTGCATAAGCTCATACATACAGAGTTGGGTATATTTACTGATTAACCCATTGCTGAACCGGCTCAGCCAATTTCTTTCCAGGGATTGATGATAGTCATTGTGACAGGATTCATTCCTCTTTCACCGCTGACCACTGTTTCAACAATGGTTATGTGAGAAAGCAGCCAATGGCTTGGAAAGAATATTGTGCAGCGTACTGGTAAAAGAAACTCCAGGAAAGCATGGATAGGTGCACGGGCCATTGTGAAATAATTGAAACAATGTTGAAAATAGCGTTAAACCACCATGCAATCAATCAATCAAGAGCCCCAGCCTACAACTTACGAAACCTATTGTGTACATGGATAAGCAAGCTGTTACTGTGATATGACTGAAATAATGTTGAAAGTGGTGTAAAACACTATTCAATCAATCAATCATTTTTTAGACTTTTTCATTTTGAAAGTAGATCATTGCTTAAATGACTTGATTTGTCATTGAGAGGGTGAAAAACATTGTTCAAAAAGGAGAAAATGCTGGTTTATCAGCATTTTCTCCTTTTTGAACAATGTTTTCAAAAGTCTTCTACTGAAAACAAGATTTTGATTGGTAAAGGGTCAATTTACATTTTGATTTATTTTAGGTAACAAATTGGACTGTTTTGGAGTCGCATTTGCTGTAGTAGCAGCATTCCAAGTCCTCGGTTACGATGACGTAGATCTTGCGCTGTCCGAGGATCACGCTTGGGTCATCTTCGGAGAGGACCAGAAAGAGTCAGCAGAGGTCACATGGCATGGTATGCAAATTTAGTTTAATCTTGATTATTATTTTTTAAGAAGGGCTAATTTTTAGCTCCACTGGCCGAAGGCCAGAGAGCTATTGTCATGGCGTTGTGTCCGTTGTGCGTCCGTCCGTCCGTCTGTCCGTCCGTCCGTTCGTGCGTGCGTCCGTAAACTTTTTCTTTAAAAAACTTCTCCTCAGAAACTATTGACTGGATTTTTACCAAATTTCACAGGAATGTTCCTTTGGTGGTCCTCTTTCAATTTCCTTCAAATAATTGTGTTCCATGAAGAATTCTGGTTGCCATGGCAACCAAAGTAAAAAACCTTTAAAAATCTTCTCCTCCCAAACCGCTATTTGGATAGCATTATTATTTTGCAGGAATGTTCCTTAGATACAGGTTTACAGAATTCCTTAAAAAAAAAAAGATCTGTCAAAAAACATGGCTTTTATGGGAGACTCATTTTCCTTTTATGGTATAAAGTAAAATCTTTGAAAAATTTCTTCTCTAAAACTATTCATTGGATTTCATTGTTGTTAGCTCCACTGGCCGAAGGCCAGCGAGCTATTGTCATGGCGTTGTGTCCGTCGTGCGTCCGTGCGTGCGTGCGTCCGTAAACTTTTTCTTTAAAAAACTTCTCCTCAGAAACTATTGACTGGATTTTTACCAAATTTCACAGGAATGTTCCTTTGGTGGTCCTCTTTCAAATTCCTTCAAATAATTGTGTTCCATGAAGAATTCTGGTTGCCATGGCAACCAAAGTAAAAAACCTTTAAAAATCTTCTCCTCCCAAACCGCTATTTGGATAGCATTATTATTTTGCAGGAATGTTCCTTAGATACAGGTTTACAGAATTCCTTAAAAAAAAAAAGATCTGTCAAAAAACATGGCTTTTATGGGAGACTCATTTTCCTTTTATGGTATAAAGTAAAATCTTTGAAAAATTTCTTCTCTAAAACTATTCATTGGATTTCATTGTTGTTTTGCAGGTCAGTTCCTATGGTGGTTGTCTACCAAATTGTTTCTTCAGTGAGCTAAAATGCAGGATTGAATGATAATTGTTAAAAACTTCCTTTCGCCATTATAGAAATATCAGGCCTGTGGAGCGATACAGGCGCTCAAGCGCCTCTAGTTTTTCTAACAATTCACTTGATCTGGAGATAGAATGGTCCTTTGACATGCAGAAAGTTGACCAATGGCAAAAAGTTTTGACCAATGTTAGCCTGTGCTGAGTGCACAGGCTGACATGGGTCTATACTTTTTGCAGATGCATTAAGCCCCCTTTTCACAGAGTAAGGCTTGGAAAGCTACCTGGATCAATACTTTATGAAATGAAATGGGATTTGATTTACAGTTGTGTAATTTTAGAAGAAAGCTCAGACAGACTTTTTTAACTTACTGCGTAGTTTATTCAACTCGCTACTTCCTGGAACTAAATATGCAGTAGACAAATGAAAACATTTTATGTAAATAACGGGTAATCAATTTGAATAAGGGTTTAACTCTGTACTATACAACAAATTTCAAATTTTTAACCTCTTCAGAATTGAAAACCATTGAAGATAACAAATCAAATGCATCTTAGACCATGAAATTTGTCTCTGAAAGTATAGAAAACATTGTGGGAAAAGGAGAAAATGCTGAATATGAACATTTTCTCCCTTTTCCCACAATGTTTTCTATACTTTCAGAGCTTTCAGCTGGTTACCAGCATTTTCTTCTTTTCCCTCAATGTTTCCAAAAGGCTTTTTCCTGTGATGCCCTTAAAACCAGGGATTATTTGGTAAAGGGTTGACTGTTTACCATAGCTCATGTTCATTACCCCCTTGGGGTTTAAGTTGTTACCAAATTACAAAATTTTGGGCTCAACCAAATTGAAAGCATGTGCAGACTAGAAAACAAATGTAGCTGAAATGATGATTTCTGTCTTTGATAGGGTAGAAAACATTGCGGGAAAAGGAGAAAATGCTAGTTACCAGTTTCCCACAATGTTTTCAAAAGCCTTTTTTAGGGTTGTTAAAACTCAGGATTGTGTGGTAAAGGGTTAATTCTTTATCTACAGAGCTTAGCCTGGTAGCTTAGTTGGTAACATATGGGGCTTGAAATCGGGAGGTAGCTGGTTCAAATCCCAAGTATTGCTATTTCCTTTCCAAAGTTAATGATATTCATTGTGACAGGATTCATTCTTCTTTGATGGCTAATCATGATTTCGACAGTGGTTATGTGAGAAAGCAGCCGGTTGCTTGGGAAGAGTATTGTGCAAAGCAGTGGTAAAAGAAACTCCAGGAAAGCATGGACAGGTGCACTGGCAGATGGAGAAAATTTGCTCATTGTGAGCAAGTTTTACAATCTGATTTGCTGCAAGATGAAACCTTTTTGCTGCAGGTGCATTTATTATTGTAGAGGAAACAATTGGATCATCATCATCATCATTGGTCTTTTTTATCCTCGCCATGCGGCATAAAGCCATGTGGCTAGGATCACGATTGTTATGAATTTATATCAAATTTACATAATACATAATACTTGTGTGGATTCAATTAACCCTGCAACTCTAATTTAATTTATTGAGTCTTCCGAATACAAGGGGAAAAAAGACTTATTTTGATATAACCTTTTGCAAGACAACAGAATGGTGATTTTGAGATTTGTCCAATTTGAAAGCTTATGCTATGTTTTTATTGGAGTTAAACACCGTTTTAATAACTTAGGTCATATCATGGCGGTCAGTGCATACACAGCTGACTGAGAGAGTACTGACACTCAGGGCTGTTAAAACATGGGATTGTTGGATTTAACCTTCAGTACACAATTTCAACAGTGCACCTTTCCATTGTTGTTGCAATATTTTGTTTGTCTGAGGTTACCTGATGCTGTAGTGGATTAACCCTTTACCAAAAAAATCCGGAATTTTAATGACCGTTAGAAAGAAGCCTTCTGAAAACATTGTGGGAAAAGGAGATGCTGGTAACCAGCATTTTCTCCTTTTTCCCAACAACAGTGTTTTCTATCATATAAAGACAAATTCCATTATTCAAGCCACATGTAAATTGTTGCCTGCAAATGCTTTGAGTTTGGACAATTCTACATTTTTGTCATGTGGTAAAGAGTGAAAGAACTATAAGTGTCAAGTTTCGCTGGGAATGGGGGGGGGGTGGTTATAGTGAAAAGCACTCATTGAAAGATATTTTTAAAAAGTCTTTAAATGACCTAGAAATGACAAAAAAACCAGTACAAAAGAACAGTCACTTACAAGAATATCAAACAATTGAGATCCCAGGCTGAATATTTTGTGCTGTCTGATCTTGGTCTGCACTAGCATCCTCATCATTGACTCTTGTATATTCTCTAGGTAAAGGAAATGAAGACAAACGGGGCCAGCCTATCAATGAGACAGTCTACAACAAAAGGTGGCTGTATCTAAATGGTCACCCAGTCATCTGTACGAAACAGATGGAGGTGGCGGCCATTGTTTCTGCTATCAACCCCTCTATAACTGCCACCATAGATAGTGTGGAGATGGCTTCACTTCAGCAGGTAAAATTGGGAGACTGCACTTTGATAACATTCATTCTAGATATTGTATGTGTACAATATTTGTTTGCAACTCGACTGTTTTGGAAGAAAACTGAGGTATTGTCATAGCCCTTTTGTCATCATTGTCTGCGTTGTGATGCAAAAACTTTGACAATTTATAATATCTATTCATTACTGAAGATATTCACATCAAACTTGAACTATCAAAAGGGGAACCCAAGGGCAGTTAATAGAGGTGTAACAACAGGTCGACCTGTCGATGTATCGTGATAGCTTTGCCCTCGATAGCAGTAGGTTGATAGCATTTTTTCAAGTCAATAGCTATCGTGATACATTTTCCAACTATCGATAGTTAATGATAGTTTTCTAAAAATAAGAAAAAAAAACCTTCTACTTGCAGCTATAGTTTAAAATGCGTGCATATCCTTTCAATATTACAGACAGGAGGAAATATGTCTGTCCGTCGGTCATGTCTGGTAAAATTGGCAGCGGTCCGACACATAAATATCAGGATACAGGACTGACTGACCCGTAAAATTAAACAGTAGACATAATGTACATGCTGTGATAACTTACACAACAAATCAATCGAAACTCGCCTGTTTAAACCCAGAGTTAATCGCTGACAATCAAAAGCATAAGCCCTGCAGTGAGGCCATTCGACTGCATAAAACAGATGTCAAGGGTTTATTGATATGATCAAAATAATCCAACAGTCTACAATTTATCAGTTTCGAATGATTATTGCGATGACCCATGCAAATTGTTACATTTGTTTCCTTTGAAGTTGTTTCTTTCTCCTCTTCCCCCCACCCCCTTATGGTGTGGACGATCATGCAGTTTTTGTGGGCTTTTTTGTTTAAAAGTGAGGGATTTTGTGCACAAATAAATTTCGTTTTCACAGGATTTTAGATTTTTATGTGACAATTTGTAGAAAATGTCTCCAAAAATGAAACACTGGCGAATCAACTGGCCACAAGTAATGTCTATACAAGAGTTTTGAAAGATCTTAACTCCGACAAACAATATGTATCTAGTATGAGGGACACACTCACACTCAATGTTTACCAGGGCTTAACAGGCAGGCGTGCCATGAATGAAAAGTGTGATAATGATGTTGATCCACTTATTTAGTGTAAAATGGTAGGCTTCGAAGCAACCTGCTACCCTAACTGACAAATTAATCTCGTATCACACAGAATTACTTATTAAAAATAAATGACATGGAAAATAGATCGCTGTAAATAAACGCGAAAACCCATGATGCAACAAGAAGTCAATTTGACATCATCTGATCAGAGGCACTTCAGGCTGTCTTTTCAGCATTGAAAATGAATTTAAGCAGTAAATGTCCATAAATATCTGTATGAAGCAATAAGTGGAAGCTTAAATCTATGCCTAATATGGACGTAAAAACTTAAGGGAATTTATGAAATCAAAATATTGAACAACGCAGGATGGTGTAGGGTGTGATTGGGTCTTCTTGTCCTACAATGATAGCACTAGACCAAGTGTTGAAGTAGAAGGTACAGGGCACTCATTCAAAGAAAGAAGACTAGAAATATAGAACACTTTAATGGATGTGACCTTTAACATTTATCACAAGACAAAAACAAATGTTACATTAACCCTTTACCACACAATGGAAATCTCCATGAAATCTAGGCTATTCCGCCTTTTTACACTTTAAGGGGAAATATGCCCCACTTATACTGAAGGCAATGGGAGACAGCTCCCCTATTTGAAAATATCTAGTTGCAACACTGCTTGCCATAGTGCAGAAATATAGAAAAAAGAAACATCCAGTAATTTATGTTGTAGAAAAACATCAGGAAAAAGTTTTTTTTTTTAAAAAGCCGACTATTGTGATAGTATTGCGATAGTTTTAGGACTATTGCAATACTATTGCAATAGAGATTTTACTATCATCAGGGTTCGCGTTTACACCATAAACATGTCTTTTTACGCAACGAAATTGATTTGGGACGAAACTTAATAATCGCCATTGCGTCCATGGGACGAAACGAAAAATCAGTACCGTTTAATCGCCGTTTAAAATATGAATTAGGCTTGATTTGACAAATAATGTTTCCATGCTTGCAAAAGATCGCCACAAAACAAAATATTACTATTTTTGGAAATCCGCTTCTAAAAATAACTTCAGTTACACGAATGGCAACCTTTTATCCAAGTTACTGCGACTTTCATTGCATAGCAACCGCATCTGTTGAAGTCCAATATGGCTACCCTGGCGAAGAGAAATCAAGAAATCTGGCTAAAAGAGCCTGAATTTAAGCCATGGCTGGTATAACAAACGACATTGGAAAGCAACATGGTTGTGAAATGTTTGTTTTGTCTAGATATCAGCGAAAAACTTGTTTACTGATGGATGAACCGACTTAAAGATTGACGCTAACTAGACATCACCATGCAATTGAAATAGAAAATACTAAGGATCGTTTCTGAAATCCTTTCAACGGACAGAAGAATGGGACTCAACTAGAGCTTGATGGAACTCAGTTTTCTGATAGGCCCTGAGTCCATAGGACTCAGTGAAAAAATAAAAAAATGCCAACACTGATCGCGATACTGTCGTGATTGCTTTTTTGGCTGCAATAGTCACCCCTAGCAGGTAACCATTACGGTAGTTTTGACACAGTTATCCCCCTTTTCTACTTCTATCTATTTTTAAATGCAACTGCAACCGAGCTGTGGCACATGCATGCAATGCTCTTGTTTGAGTTCCAATATTTACCATGTGATTGGCCGAGACAGAACCTGTCAGCCAATCAGATGGCAACAGTTAAACTTAAACAAATAAAAAAGTCATCATTAATCCTTTTCCGGACAAGAAATTGTCAAGGCGTCTGAATTGAAATTAACTGCAGATGACAAACTCAAAATTGGTACCAATGAGCTTTGGTACATTTCAGAAAACTGTGTAGATTAACGTCATTTTTCTGGGATATAATATACAAATATACAATTACCCAAAGATACGAAGTGGCAAAAAGTTATGCAAATACTTAATCAAATCGTAAAATTATGCAGTTCAGTGAAAATTGTTTTCAGACTTAATGCTTGCTTACAAAAACTGTGTAAGCATATTCTGTACGAATGCAGTTTAGTGAAAGGTACCCTTAGTGTTTTTTTCAGGTTTATTGTATGTATCTTACAGAGATTTTCCTAGAGCCCATGACCATATGTTTGTTTATTTCAGGAACTGTTGTGGATGCTGTATGATCTAGGCCATTTGAAAAAGTAAGTCTTTACTTATTTTTACTACAAATATGGTGGAATATGATAATATCATTGTGCAGCAATAAACACATGGCTGATGATCAGTTTATGTAATGAACCCTTGTCATGCCTAAATAAATGAAATCAATAAAGATGCAGATATTGCAATTTTTAAAGCTGTTTTTGATAATATCTGGCAAAGAAATGGACAGTGTAGATCTAAGTTCAGACTGCATGTTCTCCTTTTCCCAAAATGTTTTTCACCCTTCAAAAACTGTTTCCATCATTTTAGTCACATCTGATTTGTTGTCTGTCAAACTCTTTACCAAACAACAAAATTTTGTACTAGTCCAAAATAAATTTTTTTGCAGACAACTGGATATATGTCACTCAAAGATGGAAATTTGATTTGTGAAGGATAGAAAATATTGTGGGAAAATGAGAAAATGCTGGTTACCAGCAATTTTTTCTTTTCTCACATTTTCAAAATCTTGAGAATCTGAAGATCGTTGAAAGTCGGGATTGTATGGTTATGGATTGAATTTCGGTAATTCTGAAATTTAGTTGTGTGATAAAGAGTCAATTTCCTCTTTGGTGTGTCATGAAGAATTTGGTGAGCTTGGTAGCTTGGTTGGTAGTGTACAGTGCTTGAGACTATGGGCTTCACTAGTTCGAATCCACAGCATGGCCAGTCTATTTCCAAGGATGGATGATAGTCATTGGGACAGGATTCATTCCCCTCTCACTGCTAATCATTGTTTTGACAATGGGTATGTATGGAATCAGCCAATGGCTTTGGAAGAATATTGTACCAGGTATTGGTTAACTACTGAAAGGCATGGGTAAATGCTTTGGTTCCTATAATATAACTGAACTAATGTTAAAAACCGCATTACACACCAAATAAAGATCAGCCTTTTTACAAAAGTTTACTACTAATGTTACATTTTAGGTACCCAATGGCTCTAGGAAATCTTGGCGATTTGGAAGAAATATGTGAGACACCGGGTCGTCCGCCTCCCATAAAGCTATTTGAGGACGGGGTGGAATCAGCTAAAACACACTACAACAACATGCACATTTATCCGTACACCTACCTGGGAGGGCACCTCTTCAGAGCTACCCAATACAAAAAGGCCTTAGAGTCTTGGGCTCAGGCCTCTGCTGTCATCAAGAAGTAAGCTACAAATAAAGATAGCCTAACATGGTAGCTTAGTTCTTAACACTCAGGGCTTATAATGAGGAGGTCACTGATTTGATTCCTGAACTTGACCAATTTATTTCCAAGGATTGATGATAGTCATTGCCACAGAGTTCATTCCACCATCAAAGCTAAACATCATTTCTATTATTTGGGAAAGCACCCAGTCACTTTGGAAGAATACATTGTTAAGTGTTTGTTAAAGAAACTTCAGGAAAGGATGAATAGGTGCACTTGCTACCCAGATAAAACTGAAATAATGTTGAAAAATTTGTAAAGCCCAGTGTATACAAACAAGTGTAAATGGATATACATTGATTATATGACTTAACTCTTCAACAAAATACAGAAATGATAGAATTGCCCATATTGAAAGAATTTGTAGATTACAAATTCACTTTATTGAAACTCAGTACAACTATTAACCAGAAACTGTATATGTGTAAGAAACAAGTTTCATTTGTCTTCTTTTGAAAGGAGGTCCTTAAAGGCCCAGTAGTGGCCAGTCGTGAACAATATGGTTGCGTTAAATTTAAATCATACCATTTAAGAATATAGAAGTTATTGCGAAGATGACAAACTGTTATTGTAAGGTCGGTCCAAGTATTAGTCACTGGAAGGTAAAAGAATTTTAAAACAAGGTAGAAAGTCACCAAATCACCGTCTTTTGTTTACATTTTACCTGGTTTTAAAACTTACTATTCTGCCATCAACTAACACTTGTATCAGCCTTACAAGAACAGATTGCCATCTGTAGAGGAGCTTCTGATTTTGTATAAAAATACTGAGAGAAGTGTTAACCTTAACCCTTTGCCAAACAATTCTGTGTCTTGATGACCCTGAGGAAGGAGGCTTCTTAAAACTGTGTTAAAAGGAGAAAATATTGGTAAACAGCATTTTCTCCTTTCTGCCTATGTTTTCACCAGTCCAAACACTAGTTGTAGTAATTGAGCCATATTGAATTTCTTCCCTGCAAATGCTTCGAATTTGACAAGGTAGTATGTGATGTAGCACTACTGTATTATTTACCTTTTACCAAACAGTCATTGGCCGAGCCCCGGTAGCTCAGTCGGTAGCGTGCAGGACTTGAGAACAAGGGGTCGCGGGTTCGATCCCTGGCTCGGCCAATTTCTTTCCGAGGATTGATGATAGTCATTGAGACAGGATTCATTGCTTTCCCACCGCTGACCATTGTTTCAATGATGGTTATGTGGGAAAGCAGCCAGTGGCTTGGAAAGAAAATTGTGCGGAGTACTGGTAAAAGAGTCTCCAGGAAAGCATAGATAGGTGCACTGGCCGCCGCGATATAACTGAAATAATGTTGAAAATGGCGTTAAACACGATACAATCAATCAATCAACCAAACAGTCATGGGATTTACCAACCCTGAGGTAGAAAGCTTGTGAAAGTTTTGTGGGAAAATAAAAAAGCCGGGTAACCACAATGTTTTCTACCCTATCAAGGAACTTAAGCTTGTTAGTACCAAATGAATTTGTCATCTGTAGATTGTTCGAAATTTGAACAAGCTAAAATCTGTTCTTTGGGAAAGGGGTGAAGAAAAAAGTCTAATACCAGTGCAGAAGTCAAGTGTAGGTATTTCTTCTCAACAATCATGAGAAAGAGAGCATTTGAAAACATTATGAGAAAAGGAGAAAATGCTGGTTACGAGCATTTTCTCCTTTTCCCATATTGTTTCCTATCCCTTCAAAGACAAATCCCATCATTGGAACCACTTTCAACTTGCCATCTGCAAATGCTTTCAACTTGGACAAATCTAAAATTTTGTTGTCTGGTAAAGATTTAAACCTTTTCTTTATTTTTTCTAGTTATAACTACAACAGAGAAGATGAAGAAATCTACAAAGAATTCATTGAGATAGCCAATGACTGTATTCCACTGATGATGCGCATGGTTTCAACGGATAATGCGACAAGACTGAGACGAACATCATTACTGTATGACACGGAGGCTTATGGAAACTTTCTACGGTTCTATGACGGAATCTGTGAGTGGGAACAAGACAGCTCAACCCCTGTACTTCACACAGTATGGGCCAAACAGTTTTTGTATTCTCTGGCAAAGTTTGATCCTCGTGTCAGGAAATGTACGATGATTCATGCTGAAGGTGAACCTGACGAATCATCATCATCCTCATCGGATAATGACAGTAGTGATGAGGAAGAGAATGATGAAAATCGTGATGTGAATGGCAATGGAATTATGAAAGAGGACAAAACACCCATAAAGGGTCGGAAGCGAGGTCGGAGGCCAAGTGGTAAAGCTAAGACTGTGGAAAGTACTGATGAGAATGAAAAAAGTGTGAAAGGTAAAAATAAAAAGAGATGGACTGGAACAGAGACACATATGAATGGGAACACAGAGGAGGAACAAATAAAAAGTGCAATTGAGGAAATAGTCTCGAAAGTTGGTGATTCTGACAGTCAGAGAGGAACACCTCCAAATCCAAACATTGCTGCATTGGCGCAGGCATGCAGTGAATCTATTTTAAATCCAGACTATTTGTTAACAGGTGGTGAACCATTTACCTCCACTGTCACCCGGACCACTCCAGTCATCTCAACGTCCAATGTTAATGTTGATGTGAATGAATTTCTCAGTTCTAAATCCGACGGGACACAATTTGTTGGGATGACTGTTGACTCAATGCTGAAGGCAGAGAGTCCAGCAGACATGATGATGTTTAGAAAGCAGCCGGATAGTGCTCCTACGTCAGACGGACTTGTATCGGAAACTCCTGAACCACAGTCTGACATGCCAGAATTGATTGATCCAAATTCAGAGGTTGATGCAATAACATCTAAAAAAGAAGTTGAAGACAAACTTGATGACAGTTTTACTATTTTTACCCCAGAACCCACAGAGCTACTGTTGCATAGCCAGAAATTGAAAGGCATGCGCAAACTGTTAACATCCCTGAAATTAAACTCAAGTGCAATATCTCTGCAGCTCACTGCACAGTCTCAAACATTCTTTAAGAATACTAAACGAGGATCAGATTTGGACCATACGCACTCAAGAAAGCGATCAAGACGTGAAGTGTTGTAATTCCAAAATTTCGGAATGAATGGAGAATGATTACATGAAATCTTACTGAAAGATGTGTCATCAAAGGAAAAGAAGTTAAGGAAGAGCTTGAATCAGTGGTATTGGCCTGGGCCAATACATAAGCTGCCCAGGGTGGGGAACAAACCCACTAATTCCTTGTCTATTAGCAAATACTCCACCATTTATCTACAAAAATTAGCTCAATAGCTGTACAGTACAAGGGCTAACTCGTACCAGACCGGCTACATATTGGTATACACTTAATACCGGCAGAAAATAGTGTTCGACTGATACACCGGTTTATCTGTCCACTTGATAAATCAAGTACTCATAAAGATGCTCTCATAAGGGAATAGGGGTCAAAATAGCCTACTTCCAAACAGGCCTAGTGCCGAAATAGCTATTACCAAAACAGCCCACTTTTTTCGTAATTATTTAAAAATTACTGACATTCTTGACCTTCACAATAGTAGTTTTTGTACATTTTACTACCAGTACGAAGCTTGATCATGTGAAAAAAGAGAGACGGTTTCCAGTTACGAATTCATTGAGACATTCCTCTACTCTTCTTCAGAAAGGTGGGATGTTTTGGATCGGGCAATTTTGGTTTTGACCCACTCCCCTCATAAGGAATATAATCACAGTTGGCCAGCTAAACTGACCAAGTCTGACTTTGTTTATCCCTTAAGTTATTTCATAAACATGACTGTATCAATATGGAAAAAATTTAAAATTCTATTGTTTTTGCAGTTAGCATCAACTCGCTACCAATCAACAGAATCTTAGACTTGTTCAAAATGAAAGCATTTGCAGATGACAAAAAAATGTGACTTGACTCAAAAATTGAAATGTTGGAAGGGTAGAAAACATTGTGGGAAAAGGAGAAAATGCTTGTTACAAGCATTTTCTCCTTATTCCACAGTGTTTTCAAAAGCTTTCTTTCTCAGGGTCGTTCAAAGTCGAATTGTGTGGTAAAGGGTTAAATGCCATGAAAAGCTTATTTTTCATTCCTCCACATTGTTGCTAAATACTGGTCTACTAATCCACTTTTTTAGGGCTCTGAGTCCAGTTTGTATAAGTTCTTTTCTTACACTGTAGTTGTAAGCTATCAGTTTGGGACATTTACTGTAATGAAGAAGAAATTGCAGATTTTTTGTTAGATTATTACATGAACTTGAAAGTATTTTGGGCAAAATTTTCAGTCCAGACAACAAGAAAGGGAAAACTGGTTCTTT
Organism: Hippopus hippopus; assembly: GCA_946811185.2. Lineage (NCBI taxonomy): Eukaryota > Metazoa > Mollusca > Bivalvia > Cardiida > Cardiidae > Hippopus > Hippopus hippopus. The sequence continues at coordinate 5,336,532 of OX328097.1, read as the reverse complement.
TCCAAATTTGATGCATTTAGAGACATTTACCCTTTAGCAAACAAGTTTTTATGACCTTTGGGATGAAGATTTTTTTATTACGGTGTGGAAAAAGGAATAAAATGCTGGCTATCAGCATTTCTCTTTTTCCCAAAATGTTTTTTTTTATTCTTTCAGAGGCAAACCACATCATGAAAGCATTTGTAGATGACAAAAAATGTGACTCTACTCAAAAATTGAAATTTGTTGTTGGAAGGGTAAAAGATATTGTGGGAAAAGGAGAAAATGCTGGTTACCAGCATTTTCTCCTTTTCCCCAATGTTTTTAAAAGCTTTCTTTCTCATGGTCTTTAAAATTCAAGATTGTGTGGTGAAGGGTTAAATTGCAATATTTCATTTACTGACCAAACATGTCCTTATAATTTTTTTCAGTGTTTGAAGGGTTTAGTCCTTATCCTGCTTAGTAAGTAAAATGAAACTTTCAAGCTGATAGTAAAAATCTGAATTGTTGCTATTTCAAAACTTATTTTATGGCAAAAAAATATCTTGTTATCGTACAGTGTAGATCCAAGATCAGACTACACGTTCTGTGCAGTCTGATGTTGATCTACACTGTCTGCAAAAGGTCCTTGAGTCACACTTAGCAGCCTAAGGGTTAATGATAGTCAGAAGCTGTGTGTACTTTAGGGAACAAGTTTGATTATTTCATGATTCTGTGATACTAACAAATCCATCCCATTTTATCAAGTTCCCTACATATTTTTGTAAACATTTTTTGTATAAAATTCTGAAAAAATGTGTTTTTTGAAAACCCAAATACCTTTCCCCACCCTCTTAACCCCCCCCTCCATGAAAAATATGACTTAAGGGATTCTGTAAACCCTCTACCAAACATATGGAATTTGGAATTTTAATAACCCTAGGGAAAAAAGGCTTTTGAAAACATCGTGGGAAAAGAAGAAAATGCTGGTAAACAGCATTTTCTCCTTTTCCCACAAAGTTTTCTGTGAGTCTCTGACACAAATTCCATCAATTTAGCCACATTTGTCGTCAATACATGCTTTCAATTTGGACAAGTCTACAATTTTGTACTCTTGTAAAAGGTTAAATTTAGAAATATGTTAACCGTACATGACAAAATTCTAGACTTGGCCAGATTTAAACCATTTACAGACCACATTTAACTCTTTACCAAACGACAAAATTGTAGACTTCTCCAAATTCAAAGCATTTGCAGACAACAAAATAAACGTGACTCAGAAATTGAAAATTGACTCTGAAAGAGTAGAAAACATTGTGGGAAAAGGAGAAAATGCTGGTTACCAGCATTTTCTCCTTTTCCCACAGTGTTTTCAGAAGGCATCTTCCTTGGGGTGGTTAAAACAAGGGATTGTTTGGTAAATGGTTAAGGAGTGGCTGCAGTTTTGGAATTTATATCAGGTAGCTTTATAATAGAAAATCTTGTTTTGAAAGGCCGTCTTGCTTAGGGTTGTTGAAACTCTGATTGTTTGGCTAAGGATTAACCGTTTACCACACAATCCAAAGTTTTAATGACCCATCTGAAAATTACTTTTGAAAACATTGTGGGAAAAGGAGAAATTGCTGGTAACTACCATTTTCTCCTTTTCCCAGAATGTTTTCTACCCTGTCAAAGATGGAAATCATCATTTTACCTACATTTTATTTGACGTCTGCAAATGCTTTCAATTTGGTCGAGTCCAAAATTTTGTTGTTTGGTAATTGCATACACTTGAATTTTTTGTTTACCATTCCCTTTAGTTGTATTCACCAACTATTCTAGATTTAGCTCCCATTCTGAATTCCATGTCTAACATTCTGATTGGCCAAATTTCTAACAATCTGATTGGACAAGATTTTCTATCAATCTGATTGGTCAAGATTTTCTGTCTTAGCCAATCAGATAGTTTGTGTCTGAAATGAGATCTGGAACACCATATAGAATTGTTGGTGTATAACATATGATATGTGATGTTTTCTAGTCACTGTGTAGATGGACTTACTGCTTTGTTTACATTTGCATGTGCATGATTAACCCTTTACCAAACAATCCCTGGTTTTAAAGACCCAGAGTAAGCATTTTCTCCTTTTATCACAGTGTTTTCTACTCTTCCAAAGTTGAGTTTCAATTTTTGAGTCACATTTATTTTATCGTCTGCAAGTGCTTTCAATTTGGACAAGTCTAAAATTTTGTCGTTTGGTAAAGAGTTAAGATAAACCCAAAATTGCTTACTGATTATTGAATGTAGGCTGTTAAACCCTTAGTGCACCAAATAAACCAAAACAAAAAATTTCAGTCTAGAAATAAGACCCAAATAATTGCAATTATCAAAGCTGCTCTTATGCCGCCTGACTCAGCAAAGCAGTGTAGATCAAAGATCAGACAGCATGTTTTGTGCAGTCTGATCATGATCTACACAGGCCACAAAGGAAACTATAGTTTGATAGTTGCTTTAAGGGTTGATTTGTAATAAGCATAATTTTCTTTTGTTTTAACCTTGTACAGAAGAGTCCCAAGTTTTGAAGTCTTCAAGACAGACAGCTGATGAAGACAATGGGGAAAAAGAGAAAATGCTTGTTACCAGCATTTTCTCCTTTTCCCACAATGTTTTCTATGCTGTTAGACTTATGACCTTCTGCAGATGCATTTAATTTCAGAAAAGTCTAGAACTTGTCATTTAGTGAAGAGTTGACCTATTATTACTGTGCTTATTTTTAACTCGGCTGATTTGAAGAAAATGCTGAGGTAATGTAGCTCTGGTGTCATTGTTTGCATCGTCATGGTGTAAAAACTTCGACATTTTGTAATATTTCTGTTTTTTCAGAAGAAATTTACTTCACACTTGGACTAATTGTTAAATATGAAAAGGGGAATCCATACAACAGGAGCATATTTCTAACCATCGAAATAATTTTTACAGTTTTCTCCCTTTTTGGGCAAAGAATTTTCACTGTAAGCAACTGTAGCTGAGTGTTGGCGCCCACATGTGGTGCTCTTGTTAAAACTTACTATGTACTGGTGCAAGAGAAAGAAGACCCGTAGGAACATGTTTTAGTGAGGTTTAATTGCATGATATACACAATTATTATAGCAGTCTTTTCCACTTACTGGTAGCCTGTGTGAGGATGTTTCCTATAGTTTTTTTTAACTATAATGCAATAGAAATGAGTTTCAGTACCAGACTAATGATGTTTGCTATGATCAGAACTGTATAAAACCCGGTTTGCTTGTGCTTGCCTTGAAAGTATTATGAAAGAATAGGGCGTATTGTTGCTTCTGTTTTGATTTGTGTTGTAGTATGTAGAGGGACTCTAAATGTACAGGGAGAGGCAGCACTATTATGTTACTTGATTGATTACCTGAATCTTTTAAAGACCCTGTAAAGTCCAAAATATCAAAGCAGGTGTCATAATACATTAAAATTCAAATCATACTATTTAAAAGTATGGAAAATATTGTGGAGATGACAGTCTGTTACCATGTGGTCAGGCCATATGTTAGTCGCTGGCAGAAAAAAGAATTTTAAAATCAGGTAAAAAGTAAACAGAAGACACAGCTACCTGGCAGGTTTTAACCTAGTTTTGAAATTAATTTCTCTGTCAGCAATTAACACTTGGACAGACCGTACAATGACAGACTGTCATCTTCACAATAATTCCATACTTTAAAATGGTATGATATAAATTCAAATGCATTTAAACACCAGCTTTGTTTACATTTGGCCTTTATTGTTACTTTAATTGTTTGCCAAATGGCAAAATTTTAGACAGGACCAAATTGAAACCATTTCCAGATGGCAAACCAAATCTTGCTCAAATTAGGAAGTTTTATTTGCCATTGTAGAAACATTGTGGGAAAAGGAGAAAATGCTGGTAACCAGAATTTTCTCCTTTTCCCACAGTGTCTTCAAAAGTCCTTTTCCCTGAGGTTTTTAAAACTCAGGATTGTGTGGTACAGTGTAGTGTCATTTACAAAAAATCCATGTTCTACACATACTGGTAAATAGTTCGCCATTGTACTGACTGTCAGATGATGAAAAACTGGAAGATACAAAAGCAAACAATCAAGTTGCTTACAGCTTTGATTTCAAAAAAGCTTTTTCCTTATGTAAGAAGTTAAAAGTTTCGGTTTCAACTTGTCAGATGACCACTTTATGGTATGAAGTTGACCCACCTCTAGGATCAGCCACTTCTTCAGCAGAAGAAAGGTCACTTTCAAACATTATGATAAGAAAAATAATGGATTACATCAAATGAAAAATTTTACAACTTGACCCTTTCACAACTATATTTACCTTTTGTGGCCAGTGTAGATTAAGATCAGACTGCATTATATGTGCAGTCTGATCTATGATCTACACTGTCTGCTATGCTGAGCCATGCTTGACAAGAGCAGCCTTGATATTGCAATCAGTTGGGTCTTATTTCCACACTAAAAATGTGTCAATTTGGGTTTATTTAGGTGCTCTAAGGTTAAAAAGATCCCTTCTGATAATAAAAAATTTGCTCTAACTTCAGTTTGAAGCCAATGTAAGATGTGGATAGGTTTTGAAATTGCAATAAGATAAGACTTCTTGCTGTTATAACAATTATCAAATCTACATGGTGTTTGGAAAGATTTTACATAGACCATGTTCCTGCAAATACATTTTCTTTGCATATCCCTGTATGACCCTGATTGTAGATAGTAGCGTGAGTTTTACTCATATCAGTATACAGATATGACAGTTGTACCCTTTAAGGTAACAACTTCCGCAAAAATTTTGGTAAAATAACTTGTTACAACCACTTGCCCCTTTTCCCACAGCAGTGTTTTCAATGCTCTCAATTTTTGATTGGCGCTACTTTCTAGAATTAGGGAAATTCTTTAGAATTAGAATAAGAATGCAGTTTTGAATGTTTGTTGAGTACAGCCTGGGGTATACAGTGTTCACTATTGCCTTGTTTTTGAGAAGATTTGATGAAATAAATCAATGATATAAAGACCAGTTAACCCTTTACCATACAATCCTGAGATTTACAGACTCTGACAAAGAAAGCCTTTGGAAACATTGAGGGAAAAGGAGGAAATACTGCTTACCAACATTTTCTCCTTTTCCCACAACGTTTTACACTTTCACAGAAAGTTTCATCATTTGAGCATCATATAATTTATTGTCTGCAAATGCTTCAATTTTGACCAGTCAGACATTTTGCTGTGTTGTGAAGAGTTAATTTTGTAAAAACAGACTTAAGATACACAATGGAGATAATCTTTGAAGCTATTTCCTTCAAGTATTTATCATTCAATGACCCTAAAGTAAAGGGCATTAAAACAAAAAGTAACAAAAAAAAAACATGTTTCCTTGATTGCTGTATGGCATACAAGGTTAATTTTAGAATGTTAGTGTTTGTCTCTAGATAAGTCATTTTACCAGATTTTAAGTAAACAATTTCTATATCTGTCTTGCTCTTAACTTACCATGTAATTTACAAAGGTAGAATATGTTATTTGCAGATTTTCTTACTGTATATATATTGTAAAGGTTTGTTTTTATTTTCTTGTTTTTCTGCTTTTATGTGCCAGGCTGAAAGTGCTAAGTGATAAATGCTAATCATCTGTATAGACTACTCAAAATTTGCTAGGGATCACAATCTTAGATTCAGCCGATATGTATGTGTGGCAAGCATCAGGTGTGGTTTTCTAATATGGAACATTGCCACACTGATGAAATAAACCATCTGATGAAATGAATGTTTTTCAAGCAAAACTGTATTTTTGTAACATATACCAGTATTTAAAGATCTAAATGATCCCTATTAAAGTTTGAGTAGTATATTTCCAGAAACAAAATGTCCAGAGAGGATCTGCCTTTTTTTTTTCATCTGTTGTTTTAACATTGATTGGATTTAAAACAATTTTACCCTTTACCCAACAATCCTGAATTTTAATGACTCTGAGGAAGAAGCTTTATGAAAACATTGTGGGAAAATGAGAAAATGCTGGTAACCAGCATTTTCTCATTTTCCCACAATGTTTCTACCATATCAGAAACAGAAATCATCATTTGGGCTATATTTGTTGTCATCTGCAAATACTTTGAATTTGAACTAGTCCAAAATTTTGTTATTTGGTAAAGAGCTAAGTGTGTTTGTAACAGTAGTTTTGAAAAAGTCAAATAGAAAAGAAAAACTCCATTACGGAATTTGTGATAGATTGGGGTTGGTCTGAAAATAGTCTGTTTGGTGATTGGTTAACCCTTTATCACACAATCCTGAGTTTTAATAACCCTGAGGAAGAAGGCTTTTGAAAACATTGTGGGAATAGGAGAAAATGCTGGTAGCTGACATTTTCTCCTTTTTCCACAAGTTTTTCTGTCCTTTCCAGAGAAATCCCTATCATTTCAGTCATACTTAATTTGTTGTCTGCAAATGCCTTCAATTTGAACTACGTTAGCTGAAGAATTCGTCGTTTGGTACAGGGTTAATTGATGAAACGTCATGCTTGTAGCTTAAACAATTAAAAGCATATCAATAGGTATACACAATGCTACCTCTTTTTCCTGGAAGTGCTTTGATAAATATTGCTCTGTTGTTTCTTTTGTAAATTTGAATGTTTGCTGTATTTGGAATATTTTTTCTACAAAAATCTAGACCTGAACAGCCAAATTGTGAAAGATCTATTAGCATTCATTGTTCTATTTAATCACATTTCTCATGCAGACAATTTCTTGTGTAGCGGACCTCTTTTGAAAAAATCGTAGTAAATTTAGAAACTGATCATAATGAGCAGTTTCTACTTATGCTTCATCACTTCTGTTCAAGTGTTGCGCCTATACTCTGATTGTCCTTGTCTTTTTTTGAAAGAAGTGAGACATTCAAGCCCAAGGATAACAATTAGACTGTGGTATGCTTTTGTGTTTAACTCATTACCAAACGACAAAATTTTAGGTTTGTCCAAATCGAAAGCATTTGCAGACGAAAAATTAAAAGTGACTGAAAATTTGAAAATTGTTTTGTGAAGGGTAGAAAACATTGTGTGAAAAGGAGAAAATGATGGTTACCAGCATTTTCTCCTTTTCCCACAATGTTTTCTAAAGGCTTCTTTCTCAGGGTCGTCAAAAGTAGGGATTGTGTGGTAATGGGTTAATGGTTATCTAAGATCGATCTAAATAAGTTAATCAAACAAGAGAGGTTATATGTTCTTGAACACCAGAGATTATACTGCTGTGCAATATTATAATGACTAAAATGTCAGCTACCAAGATAAGTGCTATTTTGTGCCATATAAAGGGAAAAAAAGTTTAGAGAAAGTGAAACTTAAAACTATGCTGATATTCAAGAAACTTGATTTTGATTTGAAATTTGAACTAACACTATTTGGCTGCTAGGGTATGGATAAAACCTCATCTTTTCTTTTTGTAAATATTGGTTTTACTTTTTTTTTATTGTATGATAAATGTTAAGAACATTGCATCATGTTGAATTGTATAATTTGATTTTTTAGCTCACCTGAGCACAAAGTGCTCAAGATGCTCTATTGTGATCTGTCAATTGAATGCTTTCATGTATCAACAATTTATTTCCTTATCTATCCTTATCTATCCTGTTTTCAATCAAACTTTACGGAAATGTTCCTTGGGTCAAGATCTGTAATAAAAAAAATTATGCAAATAATTTGATTTTGTGCAGAATCTTGTTGCCATAGTAACAGTATGGGAAGCTTTGCCAAATCTCTTAAACTCTCTTGTTCATAGAAGCTAAATGGTTAGTGCTACTTAATTTGGCATGCAGGGCCATGATTCAATTTTACCGTGGAACTGTAACAAGACTGTTCAAATTATGCTGTAATTTTCATATTAGCATAGATAGCAAACACTTAAATATTGTTCCAATAAAATGAAAGCCTTAGAGCTGTAATACTAACATCATCAGGTGGACTTCTACCATGATTGTTCAAAGGATAGTTCAGGATCAAGACTGGCCTCGCTCCCATTGGTCACCAGATTGAATGTTTGGAAAACCTTGCTTGAACCCCAAAATGACAATGAAACATGGTCAAATGCCTGCACTGATCATATTTTGAATGAGTTCTAATTTGGGAAAAAAGGTAACATGGTCTAATCTTAGTTAACCTTTGTTTGCACTTAAGAGATCACTTTTGAACTTTGAATGACTGCACTGGTCATATCCAGGGCAAATTATAACACAGGTCACCTCAGTTAAGAGACTGTTCCCGGACTAAATCTTTTAAAACCCTGTATGAACAGTAGATGTCAGTATTTTCTGTTATCTTAGAAGCTGAAGGCTGTTAATTTTGTTACAAGGGAAAGTGCAGGATACAGGACGAAACCCATCCCAAGTTACGTCTGCTTCTATAACATGCTCAGTGTATAGCATCGTCACATGGGACCTCGGCTTAATGTCTCAACCGAAAGACTATTAGTAATTTTAGATGGCCAGCCGTGGGAATCAAACCCACACCCTCAGCTGACCAGAAACTTAATGTTTACGAGTCCTATGCTTTACCTGTTGAGATATGTAGGCTGGTCATCTCCAAGGGTGTATGTGTCACAGGACTAGTTTTTGGGTAGGGTGTCCTCTTTTGGTCATGGAGGCAGGTTTCAGGTCCAGTGATAAACAGGGATTGCCTTTGGACTTATTCACATCATAGGGTTAGTTATGTTTCTGTAAAGCAATTAAGCAGCGTGACTTTTATGTAGAATTTTTATCTTTATTGTTACTGAACAAGTCATTTCATACATAAACACGTAGCATTAACTCTTTGCCACACATTCCCGAATTTTAACGACCCTGAGGAAGATGGCCTTTGAAAACATTGTGGGAAAAGGAGAAAATGCTGTACCAGCATTTTTCTCCATTTCCCACAATATTTTCTATCCAGTTTTGAGCAACTTTTCCTTTTTTGAATTACATTTAATTTTTCGCCTGCAAATGCTTTCAATTTGGAAAAGTCGAAGATCGTGTTGTTTGGCAAAGGGTTAAAGGGAGCTACTCAGATTTTTATAATCTTACCTAACTTCAAAAATGATTTATCACTCAATTCACCATTTACCACACAATGCCCACTTTAAACGACCCTGAGGAAGAAGCTTTTTGAAAATATTGTGGGGGAAAAAAAAAGAAGAAAATGCTGGTAACCAGCATTTTCTCCTTTTCCCACAATGTTTTCTACCTTATCAAAGAAAAATTGCATCATTTGAGCCATCTTGAAATTGTCATCTGGAAATGCTTTCAGTATGGACTAGTGTAAATTTTTTCAGTGTTGTAAAGGGCAGTAGCTGGTAAATCAGTGAGAAAGACAGACATCAGTAAGAGAAAAATATTTTTCAATGGTATTTCCTTAACTGTTTACCAATTACAAAATTTTTGACTAGTCCAAGTTGAAAGCATTTGCATACAAGAAAATGAATGTGACTGAGAAAATAATTTGTAACAGGATAGAAAACCTTGTGGGAAAATGCTAGTAATAAGCATTTTCTCCTGTCCCGACAATTTTTGATAAAAGTTTTCTTTCTCAGGGTCGTTAAAAGTCGGGATTGTGTAGTAAAGGGTTAATGATACGGGCTTTGTAGCCTGGTCCTTAAAATTTTCTGGATTTCTTCTGCCAGTATAGTCGAGTACAATCAGAAACCCTCTTAGCCCTGTAGTAGATGACAAAGTTTAAGAACTGTCCAAAATCAAAGCATTATGCAGTCAACAAGTTGAACGAGATTTAAATGAAGCAAATCTTCCTTGAAAAGGTAGAAAATATTTTGGGAAAAGAAAATGCTAGGAACCAGCATTTTCTTCATTTCCCACAATGTTTTCAAAAGCTTTTTCACTTAGGGTTGTTAAAACTGATTGTTTGGTAAAAGGTAAAAAAAGCCCACCAGTTTTGTCTTGAATATGAGACCAAGAAACTTTTACTTTGATCTTGTTAAGAATCTGTTTGTCGATTTTTCCCCCTTGTTTTAATGAACAATTTTTGAAATTGTTTTAATTTGTAAATACTTGAATATAGAATGTTACTGTGCATTTGTTGAAAGTCTTTACCTTGGTGTCTGTCTTGTTAAGTTTTATTTTTCTACATGAAAAACATGCATGCTCTTGATTTTTAAGATTCATTATTAGCTCGGTTGTTTTCAAAGAAAACATTGACGTATTGTCGTAGCCCTGGCGTTGTCTGCATCGTCATCATGTGAAAACTTTGGCATTTTGTAATATCTGTGTTTACTTAAGATATTTACTTCAAACTTGGACAAGTTATTCAAGTTGTTCTTTATCAAAAGGGAAACCTATACAACAAGGGCAGGTAACTATCAGTGTTTTTGACACAGTTATGCCCCTTTTTCATTGAAAATCAAGCACTTGCAGCCAAGCGTTGGCACCCGCATGTGATGCTCTTGTCTCTTTAGCACAGGACAAAATTTTAGACTCGCCCATACTGAATACATTTGCAGACGTCAAAATTAGTGTAGCTTACCTCTTCACCAGATCATGGCAAATCTTCAATTTTTTCTCTCACTTATCTTGGCAGTATGCTGTTTGCTAACTTTCACTTGATTTAGCATGTTGCTCAGGTGCAGTCGGAGTACTCCAAAAAAATTAAATCAAGTCAACCCCTGCATGAGTGGAAACACTTTCTTTTCCAAATTTATTGTTCTGATAGATTTTGAACATTATGACTCTTCTTTCAACCAGCATATTCTACTTTTCCCCCATTGTTTATTTACCTCTTTAAGGACAAATCCTATCACTTAATCCACATATACATAATGTTGTCTGGTCAGAACAATGATGGAGGAAATACGTAATGTGTAACTCCTTACCAAAATTTTAGACTTGTCCTATTAGCTCACCTGAGCACAAAGTGCTCAGGATGAGCTATTGTGATCACTCACCGTCTGTCGGCGTCCGTCGTCCTTCCACCCGTCCATCGTTGTCCGTCCGTTCACATTTCTTTGTTTACACTCTAGCATCTACAATTTTTAACCAATCAGCACCAAACTTGGTCAAAATATACATGACCATATGATCTCAGATGAGTTCGATAATGGGTCTAATCAGACCAGAGCAACTGGAGTTATTTGCCCTTGAATTAGAAAAATTGCTGTATTTGACTTGTTTACGCTCTAGCATCTACAAATATCAACCAATCAGCACCAAACTTGGTCAAAATATATATAACCATAAGATCTCGGATGTGTTCGATTATGGGTCTAATCAGACCAGAACAACTGGAGTTATTTGCCCTTGAATTAGAAAAATTGCTATATTTGACTTTGTTGACACTCTAGCATCTACAATTATTCACCAATCAGCACCAGACTTGGTCAAAATATATATGACCATAAGATCTCGGATGAGTTTGGATAATTGGACCAGAACAACTGGAGTTATTTGCCCTTGAATTAGTTCTATAGAATAGTTCTTTGTCCGGAGCATAACTTTGTCATCTCCAGTCCAATTGACTTGAAACTTGGCATTTGTGTTTGTTACAATGATACGGAGTGCAGTGTGAAAGAACCATAACTCTAACCTCGTATTGTCTATGAGTTTTTTCCCTTTGATCGTCATTTTTACAGTATTTTCTGCTTGTCCGGAATATAACTTTGTCATCTCTAGCCTGAACATCTTCAAATTTGGTATGCATGATTGTAGAAAAATTACGGAGTGCAGTGTACAAGAACCATAACTCTTCCTAGCACGAATTTTGAGTTATTCCCCCTTTGACCTTCATTTTTATAGCATTTCTTGCTTGTCAAGAGCAAAACTTTGTCATCTTAAGTAGGAATGACTTGAAATATGGTATGCTTATTTGTTGCAATATTTGGAAGTGCAGTGCACAAGAATTGTAACTCTACCTCATGCAGTCTTTGAGTTATTTTCCTTTGATCGTCATTTTTACAGCATTTAGTGCTTGCTTGGAATATAACTTTGTCATCTCAAGTCAGAACGACTTCAAACTTGGTATGCATGTTTGTTGCAATATTACCCAGTACTGTGCACAAGAACAATAACTCTACCTAGCGCGGATTTTGAGTAATTCCACTTTGATCTTCATTATTACAGTATTTCTTGCTTGTCCGGAACGGAACTTTGAAGTCTCAAGTCAAATGAGTTGAGACTTGGTAAACATGTTTGAGGCATTACCTGCCCTTTGCAATTATTATACCTCCTTGACAACTGGCGGTGGGACGGGCTTATTTTGCGACAATTTGCCGCTCTTGTTTCATTATCATTTGGCCTTGTACCTCAGTATTTGGTATTTATCTTCATTGTAGACCTTTACTGCTTAGTACTAGGTGAGCGATATAGGACCATCATGGTCCTCTTTTCTATATTTTACATCATAATTATTTTTGGTCATTATACATCATTGTAGATCTAGTTCAAAACTGGTGTTCTCATTTCTTCTTCTTTTATGTTATATTTGTCACTATACATGTTCTGAACTTGCTGAAATCATTGATGACTTTGTTGTTGTTGGTCACATTAAAATCATAGACAAAGAGTAGCCGTTTACTTATACATATATTAACACATAATTGAGTCATGCTCTGTGAAAAGGGGGCTTAATGCATCTGCAATAAGTATTGACCCAGGTCAGCCTGTGCAGGCTGACCTGGGTCAAAACTTGTTTACCTCATTATTCAGCCAATAACCAGTATTTTCTCCCTTTCTTTCTGTTTTCTTCCTTTTCTCAGCAAAATCTCATACTTCCAGCCATGCTTGACTTGTCATCTGCAAATGCTTTCAATCTAAAGGACTCAAAATTTTTGTTGTTTGGTAAAGAGTCATGGCTTTACAAACGACTAAGAAGGCAACAGACTCGAAATACTATCCTAATCAAAGTTTACTTATCAGAGGCCCAATACTAGTGAAATATACACCATACTTTGTATAAAAAAAACTGGTAAATTTCACTCATACCATTTAAATGTATGGTAATTTTTGTAAGTCTGACAATCTGTCAACTCTTTATCAAACAACAAAATTTTAGACCTGTCCAAATAGAAAGCATTTGCAGACGACAATTTAAACGGGGTTCAAATGATAGAATTTGTCTTTGATAGCGTAGAAAACTGTGTGGGAAAAGGAGAAAATGCTGGTTACCAGCATTTTCTCCTTTTCCCACAAAGTTTTCAAAAGGCTTCCTTCTCGGGGTCGTTAAAACTTGTGATTGTGTGGTACTGGCTTAAAGTACAGTTTGTTAAGGTTCCTGTTGCTGGTAAAAAAATGAAATATGAACTCTATACCGAACGATAAAATCTCGGACTTGTTCAAATTAAAAGCATTTGCAGAAGACAACTTAAGGATGGCTCAATTATTGAGAATTGGTTACCAGCATTTTCTCCTTTTCCCACAATATTTTCATAAGCTTTTATCCTCAGGGTCGTTGAAACTCAGTATTGTGTTGTGAAGAGTAAAAATTGAAGTAAATGTTTTAAACAAGCTTTCAGGGTTATGGCCCCACCATTAAAATGGGAGTGGGAAATGTAGTGTTGCTCTCATCTGTGTGTGTGTGTGTGTGTGTGTGTGTGTGTGTGTGTGTGTGTTTTCAGCAAACAGTGCTCTTTGTGTCTTGCCATTAACTTCCAGCATTTTCTACTTTTTTCACTACGTTTTCAAAATAAAAGTTGGGATTGTGTGGAAGTTAAAAGATTTGCAGATACATGTAATTAAAAAGACAACAAAAGAAGACCTTATTTTGTAATAAATTTTAATTATCAAATAACTAGTATATATAACATTCCCCATGGGGTTTACTACAAGTCAACATAAAGAAAAAAATGCCAAATAACAAAGACTACATGTAGTGCCCATTCATGCATTGTTATTTGGTGCCTAAAACCTAAAATCCACAAAAAGTAACATCCAGACATTGATGCCAATTGTGTACCTCTTTACTACACAATCCCAACATTTAATGACCCTGGGGAGGAAGGCTTTTGAAAACAATGTGGAAAAAGGAGAAAATGCTGTAAACCAGCATTTTCTCCTTTTACCATAATGTTTTCTCACTATTCCTGACATTGATGCCAACTGTGTACTCCCTTTACCACACAATGCCAACATAACTGAGGGAGGAAGGTTTTGGAAAACATTGTGAGAAAAGATGAAAGTACTGGGAACCAGCTTCTCCTTTTCCCACTAGAGTTCTTTTTTTAACCCTATCAAAGATATCGTCGGTGTACTTCCAAAACCTCGTAACTACAGCTTGCAACAAGCTGTGGTTACGAGGTTTTGGAAGTAAACCGACGATATATTGTACCATTTAAGCCTTTACCAGATGATGAAATTACAGACTTGCCTAATTTCAAAACATTTGCAGTAGACAAATGAATGAACATCAAATGGTGTGGTTGTCCTCGAAAGGATACAAAACATTACGGGAAAAAGAAGACAATGTTGCCGACCTGAATTTTCTTTTTCCTACAATGTTTCCAAAAGCTTTCTTCCATAAGGTTGTTAAAACTTGGGGTTGTGTGGTAAAGGAATAAGCTCCTTTTAATATGTCGTCTACAAATACTTTCAATTTTGACTTATCTGAAATTTTGTCATTTGGTAAAGAGTTAATTTTTTATCCCCCATCCCTCCCAATGAAAGCAAGTCATCACACCTACCAGTAACATGTTGGCTCTTAACCACACAACAAAATTGTAGACTTGTCCAAATTCAAAGCGTTTCCAGGCAACAATTTAAATGTGAGCCAAATGATGGATTTGTCTTTGATAGGGTAGAAAACATAGTTGGAAAAGGAGAAAATGCTCAAAACTTGAGATTCTGTGGTAGAGGGTTAAGCCAGGAAAATCTCTTAGTATCAGACAGTGTAGATCCAAGATCAGACTGCACATTCTGTGCAGATCAAGATTTTCATTTTCATTACTATGGGCTGGAAATTCCCATTTGATTGAATAACCCTTTACTACACCATCCCAAGTTCTGACGACCAAAGGAAAAGGACTTGAAAACATTGTGGGAATTGGAGAATATGCTAGTATCCTACATTTTCTCCTTTTCCAATTCTGTTTTATACCCTTTCAAAAGATTTTTTTTTCTTATTTGTGCAACATTTAGTATGTCGTCTGCAAATACTTTCAATTTGGACCAGCCTAAATTTCTGTCATTTGGTAAAGGGTAAGGCAGTTTAAGGGTTACTATTGTAAGAGCTACATCTAATTTCATAAATATGTGCACTATTCTATTTATATAATCGAGTCGTACTCTGTGAAAAGGGGGCTTAATACCTCTGCAAAAAGTATCAACCCATGTCAGCCTGCGCAATCCGCGCAGGCTGACCTGGGCTGACACTTTGGTATTGGTCAATTTTCTGCAAGTCCAGTGGCCAGACTACCTCAGGATTCAGCCTGTAGTTTGAGATGCATTAAGCCCCCTTTTGTCAGAACACAGCTCATATGTGTGTCATGTTTGCCTATTAGCTACTGTTTATAGACAACAGGGCCTAAAAAGACAACTACAATGATAAATCTAAATAATCTTGATGTTGATTTTCAAATATTCAAAACTTTCATCTGTCTCAAACATGCTAATCAATATAATTTTCATTTTTTTATATTCTAAGATAACACATAACTAACATTCACTCAATTTTATCCTACTTGGAATTTGTCTTTTTCACAGGTGACATAGATCAATTTCAGACTGCAGAGTAAATTGATTTACACTGTCCACTTATTTTTTCTAAGCTATGACAATAATTACAGGGCAATTATGTTCTAGATCTTGGGGAAAAAAATTCATTGGGCACCCATAGACCTACCTATAATGATAATATCTTAGGCAACTCATACCCTGTCATAATTTTAATTATCATTACAGAGTACAAGACAGAAAATCTTAAGATAAAATACTACTGTAAATGCATAAAATTAGGCTCATTTTCAAAAGCAATATCTTTTTTTTTTTCCTCAAATACATTTCAAACATTCATTGTTTTTCTTTTTCTATAGAATTTTTCAACAATAAACAGTATATCAATTTTTCACTTATAACTTTTTTCATTTGCACATTCTGAGCAGTCTGATCATGATCTACACTGTCTGCATAAGCATTGATATCCAAGAGCAATACTACAGAGGTTAGAATTAATTCTTAATCTGAATTCCAAGGCTGTCTCGGTCAATTCAACGGTCAGTATTTGAAATGAATTTGGAATACATGACCCTAGTTTGTGATACTGCTACAGTTATGTACCTCTGTGTTGAAATGAGTTTCTTCCGTATTCTTAAATTTTATAAGATTAAGAAAAGAAAACAAACCAAGGACACAAACCAATGGGCTAGGCAAAACATAATACTCAAAGCCATTTGACACTTACAGAGGATGGTTCGTTTACTACCACTTGATGAGAAAGTAACAAAAAAATAAAATAAAACTTAAAAAACAAGAAAAATCTGATTAATGAATATAATAATGTGGTAAGTCAGTATTACAAAAGGCTACAGTTTTCTACTTCATACTGGTTCACTTGATAACAAGCTATATTAGTCTAACTTAGCTCTTTACTAGAACAACAGAACTTAAGACTGCTCCATTTTGACAGCATATCCAGACAACAAAATAAATATTCACTCAAAAGATAGGATTTTTTTTACAACTCTTTAAAAAATAATAATGTGTTTTAAGGACCCTAGGAAGAAGCCTTTTGAAAACATTGTGGGAAAAGGAGAAAATGCTGGTAACCAGCATTTTCTCCTTTTCCTACAATGTTTTCTCTCCTATCAGAGAACTTAAGCTCATTTGTGTTAATTCTGAATTTGTCGTCTGCAGAGGCTTTGAATTTGGGAGGGTCTAAAATTTATGGTATTGGAAAGGGTTAACAGGTAAGAAAACACAGTGGGAAAAGGAGAAAATGCTGATGATCATCATTTTCTCCTTTTCCCACAATGTTTGTAAAAGAGTCCTTCTTTAGGGTGGTTTAAACTCACGAACTTGACAAGAACTATACCTTATATCTAAGCATTCAAGGTTGAAAATCTTTTGTTGTCATTTAACATTCAGCACAGGCGGTGGATCTTGGATCTTTACAGTAAGGTATTCTCTAGAAATGTTCTTGCAAAATAGCTTTGAATTTGTAATGTTTCGGTTTTACCCACAGAATAAAAAATTCGTCAGAGATCATCAAAAATAATTTTGACCCAACCTGAATTCAAAAATACAAACAAATGATCACTAGTCCTCTATATTACCATTCAGATACTAGAGCTCAACTGTTCAGCAAACAAAAAATCCATAACAGAATATGAAAAACAGTTTGAGGCAGGCAAAGAAAGTGAGAATTGTAAAACAAAAAAAGAAAAGCGATAGTTTTCTTTTATTTCACATCAAATGCTTCAGTTATAATAATCAAACTATAACTCTCAACACTCATGAAGTAGACACCTTTTGAAAACATTGTCCGATTCCCATCCTATACCTACAATATTTTTCATACAGTTAAAAAAAACTATAATCTGCTTTCTTTCCAATGTTTGTCCTTTATGTTTGGGTAGGTCTAAAAGTAGAATGCACAATCATGGGTCAACTTTGTTGTGGCCAAAGGCCAATGAGATGATTTTGCAGACGGTATGAATCAAGATCAGACTGCACAGAATAAATTATTAGGAAAGCAAGAAATCAACCATACTTCATACAAAGCACTGCACCAAAAGTCCAAAATTATATTCAAGTCTGTACCAGACAACAAAATTTAGATTCTAACATGACATGTGAATTCGGCTGTAAAAACACAGTGCAACGAAAGCGTGGTAAAATCTACGTTATTCTATGTAGAGTGACGTCATTCTATATAGAATGACATCATTCTGTATAAAGTAAGTAAGTAAGTTATTCAATGGAATATAATCTGCATCTGCGTTTTTACTTGAAGTATGAACTTGTTTTCCCTTGATTAAGAGTTGGTCATGTTAGAATCGAAATAATCTTCTTTCTATCATGGTTTATCGTTCAATAAACCACGTTGTAAGTTATGAGGCGCAATGAATAACCCACTCGGGCTATCGCCGTCGTAGATTATTCATTGTGCCTCATAACTCACAACTGTGGTTTATTGAATGATAAACCACGGTAGAAAGAAGACTATTTCTTAAACAGTCCATATTGAAAGCTTTTGCTGACAACATTGCTCAAATGATGGAATACATCTTTGGAATGTTGAAAATACTGGTTACCAACATTTCCTCCTTTTCAAACAGTGTTTTCATATGCCAAAGGCAAATCCAGGTCCTTAAAACCCAAGATGGTCTGGTAAAACGTTTAATAATCTATCCTCATTCACTATCAACATTTATCAATTACAAAAATGGTGGCAGTATCAGGCTTATAACACACATGCAAAATCAATTAACATACACCTCTACTCAATGTTAGAAAAGTTTAGTTGAAATAGGAGTTTTACACACATATATATATGAATTACAGCTTCATAAATATTCATCCTATACCAGAAGATAAACTTTTAGGCTTGTCATATTTGAAAGCATTTGAAGACAACAATTTAAATTTGCTTCAAATGATAGGGTTGGTTTTTTGAAAGGACAGAAAACATTGTGAAAAAAGGTAATCAGCATTTTCTTCCCCTGCAATAGCTTCAAAGACCTTTTCCCTCAAGGTTGTTAAAACTCTGAATTGTTTGTTGAAGGGATAAACTATATTACTTATTCTAATGGCAAAGGACAAAGTGGTTGATGCAACACAAAAACAAAGTTAGTGATAATTTGAACAATACTCTGCCCTCTCCGCACCATAAGTAGGAAAAACAAATAAAAAAACAACAAAAAGAAGAAAGCAATAAAAAATTTCCATGTTTTTCAAATACAGGGAAACATAACATAAAAATTCCATTAGATAATCCGTTAATTGGCACCACAAAAAAAATATACAACAATGATGTACTGAAATTGCCAATATACAATCATCACAAATACGAAAAAATCTCAATGAGGTGGAATTCTGTGGAAATGTGTGTAGATTAGAGTTCAATTGCATTAGATATAGATTCTCACTTCATTTAAATGTTCCCTCCATTTCGAGAAACTATTACACAGTGTAAATTCTTTAACCATTTACCACACAATCAATAGTTTCAATTGCCCAGAGCAGAAAGGCTTTTAAAAACATCATGGGAAAAGGAGAAAATGCTGGTAACCAGCATTTTCTCCTTTTCCCACAATGTTTTCTACCCTGTCAAAGACGACTTCCACAACTTTAGTTCATTTATTTTCTCATCTACATATGATTTGGGTTGGAACAAGTCTAAAATTTTGAAGCGTGGTAAAGTGTTAAAAAGTATGAGTTCATTTAGTGAATAAAGAATTGATAAACAAATGATTAAGGTGTCAATTTTCATCAGCAACAAGACACTGCACAAGATGGCAAAACGGGAAAAGTTCTGTACAAATGGAAACTTGTAAAATGTCCTAATGAGTTAAAAAAAATAATCATTTTCTGGTGTTGAATGGTCTTTTACACTGATACCGACATTATAACTTCATTTATCTTTCACCTGTACTAGCCTGTGGCTTTACAGTGCCTTGCCAATGGGCACTCCCATATGACCATCCCTACAAACAGGATTCTATCTTAGTATTTCCTGATTAAACCAACACCTCAACTCTTTCCCAAACGACAAAATTTAGACCTATCCAAATTAATAGAATTTGCTGATGAAATATTACATCAGGCTCAAATGACCAGATTTGTCATTAAAAAGCTAGAAAACATTGTGGGAAAAGGAGAAAATGCTGGTTCTTAGAAGATTTCTTCCTCAGGATTGTTTTGTAAAGGGCTAACAAAAGAGGAGCCTCCATTTCTTTCCATGCAAACTCCTCCTTCATAATAACTACACATCTGTAGGAACTACACACTTCAGAATCTACCAGTACTTTGGCAAAATTAAATCATATCAAATACAAAAACCTCAACATCAGACAACTGATACTGGCTCATACCGATAATACAGATTTACATCTATATGACTGCTATTAACTCTTTTCCCACACAACAAAATTTTGGACGTTACCAAATTGAAATCATCTGCAGATGACAAAATAAATATCAAAATTTGAAATTTGTTTTGGGAAGAGTAGAAAACATTGTGGGAAAAGAGAAATGCTGGTTACCAGCATTTTCTCCTTTTCCCACATTGTTTTCAAAAGCTGTCCTTCTCAAGGTTGTTAAAAGTTCAGATTGTGTGGTAATGGGTTAATCATTTACCACATCATCCCAAGTTTAAACAACCCTGAAGAAGATAGTCAAAAGACAACTTTTTGCCATGTGATTCAGTTGATGTCTACAAGACTTCCAGATCATTAAGCGAGATATTTGATGAGAAAAGTGGACTATAAACAAGTACAATGACTGATAAATACTTCAGATAGAAAATTTCTAACTCATTTATTTAACATACTCTAAATTTCCAGATAAATGTCTATTTCTTGGTTGGCTCATCTTCAAAAGCCAGAGGATTTTCATGAGGAGCAGGTAGTTTGTAGTCCAAGGTGTCTGCATTCCAGATTTCCCGGGCATATTGCGCAATAGTTCTGTCACTGGAGAACTTTCCAGATGATGCAATGTTGTGGAGACACATTTTTGACCACTCCAGGGGTTTCTACAAGAAAATAGTTCATATGAGTTTCCACAGGATAATACAAAATGTTAATATATATAACATGGCTTGTATCATCATCTACGCAATCATCACCACAACCATCACCACCACCACCATCATCATCATCAATCAATCATCATCATTATCATCATCATCATCACTTCAAGGAGCTACCTAGATATGAATTAATGGCTTCAAAATTTAGATCTATTTTTGACCATTCAAGTAGTCTCTACAAGAAAATAGATAATATGAAATTCCACAGGATTATATTAAATGTTAAATGATAAAATTTACCATTTGTCAGGCAAACAGCTGAAAGCTCACAGAACCAACTCATATCTTTGAAAAATTGCAATCAAAGAAACAAAAAAGAAGAGCACCACATGGCAGTGCCAACACTAAGGTGCAGTCGCTTGACTTTCAGTGAAAATTCTATGCTGACAAAGGGGCATAACTGTGTCAAAAACACTAATGGTTACCTGCCCTTTTTGTATGGGTTTCCCTTTTCCTGGTAAATAACTTGTCCAAGTTTGAAGAAAATATCTTCAGTAATAAGAGATACTGAAAGCTATCAGAGCTTTTGCACGACAACAAAGACAATAGGGCTATGGCAATAACTAAACATTTTATTCATAAACAGCCAAGTAACAAGACTAAACACCATACCTTGAACACCTCACTGACTCTCTCTTGGCAGGCTATGTAGGCATCAAAATCAGCTAGCAACATAAACCTTTAAAACAAACAAACATAAAATTTCTTGACTTTATGTAATTTATGAGCCATGCTCTCTGATAAGGGGGTTTAATGCATTTGCAAAAAGTACTGACCAAGGTCAACATGCGAAACCTTTTGCTATTGTTAAATTTTCTACATGTCCAAGGACCATTCTACTTCATAATTCAGTATGCTTTTAGACAAGGTAAATTTTATGGGTCCATAATTATGGGATGATTCGCTTGGTAAAATGAATCACGGAGATGCATTAAACCCCCTTTTGCCAGAGTATGTATTAATATCAGATAAATGACCATGAATTATTTTACAAGACACATCTCTGAGTTACCACAGCTTATTGAGAGACATCCTTTAACCCTGTTTCACACAAACCCATGTTTTACCTGAAGAGGAAGTCTTTATTTTTGCAATATGACTTTCATCACGCAAAAAGGGGCATTCAGACATTTGCATAAAGTGTCGCCTCGGATCAGCCTGCGCAGTCCGCCCACGCTACTCCGAAACGACACTTTCCATTTTAATGTAATTTTCTGTTTTGCGCAAGGCTACTGAAGAACAAAATCTAATGTAGTCGTAAAGTGCCATCTCAGATTAGCCTGCGCGGATTGCGCAGGCTGATCCGAGATGATACTTTACGCAAATGTCCGAATGCCCCTTTTCGCGTGATGCAAGCCATATAAGGTTAGCCCTTTACCAACCAAGATAAAGGGTTAACCCTTTACCAAACAATCCTGAGTTTTTAACGACCCCTGGAAATATGACTTTTGAAAACATTGTGAGAAAAGGAGAAAAATGATGGAAACCAGCATTTTCTCCTTTTTCAACAATATTTTTCCACCTTTCAGAAACAAATCCAATCATCTGAGCCACTTTTAAATTTGTCGCCACAAGTTCTTTGAATTTGGACCAGTCTAAAATATTGTCGTTTGGTAAAGTGTAGAAAAGCAAACATTCTTGGAAAAGCAGAAAATGCTAGTAAACAACATTTTCTCTTTTTTCTCACGATGTTTTCCAACTTTTCAAAATAAATGCAATGATTTGAGCCACTCTTAAACTTGTCATCTGCAAATACTTTGAGTTGGGACCAGTCTATAATATTGTCTTTTGGTAAATATTAGTAAAGAAACCCACCTATCAGTGTGGACAAGAGAGTTGTAGATGTCACGGAACAGGTTTGGCTCATCAGGGGAGAAATATCCACTGTTAATCTGATCCAAAATGTGCTTAATGGTAGGATTGTTGTTGTAATACTCTGATGGGTTGTATCTGTACAGGAGAATAAAAGCATTGCCAATGTAATCAGCCTATCATGCTTTAAAGGAAGCTGCTAGCCAACATGTAGAAAGAAAACTGTGTGCTTTGATGGTAGCCAGAATTTTCTCGTTTTCCAAAATATTCTTTGTGTTTTGTTTTTTACCTTCACAAAAAACCAATTTCATCATTTGAAACACATTTAATATGTTGTCTGTAAATGATTTCAAGTTTGGTATCAGGATTAGACTGCTAAGAATAATAATATGTAATCTTATTTAAGATTTACACCCCCGATACCAAAAGAGACAAACTTGACAGAACAACTGTAAATTTGTGATTGGTTGGTTGGTTGGATGGCTTGCTGGATGGCTTGCTGGCTGGGTGAGTGGCAGGTTGGTTGGTTGGTTGGTTTGTTGGTTGGTTGACGTAGCTTTCAACATTATTTCAGTCATATCATAGCAACAGCTGTTTTTATTCATGTTTGTCCTTGTTATCATCAGCGCTAGGCAACGGTTCTGAATTGTCCTACCCGAGGACACTCCAATGAAAAAACCTAGTGCTTCCAGTGAGGGTCTAACCCGGGCCCTCCAGGTTATGAGTTCTACACTTTACCAATGTGCCACACAGGACCCCTTTGAATGTGATGTTTGCTTTGAAAATTTACATTTCGTTTACTCTTGAAGCACCAATACAAAACCTGACCTCTTTCAAAAATACATGTACATTAACACTGAGACTCAGAAAGATTTTCATGATCATAGGCTTGACTAAACAAGCAGAGGGAATGGATTTAAAATCAGATTGCATGTTTTGTGCAGTCTGATCTTGATCTATGCAATCCACAAAGTCTTCTTTTTACCTCTCTTGCACTGAACAAGATAAAATACTACCAAATAGGTTAAATTTGCCTTAGTTTACCCTTTACTGCACTGAGTTTTAACGAATTGACGAAAAAGGGCCTTTGAAAACATTGTAGGAAAAGGAGAAAATGCTGGTTTTCTACCCTTTCAAAGACAAATCTCGTTGTCTGAACCACATTTAGTTTGTCGTCTGCAAAGGCTTCGAATCTGGACACGTCTAAAATTTTGCCGTTCACAAAACAATTAAACTTATCTCACATAAAAATGAACCCAAAAAACTCCACATTACCCTCTTTTCTTCAAAGCCTCCACTTCATCCACTGTCATACCAAAGATAAAGATGTTCTCTGGTCCAGCCTCCTCCCTCATCTCCACATTGGCTCCATCCAGGGTACCAATTGTAAGGGCGCCATTCAACATGAACTTCATATTGCCTGTTCCAGAAGCCTGTCACATATATTTGTATACAAATTTTGTAGTTTTAACTTTGTTGTCTTACTGTTAAATCTGTAATGATACTTCAATTCATATTTATACCTATACTAAAAGGATATAGAAACACAAGGTAAACTTTGCAGATGATTCTTGTTAAGATGTCAGATAGAATGTTCAATATTTCTAGGTAAGAATGAAGAATGGTCTATGCTGATTGAACAGCAAAACAATGACCTGTATCTGGATTTAGGATTAATTGAATGGAATAGAAGGGCACCCCCTGTAATCCGATATCAAAACTGTACTGGGAATGTGAGAAAGTTTTGCAGCAATAAGGGGACATCTTGGGGTTGGAAAAATCTCCAAACCTAATTGAAGTTAATTGCCCTCTATTACAACAACCCCATGTTATATTCGTCCACACTACATAACTGATCCATCCTACAACCTATCCCTCTCTAAAATGCAACAGTTTCTAAAACCATCGTTATGCACACAAGGCTGTCTATTACATAGTTGAGCAATCAAAGTTTTTTGAAACTTATCTATCAGTCATCTAGCAAACACTTATCCTACCGAGAATACTCACTTCTGTTCCAGCCGTGGAGATCTGCTCACTAAGATCAGCTGCAGGGATGATCTTCTCTGCCAAGGATACTCTATAATTCTCCAGGAAGACGATCTTCAACTTGTTTCCAACAATGGGATCATTGTTTACCACATTGGCAATAGAGTTGATCAGTTTTATGATCATTTTGGCCATGTGGTAGCCGGGGGCTGCCTGTAAATTAGATTGAAATCTCCATCAGGATTTTTTACCCTTTACCAAACATTAAAATTTTAGACTTGTCCAAACCAAAAGCATATGCAGATTCCAAATTAAATGCCACTATCACTTGTTTAATAAGTTGTCTTTGATAGGATAGATAACATTGTGAGAAAAGAAGAAAATGCCAGTTACCAGTATTTTCTCCTTTTCCTACAATGTTTTCAAAAGTCTTCTTTCTCAAGGTAATTAAATGTCAGGATTGGCTGGTAAAGGGTTAAAACATTCCAAAGAAAATTACAAATTCCACAAAGGACCAACATCCAAATGACAGGAAAATACGATTTTGTACACTTCTGGAAATATTGTGACAGGAGCTGTATGTTATGAATAATTCTTTGTGTTCTGTGTGTTCTACATGTATTCATGCATTAGACCCATCTGATAATATCCATAATTTGTAAGGGCCCTTTTAACCCTACACAAAATGACACACTTTAAGACTGGTTCAAATTGAAGGTATCTGTAGACGGCAATTTAAACATGGTTTAAATGATGGGATATGACAATGACAATTGTAGGAAAATGTTTACAAAAGCCTTCATCCTCAGGGTTGTTAAAAGTCTGGATTGTATAGTAAAGGGTTCCAGTTGTCTTATGCTTTTTTTTTGGTCAACACTTTCATTTCAGTGAAATGATAAATAAAATACCACTGACGTGGAAATCTTCATAGTATTGATGTGCCATTATAAATTCCATTGATCCAACATGCGCAGATCTCTGGTAAAAGGGGGCTTAATGCATCTCGGTGAGGCATTATAACACCCAAGTCATCATTTAATTATAGAACCATAAAATCCACTTTTTCTAACAACCAGCATGAGACAGGCTGGTCTTTGACAAATACAAAACTTAAAAATAGCTAAAAGCTTTGAGTCAGGTCAGCCTGAACAAACTGCGTAAGACGACCCGAGTCGAAACTATCTGCAGATGCCTTAAACCTTCTTTTTTACAGCGCATGGCTACAATACAATGTGGCCTTACCTTTCCTCCAACCATGATAGTCCTTGGTACCACTGGAGCATTGGGGTCTCGTTTAATCTTGTTGTAGAGCCAGATCATGTGCATACAGTTCAATAGCTGACGCTTGTACTCGTGAATTCTCTTCACATGGATGTCAAACATGGAGGCTGCATTCACTTCAATGTTGTAGTTGTGCTTGATGTATTCTGCTAGCTTCATTTTGTTCTCCTATTTAAACACAGAGACACACAAATAAGTGAAGATTTTTTCCCCTTTCACACAAAAAAAAGTTAAGTGTTTTCTATTTCAAACCTGCAAAAGCTTGTCTTCATTCATGTTTTTTTTTTTTTCCAATCCTTTCTCAAAATATAGATCATCATCAGACTGCACCCAACAGAACATGGGGTGTGATCTTTTATCTAGAAAGAAATTGAAATTTAGTGAGATATTCTTGCCTAGATAAAAAAAAAATGCAATATAAAAATACCATTTGAATCTAAAATTTTGAATCCTAACAATCACTGCTTAGCTATCATCAAATAAATCAAGACAGGCCAGATGGCAGACAAGTAATCAGCATGGCAAAGTGTTTAATGAAGCCTTAAAGCCCCACTGGTAGACAGATTTTGTAACCATTGTTGGAAAAGCAGCAATTTCTTTCAATATGCTAATGAACTGCTGAAGTCCACAAAACCTGTCAATCAGCTGGGCAAAAAAAGGATTTAAAAGAAACCTTGTAAGAATGATTTTTACAAATTAATTTCCTCATTTATTACCTGTTTCACTTTGATCAATGCTCTCAAGAAATTCTCATCCTTATCAAACTTTTTCAGACCTTTCAACTCATAGAGGTCTGTCACCCAGGTCTCACCAATTTTCTGAAAATCAAAATCAATTAGACAGTAAGTTATTGACAGCAGTACAACAAAAAAGACTTTTGAAAACATTGTGGGAAAACGTAAAATGTTAGTAAGCAGCATTTTCTGCGTTTCCCGTAGTATTTTAGACCTTTCAAAAGACAGCTTTCATCATTTGAACCTTCTTTGTCACCACTCTGCTAATGTTTTCAACTTAGACAAGTCTAAAGTATTGTCATCTGGTAAAGAATTAACCCTTTACCAAACAATCCCTGGTTTTTACGATCCTGGGAAAAAATCCTTTGGAAAACATTGTGGGAAAAGGAGAAAATACTGGTAACCGGCATTTTCTCCTTTTCCCATGTTTTCTACCCTATCAAAGAGAGAAATCATCATTTCAGCAAGATTTAATTTGTCGTCTGCAATTGCTTTGAATTTGGACCCATCTAAAAAATTTTCGTTTGGTAAAGAGTTAACCCTTTACTAAACGTTCCCATGTTTTTTTATGACCCTGAGGAAGAGGTCTTCTGAAAAAAACATTGTGGGGAAAGGAGAAAATGCTAATTACATACATTTTCTCCTTTTCTAACAATGTATACTATCCTTTCAGAGAATTTGGGCCAATATGTACTAACACGAAATTTGCCGTCTACAGACAGTTTAAATTTGGGAGAGCCTTAAATTTGCTGTTTGGTACAGGGTTAGCAAAGTATTGCACTCTATACCTCAGCTATGACATCAGAAAGACTGGGGTTACACAGCAACAGCCAGCGTCTAGGGGTGATACCATTTGTCTTGTTCTGGAAACGATCAGGGAACATTTCTGCAAAGTCTCTGAACCTGTGATAAAAATCAAAAAAGGACGTCATTTACCCGTTTCCACACAGTCCTGGGTTTAAAAGACCCTGAGAAAGAAACCTTTTGAAAACCTTGTGGGAAAAGGAGAAAATGCTGGTAACCAAATGTTTTCTACAATATCAAAGACATATTCCGTCATTTAAGTTTTTGTATGCAAATGCTTTTAATTCAGACAAGTCTACATTTTTGTTGTGTTGTAAAGGTTTAATCAGTATGGTGTAAATGCAAGGTTAGAAAGTCAGCATTGTAAGAAACATCCTCTGAATTTGTCTGTAAAAGGATAGAAAATATTGTGGAAAAAAGACAAACTGCTTATTAACTCTACACCATACAACAGAATTTTTTACTCTTCCAAATTGAAAGTTCTGCAGACAAAATGATAAATGTTGACAAACTGTTCAAATTTTTCTCTGTTTTGTAGAAAACGTTGTAGGAATAAAAGAACATGCTTGTCACCAGCATTTTCTCCTTTTCCCACAATGATTTCAAAAGCTTTTTTCCTCCAGGTTGTTAAACATATGGACTGTGTGGTAAAGGGTTAACAGCATTTTCTCCTTATTCCACAATGTTTTCAAAGGCCTTCATGATCCTGGTCATCAAAAGTCCAGACTGTTTTGTAAAATTTTAACAGAGGAAGTGCAACAGCCAACACAAGCTCACATGAGAATAATTAGAATATTCAAAACCTAGGTATGAGTACCAATTGGAACTGTCTCATAAGAGAATTACAATTATTATTATTATGGACATAAATGCAATAGGTTTCAGTACAGAATTTGACAAATATTACCTTTGATAAAACATCTTTCAATAGTAGACGGTGTAGATTCAAGATCAGAATGCATATTTTGTGCGGTCTGACCCTGATCTACACAGGCCACGGAAGTAGTATGGTTAAGATACGCACCCCTAGGGTCAAGTAAAACTTCTACTTACTGGTACATATCATCCTTGATGATTTGAGAATGAATTGCTGCCACACCATTGATGGCATGTAGATTCAAGATCAGACTACATATCTGTGCTGTCTGATCTTGATCTACACACATAACAAAAACAGCCATGGTATGATAGATACTTTATGGATCGAGTAAATCTTCTTACGTATCATCCTTGATGATTTGAGAATGAATGGCTGCCATACCATGTTGGCATGTAGATTCAAGATCAGACTACATATCTGTGCTGTCTGATCTTGATCTACACACATAATAAAAACAGCCATGGTATGATAGATACTCTCTAGATCCAGGAAAACCACTTCTTACACATCATCCTAGATGATTTGAGGATGAATGGCTGCCACACAATTTATGGCAAGTAGATTCAAGAACATGCTACATATCTATGCTGTCTGATCTTGATCTACACACATCACAAAAACTGCTACGATATGATAGAGACATCATGGATTGAGTAAAACTTCTACTTACGTATCATCCTTGATGATTTGAGAATGAATGGCTGCCACACCGTTGATGGCATGAGATCCAATAATGGCCAGGTGAGCCATGTTGATTTTCTTCTCTCCATACTCCTCTACGATCGACATTCTTCGTAGACGGTCATGATCACCAGGGAACCTTTTCTTTACGTCCTGGTGACAAAATATATTAAAATGAATGATAGCTATATAACTTGCTTAACCGTTCACCACACAATTCTAACTTTTAACGACCCTGAAGAAGAAGACTTTTGAAAACACTGTGGGAAAAGGAGAAAATGCTGCTTAGCAGCATTTTCTCCTTTTCTCACAATGTTTTCTACCCTAACAAAGACATAAATCATCATTTGTGCCACATTTAATTTGGAGTCTGCAAATGCTTTCACTTTGGTCTAGTTCCTAATTTTGTTGTTTGGTATGGAGTTAAGTAAATTCCTATTGAAAATGGAGGAAATAGTCTAGAAGCCTTTAATATAGGTTAACTCTTCTTTTCCCACAATGTTTGCTACCCATTCATAGATGAACCACATCATTTGGGCCACATTTAAATTGTCATCTGCAAATACTTTCAGTTAAGAAAAGGATAAAAATTTGTCATTTGGTAACGAGTTAAAAAAGGTGATCATTAATTGATATCTCTTTACCTTTACAAAAGGATTAAAAATGTAATATTCTTACCTCTAAAACATAATTATTTGAATGACAAAATTTTAGACTTTTGAAAGCATTTGCAGACAACAAGTTAAACTTGACTCAAGTTTTAACATTATTTTGTTTTTGAAAGGGTAAAAAACATTGTGGGAAAAGGTGAAAATGCTGGATACCAGCATTTTCTCCTTTTCCTACAATGTTTTCAAAAGCTTTTATTATAATTCAATCAAACACAGAATTGTTAGGTAAAGGGTTAACTCTTTACCAAATGACAAAATTTTACATTTGTCCAAATTGAGAGCATTTGCTGATGACAAATTAGATGTAATTCAAAAATAAAAATTTGTTTTTGAAAGGGTAGAAAACAATGTGGGAAATGCAGAAAATGCTAGTTATCAGCATTTTCCCCTTTTCCCACAATATTTTCAAATACCTTCTACCTTAGGGTTGTTGAAAGTCGGGATAGTGTAGTAGAGTTATGAGAAAGGTAGTAAATATTACATACTGTAAAACCGAAAATGTATCAATAAAAATCGCCAACATATATTCCAGCGTAAATTTAAATTATATTAATACTGAATGTTTCACATGGACACTGCGTCATGTGGGAGCGACTGACTGGGACCCTTGTCGACATCAACGAGTGCCTTTTTCTATCAACATCGACTAAAATACCAGTATAGTGGTGTGTAATGCTGCCAATCAAACATGTTTTATTGAAGTACAAATTGAGATTTATTAAACTGATTAATAAGTTACTTTTACAATGCACAGTTAGTCTAAAAAAATGGAATTTTGTCTTTAACTCTGGCAGAAATTAACCCTTTACCAAACAATCCCTGGTTTTAACAACCCTAAGGAAGAAGCCTTCTAAAAACACTGTGGGAAAAGGAGAAAATGCTGGTAACCAGCATTTTCTCCTTTTCCCAAAATGTTTTCTGCTCTTCCAAAGTCAAGTTACAATTTTTGTGTCACGTTTATTTTGTCGTCTGCAAATGCTTTCAATTTGAACAAGTCTAAAATTTTGCCGTTTGGTAAAGAGTTAAAACGCGCGTAAGGTCAGTATTTGTTAATTTGCAAAATTTTAGACGTAATAATATACACTTTTACAGTACTAACCTCTAGGAAATGATGATTAATCTCGTACATAATCTGCAAGTGTCTCGGCAACAGATTTTCCAGCAGGGATACAGGCCACCTCTCCAGAGCTTCAGGTAACACAGTGTGGTTCGTGTAGGCACAGGTCTTCACTGTGATGTCCCAAGCTCTTTCCCAGCTCAAGCCTTCAATATCTACAAAGATACGCATCAGTTCTGGGATTGCCAGTGATGGATGAGTATCATTCAGCTGGATTGCAACCTGGAGAGGATACAGAACAGTAATCAGTAACTGAATTACTACAATAGGGACCATGCTATTGATTTAATGAATGGATTATTAAGCCATTTTCAAATTTATTTCTGACAAATCACAGCAGAAGGTCACATATACAAGTATATCCTAGGTCGGTATTCACCAACCATTCTTGAGAATATTCTCAATCTTATTCTCCAAAATTTTGTAATTTGAAAGTAACAAGTTGTGTTGCATTCAAATTTAGCAAACTCTGCAGAATAAGACTGAGAATATTCTTACGAATGGTTGGTGAATACAGACCCAATAACTAGGCTAGGGTTTTGAAGTGTCTTGCCCAAGGACACTACTGAGAAAAACCAAGTATGGAGCACACTGACTCTTTTCACTTGTCCACCATTTACAGATCAAAAAGATGGCTCAAATGATGAGATTTATTTTAGAAGGGGAATAAAAACATTGTTGGTAAAGAAGGAACCACTGTTACCAGTATTTTCCCTTTTACTAACAGTGTTTTCACCCTTAACAAAATTTTGGACTGGACAAAATTGAAAGCAGTTGCAGACGAAAAATTAAATGTTGCTAAAATGATAAATTCTGTCTTTGATAGGGTAGAAAACATTGTGGGAAAAGGAGAAAATCCTGGTTACCAGCATTTTCTCCTTTTCCTACAATGTTTTCAACAGCCTTCTCTTTCAGGGTTGTTAAAAGTCCGGACTGTGTGGTAAAGGGTTATAAAAACAGAATTTACAAATCATTCTGATTTCATCTTAACTCTTCATCAGAGGATGAGATATCAGACAAGCCCAAATTGAAAGCCCATTTGCAGACAAATCAAATGTGGCTCAAATTATGGAATTTGTCTTTAATAAATTGATAAGGTAGAAAACAATGTTTTCAAAAGGCTTTTTTGCAATGGACATTACAACTCGGGATTGTGTGGTAAAGGGTTAAATCTATCCAAATTGAAAACATTTGAAGATCATAAATCAATATGGGTTGCTTACCTTGTCTGGGAATGCATCGAAAGAGGTTCTGACAGGGTCCCTGCTTCCAAACTTGGAGGATTTGAATCTACGAATGATATCCTGCAGAGTGGCCGCAACTAGAAAGTACTGCTGACGGAGTCGAAGCTCCTTGCCTTCAAAGAACTGCAAATAAACCAATCACATACAAAATTTAAAAGGCAGGTAACAGATACAACTACTTTTTTTGTGAAACTTTCCGAATGCAAACTCAAATTGTTTTCATTCCCCTAATGATCGAAATAATGGTCGTATGGGGTTTTAAATCAGTGGCCATTGCTCACATAGTATAAAAGTCGCTTAATACAACAGTAATTCAGTAAAAAATCACTCTGGCGGATTTGAAAAGCGTTGTTTAAGAAATCAATCCCTGCATAGACATCGTAGGATGTATAAGACTGACTGTACATTATTGAAAAACTGAATATATCTCTTTAACTTACGTTATCATTTGGGTAAAGTACCCTGCTGATGTTTTCAGCCTGATTTCTGTCACATACTGCATTGATGTACTCTCCATTGTTAACTGAAATAATACAGAACAGTAAGTAAAGGTAAATGTCTAACTTTTTCTAACCGTCCATGTCTGGTTTAACCTTTCACCCGACAATAAAATTTTCCTTTGTCCAAATTGTTTTTTTAACTTTCAAAAAGTAGAAAACATTCTTGGAAAAGAAGAAAATGTTGATTACACTTCAGAAGCCTTCTTTTCTGTCAGGTTGGTTAAAACAAAGGATTGTATGTTACAAGACTAAAGATGTATAAAAACAACAAGAAAAGTTTATTATGACATGACTCTGCAAACACA
This sequence comes from Hippopus hippopus, assembly GCA_946811185.2. NCBI lineage: Eukaryota > Metazoa > Mollusca > Bivalvia > Cardiida > Cardiidae > Hippopus > Hippopus hippopus. The sequence goes on along the minus strand of OX328097.1, from coordinate 5,303,847 downwards.
ACTTTTTCTTTATCTAAATAATTATTGGCCATGTGGCCGGGTAGCTCAGTGCTTAGCGTATCTGGCTCATGACATGGCGGTTGCTGGTGCAATACCTGGTTAAGGCAAACTTTCTTTTTCGGCAATTTTTTGCCTCTCACCTCTGATGCATTTGAGAAAAGTACTAAGTGGCTTGGAAAAAAACTTGTGTCAGTACTGGTGTGAGAATGCCAGGAAACACATGTGTAGGTGCAATGACCGCTGTGATATGACCTAAGCCATTAAAATGGTGTTAGCTCCAATACAAAGTACAAATAATAATTAATGATAACATTAGAGCTCATTAAGTAAGTTACTACTGCTTAGTCATCCATTTAACACATGACAGCTTTATAATTGGGTAATTGAGATGTACAAGAAATCCTTAACATCAGAAATATCAGCATTTTTTTAAAGTACTAACTCCTTAATAGATGACAAGTATTTTAGATTTATCCATTTTGAAGCATTTGAAGGTGACTCATTAATTGTGTGGTTCAAATGATTTCATATGTGTTTTGACTAGTTAACGTACAAAAAAACTTAGACTTGTCCAAATTAAAAGTACCTGCAGACGACAAAATAAATGTGACTCAAAAATTGAAATTTATATTTGGAGGGTTAGAAAAAATTGTGGGAAAGGAGAAAGTGCTGGTTACCAGCATTTCCCCCTTTTCCCACGATGATTTTAAAGTTCTTCCTCAGGGTTGTTAAAAGTCCGGAATATGTGGTTAAGGCTTAAGAGTTGAAAACATTCTGGCGAAAGGAAAAAATGTTTGTTACCAGCATTTTGGCCTATTTCCATGATGTTTTCAACAGTCTTCCTCCTAAGGGATCACAAAAACACAGAACTGATATTACTGGGTAGACACAAATACTTACAGAATCTTAAGTTGAAGCTGTTAGGTGCCTTGGCAGACCAAAGTCTCATGGTATTAACTGTATTGTTACCATAGCCAGGGATAGGTGTATCATAGGGCATAGCAAATATCACCTGTTTGTACAAGTAAAATTAAACCCTTTTCCGCACAATCACAGGTTTTACTGAGCAAAGAAGCGTTTCAAAAAACATTGTGGGAAAAGGAGAAAATGCTGGTAACCAGCATTTTCTCCTTTTTCCACAATGTTTTCTGACCCGTCAAGAACAAATTCAAACATTTGATCCAAATTAAATTTGTTGTATGAAAATGCTTTCAGTTTGGGAAAATCTTAGATTTTGTTGTTAGGTAAACAGTTAAATCTTAGCATGTTATCAGAGAAATTAGTAAAAACATGATTATTTTGAAGATGGGACATTTCAAAACTGCCTTGAAACTGTTATATAAGTATCTTCCTTTTCTAGAAGGTGTTACTTTCAATAATCTAGCAATCTAGGGGCATCAATTGCAGAGCAAATTCTATCTCAATTACTGGTTATTTCAGACAAAACCATCGTTTACATGAATGTAGGCACACAACTACATGATTTCTTCCTCTAATCCATTCCTCACTAGTTCTTTACTACACGACAAAATATCAGGCTAGACCAAATTGAAAGCATTTACAGACGACAAATTGATGTAACTCAAAATATGAAATTTGTTTTGGGAAGGGTAGAAAACATTGTGGGACAAGGAGAAAATGCTGGTTACCTGCATTTTCTCCTTGTCCCACAATGTTTTCAAAAGCTTTCTTTTTCTGGGTCGTTGAAAGTCAGGATTGTGTGGTATATGGTTATACTTGTATATATTCAAGGCAGTTATAGACTTTTTACCACATGGCAAAATTTTAGACCTTTCCAAATCGAAACCGATCACAAATGAAAAATTCAACATGGTCCAAATGATGGGATTTGCTTTGGAATGGATAGAAAACATTGTTGGAATGGAGAAAATGCTGGTTACAAGCATTTTCTCCCTATTTCATTAAGATTTTGAAGTCTTTTTCCTCATTGTCGTTAAAACTTGGGATTATATGGCAAAGGGTTACAGTTAACCTTTTACCACACAATTCCGAGATTTAAGGATCCTTAGCAAGAAGGCTTTTGAAAACATTTTGGGAAAAGGAGAAAATGCTGATTACAGCATGTTATCTTTTTCCAAAAACAGTTTTCTCCTCTGTCAAAGGCAAATTCAGTTATTTCAGCCACATCTAATTTGTCATCTTTTACAAATGTTTTCAGTTTGGATATGTCTGAATTTCTATCATGTGGTAAAGCATTAAATAGATTAAAACAGAAATACTAGACATGGCTTACCTGAGTATCCACCCACTTAGCCTTTCCGTCTTTGTGCTCCACATGGCCATAAAAGTTGACAGGTAGCACATATTCTGGGCGGGCCTTCTCCCATGGGTTACCATATCTCAACCAATCATCTGGCTCTTCCATCTGTTAAAATATAAAAGGTTGAAAGAGACAGTAAGTTACTAACAGTCTTTTGGAAGAAACTTTAAACCTAGTTCCTTTGTGACGGTGCTATACATCCAGAATACTAAATAACCAGATCTAACTTGGGATGGGTTTGGGCCTGTTTATTTCATGCTTTCTGGTAGGTTATTGAGAAATAACGGTTAAATATATTTCAATATTTCATGGTTACGACCAGTGAAAAAAAAATGATTTTTATACTTTAACTCTTCAATTGAAAGCGAAAACAGTTGTTCCTCGCACTAGTTACCTAGGTAAAATGCGCGTGCCTCTCAACCAGATGGAAATATGATGTAATTTTTATCCTACATTTCTTGTGCTTGATGTAATATTGTAATGCGTCGCTATGTGGAGGGGCTACGCCATGGGGAATAACCAAAAAGAACTGTACTGGATTTTGATGTAAGTTCCTCCCAAAGAGGATTAAAAGCATGAAATAAATAGAATATTTGTTTTTTTCGGTGAAAGATAAAAAATTTATTTTATCTTGTGAACATCATCGGTAATATTTTCACTCGTGGCTGCGCCACTCATGAAAATATTACTGATGATGTTCACTCGATGAAATAAATTTCAATCTTTCACTGTAAAAAACAAATATCCTCTATATCTTACACTATCCCCATAACATAACAAACAGCATGCTAGGGGGTAACCCATATGGGCAACCAGTAGAGCCCATAACTAACCGCAAAATCATCTCAAATAATGCACATGTAATCTGTCCTTTTTTTTGTTTTCAGTGTTAGATGTTGTTTGTACAATCATGTGTTTCAATGGCCCTGAAAAAAGCAGCACTTTCAAAACGTGAGAAAAAGGATAAAATACTGGTAACTAACATTTCATCCTTTTCCCACTCTGTTTTCTACTCTACCAAAGACATATCCAATCACATCAAAATTGAAAGCTTTTGCAGACGTTTAATTAAGAGTAACTCAATGATAGAATTAGTCTGTGACAGAGTAGAAAACATTGTGGGAAAAGGAGAAAATTATGGTTACTAGCATTTTCTCCTTTTTACCACATTGTTCTCAAAATTTTTGTTCTTAAAGGTGGTCAAAATAAAGGGTTAACCCTTTTATTGCTTATGTCAATTCTGTGACTTTTCACTGCAAAATTTACTCCAACTTTCTAAAGATCCCACGATATTTCATCATAACTGCTTTATAATAGCTTACAAGTACTCAAATTACAAACTGTGCAGAAAACAACTCCAATCTGTGAAGTCTGAATCGTGCAAAATTGTCCCTGAAGATCAAAATACACAACTCCCTAATGTTTCTCCCACCCCCCACAAAAAAATAAAAGCATTTTCAGACGACAAAATACTGTATACAAGGATATATCTGTGAGTCAAAAAATTTGCAAATTACCGATTATGGACATTTTGCGTACAGAAATTTTTTGTGAATTAAAGACACTCATTATTTGACGGCATACTTATGATACAATACATGAATAGAAAAGATGGCGAATTTTTCGAATTCGCGAAATCGCAAAATTTTCCATGTCGCAAAACTTTCCACTTATTCAGTACATGCTGCATAAATGATTGAATTTCTGTTTAAAAGTGTAAAAAACATTGTAGAAAAAGAAGAATAATTAAAAGATTGGACTGTTTGGTACAGCCTTAAACCTCAACTCATTTTGATAACCCCTTTGCCACACAATCCCGAGTTTTTAACGACCCCGACAAAAAAGCCCTTTGGAAACATTGTAGGAAATGAAGAAAATGCTGGTAACCAGCATTTTCTCCTTTTTCCACAATGATTTTTACCCTATCAAAGACAAAAATCATCATCTGAGCTTAATTTATCATCTGCAAATGCTTTCAGTTTGGTCCAGTCCAAAATTTAGTCATCTGGAAAAAAGTTAACAATATTTTACAAGAATATTGTAGTCTGCTGTAAATTTGTTTAAGGATGTAGAAATTGTACAAATACATATATCTTCCAACATTGTACATATTACATAAACATTTTTTACCTGGGTAATTTTAGCACTAAATATATGGTTACATTATGTTTTACCCTTTACTCTCTACAACTACAAGAGCGACAAAATATATTTTAGACCTGACTCAAAGCATTTGCAGATGACAGTTCTTCCACTGATTCAAATTGAAAGTATTTGAAGGCGACGGATTGAATGTGACTCACATGATGGGATTTGTCATTTGTCACAGGACAGACAAGATTGTAGGAAAAGGAGAAAATGCTGGTTACCAGCATTTTCTCTTTTTCCCCACAATGTTTTCAAAAGCCTTCTTCCTCAGGGTTGTTAAACATGGGATTGTGTGGAAAAGGGCTTAAGCAATGGATTATTTTTCTTCGAAAAGGTGGTGGTGACCAGCATTTTCTCCAATCCCTGCAATGTTTTAAAAAGTCCTTTTCACCAGGGTCACTAAAACTGTGGTTTGTTTGGTAATGGGTTAAAGTGCTGGAACTTGCTTAACTCTTTACCAAACGACGAAATTTTAGATTGGTCCAAATTGAAAGCACTTGCAGACGACAAAATAAACGTAACTCAAAAATTGAAATTTGTTTCCAGCAGGGTAGAAAACATTGCCAGCATTTTCTCCTTTTCCCACAATGTTTTCAAAAGGCTTTTTCTTCAAGGTCATTAAAACTCGGGATTGTGTGGTAAAGAGTTAAGCTGCTTTTGAAGACAATTTTGATCAAGATCAAACTTACAAAACATGCAATCTGATCTAACATCAAAATTGCTTTTATTCTGGATAGATGTTCTGACCAAAGAACATTGAAACATCCGCATTTCCACTGTTATTGCTACATGTAATTGCACTCTTTACCAAATGACAAATTTTTAGAATTGTTGAAATTGAAAGCATCTGCAGAAAACAAAATAAATGCAACTAAAAAATTCTAATTTGCTTTTTTTTTCTTCTTTTTTTATTGAAGCTTAGAAAACATTGTGGGAAAAGGAGAAAATGCTGGTTACCAGCATTTTCTCCTTTTCCCACAACGTTTTCAAAAGGCTTCTTCTTATGGTAGTTAATACTTTGGATTGTATGGATAAGCTTTTAAAGGGTTATAGATCCATTTCATAAAATCAGTGCAAAAAGGGTTCATAAAAGATTTGCATGTCATGAGCCCAATTTATCAAATTACCATATTTCTCCTAATAAAAGCTCCCAGGAGCTATGCAAAACATAGATAGGGAGCCTTTATTTTTGTACCCAATGTGCAAAGCAAAAAGTCTGTCCAATTTTGTATTTCTTTGTGTTTTACTGAGTGTTAAGAGGAAATATTAATCAAATTAGAGGAAATATTCATCAAATTCTTCAAATATTGTTATTTTAAAGGGGGGGTACCATTAGGGAGGGTGCTTTTAATAGGAGAAATATGGTACTTTGACTGAAAACTTCTTTAACCTATTACCACACAATCCCAAGTTTAAAAACTCATAGGAAGAAGCTGTTTGGAAACATTGTGGGGAAAGGGAGAAAATTCTGATAACCAGGTTTTTTTGTCTTTTTCCAACAATATTTTCTACCACATCAAAGACAATTTAATCCATCATCTGAGCCACATTGAGATTGTTGTTTGCAAATGCTTTCAAATTGGGACGAGTCTAAAATTTAATCATGTGGTAAAGAGTTTGAGGTTCATTTCAGTAATTCAGCATCCTCATGTTTAACTTTTTACCACATAATGCCGATATTTAACAAATCTGAGGAAGAAGCCTTTTGGAAACATTATGGGAGAAGGAGAAAATGCTGGTTACCAGCATTTTCCCCTTTTCCCATTATGTTTTCTACCCTATCAAAAAAAAAAAAAATCAGATCATTTGAGCCACATTAAAATTGTCGTCTGCAAATGCTTTCAATTTGAATGGGTACAAATCTTTATCGTGTGGTAAAGAGTTAATAAAAGATCTGCATGTCATGAGACATATTTATCTAATTATTTGAAGTGAAAAAAAACTCTGTACAGAAAAGTGTTAGCATAATATCTCCTTAATTCTTTACCAGATATCTCTGTCTCTGATGATTTCTGTCAAAAATAGGGTTGAAAACATCATGGGAAAAGGAGACAATGTTTTCAAAAGCCTTTTTTTCAGGGTCTTTAACTCTTTACCACACGAGAAAATTTTAGACTGGTCCAAATTGAAAGCATTTGCAGACGACAAAATAAAGGTGACTGAAAAATTAAAATTTGGTTTGGGAAGAGTAGAAAACACTGTGGGAAAAGGAGAAAATGCTGGTTACCAGCATTTTCTCCTTTTCCTACAATGTTTTCCAAGGGTTTCTTTCTCAGGGGCGTCAAAAGTAGGGATTGTGTGGTAATAGGTTAAAACACAGGATTGTGTGGTAAAGAGCTAAAGCATTTGAAGGTGACAATTCAGATGTCTCAAAGGATTAAACTTTTCTTTGAATAGGTTAAAAACATTGAGAGAAAAGGAAACATCTGATTACCAGCATTTTCTCCTTTTCCTGCAATGTTCTTAAAATCTTTATCCTCATACAACATGGAACTGTATGATAAAGGATTAAAGTCCTTAATGATGCAGAAGGCTTTTGAAAACATAATGAGAAAAGGAGGAAATGCTGGTAACCAGCATTTCCCCTTTTCCACAACGTTTTCTACCCTTGCAATGACAAATACCTTGATTTGAGCCATGTTCATATTGTGTCCTCTCCAAATGCTTTCAATTCCAGACCCGCAACCATAAGGTCCCAAGTTCAATGCTCAGGATTTGTTGTGAACTTTGGGACTGGTTACTGCTTTGAACAAGTCGAGGGTGACTGCAATAGTTTAAGTCTTACACATATGTTACACATCTGGGTTATTTCTACTTATTAACCCTTTACCATACATTCCCATTTCAGGAATCTGTGGCTTTGAAAGCACTATGGGAAAAAGAGACAATACAAGCATTTTATTCTTGTCCCACAATGCTTTCACCCCTTTCAACGAATCCATCCTTGCAAGTACATTCAATCTGTCATCTGCAAATGCTTTGATATGATAAAATTTCATACTTGGTAAATTGTATACATCAACTGGCTTTAAGGCTTTGGCTTTATGTATAAATTATACACATTATCCTCCAATAATAACAAATCCTATCAAAGCAAATGAAGCCTGAGAAATATGCCCACTGCAGAAAATGCACTTGAATACCATTTTATCGTATTTTGCACTCACCCAAATGGAAAAATTTAAGTACATGTGTATTTTCAGGACTATCGAAAATTGGAGATGTGAAAGGTAATGAAGAGAAACACACAAAAGAAAGAGTGCCTGATGGCCGTGTATTGCTCCACTGTCTTAACAGTAAGTAACATCAACAGAAACACTTAAGTTTAAGAAGCCTGTATGAAATAAAACTTCATAGAGAAAATAAGCCTTCCCCAAAAAGTCCTATCTTTTGTACATGCTATGATGCTGTCCATGAATACAAGCAAACCTGATCAAGCATTATTCACACCAAAATAAATGAACTCTGACAAAGAGAATTTTGACCAGAAAATTTTCAAAAATTTAGTGCATGAGATGTAAAGTTTGGGAAAAAATGAAGTGTTACAAACCTTGCTTTACTGAGAAACTCAGCACATCAAAGCGCAAGCATTGACATCAAAATCAATCATCATAAATGAAAACTGCATATTTAGACATCATAAGCTTAACTATAGCTTGTTATCACCAAGAATTTGGCCAAACCAAAAGCAGCCATGTTCTTTGCTGAATCAAAATCATTTAGAAAATAATCTGAAAGAGGTCAACCAAAGGATCATTTTAACTAATCAAATGTTATGAAGTGTAGTTTCTTTAAAGTAAGATGGGTAGTTTCAGAGATGTATGAAGAAAAGTCATTGTATACACAGACACACATGCATGCACACACACACACACACACACACACACACACACACACACACACACACACACATGCAAAAAGACACTGGATCATGACATATGCTTGCTGGCCTTTGGCCAGTGGAGCTCAAAAGTGAAATCTAAATAGATGTTAGAAAACTATGCCAATTTACCTGCCAACCATTTTCAATCCTCTGCGAAAAGATCCCATAGTCATAGCGCAGACCATAGCCGTAAGCAGCCAGACCAAGTGTTGCCATGGAGTCAAGAAAGCAAGCAGCTAGACGACCAAGACCTCCGTTCCCAAGACCAGCATCCTCTTCAATTTCCTCTAGTTCTTCAATATCAAGGCCCATCTGATAAAAAAGATAGGATCCACATACAACGTACATCTTTGAAAATGAAAGCTTATTAATACTTGAGTTCAGGGTCTGTATTCACCAACTATTCTTGAGAGCACCTTTAGTCAAATCTAAAAAGTAACACAACTTCTGATTGGATGAACCATTTGGTTTAACCAGTCAGAAGCTGTGTTACTTTCAAATCTAGAAAATTCTTGAGAATAAGAGTATGAATTTTCTTAGGAACTGTTGGTGAATACGGACCTAGCTTTTCATATTTTATATTTATATTTTATGATAAAGTATTTCTATGCTTGGGATCTTGTGTAGCCCACTCCTTAAGTCTTTACCAAATGACAAAATTTTAGACTCATCAAACTTGTAAGTTCTTGCAGACGATAAACTATATGTGGCTAAATGTGAGGAGTTTGTCTCTGAAAGGTTGAAAAACATTTGGTTACCAGCATTTTCTCCTTTTCCCATGATGCTTTCAAATGGCTTCCTTTGTTGTTTAAAAACTGGGATTGTACAATAAAGAGTTAAAGTATTGGATTATAAATCAAGAGGCCTTGGTTCAATCCTCACTCACAGTTCTTGTCTATTCAAAGGGGTGTGTTTTGAACCAGTAACTCTTTACCAGACGACAAAATTTCAGCCTTTTCCGAATTGAAAGCATTTGAAGATGACTATTTCAGTGTTTCTCAAAATGGTGCAATTTTTTTTGATAGGGTAGAAAACATTGTTGGAAAAGGAGAAAATGCTAGTTACCAGCATTTTCTCCTTTTCCCACAATGTTTTCAAAAGGCTTTTTTCCAAAGGTCGTTAAAATGACATTTTGTGGTAAAGGGTGTCATCTACAAGTGTTTCAATTTGGCTGAGTCTGAAGTTTTTTTGTGTTAAGGATAGGACACCCTAATGGGATTCGTGTAACATCGCCTTTCATCGCCAAAATTGTACAGATTCGGCTAAGACTCGGGTAATCCGTAATCAATGTTGGGAACCAGCGTGTATTGGCCGATCGATTAAGGATTACCCAAGTCTTAGCTGAATCTGTACATTTTTTGTGGCGATGAAAGGTGATATCGCAAGAATCTCAATAGGGTGCCCTATCCTTAAGATGGCAAAGAAACAGTCAGAAAAGGTCAAAAAGCATACAATTACCTGATACATGGCTTCATCACAGGAGCTCTGTATCCCCAGGTTTACCATGGTGTTGGAGAGGGTGCGTCCCATGTAAAACTCCAAAGACAAGTAGTAAACTCTCTGGAATGAAAAATAAAAGTCATTTCAGAAACAGTTGTAATGCTGATTATCTATACTTTTTAAAAAATGTTGTCTGCTGCAAACATATTGACCACTTTACCAAACAATCCTGAGTTTAAATGATTCTAAAGAGGAACTTTTGAAAACATTGTGGGGAGAAGAAGAAAATGCTGGTAACCAGCATTTTCTCCTTTCCCTACAATTTTTTCCACTTTCAAAGACAAATCCCACTATTTGAGTTCCATTTAATTTTTTGTCTGCAAAATGCTTTCATTTTGTTTAAGTCTAAAAGTCTGTCTTATGGTATTAAGAGTTAACTCTTTACCAAACCAACAAAATTTTAGTCTTTCTCCATTCTTTTATGCATATATAATGTGCACCCATTTCTATGGCATGCACACCTTTTGCTTGCAATTTTCCAATGTACAAAGCATTTTGCAAACTAAAAAACTGAATGCGGCTCATATGATGAGATTTGCCGGTGAAAAGGTAAAAAAACATTGTTGAAAAAGGAGAAAATGCAGGCCATCTTTTCTCTTTCCCCCCCCCCCCCACCCCACCAGTGAAGAAGAGCTATCAGAAATTCGTATGAGGGACAGCTCACAAGCAGACTCAGATTCCACCTGCAGAATCAGAACGTAGGTGAGATGCTATTCTAATAACTATCAGAAAACCTGATGCTTGCACATAAACTACCTGTACTTGAAGCTTTATGTCAACTTGTATCCATCATCAATTTATGAACTGCTTGTTTGTTTGGTGTTACAACATTATATATCACTGGCAGTAATTCAGTCATACCACAGCACCCAGTATACCTATCCATGTAATCTCGGGTTTTTTTGCACGCTAGTACAACCATATTCTCTGCTCAACACTCTTTCCAAGCCACTGGCAGTTTTCCTTTATGAACACCACCAAAACCATGTTTTATCTCTTTATTAATTGTTTCTCTTTGCAAGATGTTTAATGCCGATTCCAACACTTTTTCTGTAATCTTGCAACAGCAAGTGCATTTATCCCTGTTGTCCCTGAGTTTCTTTTGTCAGTACTTCAGAAAGTATTCTTTCCAAACTACTGGCTACTTTCCCACGTAACCATTGTTGAAACAGTGATACAGTGTAAATGACGAATGAATCCTGTTCCAATGACTAGCATCAATCCTCTTAACTCTTTACCACACAATCCAGACTTTTAATGACCCTGAGAAAGAAGGCTTTTGAAAACATTGTGGGAAAAGGAGAAAATGCTGGTAACCAGCATTTTCTCCTTTTACCACAATGTTTTCTACCCTTTCCAAACCAAATTTCAATTGTTCAGTCACGTTTATTTTGTCGTCTGCAAATCATGCTTTCAATTTGGACCAGTCTACAATTTTGTCATGTGGTAAAGAGTTAAAGAAATTAGCTAGGTTGGGCTGGTTATTAATGGTATCCAACCATCCCATTCAGTAAAAAGGTGCACTCTTGGCAGTGTAACTCTTTACCAAACAAGAAAATTATAGACTCGTCCAAATTGAAAGCATTTGCAGACCACCAAATAAATACGGCTCAAATATTAAAATTTGTTTGGGAAGGAAAGAAAAAATTGGGGAAAAGGAGAAAATCCTGGTTACCAGCATTTTCTCTTTTTCCTACAATGTTTTAAAAAAGGCTTCTTTCTCAAGGTCATTAAAAGTTGGGATTGTGTAGTAAAGAGTTAACTCTATTACCACATGACAAAAATGTGGACTTGACCAAATTGAAAGCTTTTGCAGATGACAATTTAACTTTGGCTCAAATAATGGTAACCAGCATTTTCTCCTTTTCCAACATTGTTTTCAAAAGGCCTTTTTATTCAGAGTCCTTAAAACTTGGGATTGTGTGGTAAAGTTTAAAATAACAGGTTGGTCGTTTTACAACAGGTAACTCTGTCTACTTTTATTACATCAGAATTATGACGTCATTGTACCGATTTGAATCTGAATCCTCTTACAGATGCACCTTTACAGCCAGAGAGTAAACAAACACTGTTACAGCTTTACAATGAGTAGAATCTAGATAGCCGTGTAAACGTAGATAAAAAAACGATATAAGGTGTGTGGTAAAGAGACGCCAGGGATTTGTCTTCGATTTAAACCGGAAACTGTGGTTATGTCTGTGGCTAACCACAATAGAATGAAATGCATTTTCTATCTGTGGTAATCTGTGCAACCTTGCAACTGTCAGGGGCAACATTTGGCACGAAGGTACAAGAATGATTATAATTTCATAAAATAAAGACAAAATTGGTTACAAAACTGGATGAAAATAACTAAAGATGCATCTTTAATTGATGTGTGCTATTGATTGTGTAACACTCCCAGAAGTCTTCGCAAAATTCTTGAGCAAATTCTGAAATTATCTTAACCCTTTACTTGTGTACACAATCCCAGGTTTTAACGACCACGAGAAAGGAAAATTTTGAAAACAGTGTAGGAAAAGGAGAAAATGCAGGTAACCGGCAATTTCTCCTTTTCCCACAATGTTTTCTACCCTTCACAAAACAAATTTCAAATTTTCAGTCACTTTTACTTTGTCGTCTGCAAATGCTTTCGAATTGGACAAACCTAAAATTTTGTCGTTTGGTAATGAGTTAACTACGCAATTCCAAGTTTTCTTCACCCTGAGGAAGAAAACATTGGGATGAAAACGGAGAAATGATGGCCATCCGCGTTTTTTCTTTTTGCCACAATGTTTTCAAAAGCTGTCTTCCTCTGCAATATTTAACACATGAGTGTTAACTTAAAGGGTCAACAAAGATAAACTACAGAGAGAGAAGGCTGATGTTACTGCTACCAGAACTCAAAATTCCTTGAAACAACACAGCTACATGTATCTAAAGATAAGATGGGGAATTCACAAGTTAACCTTTTACGACAAGCACCTGAGTTTTAATGACCCTGAGGTAAAAAGCATTTTAAAACATTGAGAGAAAAGAAGAAAATGCTGGTAACCAGCATTTTCTCCTTTTCCCACAATGTTTCTACTCTTCCAAAAGAAAAATCTCATCATTTGAGTCCCAGTCATTTTCTTGGTCTGCAAATGCTTTTGATTTGGCCAAGTTTATAATTTTGTTGTGAGGTGCCGGGTTAAAATAAGTTAACCCCTTACAAAAACAATTCAGACTTTTAGTAAGAAAGTTTTTGAAAACATTATGAGAAAAGGAGAAAATGCTGGTGACCAGCATTTTCTCCTTTTCCCTCAATGTTTTCTGCCCTTTCCCAGATAATCTCCACCATCTGAGACACTTTTTATTTGTAGTCTGTGAATGTTTTGAATTTTGGATGAGTCTAAAATTTTGTCGTGAGGTGAAACGTTATAAATTTGTATATCTGTTAACTTTTTCAATGAAACCTTTCCATTGGGTATTCTACTATGAGGAAAATAATTAAGTTTTACACCCAGGCAGCAACTTGGAAGTTTTAGAAATATTGCTATACTGCAATTAACCCATTTTCAATTAATTGATTGAATGGTGTTTTATGCTGCTTTCAACATTATTTCAGTTATAATTATTATGGTGACAGCTCACATATTAATGTGTTTCCTGGATTTCACCAGTACAAGGCTAGGGCTCTGAAGTGTCTTGCCCAAGGACACTCCCACAAAAAACCCAGTAAGTCCAGTGAGGCTCGAACCCAGGGACTCCATGTTATGAGTCCTACACTTTACCAGTGAGCCATGCAGGACCCCCCCCCCCCACCCTTTTCAGAATACCATTTCAGAATATAAAAAAAATGAACCATTTTACTGAATGTAACACAAACTGTCCCGTTTCTGTATGCTTGCAGAGAAATATATATTTTGTAATATTTATCAATGTTTTACAGATAATTTTGAATTACAGCATAAAATTCTGAATACAGCTAGGTCCCTTTAACTCTTCACCACATGACAAAAATTCAGACCCAACAAAACTGAAAGCATTTGTAGATGACAATTTCAATGTGGCTCAAATGATGCAATTTTTCTTTGATAGGGTAGAAAACATTTTGGGAAAAGGAAAAAATGCTGGTTACCAGCATTTTCTCCTTTTTCCACAAGGTTTTCAAAAGCCTTCTCCTTTAGAGTCATTTAAAACCGGCATTGAGTGGTAAAGGGTTAAAATCTGAGCCTGTGAAGATCCAAGATAAGACAGTACAATATGTAACATCTAATCTTGATCTATATATTTCAATTCTCACAAAAGCTTACATAGCTGCTCTCACCCTAAGGGTTCAGGTAATATAAATATTTATTTTGTATTTGTATTGACGCTTTGCCACTCAATCCACTGTTTTCATGAAACTGAGAAAAGTAACTTCTGAAAACATTGTTGGAAACAGAAGAAAATGCTGGAAACCAGCATTTTCTTCTTTTCCAACAATGTTTTCTACCCTTTCACAAACAAAGCACAGTATCTGTGACACCTTTTAATGAATTATCACCTGCAAATCCATTCAATTTGGACAAGTTCAAAATTTTGTCGTACGGTGAAGAGTGAATAATACAAAAGGTCATCAACCCGGATATAGCTATCAAATATACCTTGACAATTCTTTATCTGCTGGGTGCATCTGAAAAACTTTTTATGGTTAGTTAACATCAAAATTCAATCCTTTCCTTTTTCAGGCAAATCAAACTACTATGAGATCAGTGTTAGTGTGTTCTAGTTAGAGCAAGAATAAAAAAATTCTATACGCTCTGCTCTTGGACACACAGATCTACTATTCAGCAACTGCACTATTATTTCAAATTTAACCCTTAACCCTTTACCAAAAAACAAAATTTTGGACTGAAAAAAAAACACTAAGCGTATGCAGAGGCAAAATTAAATGTGCCTAAAATTGTTAAAGTTGTCTTTGATAGGGTAGAAAACATTGTGGGTAAAGGAGAAAATGCTGGTTACCACCATTTTGTCCTTTTCCCACAATGTTTTCGATAGTCATCTTTCTTATGGTCATTAAAAGTCAGCATTGTGTGGTAAAGGGTTAACCCTAAACCAAATGACAAATTTAGGACTTTACCGAACTGAAAGCATGTGCAGATGATAAATTTAATGTAGTTCCAAAGATGACTGCTATCTTTTATAGGGTAGAAAATATTTTGGTGACCAGTTTTTTCTCCTTTACCAACATTGTTTTTTAAAGGTAATCTTCTTCAGGGTCCTTGAACTAAATTAGATTGCATGGCAAAGGCCTATAGAGCATTTCGCTTTTGTAGTTGCCTTTGCGGCCACTGTGGTTCACTAAAAATGTGCAGTCTGATCTTTGATCTAAACTGTCCACTTTGCCGGGACATTCACCTGACCTTACTTTTACTATGGTCTTTTTTCTCTGAAATGGAAAAGTCGGTTTGGGACCTTCCACGCTCTAAATGTCAAATTGTCCACTTAAATCTAACTGTACCAAACAATAAAATCTTACACTTGTACAAATTGAAGGTGTTTAGACGGCTAATCATAAAAGACTAAAACAATAGCATTTGTCCTTGAAAGAAAACATTGTAGGAAAAGGAGAAAATGCTCCTTACCAGCATTTTCTCTGTTTCCCATGATTTTTCCAAGAACCTTCTTCCTCAGGGTCTTTAAAACTATGGACTGTTTGATAAATAGTTAGCTCTGTTTCAGACATAGCCATGTTTATGTCACTTAAATGGGATACTTTGGAAAACATTGTGGGGAAAAAAGAAGATTATACTCGAAAGAGGTAACCAGTATTTTCTCCTTTCCTAACAATGTTTTCTAAGCTGTCGAAGATCGATTTATTTGAGCTGCAGTATGCCATCCCCTCATGCTCCCAATTTAGACAAGACTGGAATTTCAACAGCTTGTAAAGGGTTAAAGCTTGAAATAATAGCTGCAAGTGTGACGAGTTTTTATATAAAAATAAGCAATTTATCCTGCATTTTCTTCTTCCTGTTTCACACTTTTGAACTCTTCAGCAGATAACAAAACTTTAAGCAGGGTTTTCCCTGACCACAAATTTTCTGCATGATCCCCAAAATTTATGTGTGCCTTTCTTTATTCATTTGAACGAGGAGTCAAATAATTCCCGAACCATGAAGTCTAGGGAAAAAGTCTGTTTAAGACACATCTATTTTCAAAGCATTAAATTTTGCAGCTCTAAGTGAAAATAAATGTGGCTGAAAAGGTAGGCAGTGTTTCGGAGAGCTTTGTAAACATTGTGAGAAAATATCACAATGCTGGTCACTAGCATTTTCTCCTTCCCCTCTCATCCCCATATTTTCAAAAGCCTTTTCATCTAAGTATTGTTCTGATAAGATTCTTCCATTTCTCTACAAATAAAACTGCCAAAGATGATAACAGTTGAATGACCTTTTGCAGATTAATCAAATTCTGGTAAATATATGCACAACTCTGCAAAAGGTGTCAATGTTTTTCAACATCTTTGGAGTTTGAAAATATTTCTCTTTACCATCTAATTTCATATTTTCTTTAAAAAACGAGCTAGCTGGTCTCTGTTTATCCTCATTAATCCTTCACACAATGTTTACTCTTTACACCTTGCAGATTCCATTGGGTCTGGTATACCTGCGTTAGACAGCTAAATGATAGACAATCCCTTTGCTCATGATGACCAAGTTGTTTCTTTGCAATTAGATGAAAGGTTTACACAGATTCAGAGTTAATCTATCCATTTCTGTCACAAATAGTCTGTTGTTAAGAATGAGGGAAGCAAGATTTAAAGCTCAAATGTAAATAAAATGTTCAAATAAACAAAATACATCGTCTAGGGGCAAGTACTATGCTACATAAAAAGTGTAATGTGCAAAGGCTTGGTCACCCATCCTAGCAATAACCACAATGCATGCTGCTAAACCTTCATGGAGCGATTTTGTTTTTCAAAGTTTTCACCTTTTATTTACAAATGTTTAACAAGAAAAATGCATGCTGGTGCAACCACTTGGCCAGAGTTGTGAATTCAGTGAGCATGCCTAGTCAAAAATTATACTTCCGCAATCTTACTTCAGTAGCTCTTGTACAAGGCTGATGTGTCTGATCTTTATCCATAAGTATGCTAGAAAAAATAGTTTTCTTTTTCCTTATTTGGAATATGAAATTAAAACATCACCAAATTAGAAAAGCGGGCAGCCATTTTGAATCTGTAGTTAACACAATACCAGGCGTAACTTGATAAGACAAGCACAATTCCGCCGATAAGATTATGAATAATAACCATACTACTTTAAAAATAACAATGACAAACCTACATATCAAACAAATTGGGTTACGTCAGCCGAACAACTTCAATTATGATCGCTTCACTTTAACAGAACAGAAGAGAACATCACGTGCCGAATTGTGTGTTTCGACGGATCAGAGACCTGTATCATGTAATGTCTGATCTGAGTCTACTTCTTTCGAGCGCTCTCTTTTGTGTGTGTTGATCATTCAAAGAAATATAAGTGTCGATGTCATATTGATAAATCTTTAGTCTAGATTGTCGTAATCAAGATCGGGTATTTCGGTGCATAACACGTCAGACACGCGAGTGTTTCGGTGATTGTCTCCACGTAAATCAATGATCGGTGTATACAAACAACATCATTCTTCTCAAGAACGATTAATACGTTGAATAAATGTGTTGATGAAAAATAAAAGAAGAAAAATCCTGCGTACTTATGTCAGTTACCTGAAGCCAACAATGAAAAAATAGGGGTGTTTCGGTGCTATTTCGGTATTTCGGTGATTCGTCGGACCGTCTACAGGTAGTAAATGAGAGATACAGTAATATTCTAAATAATATCCTCAAACAATTGAAATTGCTAAATTTCTTGCATAGAATAAGTTTGCTCACAGTTTGTATCTGAACACGTATATCTTCAACAGAACACAAAGCATAACTTGTGATGCATCTGATAACTATTTAAATCACGATCAGACAGTACAAAACATGCACTCTGATCTTGAATCTACCCTTTCAGCTTTTTTGTAAAGCAAAATATTCTGGCAAGAAACAAACTTCAGATTGAAATACATGTATTTGGTAAAGGTTCTTTTGCAAAAACTCTCTGTTTACTCTTTTGGCACCAAATACATGAGCTATGCTCTGCAAAAAGGGGCTTAGTGCATGCAACTCTGTGATCCATTATACCAAGCAAGTCATAACATAATTATGGACCCTCTCGAATCCGTTTTGTTTAACAGAGACTGAATCATGTGGTGTACTTTTCACATCCATAATGTAAAAGATAGCAAAAAGTTTCTGCCTATGTCAGCCTCCTAGATTGCAGGCTGACATGGGTATATACTTTTTGCAGATGCATTAAACCCCATTTTCACATATAAAGTTCACCTCTTTTGATGCCTAAAAATACACATCAATGAAACTGAAAGGTTTTTATCACATAGGCTTAATTTAACAAGTGGACAACACAGATGAAAGATTAGACTACACAGAATGTGCAGTCTGATATCGATCTATGTCATCTGCAAAAGCCTGTGTTTTTGCCTACTATGCTAAAAGGTTTAAGTTAAATTAGAGATACATGCCTCTACTGAAGTAGCTAATCAACTGCAATTTGCAAAGATAAAAAAAGAATTGTAAGCCTTGTTTTATCTCCTATAAAATAAATATAAAATTTGAAACCTTTGGGTCCCTGTCGTAGTAATGCTGCTGTGTCCGAATCCATCTTCCTGTCAAATGATCACGGACGGTATGAGCTAAAGCGAAGTAGTAGTCCCTTGGAGTGGAAACATTTCTGTCTTTCACCAGAGTGTAGTGCAAGTGACGGTTGAATGTCTTCTTAATGTTAGAAACGTTTTCAACCGGTGCAATTCCTCGAATACTGATTTGTTTTCGTTTATCATGGTCTGTCTGTGGTGCAGCCATGATTTCAACAGTGCCTTCTTCTTCTACCCGTTGCAAATTTACACTAAATATCGATGTCTATTCGACTACGCTCTGCTGGCGATACACTGCCCTTGATAAGGTGAAGGTCACTTGCTGAGTCGGGTTTATGTGGTTGAGTTCAACATTGCAAAGAATACTCGAGTAAGAAGTAAGCCATACATAGACCTGATGAAGAATTTAGACATTGGAAGATCGTTTCTAAAAATATTAAGTCTTTTGTGGTTCAGTATGAGTAGAAAAAATAAAATGTAACCACACCAGCAATTGCTTCTTTTTTCTCATTGTTTTGCATGTTGTAGAAAAGTTAGAATCTAGATATTTTTCTCGGTAAGATGTTAAATTAATTCAACTCATCGTTGTAAAAGGAACAGGCTTTGCCTACTAAAACGTGGGGGGGGGGGGGTTTGTTGGGGGGAGAGGAAAGACAAATGAACTCGCATTATAGCATCGGAGGATAGGAATGCAGAGTACAAACCACACAAGTATGGAAAATCGAGGCCCAAGCTCCATAAATATTATTCATTATTTGAAAAAAAAGATAAGAGTAAAGAAAGTTATAAAATTCAGTCTGTCAAAATTGGTGGAAATAAAACAGTAATTCGTAGTTCAAAAGTGGGCCGTTTTGGTACCCATAACATTGGGCCGTTTTGGAAGTGGGCCGTTTTGACCCTATCCCTAAAACAGGTGTGTCTGAAAATACACGTAGATCTAGATAGGTCAATATTTTATGATGCGTTATACTATTGCTAAGTATCGCTAAGTAAGTATACGTTATACTGTAACATGTGACAAGAAATATCTTCAAAAAAGATTAAAGATTGACAACGTAAGAGGTACCAAAATAAGAATTGGGAAACTTTTTTGTGGCTCGATATGAATTCATAAAGAGAAAAAATGAAAAGTAGCCTGACCAGCAGTTACCTCTTTTTCTTCGTTGTTTAGCTAGGTGGCATTTTTTTTCCCCCTCAATACAAACCTATCTGATTTTGGGCATTCGGGGTACAGAACTGGACTAACTGTTCAAAACGACAACCGTTGCTTCGAATTTCAAAATAAAATTAACGTTTACTTAATGAAACAATACCTGATATGATTCATCTAGCTGTGGTAAGCTGTATATGTAACCTATGCACCAGTCATTTATTTAAAAAAAAGCCCCTGCTAGCTAGGGAAATGTAATTTCGGTATAAGCTCAGACATTTGCTGTTCGTAACTCTGTGGAAAAACCATGCATAAATCCTGGTTTCCCTAAAGTCTATCTTTAGAAACTGTTCAAAAATGAGCAGTATAACAATATTATTCGTGAAAACTATTGTTCCTGTTTGAAATAATTAAAAGAAATCTGGAGGAAAACACAGGCTAGAATATTTCCACAGAGACATTGTTTATAGCCATTTTCTCCATTGCTGCTTTATTAGCGGCGAGCTTTAGTTTACACACTGCGTATTAATATTTATCATGTACAGGATAGGGATGCGTCATTGCAGACAGGTCAAATCTTTGCAGAATATATATGACATGTGCAGACAACGCTGGTACCCGTTGTATCTCCTGTTTGTAGAAGATCGAAAACAGATTGCCAGTTTAAAGGTGCCGCACCGCGGCGATATTTCGTGCTCCCAGGATCTAGTTGTCAAAAATTGTCCCATATGAAAACTTGAAAGCAAGCACTTCTGTTGCACTGTTTCATCGCAGAAAATGAAAAGGCAGGTCTTAAATGTATTTCTGGTGTTGATTTGATTTGATGATGAGTAGTCTCGTTTGAGAATTTGAGCATTTCTGTTGCATCCCCCCCCCCCCCGAGAAAATGAAAGGACATGTCTTATGTTTTTCTGGTGTTGATTTATTGATTTCTGTAAAAAGTAGGTGGAAGTTTGTTATTTGTCAAGGAACTATGCTGTACCTGTGCCCACATGACAGAATATAGTCTACCAACCGGATAGGCCTTTTTTGACCGTGATTTTTCAAAGGTAGTTATGTTTCAGGTGAAATAAAAAATAAAAAAAAAAAAAAAAAACTCAAATGGTTGAGGTTCCTTTTTTTTAACTACTGGACATCTATTTGATAGACACAAACAGTAAAGATGTGGGTTTTGTCAATAAAAATACAGCAGAGGATCGAAGATGGCGAATTTCATTCTATGTTCAATGCAGTAAAAAAACGGTTATGTGACACCAAACAGGAACATGGTATACATACCACCCGGAAGGTCCTTTTGTTAAGTACTGTGATTTTTTCAAGAGAAGGTATTTGCGTAATTTTTAAAGAAAAGGTATTTTAGGTTGAATGTAGCTGACTTCGCAGGCTTTTGACCTACTTCTTGGTATTGATATTCTGGAATGAAATTTAAATCTATTTATTTACTATTGGTCAAAACTGTGGGCAAGTTTGTTCAAGTGTTGTAGTTGACGCTGGCTAGACTCAAAACCAGTTGCCGGGCTAGCTCGGTTGGTAGAGCTGCAGTACTAGTGTTCCAGGGGTCGTGAGTTCGGGTCCCACTTCATTGGCGATGAGGTCATTTAGTGAACATGGTTAAGTGATACCGGCGGTCCGTGGGAACGGGGGATGGCTTCCAGAATATCAAGAGGGAGAGGAGCGTTAACTTTGGTTAAACTCATGACCTGTTGATCGGCTGGCTCAGTTGGTAGAGCTATGGTTCAAGTGTTCTGGGGGTCTTAGGTTTGAGTCCCACGTTGGGCACACTTTTTCCCCTTGATTAACTTCACAACGGGTCTCCGCAGACCTATTTGGGGGCAACTTTATGATGACAGTATCAAAGCACTGCTGGCGCTAATAATTCTAAGTGTTAATGTATAACTCATTATTGTACAGTGTCTTCGTGTAATTTCAGACCAGGGATCGTTATATACGATCGTTTTATACGATCCCTGTTCAGACACGTCAATTTTAGCAGCAACTGTTTCTTTTTCAACCGTGATTTAGGTTGACATCTAATCTTGAAAAATATATCTAACTGAAATCTCACCTTAAACAATAATCAAACAGTCAGGGAATAGATGAAATTGGTTTGGTTAATTTTCGCTATTTTTCATCATTGTGAACCACAAAAGAGCTTCGATCAATATGCATGCATATTCCAGTACCTCTCACCAGGGATCGTGTGTATTTATATATAAGATCCCTGCTATCACACCGTCTATATTTTTTAAATTTATTTCCTGTCTAGCTTCTTGTGTAGGCCACTGGACACATGTTTGATAGAAACAAACAGCAGAAAGGTAGGTTTGCTTTGGTTTTGCCAATGCAAGTACAGAATAGGGTCAAGGACGATTTCACTATGTAGCAAAAATTCAGTTGTGTGACACCTTCATCGAGAAGGAAGTAGTTACGTCCCTTCTTAAAACAAAAATATTTACAGACGGCGCTATGTGGATATGACAGATAAAAGAAAATCTACGTTTTAGAAACATTCATTTCGATTTTCGCCTGTGATAAGTAAAAATAGAAAGAAATATGAGGCTATTAATTTTAGCAGGCCTACTGACAACTGGATTTTGTTTGCCAGGCGGATGGACGCAGCAAAATGCATCCGATCCACAATACTTGCAAATGCTGAATGAACTCCAGGGTAAAAATCTTATAACTGCTATGAACTCGGGAAGTGTAACTCTACTAAACGTGGCAACTCAGGTAAGCTATGTTTATTTGACCATGAAGAAGAAGGCTTTTGAAAACATAGAGGGAAAAGGAGGAAATGCTGGTTGCCAGCATTTCCTCATTTTCGCGCAATGTTTTTTACCATAACAAATTTTATAATTTGAGCCACCTTTAAGTTATCGTCTGCAAATGCTTTCAGTTGGGACTAGTCTAAAAATTTGTTGTTCGGTAAAGAGTTAATTGACTATTTTCAGTTTTCCAGCTACTTTTTGCATAGTCAAATTCAAAGACCACTGTTTTATCATTTATGACAATCCAGAAATCAGACGGTCAAAAGTCAGAACTAGAGGTCAAATTTCTTTGCGTGATTTTCCAATAAATGTTTAATCAACAAACTTTCAGTATTCTTTTATTTGTGTTTTATTTATCGTCAAATCATCTAAAATCGCGGTACATCGAAGTTTGCGACCATTTTGTTTTTAGAATAAGTCACATGGTACTTTATCGAAATCGAGGCTGGTGAGGTCATACCATTTGTTGACTTTGTTATCATCTGCAAAAATTGCAAAAAAATGAGATTTAAATCTTGCAATTGGCTACATAGAAAAGCTCATCTTCAGAATAGGTATTTTTGTTAGCGCAAAGGCCCCTTCCCATAAAAGCTACAAGTTATTCCAAGACAGAACCACATTTGAAAATTATCGTACTTCCATGATGTTTTGCAGTTAATGGGTTTCACGTGACCGTGTTAGAGGTAGAGTTCAAAGGTCAGTCTATTTTTAAATTACTGGTTTTGTCTGACTTTCCACGAATATACCTGCATGACAAAATGGCTGCCTTGTTTCAGCTGTGTCATGCTCACTGAATGAATTTTGCAAATATTTGAAATAAATCGGGTATATCTTGTGTACTTGAAGGACAATAATTGAATAACCAATGCAGCCAAGTGGAATTTCATTTTTACCCCTATAACAGTGTTCAATCTAGCTTTGCTTGCATGGGGGCCAATCGGGCCCACAGACTTCAAATAGGGGGCCATTTTGGAAAACTGGGGGCCACACATAAACAATGATACTTTGTTACCATAATGTTAACCTTTTTAGTTAACAAGTGTTGCCTTTTTATTTTACAAGTATACTCTCATTCATTTATCTATGAATGCCATGCTAATAAAACTGCAACTATGCAGAAATTATCATTGGTACTGATGCAACCCTGTTTCTAACATTAATTTAATCCTAAGGAAAAGAAAAATGACGAAATATATCTGTCAATGATAAACTTTTGAAAACTCTGAAATTCCGGGATTTAACTTTCCTGAAAATCTGGGGGTAAGAATTCATATTAGAGGGTATGACAGTGACCAGAATGACCGCAACCAGAGGAAAAGCAATCCATATTGATAATTTGCAGCAAAAAAGTCTGTTATATTAAGATATCTATGTAAATTTGCTGCTCAAAGTCATTAAAAAGCCAAAAAGGCAGTTTGAAGTGACTGTGATCAGACAATGTTGAAGAGACATTTTATTGTGTCATGGGTTTCTGCGTTTTTTTTTTTTTTTTGCACCGATCAATTTTTCATGTCTTTTAATTTCTGGATATCGATTTTTCATGTCTGTTAATTTCTGGATATGTATTTCCGAATGATTTGACATAAATTTGTCAATAAGGATAACAAGTAACTTCAAAACCTGTCATTTTACACAAGATAAACGGATAAGGCCTAACAAAGAAATATTTGTGTTTAGGGTTTCGGTTTGAGATGCTGTAGGTAGGATAGGTAGGGATTTCTTTTTTTTTTTCAGAAGCTTTTTACATAGACCATCTACTGAAATCACATATGAAAAAAATTTTTTTTTCTTCAATTGTAGGGTAAAAAGTTTAGGGTCGGCAGCATTTTCTAGGTAGTGTAGGGAAACCATAAACACAGATTTTTTTTTTTTTTAGGCCTAATGGCTTTTTTGTCCATGTATTTTCTTACATGAGGTCTTGCATGTAACCAATATTTGTTATGTGAATTTCAATTTTATACCGTGATTTTCGCAATAATTTGTGTGAGTGGAACACTGGGTACTGGCCCGAATGTGCTTTCTGAAGTAATATCTTAAACACTTTCTGCCTTTTTTCGCCCCATTAAGGCTTCCAAAATATTCAGAAAATTGCTTCATTGCGATATTGAATGATCAGATGCTCAAAGAATCCTAACCTATGGTACCCGTTATTCTGCCGAAAGCGACCTACACAAAGATCGATAAAAGCTTCAGCATTATGTTTATTGAGCGGAAAAAAGTAGAAACAGACGAAAGAACGTGGAATAGCACTTTTATGATCGAGTGCGCCCGATAGGCCTGAGGTTGGTTTAGAATTGCGCCATCTGGGACTTTAGGGGACCTATTGCACAATGGCGCGCTCTAGATTGAACACTGCTATAACATTAGTTAATGAACACCGAAGCTTAATATCTCAATTTTCAGTTTGTCGAGGGTACATCATCAATTATCAATATGTTCAGTCAAAAGAACTTTGTAGCTTTGTGACAGTTACTGTGGAAATCGACAGTCTTTATAAAAATCACAGGTGAATCAGGA
Source organism: Hippopus hippopus (assembly GCA_946811185.2). Taxonomy (NCBI): domain Eukaryota; kingdom Metazoa; phylum Mollusca; class Bivalvia; order Cardiida; family Cardiidae; genus Hippopus; species Hippopus hippopus. The sequence goes on along the minus strand of OX328097.1, from coordinate 5,278,894 downwards.
GTGACAATATCTCAAATCACACTTAGCAATTTGATATGTCTGAAATTGTGATATGATTTTCTTGTAGAATAATGTTTCCGCTATCCGTTGGTACAATGGATGTCAATATTGGTAGTAGAATGACTTGTAAACCGCGTGAAATCCGTGACTAGGGTTTTGAAAATACATTGCAAGTTGTTTACCTTTCAGTATGTTGGTGTATAATACATGATTTGAGACACTATCACTCGCTGTTTACCTGTGATAAAAATCACCGTCAGTAGTTGTCATATACAAGTATGGTGGAAAAGACATTTTAGGCAATGTAAAGGTAAATTTTGGGTGCTTGGAAATGTTTCAAGACCTGTTTTGAGTTTGTTAGATTTACTTTTGGAATCGGCTTTTTTGCATTCTGGTGCGTAAAAAAAGTCACTGTTTCCTTGATGTGGGCAACAACCCTTTATGAAACAATCCTAGGCTTTAACAAAGTCTCTGAACAAGAAGCCTTTTAAAAACAATGAGGAAAAAAAAAGAGAAAATACTGGTAACTGACATCTTTCCCCTTTTTCCACAACATTTTCTTCTGTTCCAAAACCAGTTTCAAGTTTAGAGTCATTCATTGTGTCCTCTGCTTTCAATTTGGACCCTGGGCTAAAACTTTGTCCTATGGTAAAGTGTTAACTGTAAAGTTACAAAAACCAGAAAATTCGACTTGTCCAAATTTAAAGTGTTTGTAGACGCCAGACGGTAAATAAATTTTTGCCCTAATATTGGTATTTGCCTGAGAAAGGGTAGAAAACATTGTGAGAAAAGGAGAAAATGCTGGTTACCAGTATTTTCTCCTTTTCTCAATGTTTTCAAAAGGCTTGTTAAAATCAGGGATCGTATATACACATATAAGATATAAGATATATAAGATCCCTGTTAAAATAGGGGACTGAGCCACGGTAGCTCAGACAGTAGCTTGCAGGAGTTGAGAACAGGGGGTTGCTGGTTAGATCCTCGGCTTTGCCAATTTCTTACCGAGGATTGATGATGTTCATTGTGACAGGATTCATTCCTCTCTCACGGCTGACCATTACTTTGACTATAGTTATGTGGGAAAGCAGCCAATGTCTTGGAAAGAATATGTATGGAGTACTGGTAACAAAAAACTCCAGAAAAGCATGGCTAGGTGCGCTGGCCCCCATGATATAACTGAAATAATGTTGATAACGGCTTTAAACACAATACAATAAATATGGGATTTTTTGTTGAAGTGTTGATTAATAGTTATCAAAATACTTGAAGGAACAGGTAACTTGATTAGATTTATTAACCGTATACCACACAACAGTATTGTAGACTTGTCCACATTGAGAGCATTTGAAGAGGACAAATCAGGGCTTTTTTCCCTTCTTTAATTGAGGCCGATATTCGGTGACTTCCCAATTACAAAAAGCATCATTTTTTCCCAATTATGGCAAAAGAATTTCCCAATTTTGCTGAAAGAATTTCCCAGTTTTGCTGGAAGAATTTCTCGTAATATGATGCTGAAATTCCCAATAAGTTAAAATACTTATTTCTTAAAAGCTATTTCATATGACCAGACACAAAACTTTCGTTATTTAGCAGTGATTGAAACCGAAAGCAGGCTTTTTATTGATTTGTACCGAAATGACTCGGCTGACTGCGCTGCAAATCGGCCGAAATGTTGCGTTCTTTTTAGCGCCATTTGGTTTGTTTAATGGAGGCATTCTTAACCGAACCGAGTTATTTTTTGCGCATTTTAACACCGCTCGTAAACTGAACGAGGTTGTCATTTCCCTATCATTCACTTTTAAATCCTTTTACATGTTATATAATTGTTTGTCTTTCGTAAAAACTTACAACTGACAAAAGAAGTTTTCTTTAACTTAACACTGTGGAACACGTTCTTAATCGGTTTGCAGTCAACGTATTTAAAAAGAATCAAACACGCTGTAACAAAGTAAAACATGTCAAGAACCGGGAAACATTACAAAAAGGTTGTTAAAAGGGCTGCAGATGATAAGGGCCACCGCAGCCTTTTTACTTTCGGCGTGAAACGTTCAAATTCTTTTCTGATCGATCTACAGGTTATAAAATCTCCGCATACTGAGTCTCAATCTGAAGTGCCAGTTTTGTCGGGCATTGCCGATCTCCCTTTGTCTGAAGACTAGACAATTATTATCACTGCACATGATGCGAACTCTACATCTTTAGTTATAATATCCAAGCGTAGTCATGTAACTTTCACAGATAATGATACCATTAATTTGTTTCATTGATGTACCTTGTAAGTCAGTTTGATTTTTCCCAATTTGGCCAAAATCGCACTTGAATTTCCCAAAATGAAAGGCTAAGGCCCCTTCCCAATTTTTGGAAAAAAAGCCCTGCAAATTCAGTATTGCTCAAATGACTGGATTTGTTTATGAAAGGTTAGAAAACATTGTGAGTAGAGGAGAAAATGCTGGTTACCAGCATTTTCTCCCTTTCCCGCTATGTTTTCGAACGTTTAATTTCCCAGGAGCATTAGAACTCTGGATTGTGTGATAAATGTGTTAACATTTTACCAACCAATTTTATGATTTTTACCACCCTGAGGAATAACTTTTTTATTTTCAGGTTGTTTCTGGAACAAACTACAACTTCACACTTCGAATTGGAGATGTAAGTTAACTGTTTAAATCTTTCCAATTAAAACTATTCATAGGTGTAGGAGGGGCAAAAGCCAGGCATTGGTCTCCCAATTTCCCACTTTTTAGCTCAGCTGTCTTTGAAGAAAACTCTGAGTTACTGTCGTAGCCCTGGCGCTGTTTTCTGCATCCTAGTCTTTGTTGTCTGAACAACCATGCAAAAACTGACATTTTATTATATCATTATATTATTACTGAAGATATTTACTTCAAACTTGAACAAATTATTTATTAACTGTCAGAAGTGGAACCCATATAAAGGGGGCAGGTAAGCATCAGAACAATTTTGACACAGCTGTACCCCTTTTTCAACAAAAAAATTTCACTGAAAAGAAACTGCAACGGGGCGCTGGCACCTGCATGCGGTGCTGTTCTTTTGAGAGGGGTGTGATGTGCCCCCTCCCAACATTTTCTACTTTTTAAGGCCCAGAAAAGGAATCATAACCCTTTACCACACAATCCCTACTTTAAATGACCCTGATAGAGAAGTCTTTTGAAAACGTTGTTGGAAAATGAGAAAATAATGGTAAGCAGCGTTTTTTCCCACATCGTTTTTTTACCATTTCAAAGGCCATTCCATTATTGGAGCCATATTTAATTCGTCGTCTGCAAATGCTTTGAATTTAGACCAGTCTAAAATTTTGTTACTTGGTAAAGAGTGAACCATTGTAGTGCTAATTAACTCCTTACCACACAGTCATGACTTTTAACGACCCTAAAGAAGAAAGCTTTTGTAAACATTGTGGGAAAAGCAGAAAATGCTGGTAACCAGCATTTTCTCCTTTTCCCACAGTGTTTTCTACCCTACCAGACAGAGAAAATCATTATCTTACTTAGCAACAATAAATTTGTTGTCTGCAACTGCTTTGAATTTGGTCCAGTCCAAAATTTGTCGTCTGGTAAAGTCAAGAGATCTGGACACTCTCATTTAGTACTTTTCATGTAGATACTGCAATTTCAAAGCTGTTTTGGTCAATGTATCTGGCAAAAAGAATCTGAGTGTCAATATGATTTTAGGCTGCAATCTTGTGCAATTTAATCTTGATCCTTTCTTGATATGAACAAGTACATGTACATGTAGTTATAATTAGAAGTTGCATTTTGCATCAACAGTTTTTGCTAATTGGTAATGCAGAGGTACATGGATGTGTAAAAAGAAGGAAATGCTGATAACCATTTTCTCCTTATTCCTGAATATTTTTTCTTATTTCATCTTTTGAGTTACATGTAATTTGTCAGTTCAAATGCTTTCAATTTGGACAAGTCTAATATTTTTTGAGTAGTAAAGCATTTAAGTGTATGCATTGAATTTGCTTGCAAATTGACTCCTGTTTACTTTTGGTAGATAGTGGGCCTTTAAAGAGATAATTGAAAATTACATTTTGGTCCTACTAATATTCAAATCAATGAGAATGTACAGTACGTATCCCTTTACCAAACATTCCTAAGTTTTAATGGCCCCATAGGAGAAGACTTTTGTAAACATTGTTGTAAAAAGAGAAAAATTTTGAAAACATTGCAGAAAAATTTTAAAAAAATGCTAGCAACATGCTTTTTCTTATTTTCACATAATGTTTTCTATGTTTACTTCAAAAAATAAAAAAAATCAATATTTCATTCACATTCATTTTTTTGTCTGCAAAATTCATGTGTTCAATTTGGATAAGTCTAAAATCATGTTGTTCTATAAACTTTTTACCAAATGACAAAATTTTAACATTGTCCAAACTGAAAACATTTGCTGATGACAAATTAAAGGTAACTCAAGACATGAATTATTTCTTTCATAGAGTAGAAAAAATTGTTACCAGCATTTTCCCCCACAATGTTTTCAAAAGGCTTCTTTCTTGGGGTCGTTACAAGTCAGAAATGTGTGGTAAAGGGTTTAAATAAAGAACAGAAAATTACACGAAATTATTTTACAGATTGTATGTTCAGTTGTTTACTATGAGCAATCATGGACCGACACTCATCTTATCACTTCTGATACCTGTAAAAGCAAAAAACGCATGGTCGGTGGTTATGAAGAAAAGGATCCAAAGCTTCCCAAGTATCAGCAAATGCTGGCCAAGCTATCCAGCGACGGAATGATTGCTTTGCCCATGGACGCCAACAACTATCAGCTTAATAGTGTAGCAGAGCAGGTAAAGTAATTTTAGAAAGTACAAGCATTTGATCCATGCTGTGTGAAAATGGGGTTTAATACATCTGCAAAAAGTGTCGACCCAGGTCAGCCTGCGCAGACCGCGCAGGCTGACCTGCATCAAACCTATTTGGTTTTTTATAAATTTTCTACAGTTATGTTCAAGGACCATTTTACCTAATATGTAATTCAGTTGGTTGTTTGATGATATATGGACCGATATGTATATTATGAATTGCTTAGTAAAATGCATCACCGAGACACATTTGTTTATCAGAGGGCCAGTAGGATAGCTCTAATCATTGTGTACAATGATAGCTATTTGTCAATCAATGTTATAGACCAAGATTGTTAATCAGTATTATAGACCAAGCTTGTTAATCAGTATTATAGACCAAGATTGTTCATATTATAGACCAAGAAATGACCGCAAAATGTTCAGTCTGTTCTGAATCTACACTGTCCTATATGTAGATATATTGTTATTAATCACTTCAGCCCCATAGGCAAAAACTGGGGTTTTCGTAGATGGTGTAGATCAAGATTAGACTGCACAGAACATGTTTTTTTACCCTTTTAAAGGCAAATCCCACAAGTTTTGATACATTTTATTTGTCGTCAAGTCCAGATTATTTTTTTTCGTCAAAGAGCTAATGTAGATACATAGTAATGCAGTTTTGTCACCTTTCATGTCACTGAATACTCTGTTTTTTAACTCTTTACCAAACGAAAAATTTTTAGACTGGTCCAAATTGAAAGCATTTGCAGAGGACAAATTAAATGTTGCTGAAATGATGAATTCTCTCTTTGATAGGGTAGAAAACATTGTGGGAAAAGGAGAAAATGCTGGTTACCAGCATTTTCTCCTTTTCCCACAATGTCTTCCAAAGGATTTTTCCCAGGATTGTAAAAACCCAGGATTGTTCGGTAAAGGGTTCATTCAACACCTCCAGGGACAAAGGGTAAAAACATTGTGGGAAAAGGAGAAAACGCTGGGTACCAGAATTTTCTCCTTTTGCCACAGTGCTTTTCTAAAGCCTTCTTCCTGTGGGTTGTCAAAAGTTGGGATTATATGATAAAGAGTTAAAAGTCATCCTCCCCAAAATATAAAGGCAATTTGACAGAAATCTTTGTGCAGTTGACTCTGGAAAACAATTCACAAATATGAAGAAACTTCAGGAAAATTGATATTGAAAAAAGAATTATCTTTTTTATTTACTCTTTGTACTAGCATTTTAACCCTTTACCAAACAATCCCAGATATAAAGGACCCTTAAGGAAGAAAAAAAACTTGTTATTGCTTGGTAAAGGATTAATGGAGGATAACAACATGAATACATGTGAAACCATTGAAGCAGAAAGAAAAATTCCTTATTAAATGTAGCTGTTTCTCATTTTGTTGCAATCGGTTTACTTACAAATTTGGAATGCTTTTTTGCAGGTTGTTGCTGGTATGAACTACAAGTTTGGCCTAACAATCAATGGGGTGAGTCAATTTGATTTTTGTAATCTATTTTTAGATGGATTCTAATTAAAGTCTGTATGACTCAGTCCCATGTACTAGCTCATTACCAAACGGTAAAATTTTAGGCTTGTCCAATTTCAAAGCATTTGCAGATGACAAATTTAATGTGGCTAAAATGATGGGAGTTGTGAATGAAAGGACAGGAATCATTGTGAGAAAAGGATTAAATGCTGGTTACCAGCGTTTTCTCTTTCCAAAATGTTTTTAAATCTTACGAACAAAGTCCGTAACAAAGAAACAAATGAACAAATGCATGGCAGAAATACAGGGACTGGGCAGGATTCGAACCTAGAATGCCCGGACGAAAGGCCAACACCATAACCACTGAGTTAAAGAGAATTCTCCCTAACGCAGATGTTAGGTATTGTATTTAAATCGGGTTGAAGCCATGCATGAAGGAGTGGTCTCCTGTAACACACCCCATCTTAAAGTCATCATTTATTGACTCAAAGCCTTATTATGCAGAAAGTCCGTTTTTTGGATAACAAGTGGGATTAATGGCTCAATGGCCAATCCAGGACGAGCCCCCATCTTACAAAGTCCGTAACAAAGAAACAAATGAACAAATGCATGGCAGAAATACAGGGACCGGGCGGGATTCGAACCTAGAACGCCCAGACGAAAGGCCAACACCATAACCACTGAGCTAAAGAGAATTCTTCCTAACGCAGTTGTTAGGTGTAGTATTTTAATCGGGATGAAGCCATGCATGAAGGAGTGGTCTCCCCTAACACAAAGCCTTCCCTGTTGGGGTCATTAAAACTCGGGATGGTGTGGTAAAGGGTTAACATCCCTGGTCAGAAAGGAACTGAAAACACTGCTGAAAAAGGAGAAAATGCTGCTTACCAGCATTTTCTCCTTCTTCAGCAATGTTTTATATGATTTCAAAGACCAATCCCATTATTTGAGACTTATTTAATTTGTTGTCTGCAAATGCTTTCAATTTGGACAAGTCAATTATTTTGTTTTTTACTATTTAAGAGTTTAGGTCGTTACTAAACAGCGTAATCTGCCCTTTTCAGAGACAAGTCTGTACATAATATGAACTTTTTTTTGTTGTCTTCAAGTCCTGAATTTAGTAGCTTGGTAAAGAATTAAGCCTTTCATCACCATTTAAAAAAAAAAAAAAAAAAGGAGCCATTCTAGGACAAGGTAGATCAAGATCAGGGTGCACAGACTGGGTTGTTTCTAAAATGTGACAAAAAAAAAACCACAACCACTTGAGTGATGCCCTGTGTATCTGCAAAAAGTATCAAAACATGTCAGTCTGGGTAGGATGACATGGGTTGAAAATTTTTGCTATTTTTGAATTTTTTGCATGTCCAAGGACCATTCTACTTTGATTTGGTGGGTTGTTACACTAACTGAATTTCATTGATGCATTAATGATTATCATGTGATGAGTTGCTTGTTATAATTGAACCATGCTCTGTGAAAAGGAGGCTTAATGCATTTGCGAAAAGTATCGACCAAGGTCAGCCTGCGCGGTCCACGCAGGCTGACCTGAGCCGAAACTTTTCGCTCTTGGTCAATATTCTGCATGTCAAAGGACCAGTGTACTTCAAGATTCAGTTGGTTGTTATACAAAATGGATTTTTATGGATCTATAATTATATGATGGCTTGTTAGGTATAATGCACCACGAAGATGCATTAAGCCTCCTTTTGCCAGCGCATGCCTCACATATATATGTGTATATAGGATCCCTGCCTTGATGCATCATACCAATCAAGTCATCAAATAACTATACCGTGATGCATCAAGTCATCACATAACATTGGGTCCATAAAATCCGCTTTGTTTTGCAGCCAGCAGAATCTTGAAGTAGAATGTCCTTGGACATGCAGAAATTTTACAAGTTGTAAAAAGTTTCGACTCGTGTCAGCCTGCGCAGTCAGCACAGGCTGACATGGGTCGAAACTTTTTGCAGATACATTAAGCCCCCTTTTCACAGAGCATATCCTACCTCAGAACTAAAGGAACTGAAAAGTTATTAGTCTTTGATCCCTCATAAACCTCCCTCAAACAATCTGTAGCCTTTTAACCCTTCACCACACAGCAAAATTTTAGGCTTGCCCGAGTTGTAAGCAAAATCAGGCGACAAATTACAGGTGGATCAAATGATTGGATTTGTCTCCAAAAGGTTAGAAAGAATTGTGGGAAAAGGAGAAAATGTTGGTTAGCAGCATTTTCTTCTTTTCCCACAAAGTTTGCTATAGCTTTCTTTCTCGGGGTTGTTTCAGGTCGGGATTATGTTGTAAAGGGTAAGCTATCTTTTCTCCCATGTCTTTTTATTTTGCAGCAACCTTGTGAGATCATCTACTATGTGGTCCCTTGGCAAAATCATGAGGAGATCTCCAAAGACACATGCAGTAAGTTAGTCCAGAGACGACAACTTGGTGGCTGGGCCCCAGTACCTAACATGACTGCCCCAGGCGCACAGAAATGTCTGGCAGCGAGCTTGGACCGAATTAATTCTATGTCAAACAGCATGTATAGGCTGGTTGAATCAAAAATCGTGTCTGCCCTACAACAGGTAAACTTTTATTGTATTTTTAGCTTGGCTGTTTTCGAAGAAAACGACAAGTTATTGTCATAGTGTGGTGTTTTCGTCTGCAATGTTGACATTTTGTAATACGTCTGTTATTAGTGAAGATATTTACTTCAAGCTTGGACAAGTTGTCAACTACTAAAAAGGGAACTCATACAAGAGGGGCAGGTTACTATCAATTTTTTTTTTGACAGTTATGCCCCTTAGAATTTCAAAAAAAAAGTTTATATTTTGTAAAATCTCTTTCATTGCTAAAGATATTTACTGCAACCTTAATCTAACTGTTAACTGTCAAAAGGGGAACTCCTATAAGAGGGACAGATAACCATCAAATTATTTTTGACACAGTTATGCCCCTTTTCAACTCAGAATTTTCATTGAAAAGCAGGCACTTGCAGCAGAGCTTTGGTACCTGCATGCAATGCTCTTGTTTCTGTTGCTTTTGATGCTTTATCAAGTGATATTTATACAACGACTTGGTAAGTCTTTTACATACTTCTTCTAAGAAATACATAGGAAGCAATGCTTGACACTAAATTTTAGGACATATGGCCAGACGCCTTTTTTTTTTTTCAAAATTCATCAACACTTTACTTTGTCTTTTTAATCTCTGTGTATTTCATCCAGTATTTTGTGTCCATGGCATTGCAGGACATTGACAATCCTCAGTTAGAAATTTGGAGTATAATTATGTTGCTTGATTTTAAGTTTTTGCTTTTACCCTTAGCAAACAATCCCTGGTTTTAATGACACTGAGGAAGGAGCCTTTTGAAAACCTTGTGGGAAGAGGAGAAAATGCTGGTTACCAGCATTTTCTCCTTTTCCCTCAAGGTTTTCAACACTTTCACTGACAATTAGCATCATTAGCATCATTTCAGCTACATTTAATTTGTTGTGTGCAAAATTAATGTTCTCCATTTGGACCAGTCTAAAATTTTGTCGTTTGGTAAAGAGTTAAGGCTGAAATCTTGTTGAAAAGGTGAGGCAGGAGCTTTGTTAGTGTTAATGTTTATATAAAAGCTTGTTATCTACATGTATACAGTCAAATCTGTTTCTAACATCCAGTGCAGAAAACAAACAGCTCGCCCGTCCTAAGGCAAGTGGCTGCCATACACAGGAACATTTAAATTTTAGTCATGCTCTGGCGAGAGGGGGTTTAATGCATTATCCATCTTGTCTAACAACATACAGGATAATGAGGTATACTAGTCCTTTTACATCAGAAAATTGACCAATAGCAAAACATTTCCGCCCATGTCAACCTGCAGGGATTACACAAGCTGACATGGCTCGATGCTTTTTTTTTTTTCCCAGATGTATTAAGCCCCCTTTTCACAGAGTATAGCTCATTTACTACTCTTGTTTTGGAGCTTAGAACAATGGTTATGTAATACAGATAGCTGCTCTATACAGATAACCTGTAACCAATGTTTGACATTACTCAGAAGTTCTAGTAGCCAGGCACTTTTTTAAAATATTTTTGACATGGACTATATTAATTTTTTTGTCCGTTTCGGATTTACCAAAATCTCTCTGTGATGATCTCTGATGTGATGGAGAAACTCAATATTTCAAAACTTGTCATAGAATATAGAAGACCACCATTTCCAAATTGAGTATTACATCTTACAGCAGTGTGCTTTGGAAAACATTGTTGCATAAGGAAATCAAGTACATGCATTACATATGGAATGACAGTGATGGTTGTTATATAAAGTTCAAGGGTGGAATCAAGCTTTTTTGGCCTAGTAACACATCGTGTTATGTCAGACTGATATTCAAGAGGTTGTGAGATTGAATCCTGACTCAGTTGAAATTTTATCCAAGGATTGAAGGAAGTCATTGCTGCAGGATTCAGCCCCAGGAAACACATGAATATGTGAGCTGTTGATGTGATATGACTGAAACAATGTTGAAAGCGGCATAAAACATCATTCAGTTAATCAGTCTTTACTAAACAAAACAATCCAAGACTTGTCCAGATTTAATGCCTTTGCCAACAACAAATCAGATTTGTTTCAAATTGTGTAGTTTACCTTTGAAAGTATAAAAAAAGTGGGCAAAAAGTGAGATATTGGTTGCCAGCATTTTCTTCTTTCCCAACAATTGTTTTTTAAAGTGTTTTTCCTCAAGATCGTTAAAACTTGTGGTTGTGTGGTAAAATGTTGAAAGTTTATACACTATACAAAGAGATAGAATCAAAAGGGAAACAGTCAATTGATACTAAGTGTAAACAAAGCTAGCTTTGAATCTTAACTCTTTACAAAACAAAATTTTAGACATATCCCAATTGAAAGCATTTGCAGACGACAAAATAAACGTGACTCAAAAGTTGAAAATCATTTTTTGGAAGGATAGAAAACTTTGTGGGAAAAGGAGAAAATGCTGGTCACCAAAAGCTGTCTTTCTCGGGGTCTTTAAAACTTGAGATTTTGTGGTAAAAGGTTAACCACTTCAACCACTTTGGGTATAAACAATAACAATTAATGTCCTGTTGATTCTGTTATCTTGATAAACTTTATAACAGTTAGTCATAATCATGTCTCTTCCCCCCCCTCCCACCCCCCCCCAGGGTCGGGAGACATATTGTTTTTCCCCTTGCGTCTGTCTGTCTGTCTGTCTGTCCGTCACAAACCATGTCCGCTCTATAACTCGAAAACCTTATAAGGTATTTTGATAAAACTTCATTATTTGTAAAGCATTATGAGACGAAGTGTCATGCACAAGAACCATAACTCTGGCTTGTATATTTTTTGATTTATTTCCCTTTGATTATTTTCCGTACTCATTTTATGTACAATTTCGTGTTCGCAATAGAAATCTGGGAGAAAATATTATTAACTTTATCATGGATTATTAATCCTTCTGATGCCAAAAAGGGGGGAGACATCTGTTTTTTTGTAGAAAAACAAGTTCTAGTATTTATGGAGCTTTTCCGCTCATCTGAAAAGGAAAAATGCTGGTAACCAGCACATTCTCTTTTGCCCACATTGTTTTCTACACTTCTGAAAACAAATTTCAATTTTTGAGCCATTATCATTTTGTTGTCTACAAATGCTTTGAATTTGGACAAGTCTAAATTTTTGTCGTTTGGTAAAGAGGTAACTCTTTATCACACAACAATGCTTACTGGTAAAACTGGTCCAAATTCAAAGCATTTGCAGATGGCAAATTAAATGTAGCTCAAATAATTGGATTTGATCCTGAAAAGGTAGAAAACATTGCTGGAAAAGGAGAAAATACTGGTTACCAGCATTTTCTCCTTTTCCTGTAATGTTTTGAAAAGGCTTATTATTAGGGTCGTTAAAAGTCAGGATTGTGTGTTAAAGAGTTAAGGAGGCACTTGCATTCTCTTTCAAGATGCGATTGTGTCTTTACTTAACTCACCGTTTCCCATGAAATCCAGATGTTTGAGGACAGTGAGGAAATGAAAAAATGCTGGAAACCAGCATTTCTTCCTTCTTCTACCATGTTTCCTACTCTTTCTAAGGCACATCTCTTCATTAATTCTTATTCCGAGTACTTTTGTGGCCTGCAAATGCCTTTTATTTGGACAAGTATGAAATTTTGTCGTGCAGTAAAAGCTAACTCGTACTGTACCAAACAATCTTGTGTTTTAAGCCTTAAAGCACCTCTCACAGCTATAATTGCTTTTGTTGCCGTGTAAATCAAGATCAGACTGCACAAAATGTGCAGTCTGATCTTTGATCTATAACGTCTGGTCTTAATTTCTGTGTTATTTCTAGATGTAAAATATCTTGGGTTTATTTGGCGCTCTTTGGCATAATAACTATTAGGTAGTAGGCTTTTGAAAACATTGTACCGTTAATCACGGAAGAAAATTCTATGTGAGTAAGACAATTATGCAGATACTTATTTTAAAGACTGCCTTATGAAATGCAAATAATCAAGATACTAAACTTCATATATGAATGCATCTGAAAACATTGTTGCAAGAAGAGAAACTGCAAATTTTGAGCAAATTTTCTTTTGCAATAATGTAAATGTTTTCTCATCTGCTCTGCTGCCAACAAAAAAAAAAAAAATGTGACGATGCAGGTTGATTAATTGATTGATTGATTGAATGATTGTTTCTGCTTTCAATTGAAGCGTAAGAAAATATGAAATCAGTATTTTTCACTGGTTGTAACCATGAAATATCAAACCATAATCCACCATTATAGCTCAATAAACTACCACAAAACATGAAATAAATGGGGTTAATCACTTAATTCATTGACAGGTTGTTAATGGAATGAAGTACAAGTTCACTCTACAGCTGACAGAGTCATCATGCATGAACAGTGGCCAATATATGGGACTCACCTCTGCTGGATGCCAAGTGAATTCCAATTCTGGAATGCAGGTGAGAGAAATTGTTACATAGAGGATATTTGTTTTTTACGGTGAAAGATCGAAATTTATTTCATCTGGTGAACATCATTAGTAATATTTTCATGAGTGGTGCAGCCACTCTTGAAAATATTACTGACGATGTTCACGAGATGAAATAAATTTCGATCTTTTACCAAAAAAAATAAATAACAAATATTCTATTTATTTCATGCTTTTAACCCTTTTGGGGGGAACCTACATCAAATCCAGTACAGTTCTTTTCTGTTATTCCCTGTGGCGTACCCCCTCCGCTCAGCAACGTATTACAATATTACGTAAAGCGCGAGCAATGTAGGGTAAATTGTGTCATATTTTCATCTGGTTGAGAGGCACATGCATTTTACCTAGGTAACTAGTGCGCGGGAACTACTGTTTCCGCCTTCAATTGAAGAGTTATAATATAAAATTGGTATTTTTCACTGGTTGTAAGCATGAAATATCGAAAAATATTTCATCGTTATTTCTCGATAAACTACTGGAAAGCATGATATAAATTTTGCTATTTGAATTGGGTCCTTTACAGATAAAAGTTCAAATTGCCCAGCAAAATATTTGTCAAAAAAATATGACCAGTGCTCTGAGAAGAGATGGTCTAATGCATCTTTGAAATGTATATACCAGGCAAGTTGCAGCATAATATGGGCCCATTTTATGTAAAAGAACGGCTGAATCATGTGGTAGAATGTGGTATTATTTGCAGCACAAAGTTTCATTACAGGTCAGCCTGCCTGGACTGTACAGGCTGTGGTTGGTCGGTACTTTTTGCAGATGCACTTAACGCTTTACCACACAATTCGAAGTTTTAATGACCCTTAAGAAAGAGGGCTTTTGAAAACATTGTGGTAAATGTAGAAAAACTGGTTATCAGCATTTTCTCATTTTCCCACAATGTTTTCAACTTTATCAGAGACAGAATTCATCATTTCAGCTTTATGTATTTTGTTGTCTGCAAATGCTTTTGATTTGGTTGAGTCCAAAGTTTTGTCATTTGGTAAAGAGTTAACCACTTTTTTTGCAGAGCATGACGTGCATGTTTTCTTGAATAATTAGAAATCAGAGCTCCAGATAAGAGGGAGTGATGGTATTCTAAATCCATTATTTCTCTTTCAAACCCTATGTTGTGGGTACTCATTAGAATCGTCTTGTTGAGACGATTCTAATGAGTACCCATAACTTAGGGTTTGGTGCAAAATAATTAATATTTTTAATATTTAAATCAAAATCACTCCCTCTATCTGGAGCTCTGAGAAATTTATAATTTTGTTCTTGTATGCTGCTCTTGAATGAAGAAATGAGAGCCCGGCTGGGTAGCTCAGTGGTCAGTGTATCTGCCTCATGACCTAATGGTTGCGAGTTTGATACCCAGTTGAGGCAAACTATCTTTTCAACCATTTTTTGGTCTTTACCTCTGAAGCATGTGAAAAAAGTAGTCAGTGAATTGGAAAGAAAATTGTGTCAGTACTATAGGGCACTGGCTGCCGTGATATGGCGTAAGCTGTTAAAACAGCATTAAACTTTGAAAAGAGCAATGAGAGGTGAGAAGAGAAATGACCTGTTGCACCATGAATGGTACCATTACTGATTTTAATTTTTGCTCTTAGTGCTCAGCTAAATATTTATAGGAAAATGATTGCATTTAGAAAAATTAGTAGTTGTCTTCTTCTCCCACAATGTTTTCAGGTTTTCGTTTCCTTGGGATACATTAAACAACTATGTGTTTGGTCTGTTTTCAAACACCAACCATTCTTAAGAATGTTCTCAGTCCTAATCTCCAGAATTTTTTAAATTTGTAAGTAACACAACTTCTGATTGGCTAAACCATTTGGTTTAGTCAAATGGTTAAGCCAATCAAAAGTTATGTTTTATTCAAATTTAGAAAATGTTGGAAGACTAGAAATGTCCTTATGAATGGTTGGTGAATACGGACTCTGAAGTGCAGTTGCTAAAGATTGTAAAAATACAGGATAGTTTGGTAAAGTGTTAGTATTACTTTGTTTTGCTTTGTTCACAGGAGATGTGGATGGGAGAATGTGTGTATGCTCCATGGCTGGATTCCGAACCCAATGTGTTGTCTGTTTCAAAGGTAAGTTATCTGTTGTGTTGGTAACTGGAGCTGATATTCACCAACTGTTTCTAACTCTTCACTAAACAACATAATTCTAGATGGGTCCAAATTTAAAGCATTTGCAGACAAATTAAATGTGGCGTAATGATTGTATTTGTTTTTGAAAGGTTTAGAAATATTGTGGGAAAAAGAGAAAATGCTGGTTAACAGCATTTTCTCCTTTTCCCACAATGTTTTCAAAAGTCTAATTTCCCAGGATTTTTAGCACTTGGGATTGTGTGGTAAAGACTAATTGTCATTCTTAGTCTAGTTCCAGAGCGTTTTCTGTATTCATTTGGTTCAGCCAATCAGAAAGAGTGTTACTTTCAAAGCCTAGAATAAGACAAAGCAATACAATATTAGAATCATTGGTGAATATGGTCTCTGAGCACAGTAATTATTTGGCTTACTCATCTCTGTCCTGTTTTGATGGAAATTGCCCATATTTGGTTGATGTCTTTCATAAATAAGCCATGCGCAGGAAAAAAGGAGTTTTAATCCATCTCTGTAATGTATTATACCAAGCAAGTCATCTCATAGAATGGATCCATAAAAATAAACTTGTCTTACTAGTCACTGAATCATGGGATAGAATGGTCTTTGGACATTCAGAAAATTGACTGACAGCAAACAGTTTAGACTCTGGTAAGCCTCAGCATTTAACTCCCTTTTCACAGATGATGGCTCAAACAGTTTGACAAATGCATCAATTGCTTCTGATGGCTGCTTCAATCTTTGCCAAACAACAAAATTTTAGACTTGTTCAAATTGGAGGCATTTATGGATGACAAAATAAATGTGACTTATAGGCGGAAATTTGTTTATGGATTGGTTACCAGCATTTTCTCCTTTTCCCACAATGTTTTCTATCTTATCATAGAACTTAAGCTCATTTGTACCAATTTTCAATTTGTCATCTGCAGATGCCTTGAATTTGGGAGATTCTAAAGTTTGTCATTTGGGAACGGGTTAAAGCTGCTCACAGTTTGATCATCTCTATATCATATATTTCTGAACAGGCAATTAGCAAATCTGACACAACATTTCTTTCATAAGTTTTTTTTTTAAATGTAGAAAGTGCATAAGACTTTTCTTGGGGTAGGGGACAATTATTTTTTCCAAATTACTTCTGAGACACAGTGTGAAAGAAACACTTAGTTATTTTTCAAAACGTTAGATTCAATAATGTTGAGATTCAGCTGATAATCAGCATTTTTTCTCGTTATTACACAATGTTTCCTATCCTTTTAAAGATAAATTTAAATTTTTGAGTCACATTTGTTTTATTGCCTGCAATTGCTTTCAATTTGGGCAAGTCTAAAATGTTGTTGGTTAGTAAAAAATTAAAGCATATCTTGCATATAAGACCTCATAAAATAAAAATATTTTATAGTAAATCTAATACTTTACGCTACTACTTGCACGCTTTGATAAATTTGGGTGTTTTACTACGACATAGGTACAAAATTAGAGGCATGAACAGCTGGGATGAGCTTCTTGCAACACCGACTAATATTTTCGTTTAAACCACCAACTTTCTACTAACATTCAAGACAGTATTATTTTGACAGTATTATAAAGTGCTACTAACCTGGAAACTTGATGCTTTATTTGCTTGTTTGAATTGAGAAACTTTGCTTGTTCGATTTGAGAAATGGCTGTATTTATTATTTACAAAATTTGCATGAAATAAAACTTCTGCCTTACTATATGTTTTTCTTTTGCTGTGAATCGGCTGTATCTTTCATGTAGATTCTACTTTGAATAATAAGATTGTTTTGCTATGTTTTATTTTATCTTATAAGCTTTCTTTCTTGTCTTAGTTGCTCTCTGGATTTTCTTTATGGTCTTCTGTTTATTGATTAAGAAATAATCCTCTTTCTATCGTTGTTCATCGTTCAATAAACCATGATTATGAGTTATGAGGCACAATAAATAATCCACGAGGGCGATAGCCTGAGTGGTTTATTCATTGTGCCTCATAATTCACAATGTGGTTTATTGAACGATAACTCGAGATACAAAGAAGATTATTTCGATTCTAACATGAACAACTCTTAATCAAGTTCATACATGCGGATCATATTCCATTGAATAAACCATGGCTGTTCCAGTTACTTACCAAAACACAATACCACTGCCCAGACTGTAAATATGGAAAGAATCAAAATTTCAGTAAAACCTTAGGCATCAAACACAACATAAAAAACTGCACTGTTTCACTATTATATTGTCTCCCTTCTACCACACTTTCGTTGCACTGTGTTTATAAAGCGGAATTCACTTGTCATGTTAGAATTTTGAATAAACTCTTCCCAAAACATCAAACATTTTAGATTTGCTCAGACTGAAAGGATTTGCAGTCAATGAATGAAATGTAGCTAAGATGATGGAATTTGCCTTTAAAAGGATAGAAAACTGTGAAAAAAGGGAGAAAACGCTGGTGACTGGCATGTCTCCCTTTCCCACAATGTTTTCAGGAGGCAACTTTCTCTAAGACATTACAACATGGGATTGTATAGTAGAGGTTTAACCCTATACCACACAATCCTGAGTTTTAACCACGCTGGAAAAGAGGCCTTTTTGAAAACATTTTTGGAAAAGGAGAAAATGCCGGTAACTAGCATTTTCTCCTTTTCCCACAATGTTTTTAGCTCACCTGAGACCAAAGTGCTCATGGTGAGCTATTGTGATCGTGCTGTGTCCGGCGTCCGTTGTGCGTCATGTACACTCTAGAGGCCACATTTTCAGTCCGATACTTGTGAAACTTGGTCAGAATGTTTGTCTTTATGATATCTCGGACAAGTTCGAAAATGGGTCATGTCGGGTCAAAGACTAGGTCACTAGGTCAAATCTTAGAAAAACCTTGTGTACACTCTAGAAGCCACATTTTCAGTCCGATACTCATGAAACTTTGTCAGAATGTTTGCCTTGATGATATCTTGGACGAGTTCGAAAATTGGTCATGTGGGGTCAAAAACTAGATCACTAGGTCAAATCTTAGAAAAACCTTGTGTACACTCTAGAGGCCACATTTTTTGTCCAATACTCCTGAAAGTTGGTCAGAATATTTGTCTTGATGATACTCGGACGAGTTCGAAAATGGGCCATGTCGGGTCAAAAACTAGGTCACCAGGTCAATTCTTAGAAAAACCTTGTGTACACTCTAGAGGCCATATTTTCCGTCCAATACTCCTGAAAGTTGATCAGAATGTTTGTCTTGATGATATCTTGAACGAGTTTGAAAATGGGCCATGTCGGGTCAAAAACTAGGTCACCAGGTCAAATCTTAGAAAAACCTTGTGTACACTCTAGAGGCCACATTTTCAGTCCAATACTCTTGAAAGTTGGTCAGAATGTTTGTGTTGATGATATCTCGGACGAGTTCGAAAATGGGCCATGTTGGATGAAATAGTAGGTCACCAGGTTAAATCTTAGAAAAACCTTGTATACGCTCTAGAGGCCACATTTTCAGTCCAAAACTCTTGAAAGTTGGTCAGAATGTTTATCTTGATGATATCTCTGAGAAATTTGAAAACGGGCCATGTTGGGTCAAAAACTAGGTCACTAGGTCAAATCTTAAAAAAACCTTGTGTGTGCTCCAGAAGCCACATTTTCTGTCCAATACTCTTGAAATTTGATCAGAATGTTTGTCTTGATAATATCGCAGATGAGTTCAAAAGTGGGCCATGTGGGGTCAAAAACTAGGTCACTAGGTCAAATCTTTGAAAAACCTTGTGTACGCTCCAGAGGCCACTTTTTCAGTCAAATGCTCTTTAAAGTTTGTCAGAATGTTTGTCATGATGATAGCTTGGATGAGTTTGAAAATGGGTCATGTCAAGTCAAAAACTAGGTCACCAGGTCAAATCTTAGAAAAACCTTATGTACGCTGTGGAGGTCACATTTTCAGTCCAGTAATCTTGAAATTCGGTCAGAATGTTTGTCTTGATAATTTCTTAGACTAGTATGAAAATGGGTCATGTTGGATGAAAAACTAGGTCACAAGGTCAAATCTCGGAAAAACCTTTTGTTCTATAATTACAGTCCAATATTCTTTAAACTTTTGTTAGAATGTTTGTCTTGATGATACCTTGCATGAGTTTAAAAATGGGTCACTTTGAATAAAAACTAGGTCACCAAGTTTCATCTTTGAAAAACCTTGTGTACGCTCTAGAGGCCTCATTTTCAGTCCAATTATCTTGAAACTTGCTTTGAATGTTTGTCTTGATAATATCTTAGACTAGTATGAATATGAGTCATGTTGGATAAAAAACTAGGTCAGTAGGTCAAATCTCTGAAAAACCTTTTATACACCCTACAGGCCACATTTTCTCTCAAATACTCATGAAAGTTTGTTGGAATGTATGTCTCTCAAATACTCATGAAAGTTTGTTGGAATGTATGTCAAGTAGGCCACTGAGACAAACTCTAGAAAAAGCTTGTGTGCACTCTAGAGGCCATATTTGTAAGCCCAATACTAATGAGTGTTTGTCAGAGTGTTTGTCTAAATATCTCTGAAGAGATTGGAAATGGGTCATGTTTGATCAAAAGGCTCAGGTGAGCAACTTCAGGGCCATCATGGCCCTCTTGTCTTTTCTTTCTAATAAAAGTGCCATCCTCTGTGCCACATTTAATTCGTTGTCTGCAGATATCTTCAATTTAGACTAGTGTAAAATTTTGTCATTTGGTAGAGTTTATAATGAATGTCCAACTTAATTTATCAAAAGATACCTGAGTGAGACAGTCTAATATTTTTACAGTCAACAGAATTTTACACTTTTGCATAATGAAAGCATTTTGCTCAAATGATGAAATTTGTTTTTGATAGAGTCAACAAGATTGTGGGAAAAGGAGAAAGTACTTACATGTATAACCAGCTCTTTTTTCCAAAAATACTAGTAACCAGTATTTTCTCCTTTTCCCTACAAAGTTTTCAAAAGTTCTTCCCAATGGTGGTTAAAGCAGAGGAAGGTCTGGTGAAGTATTAGGTTGAAAGATTTCGGAGCACACAGCACACATTTTG
Source organism: Hippopus hippopus (assembly GCA_946811185.2). Lineage (NCBI taxonomy): Eukaryota > Metazoa > Mollusca > Bivalvia > Cardiida > Cardiidae > Hippopus > Hippopus hippopus. The sequence goes on along the minus strand of OX328097.1, from coordinate 5,258,478 downwards.
CATTGCTGTATATACATGCATTGTGAAACATAAGCTCTGGACTTTGTGATACCATGTGCTGGCAAAATGATGAAAAGATAGTTTTGGAATGGAGATTTAGGTGAGCCATGCTCTGGCAAAAGGAGGCTTAATGCAACTCTGTGATGAATTATACCAAGCAAATCATTGCGTAACTATGGATCTATAAGATCTATTTTTGTCTAACAACTGGCTGAATTCTGAGAAAAAAATGGTCCTTGGATATGCAGAAAATTTACAAAAAGCAAAAAGGTTTGACCCAAGTCAGCGTGCGCGGACAGCGCAGGCTGACTTGGGTCAAACCTTTTTGCAGATGCGTTAGTTGTTGATGGTAAGAAAGTAAAACCTCAGAGTACTAAATAACTCCAACAGATTTTTTCAGTCTAGAAATATGACCGTAATAATTGCACTATAAAGGTCACTTTTGTTCAGGATGTCTTAGCAAAGTGTAGATCAGAAAGACAAGACTGCACATTCTATACACAGCTCTGAGGTCTGTTCTTGGTCTACTTTGGCCGCATAGGCAAAGCTAGAGATGTGAAAGCTGGTTAATCAAGGAATCCAGTTCACCTTTAAGCCTTTGCAAAACACCCAAGTTTAAACGACCTTCAGAAAGAGGGCTTTTGAAAGAGTGGAAAAGGAGAAATGTTAGGAACCAGCATTTCCTACATATCACACACTGTTTTCTACCCTTTAGAGACAAACTTTTAACATTTTAACCACATTTGTTGTCTACAAAAGCTTTCAATTTGGATGGGTCTAGAATTTTGTTGTTCAGTATAGAGTTAACCCATTAGTTAACCTTTATGCTGCTTTGTGTGACTCAACAACCTTTTTTGGACAGTGTAGATCAAGATCAGATTGCACAAAATGTGCAGTCTGATCTTGGATCTACAGTGTCCAATAAAATATTTCTCCAAATGAAATAACCTTGAAATAGCAGAATTTGAGTTTTTATAAGTGGCTTGAAAGTTTTGTTTCGCTTACATTATCTAGCAGGATTTAGGTAGAATACCACAGCATTGTCCTCTATATTTGAGTGGCCTTTTTATCTTGTTACTCTACTTAATTTTTTACCAGATTTCAAAACTATTTGACTTTTATATGTCAAAGTATCTGGCAAACCGCGGGTGATCTGTTGACCAAATCCCATGGCTGTATCACGTTGTGAGATACTCATATATATCTTACATTTCTTGGTTGGAAATTGACAGTTTTACTGCTTTTACCAGCATTCTCTCCTTTTCCCTAGATGTTTACAAAAGCCTTTTTCCTCAAATTCCATCATTTGAGTAGCTTTGAATATATTGTCTGCAAATGCTATTGCTTTCAACTGGTCCCAGATTTTATTGACATACATTTGACGAAGACAAATTCCATAATTTGAGCAGCATTGAATCTATTATCTGCATATGCAATTATTTTCAGCTGGTCCTAAATTTCAGTGACATATATATTTCACCAAGTTGATGGGTATGGTTATGAAAAAAAAAACATGATAAAGCATTCCACGTGGCAGGGAATGTTTGACCTGAACACATGACAAATGCTGTTGGTATGATATTCTCAGTAGGTCACTGAAAGCCTGGCTTACCTCATGTATGTACTGAATAGAAATTCTCAAAGCTCACAATGAAAATCTCAACATCATAATATTATGGTCGAAACTTTTTTAATCTGTGGTGAATTTCTGCACAGAATATACAATAGGATCTTTGATCTCTGAAGTTTTGTATTTTGCCCTTTGGACTTTGTGCCAGAAGTATTCATCCTAAACAAACCAGATATTTTAATCTTTTGCCACACAATCCGGACTTTGAAGTAACAATAAAGGCCAAAAGTAAACGAAGCGGGTGTTTAAATGCATTTGGATTTATATCATACCATTTAAAAGTAGGAAAATTATTGTGAAGATGACAATCTGTAATTGTACGGTTGGTCCAAGAGTTAGTCGCTGACAGAGAAATTAATTTCAAAACTAGGTTAAAACCTGCTGTGTCTTTTGTTTACTTTTTGCCTGATTTTAAAATTCTTTCTTCTGCCAGTGACTAACATATGGTCCAACCACACGATAACAGACTGTCATCTCCACAATATTTTCCATACTTTTAAATGGTATGATTTAAATTTAAATGTATCATGACACCTGCTTTGATATTTGGGCCTTTACTGGGCCTTTACATGACCCAGAGAAAGAAGCCTTTTGACGGCATTGCTGGACAAGAAGAAAATACTGGTAACCATCATTTTCTCCTTTTCCCACAATGTTTTGAACCCTTCCTTCAATTTATCCCCTTTTAATTTATCAGTTACTTTTGATTTGTTGTCTGCAAATGCTTTCAATTTAGTCCAATCCAAAATTTTGTCCTTTGGTGTACAGTTAACAATGACCCAGATATTAGTAAGCAGTAATGCAGAGCTGATTCCCCCGAAAATGGTAAAACAGACTTACCAGATTAACCCTTTACCACACAATCCTGAGTTTTAACAACCCAAAGCAATAAGGTTCTTGAAAACAATGTGGGAAAAGGAGAAAATGCTGGTAACCAGCATTTTCTCCTTTTCCCACAATGTTTTCTATCCTTTCACAGACAATGGCATGATATGAATCACATTCAATATGTCTTTCTTCAAATGTGTTCAATTTCGACAAGTCTGAAATTTTGTTGTGTGGTAAAGAGTTAAACAGAAAATTCTGATATTCAGATCTAACTGGGTTTGTAACTGTTAAAGCTTGACAATGGACTTATCCTGGTTTGTTTGTGAATATGATTTTCTGCCGAAACAAGCAAACCTTTTTGTCTGTTTGGATGGTTTTATCTACCTCAGATAAGTGAGACATGATACTCAGCATGGTCTTTACTGGCTATACTTGTTCACTGGCTATACTTGTTCAAAATGTTTTTGCATGGTTTATATAATGATACTCAGCATGGTGTATACTGGCTATACTTGTTCAGAATGTTTTTGCATGGTTTATATAATGAGATTTCAGGGTGGGGTTCTGTAATTATGTTGGGTTTTTTTGACTGAATTGAATTACATAACCTGGTACTCTCTGTTATTACTAATGGCATGCTTGTTTTTTTCCTCTGAATTGGAATTGTGAATGGAGACTTTGTTGTCAGAGATGAATTATGTTGTTGGTTCGGAGCTTGTCAAAAAATACCAAAGGCATGGTTAGCAAATTTATGAGATAGTCTTCATATGGCTATCAAACTGATTTTAATTATCGGTATTTAATTTTGCTATCCTATAACCAGTCTCGCATGGTGGGTTTGGTGTCTCTGTATGGTCTTGGATCACTTTTTTGCTGTCTTACGTTGTCATTTTGCTGTAATTTTATGTTTTGTAGGCAGAGGAATTAGAAAGTCAATTGCTAGGTGCCGGAAGATCTGATAACTCTACTTCACCTGAAAATGCAGGACCCACTATGTTGCTTAGCACCGCATCTTTGTTCTTAGTTGCTTTAGTCCATTCTTTTTTCTATATTCTCTGAGAACTAATCGAGCAAATTATTGAGACTTTATAAGGACTTTGCATGACCCAAAAGCAGTGTTTCAACTGTTATCAAAAGTGTTTATATAGCTACATGTATATGTGTGAAAGATTCCCCCAACTGAATGAGGCATAGACTGGTCAATATACATATATTATCCCTTTTCAGGCATTGATTAAACAAGTATAATGTTTCATGTTAGTGTCGGCTCTGATTGCTGAACTTTTTTATAATACAGACTGAAAAGTTGCTGTATACAAGTTGCTTGAAGCCTTGAACCATGAAAAAGTATACAATAAAATTTCTGAATAGATGGCATGTTCTCTGCAGTTTAGCCTTGATTGACAACATGCTCAAAGATACATCATTGTGCCTGAAGCTTGCTGAAGCCCTGTGCTTAGTGCCTGATGTTTTGGTCAGTTTTGTATGTAGACATTAAAGGAGCATGCTGTTTTAGAGCAGCATGAACTAGGTTTTGACCCCTTAATTTTTTCTGGCAGAGAAATTTGATAGAGTTGATATTTTCTAGGAAAAACACATGGAAACATGTCACTGTTTACTCTAAGTTAGGGAGGAGGGAGGACCTTAGTACAAAAATACTGCAAATATGATTTGCCTCAGCTGGTATTTGAACCAACAAGTTCAGAATTATAACTCAGCAACTTAACTGATTGAGCTATCCAGGCAACTGTAATTGCTGTGTATTCAAATTGTATTTTCCTTGTTACGCAAGAACAGTAAGTGATTTCTTTCGGAGGAGAGATTCATTGCTCTCTCACCAGTGACCATTGTTTTGACGATAGTTATGTGGGAAAGCAGCCGGTGGCTTGGAAAGAAATATTGTATGGAGTACTGGTTAAAAAATACTCCAGGAAAGCATGGTTAGGTGCACTATCCACCACGAAATCACAGAAATAATGTTGAAGACAGGCTGACCTTGGTCGAAACTTTTCGCTATTGGTCAATTTTTTGTATGTCAAAGGACCAGTCTACTACATGATTAAGTTGGATGTTTAAAAAAGTAGCTCTTATGGATCCATAATTATGTGATGACTTGGGCTGGTGTCATGTATCACGGAGATATATTAAGCCCCCTTTTGCCAGAGCATGGCTCATTTTTGTTTTACAGCCATCTAAGCGCGGGAATAAAAGTAACCAGTCTGTGTTGATTTCTTCTCAAAATAATGTGTAAAAGTGAAAATCTGGTTGATACCACTGTAACTCTATACCAAACGACAAAATTTTAGAGTGGTCCAATTTCAAAGCAATTTCAGATGACAGTTAAATGTGGTGCAAATGATGGAACTTGGTAGTGAAAGGACAGAAAACATTGTTGGAAAAGGAGAAAATGCTTGCAACCAGCATTTTCCCCTTTTCCCACAATGTTTTCCAAGGCCTCATGTGTTAGGGTTGTATTAATTTGGGATTATGTGGCAAAGGCTAAATGGTAACATGGTTTTATTTTGATGAAAAAGTTAGACCTTTCTAGTCCTTTGTTTCTAGTCTGATGTTTCTTTATATTTTTTTGTGGTTTTGTTTGACTTTTTTGAACCTATATATTTTCTGCTGTAGTTGGCTTAATTTGCATTTTAGTGAAACTCTACATGTTGTTTTGTATTTAGTACCTTTTGTTATACCAGAATTAAAGACACAGTAATACTTCTTGTTTTCTTTTCAATCAACTGAGTACTTGATGATGTGAGTCCAAAAGGGCAAAGATGAACTCTTTACCAAATGACACAACTTTAGGTCTGTCCAATTTGAAAGCATCTGCAGATGACAAATTAACTGTGGTTCAGATAATAATATTTGTATTCAAAAGGGTAGAAAACAGTATTGAAAAGGAGAAAATGCTGGTTACCTTTTCCTACAATGTTTGTAAGAGCCCCCTGCCTCAGTATGGTTAAAACTTGGGATTGTAAGTAAAAGGTTAATGCTATGAGTTCAAAATGATCAAGATAAACACTTTATGAAACAAGACAACTGTAGACTTGTCATCTTCAGATGACAATGTAACCATGATTCAAATAATAAGACTTGAAGGGGAAGAAAACATTGTTGATAAAGGAGAAAATGCTGGTTATCATCATTTTCTTCTTTTCACACAGTGTTTCCAAAAGCCGTCTTCCTAAGGTAGTTTAAAACTTGGGATTGTTTGGTTAACTTTAACAGAGCTCCAGATAAGAGAGAGTGATGGTATTCTAAATCCATTATTTTCTCTTCTAAACCCTATGTTGTTGGTACCCATTAGAATCATCTGGTTGAGACAATTCTAATGAGCACCCACAACATAGGGTTTAGTGGAGAGTGATATATATTTTCAATTGTGAAATCAAAATCACTCCCTCTGTCTGGAGCTCTGTTTAACTTTAAGCACAAGTTAAAGGTTGACCTGTGATAACTGTGAATGCTGGAATATATAGTGCAATCATCAACAGGGTTGGCGATTTACAAAAGCTATATTAGTTGAGAACACATGTACATGTATAAAGGGAATGCGATAATTGTGGTATTTTTTATTTCCCTTTGATGATAATTTTAGCCTCCGTTGATATACACAATGAAACAAAACAAAATCATGAAAGGTTAGACAGCTCTTTTCTAACCAAAAATGGGCTTACCAGACAGCCAATCCATCGCTAAAGTTGAAATAAATCAGCTGGAATAAACTAATGGCATCGACATAATCCTAATTACTTCACAAGTCGATGTTATTAACACCCGACTGTCCAAATATTGGTTGGCTTTCGATAATACTATCAACTTCCAGTAACACAAAATTTGTCAACTAACTTTGAAAACTTTAAGAATTTGAAAAAACCGAAGACTCGTGTCTTACATTAATCATGCATGCTATTTAACCCTTTACCACACGGCAAAATTTAAGACCTATCCAAATTGAAAGCATTTGCAGACGACAATTTCATAGTGGCTCAAATGACACATTTTTTCTTTGATAGGGTAGAAAACTTTGTGGGAAAAGGAGAAAATGCTGGTTACCAGCATTTTCTCCTTTTCCCACAATGTTTTCAAAAGGCCTCTTCTTCAGGGGTGTTAAAAGGCGTCATTGTGTGGTAAAGGGTTAATGGCCAAATGAATCATGATTGGTGGTAAAATTGATATTCTGCAGTAATAGAGTGGGTTTCTAAAATGGCATTCACTTGGTACTGACCAAAAGCCTGGCAGTAATGTTATCATCATCCTCAGAAAATTCAATGTCGTTTTACCTCTATTAATCGCCCCCCTTTCAGAAAATGTAATGCCTCTTGAGGTGTTAAAAGAGACAATATGGTAGGTGCTGTTTTTTCTTTGGAGTGTCCTTGCCTGGTACTAATGAAATTCAGACCACACATCATTGAGCTGTTGCTGTGATATGACTACGTTATGTTGAAAGCTTTGTAAAAGACCATTTGATCAATTATAATCATCACAAGCAAAGGCAGGTACATGTAATACCATGGTGTTTCTGCAATGTTTGTCATTCGACAGTATGGATAGCTCTGTAGGAAAAGGAGCTATTGCTTGGGTTCAATCCTCACTTAAGGCACTTAATTTTTGAATGGAGTGTCTCTGAGTAAAAGCCTTTGCCTATTACTAGAGAAACCACAGGCAAAGATGAATAAGGGAACTGTTGCTGTGTATTATCTTCCACTTATTTTTGTTTTCAATCTGTCGCACAAATCCCAGTTTTCCCAGTCTTTATATTTAGAAATTGTATATAGAGACTTGCAGTAACAATGGTATTCTATAAAATTATTTTTCCCTTTTGAAATTAGCATATTTTTAAGAAAAGAAATTTGTAGCAAAAATCTGTCTTGATTTTTCTGCAGACATTATATATAGCCATTATCTGCTTGCTATTTTTAGCGGCAATTTAAGCACCTTGTATTGATATTTAACCCTTACAGGATAGTGATGCATCATAGCAGACAGGTCTTTGAAGAATATGACATGCCCAGGCAACAGTTGCTGTGATAATATTGAAAGCTGTGAAACTGTCCTAGTCATCACTTGCAAAGGCTTGTGGTACCATGGTGTTTTGGCAATATGTTTCTTCCCCAGCAGTACAGAAAGCTCTAGGCAATGTTGCAAGCAATTAGATTTATTTTTCTCTTTTTTTTCTTAACTCTTTACCAAACGACAAAATTTTAGACTGGTCCAAATTGAAAGCATTTGCAGACGACAAAATGAATGTGATCAAAAATCGAAACTTGACTTTAGAAGAGTAGAAAACATTATGGGAAAAGGAGAAAATGCTGGTTACCAGCATTTTCTCCTTTTCCCACATTGTTTTCAGAAGGCTTCTTCCTCTGGGTCGTAAAAACCAGGGATTGTTTGGTAAAGGGTTAAACTGTCAACTGTGTAGGTGTAAACGGTAGTACATTTACAATGAAGGACAGAAGTGGTTTAAGAGTGTGAACTTTCTTTTTACTGTTTTGTTTTATGTGGTGACATTTTTGACAAAGTGCTTGCACAGTAATTTTTTATCAGGGTTTGCACATTAGGTTTTGTTACCTACACACCATACTGCATTCTCACCATACAATGCCAATCAATCAAATGTCAATTTCGCCTCTGCACACAGAATTTTATTAGAATATCTACTGCAAACCAATCAAGAGTCAAATCAGTTGCCACCCATAATTTCTAAAGCCAGGCCTTGATGGTTTTATGGTTTGCATCCTGTCACGAAACTAGGACTAGTATTACCAGTATTAAGGTGTGTATTTAGTGAAGACCTGTCACACTGTAAGGACAAAGTTTACTGAAAGCCCATTATGCTGTACAATGTCCATTATCCCTGTACCAGAAAATCCCGAGTTTTAACGACCTTGAAAGAGAAGCCTTTTGAAAACATTATAGGAAAAGGAGAAAATGCTGGTAACCAGCATTTTCGCTTTTTCCCAAAATGTTTTCTACCCAATTAAAGACAAATTCCATCATTTGAGCCACATTCAAATTGTCTGCAAACACTTTCCGTTTGGACAAGTCTACAATTTCATTGTGTGGTAAAGAGTTATATAGTCATATAAACATTGTGGGAAAAGGAGAAAATGCTGTATCCTTTTCCTTCAATGTTTTTCACCCTTACAAAGAAAAAATGTCCTAATTTGTGCAACATTTGATTTTTCTTTGGCAAATGCCTTCAATTTGAACCAGTCTAAAATTCTGTTGTTTGGTAAAGAGTTTCGAGTCCATTGTTAAAAGCTATTTTTAGCCCAGGGCCAGTATGTACCAACCATAATAAATTGCATTCTTATCTTGTTCTGTTCGTCTTATTCTGATTTTAAAAGTAGCTTAATTTTTGATTGGACAAACCATTTGGTTTAGCCAATAAGAAAGTGTGTAACTTTGAAACTTTAAAAATTCTTAAGAATATTCACAAAAATGGTTGGTAAATATGGGCCCATGATAACTTTATGTAGGGTCCTGCATGGATCAGTGGTAAAGTGTAGGACTCATTGCCTTGAGGCCCTTGGTTTTAGCCTCCCTGGAAGCACTGGGCTTTTTGTGGGAGTGTAATTGGGCAAGATACTTCAGAACTCCAGCCTAGTACAAATGTGTTAGCTGTTGTGGTGATACAGCTAAAATAACGTTAAAACCAGTGTATAATTCCCAATCAATCGATCGACAAATCTATAACTTTATGCAAAAGAACACTGTGAGAAATTTTATAGTCCATGGTTCGTGAAAATAATGTTACGTAGGTTTGTTGAATGAAAACATTGTGCCTAAAAGAGACATTACTTGAAAGTAACATAATTTCTGATTGGCTAAACCACTTGATTGGCTAAACCAAGTGGTTTAGCCAATCAGAAGTTGTGTTACTTTCAACTTTGGAAAAATCTGGGCCCCGTTTTACTAAGGTAGTTATGAACAAAATTTGCGTAAGTTTTACGCAACTATAGTATGGTGGCATTATTTCTACCACGAGATACTAGATAACTATCATGATTATTTCCCAAAACTATTGCAATAAATGAAAGTTTCCTGGAAATTTTATCTTTTAATTTTATCCTGATAAAATTCCCAGGAAACTGAGATTTATTTGAATCATAATATCACATACATGTGTTGATTTTTCTCTAGATCTGGGTGCCCTTTCAATTAAATAGATTGGTTAAATTGATGCATTAATGACAAGCGAATTCCTCTATGCTCTACCCCCTCCTGCTCCCTCCCCTGGTACTTCAAGCCTTACTGTGGTTATAAATATTTTAATCCTGGCAATGCAAATGGAGATAAAAAAAGCAGTTTAACTGCACTTAATCCTTTTCCTACCATGTTTTCTGCCCTTTGAAAGACAACTCCCATCATATGAACAATGTTTAACTGGTTGTCTGCAAAATGCCGTCAATCAACTCTGTATCAGGCGACAAAATTTTGGTCTGGACCAAGTTGACAGTATTTCCAGATGACGGTAGCTAAACTTATGATTTCTGTCTCTAACAGATTAGAAAAAAATTGAAGAAATAGGAGAAAATGCTGGTTACCAGCATTTTCTTCTTTTCCCTCAATAATTTTAAAAGCCTTCTCTATCAGGAAAGTTAACTCGGGATTGTTAGGAAAAGGGATAAAACGGGTCTAGAATTTAGTTGTCTTGTAAAGATGTAAAAATTTTAGACATAGAAGTGACTGTGACATTTGATACAAGACTAGAATGCTTGAAAAAGATGTAAGAGATATTTGTAGCTGTATAGAAAATATTATGGGAAAAAGAACAAACATGTGACAAGTGATTACTCCACTCCACAAGGTATGAAAAACTTCAGGTGAAAAGTCTTATTTATATTGCATTATGGGTTAAATGGTTGAATGTCATATGATTAGGTAATCGTATATCAAGAAGATGGATTGTTGCAACTTTGAAATAGTTACACCTGACTGAAAATGTAAACATGTAGGTAGGTTTTTGTAACAAAATACATATAGAGTCATTGGGCCTTTTCCCGAACAATTCAGTGTTTCACAGCTGTGAAGAAGGCTTTTGCAAACATCATAGGAAAAGGAGAAAATGCTGCTAACCAGCATTTTCTCTTTTTCCCACATTGTTTTTAACATACAAAAATTATGATTTGTTACTTTGTACTCTATAGAAAGCTAATTTTGTTGTGTCTGAAAGTTTGCTGTGTGGTAAAGTGTTTAGAACCATGTATATCATCCGTTTTCATGTGAGATTATGACAGCTTTGAAACATAAAACAGACATGAACTTGCTATGGGACAAACCCCTACCCACCTGCCCCCCTATCATGTACTAAGAGCACAGTGCTCTTTCAACTATTATTCAGAGGGAAATTTTAACATTATCTCAAACAATAACTTATAGATTACCCCCGACCTTCCCCTCTTCAAACTGGAAGTATCTACAGCCTACACATTCAAAATCCAAAGTGCATTTCAAACATCTTCTCTTAACTCTATACCAAACAGCAAAATTTAAGACTGGTCCAAATTGAAAGTATTTGCAGACGACAAATCATATTAGATTCAAATGATGGATTATGTCATTGAAAGCATGGAAAACATTGTGGGAAAAGGAGAAAATGCTGGTTACCAGCATTTTCTCCTTTGGCCACAATGTTTTCAAAAGGCCTATCTCCTTAGGGTCGTTAGAAGTCGGGATTGTGTGGTGAAGGGTTCAACTACCAATCCAACTTTTACCAAACTTCACAGAAATGATCCTGCCATGGCCCTATTCAGAATTTCTTGAAAACTTTGATTCCTGTAAAAACTCTGGTTGCCAACTTGCCATGGCAACAAAACCTGAAGAAAAAAAGGAGAAAATCTTTGAAAATCTTCTTTTCTGAAACCATAAGGTCTAGGGTTACCAAACTTGGCTAGTAATTGACATAAGCTGGCTGGCTTTTGGCCAGTGTGGCCAAAATTAATTTTCAAGATTTGATTCTGCCTCTTAGCGCGTAATGTCTTGTTACGTACAAAAGTGCACAGTAAAAAAACTTTGTTGACCCAGATCAGACCATGATGCTGTAAAATGTGCTGCAAAGTCAAAAGTGGATTAGGCCACTACACATTCATCGTGGACAACAGACTGGGTAGTTAACCCTTTACCACACAACTAAATTTTGCACTTGTCCAAATTAAAAGCATTTCCTGTCGATAAATTCAGTGTCATTCAAAAGGTGAATTCTGTCTTTGAAATAGGAGAAAGCATTGTGGAAAAAGGCAAACACAATCATGGTTACTAGAATTTTCTCCTTTTTCCCACAATGTCTCCAAAAGTCTCTTTTGTCAGCTTGGTTGTTAAAATAGTCAGTGCAAGGAATTTCAATTGTTTCAAGCAAAGAATGACAGGGAACGCCTATCTCAGTCCAAAAAAAGTCATATTACCCAACTGAATTCATAATGGGTAATTGTTACAACCAACAAAAATTATTGGCTCATCCACTTTGTTAGATGATATCATAGTCCTTTAAAAATACTCTCCTCATTGTAGTTAAAGCTGGTAACAGTCTTCTGAAGTGTGTTTTAAGTACCTTGTGCATAATTATGTCCAATTTTTGTTATCACTTTAAATACCATTGTCATACCATTACTCTTAGTTAATGTAGGTTCTGTTGGTAGTTCACAGGATTCTAATACAAAGGGTCATTTTATCAATTTGAGTCAAGGATGGGCCATTAGATGTCAAGAGGTTTTTCTGTTTACCAGGTTATAGAATTTTACTGGTTACCAGCATTAGTTAGTATTAAGCTCCACTGGCCAAAGGCCAGCAAGCTGATATCATAGCCCTGTATCAGTTGCAAGTCTGTGAGTCTTAACTTTTTTTTTGAACATCTCTGAAACTACCAATCCAATTTTGACCGAACTTTACAGAAATTGTGTTGGATTTGGACCTGTCTAGAATTTTATTGTCAGGTAAAGGGTTAACTCTACCAATTGGCAAACTTTTAAACTGTTCCAAATTGAAAGCAAAGCAGACCAAACATTGAATATGGTCCAAATAATGAGTTCTGTTCTTAACCCTTTACCAAACAATCCCTGGTTTTCACGACCCTGAGGAAGAAGCCTTTTGAAAACATGGTGGGAAAAGGAGAAAATGATGGTTATCAGCATTTTCTCCTTTTCCCACTATGTTTTCTACCCTTCCCCAAACAAACTTCAATTTTCGAATTATATTAAATTTGTTGTCTGCAAATGCTTGCAATTTGGACGAGTTTAAAATTTTGTCATTTGGTAAAGATTTAAAAGTTTCCAGCATTTGCTCCTTTTCCCACTATGTTTTCAAAAGGTTTTTTTCTTCATGGTTGTGAAAACACAGGATTTTTTAGTGAAGGATTGAAAGATTTTTCCACATAAAACCAGGCCTCTAAGAACAGTATGACTTGTGAGTGACCCAGACAAGTGGGGGGGGGGGGGGGGGGCGGGTTTAGCCTCGCTAAATTAGGACATAGATTTATATATGTGTGTACATATATGTATGTGAAGTTGGGCAGATGTTTGGCTTTTATCTTCCACGCCTTTTGAAACCTAAAAACTTCTTTTAACCCTTTACCAAAGAATCACAAGTTTTAACGACCCTGAAGAAGAAGGCTTCTGAAAACATTGTGGGAATGGGCAACCAGCATTTTCTCCTTTTCCGTATCAAAAACTGATACCATAACTTTACGGATATTTATTTTGTTTTCACCAAATGCTTTCAATTTGGTCTAGTCTAAAACTTTGTTGTTTGGTAAAGAGTATTTCTCTAAATAGACCCAAAAGACATTTTGAATCTTAACAAACTGCCCAAATGCTTGCAATTTCAAAGTTGTTTTTGTATAGAATGTCTAAGCAAAGGGAACAGAGTAGATCAAAGATCAGACTGCACATTTTGAAAATGAATGTGAAAACAGGTAACAAGTAAATAAAAAAATAAAGCGACTTGACAATTTATGACCTACTTTTTAAAATTAATTTTTCTGCAGTTAACACTTGGAGTGACCGCACAATAACAGATTCTCATATTCACAATAATTTCCATACCTTTAAATGATATATTAATTTAAATGCATTTTAACAACTGAATTGTTTACTTTTGGCAGCTATTTGGGTTTTAAATGCTTTAGTCTTACTACTTTTAAAGGTGCCACCTATTTCTGCAAGTTTATGGGACATTAGTTGTCACCTCTGTAAATGAGTCTTGGCAGAACACAGCATAATTAAACTCTATACCAACACCACCAACAACCCTAAAGCCTTGGTCACACCGAGCTAACGGACGAGTAACGGATAAAAAATCATTTTGTCCGTTCACGTCCGTTCGTATCCGTTTTATGTCCGTTTCTTATCCGGTGAATCCGCCCCGGCGATGTCCGTTCCGTCCGTTGGGAAGTTTTGAGCATGTTCAAAAATTTCCACCGGACAAAACATACAGAGACATGCAAATGATAGACTTTGGATGCATCTGACAATTTATACCCTCGGCATGTCACGTGACCGGTATGTTCCTCGTACGTTGGTGTTCGGTACATTTCCGTTCATCGTACGTTGGAAGGACGTTTTGTCCGATTCTCATGCGTTGCACTTCCGTTTTATCCGGTAGAAGTCCCTTACTCATACGGTGATATCCGTTAATAGACTGTTTATTATCCGGTACATATCCGGTAAATGTGTGTTTTTTTTCCGTTACATGTGCGGCACTCGTGTGGTCATTGTGTGGCTTCTTCGCTCCACACACCGATCGCGTGAACCTCGAGCGGCAGAGGAGATGAATTTTGTCACCGGATAACCGAATTCTGCATGTTTTTGTCCATTTTCCCCCCGTTACATATCCGTTAGCCGGTCTGACCAAGCCTTAAATTCTGGAGTTGTCTAAATTGAAAGCACTTGCAGTCAACAATTTAAGCGCAGCTGGAATTATAAGATTTTGTTGCGAAAGGATAGAAAACATTGTGGGAAAAGGAGAAAATGCTTGTCACCTTTTCCCACAATGTTTTCAAAATCTTTTTCATCAGGGTTGTTAAAACTCAGGATTGTATGGCAAAGGTTAATAGTTTCAAAAGAGGTCTACTGTATGAAACAAAAGTGTCTTCCAATTGAGGTAATGTGTTAACTGATAGCAGAATACATGCTCTGGCAGAAGTGCGTTAGGTGCATCACTGTGATGCGATATTATACCAAGCAAGTTATCATGTAACTCTTGATAGTCATTGCTACAGGATTCATTCTTCTCTCACCACTGATCGTTGTTTCAGCGATGGTTTTGTGGGACAGCAGCCAGTAGCTTGGAAAGAATATTGTGTGGAGTACTGTTTACAGAAAATCCAGGAAAGCATGGATAGTTGCACTGGCCTCCGTGATAAAGCTGAAATAATGTTGAAAACGGTGTTAAACACCATAAATCAATCAATCAATCATCATGTAACTCTGGATCCATAAAAAAATCCATTTAATCTAGCAATTGAATGGATATGGAGGTGGAATGGTCCTTGGTCCTTTGACATGCAAAAAATATACACACAGCAAAAGGTTTCAACCCATGTCAGCCTGTGCAGTCTGCACAGGCTGACATGGGTCGAATACTTCTTGCAGATGCATTAAGCCCATGGCTCATTAATTATGTTTGATCTATTTACAGGGTCACACTGATGTTGACATCACAAAAGGTGACAGCAAGAATGGTAAACTGCTGGGTGGGGATACTCATGACTATGTGAACCATGGCACTGGTTCACATGAAGCAAACAAACCTGACCTTGTGCATGATGCTGTAAACTTGCTGGGTGCAGTCAAGCCTAGTCTCATTCAACAGGCTGGAAAAGTTGTGTCTGAAGCAAAGCCTGATCTGATGAAAAAAGCTGAAAATATTCTTGGTGCAGTTAGCCCTGATCTAGTAAAAAATGCTGAAAATGTTCTTAGTGAAGTGAAGCCAGTTCAAGATGCTGAAGTTTTGCTCAGTGCAGCTAAACCCAGCCTGGTGCAACATGCTAAGAAATTACTGAGTGTAGATAAACTAAATGTCGTGAGGGATGGACTCAGATTGATAGATGGAGAAAACCATGATTACGTTGAACATAAGAAGAACAGTTTGATTGGACAAGATGGTCATGACCTGAAGCCACATCGTAAAAGTGCAGGGAATGCAAAGCAAAATTGTAGTGCCATGTTTGAAGAGTTCAAGAAGAATCACAAGAAATTTTATGACACCAAGGAAGGTAAATTAATTGTGTATCCTGTCTTAAGAACATGAAAGTTTGCATAGTTTATTTACAAAACTGCCCCAGCCAGAATTCAGACCTGTGCGGCAAAGATCCTTGTTTATTGAGGTTAAAAAGACTAACATCTTAACCAGTGAGCTGAAGGGAATTCTCCCCAATGCAGTTGTCAGGTATTGATTTTATACAGGAAGAAGCTATGCTGTAACGAAGGAGTGATCTTCCGTTATACACTCCCTCTTAAATGTGATCAATTTGATTACAGGAAGCCTTATTAGGCAGTAAGTCTATTATTTAGACAACAAATGGCTCAACGGCCAATCCTGGACAAGCTCCTATCTTACGAATAAATGCATAGCTCAAGTACAAAGGAAGGAGTGATCTTCCATAACACCTGTAGCAGATCAACTTACTGTTTAATTCTTTACCACACAATCCCGACTTTTAACGACCCTGAGAAAGAAGCCTATAGAAAACATTGTGGGAAAAGGAGAAAATGCTGGTAACCAGCATTTTCTCCTTTTCCAACAATATTTTCTACCCTATCAAAGTCAGAAATCATCATATTACCAAGATTTAATTTGTTGTCTGCAGATGTTTTGAATTTGGTCCAGTCCAAAACTTTGTTGTTTGGTAAAGAGCTGACAGACAATAAAGTTTCAAACTTGTCCAACTTGAAAGCAATTGCAGACGGCAAATTAGTTATGGCTCAAATGATGGGGTTTGTTTTTGAAAGGGTAGAAAATATTGTAGGAAAAGGAGAAAATGCTGGTTACCAGCATACTGGTTACCAGCATTTCCTCCTTTCCCCATGGGTCCTGTGTGGCTCGGTGGTAAAGTGTAGGACTCGTGACCGGGGTTAGAGCCTCACTGGCTCCACTGGGTTTTTCACAGGAGTGTCCTTGGGCAAGACACTTCAGGGCCTAGCCTAGTACTGGTGAAACCCAGGAAAACATGAATATGTGAGCTGTTGCTGTGATATGACTGAAATAATGTTGATGTTGAAAGCGGCTTAAATATTCAAACAAACAAACTCCTTTTCCCATAATGTTTTCAAAAACCTTCTTCCCCAGGATCATAAAATCAAGGGGATAAATTTTCATAGGTTGATTTGAACCCACTGCTTTCCTCACAGTGGTGCTATTTGATATGTCTGTCAGAGATGGATAATAAAACATTGTGACAACAGGACAACTGATAAATGATTTCTAACCTACATGTATTTTAAAATAATGCAAGATATGCATCTATGCTTGAACTGATAAATTTTTGTTTCAAGGGTTTTTTTTTTTTTTCTAATCAACATCTTTTTCTGCATGGAGATCAAATTAAAATGAAAGTTCTGATTACACAATCAACTTGTTTCTTTGGCCTCTATTATTATTTTTACTGTACCCCTAAAAGGGCCTTTTACAACTACAGTTGCCTGTGTGCATCAAGATCAGACTGCACAAAATGTACCATCTAATCATTGATCTACACTGTTGACTTTGCAGGGACATTGTTTACATAAGCAACCATAATATTGCAATTATTTTTGGTTGTATAATATTTAAGTAGACAGAAAATGTATGTTAGGTTTGTTTGGCACTCATAGGGATGAGGCTGCAACTGATTAACTAGAACTTTCCCTATAATCAAGTGGGGTCCTGCGTGGCTCAGTGGTAAACTGTTGGACTCGTGACCAGGAGGCTCCCTGTTCAAGCCTCACTGGATCCACAGGGTGTTTCATGGCAGTGTCCTTGGGCAAGACACCTCAGAACCCTAGCATCGTTCTGGTGAAACCCAGGAAATGCATGAATATTTGAGGTATCGTCATGATATGACTGAAATAATGTTGACAGCCACATAAAACACCACTCAATCAATCAGTCAATAATCAACTAAGAAAATGTTCTACAGTGACTCTCATTATTGTACTTTACAGAGGAGGGTGCAAGGCTGAAAATTTTCTGTGATAACATGCAGAGAGTCAAGAAGTTCCAGGAGATTGAAAAAGGAACGGCAAGATACGGACCAACCAAATTTGCTGATCTTACAAGTAAGTGCCAGATTAACCCTTTACCCAACAGTCCTGAATTTTAAGAACCTTCTCTATCAGAACACTTTACACTTCTGCTGCAAGATCAAGAGAGAGTTCGGTCATAACCTAGAATACAACAGTAGACAGTGCAGATCAGAGATCAGACTGCATGCTCTGTGCAGTCTGATCTTGATCTACACTGTCCACAAAAGCTTCTTATGTCGTCTATAGTATGGAAAGACTTAATCAAACAATCCTGAGTTTTAACGACTAGAAGAGTTCTCAAAAGATTGTGGGAAAAGGAGAAAATGCTTCTGACTAGCATTTTCTCCCTTTTCCAATGATGCCCTCTACCCGATCAAGAGCAAATCCAATCACTTGAGCCATATTAAAATTTTTTTGTCTGCAAATGCCGTCAATTTGGACAAGTCTAAAATTATATTGTTTGGCAAAGAGTCAAGTCAAGTTTTGTGACAGTTCCAGTATCCTCTGGCTTCTTTACTCTTTACCACACCACAAAATGTAAGAGTAGTCCAAATTGAAAGCATCTTCAAAATGACAGCTTAACCCTTTACCACACAATCCCAACTTTTAACGACCCTGAGAAAAAAAGCCTGTTGAAAACATTGTGGAAAAAGAGAAAATGCTGGTAACCAGCATTTTCTCCTTTTCCCACACAGTTTTCTACCCTTCCCAAACCAAATTTCAATTTTTCAGTCACATTTATTTTGTCATCTGCAAATGCTTTCAATTTGGACTTGTCTAAAATTTTCTCGTTTGGTAAAGAGTTAAGTGTGGCACAAATAATGGAATTTGTGCATGAAAGGTTAGAAAACTTTGTGGGAAAAGGAGAAAATGCTGGTTTCCAGCATTTTCTCCTTTTCCCACAATGTTTTCAAAAGGTTTCTTTGTCAGGGGTTATTAAAAGTAGGGATTTTGTGGGAAAGGGTAAAGGTTAACCAACATAATTATAGACCAGTCCAAATTAAAAGTATTTGCAGACATCAAAGAAAACAAGACCCAGTTAATCAGATATGTCTTCAAAAGAACTGGATTCCACTTAATCGCAACCTTGTTAATTGGGATTTTCGGTTAATAGCAAGAATTAGTCCAGCACCGACCCTTTTCCTATGTAGACAACGTAAATTTCAACTCTTAATCGGGATCCCATGAATTGAAAATTTTGGTTTTTTGCTACAAGAACTTGCAAAAGATTTGAAATTCTAGTGTTTATTAGCAATACTGTGGCATAAAACAAAGAAAAATTGCAATCTGTCCACAAAAAAACAAAATTCATAAGTAGATAAAAGTCAAATTTCTAAGCGTACAGACAATCGAAGTTATAAATGATTGCAGCAGCATACATAAATTATGACGAGTCCGTGGTTGAAAACATAGAAAACATTGTGGGAAAAGTGTAAATGCTTCCAACCAGAATTTTCTCCTTTTCCCACTCTGTTTTGTTTTCAAAAGCTGTAGTTCTCAGGGTTCTTAAAACTCATAATTATATGGTATGGATGAAACACAAAAAAACACTGAAATTTATGTTTGTTCTAGAGAGTGAATTCAGCCAGTATAAAGGTAAAAAGTGGGACATCTCTGCCATGAAGACAATGAAAAGGGCTGCCATTCCAAGGGGTCAGGTTCCTGAGTCTTTTGACTGGAGGGACCATGGGGCTGTTACTGAAGTAAAAAATCAGGTGAAAGATAAAACATTGCTGCATTTTTTTCTTCCTCTCACCATTTGTATTCACGAATCATTCTTAAGAACGTTCTTAATCTTATTCTCCAGAATTTTCTAAATTTGAAAGTAACACAGCTTCTGATTGGCTAAACCATTTGATTTAGCCAATCAGAGGCTGTGTTACTTTCAAAATTAGAAAATTTCGAAGAGTAACACTGAGAATATTCTTAAGAATGGTTAGTGAATACGAACCTAGATATCATAGAATTTTTCATTCCAAACATTTGAACATTATTGAGGAGTAAGTATTTGTGTTGAGTGCTGCTGCCATTCATTCATTATATCCAAATTTAACAAGATTGTTTTCGATCTGTTGAATATTTGTTTCAGGGTTTAAAGATACATCCTGACAGCTAGAGAGACAAAAACTCTGTTAAAACTTGTAAATGTGTAAATTGCTCTGCTGTGTAAACATAGATAAATTATCAATATATGTGATGTAAGGGATAGAAAAACGCAACGAATTTGATCTCATTTAAAACTGGAAATGACAACTGTTACAGTGATTGCTCAAAAGGCCTCCAAAAATTGAAATGCATTTTCTATCCATCATAATCTGTGCAATCTTACAGCCATCACGGCAACATTTGGCATGAAGATAGAAGAATGATTATAGTTTCATAAAATATAAATGAAATTGGTAAAAGATTGGCTGAAAACTGCCTGAAAAAGGAGTAAAGATGTATCTTTAATGAGTTATAGAGTTGTTATAACTGCATTACATTTTTACTGTAACAGGGAAGCTGTGGAAGTTGTTGGGCATTCTCCACCACTGGGAACATTGAAGGACAGTGGGCTATACAGAAAAAGCATCTGATCTCACTCTCTGAGCAAGGTACAAGAATATTGTAAATTTTTGCATTGAAAGGATGGGTATAATTATTGGTTTTTATTTCATGCTTTGAGGTGGTTTATCAGGAAATAATGGTGGAATCTGGTTTGATATTTCATGGTTACATCCAGTGAAAAATACCAATTTCATATTTTCTAACTCTTCAATTGAAGGCAATTGAAGGCAGAAACAGTAGTTCCCTCATACTAGTTACCTAGGTAAATAGCGCATGCCATTCAACCTGAGGGACATATGACATCATTTACGTGCATATACCCTACATTTCTTGTGCTTTACGTAACATTGTTATGCGTTCTTATGTTGTTATGTTTAGGGGGTATGCCACAGGGAATTACCAAAAACAACATACTGAATTTTGATGAAAGTCCCAACAAATAAAGGGTTAGAAGAATGAAATAAATAGAATACATGTATTTGTTTTTTTCTTTTTTTTTTTGGTGAAAGATTGAGATTCATTTCATCCCATCAACATCATTGGTAATTTTTTCACTCATGGCTGCACCTCTCATGAAAATATTGTTGATGATGTTCACTAGATGAAATAAATTTCCATCTTTCACAAAAAAAAAACAAGTATCCTCTATTCTCTGTATATGCAAGGCTTTAATTACACAAGCTTTATCTTTCTAATTCTTTATTAGATGACAAAATTATGTCATTTTCCCATTTAACCCTTTACCCTTTTTCAAGTATTAACAACAATGAGTAAGAAAGTTTATGAAAACATCAATGGAAAAGAAGAAAAAGCTTGTTAACAGCATTTTCTCTTTTTCCCACAATGTTTTCAATCCTTACAGAGACAAATTCCACTTTTTGAACCAGATTTAGTATGTCATCTGGAAATGCTTTTGATATGAACAAGTCCCAAATTGTTTCATGTGGTAAAAAAAAAATATGCAGATATTAAATCAAATGATGCTCAGATGATTGAATTTGTCTTCTAAAGGATGGTAAACTTTGCCAGAAAAGGAGAAGAATGTTGGTAAACACCATTTTCCATTTTTTTCTACTATCATTTTATAACATTTATCTCTCTTTGTTGTTAGAACGCAGACTTGGTTGGTAATGTACATATTGCCAAAGCCTTTTAGAAGTAGAATGATCAGTGATGTAGCTACTAGTTGTTCTTATAAGTATCAATAATCAATGTTAATGACACTATGGTGGCAAACAGAGAAAACATTTGTTACAATGTTATCAAAATTGTTCAGCAGCAGGATAAGGACATTTGTCAGGTTTTTACCCTCAAAGCGCCTTTCATCACCTTACTTGCCTTTTCGGCCATTTATGATCAAGCTCTGACTGAACAGAACATGCATTCTGATTTTCTTCTTCACTGTCTACTTTGCTGAGACATCCTGGGAAAAAATAACCTTTACCCTTTAGCACATGATAAAATCTTAGACATGTTCAAACTGAAAGCATTTGCAGACGACAATGTAAATGTTGTTCCATTGATGGAAAATGCTGGTTCTCCTTTTCCCAAATGTTTTCAAAAGCCGTCTTTGTCAAGGTTGTTAAAACTTGGGATTGTGTGATAAATGATTAAAGGTGCACATTTTTTTTATCTTATTTCTGTTGGCTAGGTTTATTAGGTGCACTAAGTGTTGTATTAACTCTTTACGACACAGTCCCTACTTTTAATGACCCTGAAGAAGAAGGCTTTTGAAAACATTGAGGGAAAAGGAGAAAATGCTGGTAACCAGCATTTTCTCCTTTTCCTACAATGTCTTTTACCCTATCTGTAGACAGAAATCATTATTTAAGATACATTTGATTTGTTGTCTGCAAATGCTTTCAATTTGGTCAAGTCTACATTTTGTCGTTTGGTAAAGAGTGAAATGTCCTTGTCAGTCCTTGTACTTTAATCCTATATGAAACAATATGGAGTTTCATTGACCCTGAGAAAGAAAGCCTCTAAAACCATTGTGGGAAAAAGAGGATAATGCTGGTAACTAACCAACAGTTTCTCCTTTTCCTAAAATGTTTTCTACTCTTTCAAAGACAATGTCACGATTAGGGTCACATATATTTTTATCAATCTGCAGATGCTTTCAATATGCACAAGTCTTTAATTTTGTCAATTCTGGCACAGGGTGAAGCACTTACCTTAAGTATCATTAAGGCGTAGGATGATAATAAATATATATATATTATAATGGTGTGTGTCTGTTTGGAAAAGACAGTCCTGGTTATAAATTACTTGACTTGTGTATGACCACTTGGTGAGCAAGATAGGACAAAATAAATTATTGTTTTGTCTTGAAAAAAAGCACCTTACTCATCTCTTTGCGGTAAATGATGCTTTTCTAGAAAGTCTAGCCCATTGTGCATGTGCTTCATGCATTTTGTCTAAATACATGTAGATTTCAAAATGACCTTCCCTTTAGCTGAACCTCAAAATTGCACCTGTGTAATGAACTTTGGTCTTAAAATGATCTTGTACTCAATAGAGCTTAATCCTTTACCAAACGACAAAATCTGAGACCAGTCCAAATTGAAAGCATTTGCAGATGACAAAATAAATGTGACCGAAAAATTGAAATTTGTTTTGGTAAGGGTAGAAAACATTGTGGGAAAAGGAGAAAATGCTGGATACCAGCATTTTCTCCTTTTCCCACAATGTTTTCAAAAGGCTTCTTTCTCAGGGTTGATAAAAGTTGGGATTGTGTGGTAAAGGGTTAACTGGAAATCTCTTACATTATGGGGAAAATTGTATTAACCTTTGAGCATAATCCAGGGAACTCCCCACAATGGATTTTGAAATTTTGGGGAATAGTGCAAGAAATGAATGTTGAAATAGTGAGTACTCAAGACATAGGAATAACAAAGATTGAAATATCTATAATGCACACTAAAGTGCCGATGGGGAGGTAGCGGGAGAGTGGTTTTTATTGTAAGCATAGAGGAATTTCCTTGTCATCAGTGCATCAATTTAACCTATCTATTCAGTTTGAAAAATAGCTTAAACCTAGAGAAAAATCACTTAATATATTATGATATTATAATTTACAACTTTGATTGTGGAATTTTGATCTGCATGTGCATATTTTGCGTAATGGGCGCTATGCCATTGCAAGACCTGCATATTCACCATTTCAACATTCATTCCATTTCATTTCTTGCATTATCTCTTTCCCCCCCCCAAAAAAAATCCATGGTGGCGAGTTGCAAGCATTATGCCAATCTTTGTATTTACAGAATTTAGAATATAGCATGAGGGCATTTTGCGTACAGTGCATATTAAGATAAGGCTGCACTTTGTGTAGCATGATCTTTGATCTATACTTTCAAGTATTCAAGAAACTGAGCAGTCTAAGTGCAATGGCCTGTCCTGGTTTTTTTTTTAACCCTGAATTGACTTGTACAACTAAAGTTCTTTTTGTGGCCTGTGCAGACCAAAGATCAGATTGCACAGTTCAGTTTGATCTTTTGTCTACACTGTCAGTTTTGCTAAGACAGTTTTACCAAAATTAATGTAGCCTTGAAAGGGCACATATTTGGGTGTTGTTTTTTTTTCCAGACTGAGTTTTGATTTTGTTTATATGGTGTTTTAACCCTTTACCAAACAATTCTGATTTTAATGCCCCGTAGGAAAAAGGCTTTTGAAAACATTGTGGGAAAAGCAGAAATGCTGGTAAGCATTATTTTGATCTTTTCCCTCAATGTTTTCTACCTGCCAGAAAACTTAAAATTTTCACCCCAGAAATATGATGTGAATGAATGTAATTTTGTGGTTGCTTTTATCTGCAGTATTTCAGCAAAGTAGACAGTGAAGATCAAAGATCAGACTGCACAAAACGTGCATGGATGAATTACTGATATTATATGGTGTAAGGGATAAATCCACATGTATGAAGTCTTCAATTTTAAACAGGAAATGTCACAAGAACGTTTTCTTTGATGGCCTCCAGAAAATGAAATGCATTTTCTATTGGTTGTAATCTATGCAACCTTGCAACCGTCAGGGGCAACATGTTGCATAAAGATACAAGAATGATTATAGTTTATAAAGATGAAATGGATTAAAAACTGGCTGAAATCTAGCATACATGTATCTTTAAGGAGAAGCTAAAAAATGATGACGGTATGTCTGACCTCTGTGACCTTGCAGATGTCAAGTTTTCAAGGTTTGGTCATATCTTTATCTACATGTTACTTAGCATGTTACCTCCTGCGGACAAGATTTTACCTCATGCTGCAGACTCCCTGTGAAAACATTGTGGGAAAAATTGCTTGAAAGTTGCATTTTCTTCAATTGCCACAACAAGTTCATATTAGGAAATTTTAGTAATTCATATATCAAATCTTTCTCCATGTTTGTTCCACTAATTGTGCTACGATTTTTTCAATCATCTGTTGCAGATCGTCCAAACAGTCCATTACTTTTATATAACCTTAACTTTCTACCAAAAAGCAAAATTTTAGACTAAACCAAATTGAAAGCATTTGCAGACAACAAATTAGATGTTACTAAAATGTTTGGATTTGTCTTTGATAGGGTAGAAAACATTGTGGGAAAAGGAGAAAATGCTGGTAACCAGCATTTTCTCCTTTTCCCACTATGTTTTCAAAATGCTTTGTCTTCAGGGTTGTTAAAACCTGGGATTGTTTGGTAAATGGTTAAGGAAGAAGGTTTTTGGAAACAATGTAGGAAAAGCAGAAATTGCTGGTAACTAGGATTTTCTCCTTTTCCCACGAAGCTATCTACCGTACACTTACAAAAAAAAAATTCTGTCATTTAAGTCACAGCATATTTGTCACCTGAGAATACTTTCCATGTTGACATGTCTAAAATTTTGTTTTCTAGTTAAGACTCAAGGGGCAGACCATAATTTTTGTGGACACATATTATGTAGTTTCTCTGTCCTCGGGGGAAATGCAATGAACATCTTTCATCCAAAATGTGCATGCGCGTCTTTGGTTATTTTTTTGTGGACAAGGATCTGTAAACAAATTCATTATACCCCCACTTACATATTGTCCTGTGTGTCTGTGTGTCTGTGTGTCTGTTCTAAAATTTGGTCATAAATCTTTTAACCCTTTACCAAACAATCCTGGGTTTTAAAGACACTCAGGCACAGACCTTTTGAAGACTTTGTGGGAAAAGGATAAAATGCTGGTTACTAGCACTTTCTCCTTTTCCCACAATGTTTTCTTCCCTTTCATAGATGGCAATCATCCTTTGAGCAACATATTAATTTTCATCTGCAAATGCTTTAAAATTGAGCATGTCCAGATTTTTAATATTTAGTAAAGGGTTAAATATCTCTGAATTCTTTACCAAACAACAAAATTTTAGACTCATCCATATTGAAAATATTTCCAGGAGACAAATTAGATATGGTTCAAATGATGAAATTTTTCTTTGAGAGGATAGAAAACACATTAGGAAAGGAGAAAATGCTGGTTACCAGCATTTTGTCCTTTTTCCAAAATGTTTTCAAAAGCACTCTTTCTGAAGTTTGTCAAAGCTTTGGATTGTGTGGTAAAGGGTTAACCCTCAATGTACCTTTAGTGGTGTCTGTGGTTGTGAGGTAGAGTGTGGGCCTCGTTACCATAAGGTCCCAAGTTCAATACCCCAGGAGTGGGTGTCAACTTTGGGATTTTTCCTTGTCCCACATATTTGGGGCAAATACTGGTGCAATTCCTAGGAACCACAATTGAGAGACATTAGTACAAGTTGTAAGAACTTGTTTCTCAATCTATCTGAAATAAATATGTTTAACCCTTTACCACACAATCCCGACTTTTAACGACCCTGAGAAAGAAACCCTTTGAAAACATTGTGGGATAAGGAGAAAATGCTGGTAACCAGCATTTTCTCCTTTTCCCACAATGTTTTCTCCCCTTACCAAATCAAATTTCTATTTTTGATTCCCGTTTATTTTGTTGTCTGCAAATGCTCTCAATTTGGACTAGTCTAGAATTTTGTTGTTTGGTAAAGAGTTAAACTTATGTGATTTGTCTTGTGAATATAGTGGGCTTTTTCATTCTGAGAAAATACCCTTACCTTAACATTATTATTTCAGAGTCATTTCACAGTCTAGCAGTGTAGATCCAAAATCAGACCACACGTTTAATGCAGTCTGATTCTGATGATCAACACTGGCTGGCATGAGCAATAAAAGTTTTTGGTCAAAAATACTTGAAGAATACAGTTTCATGACTGTTTATGAGTCACAGGCCCTTTTTAACCAAACGACAAAATTTTAGAATCCACCAAATTGAAAGCATTTGCAGACGACAAAACACATACAGCTTAAATGATGATTTCTGTCTTTGATAGGGTAGAAAACATTGTGGGAAAGGGAGAAAACGCTAGTTACCAGCATTTTCTCCTTTTTCCACAATGTTTTCAAAAGCCTCCTTTTGCCATTTTTCCTCAAGCAAAATAAATATTTAACTCTTTACCACACAATCCCGAGTTTTAACGACCCTGAAGAAGGAGGCTTTTGAAAACATTGTGGGAAAAGGAGAAAATGCTGGTAACCAACGTTTTCTCCCTTTAACATCTTAACCCAGTTCCTGGCTATGGTCCTGATAAGCATTTGGAAGTGCCAAAAGGATAATTTAATTCTTTACCAAATGTCAGAATTTTGGACTTGTCCAAATTGAAAGCATTTTCAGATGACATTAATAAATGTGACTGTAAAAGTGAACTTTGATTTGGGAAGGACAGGAAACACTGTCATCAGCATTTCCTCCTTTTCCCACAATGTTTTCAAAAGGCGCCTTCTCCAGGGTTGTAAAAACTTAAGGTTGTGTGATAAAGGGTTATGAAGTTATGGGTTAAATACTTTGGCTTGATAGATAAGAAAGAACTGGGAAGGTTAACTCTTCACCACATGACCAAATTTTAGACTGGTCAAAATTGAAAGCCTTTGCAGACGACATATTAAATGTTGCTTATATGGTGGGATTTTTCTTCAAAAGGGTAGAAATCATTGTGGGGAAAGGAGAAAATGCTGGTTACCAGCATTTTCTCCTTTTCCCTTAATGTTTTCAAAAGCCTTTTCTGTCAGGTCGTTAAAACTCACAATTATGTGTTAAAGGGTGAATAGATAAGCAAGATTTTTGGAAATTTCTTGATCATGTCTTGCCCTAGTGTACAAGATAACTCATATAAGCCTGACCTATTTTTCATTAGGAGGTCCTGTGCAGCTCAGTGGTAAAATGTAGGACTCTTAAGGCCATGGTTTTAAGCTTCACTTGAAGCACCGGGTGTTTGGTAGGAGTGTCCGTCAACACTTTGGAGTCATTGCCTAGAACTAGAGTAACTCAGGACATACATGAATAAGTGAGCTATTGCTATGACATGACTGAAAAAATATTGAAAGCCGCATAAAACACCATTTATTCCATTACTTTTTTTTAGACTTGCATTCCACACTTAAGTCAGTAAATAAAAGTCCATAGAAATATTTATGATAATGATTGGATTTAATGTTTTTTCAACACTAGTTTAAACAGTTAATCAGGTTTCTAAGGTTTTACAGAAATACCTCTTCACATTTCTCTTCCTCCACAACTAGTATGTGCTCTGTCAGGGTTCAGACTTCAGACCCCTGGGATAAGCGTCCCAAGTTAACTTGAGAGAGGAATGAATCCTGTAGCAATGACTATCAACAATCCTTGGACAGAAATTGGCCCCGCCATGGATTGAACCAGCGATCCCCTGTTCTCATGTCCTGTATGCTACTGAGTGAGCTAATGAGACTGGGCCTTTATTCTAGAAATAAGAGCCAAATAATTGAAATTTGAAGGTTGCTCATGTCCAGTAAGTCGGACTAAAAGGGACAGTGTAGATCCGAGGTCAGACTGCATGTTTTAACTCTTTACCACACAATCCCGAGTTTTAACGACCCTGAAGAAAAAGCCTTTTGAATACATTGTGGGAAACGGAGAAAATGCTGGTAACCAGCATTTTCTCCTTTTCCCACAATGTTTTCTACCCTTCCCAAAACAAATTTCATTTTTTGAGCCATGTTTATTTTGTCGTCTGCAAATGCTTTGAATTTTGGACCAGTCTTAAATTTTGTTGTTTGGTAAAGAGTTAAGCAGTCTGATCTCACCAGGATTTTCTTCTATTCCTGCAATGGTTTCAAAAGTCTTGTTAAAGGTTGTTAAAACTATGGTTAACCCTTTACCACATAATCCCGACTTTTAACAACCCTGAGGAAGAAGCCTTTTGAAAACCTTGTAGGAAAAGGAGAAAATGCTTGTAACCAGCATTCTCTCCTTTTCCTACAATGTTTTCTACCCTTTCAAAGCCAAGTTCCATAATTTGAAGTATACTTAATTTGTCGTCTGCAACTTCTTTCAGTTTGGACCAGTCTGGTTAAGAGTTGAGTGTTGTCCTAGATACTTGTGTCCCAAAGTCTTATCTTGGACTTCCTGTTAGACTTCGTCCTCTGCCAAGGTCATTGATCTCGATGCAACTCTTTTCTAGACGACCAAATATTAGACTGGAAACATTTTGCAGATGACAATTTAGATATTGCTCAAATGATACGATTTTTCTTTGAAAGGTGTTGAAGGGATTGAAAAAATAGTGAGGGAAAAGAAGAAAATGCCGGTTACTCGCAGTTTCTATTTTTCTCACATATTTTCTTAACAGGAGTCCTAAAGGTAATTAAAACTTGGGATTGATCTGTATAAAGTAAAGAGTTGTGCTGAATAATGTTGGCTTATCTTATGCTATTTTAGACTTTGCCCTCTTTCTTGGTCATTGTTCTCCTAGTACTTAAACCTTCACCACACAATCCTGGGTTTAACGCTCCTGGAAAAGAAATGTTTTTGAAAACAGTGTTGGAGAAGAAGATGCTGGTAATCAGCATTTTCTCCTTTTCCCACAATGTTTTCTACCCTATCAAAGACAGGAATCATCATTTGAGCTATGATTGATTTGTCATCTGCAAATGCTTTCAATTTGGGCAAGTCTAAAATTTTGTTGTTTGGTAAAGAGTTAAAAGAAAAACTTCGTTTGTTTGTATGATGTTTAATTCTTTACCAAACAATCACCAATTTTAACAACCCTGAGGAAGCGTTTTGAAAAGATTGTGGGAAAAAGCAGAAAAATGCTGTTGATGAGCATTTTCTTCTTTTCCCACAGTGTTTTCAAAATCTTTTACTTTCAGGGTCGTTAAAACTCGGGTAAAAGGTTAACAATATTTGTCTATTTACAGAGCTGGTAGATTGTGATAAAATAGATGAGGGATGCAATGGAGGTCTGCCATCCAATGCTTATAAGGAGATTGAAAGGCTTGGTAACTATTTTAACTCTTTACCCAATGAAAAAAGTTTTAGACTTGACCAAATTGAAAGCATTTGCAGAAAACAAATTAGTTGTGGGTCAAATAAAGAGGTAACTTTATTCTTCGCTGGGGAAAATTAAGAAAAAATTATACTGCAAAAATAATTTGCCTCCACTTGAATTGGAACCTAAGACTGTCAAAACCATAACTCTCCTCTTCCCATAAAGTTTCCATTTCATTAAAAAGGTTCACTTTGCTTTTCTTCAAAGTTTTGTAATCTTTCAAATGAATTAAAGTTTCAGTAAAGTCCAAATGTAAAAAGGCCTGTTTATAAAATAAAAGTAAATTTCATTTTTACCATGTAAAAATATGGCGATTATTATGACTTACACGATATGTAAAGGTGCAGTTTGTAAAAGTTCCAGTGAATGGCAGAAAAAAGAATTTTGAAACTAGAACAGTTCCTACCATGCCACATTATCTGTTTGTTTACATCGATGATTGCCGACTATTAGCCGAGTTTTCGTCGTAAATCTCCGCAGTGACGTGATAGTGACGTAAACACCATGTGATCATTCAAGGCATAGAAACAAACCCTTCATTCACTTGATCGTTTAGTCCCCATTCTAGGCTTGAAAAACGTAAGTTTATCGACATTGTAAACAAAACGACGACACAAGCTGATAATCGCTTATTCATTTATCATCAATACAGGAAGCGTTTACTACATCTAAATAAGAAAACAGGTTCAGAATGAGCAATCTTACTCTCCGATGACATACTATTGGAAGTGTAAACAGTGGTCCTGTGTAGCACTAATGAGATGCAATGGTATCACGTGACGTTCTCGAAGGCCTAGTTCGAATATACACGAACGATAACGAAGGTTGTCTCGATCAATGGCATCCCTGAAACCGACAGGCTTCCCCATGCATTTTCGCACCCGTATTTCACGGCAACCAATGCAGTAACTGACTCGTTCGAGTTTTCTCCGATCTTATATATGTGTGTTGTGATGGGTATTCCGATATATTTTCGAGTTATAAACGGTGAAAATTACCTGTATTTGGACTTTACAGGGGCTTTAAGATAAGCCTACAAATAGCTTGCACATGAATTTTGTACTGGTTTATAAAGTATTAGACCTGTCTGAATCAAAAATAATATATTTACACATCACAAATTTAATGTGCTTCAAATGATGGCATTTGTCTTTGAAAGAATAGAAATTATTCTGGGAGAAGAAGAAAACGCTGCAAGTCAGCGTTTA
This sequence comes from Hippopus hippopus, assembly GCA_946811185.2. NCBI lineage: Eukaryota > Metazoa > Mollusca > Bivalvia > Cardiida > Cardiidae > Hippopus > Hippopus hippopus. Next base: position 5,227,657 of record OX328097.1, on the reverse strand, counting down.
TTCCTTTTCCTATAATATTTCCTAAAGTTATTTTAGTTTTCTTTTTGAGACTTTAAAAGATAAAATAGTCTTACATGTCCTTTGTTTGCAGGTGGTCTTGAGACTGAAAAGGAGTATTCTTACAAAGGGGAGGATGAAAAGTGTGTGTTTAAGAAGAGAGATGTGAAAGTTTATATCAATGATTCTGTGTCCATTTCTAGCAATGAAACAGGTAATATGTTTGTTTCTTTGTTGTCATGGTGTTTTATGCCATTTCGAAAAATATTTCAGTCATAAAGTAGGGGACAGTGCACCTGACATATTTTACCTCAAGATTTCATAAAGAAATTTAACCATCATTATTTTGTTTAACTCTTTACCAAACAACAAAATTTTAGACTGGCCCAAATTGAGAGTATTTGCAGATGACAACTTAAATATTGCTCCAAAAGTGAGATTTGTCTGTGATAGGATAGAAAACATTGTTGAAAAAGGAGAAAATGCTGGCAACCAGCATTTTCTGCTTTTCCCACAATAATTTCAAAAGCCTGTTTTCCCTGTGTCATAAAAACCCAGAATTCTGTTGTAAAGGGTTAACTCTTTACCAGCCGACAAAATTTTAAACATGCCAAAATTTAAAGCATTTATAGATGACAAATCACATTTTGCTCAAAAGATGGGATTTGTCTTTAAGAGTGTATTGTGGGAAAAGGAGAAAATGCTGGTCACCAGCATTTTCTCCTTTTCCCACAGTGTTTTCAAAAGCTTTCTGTTACAGGGTTGTTAAAACTGGGAATAGTGTAGTAAAGGGCCTAAGAAATCATTAGTGGTTTGAGTTTGATTTGTGTTTTTTAAATTCAATTACAGAAATGGCATCATGGCTGTTTACGAATGGACCAATTTCCATTGGAATCAATGCATTTGCTATGCAGGTTTGTATGTTGTTTTTTGTTGTGCATAGATTATGTAGATTTATTTTATTGTTTTAATTTTGTTTGTTTGTCAGCCCTACGTATGCTGAGTTACCCTGTTGACAGCTGAAACTATAATCTACTGAAAATTACAAAGATCTTTAGCTCCACTGGCCGAAGGCCAGCGGGCTTATGTCATGGCATGGTGGCCTTCAAGTTTGGCCCCACCCCAGGGCTCACAAGTTTTACATGGGCTTGTATAGTGAAAACTTTATAAATCTTCTTGTTACTAACCATAAGACCTAGGGTTACTAAATTTAGCCCTGTCTCAGGGGTCTCATGTTTACAGGGCCATTTAGGAAACTATTCATGTATTGAGGAAACTTTGAAAATCTTCTTGTTTGTAACCACACATTCTAGACCTGTATTATTTGGTATGGGGCTTATCTTGTGGACCTCCACCAGGATTCAAGTAATTTTAGCTATGTGGTCAAAAATGGCTTTGTCCAAGGGTCATAACTTTCTTGTAGGATTTTATAAAAAAAATTTGGTATGTCTTATATTTCGAAACCAATTAGACAAGTAATGTAATGTTTGGCTTGAAGTGTTTTTACTTATTAGCCAGTGGCGCGATACAGGGCCATCATGGCCCTCTTGTATGTCTTATAGACCAGACTAAACAAGCGGAAAGTATAGATTCAAGAAATTAATCTTTGCTCTTTGTTGGGGTCCTGCGTGGCTCAGTGGTAAAGTGTAGGACTTATGACCCTGAGGCCCCAGGTTCAAGCCTCAAAGGATCTACTGGTTTTTTAGCTCTACTGGCTGAAAGCCAGCAGAGCTTATGTCATGGTATGGTTTCCATCGTCCGTCCGTCTGTCTGTCCATCCGTTAGTCTTTTTCTTGTTTATGCAATAAAGTCTGCATTTGTTGTCAGATTTTCATGAAACTTTCACAGTTTGTTTATCTCATCAATAGCTTCAATCCTTTTGATTTTGAAAAAAATGCAACAAACAGTATGGGAAAAGTAGCCATTTGAAGTTGAAAATTTCCATTTCTTGTTTATGCGATAAGTCTGCATTTGTTATCAGATTTTCATGAAACTTGCACAGTTTGTTTATCTCATCAATAGCTTCAACCCTATTGATTTTGAAAAAAATCCAACTAACAGTATGGGAAAAGTAGCCATTTCAAGTTAAAAATTTCCATTTATTGTTTACATGATAAGAGTCTCCATCTGTGGTCAGATTTTCGCGAAACTTGCACAGTTTGTTTATCTTATCAATAGCTTGAACCCTATTGATTTTGAAACAAATCCAACAAACAGTATGGGAAAAGTAGCCATTTGAAGTTGAAAATTTCCATTTCTTGTTTAGGCAATGAAGTCCACAGTTTTGATCCAATTCTTTAGAAACTTTCAAAGATTGTTTGGTTCATCAAGGAATGAACTCTATTAAAAGTGAAGAAAATCTAGTAATCTGTTCAGGAAAAGCAGCCCTTTGATAACTTAGTATAGGTATAAGTCCACATTATTTGTCACATTTCTTTGAAATTTGCTGGGATTGTTTAATACAATGTGTACTGAAACCCTATCAAATTTGGCTGGATTCCAAACAGTTATTTTTCAGAAATTGCACTTCATTTTTTTTCACTGTTTGTTCAATTCACCATGCCTACTTACGCTGTCTTAGTGGATTCAAGCCCGGTTGTAAGAAACCCCCCCCCCCCCCCCCACCACTTTTTTTTGTGTTGTTTGTCTTTTTTCTTTTTGCATCATGAATTCATAATGAATCCTAGAAAAAAAGCAAAATCACTGCCAGTAGAGCGATTTCAGGCCCTCAAGGGCCTGTAGTTGTGGAAGTGTTCTGGGCAAGACACTTCAGAGCCCCAGTCTAGTACTGGTAAAACCAAAAAAATACATGAATATGTTATATGTGGCCGTGATATGACTGAAATATTCTTGAAAATGGCATAAAACACCATTTAAACAATTGTTTGCACTTTGCAAAAGCCCTGTTTTTGCCTGTGGCACTGGCCAAGCTCAGGTAGTACAGTGGGTAGTGTACAGGACGTAAGAAAAGGGGATTGCTGGTTTGAATCCCCACCTGGGTTTTCCAAGGACTGATGAGTGTGACAGGATTCATTACTATCTCACAGCTAATCATTGTTTCAATGATGGTTACAAGAGATAGCAGCTAGTGGCTTTGGAAGAATATTGTGCATAATACTAGAAATAAGATGTAGAAACTCCAGGAAAGCCTGTATAGGTGCATTGGCCTCTGTGGTATAACTGAAACATTGTTGAAAATAGCATTTAACACCATACAATCTCTGTCTTAACCTAGGGCGCTGATAGGGTAAAGACAAGTTGGACTATATTGCACATGTTATTTTCATTTCAGTTCTACATGGGTGGAATCTCACATCCATGGAGTATATTCTGTGACCCATCTAGCCTTGACCATGGAGTGCTGATCGTTGGTTATGGAGTCCGTAAGTTATTTTATCAAACTCAGTCGGCAATGTACAGGACTTGAAACCGGGGGGTTGCTGGTTTGAATTCGCAGCTCGGCCAGTTTCTTTCCAAGGATTGATGATAGTCATTGAGACAGGATTCATTCCTCTCTCACTGCAATTGTTATGTGGGAAAGCAGCTAGTGGCTTTGGAAGAATGTGTGTCAAGTACTTGTTAAAGAAACTTCAGGAAAGCATGGATGGTTGCTCTGGCCAAGATATACCTGAAATAATGTTGAAAACAGCATTTAACAGTAAACAAACAATCCATCAAACTGCACTGAGAGGATGTGTCCAATGTAGATAAGGCTCTGTCATTTATTCTAGAATGTTGAGAACACAGTCTTAGATCAGAAAGTAGAAATGTATCATCTTATGCCACTTTATTGGCATCATAGGGCCTTTGCCAGTGCCACACAACAAAAGTTTAGACTGTAAAATGTTGAAAGCATTTGCAGTTAACAAATGAGATACAGTGCAAAAAAGGTAGTTGTCATACTTTTCAGTAAAAGGATAGAAAACATTGTTGGAAATGGAGAAAATGCTGGTATTTTGTGGTAAAGGATTAATTGCTTATCATGACAAAGGAGATACAGAGCAGACCACACACAGTGTGCAGTCTGACAGTGGATCTACTCTCTTCGATAGTTTGTGAGATATTCAGGAAAAATCAGCATTGAGTGGGCATACAGGAATCTTTCTTGCAGTCTCTTAAGTACAACACAATCTTAGTGCTACTGATAGAAGTAAGATACTATGAGGTTATTTAATATGCTTGATTACAAAAATGAATTCTATTGGATGAGTACACTGCAAAACCAGTCTATATTTTGGATGAGGCAGAGTACAAAAGTTAGACTGGTTCTTCAGTGTACAAATCTAATTGAATTCAGTTTTGTACACAAGCATTTTAAATAACCTCTTTATTTCACACTTGTGTATTGACTTTAAAAGTAATGACAATTATTTGGGCCATTATGTTAAAAGAAATATGTTAAACAAAACATAAAAGGGTTTTTAAGTAAGTGAATGATAGTGATTTATGACAGCGGATTTCAGCAGACTTCGAGCAAATATCTTTCATCGGAACTCTAGGCTAATTTTGAAAATCCGAATTCCTGGCCTTGCTCTGAAAAATCAATATGCGGAACTGGACAGAGTCCAATATAGATCGGATATTTTGTGCTCATTTGGTAGTATTCATGCGATTTCATTGTTATTTGGATTGTAGGTGTGAAATAAAAACTGATCATATCATCTTTGAATTTTTGTTTCAGAGGGTAAAACTCCGTATTGGATCATAAAGAACAGTTGGGGACCAGACTGGGGGGAGAAGGTAATTACTAATCAGCAGTTTGTTATGAAAGAGGTGTTACAATATATAATCAATGTTCTGTGAAAGGGGGATGTTATGCAACTATTATTGTACAGTCAGTCCAGGTGTTAGTCGCTGGCAAAAAAATGAATTCAAAACTAGATAAAAAGTAGCCAAGTTGCTCAATTTTTTGTTTAGTTTTTACCTGGTTTTAAACTTCATTTTTCTGCTGGCGATTAACACTTAGATTGACATGAAGTAACAGACTGTCATCTTCACAATAATTTCCATACAATAATTTCCTTCACAATAATTTCAAAAATTATGAGTTAAATGTAAATGCATTTCAACACCTGCCTTGGTTACATTTTGCCGCTATTTGGCCTTTTAGGTAAGGTTTCCAATGGTACCATGATTACGGCATCCTTCATCTATGTATCTGATGGATATATGATTGGAAAAAAGTATACATAATATTGAATAATAAATGAGCCATGCTCTGTTTAACTTTTCACCAAACAACGAAATTTTAGACTGGTGCAAATTCAAAGAATTTGCAGACGACAAAATTAAAGTGACTCAAAAACTTGAAATTTGTTCTGGGAAGGTAGAAAACTTTGTGGGAAAAGGAGAAAATGGTGGTTACCAGCATTTCCTCCTTTTCCCACCATGTTTTCAAAAGGCTTCTTTCTCAGAGTCGTGAAAACCCGGGATTGTTTGGTAAAGAGTTTAAGGGGATTCTAATGCATCTGAAGAAAGTGTAGACTCATGTCAGCCTGCTTAGTCTGTACAGACTAACCTGGGCTGAAACTTTTTGCTTTTTGTAAATTTTCTGCATGTTTAAGGATCAGTGTACCTCATGGTTCAGTTGCTTCTTAGACAAAATGGATTGAATGGATCCATGGCCCTGTCTCCGCCTTGCATGCATCTGTCAGTCTGTCTGTCTGTGTGTGAATTTTTTTCTATTTCAAACATCTTCTTATCTGAAACTACCCATACAATTTTGAACAAACTTCACAGAAATGATCCTGCCATTGTTCTCTTCAGATTTTCTTGAAAGAATTTGATTCCTGTAAAGACTCTGATTGCCATGGCAACAAAATTGAAAAAATAGTGGAAATCTTTGAAAATCTTCATGTCCGAAACCATTAGGCCCAGGGCTACCAAATTTGGCATGTAGCTTCAAGTAACGAACCTCTACTAGGTTTCTTCAAATTATAATTCCTCAGGTTATAGCCCTTGGGTCAAAATCGGCCCTGTCCCAGGGGTCACAAGTTTTACATGGGTTTTTAAAGTGGAAATTTTTAAAAATCTTCTCGTTCCTGATTGTAAAGCCTATGGCCACCAAATTTGGCACATGGCCTCATCAAAGGGATTGCCTCTGAATTTGTTCATGATTTAGCCCTTGAATTGATATAAGCCTTGCCTCTCATGTTTTATTGAGGAAATTTAAAAACCTTTCTGTTTTTAACGGTACGGTCTTTGACTTATATTGTTTGGTATGAGACAGTATCTTGTTGATCCTTATAAGGATTCAAGTAATTATAGCTCATATTATTGGTCAAAGTCGTAATAATAGGTCAAAAATGGACTGGCCCTGGGTCACAACTTTCACATGGGTTTTTATAGAGAAAACTTTAAAAGTCTTCTTGTTCGAAACCATTTGGCCAAGAATTATAATGTTTGGTTTGTATGGTTTTGTACTTACATGTATTAGCCAGTGGAGCATTACAGGGCCATCATGGCCCTCTTTTTTATCTTACGAATATTGATAAAAGCTAGATTTTTATGATCAGATCTCCCAGGGGTAGGTATGCTGTGTGAACAAATCGACTAACACCGGGAGCCAACTATTTCTATTATCTAAATTGAATTTTTTTTTCTTGTAGGGCTACTATCTTGTGTACAGAGGAAGTGGTGTTTGTGGCTTGAACACAGCGTGTACATCCAGTGTTGTATATTAATTTGCAGAACATACATATTGAAATATTCAGCTACTTGAGCTTAAACTAATGTGTATATCCAGTGTTGTATATTAATACACAGAACACATATGTTGAAATATTCAGTTACCTTGGTCTGTGATTTGTAACCTTAATCATTGGTAATTTTTCATACAGACTTATTTTGGAAAAGTATGTAAGTGTATATGATTTTCTCTATGTACTTGGAAAAGACATCTCAGTTGAAAAGTTTTGACTGATACAAAATTTGTTCTATGTCAATTCTCTGACACACAGTTTCATATGGCTTGCAACATGTGAAAAGGGCAATCGGACATTTGCGTAAAGTGTCATCTCGGATAAGCCTGCACAGTCCGCACAGGCTAATCCGAAATGGCACTTTACGACTACATTAGGTTTTGTCCTACAGTAGACTTGCGTGAAACAGAAAATTACATTAAAAAAGAAAGTGTTGTTTCGGATTAGCCTGCGCAGGCTGATCCAAAACGACACTTTACGCAAATGTCCCAATGCCCCTTTTCACGTGTTGCAGGCCATATATAAAAAAAATTAAGATTGTGTTATAAAAGAAGCTTGGGCAAAATATACATAAAAAGATCTGATCATGTAACTCTTAATTGGATGAAAGAATATTTCAGACTCATCCATATTGGAAGCATCTGAAGTGGAAAAATTTGAAATTTGTACAAATGGGCATAAGTTCATTGATAGGGTAGAAAGAACTGTAGAAGATTGAGAAGTTGCTTGTTGTCAGCAATATCTCCTTTTCCAACAATGTTTTCAAAAGGTTTCTTGTGGAGACGTGTAGAAAAAGAGGGTTGTTTACTGAAGGAACGTTCAGTTTTGATGATTCTTTAAAATTGGATAAAAGTTGTAGAAGATAACATTTTTTTTTTTGTAATCAACTAAGTTGGTATAGCTACACTAGCTAAGGATGCTACAAAGATGAATTGTCCATATTTTTATTAGTAGTGTTTGATGAAAGGCTGTACTCAAAACAGAAAGAAACATTAAATACTAAGGGATTATCAGTACAGCAGCTGAGTGAATCAGTATAATTAGAAATATAATTAAAATTTCCCTGATTCACAGTATATATTTGGAGTTAGTTTGCTGGTCATTTAAAAACCTTTTTTTTTTTTACTAAGGAAAAAATTGCATATACATACCACCATTCAATAACTATAATACCTACACAGAAAAAATTTGAAAGATATTTTTCACACCTTTACACATTCCCACAACCTGGATGCTTTGCCTATATAATCTGCTTTGTATATATATTTTTGTAAAATAAAAAGCAAAGGCTTTTTTTTTTCCCACTTTTGTTAAAGTTTTTAATTCACCATTGTTTGCTGATGCAACAATATTAAAAAGAAACCACCTGCTCAGTTATGTCCCTGTCAACTGAACAGTTCAACTGTATTATGTTTGTCATCTGTTTTTCCCATTTCTTCTGTGATAATTGAGATCTGATATTAAATCTATAGGGAAAAACTGATTTGATAAATCTGAATTTTATTTCATTGTAAGAGTATCTGTGTGTAATTTTTTTTCAGTAATTATTTTGTGATTGCTATATAGACTATTTTACAGCCGCCAAAAACTTAAACAAATTAGACAAAGGCCAAAAATTTGGAGGAAAGGAAAATGGCCTTTTTTCAAGAGTAGGAAAATCGTTATAGTAAATGGAGCACTTGCTCATTTGGCACATTTTCTATGGATCTCTGCGGCAAAAAATTTAATAGTTGTTTTGTACAGCAATAGGGTAGTGTTAGTTGATTTTACTTTCTTCTAGACCAAATAAGTGACATGCGAATCTGAAACAGCTGATGTAGACACAAGAAAAATTGTGACAATTAAAAGTATTAGCAGTGTCTGCACCTGTTGCGATGTTTTTAAAAGATATCAATCAGTTTGGTTCAGTTTCAGTCTTAGCAGAAATTGCTAGATTATCAATTAATTGAATTTAAAGAAGTCTTATACCGGTGAAATATTATATACATGTATTATCTAAATATGTATTCACTTTGTAACCAGGCTTAAAAAGAAAAAAAGATTGTAGTTTGACTGTAGAGTGATTGATAAACTATCAAGTGTCAGTTTGTTTACATATGACCATCAGTTTATGTTTGAAAATTAGAGCAAAGGCATCTGAACAAAAAAAAAACATGAAGAAAATGGAACAAAATTAAGTTTTTGAAAATATTTTAACAAATGGACCCTTATATAAGATAAGCATATTGAAATGTCATACACTGCATCTATGATAAAATGCAAGAGATGTTCATTAAGACCTGTTTTATTTTTTAGCTCACCTGAGCACAAAGTGCTCTGGGTGAGCTATTGTGATCGGTCATCGTCCGTCGTCCGTCCGTCCGTCCATCTGTCCGTCCATCCGTTAACAATTTCTTTAAAAATCTTCTCCTCCAAAACCAGATGGCCAATCTTGATAAAACTTGGCAGGAATGTTCCTTGGATGAAGCTCTACAAAAATTGTTAAAAGAATTTAATTCCATCAAAAACTCTGGTTGCCATGGCAACAAAATGGCTGAAAATGGAAAAAATCTTTAAAAATCTTCTTGTGACAAACCATAAGGCCGAGAGCATTCATATTTTGTATGAAGCATCATTGGGTGACCGTTTACCAAAATTGTTAAAATTATTCCCCTAGGGTCATATTTGGGCTTTGCCAGGGCGCACCCTATTTCACATAATAACAAAGAAGGAAATCTTTAAAAAATCTTCTTCTGACAAACCATAATGGCTAGAGCATTCATATTTGGTTTGTAGCATTATCTGATGATCCTCTACCAAAAGTGTGAAAATTATATTTCTGTGGTCATATTTGAGCTCTGCCAGGGCGCACCCTATTTTACATGGAAACAAAGAAGGAAATCTTTTAAAATCTTCTTGTGACAAACCATAAGGGCTAGAGCATTCATATTTTGCATGTAGCATCATCTAGTGACCTTTATAAAAATTGTTAAAATTATCCCCTGGGGGTCATATTTGGGCTCTGCCCGGGCGTACACTATTTTACATAGAATTAAAGAAGGAAATCTTTTAAAATCTTCTTGTGACAAACCATAAGGGCTAAAGCATTCATATTTTGCATGTAGCATCATCTGGTGACTCTTTATAAAAACTGTTAAAATTATCTCTTTGGGGTCATATTTGGGCTCTGCTCGGGTGCACCCAATTTTACATAGAAACAAAGAAGGAAATCTTTTAAAACTCTCGTTCTGACAAATCATAAGGGCTAGAGCATTCTTAATTTGTATGTAACATCATCTTGAGACTTTCTACTTAAACTTTAAAAATTGACCCCTTGGGTGGAGTTTGGGCTCTGCCCGGGCGCACCCTATTTAACATTGGAAAGGAAGAAAATTACATGTGACGAGTGAGAGACTAAAACTTTCATGTTTTGTTTGTAGCAAAGTTCTGGTGACCCTCTGCCAAAAGTTGTTAGAGTAATTCTTATTGGGGTCACATTATGGCTTTCCTCCCCTCCCCAGGGTATGCCTTATCAAAAAAGAATGGCTTCTGGCTTTGATATACTATTATTTGTATGTGGTATTCCATATAAGTTACAAATATACTCAGGTGAGCGATATAGGACCATCATGGTCCTCTTGTTTGTTTTTTTTTTTTCTCATTTTAGGTTGTAGTAGAAAAGGTTGAAATTGAAGTAAGGGTTGGACTAAATGTAAAATTTTTTTTATTGTATTTAATTTTCTTGCACCGTTATATGGCATAGTTTTCACCTACAGCTCTAAATATTGTTGCTTTTCAAAATTTCAAAACTACCTGTCTGATTGGCTCAGAATTTTTTTCTCATAGCCAATCAGATGAAAAGTCTTGGAATTTAGAGTTATTATGAAGATGTAGAATGATTTATTGGCAGATAAAACCTAACTCTTTACCAAATGACAAATTTCAGACGGGTCCAAATTGAAGGCATTTGCTGACGACAAATTAGAAACAGCTCATACAAAATGATATGTCTTTGAAAGGGTAAAGAACACTGTGGGAAGAGGAGAAAATGCTGGTTATCAGCATTTTCGTCTTTTCCCACAATGTTTTCAAAAAGGCATCTTCTTCAGGGTCAACAAAACTCAGGATTGTTTGGTAAAGAGTTAAGGCCTTTATTTATTAAGGCCAATGTGGAAAAGTTGTAAAGATACAATCACATTTATGTTTATTTTTGGGAGATCTTATGTTTATTCTGTTCTCAGAGACTGTACTTTTTGTAATTTTTGATATATAGCTATCCTGTTGTTTATTGAAAGTTGAATTACTGGTATTTTTTAGTTTGAACTGTTTCCACGGGTTATAAATACAGGTATTTATTTAAATGAGAAACTCATTTTTATACATGAAAATGAAATAGTAAGGAATGGTCTCAGGGCAAAGTCTTAGGACAAAACTTTGAAATAAAATGAAAATACAGGGCGTCCGGAAAGTAACGTAATACTTTTGTACATTTATAATATGGCTATTAATTCCAGATGAAGAGAGAAAAAGACATGTACATGTATGCGAAATATGTGAGTAAAATTACCCGTTTTATGTACATGTATATATATTTTTATCTCTCTATTTGAAATTAAAAACTATATTATAGATATACAAAAGTGTTACCTTACTTTCCAGACAGCCTGTATTTGGAAAAATTGTATGTTACAAGCATTTTCTCCAAAACATAAACTCAACAAATACTCCAAGTCTCTTTCTGATGTAAATATGAGTGTTTATTAACAATAGAAGGGCGCTGTTATTTTGGTATAAGACTAGTTTGTAGTTATTCATATTCTCCAATATTCAAAAGACAGTTCCATAGGATGGCTCTTTATCAGTCAATTATCCCCAGAGTTTTAAAGATCCTGAAGTTAAAAGATTTGGAAAACGTTTGTGGGAAAAGAAAAAAATGTTGGTTTACCAGAATTTTCTCCTATTCTCATATTGTTTCCTACCCTATCAAAGATAAATACCATCATTATACCCCCGCAAAACGAATGTTTTCGGGGGTATACTGGAATCAGCCTGTCTGTCCGTTTGTCCGTCCGTGTGTCCGACAGTATGCCCGTCTGTGTACAAATAATTGCCTGTTTCTGTCAAAGTGCTGGCGGGGGTATTAAGTCACATTCAGTGACAGCTCTAGTTTGATCTACATTTATATTGCCATGTGCTAAAGTTGTCAATAAAAATTTTTGTGGTTTGGTAAATACCTGTCTCTTCTAGATGACAAAATTTAACTCTTTACCAAACAAATGCAATTTGGAGTCCTTCAAATTGAAAGTATTTGCAGACGACAAATTAAATATGGCTGGAATGACATGATTCAGCTGAGAAAATGTGAAAAACATTGTAGGAAAAGGAGAAAATGCTGGTTACCAGCATTTTCTCCCTTTTCCACATTGTTTTCAAAAGCTATTTTCTTCAGGGTCCTTTGAACTCAGGATTGTGTGGTAAATGGTTTAAGTCTGGTCAAGATTGAAAGCTTTTGCAGACAACAGTTTAAATGCAGATCAGATGGTGGAATTTGTCTTTAGAAGGGTATATTGCGATGAAAAGAGGAAATACTGTTAACTAGCATTTCTGCTTTTTCTCCACAATGTTTTTAAAAGCCTTCTTCCTCTAGGTCGCCTAACTATTTACCAAACATAAAAAAATTTGAACCTGTCCAAATTGAAAGCATATGCAGACAAAAAATTGGAGATGGCTCAAATGGCGAAAGAAGTCACTGATAGGGTAGAAAACATTGTTGGAAAAGAAGAAAATGCTGGTTACCAGCATTTTCTTCTTTTCCAACCATGTTTTCAGAAGCCCTTTTCCTCAGAGTTGTGAAAAGTTGGAATTGTATGGTATAAGGTTACACACGGGATTGTTTGGTAAAGGGTCGAGTATTGTGACCCAAGTAAGATTTAGAACCAACAGATCTATATTGTGCTGGCTTATTCTGGTGTGTATTGCTCATAGCTAACAAAGATTGTTATATGCATAGATAAGGATCAATTCATCAGTGATATCATGACATTTCACCTATTCTTGTGTTTCCTGGATTTGGCCAATATTACACAAGGTTTGTGCAACCTCTCCCTCCCCTTTCTCCCGCCTCCTTTCAACTCGGGACGTTTGAACAGCCAGAGAGATTCTATACACACACTCCACAATAAAATAGTTCCTTCATTTGTAGAGTCTATTATTCTATAAATTGTCGGTGGCATCGCTGAATTACAACCAATGATATTATGATGGTTAATTGATTGATAGAATGGTGTTTTATGCCGCTTTCAACGAAAAACCCAGCGGATCAGGTGGGGCTCGAACCCTCCAGCCTACAGGTATCACACTTTATATGGTGATTAGCATTTCTTTGAGCGTCAATGGCAGCACTAGCACGTAACAACTTGGACTTTGTATTCATTAACTGTGTATGCTATGGTCGCCGGTAAGTAAACAAAGTAGGTTACTTACTGGAAATGGAAATCTTCCTTTCATGTCTTTCAAAAATTGGATGTACGATCTGAGGTTTAGTTATACCATTTCATTGTCATTACCTTTGGTGTACTGGCGGCCAGCGCATAGTCTATATGTTTCTGATTTTCTTGACACAAAGCACTGAGAGTGGTTACTAGCATAATTCCAGTTGTCTGGTGTGTCAAGACAACTTTTCTTTGTGAATATATTGGCGTCCGACAAAAAAATTGGTTAAGTATGGAAAACCAATATGCATAAATAGACTTGAAAAAACTCTCACAAAAGACGAAATTTATCGATACGACCAATGCACTGTTTTCAAAATTGATATTTATTGACTGGTGCTTTACGCCACTTTCAACAATATTTCAATCGTATCACGGTGACAGCTCACATGTTCATAGATATGTCCTGGATTTCACCAGTCATAGGCTAGGGCTCTGAAGTGTCTTGCCAAAGGACGCTATATACCACGAAATACCCAGTGCTTCCACTGAGGCTCGAACCGTGGGCGGCCATCTTCATAGCTAATTTTACGTTTAAATGATCACATAGAACTTTATGCATATGCTAAGGGAAGGGTTCAATATACCGATGACGAACAATCGATTTCTATACCCTGTTACTATTTTTAGTTGTGTCGTAAGCCGTAGTAAACATGGGGATTTTATTTGGAATAAAATGTGCCAAGGGTACATACAAAAGTCACAATACATGTATGTAGATCTAGCCCGTCTTTGTTCCTTTTGAAACTCAGTTTTGTGACAAACAGGTTTAAACCGAACCGGAAATAGTAAGAAAAAATCATTGAGAATAAACACTATGTTGAGTGAAGAGAAGCCAGAAAAATCGGAGGGTAAGTAAATAAAATAAATAATTTTCGTACATTTTCTTTCAATATATGATATACACAGAGAAAACAAAACCTTACCTCATTCGTGTCAAAAAACACTTCATAATTTTGCAGTTTAGACGGTAACTAATAGTTTTTGCGGACGGCATAGATCAAGATCAGACTGTACAGAACGGTCTGATCTTGGAAAAGCACTTCATGGTTCGAGGACATGTACCCAGCCCGGTAACCTACATGAGTCAAAACCAAACTAGTGGGTCGCGGGTTCGATTCCCAGCTCGGCCAATTTCTTTCTGAGGACTAGGCCTAATGGTAGTCATTGCGATAGAATCAATTCCTCTCTCACCAGTGATGTTGTTTCGACGATGGTAATTTAGGAAAGCAGCCAGTGGCTTGTGAAGATTACTGTTGAAGTACTGGTAAAACGAACGGTTCGGGAAAGCATGGAATGTTGCACTGGCCGCCACGATATAACTGAAATAATGTTGAATACCATACAATCAACAAGTTGACTTCTTTACAAAAGAAGCCAGGAGAGGTCAGCATCAATGTTTTCAAATAGTTTATTGGCTTTTAATTTCAATATATTTTGGTACATGTAAACAATCGAGTAAAAAAGCCGCCGCGTAGAAACCTCTTATATGCTTTACATGACGGTCATTTGACCTTCTTCCCGCGTTTTCAAGTCGCGGTCTTCTTTCTCTCTTTTTTTTTAACGAAATTCTTCTTATTTTTTCTTCTGCTTAAATTTATTTGCTTAATGAAAAATTACAATTATTTGAGAGGTCATTTGCAACCATGGCAAATTAATATAACGAATCTTTTCTGAAATTCGTCATATAAAAGTAAACCACGTCTATTTCCTGTTTCGGTTTTTTGATTTCGCTTTATTTACAAAACCATGACGGAACGGACTGTGTATCAGAACAATTTCGCAAGAAAAATGGATTTAGACAGCAAATTCTGAGGCAGTCTGCCTTCTAAACTCACCACTATTGGAGAGGTCTGATGACCTCTCCAATTAAACATACAATGTAGGATGTGATAGCCACACAGCATAAGGATAAAGATTTTATGGTTTAACAATGATCTCTTTTTATTTACGACCACTTCAATATAGGCCTACCAGTGGAGACGCCAAGATTACAGTACTTAACCTTTCATCACACGACCCCGAGTTTGTCAGGGAAGCCTTTGAAAACATTGAACGAAAAGGCTCCTAACCAGCATTTTCTCCTTTTCCTACAAAGTTTCCTACCATTTCAAAAATGTTTCATCATTTGATCTACATTTAATCTGTCGTCTGCAAATTCTTCCATTTTGGACTGGTTTCAAATTTTGCAGTGTGTTAAAGAGTTACATCGGCTAGGATCGTAACTTTCTCCAAAAACTCGTTCGCTGTCGACTGGATCGATTCTACCTTTTTCGAAGTCTAAAAGTACATTTCATCTGCTCTTGGTAGATCTATTTGTCATAATTTAATATCAGGTGGCGGACGGTGTAGGTCTGAGATCAGACTGCTTGTTATGCTCAGTATTCGAAAGCTATTCCTATCACATTTTACGATGAAAGAGTTAAGCAACAGTATATAAAACCTGAAATTTCTTGAAGCTGTTGTTGGAAGTTTATTTCAACGGAGAGAATTATGTAGATCGAAGATCAGGCTGCATTTCCTGAACAGTCTCATCATGTATCTTGCAGTTTGATCTTGATCCACGAGCCTGTAAAATACCTGAAATTATCCTGGAAAATTTTCAGGGAGAGAACCTCTTCTATATCAAAGGTAGGTAAAAATGGAATGACATCATATACATGTATTACTATTTTCAATTTTCCAGGAACTGTTGAAGGAGCAACAGCTTCAGCAGACAACCATGTTACCTCCGCAAACAGCAATGTGTCTCCCGCAGACAACAAGCAAGAAACAAATGAAGCGTTTTCTAGCAAGTGTTTTCATGATTCACCAAGGCTGGCATTTATTAAACATGGCTATTCCATACACATATGAGCCATGCCCTAGCATGTCATTACAGGATTATGGATCCGTATTTTAATCCATTTTGTCTAACAACCGACTGAATCATGAGGTAGATTAGTCCTTTGACATACAGAAAATTGATCAGTAGCGAAAAGTTTCGGCCCAGGTCGGCCTGCGCGGACTGCGCAGGCTGACCTGGGTCGATACTTTTCGCAGATACATTAAGCCCTCTCTTTACAGAGCATGGCTCATGTATATGTCTCTCTCTCTCTCTCTGAATATATCAACCCCTCAACCCTGCTTGCTCTCTCTCTCTCTCCTTCTCTCTCTCTCTCTTTATGAGTAATGTTTTAATGAATACAGAAACACACTTTTTTTCCAGCGTCATTGCCTACTTCATTTAACCTGATCCCAACCTTTATCCTGAATATATAAGTAGGCATATAAATAAAACTCGAGTATTTTTTCGGAAAGTTATATATACACGGGAAGGTACTTATATACACAGGTAAGCAATTCAATTCGCGCATGCATACCGTACGAAATATTTCCGTGAGCGTTCGGGACACATTCCGAAGGCAGCCCCGTGCAATGCCGAGGGTAAAAATAGAATTTTGATTTATGTTCAATGATGTTGATCTGAGTCAGGTTAAATGAAAAAGGCAATAGGTACTTTTGACCAGGAGTTGACCAGTGAAAAAAATTGGTCATTTTGTAAAGAGTCAAGCAAAAACCACACCTGCGAATACATCCAAACATGGGTTAGTAGACTGGTAGAGAGGGTAAAGAACAATGTAGAAGGTGAACAGGGGCATAGCTACCTGTACGTAAAAAAGCAATTGCGTACACTTTGACAAAAAGAGACACATTTGCCAGAATACGTCACCAAAGGCCACCAAATAGCGTCTACAATTCAAAAATTTTTCGGGGAGGGGCGGGGGAGGGAAACCTCCCCTTTACCCTCCTGTGAAATCACACTCCCTTCTCTCGGCAATTCGCAGTTTGGTAATACCTTTGGTATTACTTTTGCACACACTGTATACTGGGCTAGCTATGAGCCTGGCGAGTAAAGTCCCATCTCTTTGTGGCAGTTCACTGCCAATTTCACCCAATGAGGCCTAGAAGTCACATCGTTCATGAGGACGACAGGTGTAATAAAAATAGGTTAATCGTATCCATAACATACTTAAATGTATCGAATTAACTGATTTTTGTACATTTTGTGAATGGCTTTAGATGTAAACTTGTACACGTGTGTCAAAAAGAGGAAATTCAATTAGGCTATATCAAATGTTGTGCGCCTCTGTGCACGTTGATGACGTCAAGTTTATGACGTCAGTGGTTGTTGTTTGTATACTCCCAGTCCTAGTGTTTGTGTTAAACTCGGCATTGCAACAATAGGCTTTTGACTTGTAAACTCCTTCGCTAGTTCCTGTTCTTGAATCAATATAAAAAAGCAGATGTTTGACTGGATACATCAGTTGTATCATTATTATTTTCCAGTGGACTGGCTTCGGAAGTATTTTGCCAAATCTCTTGGTATTTACTATGGCCCGGAACCGGAAGTTCTCCTGGATGAGGTTAGTTTCGAAGGGATTGCCAGGTATCTCAAATCCGACAAGTGTAAGAAGGTTGTGACCATGGTCGGAGCAGGGATTTCCACATGTGAGTTGGCATCAAACTTTTGACTTTGCTTATAAATTCGATTTCTGAACAATTTATAAGGGAGACTAATGTCAGGTGTAAGCCTATCCAGTTGTACATTCGTTTTTAACTTTTTTCTATTCTTTCCACAGAGACTATAGCATTATAAAGTACAGTACATGTATCGGGGATATGCAGTTTACACAAATTGAAGGGAAAAAATCAGGATTGCCGAAGAATAGTTGGACCACGTGTAGCGAACCTGATATTGTCTTACCAAGTCCTAAATTAACTTAGAAAATTGTACGGTTTGATGTCGGTCGATGAGGACCGATATCGGATCCATGTCAACTGTCAGACTTTGATTATACCAACCGATCCAGACTTGATCTTGATCTACACTGTCCCCTTAGAGCACAATTAGTAGGTCATTTTTCAGGACATATCTTAATGGAAAACAGGGTAGATTTAAGATCAGACTGCTCGGATGTACAGTCTGATATTGATAAGATATACATTTTTCACAAAAATACAGTCTGCTCTAGATCTGCATTGCTACGTCTTAACTGGTGCCTAAAGCTTTAAAGGTAGATATGTGATATATACAGTCACTAGCCAAAAATATTTCATCAAGATTCCCATTGACTTGTAACATATACTTCCAGCGTTACATCTAAGTTGATTGTGGCTTAGTAATAAGTCTAAAGGTATGAAACTTATAAATATGAGAATAGACGTCTATAGCAAAACTAATGTTACATTGAAAAATGTATATTTTTAACTGCATATAATGTTATTTTATAGAAATGTAGATCTAGCTACCATGTTTAAAAAGTGATAATTTTTCCGAAAAAAATATTTATAACAATGACGTCAATGGTGGCGTCACCAAAATTTAACGGAATAGTAACGCCTGCAATAGGCTACCCGTATTCACCAATCACTCCTGTTATCATTCTTAGTGAAATTCTCAAGAATTTTCTAAATTTGAAAGAAAGGAAATTTATTACTGGCCTTTTAATCTAGAATAAGACTAAGAATACAACTTTATATGGTTGGTGCGTACGTGCCAATGTTTTCATAGAGCTAAAACTTTGATGTCTACGAACATTAAAAACATATTAGTGTAAACAGCTCCAATAACCCTCCTTTTTATCAGTAGATCTATATAGTGTTTTTTTATAATTGTATGGTAGGAAGCAAGGTAATTCATTTTTTTTTCATCCTGTAAAATGTATGTAAGGCAATGAGAATTCGGAATTTGATGAAATACTTTTGGCCTCTTACTATATGAGCTATGCACTGTCAAAAGGGGGCTTTGCGCATTGGCAAGCGCAGGCTGACATGGATCGAAATTGTTTGCTCTTGATAAATTTTCTGCTTGTCAAAAGGACCAGTGTACCTCATTATTGAGTCGGTTGCTCGCCAAAATGGATTTCATGGATCCGTAATTATAATAATTGGCCTGCAACACGCAAAAAGGGGCATTCGGACATTTGCGTAAAGTGTCGTCCCGGATCAGCCTGCGCAGTCCGCGCAGGCTGATCCGAGACGTGATCCGAGACGTGTGATTTTCTGTTTCACGCAAGTCTGCTGTAGGACAAAATCTAATATTTACGTAAAGTGCCGTCTCGGATTAGGCTGCTCGGACTGCGCAGGCTGATCCGAGACGACACTTTACGCAAATATCCGAATGCCCCTTTTCGCGTGTTGCAAGCCATATTATGATGGCTTGCCTGGTATAATGCACCACGGAGATGCATTAAGCCCCCTTCTACCTGAGCATGGCTCATATGTATTCATCTATCACGGTGACAATTTACGTTTCTTGTTTACAGCGGCTGGGCTACCCGACTTCAGAACACCAGGATCAGGAATGTATGCAAAGTTGGAAAAGTACAATTTGTCAAGACCGGAACAAGCTTTCGACATTACCTTCTTCAAGGTAAATATCTAGAGAGAGTCTTACAAACATGAAAGGTTGCAACAAATGCATAACTCAAATACAAACCGCTCCAGGCGGGATTCGAATCCGGGCGGCAAAGATCCAAATTTCTTTTTAGGTTTAAAAGACTAACACCATAACCACTGAGCTTAAGAGATTTCTCCCTAACGCAGTTGTTAAGTATTGATTTCATACGGGAAGAAGCTATGCAGTAAGAAAGGAATGATCTCGGGTAACAAGAGAGAGAGAGAGAGAGAGAGAGAGAGGGTTAGCCTGGGTTCCAGTCCGTTCATTTTTTCCTTTTATATCATTCGGACGTTACTTTGTCAAAAAATGACGGTCTGGGGATATTCGAAAACCGATCGCCGCAACATCTAGTTTACCCTATCTCACAGTGGAGTAAAGTAGATGTCGCTGCAATTGTTTTCTAATGTAAATGACCAAAAATAGATACAGAAATTCCAATAGCCTCGGTTTGGTTACTTTCTGTTCGTGCGCCGTATTTGAAGATATTGACAACAAAATTTCAAACGGGCATTCACAATGACTTTGTACTTTTGTAGGATAGTTTACAATAGCTGCTAATCGTTTCGTCTGTTTGACTCTGAAAGTTTTGCAAAAGGATACTTTTACAAGTTTTGTTGAAGGTCGCGATGTTTTCTTGATGAAACAACAGGTTCGGGAAAATCACTCGTCCCCGTTGTACTTGTCGAAAAATGCGCCAATTCATCATTATCAACATTGTGACTTCACGCGATAAACAAGTCTATAATAAGATTATCGGCACAATTCATAATGATGGGGACACCCTGGAATGTCCCCAGGCGGTAATAATAACGATTAGCTGCCAAAGATCGACAGCAGACCGCGTTTAAGAGAGTCTGATACGAAGTAATAAATAGATTATAACCGCCTGGACCCAGGCTAGGGGGAGGGGGTAATGAGTAATTGTGTTTCTCTTGGCAGGAGAATCAGTGAGTGAGCAGATAGACGATTGGTCTTATGAGGGGATGATGGGGTGAATTTAGGAATTAATAAACGAATGAAGAAGCTGATGAGAGTAAATGTGCTATTTTCTGTTCAATTGCATGTCTTTTAAATTACTAAGTGCATTGTTTTTGTGGTATTTATCGAAGACAATACCACAATGAGTTCAATATTGAATTTTGAAGACCATGTATCGTATTTTGTGCAAAGCCGAAGGAAATAAACCCAATTAAACTCAATTTGTCTCAGGCAAATGAATTTTTCGGTAGCACTCAGATATGTAATTGGAAATGGTAGGTTAAAACACACAGGGTGAGGCCATCGATCGTGGAAATACTGATTTTTATTGAAAATAGCTTCACTCGCTTAAAGCCTTCTATTGGCGCAATGATACAAAATTTGTCTACCGATCGCTTGGTCCTCGGCTTTTTCGTTCCAAAACCAGTTCGTCCCATGGCTTGTTCATCCCATGATTGTGCGCTACTCCATTTGATTGGGAATGAATATTTATAGATCGAAATAATTGATTGTAATGTTGGGAATTAAATGTTAACGGCAAAAGATATTTCAAAATCATAGTTTTCATGTACAAACTTAATTTTATTCGATATATTCACATTGTTTCTCTCTCTATCCATCATGCATCCTACTGTCAAGGGACGTTACTCCAGATTACTCCTTATGATCAAAGGGAGACCACCAATACACAGATAATCATAACTTTGTCATGAGTACTCTCCCTTCAACCAAAACGGTATTCATTTGCTTAGTGGGTTGACTTTCAAGCCAATATTTGAATAATATTTCTCTTTTTCTTTCAAATTATTAATTCCACACAATGGCTTCCTTGACAAATACCACTTCAGCGTTCTGAACGCTTTGATTATATATGTACTCAAGCATATAACGTACTACAGCATGTACAGACCATAGACTTACATTGGATTTAATCTGATTAACTGGATAACCTTTTCAGCACCATAGACGAAAACAGGGACTTTTGCTTACGGCATAGATCCAAGATCAGACTGCATAGAACATGCAGTTTAATCTTGGATCTATACTGGCGCTTGTTAAGTCAAACTTTATATCATAGTGCCACGTGTTGCAAGAGTTCATTCATTGCCTACAAACTGCGTGTATGTTAATGAATGTGATAGAAAGGATGGGGCGTAGGGTGGCAGACAGTGAAATGAAACCATGTAGCTATACTTTCTTTTTACAACAGGAAAACCCGGAACCGTATTACATGATAAGGAGAGAAATGTTTGCTGCTCAAGTAAAGGTACAAAGATTCTTTAAATAGTGACCATCTGTCCATTCATGTATCTACCTGTCTATAGGCCATTTGTTCGATTTTATCACTGTTTTACTGTCTTTTCTCGCTCTCTGCTGAAATGCTATGCAGTTCTTTTTCCTATATGGTTACAATATAAACAGACATAAATTACCCGTTATCGATGTCTACGGGCATATCACGTTGAAAACACCGAAGTTCAGCAACGTTGATCCCGGTTATAACTTGGATGGGTGATTGCCTGGGAGTACCGGGTGCTGCAGACTTTTGATTTCTTACCTTTTTCCTTTTTCATCTTCGAATTCTTTTTAGTAGATAAATAGTGAGAGAGCTACCCCAATAACCAGTGAGATGGTTAACCCCCTAATTCTTTAACCCTTTAACCTTTTAACCCCTAATCCCTTAACCCCTAATCCCTTTAACCTTTAACCCCTAATCCCCTTAACCCTTAACCCTTAACCTTTAACCCCTAATCCCTTTAACCCTTAACCCTTAACCTTTAACCCCTAATCCCCTTAACCTTTAACCCCTAATCCCTTAACCCCTTAACCCTTAACCTTTAACCCCTAATCCCCTTAACCCTTAACCCTTCAAACATTTTCCAAGAATTAATTTCCAGGAATGTAACCAGAAATTAAAACACCAATCAATAGATAAGCCAACACATCCACTAACCAACACATTAACTAATGTATGGGGTCTCCCTCATATGTTAACATAGAATAAGTCCATGCATGAGGGACTACACATTTCATTTTTTCCCACATATACCTATATGAGCAAAATCTCAAACCTATATTAATTGATGTCCCCATGCTAATGTATCTATATTGTTCTCTAAAATAAAATAAGTTAAAGAAATTATATTATATAAAAAATGAGTTGTTTCAAACGATTAACCGCAAGTCAAGTAGGAATATTAAAAAGACATATTAAAAATAAATCTAAAGAAATCCCTGTTTTTGGTACTCCAGGAAGAAAAGTATATTTCCCAAATATCCATCATAACGATTATTGTACTGCTTTGAGAAAAGCGGCACCTGTTATATATTATTGTTTTAGTAAAGAAATGGAGGGACATGGTACACATAATTTATCTATGTGGGTGGGTCTCTACGATAATAAAACTGAAGAAAGAAAAAGAGTTGGACCTTATTGGTTTGATACTAGACCAGAAAATGGAAGACATCTAATTCCTTATCAAAATGAAATAAATTTTTGTGAAAAGCATGTTTTTGAATTCAAACCTAGAGTATTATTATACCATAGAGAACCAAGTAAAAAGTCGAGAAATTTTAATTTTCTTTCACCTTTTATAGAATTTAGTAATAGATTAGAAAATTTATATGGAGACCCTGATGTGAATGAAGCATTAAAAAAAATAAAGAAATTAACAAAAAATGTAACACTATCTAATTATGTTAGAACTAATAGAAATGACGCTACACTTGTTAAAATTACTGATGCATTGGGTAAAATAACTTTTATTAATAGAAGTGACTTTAATGATTCTTTTTTTGTTATAAGAGATAGAGATTACTATAGAATAGATTTCTTAAAACTTAAACCAACAAATTTTAATCGAAAACAAAAATTATTTTTAGAGGAAAAATGTTGTATATGTATCATTAATAAACCTAATATAACATTTGGTTGCGGGCATCTATGTATATGTGAGGAATGTGATAAAATACACCCCTTAAGTAGATGTCCTATATGTAGACAATAAAATAAGTTAAAGAAATTATATTATTTATAAAAAAAAATGAGTTGTTTACAACGATTTACCAGTGAAGAAATCACAAAATTAAATGATAATTTAAAAAATAAACTTATAGCTTATCCCTCTGTTTACCGAAATAAAGTATATTTCGCGTATACAATTTGGGATGATCCTATTCTAACTCGTAGTGAAGATTATTACGCTGTGATGTTAAAAGAAAAATTAATACCTGTTACATACTATTTTTATAGCTTAAATTTCTCGAAATTCAAAGACCACTACCATTATAGAACGCGGATGTGGGTTGGATTTTATGATTCAGATGAGGGTGGTCGCTATAGAGTTGGAGATTTCTGGTTTAATATAGGATGTTACCCAGAAAACTACATTTCAACATTTAAAACGGAAATAGAAATTGCTTACGAGGCATTTTGTGAAGGAACAAGGAATAATTATTGTTGTACTCCACCTTTTATTGAATTTACCCTGTTATAATATGAAAAAAGTAAAATAAATATATAATATATTTTTTTATAATATATTATATATATTTACAAGTCTAACTCTATCAAAATAGATATGTAAGCGTGTGTTACATTACGACTATCTGTTCTTGAAATAAAGTTTACGATGTCACATTGTTGTACCTCCAACGCACTCGGAAAAACCGTACAACTACAAGTTTCATCCTCTTTTTTAATAATAGAATAATCAACCTGCTCATTTCCGTTTATCGATATATTAACTTTTATCTCTTCTCCTCGTACATTAACATTATCTTTAACAACCGTTAAACTTCCTCTTATGATTCTACCCGGAGCACTCATACAATAACCCCCTAAACCATGCTTTCTACCTGAATTACCATTACCGAATGAAAACTCATAATTACCATCCCCTAATGGTCCATTTTCTTCAGCCCACACAGTTATAATAGGTTTAGGACCTATGAGAGAAGGAAGAGATACTTTTCTATCCACATAGGATTTTGTCACTAAATCTCTCTCTTCTACCGGTGTTGCTGCGTTTTTTATAGAAAAACCTTGAAGGTCTATGTTAGTCACCGCCATGAAACTCCCATCCGGATTTTTTATAATAGCTCCACCGTTATCAACATAATTTTTATTGACAGCAGAGTCACGGGATACAGGATTTGGCAACCTAGTAATCGAGTTACCATTCATATCTATTCCACCATCTATTGAATAGGAACCATCTTGTTTTTTTGTTAAAGCTTTTTCACCCGCGGTAGCCGCCTCAATAGCGGTATCCACATAAAACTTATTAGAGGCTTGGTCGTGTCTTGTAGGGATTCCGAGATTGTTAATTACTCGTCCTCCCATTGAGATTGCATCATCTGCCTCATACCACCTTCCATCTTTATAAACAAAGGCTCTATCAACATTATCCACATAATTTTTAGTAGCAGCTTCACCTGGTTCTTTTGGGTCCTTAACATTTCTTATTGGATTAAAACCCATATTTAAATATCCAGTAACATGGTATCCTCCGTTTTCACCCAACAACCCTGAGTTAGCGTCAACATAAGCCTTAGTTGCTGTATCTTGAGGATTTACTGGATTACTAACCCTTGTTAATGTATTACCATTCATGTCTATAGACCCACTAACAACAGTTGTTCCATCTTTACGTAAAAAATTATTATTCACGTAAGTGAGTGACACACCATCACCGCTTGTTTCACCATCATCTTTCATTTTTCCGAATTTGTTAACAGGCATTTTTTTATATAGTACTAAAAAAGTTTATTTAAAACATTTTGAAACTGATTACCTCTAGATAACTCTTTTAGAATGTACAAACATAAATGACCACAAAATACTTGCCCAGCTTGTTGTAATTGGTCAGTATTGTACTGTATTGGGCTTTTTAAATAATCTCGAATTTCAATAGGTGGTTGTATGCCATAACTATCAAAATAAATTTTAGTTTTACCATTTTTATACCAAGCGACCCAATGTGTACCAGGACCATTACTTTTATCAAAGTTTACTATACCACATTCTTTTTTACTCGGTTTTCTCGGTAATGTATCTAGTAAAAAAACTCCTCTAAAATAAGGAATCTTTAATCTTTTAACGGCACCCTCTAATTCGAAATTGTTCAACGGTTTATTCGGTAAAATTACGTTTTCAATCGAAATATTTGTCATTTTTTTATAGTTAAATATTTCTAATATCTTTATTGTCAACCCATGAATTAAATTCATCGGGATAACCTTTCCACTTTACGAGAGATTTCTTTTTTCCTTTTTTAATAACCTTTTCTATCCTATACACCTCTTGACTAGTTTTCTGCAGTTCAGGTTCATAAAAGGTACCTTGTATTTCTTCTCCATTAAAATCTTTAATTTTATATGTTATAGGTGATGTAAGTTTTACTTCAGAAACTGTAAAAACCTCCTCAGTCCATCTTGTTGTATAACCTTTTTCAAAAGTCTTTTTCTTTTTAGTTATCCTTACTTTATCTCCAACGGAAAACTTAGGATTAGAGTCTCTTATTTCAAGATTATCAGGGTAAAGATTTCTCCAAACTCTCGTTTCATTTTCTTTTTTACTAGCGTTTACCGGGGTCATCTTAATAGATGAATGCCTCGTGTTATTATATTTTTTAACCAAATCCGGTAGCACATTAATGTAAACGTTTGTAGAGTTAGCGGAGAAATACTTCCACATTTTTTCTTTCATTGTCCTAATCCATCTCTCAACCACACTTGATTTTTCCTCATTTTCAGTAGAATATAATTCAACCAAGTCTTTTACATCTTTGTTATAAAACTCTTTACCCTTATCCACCCACATTTTTTCGGGTTTTCTCTCCTTAAAAATACTTTTTAATGCTATAGCAACAGATTTTCCTGTTTTATCTTTTAATGGCACCAGATATCCATATTTAGAAAAGATATCAATGGCAGCGAGAAGGTATTTAATACCGCGATTAAACTTAGAAAATGCTTGCATGTCTACTAAATCCACAGCCCATATCTTATCTATACCGTTTACTATAACTCTCCTTTTTTTAAATTTTCTTCTTACGGGTTTATGCAATTCTTCCGCTAAATTTTTTTTTTTACTCCCATTCCAAATTTCATTTTCGTTCCAATGAGTCTACTTACCAAACCTCTTTCCATTTTTTCTCTAATACTAGGATTGTAAATCCCTTCTAACTCCGTTAACATATTCTTATCACACACTGCGTTTCTTGTAGCAGTATCGTTGTGTTGAAGATAGCAAACATCATGATTATAAGCGGCTTTATCAACACGGTTTATAGGTTTACTCCACTCCTTCGGTGTTAAATCAGGATTGAGTCTTTTATTTAGTTTGGTACCTGGTCCTGTAAAGTTGTGCCCTGGTAGATGCATTTCAACGGGTAAATTATTTATAAATTTATTTAATATACTACTCCCGGTAGTTTTTTTTTTATAAATTGTGATTTAGTTATTCCACAAATAACACATTTCCCCTTCATCATATTTCTTCCATTTTTAGAAACAGAATATTTTATATCATTCGTATCTGTATGTTTTTTACATTTAACACAATACATGTTGTTTTATATAAAAAAATAAAAATATTTAAATAAAAATGGATATTATAGACTTATCATGGAATGAAGTACTATCAAAGAGATTTAATAACCCCCTTTTCCCAAAAAGTATTAGGGGTTTAATTGTAGGTAAATCATCATGTGGTAAAACTACTTTTTTGCTAAACCTTTTACTCAGACCAGATTGGCTTGACTACAACTATTTAAATGTTTTTGGAAGAAGTCTTCATCAACCGGAATACCGAATAATAAAAAAGGCTTTTGAAGAAAAACTACCAAAAGAATGTATCTTAAGATTGTTTAACATGCGTGATGAAGTACAAGGACTAAACATTTCACCAATAGCTTTAATTGAAGAATGGGCTAAAACGATTAAAAACAAATCAGATATAAATTGCACCTTATTTGAAAATACGAGTGATGTGCCTGATCCGAGAGAGTTAAACCCAGAAAATAAAAATTTAATGATTTTCGATGATTTACTTTCAGAAAAGCAAAATAAATGTGAGTGTTACTACACTCGAGGAAGGCATAATAATGTTGACTGCTTTTACCTCGCCCAGAATTATTTTAAACTGCCGAGACAAACTATTAGAGAAAACACTAATTTTATTTGTCTTTTTCCACAACCCTCAAAAAACATGTATCATATTTATAGCGATCATGTAGATGAAGATATGCCTTATAAAGAGTTTATGAAGTTTTGTCAAGATGCATGGGAAAGACCACATGGTTTTGCTATCATTGACTTAACCAGTAAAAAACATGATGGAAAGTATAGAAGCAGTGTTGATAACTTCTACATACCTAAATCAGTATAAAAAATATTTAAATATTATAAAATGGAAGAACTTTTAGGACAAATTGTAAAAAATACGAGTCATAAATCATCGTCTCAAATCATAGTAAGCGATAACAAAACACGTTTTAGAACAAGGTTTAATCCTCCAATTCAACTGGAAAAGGATAAAGTATATGAAATAGCTATGGTAAACCTTGAAACTTACTACTCTTTTCCAAACATTGATGAAACGAACAACACATTCGTTTATTCTCCAGACAATGGCACCACATGGATTAAAATAAAAATACCTGAAGGAAGTTATGACCTCGTTGACATTAATGATACGATTCGTCAGGAAATGAGAAAAAATGACCATTACGATAGAGTTAATGAAGAGTATCCTATTAACTTTTCTGCGAACACTAATACCCTAAAGTCTGTTCTTATTATTGATAATAATTATCAAGTAGATTTTAATCAACCAGGTTCCATTGCTAAAGTATTAGGATTTACTCGAGCTAAATATACGCAAGGATTTCACGAGTCAGAGGATGTAGTAAACATTCTTAGCATAAATAGTTTGCTAGTTAACATAGATATTATCTCAGGAAGTTACGTTAATGGTACACCAAGAAATACTATTTACTCTTTTTTCCCAGATGTTGCACCTGGATATAAGATAATTGAGTCACCAGTTAATTTAGTATACTTACCAATAACGTTAAATGAAATACATAACCTAAATGTAGATATTACAGACCAAGATGGTAATTTACTAAATCTTAGAGGTGAAAAATTAACGATTAGGTTTCATATTAGAGAAGCGAGATAAGCTAAATAAAAAAATACTCGTATATAAAATGACGAGTTACACTAATGTTAAAGTAAATATATCTGAAGGGCAAAAGCAAAAACTTCAACATGCTGTTAAAGCTAGTTGCCCAGTAAGTATTCGTTTAGGTCATGAAGATTTACAAGGTAATGATGTTTTAGCAATTACCAATTCACAAGCAAAGAAAATGGCTAAAGCCTATGAGGATGGTGTGGGTATAACTATTAGAATGACTACAAAACAACTTAAATATAACATGAAAATAGAAGGGGGTTTCCTCGGAATGTTAGCTGGGTTAGCTGCTAGGGCTTTACCGATGCTTGCAAAAACCGTTTTACCAGCTTTAGGTGTTGGTGCTCTTTCTGGATTAGCTCAAACAGGTGTTCAAAAAGCTATGGGGTCAGGTCTTTACCTTAAAAAAGGAGGATGTGTTTGTCAAGTTGAAACTGATGGAAGTGGATTATACTTAAAACCATACAAAGGTAAAGGATTAGAGTCTGTTGGTGATGGGTTGTATTTAAAGCAAGGAGGAAAAATGTATGATGGAAAAGGACTTTTACTTGGGCCTAATAGCCCATTTGCTAATATCCCTATCCTAGGAGCTATATTATAAATATTATTTACAATAAATAAAAAATGGATATACATAAATTTGGTATAAAACCTAATATTACTACCCAACATAAAACTATATTTTGGAAACCTCATTTACATGGAGTAAGATATCCTCCCTTAAAGCAAGATTCTCTAAAATGGAAAATATACTCACAAGTAACTATCAAGATTCCTCCTAATAATGGTATGAGAGTTCCGTTAGGATTTGGTTATATAGCTACACGAGGAGTTGTAGTGATATCTATTAGTAATAAATGGAAAGATAGTTTAACCATTTCTAATGGTATACATCTTGATAATGACGTTAATGATATCTTAGTCTACATTTATAATTTCTCACAAAAACCAATTGAAATACCTGGGGGAGAGTTATTCTGCTATCTAAAATATTTGCCATAAAAAAATTATTATATTTATAAAATGGCAGATACAGATCAGAAACACCCTAATAAAATATATCCTATATTACCCAAAGAACAGGTTACCCCTAACGCCCCACCTATTGAAATGGAAACAATGGATAATGGTCATTCTTATAGACTTAAAAAAATATCTGAAGTACAAAATTTTCTAAAGAAGGAAATAAATGAAAGAGAGAGATTGAATAAGAAGTATGCTAGAATGGCTAAAGTAGTTGATAATGTTGAAGGTGCATTGGTTGTTGTTTCATTAGCATTGGGTGGTGCAGGCGTTGTTTTGCTTTCTACGGTTGCCGCGGCACCTGTTGCTGTTGGATTAGAGAGTGCCGCTGGCGTAATTGGTCTTTCTTCATTGGTTAGTAAAATATTTGTTAGGAAAACTACTGCTAAAGCTGAAAAACATTTGAAGATTCAAATGCTTGCTGCTGCTAAGCTTAATACTATAGATAATCATGTATCAAAAGCTTTAATGGATAACCACATATCTGATGATGAGTTTAAGTTGATAATAGATGAAATGAATAAATATGAAGATATGAAGAGTGAAATAAGAAGTAAATTTAAGAAGAAGGTAACAACAGAAGAAAAGGAAAGTTTGATTGAGAAAGGGAGGCAAGAAGCGAGGGAGTCCTTTCTTCGGAGGCTTGCCGAAAACAAACATACTGTCTAGTATACCTTTTAAGTTACCTAAATTACCTAAGTTTAGATGTAAATGTCAATGTGAAATAGGAGATGAATAAATATATAAAAGCATTATATATGCTCTTATATATTAAAATTGTGTTAAATTGCGTTAAATTGCGTTAAATTGCGTTAAATTGCGTTAAAAAAATATGTTGCTAATTAAAAATGTCATTTCTAAAAATAACTGACCCTGCAAAAAGAGACTTAATTGTAAAAGAGTATCTCGAAACGAAAAAGAATATTCGGGATAATCAACTAGCAGAGAGAACAGGTGAACGAGAATTACAAACTGACCTTTCAAAGTTTTTTAAACCTATAACAGAAACGCAAAAAGCTGCAACAAAGGAGATTACAGAGGGGCTTGAACCTATTAAAGAACGTATTAAAAGCTTACCACAAACTATTACTTTTCCAGCATTTCCACCTATCAAAGCTTATGATAAACCAACAGAAGAAGTAGGAGACTCGATATTTATCGGTGAAATAGCAGCGCCGTATTTAAGAAAGTTTACTACTAAGTCTGGAGCTGATAGAACCTATGGAATATATGACAAAGATGGTAGGTTTTATATTGGTAACAAACCAATTGCTATTCAAGGCAATGATATTATTGTGGATGGTGAAGAATATGAAGGTACCCCTGGTCTATGGGAATTAATCATATCTAAAGATCCTGATAATACTATTTTTGGGGGTGATGATTATGAGAATTATGCGAAGTTGATGGTAAAAACGGGCTCCATTTTTCGTGGCAACGACCCAAAAAGTAATTATCCTAAATCTTCTAAAAGTAAAAAATGGAATAACATAGTTAGACCTATTTGGCTAAATAAAAGATTTCGTGAAGGTAGTGGTATCGTTGTTATCCCATCTGACCCTAACGCATTAATAGAAAGACTAGACCTGTTGATGGCAAGTAAAGAAGCAGGTAATACAGGTGTAAGAAATGAGGTAGTAAGCATTTGTGATGAATTAAAAAGACAAGGTGTTTTAAATTCACACGCTTATAAAAATTTAATGTCTATACTATAAAAAAGATGATAATCACTAAGAAACACGGATTTAAAACAAGATATTCATACGGTGGTTCCGGAATCTTTGATAGTATTGCTAACTTTTTAGCGAGGCTTTTTACTAGTAGTGCAGCTAAACAAATTGCGTCTTCTGCCCTTGATGTAGGAAAGAGTGTAGCTAAGGAAGGAGCAAAGAAAGCTTTAGAGGTTGGAAAAAGTGCAGCTGTAGAAGCAGGAAAAAAATTAGTTACGAAAGCTTTAACACCAAAATCAAAGCAAATTTTACAAAAATATAATACATCACCAAAACCTAATGATACTCCTAAAACACAAAACATTAGCACATTAATAGATGGAAGTGCCATTTCTATTCAAGACATAGTTAAAAGGTTAAACAGTGGAGCGGGTATTAAAACAGTATGAAAAATATAGATAAGTTAAGAAAATTATATTCATTATATAAAAAGAATGTCTATATTAAATTTTAATCGTGTAGATCATGCAAAATATGGTACCGCTACTATTGAAATAGTAGGTGCTTCTTTAAACATAAAAGATTGTGAAATCCTTGAAATTAATAAAACGAAATATAATTATAAAAAAGCTGTTGTGAAGTTATCTCCTGAAAAGGTAACCAAGATGAAAGAGATTGAGAAAAAGGTAAATGAATATTTAAAAAATTGGGGTATACCTGAAATAACACTTGTATACGGTAATAAAGTTTATCCTAAAACTACACTGAATACTGCAAAAAGCATTAAACTTCGAGGAGTGTTTGTTGATGCTAAAATTAAGTCTTTTCCCCAGCTTTATTTAGAACAATTATAATTTTTATTTCATTTAAAAATTATAATTACTATTATAAAATGGATATTCTAAAAATAACCGAACCAATTTTAAAAGATGATAGTATTAATGAGTATGAACACCATGAGTATGAACCAATCACTGGTACCAATCTCAACAACGCAGGAGGAGAAATTAGGATTAACATTGAGACTCAAGATATTTTTACTCATCCTAGTGAAAGTTATTTACTTATTATAGGTGAATTAGTAAGAAGTGATACTGGAGCAGTTTATGATGCTAACACTAATATTTCTTTAACAAACAATGGTCTCATGTATCTTTTTAAAAATATTAAGTATCAACTTTCAGGTATGGAGATTGAATCTGTATTGAATCCTGGTCAGGCTACTACAATGATTGGTTTGTTAAAATATCCGGATGATTTCTCTAAATCACAAGGATTAAATCAATTGTGGTATAAAGATACAGCAGCTAACGCGGGTGCCGGAAACACTGGTTTTATTGTAAGAAGAAATTATATTATTAATGATCCTCTTCCAAGAGGTACCTTTAGCTTCAGAGTTCCATTAAAACATATATTTGGTTTTTGTGATGATTATGATAAGATATTGTATGGAATGAAGCAAACTCTCACATTAACGAGAAATAATGATAATGATGCAATCTTTCGAGATGGTGTTGCTCCTGCTGATGGTAGAATTAATTTACTTAGAGTATCTTGGTTTATACCACACGTGCTACCTGCAGATGATGAGAAAATGCAACTTTATAAAATTATTGAGAAAAAAGAAAAAATACCGGTTGGATATAGAATGAGGCAGTGTGACTCTATTGCGGTTCCCGAGTCAACATCATTTACCTGGAGACTTGCTGTCAAATCATCACCTGAAGTGCCACGTTTTATCATTGTTGGTTTTCAGACTGGTAAAAGCGGTGACCAACAACAAAATCCAGCTATATTTGACCATAGAAACGTTAAAAACATTTATGTTACGTTAAATTCTACTAGATATCCCGCTGTTGATTATAATCTCAGTTTTACCGCAAACCAATTTAGTAGAGTGTATGGGGACGCTTCTCTATTTAGGTCTAAGTTTTATAACATGAATGAAATGGTGTCAAACCCTAACATTACTCCCTCAGATTATAAAACCCTTTATCCTTTGTTTTTGTTTGATGTTTCCAAACAGAGTGAGAAATTGAAATACTCTGTCACTGATATCCAAATCAAAACATATTTTACTGAAAATGTGCTTGCAAATACAGAGGCATATGCTGTTATTATTAGTGATAGGTTAATTAACTTTCAGTCTGATGGAAATAAAATGAGTGTAGTGTATTAAGTTAACTATTTTTTTTTTTTATTAAAAAATGATAAAGATTATAGATTTACAAAACATTCTTAGACAAAATAATATAAGTTTTTATAATTATTGGACTAAAAAGCGGTTGGAGGAGTTGGTAAAAGAACATGGTTTGTTACCAGAACAGTCGCCTAAGCTAGTTAAAAAAGAAAAAAGCGAAGGTCCTAAGTATGATGAAGTAAGAACTTTTATACGTAATCCTAAAAAAGTTAGTATAGAGGATGTTGAAACTGGTGAAATAAAAACTTTTCCATCGATTTATAAGGCAAGTCAATTTATAGACCGCTGCCCACAAATTGTTAAGAACTATAATGGTGGAATTTGGAATAATAAATATAAGATTAACATTCAGTAAATTTTAATATTAAGTTAAAGAATTATTTTTATATTATAAAATATGAGAGATTATAATATAAAAATGGAAAACATTAATTATAATATATATTCTGTAAAAGGTTTAAAAAATTTGGCAAAGTCTAGAGGAATCAGAGGATTTTCTAGTCTTAAAAGAGCCGAATTGATTGATCGTCTAAGTAGTTCTTCACCCCCTAGACTTGATAATCAATTCCAAGGATTCACAGTAAAAGACTTAAAACGAGAAGCTAAGTCTATAGGAATCAGGGGATATTCTACGCTTAGAAGAGCTGCATTAATTAACCGCATCATGAACCACTCCATTAATCGGGAGTCACCAATATTAGACTATAATATTGATAATCATGGAGTGCCGATATTACAACCAACACCTTATACACCACCACCTCAGACACTAACTCCACCTATAACCGAAATTAATGAGTTGGAGAAGTATTTAAATAGTATTAAAGAAATTCCTAGGAATATATCACCTAGGATAAAGGCTTTAAAGGAAAAAATAAATAAGATATATAAAGATAAAGATGAAATAAATATTATACAAAGATTATCGGCACTAAAAGGGGCTGCCATAGAATATTTTATAGAAGGTAAAGGAGGTTATACACCGGAAGATTTCCTTGATTTAGCGAAAGATAAATTAACCAATATTATGAGAAATAACCGTCAAACAAAACTTAAACTCGTTATGAAGTGTATGATGGAAAATTCTTATAGTGGTGATCTAAAAGAGATGAATTTCGATTCTGGCTACCCAATCATTAATTTAGATGGGGATAGTGTGGGTGAAATATATGATGAAATGGTGGAAGATCTATTAAACAGTGTAGCGAAGAGGGAAATGGAAATAAATTATTGGAGAGTCATTTTCATAATTGATTTAAGATTACATACAGTAACATATAATCCAATAAGAGGTAGTTCTTGGATACCAACTCCTCCTAAGATAGCGAATACAAAAAGTGTTATTAATCCGAAAAATATGGATGATGATATGTGTTTTGCATATTGTATTGTTATAGGTTTAAATCCAAACTCAAATATCCGTCCTGAAAGAATTAGTAGCCTACAACCCTTGTTAAACAGTATAGATATGAAAGGGATCTGCTACCCCGTTTCCCTTTCTGATAGAATTAAATTTGAGAGCCAAAATCCTTCAATATCAGTATCAATTTACGGATATGGTTCCAATGGTGTTTACCCACTTAGTATAAGTAAGGAGGTTTATAAAAGAGAACATCATATTAATCTTTTGCTTCTTGAAAAGGATGGTAAAAAACATTATTGTTTAATTAAAGACTTGAGTAAATTATTATCTAAACAAATATCCAATCATAACGGTAAAACTTATATTTGTCAAAGATGTTTAAATCATTTCACAAAAGAAGAAACTTTAAATAAACATTTAGAGTATTGTAGTGAAAAAGA
Source organism: Hippopus hippopus (assembly GCA_946811185.2). Lineage (NCBI taxonomy): Eukaryota > Metazoa > Mollusca > Bivalvia > Cardiida > Cardiidae > Hippopus > Hippopus hippopus. The sequence continues at coordinate 5,192,173 of OX328097.1, read as the reverse complement.
TGCTTGTAGAATAGATTTACCTGAAAAGGGAACCAAAATATCTTTTAAAAATTTCTATAAACAACAGAGACATCCTTTCACGATTTATGCGGATATGGAGTCTACGTTAGAAAAGAAAAACGAAAAGAAAGGTAACACTACAAGGGTACTTAATATGCATAACATTTCAGGATATTGTTTTTATATCAAATCTCTTTACGAAGGTTTTTACCCTTCAAGGATTTTCCAATATTCAGGTGAAAATGCTGCTAAGAAATTTGTAGAGGATTTAGAAAATGTTATAAGAAAAATAGATAATATACCACCAAGGGAAATGATTTATAGAGTTGAGGATAAAAGAAAGTTTGATAGAGCAGTAAATTGTTGGATATGTAGTAAGACATTTACGGAAAAAGATAAAAAAGTAAGAGACCATTGTCATTTTACTGGAAAGTATAGGGGAGCCGCACACAATTCATGTAATTTAAATTATAGAAGACCTACTTTTACACCCGTATTCTTTCATAATTTTAGTAAGTATGATGTTCATTTATTTATAAAAGATTTAATGAGTACACCTGGTGATATGAGTTGTATACCAACAAATAAGGAAACATATATAAGTGTGTCTAAAATGGTACCAATAGAATATACTGGTAAAGATAAGAAAACAGGAGAAAAAATAAATAAAACTAAAAAACATGAGATTAGATTCCTTGATAGTTTAAAATTTCTAGGTAAAAGTTTAGATGAATTAGCTAGCACCCTAGCTAAGGAAGAAAAGACTAATCTCACGAAATATTTTGAGGAGGAAAAGTTTGAATTGGTCTCTCAAAAAGGTATATTCCCATATGAATGGTTTGATAACCTTAGTAAATTAGAGGAAACGAAGTTACCTGAACAAAGAGCATTTTACTCGAAGCTTAGATGTAGTGGAATTACTAAGGAGGATTATCAACACGCTAAAAATGTATGGAAAACATTTAATATGAAAACTTTTAAAGATTATCATGATTTATATAATAAGACTGATGTTTTATTGTTGGCGGATGTTTTCGAGAATTTCAGGAATGTTTGCTTTGATAATTATGGGTTAGACCCATCTTGGTTTTATACAGCGCCAGGATTAGCTTGGGAGGCAATGTTAAAAACTACTAAGGTAAAATTAGAATTATTATCAGACCCTGATATGATTTTATTTATTGAAAATGGAATAAGAGGAGGTGTCTCAACCATTTTTAAACGATTTGCAAAAGCAAATAATAAATATATGGGTGAGAAATATATCCCAAATGAACCATCTAAATTTATTACTTATTTAGATGCGAATAATCTCTATGGTTGGGCAATGTGTCAAAAACTTCCTACCGGTAATTTTAAATGGATGGATGATTTAGAAAATTGGAGGGATCAGCCATGTATATTAGAAGTTGATTTAGAATATCCTAAGGGATTGCATGACTGGCATAATGATTTTCCCTTAGCTCCTGAAAGATTAAAGGTAGGTAAGGTTGAGAAACTTATACCTAATTTATATGACAAAACTAAATATATATTACATTGTGAAAATTTAAAGTTATATTTAAGTTTGGGTTTAAAGCTTAAAAAGATTCATAGAGGTATAACTTTTGATGAGAGTGAATGGTTACAAACTTATATCAATAAAAATACTAACCTAAGAACAAAAGCTAAATCTGCATTTGAAAAGGATTTCTTTAAACTTATGAATAATTCTGTATTTGGTAAGACTATGGAAAATATTAGAAATAGAGTAGATATAAGATTAGTTACTACCAAGGAAAAATCGGAAAAATTAGTCGCTAAACCAAATTATTATGATACATCTATCCTCGATGAAAATTTATGTATAATTCAAATGAAAAAACAACGATTGTATTTTAATAAACCTATTTATGTGGGGATGTGTATTTTAGATTTAAGTAAGACATTGATGTATAACTTCCATTATAACTATATTAAAAATAAATATAATGAAACAGCTAAACTTCTTTTCACTGATACAGATAGTTTAATGTATGAAATAGAAACAGAAGATTTTTATAAGGATATTAGTGATGATGTTAAAGAATGGTTTGATACGAGCGAATATCCACCTAATCATCCTTCAGGTATTCCTACAGGATTAAATAAGAAAATTGTTGGTATGTTTAAAGATGAGACATGTGGTAAGATTATAGAGGAGTTTGTAGGTCTCAGGTCTAAGCTATACTCTTATAAAATGTGTGATGATGAAGAGGAGAGTAAGAAATGTAAGGGTATTAAAAAGCAAGTAGTAAATGCATTTATTAAACATAAGCATTATAAAGAGTGTTTGTTTGAAAAGAAGACACATTTAAGGAAAATGGTAGTTATTAGGAGTCATAAGCATGAGTTATATACTGAGGAAATAAATAAAATTGCCTTGAGTGATAATGATGATAAAAGGTTTATTTTAGAGAACAATATAGATACATTAGCATGGGGACATCAATTAATATAGGTTTGAGATTTTGCTCATATAGGTATATGTGGGAAAAAATGAAATGTGTAGTCCCTCATGCATGGACTTATTCTATGTTAACATATGAGGGAGACCCCATACATTAGTTAATGTGTTGGTTAGTGGATGTGTTGGCTTATCTATTGATTGGTGTTTTAATTTCTGGTTACATTCCTGGAAATTAATTCTTGGAAAATGTTTGAAGGGTTAAGGGTTAAGGGGATTAGGGGTTAAAGGTTAAGGGTTAAGGGGTTAAGGGATTAGGGGTTAAAGGTTAAGGGGATTAGGGGTTAAAGGTTAAGGGTTAAGGGTTAAAGGGATTAGGGGTTAAAGGTTAAGGGTTAAGGGTTAAGGGGATTAGGGGTTAAAGGTTAAAGGGATTAGGGGTTAAGGGATTAGGGGTTAAAAGGTTAAAGGGTTAAAGAATTAGGGGGTTAACCATCTCACTGGTTATTGGGGTAGCTCTCTCACTATTTATCTACTCTTTTTTATCTAAGTTGTCCACCCAATTCCACTCATTTTTTTAAATTCTGTTTTGTCTGAATTAATAAAGATCACTGGTATTACAATTTCTGACAGCACAAATACAGCTGTCTCTCTCTCATTAAAGAATTAATACAGCTATGTCTAGATCGGCATCTGATAGTTTAAATCAGGCGATTTACAGCAAAAGTTTATCACAGATTTGCTTAATGAAGAAGTGTGTTGAATCATTTTTCTTTTTACCACAATGTTTTCATAACTTATCAGCAGCAGGGCGAAAACTGTCGTCAACAGAAGATAATGTCCTTGATAAATTAATATATCTTCATTACAGCCGACACCTTGTCATTACTTCATCAAGATGTTGGAGAACAAGAATAAGTTACTTCGACATTTTACACAAGTGAGTATACCTTCGCGTATAAATTTCAAAATTTCGAATTAAATTTAATGCAATCATCGGAATATATTTATGCATTTTCGACTTGTCCGCTTGTAGTGACTTTATGTTGCATTTTTCATGTCACGACAATGTGAATATTAAGATATGCATACCCTAACCCTTTAACCTTTTACCAGACGACCAAATTTGCAAACAAAAAATTAAGCTAATTTAAATTATGAAACTGTTCTTGTCAGGGTAGTAAAACCTTGTGGAAAAAGCAGAAAATGGAGCCTTCTTTATCTGAGTCGTAAAAACTCCCGATTTTGGTAAGCAGATGCAAAAAGGGGGTGGCAGAAAATATGGACTTTTTTTTAACAGGGGACAGGGCCGAATTGGCCCTGGTTTTAACAAAATAAAAAGGTTGAGTTGTGCTTTTAAAGGGAGCATAATGCACCTCAAAACAGAACGTTTTTAAAACGGCCTTATTCTGGTGTCCACAGATGTCAGGTACAGCGTCGGTCTCGTGACCGTAATGTCCGGAGTTTGATGCTCGGGGGCGAGTGTCAACTTTGGGACTGTTCACTGGGCCACACATTGGGCCCAAGTACTGGTGTGGTTCAGAAGCAAAATCGAGAATGACTAGTTTAAGTTGCAAGAACTTATTTCTTAAACGAGTAAAGTAAATATGTTTGAATGAATAAATATCCTAGTCTCTGTCATCACTATGAAATTACACCTAAATATACAGCTTCGTACTCGAGTACAAAAATAGCAACATGTTTAGCAACATGTTTCTATATTGCTGCCATGTTTTCAAAAGATTTGTACGGACGGAATTTGTATGAGACGAAAGGGCTGACATAGGTAACGAAGTTAACAGTGTGGCATAATTTAAACAGACCTAATATATTTGTAGAATATTGACGGTTTAGAGAGGGACGCTGGAATCAGTGAAGACCGACTTGTCGAGGCGCACGGGTCGTATCGTACCTCCCACTGTATGAAGTGTAACAAGCAGTTCATGCGGGATTTCTGTATAGGTATGGGTTTCGTCACTACTTCGAGTTACGTCATTTTTACAAAAACGGAACACACACATTTAACTCTTGCAGCTCGAAATGAATTAAATTAATTGTATCAACAGAGAGAGAGAGAGAGAGAGAGAGCGAGCGAGAGCCACCTTTACAAATGCTTTATTGTACATATTATGTAATTTTGACTATATTAGTTGTACGGTCAGGTGGCAGGGGACTTGGAAACTTGTTCACGGCTGTGTTGAATCATGTCGCCCCGAGCCGAAGGCGAGGTGGCGACATGATTCACCACAGCCATGAACAAGTTTCCAAGTCTCCTGCCACCTGACCGTACAACGAATTTATTATACTGCAAAGTTTTACCATTCCAACGTTTGTTAAGCGAATCGTACCTTTTTTGGCTTTAAAAAATTGAGTACGCTGACGAAGTAGAATTTCCCTTCTGAGTGCCCCAATTCAATAAAAACTGTCGTCACTGGGAACTGACGTCATTAAACCTTGGTAATACGTGCTAAAACGTGCAGCTTGGCGCATAATCTTGATGTTAATCTTGATCGACGCCGCCATTTTGGATGTTGTGTTGACAGTGTAGTCATGTATACGGGGCTTCCAAAAGGGAAACTGCTTTTACGTTGGTTTTGCCAGTGTACATGATATATATGTTCGGGGCATATTATCCAATCAGATCACGAGAAATTTCTTTGCAGTATAATAATGTATGCTTGTACTGTTCTGTTCTGTATAAACTCGACCTCTTTCGACGACTGAAAACACAATCCACTAAAACCCAGAAAGATTTTGCATTGTGGACTTGACTAAACAAACGGACGATATAGATCCAAGATCTGGCTGCACGTTTTGTGCAGTCTGATCTTGGTCTATGCTGTCCGCAAAAGCCTCTGATACCACCTATGGCTCAGAAACGGTCAATAAATCTTTTCAGTAAAACAGACGTCATTCAAACGATGCTATACCAAGATAAAATTTTCCATCAAAATTGGTCAAATTTATTGAACGTGCCTTAAAAATTAATTGAAAACTTTAATATGCCTTACCGACAAAATAATCAAAGTATTGAAGTAAAGGTTAGCCATATATTATGGTAGCTTGGGTATTCCTTTGTAGTATGTTAACAAATTATCATAATGTGGTAACTTACCTGTTGTTTTTAGTTGCTTGGAGCTGCGTTGGGGGATTTGATATCTAGCGAGACTGAATGTGTCAAACGTTTCTTACGTAGTGAGAAGAAAGTATTAGACATAGTAATGTTGCTACAAAATAATACACCTTTTTATATCTGAAACTTTTAACGACAAATATTGCCATTATAGACAAGTTTATTCGAAAGTGACAAGAAATTAATAACAAATACTAGTTTGGTGGGTTATAACTTCTTTTGAGTATGGCGGATGAATATTATAACGGAAAAAGTTGACCAATCACATCAGAAACAAAGCTGAAAATAGTTTGCACGCGGGAGGGAGAGAGGGGTTTAGAAAATAATCACTCTGTGAAAGACCTAAATTGATATGAATAAAGACACTCTATACCTTATGGAATATGTTTCATCAGCAGTTCATCTTAAAATTTAATGTGTCTCATTCCCAGATAAAATGTTTGATGAGACGGCAGAATCGGTGGTTCCACATTGTGACGTGACGGATTGCAATGGTGTTATAAAACCAGGTAACTTATTTACACTATATAGTTTTATGGAAGTTTCTTATTCCCTTCAAATCTTGGTAAATTTGTGCCTGAAAATGAGAGTTATCTATCTAATTACCAGGCCTTCACGAAACACTGGTAGGTTCACTGGCAGTGATGAAATAACTAACATTGGCTACTGCTGATAACCCCAAACAAACCACCATAGCTACAACAGTTATGTTGAACCAAATCCCTTTTAGAATCCCAAACAAACGACCAAAGCCATCAAAATAACGTAGCAACAGGTATCCAGCACTTTTAAACTCGTAGAATGTTAACATTAATCAGATTGTGTTACGGTGCAAGTTTCGAATCTTACAATATCCTGCCAAGTGCCAAGTGGTAACATTTCAAGCATATTTTGTCCAAGGTAGAACAGATTTCAAATCTTGCCCTCATATTTCTTATACATCGACATTTCATTATTCAGAAATTAGGCTTGATCTCAAGTTTCAGCAACTTTAGATACAAGAATTGCTCAGGACCAGAATGGCGTTTGCAATGGCTTTCATATCACTTAAGAAAACCTGGGAGCGGGGGCTGCATCAAAAGAAATGTTTGATATTCATTGAATTTCTGTGCCATTTTCTTCTGTCATTTGCACAGATGTTGTGTTTTTCGGAGAGAAGCTGCCAAATAGGTTCGCCGAGAGAGTTTGTGTAAGTCTTTTTTATTTTTTTTTATTACAATACAATGAAAGGATTCATTGTAATTTAAATATTTTGTCACAAATAATAGAATATGAGAATTTCGAAAAATCAAGACAAGTGTTGATTGCATTTTCAAGTTCTGTTACAAAATAATCACTCGTATAATGACTAAAACGAGTCAACAGAAATAACGCCAACAATGACTGGGAATTTCATACGAGATGCATTTTTATTGTTATTGGGTTTTAACTTACCGAGTAAATGCATTTCACAAAGTTTGTAGCTGAAATGGTGGTCCACTTGACCTTGGTTATGACTTTGCTTTCCCTTGGTCGGAAAGTCAGCAAACCGTGCAAACACTGCCGACTGGACTTTGTACGGCTCAGTTATATGGACCCTAGTCTGTCTTCGGTTTAGCAATAAATCATTTCCATTATAAATTACTACCGTGCATTTTTTAAACATTTTCTTGACGGAACTTTTTGTCGCTTGTTCATGCCCCTGTTTTACCATTCTTATTCCCGTTCCGCAGGATATAGATGACTGTGACTTATTGATCATTATGGGGACTTCGTTGGTAGTACAGCCTTTCAATACACTGACAAACAGGTATGGGTTTTTATTGTGCTTTAGTCAAAGAATTAAATGAGCCTTTATAAAGGCTTTACCGATGACTTATTCTTGATGGGCGATTTGTCGTGGGCAAAAACAACAAAAGTTGACCACAGTACATATATGTCCTGTAAAAAGCTTTGTAGTTTTAGGTAGAGTTTTTGCTTTAGTTCGAAGAAAGATACTTCTTTTAATTTTTCAAGCATTGTGTAATAGGAAATTTACCGGTTACTATTGTGATTCATTCAAATTGCTGCCCTGAAGTCATTGAAAAACGCTAAGACACAGCTCTTGATTTTGTCATAGAGGCTTCATAACGATTTATGCGCAAAACGTCAGTCTATCAAATATTTTGGCTATTGTGCGTCATGCCTATGAAACGATCTGTGTGAGATTAGGTCTGTGTATCTAGAAAATAGTTTGTAACATGTAAAGCCCTGTTAAACCGAAAATATATAAATGAATGCTAATTGCCAATCAATAATAAAATCATTTTTTTTATGTTTTGAATCGCTGAAAAAAAATACACCGCATCGGGCTGTATAGATCAAATTCAGACTGCACGTTCTCTGCAGTTGGACCTTGATCGGCACAGTCCGCCAAAACCCACGCGAGTCGCGTATAGCTGCTTAAGGGTCGATAGATATTTCACTAATTTATTTTCAGAACAAAAGAAAACACACCGAGATTATATATAAATATGGAGAATTCAGTTGGAGGGGTAAGTTTGTACAAAAAAAGATGTTAAATGTTTAGAAATATTTGCCAATATTGATGTAACTCTGTCTGTATTTTTTAGAATAGGGACAATATTCCTTCCTTCCTTCCTTCCTTCACTCGCTTGCTCGCTCGCTCACTCATTCACTACCTCCCTCCTTCACTCACTCACTCTTGTAATCTATCTCTTCCAAATCCCTGATTCTGTAGCCATGAGTTTAAACGCCCACGATACGAAGCTCGTAAATAAAATTTAACAATTTCGACACAGTGCACACTACCAACCGAAAAACACACGGTCACTTCTCATAATATTTCATTTCTATTCCTCTTTCAGAAACGACATCCTATCACCGTATTGTTCTTTGGCGGTGGTTTTGATTTCAACGAGGAAGATAATATAAGGTAAGCTCAAAACTGATCTTATTCAAAGCGTGAGTCACAACAAAAGTTGTTGACCTGAAAAGTTTAGACACAAGATCAGAGTTAGCATTTTCTCCTTTTCCCACATTTTTTAAGTTTTCTCCAGGGTCGTTAAAACTCGGTTTCGTATGGTTAAAGGTTAAACATCGCAATCGTAGTTTTACGGACGGCGTAGAATTTCACAGACCGGAACTTTACATTTGGGTCCATATTGACCAACCACTCTTAAGAATGTTCTCTGTCTCATTCTTCAGAATTTTCTAAATTTAAAAGTAACACAACTTCTGATTGGCTAAACCATTTGGTTTAGCCAATCAGAAGTTGTGTTACTTTCAAATGTAGAAAATCTTGAAGAGTAAGACTTAGAATATTCTTCAGAATGGTTCAGCGGTGGATATGGGCTCTGATCTTGAATCTCACCATCCGCTATGTTATTCTAAAGTGTTGCAAATTTTGTTTGGTTTTTTTTTTTTTCAGTCATAAAAAATAACGACTAAATTCATTTTCCAGCAAAACTAGCAAGTGATTGAAATAGATTTTTCCATTTAGTGGCCCAATATCAGATTCAGATTGTAAACGTGTTCAAAGATAGTATATGGCTAAGGATGTCCCGGGAAACATCAAAAGGAGATACTCAAAAAGCCAGCCCATTCTAAACAGCCTGGGTCCGTATACACCAACCATTCTTAAAAACATTCTTAGTCTTATTCCCAAGATTTTTCTTAATTTGAAAGTAATAAAACTTCTGATTGGCTAAACCAAATCCAATCAGAGGTTATTTTACCATATGTTAGTTTTTGAATCTAGAATGAGACTAAGAATAGAATTAAAAGTAGTTTGTGAACATGGGCCCTCATCTTCGAATTTACCTACGTCAAACACACACAAAATTAAGATAAGGTTCTGTATTTCAAAAGTTATGAAAAACAATAATATATACCCCAGCACATTTAGCAGTAAATATTTTTTTTTCATTCGTGTCTCTTTGTTACAGGGATGTTTACTGGCAGGGAACATGTGATGACGGCTGCTATGCTTTAGCTGATTTGATTGGCTGGGGAGTGAGTATACAAATGAGCTATGGTCTGTGAAAAGGAGGTTTAGTACATCTGCAAAAGTATCGATCCAGGTCTGCCTGCGCAGTCTGCACAGGTTGACCTCTGTCGAAACTGTTTGCTTTTGGTAAATTGTCTGCATGTCCAAGGATCATTATAGCTCATAACTGTTAGAAAAAAATGGATTTTTATGAATACATACTTATGTGATGACTTGCTTGATACAATGCATTACGAAGATGCATTAATTAACTCTTTACCACACAATCCCGAGTTTTCACGACCCTGAGGAGGAAGACTTATGAAAACCTTGTAGGAAAAGGTGAAAATGATGGTAACCAGCATTTTCTCATTTACCCACAATGTTTTCATCCCTATCAAAGACAGAAATCATCATTTCAGCTACATTTAATTTGTCGCCTGCAAATGCTTTGAATTTGGTTGCAGCCAAAATTTTGTCGTTTGGTAAAGAGTTAAACCCCCTTTTCACAGAGCATGGCTACATTTTGTCTAACAAACGATTGAATCATGAACCGCACAGGCTGACGTGTTTCGTAACTTTTTGTAGATGGATTAAACCCCCTTTTAAACAGAGCATAACTCGCGCATTATAATTCCTTCAACCTTTATCTTCTTTTCATTTCTTGTTGTCTTTCTTTCTTTTTTTTCTTGCCTTCTATCATTCTTGTTCTATTGTGTGTAACAACACATACGCTTGTTTGCCAGGTTTTTTTTTTTCACAAATTTAGGCAGTTATTTGTTATCATGAAAATTTGAAATTATTATGTTTCTTGTTATCTTCAGGAAGAATTACGAGAGTTGGTATCAACAGAACATCAGCGCATTGAAAATGAATGGCGGGCCTCTGGGAAAATTCCAAAGGTGCAGACAACCACAACATTGTCTACACCTACAAGTCAATCGAAGCCAAAGGAAGTCAAGAATCTCAGTCAAAATAAACCAAACACTGACAGTGGTGCAACAGGCAAAAGACCGCTAGATAACCAAAAAAGAAATGAAGGTGTGCAAGGATCGAAAGGTGTTACTAGAGCTAGTGCCTTAAATAAGGATAAACGAACTGGTGCACATCCTGCGCGACCCTCGTCGACCGTAAAAGGGGCAGGGGTGCCACCTGGTGGTCGAAGAAACGCTCTACCAAAGAAAAGTTGATATATACATCAGGAACAAAAAACATCGGAAATGAACGTGGGATGTCTCAAAAAGTATTGCGAATGGCGTGACATTTATTTGTTTTGAATGTTGAGTTCTCCACTGTTTCCTTATTGTATTTGTTGTTATTTATTTTCTGAATAAAAATCCTCATAATCTTACCCCTTATGCGCCAAATTTACGCTGTTGACAATCTCAAAAATACATCTTGCTTAGACCATTTGCATTGAACTCTTTCCCAGACAACAAAATTTTAGACTTGTTCACAGTGAAAGCGTTTGTAGACGACAAATGAAGTGAGGCTCAAAAGGTGGAAATTATCTTTCAAAGGATAGAAAACATAGTAGAAAAAGAAAAAAAAATGTAGGTTAACACGAATCGCTTTCACCTGATTAACATCTCATCTACAAGACCTCTAAAGATTATTGCAAATCATTAAAGTGATGGGAAAATATGTAGTTACAGGAAATATTTGTATAGATCAAATGCTGATGGACAAAAATGTATGTGACGAGTCTTACTGACTGAAGGCATAATTCAAAAGAAAAGGTAACTCTACGTAAAACAATTGATGTTATCTCCCTTTTGAACCTTAAACGTTTTTCCCGTGTCAAGGTTCGTTTATTGGTATGTTTGGATTTAGTGTCGCTTAAAGTTAAAAGCCAAGACTGAACATCAGAAAGCTGTCGGTCTAAACTGTTCTGCACTTCTTTTTCCTGTATGGTTACATGATAAATAGAGGATAATCAACTTGCGGTGTGTGATATTAAAAATCTGTCACTAGAATGGGGCAACACTGAAATGTTTCCGGGTCATTGTGAAAAGTAGTACCAACTGAAGGCCTTGACATCAAAAAATTACAGGGAAACCCTGGTAAAATGCATTTAATGGCAGCACAAATACAGCTTTTTATTTCATGCTTTCCGGTAGGTTATCGAGAAATATCGGTGAAATATTTTTCGATATTTCATGGTTACGGCCAGTGAAAATACCGATTTTTATATTCTAACTCTTCAATTGAAGGCGGAAACAGCTGTTCCCGCGCACTAGTTACCTAGGTAAAACCAGATGGAAATATGACGTAATTTACCTTACATTTCTCGCGCTTGACGTAATATGTAATGCGTTGCTATGCGGACGGGGTACGCCATGGGGAATAACCGAAAAGAACTGTACTGGATTTTGATTAAGTTCCCAACAGAAAGTGTAAAAGGCATGAAATAAGTAGAATATTTGTTTTTTTCGGTGAAACATCGAAATTTATTTCATCTCGAGAACATCATCGGTAATATTTTCACTCGTGGCTGCGCCACTCGTGAAAATATTACCGATGATGTTCACTTGATGAAATAAATTTCGATGCGCCACGAGTGAAAATATTACCGATCATATTCACGAGATAAAATAAATTTCGATCTTTCACCTTTAAAAAACAAGTATCCTCTATCTCTCCCTCTCTCTCTGTCTCATTACCTCGCCTCCTTTTGCTCTCCCTATTGTGCTGACCGTCGTCAGAATCCGGTCAACCATTGCATTGATCGATCTAATTTAAGGAATGACCAGCTATAGGTACATGTTCTCTGAATGTTTTAAGCGATACGTGCCGTAGCCATTACTAGTATGTTTAACTTAGATTTACCTCTGACAATCACACGAAAAGATAACTGTTCATTTTCTTTTCCAGGGAGGATCCGGGGTCTGCAAAACGAGAAATGTTGTCATAGGAATTTTAAGGAGAGAGAGAGAGAGAGAGAGAGAGAGAGAGAGAGAGAGAGAGAGAGAGAGAGAGACGTGGTTGACGCAACGGCAAATACATAATTTTCAGAAAGGTTGATATTGGTGTGCACAACATTGAAATGTTTCCGGGTCATTGTGAAAAGTAGTACCAACTGAAGGCCTCGACATCAAACACTCTTGCTGCTCTGCTTTCAGAGCAAAAATAGATGGACAAGTCTAGGATGATTATCTGGTGTTGATTTGATGATTTCTAGGGTATTTAAGTGTGTAAATTTGTTATGTCTTGGGGAACTATTTTGTGCATCAAACCACATAGAGGAACTTGGTCTGCAATCAATTTAGGTGTCACATCGGTAAAATTGTTTGGCACATTGAAAATAGAGTAAAAGTCCCTATCTTCGACTGACTGGTGCTGGTTCCGTGAGTAAGCGGGAATTTAGCAAGTTTTTTCCATCAACTGTATGTCCGATGTCCTCCACGAAAAGGGGTAGAAAATGGCATAATGAGCAATTAATTTTTTTGATATTCCTCTTCAAACACACCAATCTTCGGAAAATCCATGCGAGTCAAGGCCCTAACTGGTGATAGTACATGCCTCTTTGCCAGGTCATACACAAAAAGTAGTCTTAAAAGAAATGCAAAAGAAAATGCATTAATTTTCTGATAAAAAATCAAGTCAACTTCAAAAACACGTTTCAGACCTATCAGTAGTAAAGGAAGAGAGAATACGGACACACCTGGGCCTGGGTGTGTCCGTATTCTCTCTTCCCTGAGTGCCCTATATCACCGTCCCTGACAAAAATGTGGGCTAATTTGCCCTCCGAAGGTCCGAAAAGTTGCGAGTAAGCGATAAAGTCCGAGATTCCGCATGAAAATGTTACTATAAATAGAATCATAGCATTCAAAATGGCGGCCGTGCGGAGGATACTCTGGGGATGTGTCCCTATTTGCTGTCCCCGAAAGATTTTTTTTTTATTTTGTCCCTAGGCTCTCTTCCCTGAGCGGGATTTAGCATTCAAAATGGCGGCCGTGCGGAGGACACTCTGGGGATGTGTCCCTATTTGCTGTCCCCGAAAGATTTTTTTTTATTTTGTCCCTAGCTCTCTACCCTGAGAGGGATTTAGCATTCAAAGTGCAGGCCTTATGACTGTCAGGTTGGGTAAAAATGGTCAGATCACTGAGTTGGACTTAGTTTTTTTCACCCTATGGATGATTTTTTCTCTTTCTAATTGCCTGACCATCGAGTTGGACTTAGACTTTTTTCTGCATCTCTATGAATGATTTTCTTTCTAAAAAGCCTGACCATTGAGTTGGACTTAGTTTTTTCTGCACCTATGAATGATTTTCTTTCTAAAAGCCTGATCATTGAGTTGGACTTAGACTTTTTTCTGCATCTCTATGAATGATTTTCTTTCTAAAAGCCTGACCATTGAGTTGGACTTAGTTTTTTCTGCACCTATGAATGATTTTCTTTCTAAAAGCCTGATCATTGAGTTGGACTTAGTTTTTTCACCCTATGAATGATTTTCTCTCTCTAAAAGGAATTTATCCCTATATCAGTGAGTTGTACTTAGTTTTTTCCCCTATGGATGATTTCTCTAAAAGATTGAGCGCTGAGTTGGACTTAGTCTTTTTTTACCCTATGTATGATTTTTTCTCTCTAAAAGGAAATTTATCCTATATCACTGGGTTGGACTTAGACTTTTTTCTGCATCTCTATGAATGATTTTTTTCTTTTCTAAAAGGAAATTTATCTTATATCACTGAGTTGGTCTTAGCTTTTTTTCCCTATGAATGATTTTCTCTCTTTCTAAAAGGTTGACCATTGAGTTGGACTTAGTCTTTTTACATCTCTATGAATGATTTTTTCTTTCTAAAAGACTGATCACTGGGTTGGATTTAGTCTTTTTCTGCATCTATGAATGATTCTTACTCTTTGGAGTGTAACTCTCTGGAGTATAACTCTTTTGGAACGTGTCTGTTCTAAAAGAAAGATAGAACTTTCGTGGTAGATGGTTAGTCCTGAAAAGGACTGTTGGGTTAGCTCTGAAAAGAGCTGTGACAATTTGAAGAAATGACAACTTGAAGATAGAACTTTCGTCTGACAGCTTGAAGGTAGAACTTTCGTCTGACATCTTGAAGATAGAACTTTCGTGGTAGATGGTTAGTCCTGAAAAGGACTGTTGGGTTAGCTCTGAAAAGAGCTGTGACAATTTGAAGAAATGACAACTTGAAGATAGAACTTTCGTCTAACAGCTTGAAGGTAGAACTTTCGTCTGACAATTTGAAGAAATGACAATTTGAAGAAAAGATAGAACTTACGTCTGACAATTTGAAGAAAGGTAGATCTTCCGTGGTAGATGGTTAGCCCTGAAAAGGGCTGTTGGGGTGTCCCTAAAAGGGAGCTGGTTTTGGAGGTTGTGTTTTTAAGCACAACCTCCAACCTTTCTGCAGGCTGGACAGCTACTCGCAGCCCGCCTCTTTAGCCTCTTCAACTCCTGTTCATCCAGTCCAAAGTCCAAAGAGAACGAAGGCTCAGCGTCTTCGTTCCAATCTTCGGTAGAAGCCACTACGAACTCCTTCTTCTTCTTGTCGTCCATCTTTTTTCTGGATGATAGCTGCGCAAGCTCGCTAAAGCTCATATCTCTTAAAGCACACTCCATATTGTCTACAAGTCGAAGAGAATGAACGATGTGCGGGAAATGACGCTGGGTTTTATAGGTTTTCAGACGGATTGAACTAGTTGACCCATGACGTCATTTTCTCCTATGTTTTTCCCGCGTCGGCGTTTCATGCTGTTTTTTGGCTCCAAAAATTAATGTTAGCCAATCAGAATCAGCGTTTTATTTCTAATACTAAATGTTTTATTTTTTGACCAACCCGTGGGTTTGTTACATTTTTTCTTGTTCTGGGGATTTTATTGTTGCCCAATCCATGGGTTTGTTACATTTTCTTGTTCGGGTTAGAAAAACTAGAGTTTAACTAACAGTTATGAGACTTTGTATGGGAAAAATGTAGACAGAACAAAGTCTTTTGGGGAAAAAACAGAATGAAGAACTCTATTGTTTTTTGAACTTTTATTTATTGAACTTTTATTTACTGAACAGAACTAAACATTGAAACATTTTTTTTGCAATGCATCATAAAAAAATTTCTTGACAATGAAAAAAATTTCTTGACAATGAAAAAAAATCACAAGCAAACATTTTTTGCAATGCATCATAAAAAAATTTCTTGACAATGAAAAAAACATTTTCTTAACAATGAAAAAAATCACAAGCAAACATTTTTTTGCAATGCATCATAAAAAATTTCTTGACAATGAAAAAATATTTTCTTACCAATGAAAAAATCGCACTGAAATATTTTTTCACAATGAATTATTCACAACGAATTAATCGCAATGAATTAATCACAATGAATTATTTTTCGCAATGATTTATTTACAATGAATTAATCGCAAAAAACAGTATATAACAAATTTTATGCAATGTAAATTCGCAAACACCACAAGTTTCACATTTGTTTTTATATTCCTACCGTTTTGTTGTTTTTTCTTGGTTGTTTTCGTTCTGTCTTTGGTTTTTTCGGGATCTTGAAATCAACGTGATTGTCAATGTTTTTCCCGTATTTGCCCTGCCCTGTCAATATTGGTATAGTTGGTTTTTGATCAACTCGCTGCTTCTTGTGGAGATGGTTACCATCTTCCTCAGATTTCCGCTTTGTTGTTTTTCTTGGTTGTTTTTCCTTTGGTTGATTTTTCTTTGGTTGATTTTTCTTCACAACACTTACGATAGAGTCCACTAAGTTGTGAAGATTGGATTTATCAAACTCGAACTCCACAGGAATCTTCACAGGAGTTGTTGAAATGAGCTGATCCTGTTGACGTAGTACCTCGATATTTCTACTGAGCTGATCAGTACTTGCGGTTAAAGTTTTAATTTCCTCCAAATGTCTGTTTAAAGTCTCCAGCTGATCTATGATTCGGATCATCATGCTATCTTGTTTCAAATTTAGCTGCTTTACCTCTTCATAAATGTTATCAAACACTGTCGCTGGAATGATGGTTGTCGAATTTAACTCCGGTGGTGGATTGATAATTGTCGAATTCATAACTGATGAAAGAACGTCTCCATTGTTTTCCACTGATGGAAAATCGTCCAAGCTGATTTCATCTAAGTTGTGCTTCATATTGTAACTGACTCTGAATATTGATACTGCTTTCGAAGTGATCGTTAGCTGAGAATCAAAGAAATGGTGAATATATGAAAATAACACCGAGCTTTATACGTTTACAGAGGATTGAAATTTTTAAAGAGGGCGGACCTGGCGGAAAACACCGGTATTGTACTGTGTGACACCGAATTAGGAGTGGTAAAAAAACACCGATATAACCGTCGATTTGATTGCACAATGTTAATGAAACGCCGACGCGGGAAAAACATAGGAGAAAATGACATCATGAGTCATCTAGTTCAATCCTTCTGTAAAGCTATAAAGCCCAGCGATAATTTACATAAAATCATATTTGTTCCAGAATGGTTCGAATTCTTGTATGCCCTCACTGTGCAAACAGATGTCTGATAGAGTGTGGGAAATGTTTTTCCATACTCGAGTATCTTGGTCAGAAGCATAACTGTCCAGATACAGATGAAGGATTTTATGATGATGATGAAGGTTCGACGATTTACTGCGAACATTGTGGATGTGAAATCATCCCAGTAGATCGGGCGGTAGAATCGTAGAGCTGGATGTCAATGTGAGATCCTTCAAAAAAAGCCCTTTTCAGGGCTAACCATTTAGCACGAAAGATCTTTCTTCTCAAATTGTCAAAAGTAAAAAGACTTACAGTCATAACTAGAAAAAAGTCAAAAGTAAGAAGTAATTATTTTTATATTTTTTATTTCAAAAAAGAACTTATGTACAATGAAAAAATCAAAATCATGAACTGTAAAGACAAAAAATGAATGAACTGTAAAAGACAAAAATGAATGAAAAAAATCAAGTCAGTCTTTTTTTGTTTATAATCAATATTGTATTGAAATCTTTTTTTCACTCAGTATGTTTTTTCTTTTTCTTTGAGATGTCAGATTCACATTTGTTTTTACGTTTTCTTTTCCTATCGTTGGTTTTTAATTCCACATCTGGACAGATTTTATCCTCATGTTTTGTTGATTTGTAAAAGAAATAGTTCTTTGTCACTCGTTTTTTCTTCTTTTCGATGTTTTGCTGTTTTTCCTTTCCGTACGAACAACCCGGTTCTGCAGAAAATTCGTTTTTTAGATCCAAAGTTTGTTGTTTTCTTAGATTATCGTTTGTAGATATTTTTTTCTCTGTCTGTTCTGTTATTTTGCAGATTTCTGAATCGCTGTTAGCCGCTGTATCGCTCTGCATGTCTACGATCTGAGTTACAATCGATGAGGATGTAGCTTGTGGTGAACTTTTTTTCCATGTATTTTCACTGCAGAATGAATTTAGTGTGCCGACGAATTTTATATCTTTGAGACCATCAACGTTGTAAAACGATGGTAAAATCTCAATGTCGTGACTGTGTGGATTCACGTAGACAAAAACAATTGTACCTAGCTGATTTTCTTTTTCTGCACATTCTTTGGTCCAATGTCCTGCTTCGTTGCATGTGAAACAAATATTTGTTCTCACACCATTCACACCATATCGTTTGTCAATCATCGCTTGATCCAAAACTCTGTAACTGGTAGTACGGTAAACATCTTTTTCTTCTAAATGTTGCTGGGATAAAAATGATCCCACATAGTTTCCGATATGTTTAACATTATACTTTGATGGTATATTGCTGATCTCATAATCGTGGGTGTATGGATTAACATACAGATACACCCTCTTTCTAAGTGGTGATGTATTTTGCAGCTTTAACTCACTCATATTTTTTTTATCAGCTGTACTGACTGAGATCGAGTAGGAGAATGAATAGATTTTCACAACTAACGGCTTATTTATACACTGTTACAACGGAGAGGGTATATAAATTGCTAGTTTTTTCTCACTTCTGCATTATTGTCTTTTCACTCAGAGCTAAAACGATGGGTAAAAGAAAAAGAATAATAACCTATTCAGACAGTGAAAGTGACGATGAGGTGTTTCCACCAACAAAAAAGAAAAAAAACTAGACCTTTGAAAGAAGAAAGTGACGATGAGGTGTTTCCACCAATAAAAAAGAAAAAAACTAAACCGTTGAAAGAAGAAAGTGACGATGAGGTGTTTCCACCAACAAAAAAGAAAAAAACTAGACCTTTGAAAGAAGAAAGTGACGATGAGGTGTTTCCACCAATAAAAAAGAAAAAAACTAAACCGTTGAAAGAAGAAAGTGACCATGAGGTGATTCCACCAATAAAAAAGAAAAAAACTAAACCGTTGAAAGAAGAAAATGATAGCGACGATGAAAGTACCAACTCTAACTTAGACATGAAAAGTCTATATGATTTAACAGAAAAGGGTAATAAGAAGTCAAGAAAATTTAAAACAGAATCACATGTGCTGATGCTGAGTTTTAAGAAATTTGAAGAATTATCACCTCAGAGACTCCTTGGATTATTTGACGATGTTACCCGTGAAATCATTCGAAAGTTAAATGCCAGCCCGACGGATATGATTAGGATTACCATCAATCATCCTTCGTTGGAAATAGGAATCCATATTCCTTTTTTAGCTGCAGACCAGTTACAAGGTGAAACTATGCTGAATGAAATTGAACGAGTTTTACAATCGAATACAGATTTCGTCTTGAACGATGGATTCATGACATTTGACATCACACATACAATACCACCAACTGGTAGCGGAAAACCAAAATATAGATCGTCAGAATTAGATTCAAAGTTTTTTGCCCAGAAGAAAAAATCCATTATTCAAATTGACAATCATGACCAACTATGTTTTGCAAGAGCCGTTGTTGTGGGAATTTGCTACAGTGAACGTGAAAACACCAAAGTATGGAAAAGAAAATGGGATCGTATTTGTCGTTCAAACCGCCCTCTTCAAAAGACTGAAGCTGAGAAATTGTTACATGAAACTGGAGTTTCACCAACACAACCTATAGGAATTGACGAATACAAAAAAATTCAAGCATTCTTCTATGAAAAAGGCTATGTCATTAAAGTTCACCAGCAGCATTCAAAAGTGGAAAAAATATTTAAACATCCAGAAGTGAAAACCAATAGTAAGATCATACATTTGTACTTTCATCAAAACCATTACGACTACATTAAATCTATCAAAGGTTTTCTTAGTTGTGGATATTATTGTGAGTTCTGTGATGTGGGTTACACTCAGCGGGAAGGTCATGCTTGTTCAAATATCTGTAAAGGTTGTTATCGCGAAGGAAAATGTCCATCAGAATCAAAAGAATATGTTTGCAGTGTTTGCAGTAGACGATTTTTTAGTGCTGAATGCTTTGAAAATCACAGAAATGTTCAAGGTAAAGAAAAGAAATCCATTTGTGAATTAGTGAAACTCTGTTCGAAATGCGGTGCACAATATCATATCAGAAAGAAAAATCATGTTTGCAATGGAAAGAAAAGATGTCATATCTGTAAGAGAATTGTTAACTTTTCTCATCAATGCTATATTCAACCTTACCAAAGTAAGTTGAACCATGACAGCGATGACGAGACGAGTTCTTCTGTAGTCAAAAAACCACAGTTTATTTTCTTTGATTTTGAATGCAAACAAGACACAGGTGTACATATCCCAAATTATTGTATCGCACACAGAGCGTGTGATGAATGTATCGATAAATCACTTGATTTTCATTGTTCTACATGCAGTGAATTTGAAGAGGGTAGGGAAGTTATTTTTCAAGGTGAAAAAACTTTGAGTCAATTTTGCAACTGGCTCTTTTCAAAACATCATAAAGGGGTTACGGCTATTGCCCATAATTTCAAAGGCTATGACGGGCAGTTCATTCTTGACTATATTGTCAAAGTTGGGTTAAAACTTCCAAAATTGATCATGAATGGAAACAATATTATGAAGTTAGAACTGAACGGTGTACGTCTGATCGATTCTTTCAATTTCATGAGTTTTGGTTTGGCAAAATTTCCATCCACCTTTGGCCTTCAAGAAATGAAAAAAGGTTACTTTCCTCACTGGGCGAATACAGATGAATTTTGGAGTTACATCGGACCCTACTTGGATATGTCTTATTACAAACCCGACTCAATGTCTGAAGAGGCTAGGTCGAAATTTATAGTTTGGTATAATGACAAAGTTCGAAATGGTGAGGAATTCAATTTTCAGAAGGAGATGGAAATGTACTGTAGGTCAGACGTTGATATCCTCAGACGAGGGTGTGCTGAATTCAGAAAGCTGTTTATCGAACAGGGCGGTATTTGTCCATTTTTAGAGGCGATTACCATCGCAGATGCCTGTAACAAAGTGTGGCGAAGCAAATATTTACCAGAAAATCAAATAGCTATCATTTCAAGTAAAGACTCATCCAGACGTCGCTTTTCTATGAAAGCGATACGATGGGTTCAAAGCATTGCTCAGGAAAAAGGTATTAATATTCAGCATGCAAAAAATGGTGGTGAAGCTCAAATCGGGAAATATAGTGTAGATGGTTTTCACCATCAATCAAACACTGTTTATGAATTTCTTGGGGATTTGTATCATGGTTGTCCTGTATGCTATACAGATCGAAATCAGATCAATCCTATTAATGGAAAACCCATGTCTGAATTGTACGAACGTACTTTTGAACGTATAGCAGATATCGAAGACATGGGATATAATGTAGTGTACATTTGGGAACACGAATTTGATGCTAAGATGAAGGATAAAGAGTACAAAAAACACATTGAAAAGTTATATCCACATTTGGACCCTATCGATCCGAGGGATGGTTTGTCCGGGGGAAGATGTAATGCAATAAAAATTGGATATGATGTTGATGAAAAAACCAAAAAGGAAATCAAGTACATCGATATCTGTTCTCTATACCTTATGTTTGTAAACACAAATCCTACCCTGTAGGTCAGCCAGAAATTTTGTCTGCTGAGAATATTGATATGAACAATATTCGCCAATATGAGGGATTAATCAAATGCAAAGTTTTACCTCCATCTGATTTGTTTCACCCCGTTCTTCCAGTTCACTGTAACAACAAAATGATGTTTCCCCTCTGTATGAAATGTGCAGAAGAAAGCTCAAACATTTGTAGACATGGTAAAGAAGAGAGGGCTTTGGTCGGAACTTGGGTTACTTTTGAATTATTCAAGGCTCTTGACTGCGGTTATCGATTATTGCAAGTGTATGAAATTTGGCATTTCAATTCTGTGTCAGATCAGTTCTTTAAACATTATGTGGACAATTTCTTGAAAATTAAGCAAGAAGCCAGTGGTTATCCAGATTGCTGTCAATCAGACTCAGAAAAAGATCAGTTCGTTTGTGAATATGAGAAGGCAGAAGGTGTTCGTCTTGATCCAAGTTGTATTCAAAGAAATCCTGGGAGAAGATCATTTGCTAAGATTATGTTGAACTGTCTTTGGGGAAAATTAGCTCAGCGTGAAAAAATGATCCAGACGGAATACATCAGTGATCCGTCTAAATATTTTGAATTAGTCACCAACCCCAATTTCATTGTAAAGCATGTAGAAATCTTTGATGAGAACTGTTCATTCATCTTGGTTAACTATGAATCGAAGCTGGAACATATTGACACCCATGCTACAGCCAATGTGATAGTAGGTTCTTACGTAACAGCTTATGCAAGGTTGGAATTGTACAGTGTTCTTGAAAAGTTAAAAGATAGAGTTCTGTATTTCGATACAGATAGTTGTATGTACATTCACGACCCCGAATTATGGAATGAAAAATCATTCATAGATGTAAAAAAAGACTAAGTTCAACTCAGTGCTCAGACAATTAGAAATCATTTATAGGGTAAAAAAGTCTAAGTTCAACTCAGTGCTCAGACAATTAGAAATCATTTATAGTGCAAAAAAAAATCTAAGTTCAACTCATCGATATAGGGACAAATTCCATTTTAGAGAGAAAAAATCATTCATAGGATGAAAAAAACTAAAAAGTGATCCATTACACATATAAAACACTAAACTCTTGATTATTTTTCTCATTCACCATTAACTTTTTGTAAAACCTGAGCCAGTATCGCACAATGTTTGGATTAACATTTTTTCTCTTATTGCTCTTCTGGTTAGAAGAAAGAGAACGTTTCAGATATATCAGACATGAAATTGAACATCTGATGCAAATGCTAGATAAAATGGAATCAATCAAAAGAAAGAGAGGGGGATAAAAAAGTGCATTCTGTAAAAAAAAACCAACTCTTTTCAGGGCTAGCTATCTTAAATAAACATCTTTCTTTTCATTTTGTCAGAAGACTCATAATCAAAAAAGTCATAGGTTAGTTAAACTCTAGTTTTTTTCTAACCCGAACAAGAAAATGTAACAAACCCACGGGTTGGTCAACAATAAAACATTTAGTATTAGAAATAAAACGTTGGTTCTGATTGGATAACATTAATTTGGAGTCAAAACAGCATGAAACGCCGACGCGGGAAAAACATAGGAGAAAATGACGTCATGGGTCAACTAGTTCAATCCGTCTGAAAACCTATAAAACCCAGCGTCATTTCCCGCACATCGTTCATTCTCTTCGACTTGTAGACAATATGGAGTGTGCTTTAAGAGATATGAGCTTTAGCGAGCTTGCGCAGCTATCATCCAGAAAAAAGATGGACGACAAGAAGAAGAAGGAGTTCGTAGTGGCTTCTACCGAAGATTGGAACGAAGACGCTGAGCCTTCGTTCTCTTTGGACTTTGGACTGGATGAACGGGAGTTGAAGAGGCTAAAGAGGCGGGCTGCGAGTAGCTGTCCAGCCTGCAGAAAGGTTGGAGGTTGTGCTTAAAAACACAACCTCCAAAACCAGCTCCCTTTTAGGGACACCCCAACAGCCCTTTTCAGGGCTAACCATCTACCACGGAAGATCTACCTTTCTTCAAATTGTCAGACGTAAGTTCTATCTTTTCTTCAAATTGTCATTTCTTCAAATTGTCAGACGAAAGTTCTACCTTCAAGCTGTTAGACGAAAGTTCTATCTTCAAGTTGTCATTTCTTCAAATTGTCACAGCTCTTTTCAGAGCTAACCCAACAGTCCTTTTCAGGACTAACCATCTACCACGAAAGTTCTATCTTCAAGATGTCAGACGAAAGTTCTACCTTCAAGCTGTCAGACGAAAGTTCTATCTTCAAGTTGTCATTTCTTCAAATTGTCACAGCTCTTTTCAGAGCTAACCCAACAGTCCTTTTCAGGACTAACCATCTACCACGAAAGTTCTATCTTTCTTTTAGAACAGACACGTTCCAAAAGAGTTATACTCCAGAGAGTTACACTCCAAAGAGTAAGAATCATTCATAGATGCAGAAAAAGACTAAATCCAACCCAGTGATCAGTCTTTTAGAAAGAAAAAATCATTCATAGAGATGTAAAAAGACTAAGTCCAACTCAATGGTCAACCTTTTAGAAAGAGAGAAAATCATTCATAGGGAAAAAAAGCTAAGACCAACTCAGTGATATAAGATAAATTTCCTTTTAGAAAAGAAAAAAATCATTCATAGAGATGCAGAAAAAAGTCTAAGTCCAACCCAGTGATATAGGATAAATTTCCTTTTAGAGAGAAAAAATCATACATAGGGTAAAAAAAGACTAAGTCCAACTCAGCGCTCAATCTTTTAGAGAAATCATCCATAGGGGAAAAAACTAAGTACAACTCACTGATATAGGGATAAATTCCTTTTAGAGAGAGAAAATCATTCATAGGGTGAAAAAACTAAGTCCAACTCAATGATCAGGCTTTTAGAAAGAAAATCATTCATAGGTGCAGAAAAAACTAAGTCCAACTCAATGGTCAGGCTTTTAGAAAGAAAATCATTCATAGAGATGCAGAAAAAAGTCTAAGTCCAACTCAATGATCAGGCTTTTAGAAAGAAAATCATTCATAGGTGCAGAAAAAACTAAGTCCAACTCAATGGTCAGGCTTTTTAGAAAGAAAATCATTCATAGAGATGCAGAAAAAAGTCTAAGTCCAACTCGATGGTCAGGCAATTAGAAAGAGAAAAAATCATCCATAGGGTGAAAAAAACTAAGTCCAACTCAGTGATCTGACCATTTTTACCCAACCTGACAGTCATAAGGCCTGCACTTTGAATGCTAAATCCCTCTCAGGGTAGAGAGCTAGGGACAAAATAAAAAAAAAAATCTTTCGGGGACAGCAAATAGGGACACATCCCCAGAGTGTCCTCCGCACGGCCGCCATTTTGAATGCTAAATCCCGCTCAGGGAAGAGAGCCTAGGGACAAAATAAAAAAAAAATCTTTCGGGGACAGCAAATAGGGACACATCCCCAGAGTATCCTCCGCACGGCCGCCATTTTGAATGCTATGATTCTATTTATAGTAACATTTTCATGCGGAATCTCGGACTTTATCGCTTACTCGCAACTTTTCGGACCTTCGGAGGGCAAATTAGCCCACATTTTTGTCAGGGACGGTGATATAGGGCACTCAGGGAAGAGAGAATACGGACACACCCAGGCCCAGGTGTGTCCGTATTCTCTCTTCCTTTACTACTCCTATCCAATCATCTGTCATGATAAAACAGTGTGGCAGAAGTGCTTGAAAACAAATTTTCACATGGGTCTACTGTTGGGTACTACGACCTGGAAGCATTCCCTTCTTGTGCTGTTACACCAATCGGTCTTTTTTTTCTGATTGACATCTTATCCAGGAGATCCCTATCACATTACTGCAAATCATGAAAGTGGTGTAAAAGTACGTAGTTACGGGAAATATTTGTAAAAGACCATACTGCCCATGGACAAAGGTATATGTGCCGAGTCTTACTGACTGAAGGCGTAATTCAATAGAAAAAGTAACTCTACGTAAACCAATATACTCACGAACAGCAGATTATCTCCCTTATCGAACTTCAAACATTTTCCTGTTTTTAGGTTGGTCTATTAGTATATTTGGATTTAGTGTCGCTTAAAGTTCAAAGCCAAGACTGGGCATCAGAAAGCTGTAGGTCTAAAATGTTATGCACTTCTTTTTCCTGTATGGCTACAGGATAAATAGACATTAATTTCCCCTTTTCAATGTCTACGGCCATATTACGGTGAAAACACCGGTTCTCGTCCGATTACCGAAGTTTAGCACCTTCGTGCCCGGCTAGTACCTGGATGGGTGACCGCCTGGGAATACCGAGTGCTGTAGACTTGTCGATTTTTCACCTTTTTTTCAGATCTTGGATTTTTTCTTTCGAAATCTTAGACAGTAATTATCCATTTCAATCATGTTTTGATTACAAGGAATCGCTGGTAAATTGCCTTTAATAACAGCACAAATACAGCTCTCTCTCGCTCTCTCTCTGTCAAAACTATGACGGTTGCTTTTCTTTTCCGGGGAGGATCGGGGATCTGCAAAACAAGAAATGTTGTCATGAATAGGAATTTTGGAAAAAAAAAAAAGAAGGAATCATGGGACAACCGCATGATTGGGCTCATGTGCCAGTAAATACATAATTTTCAGATACTTTGAAACTGGTGTGGACCACTCGTCACAACTCGGCCGATTTCCGTACCTACATCTAACCTCGTTTGTATAAAGGTCGTTTCCATTTGAACTGCCAATCACGTGATCTTATACATGGCGGCGCCACTGTCAGTCGTTTAGCAACGACATAAACAACCTCGGTGAAGTTATTTTGAATTTGATGGCTCCTATCACCCGAGGTATGCCGAATGTGGTGTGCACAACATTGAAATGTGTCCGGGTCATTGTGAAAAGTAGTCCCAACTGAAGGCCTCGACATCAAACACTCTTGCTGCTCTGCATTCAAAGCAAAAACAGACGGACAAGTCTTACATGATTATCTGGTGTTGATTTGATGATTTCTAGGGTATTTAAGTGCAAATGTGTAATGTCATTGGGGAACTATTTTGTATATCAGACCACATAGAGGAACGTGGTCTGCAACCAATTTAGGTGTCACATCGGTAAAATTGTTTGGCACATTGAAAATAGAGTAATTTAAGTCCCTATCTTCGACTGACTGCTGCTGGTTCCGTGAGTAAGCGGGAGTTTAGCAGATTTTTTCCATCAACTGTATGTCCAATGTCCTCCACGAAAAGGGGTAGAAAATGGCATAATGAGAAATTAACTTTTTTTATATTCTTCTTCAAACACATCAATCTTCGGAAAATCTATGCGAGTCAAGGCCCTAACTGGTGATAGTACATGCCTCTTTGCCAGGTCATACACAAAAAGTCAAGTCAACTTCAGAAACACATTTTAGACCTGTCCAAGATGATTCTCTGTTGTTGATTTGATGATTTCCAGGGAATTTGAGTGCAAATTGTTTATGTCATGGGGAACTATTTCGTGAACCAGACCACATAGAGGAACATGGTCTGCAATCGAAAAGGGCGTTTTCTCCTCTGTGATTTTGCGAAGGTAGCACCGTGTTTGAAGTGCAATAGCAAAAACAAACCATAGGCCTCTGAAACTCCATTGGTCTATCAGGGAATGAAATTTTCATTATCGGACACTGTTACTATAAATAGCACATTGGCGATTCCCTCTTTAGGGTATGTAAAAAGATGCTTAAGCCCCAATAGCGGCCGAAAGTAAACAATGGGGGTTGTATATAGAATTTAATTTGTCATACCTTTTAAAAGCATGGAAATTATTGTGAAGATGAAAATTTGTTGTTATACGGTCGGTCCAAGGGTAAGACACTGGCAGGAAAATGAATTTAAAACTAGGTCAAACGTTGCCAGGTCGCCCTAACTTTTGGTCACTTTACTCGTGGTTTTGAAATTTGTTTTCTGGCAGCAGCAAACACTAGGACCAACCTTACAATAACAGATTGACATCTTCACGATAATCTTCATACTTTAAATGGTATGATTTAAATTTAGATGCATTATAACACCCCCACTGTTTACTTTTGGTTGCTACCGTGACTTTAAGTACTTATCGATTTTCACATGAAGGCTAGCAATGCAATGACCTATCTATTATCACTTGTTGGGGGATTCTTAATTAGAAGCCTCTCTGATCCATCTGTACATGTAAAAAGTATTTCCTCATCCGGTGCAAAATACAACGGTGAAAATTTGAATAGAATATTATTCCAATGCCTATTTAAAAGTGCTTTAAAACTATTTACATTTCTGGCCGAGACAACTTTTTATTTTTAATTCTAAATCATGTCCTCTAGTGTTATTTCTGTTTAGGTAAAATTTATAGTCGTTGTCTGTCAACTTTATCAATGTTGTTAATAATTTTGAATGTTTTTTTTATTTTAACTGCCGTTCTCCTTCTATATTCCAATGTTGGTAAACCTAGTTTCCGTAATCTTTCTGAATAATCAAGATCTTTGATACTCTTGACTAACTAAGTTGCTCTTCGTTGAACATTCTCAGTTTTAAGAAATTCTGTCGTAAAGAGAACGGTCCATACTGTAGAACAATACTCTAGATGTTGTCACACCACTGTGACCAGGGATTTATAAAGACATGGTAACATTTCTACATCCATGTGGGTAAAAGTCCTTTTCATTCAAGCCTAGCATCTTATTTGCTTTTAGAATTTGCACGTTGATCAATTGTTGTGTTTTTGAAATTTCAGTGTGCAATCTACTATAAGACCTAGGTCCTTCTCTTGGAACTATTTCCTTTTTTATAATTACATTCTCCACGTAGTAGCCTCTGTTGAATGGGTTGGTTTCCCAAACTGGACATGCTTACATTTAGATTTATTGAAATTAAGTAGCCATCTTTTTTACCAATCTTCCAGTCTATCTAGGTCCTCTCATAAGTTTTACACTGTCTTGCCTCGAGTATTTATACTGGAGTAGATTTTGGTGTCCTTGGCAAATAATTTGACTGTACTGTTAATGGCGTCTGTTAAATCATTGATATTTATTGCAAACTAGTAAGATTGATCCTAACACAATAATTATACTGAGGGGTTGTACCGTTGTAGGTAGATAGTATGAATAAGTATAGGCGCTTTTGTACTTTTTTCTTTCACTCTATTTATATAAACGTGCAAATTTCTTTTTACTTACTTAGAAAAATATACTTTGTATTATTTATGTGTACTTCACAAAAAATCTTTGATAAAAAAAAAAAAACACTAAATTCCGTTTTTTGAACAGGGTTATTGCGGGGATTATGTATATATAGATAATGTCTTCAGAAGATTCCTGGTTATTTCATAATAGGATGGTTAAAGAAGTACACCTCGGCAATATCTGGACAGATATAGATCCATCAACAAAAAAATTATTAATTTTGGAATGTCGCTCTTTGTCGCTAACAGGACACTGTACTTTTTTCCGTTCAAGTCTTTACGTGTCTTGACGCCTTTATTGAGAATGTCTTGTAGTCTATATCGTATATAAAATAGTTAGAAATCTATCATTCCATAATTAAATGGTTAAAGAAGTCCAGCTCGACATAATATATATCGACAGATCTTACGTTTGCATTAAATATTGTTTGTCGCCTATTGTCGCTTATTCTGTGTTTTGCGTTCGTTGTGAAAAACATTGTTGCGTCATAACTAATCCTCAAACAGAAAACGGAAATTAGCTGTTTTTCGCTGTTTCCACAAACAGTTACACGCAGGTGAATAATAATGCAGCAGGTTTAATGAAAAACCCGATCAAGTATTTATTGCCTAAAGAGATATCACGAACTTTATCACGTGTTTACCAAAGTGTATTGAATTCCGGAAGGAAGAAAATGTCGGATAAAGATCAAGGTAAGAAATTGTGGACCTTCAACGTATAATATTAATAATCATATCCATGACCAAATTTGCTTTTCAACGCAATACCTCCTACAGATGAGGTTTTTGTTGTCTGACATCAAACTTCGCTAGCAAAAGGTGTTTAAACAACTTGTAACTCTATACTCACGACGTGTAGGTTCAAGGTACATATTGCTTCGAGGTAATCAGTATTTTTCTCTTTTAACAAAAATCTGCGCCCTCTAGCGCTTGTCTGGTCTCTATTTTGAGTGTAAATACATTGACTCAGACATTTCTTTACCTCAGCCATCTTCAAATTTAAAAACAAAAGTTTAGAATGGAAGAAAAATATACCGGAAGTGAAAACGATGTCGTCAGCACCTACATGGTTAACACCATGTACCCCACCCTCTAAAATCTTTCATTACAGGCAGTTTTACCAAAAATCATACATGTTGACGTATTTAGATCATCTGTTAGGTTATGTGGCAATATTTTCAAATCATGTGACTGCAAACTGGCGCCAAATATAACAAGTTGCTACGATTTTTAGCTCCACTGGCCGAAGGCCAGCGGGCTTATGTCATGGCCTGTTGTCCGTCGTGCGTCCGTCCGTCCGTCCGTCCGTCTGTGCGTTAACATTTTTTTAAAACGTCTTCTTCTCTGAAACTACCCATCCAATTTTGATGAAACTTCACAGAAATGATCCTGCCATGGTCCTCTTCAGAATTTCTTGAAAGAATTTAATTCCTTCAAAAACTCTGGTTGCCATGGCAACAAAACTGAAAAATTTTGAAAATCTTTGAAAATCTTCTTGTCTGAAACCGTAAGGCCAAGGGCTACCAAATTTGGCATGTAGTTTTATCTAGTGGACCTCTACCAAGTTTCTTCAATTTATAGCCCTGGGGTCAAAATTGGCCCCGCCCCGGGGGTCACAAGTTTTACATGGGCTTATTTAGGGAGAACTTTAAAATTCCTCTTCTACCTAGCCATAGGGCCTAGAGCTACCAAATTTGGCATGTAGCTTTATCTAGTGGACCTCTGCCAAGATTGTTCAAATTATAGCCCTGGGGTCAAATTAGGCCCTGCCCGGGGGTAACAAGTTTTACATGGGCTTATATAACAAGTTTTACATGGGCTTATATAGGGAGAACTTTAAAATTCTTCTTTGACCTAGCCATGGGGCCTAGGGCGACCAAATTTGGCATGTAGCTTTATCTAGTGGACCTGTACCAAGGGTGTCCAAATTATAGCCGAGGGTCAAATTTGACTTCGCCCCGGGGGGTAACATGTTTTACATGGGCGGGCTTATATAGGAAAATCTTTCGCATCTAGCTATAAGGGCTAGGGCTATCAAATTTTGCATTTAGCTTTATCTAGGGGGTCTCTATCAAGGGTGCCCAAATTATAGCCCAGGGGGTCAAATGTAGCCCCACCCCAGGGGGTCACAAGTTCTACATGGTCTTATATAAGGAAACTTTAATAATCTACTTGTACATAGCCATATTTAGGCCTAGGGCTACCAAATTTTGCATGTAACTTTATATAATGGGCCTCTACCAAGAGGGCCCAAATTTTAACTTTGGGGGTCAAGTTTGACTCTACACCAGGGGTCACAAGTTTTACATTGGCTTTTATAGTGAAAACTTGATAAACCTGTGTCATGGATCACATATTTTACAGGGCCTTTTATTCAGCAAACTTGTTTTACATGACTTTTTATTGGGCAAGATTAAAAAATCTTTTTGTTTATAACCACACATTCTAGTTTCATATTGTAGGTCTGGGGTCAAAATTGCCTTCATTCCAGGGATCGCAAGTTTAACATGGGCTTCAAAATATTGTCACTTCAATTTAAACATTAATCAAGGGAAATAACTCTTTTTATGAAAGATAAAGTTCGTTACTATTTACCTCCCTTGATTATCAAGCTGCAGTGATACATGATTGGTGCTAGACAAGTTTTTTAGCTCCACTGGCCGAAGGCCAGCAGGCTTATGTTATGGCCCGTTGTCAGTTGTGCGTCCATCCGTATGTTAACTTTTTAGCTCACTTGAGCACAACGTGCTCAAGGGGAGCTTTTAGGATCACCTGGTGTCTGTTGTGCGTCGTGTGTTGTCAACAATTCTTTAAACATCAACTCCTCCTAAACCACTGGGCGGATTTGGACCAAACTTGGCTGGAATGTTCCTTGGAAGGTCCTCTTTAAAAACTGTTCACAGAATTTGATTCCATCAAAAACTCTGGTTGCCATTGCAACCAAATGGAATTTTTTAGGGAATTCTTTAAAAATCTTCTCCTCTGAAACCACGGGTCAGATTTTGAAATAATTTCACAGATATGCTCTTTGGGTGACCCTTTTTAAAAATCGTTCGTAAAATTTTGATCCGTCAAAAAATGTGGCTCTGGTGAATGGGGGCTTCTTGCACCATATAGAAATGAAGGAATTCTTCAAAATTCTTCTTCTCTGAAACCGCTGGTCAGATTTCGAAATAATTTCACAGGATTGTTCCTTGGGTGACCCTTTTCAAAAACTGTTCGTAAAATTTTGATCCGTCAAAAAACGTTTGGCTTGTAGTGTTTTTACTTAATAGCCAGTGGAGCGATACAGGGCCATCATGGCCCTCTTGTTTGATGATAACCATCGAAGTAACATGAATCAGTTTCAAAATAGCAGCGGGACAGTGACTGTGGTGAAGGTCAAGGTGGATTTTCTTTCAAATGTTTGGATGAAACTGAATGATACTTTCTATAACGCTAAGTAAAACATGAAATTAGAAAATTATTTGGTTATTTATTCTATACTCTGCCAAAATTTTGACTCTTTCTTGATCGGGTCCCAACTATCGTGAACCAATGAACCGCAAGGCTACCACACAATCCTGAGGAGGAAAACATTTGAAAACACTGTGGGAAAAGGAGAAATTGCTTGTGACAAATAATTTTTCGCTTTTCCCACTATGTTTTCTACTCATTAAAACAACTTCAGCTCATTTGCACCAGTTTCAAATCAGTTGTCTGCAGATGCTGTCAATTTTAAAGTGTCCCAAATCTGTTGTTTGGGAAGAGGTTAAGGGTGATTGAAGATCAAAGATCACGATCAGACAGGGTAAAATATTCACCTGATCTGTATTCTAGGCAGTCAGAAATTTTCTGTGATATTCTTGCTATTTAAAATCCATTAATTTGATAATGAAACAATTTGGCATTTTTTTGTCCAACTTAATTCAGTTAGAAACAAAAGGAAGAAACAAAGATCATATTTATTTTGAAGATCCAGTGAGAGTTTTTTTTCCCTTTTTAACTCTTTACCAAACGACAAAATTTTAGACTTGTCCAAATTGAAAGCATTTGCAGACGACAAAATAAATGTGACTCAATTAAAACTTGACTTTGGAAGAGTAGAAAACACTGTGGTAAAAGGAGAAAATGCAGGTTACCAGCATTTTCTTCTTTTCCCACAATGTTTTCAGAAGGCTTCTTCCTTAGGGTGGTGAAAACCAGGGATTGTTTGGCAAAGGGTTAAATAGTCCTGTGTGTTTACAACCCTAAAAGACATACTTTGAAAATGCTGGTAACCAGCCTTATGTACTTTTCACGATGTTTTCTACCTTCTGAAAATCAAATTTGCTCATGATTTTGGTCATTTATACTTTGTTATCAGCATGCATGCTTTAATTATGGATGTCTAAAAATTTGTCCTGCTCGGGGGTTACACTATGAGGTTATTTAACATGCTTGGGTACAATACTGAATTCTATTGGAAGAGTACACTGCAGAGCCAGTCTATATTTTGGACGAGGCAACAGCCTCGTCCAAAATATAGACTGGTTCTGCAGTGTACGAATCCAATTGAATTCAGTATTGTACCCAAGCACATTAAATGACATCTTTATTTCACACTTCCATATTGACTTTAAAATAAATGACAAGTATTTGGCCATTTAAATAAGAAAAAAATATTTCCAACAAAGCAAGAGGGTTTTAAGCAAATGAACTTGCATTATGACAACAGACTTCCCCAGTTTACTCTTCTGGGCAAATATGGATATTCAGGACTCTAGTCTCGTTTCGGAAAATCCGTATTCTGGACTCTGCAGAGTCCAATATGGATCAGATATTATGTACTCATGTGGTAGTATTTAAGTGATTTCTTGGGAGTTAGATTGTAGGTGTGAAATAAAGTGTTTTACCTTGGATAATAAAGCTGAGCCTGGTATTGTAGTTGGGAAATTAATCAGTAGGACTTAAAACCGATGGGGGGGGGGTTGCTGATTTGAATCCCCAGATCTGCAAATTTCTTTCAGAGGATTGATGGTAGCCATTGCAATAAGATTTATTCCTATCTCCCTGGTGATGATTCTTTTTTTTTTCGATGATGATCATGTGAGAAAGCAGCTAATGTTTTGGAAAGAATATTTTTGAAACTACTGGTAAAGAAAACTCTAGAAAAGCATGGATAGGTGAACTGGCCACTGGAATAAATACATGTAATGTTGAAAACAGCGTTAAACACCAAATAAGCAAAAAACTAAATCCTTGGATTATTCAGAAAAGAGACAATTATCAAATAGACTTGCAGAAATTGAAGATATTTTACAAATGAGTTAGACACATGCACTATTTCTCAAATAATGAGTAATAACAGGAAGTTTTTCCATAAACAAAGGGACAATGTCCCAAAGTACTGGTTATACAAGATACATGTCTATGAGCTCTGTCAAAGGGGGATTTAAGGCATCTCTGTGAAGCGTTATACCAAGCATGTCATCACATAATTATGTATCCATAAAGTCCAGTTTGTCTTACAGGCGATTGAATCATGAGGTAGTATGGTCCTTGGACATGCAGAAAATTGACCAATAGCAAAAAGTTTTGACCCATGTCAGCCTGCGCAAATTGCGCAGGCTGACATGGGTCAATACTTTTTGCAGATGCATTAAGCCCCCTTTTCATATAGCATGGCTCATATCTTTTTCAGACAAGGAAGAGAATGATAGTGCAAGTGGAGAGAAGAAACCAAGCCTTTTAGAGCAGACCACTTCCAAAATGAGTTCATGTAAAGCTTCTATTTTATCCGTAGACCAGTGCTTTCATTTAACCCTATCCCAAACAATTCACGACCCTGAGAAAGAGGCCTTTTAAAAACATTGTGAAAAGGAGAAAATGCTGGTAACCAGCATTTTCTCCTTTCCCCACAATGTTTTCTACCCTGTGCAAGAAAAATTGCACCATTTGAGCCACATTGAAACTGTCATCTGCAAATGCTTTCAATTTGGACAAGGCTAAAATTTTAAAGCTGTTTTATCTTTATTTTATCAAATTATAATCATTCTTGTATGTTCATGCCAAATGTTGCCCCTGACGGTTGCAAGGTTGCATAGATTACGACGGATAGAAAATGCATTTCATTTTTGGAGGCCATGAAAGATACGCAGAAAATTTACCAAAAGCTTTTGTCACAGGTCAGCATACACCAACTGCACAGGCTGACCTGTTACGAAACTTTCTGCAGATGCATTAAACCCCCTTTCACAGAGCATGACTCAAAAAAACCCCCTTTCACAGAGCATGACTCAAAAAAAAACCCTTTCACAGAGCATGACTCAAAAAAAACCCCTTTCACAGAGCATGACTCAAAAAAAAACCCTTTCACAGAGCATGACTCGAAAACATGAGTACATGTTACTATTGTTGCTATTAGTCAAAATGTCTTGGCAAAGCAGTCAGTGTAGATCCGAAATGACTCTGCATATTTTGTGCAGTCTGATCTTGATCTACACTTGATCTATAATGTTAGACTTGTCCAAATTCATAGCCTTTTAAAACAACAAATTAAATTTAGCTAAAAAAATAACATTTGTCTTTGAAAATGTAGAATACATTGTGGGAAAAGGAGAAAATGCTGGTTACCAGCACTTTCTCCTTTTCCCACAGTGTTTTAAAATGGCCTTTTCCTTATCGTCGTTTAAACACATGATTGTTTGGCAAAGGGTTAAATAGCAAGGCTCCCACTCATCAGAAAATGATTATGCCACAAAAAATTGGCCAGAGTAGTTAAGAATCAGCATGCATGTTCTCTGCAGTCTGATCTTGATCACAGCCGTCCACAAAAAGCTACTGAAAATGTGCTAGGCACTCGATAGTAGAGATAGTAGACATTTTTATTTCGTAATATAGGCAACCGGCCCATCATACAATTAGACAGACTAAGTATAATTCTGAGTGACATAAAGATTGAAATAAAAACATTTTACAAAGAAAAGATGGTAGAAAAGTGCAGTTTATGTTAATGTTTGATTTTTTATGGAAGTTATGATCTCTTTTTAACCCTTTACCACACGACAAAATTCAAGACCTGTCCAAATTGAAAGCATTTGCAGATGACGATTTCAGTGTGGCTTAATAATGCGATTTTTGCTTGATAGGGCACAAAACATTGTGGGAAAAGGAGAAAATGCTGGTTACCAGCATTTTCTCCTTTTCCCACAATGTTTTCAAAAGGCCTCTTCTTCAGGGTCGTTAAAAGTCGGCATTGTGTGGTAAAGGGTTAAAGGCTTCCAACAAAAATTTTACTTTTTGTCATTTATCTCTACAGCTGAGTTTCTGCGAAGCTTAAACAGGATGACTGTCAGTGATGGCCCAAAGCCTGAGTCACGTTTAGATGAAGTGACTTTCAAGGGAATTGCGAAATATATTCAGAGTGATCGATGTCAGAAGATCGTCACCTTGGCAGGGGCGGGCATATCAACATGTAGGTAGTGGAGAATGATATCTTGACTTCGCTAACATAACTTTGGTGAATTATGTAACTGTCAGTTATCAAATTTGTTGAATATTTTAATTCTTTACCATACAAACCTCAATTTTAAGGAGTCCTACAAAGAAGGCTTTTGAAAACATAGTGAGGAAAGGAAAAACTGTTGGTAACCAGTGTTTTCCCCTTTTCCCACAACTGATGCTAGCTGGTAGTTCAGTCAGATACAAAGTTACAGAGTTCGCTTTTCCAGAGTGGCCAGTTTCATTCCAAGGATTGATGATAGTCATTGTGACAGGATTCACCCCTCATTCAATGCTGATCAGTAACTCGATAATAGCCTTTGTGTGAAAGCAGCCGGTGTCTTGGAAAGGATATTGTTTGAAGCACTGGTAAAAGAAACTCCAGGAAAGCATGGATAGGTTCAATCACTACCGTGATAATGACTAAACTAATGTTTAAAACTTTGTTAAACACAATCCAGACAAATCTACAATTTTTTGTACCCTTAAACTAGTCTCGGAAAGAGTTTAAATGCAACCAAGAAAAAGAGCCCTGGTAGCTCAGTCGGTAGCGTGCAGGACTTGAGAACAGGGGGCCGGGGGTTCGATCCCTGGCTCGGCCAATTTCTTTCCAAGGATTGATGATAGTCATTGCGACAGGATTCATTCCTCTCCGACCGCTGACCATTGTTTCGATGATGGTTATGTGGGAAAGCAGCTAGTGGCTTGGAAAGAAAATTGTGCAGAGTACTGGTAAAAGAGACTCCAGGAAAGCACGGATAGGTGCACTGGCTACCACGATATAACTGAAAATAATGTTGAAAACGGCGTTAAACACCATACAATCAATCAATCAGTCAACCAAGAAGAATTTAACCCTTTCACCACCTAGTCCCAAGTTTTAGCGACCTTGAGATTTTGAGAAAAAGAAATATGGAGTAGAAAATGAGGAAAAGAGAAAATACTGGTTTACCAGCATTTTGTCCGTTCCCATAATGTTTTCTTCCTTATAGCTTAGTTATAGTCTATAACTTTGCTCTATGGTGAAAAAATACTCCATGCTCCACACAGTATTCTTTCCAGTCCACTGGCTGCTTTCCCACATAACCATCGTCGAAACAATGGTCAGTAATGAGAGAGGAATGAATCCTGTCGGAATGACTATCATCAATCCTCGTAAAGAAATTGGCCAAGCCGTGGATCGAACCAGCGTCCCCCTGTTTTCAAGTCCTGTACGATTGTGGGGCTCGGCAAAGAGTTAAGAGAAAACATTAGGCCATATGGCCTGCAACACGAGAAAAGGGGCATTCGGACATTTGCGTAAAATGTCGTCTTGGATCAGCCTGCGCAGTCCGCGCTGGCTAGTCCGAGGCGGCACTTTATGTCTACATTAGATTTTGTACTACAGTAGACTTGCACAAAACAGAAAATTACATAAAAATGGAAAGTGTCGTTTCGGATTGCGAAGGCTGATCTGAGACGACACTTTACGCAAATGTCCAAATGCCCCTTTTCGCATGTTGCAGGCCATATTGTAAAATAATCACACAAAGAACATGTTACGAGAATAGTGAAGAAAATTCCTGAAATCCTATCCCTTGCACACAACCATGTGAGCCATGCTCTGGCAGAAGGGGGCTTATTGCATTACAGTGATGCATCATACCAAGCAATTTATCACTAAGTCTTGATTATGGATCCATACAATCCATTTTGTCTAACAAACTATTGAGTCATGAGGTAGTCTAGTTGTTTGACATGCATAAAATTGACCAATGGCAAAAAATTTTGTCCCA
Organism: Hippopus hippopus; assembly: GCA_946811185.2. Taxonomy (NCBI): domain Eukaryota; kingdom Metazoa; phylum Mollusca; class Bivalvia; order Cardiida; family Cardiidae; genus Hippopus; species Hippopus hippopus. The sequence goes on along the minus strand of OX328097.1, from coordinate 5,154,347 downwards.
GGTCAGCATGCGTAGTCTGACCTGGGTCGATAGTTTTTGCAGATGCATTAACTCTTTACCACACAATCCTGATTTTTAACGACCCTGGAAGAGAAGGCTTTTGAAAACATTGTGGGAAAAGGAGAAAATGCTGGTAACCAGCATTTTCTCTTTTTCCCACAATGTTTTCTACCCTTCCTATGACAAATTTCAACTTTTAAGCCACATTAATTTTTTCGTCTGCAAATGCTTTCAATTTGGACTAGTCTTAAATTTTGTCGTTTGGTAAAGAGTTAAGCCCCTTTATAACACAGTGTGGCTCATATGTAAACAACAATATTTGCAGATCTCAAAATAGTATTCACTGAAGTGTATTACTCTCACTCGATAAAAGTTTCATTATCAGTTTATATTATTGTTTGTGTTCGGGATAACACACATTTAAAATCACGTACTGTGACGAGATAATTTAAAAACCCAACACAATAATGTTTATATTATCTCATCACGGTTTTAGGTTTTATACCTGTATTCCCAAAAACAAGCAGTAACATAAAGTGTTAATGAAAGATTTATCGAGTTAGATTTATATATGTAACATGGAATAAAAAAAACAATACATGTAACTAAAACATGGAACAATAACTGTCTCATGTGTAGGTGATTTAACTATTCACAAAATAACAAATTTTAGACTTTTCCAAATTGAAAGCATTTGCAGAATGTCAAAAAGAGTTGAATTTTTGTTAGCAAGGTATTGCTCCATTTTTTTATTTTATTTTTTTTTCCTAGTGCAAGGCATTTCAGTTAGTATTAAAAGGTCATAATTTAGCTTGTGAAGGGTTTTGATTAATTCCATTGCTTTTACAGTGTGATCCTAGATTTATACTGTTACATTTATTCTGAGATATACAGGCAAAAATAGCCTTTTAACTCTTTACCAAACAACAAAATTTTGTACTCAATCAAACTGAAAGCATTTGCAGACGACAAATTAAAGGTAGCTGTAATTACAATCTCTGACTTTGATAGGGTAGAAAACATTTTGGAAAAAGGAGAAAATGCTGGTTACCAGCATTTTCTTCTTTTCCCACAATGTTTTCTAAAGACCTTTTCCTCAAGGTCGTTAAAAGTCGGAATTGTGTGGTAAAGGGTTAACTGTTTACGAAACGACATAATTTTTGATTGGTCCAAATTGAAAAGTATTTGCAGACGACACATTAAATTTAGTTGAAATGATGGTAATTGTCTGTGAAAGTGTAGAAAAACTTGTGGGGATAAAGGAGAAAATGCTGGTTACCATGATTATTGGTCATATCAAATATTACTTCGATGATTTGGGTTGTTAGTGAAAGTAGAAAATATTATGCGAAAAGGAAAAAAAATTCTGGTTACCAGCATTTTCTTTTTTTCCCACATTGGTTTTGAAAGGCTTAAAATTTAGGGTGTTATATACCAGTGGATTGTGTGGAAAAGGGTTATTCCTGACAGAAGCTATACATTTTCTTTCATTTAATAAATTGATAAATATTAATTGAATTTCTTGATCATGAAAGCATAATTATGTATTTTATATATTAATATAATCTCTCTTCCAGCTGCAGGAATTCCAGATTTCAGATCCCCAGGCACTGGTATATATGACAATCTGGCAAAATATGATTTGCCACAACCTGAGTCAGTATTTGATATAGGATATTTCAGGGTAATTAAATTTACCTTTTAGGGATAGGACACCCTAATGGGATTCGTGTAACATCGCCTTTCATCGCCGAAAAATGTAAAGATTCGGCTAAGACTCGGGTAATCCGTAATCGATCGGCCGATAGATGCTGGTTCCCCGCATTGATTATGGATTACCCGAGTCTTAGCAAAATCCGTATGGTTTTCGGAGATGAAAGGTGATGTTACAGGAATCCCATTAGGGTGCCCTATCGTTAAAGATATATAGAGGATATTTGTTTATTTCAGTGAAAGATTGAAATTTATTTCATGGAGTGAACATCATTGGTAATACGTAGTTTCACAAGTGGCATGATCGAAATTTATCTCATTGAGTGAACATTATTGGTAATATTTTCACAAGTGGCCATGCCACTTTTGAAAACATTACCGATGATGTTCATTCGATGAAATAAATTTGGATCTTTCACTGAAAAAAAACAACCAAATATTCTATTTATATCTTGCTTCTACCCCCTTTTTTTGTTGGGGTTTTCATCAAAATCCAGCACAGTTGTTTTCGGTAATTCTCCATGGCGTACCCCCTCCACATAGCAGCGCATTACAATATTAAGTAAAGCATGAGAAATGTGGTGTTTTTTTACATCACCTTTCCCTCTTGTTGAATGCCATGTGCTATTTACCTAGGTAACTAGTGCGCGGGAACTACTGTTTCTGCCTTCAACTTAAGATTTAGAAAATAAAATTTGTATTTTTCACTGGTCATAATCGTGAAATATCAATCAATATTCCACCATTATTACGCCCCCCTTCAACGAAGTGGGGGTATATTGCTTTGCTAATGTCGGTCGGTCCGTCGGTTGGTCGGTAGACCTTACCTTGTCCGGATGATAACTAGACACAGAATTGACCTAGGTTCGTCAAATTTGGCACAGACATGCTTCTCAGAGTGTAGATGATCCCTATTGATTTTGAGGTCAATCAGTCAAAGGTCAAGGTCACAGTGACCGACAACATGTTGATATATAGACAAAACCTTGTCTGGATGATAACTAGACACAGAATTGACCTAGGTTCGTCAAATTTGGCACAGACATTCGTCTCAGAGTGTAGATGATCCCTATTGATTTTGAAGACAATCGGTCAAAGGTCAAGGTCACAGTGACCGTCAACATGTTGATATATAGACCAAACCTTGTCCGGATGATAACTAGACACAGAATTGACCTAGGTTCGTCAAATTTGGCACAGACATGTGTCTTGGAGTGTAGATGATCCCTGTTGGTTTTTAGGTCAATCGGTCAAAGGTCAAGGTCACAGTGACCATCAACATGTTGATATATAGACCAAACCTTGTCCGGATGATAACTAGACACAGAATTGACCTAGGTTCGTCAAATTTGGCACAGTCATGCGTCTTGGAGTGTAGATGATCCCTATTGATTTTGATGTCAATTGGTCCAAGGTCAAGATCACAGTGACCGTGAACATTTTGATATATAGACCAAACCTTGTCCGGATGATAACTAGACACAGAATTGACCTAGGTTCGTCAAATTTGGCACAGATATGCGTCTTGGAATATAGATGATCCCTATTGATTTTGAGGTCAATCAGTCAAAGGTCAAGGTCACAGTGACCGTCAGCATGTTGATATATAGACCAAACCCTGTCCAGATGATAACTAGACACAGAATTGACCTAGGTTCGTCAAATTTGGCACATACATTCATCTTGGAGTGCAGATGATCCCTATTGATTTTGAGATTAATCCATCAAAGGTCAAGGTCACAGTGGCCTTCAACTTAATGATACATAGACCAAACCTTGTCCAGGTGATAACTACACACAGAATTGACCTAGGTCCTTCAAATTCTGTACAGATATTCATCTTGGAGTGTAAATGATCCCTGTCGATTTTAAGGTTATTCCGTGAAAGATCAAGGTCACAGTGACCACCAGATGATTCGGGGCCCGCACTGCCATTCGCCACTTGAGCCATTTGCTAAAAAAAAATTAAAGTGTCTCAAAAATCATCATATGTGGCTCAACTTGTGGCTCCAACATTTTATTCGCGTATTATCGGGGACATAGTAAGCATCGAAGTCGACTGGGAAAAAGCGGAAGTCGAACGCGTGTGCCGAAAAGAAAATCGATAACCCAGTCTGTGTATCGGCGACTGTTTACAATCTTGCATGTATACACACGGCGGTGTGTATAATTATGCGAACTGTTGACAGATTATCACGTTTAACAATTGAAGTGGGCTATAAATCAAAAAGATGACATCGATATTTCCCAATCAATTCTTTTGATATCAGTTTATGAACTGTGCCACTTCCTGTATCAATGTGGCAGTAGGGGGGCATGACTGTTTTACAAACAGACATCTTTTTTCTCAATAAACTACTGAAAAGCGTGAAATAGACACACATATGTATAGCATAATACCATCTAGGATTTCAGTTTGATTGATCAAATGGACCTTTTTCTCAAAACCTCTTGGAACAACAGGTATTTTTGAGGGACAGTACCAGCATAAAAAGATTAACAAAATTCAAATACATTAAAAAAAACAGGAACGAAACAGGTGTAGCAAAGCATTTTATATAATTCACCAGAAGCAAGCATTGAAAACTTATTTCTCATTCCTTTCAATAGGACTGATTCCCTGGTGTATGTCATGCATCCAAATTCAAGTCAGATTTCAGCTCATTCAAAGACTCATGAACAGAAATAAAGGCAGAAATTGAATGTAGTCTGCTTTCTCATTTGTTGGTGATCAAGACTGGTTTACAGTACACTTATTACTTAAAGTGAGTGTATTCAGACAGCTGAAAATTTATGACTAGGAGCCAGTTAGTGCAAAACTTTTCATCATTATGCCCTATCTGTGCAATGTACAAATATGAACCCAGTGCTATCATATGCTAAGATTGTAGTATATAAGAATAAATGCTTGTATTGAAACTGTTGCAAAACTGAAGATTTGTTTGTTAAGACCCACGTAGTGATCATCACCTTGGCTAGCGAAGATGGAGGAATAAAGGGTTTGAAAACATCGGGGGATAAAGGCAAAATGCTGGTAACAAGCATTTTCCCCTTTTCCCATGCTATCCTCTTACTTTTGAAAGACATATCTTAACATTTTGGCTTTATTTGAATTGTCATCTGCAGATGCTTTCATGATGGATGTGCCTAGAATTTTGTCTTGTGGTATAGGGTTAAATCTGACTGGTTCAGAAGAATAATGTTGTCAGTGAATTTATGCCATATAATTGATATTTACCCTATATTCTCTATGTATTTTCAGGAAAATCCAGAACCATTTTTTGCGTTATCCAAAGAACTGTATCCTGGAAAAGTGAAGGTAAGTTGTGAATCCATTTTAACCCTTTACTACACAATCCCAGAGGCCCGTATTCACCAACCATTCTTAGGAACGTTTTTAGCCCTATTCCCCAGAATTTTCTAACTTTGAAAATAATATGACTTCTGACTGGAGGAACCATTTGTTTTATTATATTTGTGTTTCTCCTTTTTATCTCATGTTTAAAGATCTTTTGTGTTTTCTGCTGTCTATCACTATCTCATAATTTTTTTTGTCTATCTACTATGTATCAATATCTTATAAAACTAATTTTTTTGTTTCTACAATCTATCAATATCTCTCACATTTTGTGTTTCAACAATCTATCAATATCTCATAGTTATATTTTTTGTGCTTCTACTATCTTCAATATCTGATGGGTTTTTTTTGTGTGTGTGTTTCTACTTTATTTGAACATATCACATTTATATTTTGCGTTTTCACTATCTGTCAATATCTCAAGTTTATATTTTTTGTATTTTTACTTCCTATCATATCTTTATTTATTTTTTGTTTACTATCTATATATATCTCCCATTTATATTAAATGTGTTTCTACTATCTATCAATATCTCATACTGATATATGTTGTTTCATCATCACACATTTACATTTATTGGATTTCTATTGTCTGTCATTATCTCATATATTTATTTATTGCATTACTCTCTGTCAATAACTTTTACCTACATTTATTATTTGTCTGTTACTTTTCAGCCTACACCATGTCATTATTTCATCAAACTGTTGAGTGATAAGAAGAAACTGCTTCGCCATTTTACGCAGGTAAGTTTTATACTCAATTGTAAAGGCTCACATACACTGAGTTCATCCTAATTGTCTGTGTCTGTCTGCAGGTCGGTCTTACTTAGGTCTCAAGGTCTTTAGATAATAGTATTCATGATATTACAAGGACTTTTCAAACTTGTTGACTGTAGGTTTTTTTCCATTAGGTAATGTTTAGTATTTCTTATATTGCAAAAAATTTAGAAACATCAGAACAGACTTGCTGATCTTAACCTTGTAGCACACAATCCCAATCCTGAATAGGATAACTTCTTAAAACATTGTGGGAAAAAGAGAAAATGTTGGTACAGCATTTTCTCCTTTTTCCACAATGTTTTCTACCCTATCAAAGACAAATTCCATCATTTGAGTCACATTATAATTGTTTTCTGAAAATGCCTTCAAGTTAAATAAGTCAAAGTTTTTCTTTTGTGATACAGAGTTAATAGAAGATAAAATTGTTGAGGCTCATTGTACACGTAACAAATGTAACTGACTAAAACGTTATCCTTTTTTTCAAGTTGATTATTGAACAAGGTTATTTTCAAAGTCATCTATTGCAAGTTGTATATGAGGTTATGAGTTTTCGTTTCTTTTATTGTATAGAATATTGATACACTGGAGAGGCTTGCTGGTCTATCAGATGACAAAATCGTTGAGGCTCACGGTACATACAACACATCTCACTGTCTGAAATGTGATAAACTCTACTCACAAGAATGGATGAGTGGTAAGGGCTTTTTGAACAAAATAGAAGTTTCTTCTCTCTCTATTTCTGTATTTCCTTGATTAACCTATTACCATACAACTATGTTTTTCTTTGCAAGCCTAAAGGAACAGGACAGTTACATTTGGTAAAAATGTGCAAATTTGGCGTTTAAATAATGGCACAACAGTTTTTCAATCAGTAACTCCGTCTATTTTTATGAAATCATGCTTATTTGAATAAGATCCCACTAAATCACGTTACTGATCATGTGACATTCTGACAAGCCAACGCTAAATTCTGCCGATAAATCTAAAAACACCTTAGGAAGCTATGTAACTCATTAAGGAAATACCTTGGAAAAATATTACTTGTTGCTTTTGTCATTCTTCATAACTAACAGTTTGCCAGCTGTCTCCATATGTAATTCAATGATGATTCGTTTGTCTGGCAGATATCCGGTACATGTTATTTGGCAGACTTTGTAATTTAATCCTTTACCACATCATAAAATGTCAGGCTAATCCAAGTTAGAAGCATTTGCAGATGACATAGTAAATGTAGCTTAAATGATTGGAACTGGTTACCAGCATTTTCTCCTTTTCTTACAATGTATATGCCCCCCTTCAACGAAGTTGCTTTGCACATGTAGGTCGGTCGGTCGGTCCGTCGATCGGTCCGTCGGTCGGTCATTAGACCTTACCTTGTCCGGATAATAACTAGACACAGAATTGACCTAGGTTTGTCTAATTTGGCACAGACATGCGTTTTGGAGTGTAGATGATCCCTATTGATTTTGAGGTCAATCGGTCAAATGTCAAGGTCACAGTGACCGTCAACATGTTAATATATAGACCAAACCTTGTCTGGATGATAACTAGACACAGAATTTACCTAAGTTCGTCAAATCTGGCACAGACATGCGTCTTGGAGTGTAGATGATCCCTATTGATTTTGAGGTCAATCGGTCAAATGTCAAGGTCACAGTGACCGTCAACATGTTGATATATAGACCAAACCTTGTCTGGATGATAACTAGACACAGAATTGACCTAGATTTGTCAAATTTGGCACAGACATGCGTCTCGGAGTGTAGATGATCCCTATCGATTTTGAGATTAATCCATCAAAGGTCAAGGTCACAGTGGCCTTCAACTTAATGATACATAGACCAAACCCTGTCCAGATGATAACTAGACACAGAATTGACATAGGTTCTTCAGATTCTGTACAGATATTCATCTCGGAGTGTAAATGATCCCTATCGATTTTGAGATTAATCCATCAAAGGTCAAGGTCACAGTGGCCTTCAACTTAATGATATATAGACCAAACCTTGTCCAGGTGATAACTACACAAAGAATTGACCTAGGTCCTTCAAATTCTGTACAGATATTCATCTTAAAAAATGATCCCTATCGATTTTAAGGCTAATCCGTGAAAGGTCAAGGTCACAGTGACCACCAGATGATTCAGGGCCCGCGCTGCCGTTTGCCACTTGAGCCATTTGCTAAAAAATCATCATATGTGGCTCAACCTGTGGCTCAAACATTTTATTCGCTTATTATCGGGGACGTAGTAAGCATCGAAGTCGACTGGGAAAAAGCGGAAGTCGAACACACGTGCCGAGAAGAAAATCGATAACCCAGTCTGTGTATCGGCGACTGTTTATAATCTTGTATGTATACACACGTCGGTGTGTATAATTATGCGAACTGTTGACAGATTATCACGTATAACAATTGAAGTGGGCTATAAATAAAAAAGATGACATCGATATTTCCCAATCAATTCTTTTGATATCAGTTTATGAACTGTGCCACTTCCTGTATCAATGTGGCAGTATGGGGGCATGACTGTTTTACAAACAGAAATCTTGTTTCTAAAGTCTAAATTCTGGACAGTTTGGTAAAGGGTGCTATTACTTTAGTTTTTGCAAGGAAATATAGGATCTGACATGAGCTGGCGTTGAGATAAAATTTTATTAAACGAGTCTAGGGAAAATGTTATTAAGCGAGCCTTTGGCGAGCTTAATAACATTTTTTCTTGACGAGTTTAATAAAAATTTTATTTCATACGCCAACGAATGTCAGATTCTTTTTATCACATAACGATATTTCAAAAACCATAGATAAGAAGATGCAAAACCATCTATAAATGCACCTGCGGTAATATCCATAAAACCCATTCACTTCTACGAAAGACGTATGACTTGACATCAAAAATGACGTCACACGATAGTGATATTAAACGTGTATGAGATAAGAAAATTCGTAATAGGTATATTACACTGAAAACAAGGGAGGTTATGTGATAAATATATTTTTCTTATAAATTAGATAAGATACTAGACAAGTCTCCAGGTGTGATTGTACCAAAGTGTGAGCTAGAAGACTGTGATGGGGTAGTGAAGCCAGGTAATGCTGTATTTTAGTTTTCCTTTAATCCTTCTACCATTCTGAAATGTTTATTTGCGTTATATGGCCTGCAACACGTGAAAAGGGGCATTCGGACATTTGCGTAAAGTGTCGTCTTGGATCAGCCTGCGCAGTCCACGCAGGCTAATCCGAAACGACACTTTCAGTTTTTATTAGCTCCACTGGCCGAAGGCCAGAGAGCTATTGTCATGGCGTTGTGTCCGTCGTGCGTCCGTCCGTCCGTTCGTTCGTCCGTCCGTCCGTGCGTGAGTCCGTAAACTTTTTCTTTAAAAAACTTCTCCTCAGAAACTATTGACTGGATTTTTACCAAATTTCACAGGAATGTTCCTTTGGTGGTCCTCTTTCAAATTCCTTCAAATAATTGTGTTCCATGAAGAATTCTGGTTGCCATGGCAACCAAAGTAAAAAACCTTTAAAAATCTTCTCCTCCCAAACCGCTATTTGGATAGCATTATTATTTTGCAGGAATGTTCCTTAGATACAGGTTTACAGAATTCCTTAAAAAAAAAAAAGATCTGTCAAAAAACATGGCTTTTATGGGAGACTCATTTTCCTTTTATGGTATAAAGTAAAATCTTTGAAAAATTTCTTCTCTAAAACTATTCATTGAATTTCATTGTTGTTTTGCAGGTAAGTTCCTATGGTGGTTGTCTACCAAATTGTTTCTTCAGTGAGCTAAAATGCAGGATTGAATGATAATTGTTAAAAACTTCCTTTCACCATTATAGAAATATCAGGCCTGTGGAGCGATACAGGCGCTCAAGCGCCTCTAGTGTAATTTTATGTTTTGCGCAAGTGTACTGTAGCACAAAATCAAATGTAGTCGTAAAGTGCCGTCTCGGATTAGCCTGCTTGGACTGCACAGGCTGATCCGAGACGACATTTTACGCAAATGTCTGAATGACCCTTTTCGCGTGTTGCAAGCCATATATGAGCCATGCTTTGGCTAAAGGTGGTTTCATGGATCTCTGTGATGCATTATACCAGGGAAGTCATCATAGTAATATGGGTCCATAAAATCCAGTTTGTAAAACAACAGACTTAATCATGAGATAGACTAATTTCTTGACATGAAGAAAATTGACCAAAAGCAAAACGCTTTGACGCAGGTCAGCCTGCCCAGATTGAGCAGACTGAACTGAGTTGATATTTTTTTGTACTCCATGCAACATTCCTTTTGATTGGTGTCAGTGGTGTGAGGTACATGTAGAGCGTCAGCCTGGTAATCATTAGGTCCTGAGTTTGATACCTGGTAGTGGGTGTCATCTTTGGGACTGTTCATTGGCACACACATTCAGCATGAGTACTGATGTAGTTTCCTGGAAGCAGAATCGAGAGAGATTAGTTAAGTTGCAAGACCTTGTTTCTCAATAGATGTAAATTAAATATGTTTAAACTAACACCTTCAGTGTTTTCAAAAGGATTTTTCCTCAAAGCTGTTAAAACCTTGGATTGTTAAGTAAAAGGTAATCTCACTACCTGCTCAAAGGAATTGGCAGAAGATGACAAGTGAAATTTCCATTCTAATTATGATAATTTATGTGAATTAGTATTTAACCCTTTACCAAACAATCCCTGGTTTTAACGACCCCGAGGAAGAAGCCTTCTGAAAACACTGTGGGAAAAGGAGAAAATGCTGGTAACCAGCATTTTCTCCTTTTCCCACAATGTTTTCTACTCTTCCGAAGTCAATTTTCAATTTTTGAGCCACCTTTATCTTGTCGTCTGCAAATGCTTTCAATTTGGACTTGTCTAAAATTTTGTCGTTTGGTAAAGAGTTAAAATATGCATGCAATAGATAACATGGATGAAGAACAAGTTAGTCACTACAAGCAAAGGAATCAGTTGCAAGACAGTTTATCCTTTTACAAAACAATCCCTAGTTTCAATGATCCTGTGAAAGAAGCCTTTGAAACATTGTGGAAAATGGAGAAAATGCTGGTAAGCAGCATTTTCTCTTTTTCCCATTATGTTTTCTACCTTTCTCAAAACAGATTTTAATTTTTGAGTCACATTTATTTTGTTGTCTGCAGATGGTTTTGACTCTGACAAGTCCAACATTTTGTCGATTGGTGACGAGTTAAGGTCATCTGCCAATGGTACAGGTGAATTTTTGAAAGAAAGGGACCTATGCAGTCAGAAAAGAAAAAAAAAATATTGCCATAACTATGTAATATGATCTGTCTTTCCTTTCATAAGGTTGTTTTCACAGTTGTTTGTGGCAATAATGAGTCAATGTCAGCTTGAGGCAGTATTCACAAAGTATTCTAAATTCCTATACTTTCTGATTGGTAATAACAGAAGGTCACAGCCAATTGGATGGCTAGTTTATGAATTCAAGATTACAAAGATCTTACATGTTATTGGTTTTAACATTTTACCAAACAACCCCATATGTTAATTACCCTTAGGAAGAAAGCTTATGAAAATATTGTGGGAAAAGTAGAAAATGCTGGTAACCAGCATTTTCTACTTTTTCCACAATGCTTTCTTCTCTCAAAAACAAGTCTCATCATTTGACCCACATTTAATTTTATTCGTGCAAACTTCCATTTTATTAAAGTCCAATATTTTATGCTTTAGTAAAGAGTTAACCATTTTCCACACAATCCCAAGTTTTAATGACCTTGAAAGAGAAGACTTTTGAAACATTGTGAGAAAAGCAGAAAATGCTGGTAACCAGCATTTTCTCCTTTTCCCAAATTGTTTTCTCCCATGTCTTAGACAGAAATTATCTTTGAGCCACATTGAATTTGTCTTCTTCACATCCTTTAAATTTGGAAAAGTCTAAAATTTTGTTGTGTAGTAATGGGTTAAGGCCCCTGATTTCACTTTTTCACGCTTTTCAAACATTTGCTCTCACTTTTTTGTACAGATATTGTGTTCTTTGGTGAAAGTCTGCCAAAGAAATTTGCTGATCACTTGTCTGTAAGTTTGTATGCTTATACATTCACCTTTATTGGTTTCCTGTGGACTTTATTCCATCGGCCTTTGAGTCTCTTTGTCGGTCCATCTTATACTCCTTTTTTCGATCCATTAGTCTATCTTTCACAGTGTTATGCCAAGGATTGTTCAGAGAGTGGACCATTATCCTATAAACTTACAGAATTAGGAGACAGCTTTCAAAAATACTTGGACAAGACCATTCCATTTACTCTTTACCACACAATGACCCTAAGGAAGAAGGCTTTTGAAAACTTTGTTGGAAAAGGAGAAAATGCTGGCAAGCAGCATTTTCTCCTTTTCCTACAATGTTTTCTACCCTATCAAAGAGAGAAATCATCATTCTAGCAACATCAGATTTGTCATCTACATAATAATTATGCTTTCAATTTGGTCACGTCCAAAATTTTGTCGTTTGGCAAAGAGTTAATGCTTTTTAAAGGGAGAATGTCCCATATATGTGTAATGTGTTGGGACATTTCCTGTAATGTGTTGATACAATGTCCCAGAATCTCCTTCTTGGCAGAATGTTGTGCTGCCTTCTCTTCTATTGAATTCTTCATCCAGTAATAACTGAAAGCCTGTAGGGTCTACTTTCATGAAAATTTACCTGAAGATAGATAACAGTAATTGGTACTGCAAGTATCCGTAGTCGCCGATCTTCAAGGTTAAGGTTACTGTTGCTAGAAATAGAACATAATGTTAGCTGCAATTTTTCCATCTTCAAGCTTAAGGTTAATATTCACGCTTCATCATTGTCCTCACATTCTTTGACCCTTTACCAAACGACAAAATTTTAGACTGGTCAAGATCAAAAGTGTCTGCCGACGACCAATTAAATGTGACAAAGAAACTGTAATTCCTCCTTTAGAAAACATTGTGGGAAAAGAAGAAAATGCTAGTAACCAGCATTTTCTCCATTTCCCACATCAAAAGCCATCTGTGTCAGGGTCATCAGAAGTCAGGATTATTTGGTAAAGGGTTAAATATGGATGAGTCCAAAAGTTTGTGGTTGTATAAACTGTTAATGACTTAGAAGCCTTTATTATATTCCTATCAGCGAATTACTGGAATATCACAGTGAATAACAGCACTAGTGATGATAATTATGGTATCATCACTAGTAACGAAATAGTCTTAGAATGTTTGCTGGAACTACTTTTTTCCTATATTGCTCATATTGTACCATTCTTGATAATTATTAGAATAAAAAAGGGTGAATTAGGAATATAATAAATAGGCTAATTAACTGGTTGTGTGTGATATTAAAAATCTGTCACTAGAATGGGGTTTGATGCTGTTAAAAAACTCGTCCTTTGGACTCATCTTTTCAACTGCATTACACCCCATTCCAGTGACAGATTTTTAATATCACACACAACCAGTTGATTATCCTCTTTGTATTTCTAGGATTTAGAAGACTGTGATATGATGATCATTATGGGAACTTCACTGGCTGTTCAGCCTTTTTCCATGTTACCTAGTAGGTGAGTAGTAAATGATGCGCCAAGCCACAGTAGCTCAGTGGATAGCATGTAGGATTTGAGAACAGGGGGGTCGCTGGTTCGATCCCTGGCTTGGCCAATTTCTTTCCGACAGGATTCATTCCACTCTCACTGCTGACCTTTGTTTTGACAATAGTTATGTGGGAAAGCAGCCAGTGGCTTGGAAAGAATAATATGTGGAGTGCTGGTAAAAGAAACTCCAGGAAGACATGGATAGGTGCACTGGCCACTGCAATATAACTGAAATAATGTTGAAAACGATGTTAAACACCATACAATCAATCAGTCAATTGAGGTAATGATGGCTGTTAATCTGAGAACATTTTTCCTGCCCGGTTCCACACAATTCTGACTTTTAACAACCCTGAGGATGGCGGAGGCTTTTGAAAACATTGTGGGAAAAGGAAAAAATGCGGGATAAATACCACTACATGCATTTGAGATAAATTTAACTCTGCCCCACAATCCAGACTTTTAACGACCCTGAGAAAGAAACCTTTTAAAAACATTGTGGGAAAAGGAGAAAATGCTGGTAACCAGCATTTTCTCCTTTAACCGCAATGTTTTCTACCCTACCAAAACTGAATCTCAATTTTTCAGTCACGTTTATTTTGCCGTCTGCAAATGCTTTCAATTTGGACCAGTTTGTAATTTTGTCGTTTGGTAAAGAGCTAATTTGTTGTCTGCACATGCTTTCAATTTGGACAAGACTAAAATGTTGTTGTTTGGTAAAGACTTGATCGTTCAAGAACAGCACTCGAATCTAATTTCCGTTTTGGACAGTATACATGTATTTGTAACCATTTATAAGCGCTCTGCAAATATTTCATTTGTTCTTTTTCATTTTTTCTAAGTAAGCCATAGAGGTTATAGACTCTTTATCAATCCACAGAATGATGGACTGATCTAAATTGAAAGCATTTGCAGACGACAAATTAATCATGGTGTATATGATGGGTTTTACCTTTGAAAAGGTAGAAAGCATTGTAGGAAATGGTGAAAATACTGGTTAGTAGCATTTCTATCCTTTTTTGACAATATTTTCAAAAACTGTCAGTCTGTGGGGTCATTCAAATACAGGATTATTTTGGAAATGTACATTAATTGTAAAGTAACTCTTTCAATTTGGACAAGTCTTAACTTTTGTCATCTGGTAAAGGGATAATCAAGTTCAGTTGGGAAAAAGGGGTTTTAACTATGTACCAAACAACAAAATTTCAGCCTTGTCCAAATTGAAAGCATTTGCAGACTACAATAATCAATATGGCTCAAATGGTGCAATTTTTCTTTGATAGGGTAGAAAACATTGTGGGAAAAGGAGAAAATGCTGGTTACCAGCATTTTCTCCATTTCCCACAATGTTTTCAAAAGGCTTCTTTGCCAGGGTTGTTAAAACTTGTGATTGTGTGGTCAAGAGTTAATGCATTTCCATGATGTCTTATCAAGCAAGTCATCACATTATTATTGACCCATAAAAAATCCATGTAGTCTAACAACTATCTGAATCATGAGATAGACTGGTCCTTTGAGATAGACTGGTCCTTTGATATGATCAGAAATTGATCAGTTGCAATTTTGCCCAGGTCAGCCTCCGCAGGTTGACCTTGGTCAGTACTTTTTGCAGATGCATTAAACCCCCTTTTCACAGAGCATGGCTCATAATTGTTTTTTATCCTTTCAGGGTCGACGAAGATATACCAAGGTTATACATTAACTTAGAGAAATACAACATGGCAATGAACGTAAGTCTTAAACTAATTACCAGGCAACAAAATTTTTGACTTGTCAAAATTGAAAGCATTTGCAGATGACAAATTAAGTGTGGCTCAAATGTGGCTGAAAGTGTATAAGACATTGTGGGAAAAGTAGCAGGGTATCAAACCCTTGGTCACAAGTCCTCTGTTTCTCTGACCTAGCAACCAGACTTGGGAAAATCTTTGACCAGGCAATACATTCCTCAATGACATCAAGTCTGTGTGATTTTATCAACCAAGGGTCTGTCAATG
The DNA here is from genome assembly GCA_946811185.2 of Hippopus hippopus. Taxonomy (NCBI): domain Eukaryota; kingdom Metazoa; phylum Mollusca; class Bivalvia; order Cardiida; family Cardiidae; genus Hippopus; species Hippopus hippopus. The sequence goes on along the minus strand of OX328097.1, from coordinate 5,138,931 downwards.
AGCCATGCTCAGTATAAAGAGGGCTTAATGCTTCTGCAAAAAGTATCGACCCATGTCAGGCTGACATGGGTCAAAACTTTTTGCTAATGGTTAATTTTCTGCATATCAAAGGTCCATTTTACCTCACGATCCAGTTGAATGTTTGACAAAATTGATATTACGGACTCTTAATTATGGGATGACTTGCTTGCATTGTATAATGCATCACAGAGATGCATTAAACCCCCTTTTGCCAGAGCATGGCTCAAATATTGACGGACATCCATGGCCAAATGAAGATCTGTTACATTGTCGGAGCACCTAGCTCATGACATTCAAAATGATTACATTGTATTGAAAATCAAGCATTGGTAGATTTTATTGGTTGCATGGTGTTTAATGCCATTTTGAACATTATTTCAGTTATATTGTGGCTGCCAGTGCACCTATCCATACTCTCCTAGAGTTTCTTTTACCGGTACTTCCCACAATATTCTTTCTAACCCACTGGCTTTTTTCTCACATAACCATCATCAAAACAATGGTCAGGGATGAGAGAGGAATGAATCCTGTTGCAATGACTATCATTAAGAAATTGGCCGGGATTGGAATCGAACCTGCAACTTTCTGTATTCTACACTACCAGGTGAGCTACTGGGGCTCGGCAGAAAATCAGGCATTAGAAATTAATGTTTTGTTTTAGATATAATCTTGGTATGAGCAATACCTTTTTCACTTTAACAAGTGGCCAACAGCAACAGTGTCTTTCAGTCTCAATGACACCAAAGTTCTTATGAAGGAACATATAGCATGAATATTTTTGATTAATCAATATTAATGGCTTCTCAAATTCTGGATCTCAACATTTTAGACTCATCCTAATTGAAAGCTTTTGCAGATGACAAATTTAATGCGGCTCAAATAATGAAATTTGGTTTAGAAAGGGTAGAAAACATTGTGGAAAAAGGAAATATTTTCTCCTTTTCTCACAATGTTTTCAAAAGTGTTTTTTTTTTTCTCAGGATCAGTTAAAGTTGAAATTGTGGGATAAAGGGTTAAACGTCAGTGTAAAACCATGTTGTCCATCAGATTGGAAAACATGCATTTGTTTTTTTAATCTAGGTAGTGGTACTTTGACCTTTTTCTGATTTTGATTTTTTAACTTTTGATTCAGCACATATTGTGTTTTTTTTTTCTCAGCCTTTCTTGATGATGCTCATGGGTGGAGGATGTCGATTTAATTTTGATGATGATGATAATATCAGGTAGGTTGAGTTCCATATAATGACTGGTGCCTAGGAATGGTCTGGTGTCAACTTACATATTTATGGGAACAACAGTGTAGCTGTTGCCTAAAAAAGATCCATTTTCAGTTAATAGGGTTAACATCATAGCTGATCCCTAGAATTAGTCTGCTGTCAGTTTGTAGGGCCAGCATTACAGCTGGCCCCAAGAAAAGGAAAAAATTATCCATTTTCAGTTTATAGGGATAACATCATAATAACTGATCCTTAGAAATGGTCTTTGTCAGTTTGTGGGGACAGCATTACAGCTTGCCCCCAGAAAAGGTCTTTTGTAGTTTATAGGAATATCGTCATAATAACTGATCCCTTTAACCCTTTATATACGAGAGACGCGAGAGAGCGTCGAAAAATACTACCCCCGAAATCCCAGTGCAGCGAATACTCGTTGTAATTTACCTGGCTTGTAATCCGAGTGACGCTATGCCGTGCTGTGTTTTCCACTCTAGGAAATCCCAGTGACGCATTTTGGTAGGTTCTAGAAGACCGATGTTAAAAAGAGGCCGATTGGTTCAAACCTACCCAAAATGCAACAAATCTGAAATCAGTATCCAATCAAATAATGTTTCTCATTTCTTTGGTGTGTAAAGCTACTATTTTTAGCTCAAATCAAAAGAATGCGAGGTATTTTCCGACCTTTATTACACGGCATGTGTTCAGAGAATTTCGAAAACAATGGCGAGTTATGATAGTTGAAGTTACAGCGAATTCGAGGGGTTTTTGCACAGAGATCGACTTTCTATCGGTGGATAATATGTTTGAATAACTAAATATTGTTTTGATATTGATATTAGCCCATATTTGACAAAAGAAATCAGACAATGATGAGTCGGAGAATGAGATCGACGCGGCCGTGTCGAGTTCAACCGTCGGAGGTTCAAAGCGAAAGTAATTCTTTTCTGGTGCCCGTTTATGCAAAGGTTTTTAACTCGGAACAGCAGAGAACAAGAGAAAAAATGACAAATTTTTTCTGCAATCCTTTCAAAATCATCTGATGCAATATAATGTCCCAGAGACCAACAATTGCGCTGTGAGAATGAACTCTGAAAAGGCTGACCATATTTAGCACCCAACAACTCTGGTAGAAATACATGCGCTTGTGGGAGAGTTATTTTATTTTTCATGCAGATACCTAAATTCCCCTTGCATGAAAAAATAATAAAAACAATATTGAATGTGTGTCAGGAACAATTATACTTTAAAACATGCTACAGAGTGTCAATAGTGAAAAACAGAATCCACCTGTGGATCTCTGTGTCAGAAGGAATTTGTACAGAATATTTGTACATAATCATTGCTTTTTTGACTGGAAACACCTTTGGATTAAAAAAGATTGAAAGTCTGTAAGTACTAAACTTTAGTTACTTTGTCAAATCATCAAAAAGCTTTGAAAAACAGTGTAATGTGAAGCTGTGTCACTTTTACTTTGGCAGCCTGTTGGAAGCCATTTTGAGGCTAGTATTCTACCTGACAATCAAGCTGCGTTGCCTGTCAGTGAATACTGGGCAGTGCTTAGTGTACATAACTTGTGTAGTATATAAAGGGTTAAATGGTATGCTGTCAGTTTGTGGGGACAGCATTACAGCTTGCCCCCAAAAAAGGTCCATTTATAGTTTATAGGGATAACGTCATAATAACTGATTCCTTAAATAGTCTGCTGTCATTTTGTGGGGACAGCATTACAGCTGGTCCCTAGAAAAAAAGTCTAATTTCAGTTTTTAGGGATAACATCATAACTGATCCCTAGAAATGGTCTGTTGTCAGTTTGTGGAGACAGCATTACAGCTTGCCCCCAGAAAAGGTCCATTTATAGTTTAGAGCGATGACATGATAATAACTTATCCCTAGAGATGGTCTGCTGTCAGTGTGTTGGTACAGCATTACAGCTGGTCTGGAGAAAAAAATTCCATTTTCAATTTACAGGGATAACATCATAACTTGTTCCTAGAGATGGTCTACTGTTAGTATGTGTATTTGGTCCCCAGAAAAAAGTCCATTTTCACTTTATGGGGATAGCATCATAGCTGGTCTGTAGAAATGGTCTGATATCAGTTTATTTGAATAGCACTGGGACTTGTCATTAAGAAAGAACTTGAGGGACAGCATGGCTCAGTGGTAAAGTGTAAGATTCACAACCTGGAGGCCTGAGTTTCGAGCCTCACTGGAAGCTCTAGGTTTTTTCTGGGAGTGTCCTTTGGCAAGATACTTCAGCGCCCTGAAACCCAGGTTGTACTTGAATATGTGAGATGTTACTGTGATATGACTGAAATAATGCAAATGCTGCATAAAACACCATTCAATCAATCAATCAAACAAAATTGTCTAAATTGAATAGTGCTGTTATAGGTCACTCATCCTAAACTCTCAAACATAATAAGAAATATGCAGTAGACAATGACTAAAGGTAAGTAAAATACCATTTTTCAACAATTTGGAAAATTTTCTGAGAAAAGGAGCTTGTTAGAAATAACACAAAGGACAGATAAATGGAAGGAAATAAAGTGACATTATTCGACGGTTTTAAGAACTTATGGCAGAGAGAAATTGCTCCTTTCACCACAATAGTTACCAATCTTTACAACTACAGCAGCTTGAAAAGTTGTATTTGCATGGTTAGTATAAAGTCGCTATAAAAAAAATATGTGTTATTTCAGAGATGTGTTCTGGCAGGGTACATGTGATGATGGCTGTTACGCACTTGCAGATTTGTTAGGTTGGGGTGTAAGTACTTTGTTTATTACCATTTTGTCTATGTATGCTGATAACAGCAAATTGTGACAGGCTAAACTGATATGAGCCAAGTTCTGTGAAAAGGGGGCTTAATGCATCTGCTAAAAGTATCGACCCAGGTCAGCCTGTGCAGTCCATGCAGGCTGACCTGGGCCGAAACTTCTTGTTATTGGTCAATTTTCTGTTTGTCGAAGGACCAGACTACCTCATGATTAAGTCGATTATTTTAAAAAGTGGCTATTATGGATCAAATAATTATGTGATGACTTGGGTCGGTATCATGTATCACGGTGATGCATCAAGCCCCCTTTTTGCCAGAGCATGGTTCAAATATGGCTTGCAACACGCGAAAAGGGGCATTCGGACATTTGCGTAAAGTGTTGTCTCAGATCAGCACGTGCAGTCCGCGCAGGCTAATCCGAGATGGCACTTTACGACTACATTAGATTTTGTGCTACAGTAGACTTGCGCAAAATATAAAATTACATAAAAACGGAAAGTGCCATCTCGGATTAGCCTGTGCGGACTGCGCAGGCTGATCTGAGACGACACTTTACGCAAATGTCCGAATGCCCCATTTCACGTGTTGCAAGCCATATATAAGGGCCATGCTCTTGGATAATGGGGTTTCATGCATCTGCAAAAAGTATCGACCCATGTCAGCCTGCGCAGCTTGTGCAGGCTGACATGGGTCGAAACTTTTCATAAGTCAGACAATTCTTAGAAAAGATGGATTTTTATGGGTCCATAATTATGCCATGTCTTGCTTAGTATAATGAATCTTAGAGAAGCATTAATTCCCCTTTTGCCAGAGCATGGCTCATATATGATTGTTCATACAGATGACATATTTCTTATGTGTACAAACAATTGAAGTATTTGTTAGTACAAGTTAAAGGCAAGTGTAGCAGCTTTTCTACTTGATAATGTAAGAATTCAGGACTAGACCCTTGACCACAGAATACTGTGTTTTAACAACCATAATTCTGAGAAAAAGCTTTTGAAAACATAATGTAAAAAGACAAAATGCTTCTAACTAGCAATTTCTGCTTTTCCCATATTGTTTTCTACCTGTCAAAAACAAATTTCAGTTTTTGAGTTAAATTTATTTTGTCATCTGCAAATGTTTTGAATTTGGAAAAGACTAAAATTTTGCACTTTGATGAGTTAAGCTCTAGAAAATGCCATTACCTTCACCAATATCTGCTACGTGCTGGTGATTGTGATAGTCTTGATAGTCAACAAATTAAATGCTGTCAGCTGCTTGTTTTGCAGATGGCAAACTAGGCCCAATCAGCATATTGGTTTTTTTTCCCACAATGTTTCTTACATTTTCATAGGCAAATCTTACCATTTGAGGCACATTAGGTTAAACTTGGTGTCTACAAATGCTTTCAATTTTCACCTGTCTAAAGTTTTGACAGCTTGAAATTTTTACTTCAGGATGAGCTGAGGAAGATGGTGAAGTCGGAGCATGACCGTCTTGATAAAGTATTCAAGGAGGAAGAGAAGAAAAATGCAAAACAAGATGGAGGGCAAGGGAAAGAAGCTAAAGCCAAAGTGTGATCGTCTAGTAGTACAAGTATTTTGCCCTTTACAAAACAATCCCATGTTTTAGCAACCCTGTACAGAAAGGAAAAACATTATAGAAAAAGGAGAAAATGCTGGTTACCAGCATTTTGTCCTTTTCCCACAATGTTTTTTACACTTTCGTGGAAAAATCACATCATTTGAGGCACATTTTATAGAAGTTTATCACCTGCAAATACTTTGGACAGTTCTAAAAAATTTTTGCTTTGTAAAGATTTAATCTATCAAGTTGCTGACAAAACAACTATATGGAATTATCATCCTTAGCCTATCACCATAAAAAGTTATTTACAGGCCTACCAAATCATATTTCAAGTAACTGAAAGGACTAAAGTGTATGGAAAGGTGATTATTGTTTTTCAAGATTTTGACATTTTCCTTTGGAAAGGAGTAAGTGTCTGTTACAAAGGAGCTTGACCTGTCCTCAAAATGTTTTCTGAGGTTTTCATCAGCAGGGATGTAGAAGTACATGTTTTTACAATAATTTGTATGGTAATTTGCTAACGTCTTGTCTTAGTTTCTTTGGGCCCATAATAAGACAGCTTTTTAAAACATTGCAGAATAAAGGAACCAATATAGGCTATGTTGCCAACTGAATTCCTTTTTCGCTGATGATGAATGGAAATAAGTCTATTACAACATGTATAAGTTTCTTTGAACATTCTTTATCAAGGTTTTGGCATACGCCTTCTTCAGGATGTATACAGAATTTAAAGATATATATAAGAACAAGTCTGACGTCATAGACGTGTGTTACATAATTACATTAAACATTAATGTAGCTTTTTTGAAAAAAAAATGTAATGAAGTGCATACGAGATACATATAGTTCAACAAAATTGTTGGAACAAAGGGGATGCAGGATATGAAAAAAGACCTTATGCAGAAATGTAGACAAAGCTCAAACTACATTGATGTGCAGGTGGATCCCGGTCTATATAGCATCTATAGAATACTTGCTCTAAAATTACAAAAAAGCTGCTGCATCAAATAAGATAATATATGTACATATACTACATTTCCTATATTATGTGGTTTTTTTTTTTTTTTTCAAAAGCCATTTCTAGCTCACCATATAAAACAACATTCATTCATTCATTAGTACTTTTTAACTGATGTGTTTTCAAAAAAAAAAAAAGGTTTGAGGTTTTGTCGCAGACCTGTGGTTGTCTGCCTCATGATGGTTGCACAAAAACTTGAACGTATTCCCATATCTCTATCATACTAGTTTCGTTTAAACCTATTTATTTTACATTGATTGTGAAACAAGCTCTCACAACTTTCATCAATCACTCTCGATGATTGCTTCCTGGAAACCTTAACACCTTAAACAGTACTCACGCCAAGATGAGGAAGGTTCCAGTGGTTGACCCAGCTCATCACAGGAGTCGAACCTTTAACCTTTAATGTGAGAGGCTAACACTCTGCTACCTATGTTTTGACGGTTGATTTAAATAACATTAGTATTATTTTTTACGTTTTCTTTCATTTATTCTCTGTTCTATCATCTAAGTGAAAAGCAGTAATTGAAAAAAAACAAATACACACCTGCTTAACCTCAAAGGACAGTTTCAGTTATTTATGATTTCTTTTCAAAGGATAGTTTCATAATACTTTCATGGTATTGAATGAAAGTTTGCTCTATTGGATTTAACATAAATCTAAAATTGTCCGTAACTGCTTGCCACAAGACCTCCAGAGGTTTTACAGTTTCTGTCATTGATCCAGCATTAAGTCAGCATCTAGAGCTCTGTCCAATTTAGGGATATTTCCTAAAACCTTAGGTGAATTTGAGAGCCATTTTCGTGCAAATATTCCTGCTGCCTCCGACATTGCTGACAATTGATGATACAATTCTTTTCCCTCATTTTCACTTTTTACAGAGTCCATGCTGTCATCCATGTAGGTATCCAAAATAGTTTCAGCAGCCAGGGGAAATTCTTCCTGGTAGTGTCTCTATGTACATTTCCTGTATGTCACATGTTACTGCAACAGAATGTTTACGGAATCTTAATAGAATGTCAGGTAGGTCATTCTGTAATGTTGGACCCAGGTGAATAGTATCATTTGAAAACTAATCCCCCAGTTTTCTTGAGGCATCAAACACTATCCTTAGTTTTGTTGTTTGGCAATCTGGGTTGATAACAGGAAAGTGTCAAATATACCATGATTCACTTAAATGATCTGTCACATGAGATATGTAGGCTTTTGTCTCATATTTCTGTAAAATTTGAGGATACTTGAAATCCAGTTCAGGTTGCCTAGTCAATTGGCTTTTGGTGTTCAAAAGAAGTTTCTTAACCATATCAAAGTTCTCTGTCAACTGATCTTTCCAAGAAATTTAAATCTGATCTCTTTGCTTTCTCTAAAATGTTTTTGTTATTATACCCCCGCAAAACGAATGTTTTCGGGGGTATACTGGAATCAGCCTGTCTGTCCGTGTGTACGGACGTTTGTCCATCTGTTTGTCCGTCCATTTGTCCATCCGTGTGTCCGTCTGTGTACAAATAATTGCCTGTTTCTGTCAAAGCGCTGGTGGGGGTATTAAGTCTCATTCAGTGACAGCTCTAGTTTAAAACTCATAAAGTACTAGCCTGTGTATACTGATAAAGCACTACACAAATTCTGCTAGGCAGATTACTGCAGAGAGTGTATAGGCCGAGTTCCAGAGATAATCTTAGTGCTGCAGAGTAAAATCCAATAATCAGCTGATCTCATCATGTGCATTGCTTGTTTACTTTGATTTGTTAATAATGAATTTAATCTAATCTTACCTTTGCTGATTCTAATTGATGCCTCACTAATTCTAGAGTTTATATACACAGGAAATAATCCACAATTATCAAAATAACAGAAAGTAACCTCCATTTATGAGAACAAACCAATAAAACTGTTTGATAAACTATTTAAAAATCACTTTATAATACTTTATGACATAATTATTCCATTTAAGATTATCCTTATGGTATTTAAAAAAGCAGTTTCTGTCAACACAGAGGCTGATTCCACAGATCTTGCACTCAATTGAAATTTTGTGCTGCTTCCCCTCCTTTGACGACATCTCCTAGGTTTTTCAGTTTTTACTGGCCAGTGCGCATTACTACAAGTGTCCACGCTTGATGGTATTTGTCTGTACCTGGCACCGCGAAATGCTCCAATGAACTGCTGGGCCTGAGCTATCCTGAAATCCAGCTGCTTTACTTTAATCTCTCTGTTGTTCTTGCTGATTTTTTGTGATTTGGCAACTCTTGGAAGCATATGAAGGAGCTGACCACTGCCACATAAAAGCAGAACCTGAACGGATATTTCCACCACTTAATGGCTTTCCTGGAGGTACTGTACTGCATTCTTTTCTGGTCTGCCAGGTCAACTCCAAACATGTACTTATGGTACAGTTCAGAGACTAAAGGGTCTGGAACTTGGCGATAAGAGCCATCTTTTTGACGTCGCCTCACTTCTCGTTGCTCTGTTGGATCTGTGTTTGTCGTAAGGTAGTAGACTAGCTTCTTGTTCTTCCATGCCATGGCCATCAAATTTCCTTTTTGCATTACCTCGCTGTCACCCCAGTTTTTCAGGCAGAGAGATCTTTACGCCACTGGCATCCCCTTCCTATTTGCTCCCACAGTCCCAAGACAATAAATCTTGTCCTTGCGCAAGCTCTCAAACAAGGCTGGGCTTGAAAAGAAATCGTCCATGTAAATAATATGGTATCTTCCTTTTCGGGCGTTTGTCAAGTCCCTCACAACACGTGAACCTAGTCCTTCTTCCCTGTCTCCACGAACTTGCTTTCCTGTATAGATTTGGAACTCGTGGACATAGCCATTGTGTGTGGACTTGCACGTTCCCAAACTTTTATTTTTTAGGCTTTGCTGGAAGGTACTGCTTGAATGAAAGGCGACATTTAAAAGCTATCATTCCCTCATCAACAGATTGTTCCTTGTGAGGGCCATAATATTCAAGGTAGGTTTTGGATACTGTATCTAACAGTGGTCTTATGTGGCAAAATTCGTCATTTCCTGGTTGTCCTCGGGCTGGATTTTGACTGGTGTCATTTACATGAAAATATTTAGTTAGTTTCTCAAAAAGGGTCCGAGTCATTATCTGCCGGACATTTGAGATAGCAAAAGGCCAGGTTGACCTCCACCGTAACTTTTATGATGGCACAGCAAGAACTGACATAACAAAATGAATCCCAATAAACGCCATCATCTCGTAATTTGTCGCTGTCCATAATTTGTCAGCCTTGGTTTGAAGGCAATGAGAAGCATAATTATTTGTCTCTGTCACCAACATTTCAATGAGACACACAGGGAAGAATTTCAAGAAAAAGTCTATCTCTTTTTTTCTCATCTGTGAGCTCAAACAAAGCTCCCACTCTCTGGCTAAATACTGTAACATTTGGTCTTCTCAGATTTGTAGACCATGTTGATGCCTGTTCATCACTTGATTCATCAGAGTCTGATGAAACAAAAGATGAATCAGATACAGAAATGTTTGATCCATCACTCCTCCTTACTCTCTCCTCTAAATCTCTCTCAGAAAATCCACTAAAATCAGAATCAGTGCTATCCGAATCATTGCCTGAAGCCATATTTAGCTTGTGGAAATTCCAAAGACAAAGGCATCTAAAAATAGCAAATACACATTTATTTTTAGTAAAGACTGCTGTAATATATTAATGAAGTATTTCTAAAAACTTGTTTTCATTGGTTTTGAGTTAATCTGTCCTATATACAGTATTGTCCAATGAAAACAAGTGCTACAATGGCTTTTTCTGACTGACATACAAGTCTCTTAAGGAATAAAGCCCAAGTGCAAACAGCGTGTGTATAAGTCAGCAAGGAATACAGGTAGATTTCTGATAACTTGTACAGCAGTCAGTAAGGCACAGCAGAGGCATTGGATAACGTATACACATGTCAGTGGTGCTCAAAGTGTTGATTAATGAAAACTGGGTGTTTTTGTTTGTTAACACTCATTCTTCTAGTTCCCAAAACGGTTGCAAAGTTCCATCTAGATCACTGTGGCCTTTGTGAAGAAGGAAAGTGTGATAAGTTCTGTCAAAATATCTTTCTAAATTTCCGACACATATCCATCTAAGCGGTGTATGGCTTGCTACTGGATCTCCTTGCTTACCACGAATTTCATTTAATAACTGATGAAAGTCTGCATAATCCAATCTAATGTACTTGTTAACTTTATGACTTTTGCCAAAAATTGAGAAATTAATGTCTCAAAGTATTTCTATTTGTTCTCGAGACTGTTGCCACAGTCTGTCTTTTTGTCTAACTTTGTACTTAGATCAATGCTTTTTTGCATGCAATTTGTCATTTTAGTCCATAGAACTTTTTTATTTCAAATTTAAGTCCTTAATATGTGGGGGTTTTTTATGTTGTCATTTTCAAGTTTTCTGAGCTGAAGTTGTTCATCTTCGGCTGCAACAGCAGATAATTTCATTTCCAAACTTGCGATATTTGAATTTAAAGTTTCTTTTTTTATGCTTTTGATTCTTAATAGTTTTTTTTTTTTTTTCAAATTTTGACTAGAAGACAACTGAGTTTGAAATTATTTTTGTAAAGTTTCAAAATTTTCTTTGCTGTTACATAGATCTGCTTTTAAGTTCCCATTTTCTTTTCGCAGTCTTTCATTTTCCACACCTAAACTATTGTTTTTATCCCATTAATCAGCAGTCATATCAGCTAGTTTGACACTGTTTTCCTTATCCATGATCTTTAAGTTTTTGATTATTCATGATGATGCCAATAAAAAATAGATATATTCCTTTCTTCTCAATTCTACAACAGCTTTAGTTTGTGCACATAAAACTTGCTTCCTTACAGGAGCAAAGACGTGTGTTAGATACTGTACCGCATTCTTAACCATGTCTTGCTTTAGAAAACACTAAATATTGGGTGTAAAGGTTGTGACTAAATTAACCAGATTTTAAGCTCCACTGGCAGAAGTCCAGCAAGCTTATGTCATTGCCCGGTGTCTGTCCTGCGTCTATCAGTGTGTGTGTGTCTCTGTCCGTGCCTCGTGCATGTGTGTGTTAACTTTTATTTCAAACATCTTCGCCTCTTAAACTATCCATCCAGTTTAGATGAAATTTTACAGAAATGATCTTTCCATCGTCCTTTTCAGAAAGTCTTCAGAGAATTTGATTTGAATCAAAACTGTGGTTGCGATGGCAACAAAACTGACAAAATATTGAAAATCTTTAAAAGTTGTCTTGTTTGAAACCATAAAGCCTAGGGCTACCAAATTTGGCATGTAGCTTCATCTAGAGGATCTCTATCAAGAATTCTATGATAGTGGCGATCTGAAATTGGAATGCAGATTTGTAGGTTTATTTCCTATATGTTGCATGCTACTCCAACAAAATGTTAAAAGAATCCTAAAAGAATGTCAAATAGGTCATTCTGTAATGTTGGACCCTGGTAAATGATATCATTTAGAGACAAGTCACCCTTTTTTGCCAAGGCATCCAACACTATCCTTAATTTTGTTGTTTGGTGATCTGGTTTGATAACAGTAAAGTGCAGAATGAACCATTATTCACTGAAATGATCTGTCACACAAGATATGTAGGCTTTTGTCTCATATTTCTATAAAATTTGATCATACTTTTGATATAGTTTAGGTTGCCGAAACAATCGTTTTTCTGTGTTCAAAAGACGTTTCTTAGCCGTATCAAAAAGTTCTCTGCACACTGATCTTTGTTATCTTTCAATGGAAAGTTAATCAAATAATGACCATAATTTTCATTAATAGAAATCTTTGCTTTCTCTAAAATATTATTTATTTTGCAGTTTACCGGTAGTTCTATTTCTTTTTAGAATGATCCCATTTCTTGTGTAATCAGAACTGAATTAGAACACATTACAATATTTTCCATAATTAGAGACACAAGTTAGGTACATAGTTTAAGAAATTATCTGTCCTTAACACCTTTGGACTATTGTCAAAGTAAGTGGTAGACAATATGCATCAACCATCAACACCTTTGAATAGCAGGTACAAATAAAGTATAAACTGGCATTCAACTGCTGACCTTTCACTCAGAAAGGATGTTAAAAACACAAACAGTTTTTTTTTTCATTTTTCTATGAATATTTCATGAAAAATTAATTTTCCAATTTACTCCTTCTTTGTAAAAAATGTCCTAGTCATTAATTTTGTTTATTTAAATTCTCAACAACAATCTCTCTGATATAAAATTATTATATTTGTACAAACACCTCAGAAACCAATGTGATATGTTTTGATCTGGGTCTACATTTTTATGAAATAAGGCAAATCTACTTCGAGGAAACTTCAATACACTTGTCTAAACCATGTAAAGTTCCAATTGGGATGAACAAGCCAGGACAAACTAGTCAGGGTGAACAAGCAGGGGGATGAACAAGCAGGGGGATGAAAAAGCCCATTCCCATTGTATTGGCCTCGAAATTCATGTTTATCTGTCCATTTAAACTCTCAATGCCAAGCTGAATTGGAATTGTATGAAAACTCTTGAGGTTTATTATCATTCAATACATATACTTCTATCTTTTCAGAAAAAAAAATGTTCACAGGGATATAATTCAAGCACTACATTAGTGTTTATGGAAGTCCGAGTCCATAGAGTCATCTAGAAGGACATTGATTTTCTTTTGACTTGTTTATACCACATAGTTTACCATATTTACAGTCTTTCCCCATGCACATTTCTCCAAGGCACCGAAAACATATAGAACTTTGGCCTTGTCCCACCTTTCTTATACAAGAAGCTGTTTAGAAAGTTCACAATTCTAAATTCAATGAGGATTATTACACAACTTACATGTTTTCTGATCTTTTTTGTTGTCATTTGTGAGGATTAGTTTATTTTCCTTTTGTTGCGATTGTTCTAGACCAACAATAATCTCAGCAGCTTTGGTCTTAAACTGAGATTCCAGTAGTATCCATTCCCTTGAAGATCTAATCAGCCCATTATATCTATTGTTGTGAATCCATCCATGATATCGTGCGAGCATATTGACAGGAAGTTTCTTTTGAAATCTCAGATACAGCGACAATTTTTATACCCAACCAAATCTGGGTGCCACCAGAGTTTGTGTATCATCTTGTTTTATAGAAATAAGAAAATAGCACACACCGTGGAATGCACAACAAATCACAACCTGTTTAAAATAGTGAAATCTGAGGGATTTATGTCTCCAAGAATTTCTTTTCATTGTCAAAACTCTTGCTGGTATCTGTCTGTTTGTCTTGCTTTGTACTTAAATCAATGTTTTTTGCACACAATTCGTCACTATAGTCCACAGAACTTTTTTATTTCAAAGTTAAGTAGTTAAGTCCTTAATGTTTTTTTTTTTTTTTTTCATTTTCGAGTTTTCTTAGCTGAAATTGTTCGTCGTCGGCTGCAACAGCAGATAATTTCATTTCCAAACTTGCGATATTTGAATTTAATAATTCCTTTTTTATTTTATTTTTTATAGTTTTTTTTTTCCCAAATTTTGTCTATAAGACGATTGAGTATGAAATTGTTTTTGTAAAGTTTCAAAATTTTCGTTGCTGTTACATAGACCTGCTTTTAAGTTCAGCTTTCTTTTCGCAATCTTTTTTCCATACCAAAACTATCGTTTTCGTCCCATAAATCAGCAATCATATTAGCTAGTTTGACTCTGTTTTCCATATCCATAATTTTAGTTTCTGATTATTTGTAATACTGCAAAAAGAAATCCCACATTCTCAATCTTCAAAACCTTTAACTTGTATGCACCAAACTCACTTCTTTATAGGAGCACATTCATGTGTTAGATAGTGTGTTGCTTTCCCAACCATGTCTAGCTTTAGAAAAAGCTAAATATTTGACTTAATGTCCATGAATAATTGAGCCAGATTTTTATAACCGGATGTGGTGTCTTAATCAAAATAATCTGAAAAAGCCATGAAAAATATGCAAGTCAGTGCATTAACATCTTTTTACTTGTGTTAATGTTTACATACCTGGTATACCAGTCATTGCTTAGTAAAAGTCATAGAAGTATCAGGAAATTGTTAAACCTGAAATTTTGTGCAATTTAAGTTAAACACACTATGTTCCCTTCCCATTTTAATGTTTCTGATAAAGATATTAAAACCTCTTTTCTCAGGATACAAACTCATAGTAGTTCTATGAAACCTACCTAGTAAAATAAATTACATCTTTAAAGATAGCATCTATATATGAACATCCCACACTAAATTTATCTCCATTTTTTTCATAGGTTAGGGTATGTCACTCTGACCCTGATAACTCTAAGCTGGTTTTTTTTTATACTATGCATTCCATTTACCCTTCTTTGTTTTCTTCTTTACTCTATGAACTGAAAGACTCAATAGAGGATCATACAGAAAGTTAGCTGCCACTGTATGCAGACTTGCATCAAACATGGCCTACTGATCGGTATATTGATTAAATAAAGGGGTTGAAGGTTCATTAAAAAATCAAGAGAAAAAAAGCTCATTAAAAATCAAGGGGAAAAAAGTCAAGGTTTCATACAAAACCTGCTTTTCGTCATTTAGGTACCCAAATTGTCACAAAACCTTGATATTCATTTTAGAATATTTGTTAAACTTGTTCTTTTTTCTGTTTTGTGCCCCTTTTTCCTTTACTTGTGGTTTATCATTTCAGTTGTAACAGATTTAATTCATAAATAATTGAAACTATCCTTTGAGGTTGAGCAGGAGTTAGCTCTCTTAGACATGTTCTTATACTTACTTTTGTTGTTTGGTGATTCGGTTGATAACACCAGTGTCTCCCACCTCTATCATTACTGAAGATATTTTCTTCAAACTTAGACAAATTGTAAACTATTGAAAGGAAAGCGCATAAAAGTAGATATCCCAATAAATTTTTTTGACACAGTTATGCCCCCTTTTTGGGCATGAAATTATCACTCAGCACTCTAATTTTGTATTTGCACCTCCATGATGTGTTTTTAGCTCACCTCAAGGGGAGCTTTTAGGATCACCTGGTGTCCGTCGTCCGTCGTGCGTCGTCAACAATTCTTTAAACATCATCTCCTCCTAAAGCGCTGGGCCAATTTGGACCAAACTTGGCTGGAATGTTCCTTGGGAGGTCCTCTTTAAAAATTGTTCACAGAATTTGATTCCATCAAAAACTCTGGTTGCCATGGCAACCAAATGGAATTTTCTAAGAAATTCTTTAAAAATCTTCTCCTCTGAAACCGCTGGTCAGATTTTGAAATAATTTCACAGAGATGTTCCTTGGGTGACCCTTTTCAAAAAGTGTTCGCGAAATTTTGATCCGTTGAGAAACATGGCTCTGGTGACTGGGGGCTACTTGCACTATATGGATATGAAGAAATTCTTAAAAATTCTTCTTCTCTGAAACGGCTGGTCAGATTTTGAAATAATTTCACAGAGATTTCCCTTGGGTGACCCTTTTCAAAAACTGTTCGCGAAATTTTGATCTGTCAAGAAACATGGCTCTGGTGACTGGGGGCTACATGCACTATGCGGAAATGAAGAAATTCTTAAAAATTCTTCTTTTCTGAAACGGCTGGTCAGATTTTGAAATAATTTCACAGAGATGTTCCTTGGGTGACCCTTTTCAAAAATTGTTAGCGAAATTTCGATCCATAGAGAAACATGGCTCTGGTGACTGAGGGCTACTTGCATTATACGGCCATGAAGAAATTCTTAAAAATTCTTCTTCCCTGAACGGCTGGTCAGATTTTGAAATAATTTCACAGAAATGTTCCTTTGGTGACCCTTTTCAAAAATTGTTTGCGAAATTTGGATCCGTCAAGAAACATGGCTCTGATGGGGGTGGGGGAGGGGGGGGTGGGGGCTACTTGCACTATACGGCCATGAAAAAATTCTTAAAAATTCTTCTTCTCTGGAACGGTTGGTCAGATTTTGAAATAATTTCACAGAAATGTTCCTTTGGTGACCCTTTTCAAGAAATGTTCGAGAAATTTTGATCCATCAAGAAACATGGCTCTGATGGCTGTGGGCTATTTACACTATATGGACATGAAGAAATTCTAAAAAAATCTTCTTCTCTGAAACCTCTGGTCAGATTTTGAAATAATTTCACAGAAATGTTCCTTGGGTGACTCTTTTCAAAAATGTTCACAAAATTGTGATCTGTCAAGAAACATGGCTCTGGTGGTGGGGGCTATTTGCACTATAGGGACATGAAGAGGAATTTGTCAATTCTTCTTCTCTGGAACGGCTGGTCAGATTTTGAAATAATTTCACATATATGTTCCTAGGGTGACCCTTTTCAAAAATTGTTGGGGAAATTTTTATCTGTCGAAAAACAACAGCCAATTGTTGGCACCTGCATGTGGTTCTCTTGTTGGACTTATGTTTTTAGTCACTTTCGAGCATGTGCTCTTCTTCGAGAAATTGTCCTTGGGTGATCTATCCAAAAATTTATTTGCAGAGTTCTGATTCATCAAAATCATTGCTGTGGTGATGATTGTAGGGGTGGTGACAGATTTTGAAATGACTTTTACAGGTGACCTTTTCAAAATTACTTGGCAAAATAATGATTTTGTTTCCAAAGTTTCAATACCTCAAAAAAAAAAAAAAAAATGGCTATGGTCCCCTCAAAAATTCAGGTGAGCGATCTAGGGCCATCTTGGCTCTCTTGTTTGTTCTTTTCTTCAACTGTTCTGTTTTAGTTGCTTTGATTGAAATAATGTTTAAAGTGGTGTAAAAACACCAATCCAATGTTTTTAACAAACCCAAAGAATGTGTTTGAAAGCATACTGGAAAATGGAAAAATTATGGTAAACATAGTCCTTTTTCCACTAAAGGGTTCAAAGATGTCTTCTTCATTATGTCTGTTGAACTCTTTCTATACCATAGACGACACCAGAAGCTTTTGTGGTCAGTGCAGGTCAAGATCAGTCTGATCTCCAATCTACACTTTCCACTGCTGTACTCTATATTATGACCGAAGTGTCTCTTGATCTTGCAGAGGAAATGTATTTCTAGCCTTTGCGTAAATGCAAATGAATTAGTCAGGAGTTAAAGAGTTAATCACAGGATTGTTCAATATAACGTACTATACTTTATTAATATGTAGGTTAAAAAATGACAATCCCATGTTTATCATTCATACAATCTTAACTCTTTACCAAACGACAAAATTTTAAACTGGTCCAAATTCAAAGCATTTGTAGATGACAAATAAAGTGTGGCTCAAATGATGAAATTTGAGTCTGAAAGAGTAGAAAACTGTTGGAAAAGGAGAAAATGCTGTTTACCAGCATTTTCTCCTTTACCGCAAGGTTTTCATAAGCCCTCTTTCTTCAAGATCGTTGCCCGCCCGGGTGGCTCAGTGGTGAGCGTGTCGGACTCATGACCTGGTGGTTGTGAGCTCGATACCCGGTTGAGGCGAACTTTGTTTCCAGCGTATTTTCGCTTCTCACCTCTGCTGAAGCATGTGAGAAAAGTAGTCGGTGGCTTTGGAAAGAAAGTTGTGTTAGTACTGGTATGAGAAAGCCAGGAAACACATGTGCGTCACCGACCGCCATGATATGACCTTAGCTGTTAAAGTGGCGTTAAACCCCATTACAACCAACCAATCTTCAAGATCGTTAAAAGTCGGGAATGTGTGGTAGAGGGATGATGTACTATGTAGTTGTATGTATCTTACCTGAACAACTGTCAATTAAAGAATGCCCCTAAGACTCAGTTACCTGTTGTATAGCAACTAATGCATAAACATTATACAGGGTTATCCTATACCGAATTATCCCATGTTTTCACGACCCAGACGAATGGGCCTTTTGAAGACATTGTGGGAAAAGGAGAATATGCTGATTACCAGCATTTTCTCATTTTTCCACAATTTTATTTACCCTATTAAAGAACTTCAGTTCATTTGTATCCAGATCTGTTACTTGCAGATGCTGTTAGTCTGAAAGTGTCTAAAATTTGTTGTTTGGGAAAGGGTTAACTGATAAGCTAGTGCTCAACATTTCCCTTCTTTGTGTCATTCAAACTTAACATATTTACATGTTTTAACCCTTATCCTGCTGGAGAAGTAAAATAAATTTTCAAGCCAATAGTAAAAAACCTTATAATGTTATTTCAAAATAACTGTTTGGAGAAAAAAGTCTCCTTATTGGACAGTGTGGATCCAATATCAGACTTTGCATTTTGTGCAGTCTGATGTTG
Source organism: Hippopus hippopus (assembly GCA_946811185.2). Taxonomy (NCBI): domain Eukaryota; kingdom Metazoa; phylum Mollusca; class Bivalvia; order Cardiida; family Cardiidae; genus Hippopus; species Hippopus hippopus. Next base: position 5,120,146 of record OX328097.1, on the reverse strand, counting down.
ATCTACATTGTCTGCAAAAGGTCAGTGAGTCGTGCCCAGCAAGATAAGGGTTAAAGTAGCCCTTAAATTGGTCAATGATGATCCTACAGACATTTAAAACTTCACCAGACAACAAAATTTTAAGTTTTAACTAAACAGTTCCGACTTTTTACGACCCTGATGTAAAGGACTTTAGAAAATGCTAGCTACCCACAACGTTTTCTACACTTTCAAATACAAATTTTATTATTTCGGCCAATTTAATTTCTTGTCTGCAGATGCTTTAGGTTTTGACAGGTCTAAAGTTTTGTCATCTGATAGAGTGTTAATCTCCTCCATCTTGAAAGTATATTTAGATTACAGATATATTGTGGCTCAGATCATTAAATAGGTCCTTGAAAGGATAGAAAACATCTTTTGAAATGCAGAAAATGTTGGCTACCAGCATTTTCTCGAAAGCATTCTTTACAGAATTGTTAAAACTTGCGATTGTTGGATGTAGGGTTAAGATTCTATTAAGTATCTTTAATAGTCTATGAAATAGACAAGGTTACAATGTTACATTTATACAATATATTTCTGTGTATTCTATAATGGAAATACATGTATACGTGCGCAATTTGGGGTCCTTGTAAGCCATTATCTCCCGCTAGATGGCATTCTACAAATACACATCTATCTAATTTAGGCATTCTGGGTATAGAACCGGACTACTTTTGAAAACAACAACCATTACTTTGAATTTCAAAATGAAATAAATGTTTACTCACTAAAACGCTTCATGGTGCGATTCATTCAGCTATGATCGACTAGCATGTAAGCTATGCATCGGCCATTTATTAAAATAGCCCATACATGCTTGGGTAATAGGCTAATGGCTTCGGTATAAGCCCAACTTTTCCCAAGTATTCGGGGATGGGTGATGCGTCATAGCAGACAGGTCGAATCTTCGAAGAATATGACGTGCGCAGACAACGCCTTGTAAGCTTCATTGTTTTGTTTTGTTTTGTTATATAGTTGTTATATTTTAAGCTTTAATTATTCTTGTGTCTCTATTATTTATAATTTAATAAATAAAGCTGTCTTTAATTGTTTGTAATTAAATCAAATTTTATCTATCAGATTATGATCAATAAACTAATTCTTGATAATTATGCTTACATTTTTTATATCTGAATAGATGGGCAGCCAATTCCTTAAGTTATTTACTACGAGTGAAAAAATTCTGCCCAGTGCTTTAGTTACAAATTACGTTTATCAGGCTTGGCTCCGAAATTTATCCAGTTCGCCTTTTTGCTCACCAGATAAATTCCTCCGCCTTCCCCGATAAGCTCAACCCATCCAAGACACCAACCATCTATTCTATAACCTAATGGTCTTTTGAGGGAACCACTGGTCGTTTACTTTTGCCAACAAATTATTAAAATGCCTAGCTAAATGTACTTACCCTGAAGTTGTTTGAATCCATGTTTAAATAAAAATACTTCGGAATGTCTATCACAATGACATCATCAATTTCATGCACCAAACTGCACGTTTTACCAAGGTTTCAGTGACGTCATTTCTCATTGACGTCAGTTTTCAGTGATTTGGGAGCTCGGAGGGAAATTCGATTTCATCAGCGTACTCAATTTGTGAGACCATTGGACCGGGAAATTTCGCTGAATACAAGTTAGGGTGTTAAAACAGTATAATAAATTCGTTGCAGGGTCAGGTGGAAGGGGACTTATTAGTTGAACGGTCAGGTAGCAGGAGACTTAAAAACTTGGACGTCGCACGAGGTGGCAACATAATTCGCTACAGCAGTAAACAAGTTTCTAAGTCCCCCAATTCAATGAAAACTGTCGTCACCGAGAACTGACGTCACTGAAACCTAGGTAAAACGTTCAGTTTGGTGCATGAACTTTATGATATCACTGCGATAGACATTTGACGTAATTTTATTTAAACATGGATTTAAACAACCTCAAGGTAAGAAACTACACATTTTAATGATTGTTGGCAAAAGTCAACAACCATTAGTTGCCTCAAACGACCATTAGGTTATCCTTTAACATTACAATGTATGAGTTTCGACATTTCACTTACCTGACGAAGCTGACGAAGGGATGGCTCATTTTAACCTAGTGTGTTTTTTTAGAATGACATCAAATGATGATATATGCGACTATATTCATTTATTTTCAAAAATAATCAATTCCTACCGCTTTAATTACAACCATCAAGGGAAACTAGTAGTATTATAGTGCAGGGTACTCAGTTTGTTTGTATTGTGGACTGCTGGTATCGATCTACGCCGCTATTTTGCATGTTGTGTTAAAAGTGTATTTATACATGTATACGGGGCATCCGAAAGGGAAACTGCTTTGAAGTGGATTATGCCAGTGTACACGAAGATATGTTCCAGGCATATTATCCAATCAGATCGCGAGAATTTCATAGCAGAAAATAAGGAAACTTGTACACGGCTGTGGCGATTCATGTCGCCACCTCGCCTTCGGCTTGGGGCGACAAGAGTCCACTGCCACCTGACCTTCCAACTAATAATGTTAAATCATGTGTAAGTAAGGAAATTCTACAGCCTCTAGATAAGTAAAACTTCAATGAATTATGGATTCAGGGTGAGCCATAAAAAACCGTGCAGTTATTATTAATGGAAATAAATCATTGATTTTGTTTTCATTTTCGGTAGTGGTAAGTTTTATCTTATTTCAAGATAGATAAGCCCAGGAGCAGATCAAAGTCATTGCACTCTACTTTGCTACAAAATCAAGACGTTCAAAGACGATTTCGACATTAGTTCTTTAGATTGGAAAAGTTCCCGTCGCAATACCATCAGAGCGCTTGTAGAGGTTAGAAATGCTGGTACTGTGAGAAACAACAACAGAGGCCACGGTGGTCCACCTTTGACAGCAACAGCTCCGGTCCATGTTCAGGATTTTAGGGCTCATTTGCAACAGTTGCCGAGAGAGTTCACCAGACGGCTATCACAAGAAGTGGGGTTTCGCGGACTTGAAACATTTTTCCATACAGAGAACAGATTTTTCAAGCTCAAATCCACGTTATGAATTTTGCCAGGCAATCGGTGAAAGGATTGAGAACAATCCTGACCTTTTGGAGGACTTCCTGTGTAGTGATGAGGTACATTTCGTACTGAATGGATATGTGAGTAAGCAGAACATGAGGTTTTGGTCCGCAGTACAAACTCATCAACATGTGAAAGTACCCTTTCACAGTACCAGTGTCTCTAAACTTCTCTACAAGGGCTCTGATGGTATTGCGATGGGGACTCTTTTCCTGCTTGGAGATTCATGTCGAAATTGTCTTTGAGCGAGAACAGATGATTTTGATCCGATTCTGGGCTGAAACCGTTTTTCGAGATCGATTCTGCCATCAGATTACGCTTACAGCTATACTCTACCACTACTCTAAATATGGAAATATTAAGTTCCATTAATTACATAAGACTGTAAAACTGCACAGTTTTTATGGTCCACCCTATATGTCAAAGAAAACTACGCAGAACTGTTATAAAGAAAAGTAGGCTCAGCTGTAATGAAATAAAACTACAGCAGAGAAAAGCTAATGTGCATTTCCCATGCACTGCAGTTGTTGATTGCTTGTGGCTGTTTTCGTGAACTGGTACAGGTTGAAGTACGTCAAACTACATTCAACTACATTTTAGTACGTCCAAGCATGTTCAAACATTTTATAACATGCCTTATGAACTTGTTCAAAAGTTGAAGAGACACTCATAGCTCTCCCACAGTATTCACAACTTACTGTAAAGTCTAACTTTGGTAATCCACGTCATTAAGTACGATGAATTAAAGCAGTAAATACGAGACTTGACGGTATGGCGCATAAAAATTTCGAATTTGATGCCAGCAGTTGATTTCGAACAGTCTGATGTGTGTAGTATGGGGAAAAAATCAAACTAGTTTTACAATGTCTGATCTCGAATCAAAAGTGCTACTTAGTGAAATAGTCTGACTAAAATTGAATCTCCAAAGGCTTGATGTTGCAATGTGTTTGTCTTTTTTAGAATGAGTTATTGTGTTTATATAGTGCCCAAGCGATTAATAAAATTCCTGGTTAAGTCTAAATTGCCTGTACAATATTTACATTAGGCAACTTTAAGAAAGAATAGTGTTGTTTGACATAAATAAAGAAAATAAATCTTTCAGCTCCACTTTTGAGATTACATTTCAGCATTTTCTCCTTTTCTGATTATGTTCTCAAAAACCTTTTTTACTCAGGGTCATGAAAACTCTGGATTCGGTAAAGAATCAATGATCAGTGTAGATGTTTTCTGCTAAATAGTTTGTACACAATCGACGCCAATATAAATGTTCCCACGGCGTAGCCTGTCATTGCACCAAAATTCCGCGCCAAATGATCGTCTGCTTTCGGGTAATACGTGTCAATGTATACATCTCCTTTAGGGAACAAACAAGGAACTGAAATGAAATTAAATGTCACTCGGTCAGATCTTAGAAAAACCTTGTGTACACTCCAGGTATCACATTTTCAGTCCAATACTCAGAAAAATTTGTCCGAATGTTGACTTGGTGATATCTCTGACGAGTTTGTGTATGTCCGATCAAAAGTAGGTCACTAGGTCAAATCTTATAAAAAACTTTGTGTACACTCTGGAGGCCACATTTTAAGTCCAATACTCATGAAAATTCGTCAGGATGCTTGTCTTAATGGTATTTCGGATGAGTAGAAAAGAAGTTGGTCATGTCTAGAAAAAAAGAAGGTCACTGGGACAAATCTGAGAAAATCCTAGTGAACATTCTTGAGGCCATATTTTCAGCCCGATAGTGATGAATGTTCTCAAGGTACACAGGCTCGGGTGAGCATCAGAGCCATTATGACTTTCTTGTTTGTCATCTGAAAATATTCTTCATTTGCACACGTCTAAATTTTAACATCTAGGAATGATTTAAACTGGAATGTTGATATGTTCCATTTTTCATTATGTTCTTGTGAAATATCTTATAGGGGAAAAAACGCTTTGGCGTAACAAGTCATTTCAATATTTCTTCAATAACTTCAGCTCAGCTGATAAAGACACCGGCTCATGAACATAAGTTCTTGAATTGGAATCTCCGTGACAATATTTTTATGGTCTATTTTATTTATTTTTCACTCGCTAATGAAAAATGTCATACTCCAATGATATTACCTTGCCAAATACCAAATTTGGGGGGTGGGGGTTGCTGACGGACGATAAGGAAATCGTCCATTGTATGTTATCGACAACAACTGAGACAGGAAAAAGACAACGTATCGCAACAATTAGCATAATTATGACTAGCAAGTCTCCGCTACGTGAAAGTAGTAAATAACTATTTACCTTGTTTATCTGTGCTGTTTGTATCACAATCCAGTTCCAGATCTTTGAACTCCAAGGCGATAAAAATTTCTCCGCAGTATTTGTGTATGAGAGCCCAGCTCAACCATTGGAAAGGGTGTATCAGCGACTTGATGTTCCTAATGAAAGAGAAACAACACCAGTAGCCGTGTCCGTATTCACCAACCATTCTTAAAAACATTTTTAGTCTTTTTCTCAAAGATTTTCTAGCTTTGAAAGTAACACAACTTCTGATTTGCTAAACCGTTGGTTTAGCCAATTTGAGGTTCTAAATTTGAAAGTAACACAACTTGATTGGCTAAACTTTAGCCAATCAAAAGTTGTGTTACTTTCAAATTTCAGAAAATTCTGCAGAATAAGACTAAGAATGTTCTTGAGAACTGTTGGTGATTGCGATTGTGGGCAAGCAAGGTTAACCCTTTCACCACAAAATATATAAACACAACTTGCTCTCGACGACTGAAAATACAATCTACAGATACCAAGACATAGAAGATATTTGTTTTTTACGGTAAAAGATCGAAATTTATTTCATCTCGTCATCATCATCGGTAATATTTTCACTCGTGGCGGCGCCACTCGTGAAAATATTACCGACGATGTTCACTCGATGAAATAAATTTCGATCTTTCAACCTAAAAAAAACAAATATTCTCTTTATTTCATGCTTTTAACCCTTTCTGGGGGGAACTTAATCAAAATCCAGTACAGTTCTTTTCGGTTATTCCCCGTGGCGTACCCCCTCCGCATAGCAACGCATTACAATATTACGTCAGGCGCGAGAAATGTTAGGTAAATTACGTCATATATCCATCTGGTTGTGAGGCACACGCATTTTACCTAGGTAACTAGTGCGCGGGAACAACTATTTCCGCCTTCAGTTGAAGAGTTGAAATATAGAAATCGGTATTTTCACTGGTCGTAACCATGAAATATCGAAAACTATTTTACCGATATTTCTCGATAACCTACCGGAAAGCATGAAATGAATAGAGGATATTTGTTTTTTTCGGTGAAAGATCGAAATTTATTTCATCGAGTGAACACCATCGATAATATTTTCACGAGTTGCGCAGCCACGAGTGAAAATATTACCGATGGTGTTCACGAGATGAAATAAATTTCGATCTTTCACCGAAAAAAACAAATATTCTATTTATTTTATGCTTTTAACCCTTTCTGGGAGGAGCTTTATCAAAATCCAGTACAGTTTTTTCCGTTATTCCCCGTGGCGTACCCCTCCCGCATAGCAACGCATTACAATATTACGTCAAGCGCGAGAAATGTAAGGTAAATGACATCATATTTCCATCTGCTTGTGAGGCACGCGCAATTTACCTAGGCAACAAGAACATGAAAATCGGTATTTTCACTGGTCGTACCTATGGAATGCCATAGCAGAAAATATTCAAGATATAAAAACACTATCAAGATATTTAAAATATTCAATCAAGATAGTCGCAATTATACCAAAATGATAAATAAATTTGATATATGAAAGCAAAATTATCATATCAAAATATAAAACCACTTCAAGACAAATAAATATACTTCAAGATGTAAAAACAGCATCAATATTTTAAAAACCACACCAAGGCTCACGTGACCAATCAAGACTCACGTGACCACAAAATCCACTACGTCATCACTTGGCGAAAAGAAAGTACAAACACTGCTGCTGCTTGACTGTTAACCAGCATTTTCTCCTTGTAATTCTCGTGTAATATCGAAAAATATTTTCACTGATATTTCTCGATATCCTACCGGAAAGCATGAAATAAAGATTTTTATCTCACAGGCTTTCACTAAATTAGTGGACGGTATAGTTCAAAGACCAGACTGCTCATTCTGTGTATGCTTCTCTTGATCTATGCCTTCCGCAAAAGCCCTTTTTTTTCGCCTATGGCGTTGAAAGGGTTGAAGATGATCTAAGGTTCTCATGTGTTTAACTGCTTTCCAAATAATCCAGACTTATAATGACTCTGACAGATAAGGCCTTTGAAAACATGGTTGAAAAAGGAGAAAATGCTGATAATCGGCATTTTCTCCTTTCCCGCAATGTTTTCTACTACTCAGATGTAGTTAAATCATCTCTTGAACTGCAATGAATTTGTTATCTGCAAATGTTTTCAATTTGGACGAGTCCAAATGCTCGACATTATTACCGTTCGAATGGTATTTAACAGTAAGTAAGATGGTTATGGATTTACCTCTAGATTGCTGAGAAAAACTGCAAGTATTTTTGCAGACCGTGTAGACAAGGATCAGACTGCTCAAAATATGAAGTCTGGTCTTGGGCATACATACTTTTATTATTAAATACATTAGCCAAATTACCTCTGACATTGCAATATTTTTTCTTAACCCATAGGCTGCCAAGCGCGACTCACTGACCTTTTGCGGACAGTGTAGATCAAGATCAGACTGCACGAAAGGTGCACTCTGATCTTGAATCTGCACTGTCCGATAAGGACATGTTTTCCCTCAAAAAATACCTTTGAAATAGCAAAATTTGGATTTTTACAATCGGCTTGAAAGTTTCATTTCGTTTATTTAGCAGGATAAGGCTTAATGCTTATATTATGTTATAATTGGCCTGCAACACGCGAAAAGGGGCATTCGGACATTTGCGTAAAGTGTCCGCTCGGATCAGCCTGTGCAGTCCGCACAGGCTAATCTAAAACGACACTTTTCGTTTTTATGTAATTTTCTGTTTTACGCAAGTCAACTGTAGCACAAAATCTAATGTAGTCGTAAAGTGCCGTCTCGGATTAGCCTGCGCGGACTGTGCAGGCTGATCCGAGACGACACTTTACGCAAATATCCGAATGCCCCTTTCTGCGTGTTGCGAGCCATTATGGCAGTATTTAAGGTAAAAATAGTATTAAATTGTCTATCAAACAGTATCAATAAACTACATACTTGAGAAATCCAGACGAGATGACGACACTGGCAGCTTGTAGAAGTGCTGCTACACTGTTTGCCAAGTTAGAGTTCATGAAGATTCCCATACACATAACACTGACTATTTCTCCCCAGTAATGTAGGATAAAGATACACAATGTATAGAGTCCGAACCTCTCGGCGTAGGGATTCATACCTGTCACCCTGAAAATTAATAAAACACTATTGTACATTTATATTACTAGTATTTGGATTCTGATAAATCGCAGTGATATATCTTCCTTGATGTAAATAAAGTCGTTTTCAAATAAGCTATGCTCTGTGAAAAGAGGGTTTAATGCATTTGCAAAAAAATGCCGATCCAGGTCGGCCTGCACATTCTGTACAGGTTGACCTGGGTCAAAACTTCTTGCTTCTGGTCAATTTTCTGCATGTCATTCTACCTCGGGATTTAGCGATCGTAGGACACAATGTATTTTATGGATACATAGTTGTGTAAACTTCTTGCTTCTGGTCAATTTTCTGCATGTCATTCTACCTCAGGATTCAGCGATCGTAGGACACAATGTATTTTATATGGATACATAGATGTGTAAACTTCTTGCTTCTGGTCAATTTTCTGCATGTCATTCTACCTCGGGATTCAGCGATCGTAGGACACAATGTATTTTATATGGATACATAGATGTGTAAACTTCTTGCGTCTGGTCAATTTTCCGTATGTCATTCTACCTCGGGATTCAGCGATCGTAGGACACAATGTATTTTATGGATACATAGTTGTGTGATAACGAACTTGGTATAATGCATCACAGAGATACATTAAACTCCCTATTGCCAGAGCATGGCTCAAATTTTTCGCACTCTGAGTTTCAGTTACATGTACTATACAAAAGTAGGGGGTCCCGTGTGGCCCATTTGAGGTTCCTTGTTCGATCCTCACCGTAGGCACAGAGGTTTTCGAGAGAATGTTGAGAGACATGGCCTTCTCCTGATGAAACCCAGATGATGCATGGCTCAGCTGGTCGGTCTTGTTTTTAAAGAAGAAGAAGAAAATGAGGGAAAATATGAAAATGTTGGTTACTTACATTTCTACTTTTCCATCAATGTTTTCAAAAGCCCTTTTCTTTGGCTTGCACAATACTAATTCGTTTGTTGATGGCTTAAACCCGGACTTACCAGTAAACAACGCTGCTAAAGATGATACAGGATACAATGTGGAAAGGTAAAACATGGACTGTATATGCCAACAAGAACGTCACCGTACCATACAGACCGTCCCGGTTTTCCCGATAGTACAGATCTCGTAAGCATGGAACTGAAACATGAATGAATGAATTAATTAATTAATTAATGTGTTCCATACGATCGTAAAGGGAGCCACAGGACTTATTACTGAATAAATGTATCTCCGCAATAAAACGTAACTTAACCCTCTCGATTCTGGTACTACTGCATAAAAATGACTGCATACAAATGTACTTTACACTTTTGTAACGTTTGCGTCAAACATGGCCGGGCAACCGTTTTGGGTTTTAACTATCGTCTTTAAAGTTTCATTTCACTAATTTAGCAGGATAAGGGTTAGAAACAAAAACCTAGATCTATCATCCACTTACATAACGCCACAGAGTTGATGATTCCCATAAATGGTGGCACTGTACTGGACTGGTACAGCAGCCCGATCCGGTCTTGAACACTAGACTGTGTGTGTTTGAGACGTCCAAGAAACAGTAGAATAAAAAACATAAACAACGGCAGGAGAAATATTCTCGCAAAATAGTCCTTCCGGTCTCGGAATAGGTTCTTGGTCATTCGGCTGTAGAATAGAATCATGAATACATGAACATAAATATTAAGTTTCGCGTTAAGGGCATTTCACAACTCTTTTTTAAAAGTATTTCAGTTAAACATCGGCATCATTGCGGCTAAAATCTATTAAAGTGTTACAAAATTGACGACATGGGGGGCGGGGGTTAATCCGTTGATATCAAAACATTTTTGTTCTAACAAAGAAATGCGAAATGTTTTCACGTAACAAGAATTTTATCAAAAAGGATGAAAAGACAATATATAGGGGTCTTTAAAAATGAAATTATTGAAACAATTGCGTAAAGTGAGAATTAACATTAAGAGGTAGTTTGTGAATATTAGTAAAAATTCGCCATCTTAATTTGCGTTTTAGTTAGCAGCACAACGATTTCTCGGTTTCTGAGAAGTATGGTAGATATCACAGCTTTAAACTATGACTAACTTTTGGACATATTCTGTATTCTGTACTCTGCTTATCTCTGAAATTTGGTACACAGACATACGAGTCAAGGAGCTTATAAGACGAAAAGGAATACCTTAGTACTGTCATAAAAACTCTTCCATATGAGGGCGCTCGTGTATATCTATACACATCCGCCATATTCACGGATCTGCTCATTGTGCTACACGTCATCGATTCCTGTGTAGTCTGGTAGATCTCGGAACTTTTAAACGCTTCCACTAACTTTTGAACACGTTCTGTACTCTCCTTTTCTCTTTGTCGGTCTCTCCTGTCAATACTGGCTACGTCAACTACAGGGGTAAGCATATGTAATGTACTATGTTACTACTATTTGGTTTAAGTGGTGCAGCTTTCGACAGTTTTCGTCATACGGCGACAACTCACTTATGCATGTCTTTCCTTGGTTTCATTTGTAATACGCTGGGAATCTGTTGTGCCTTTCCCGTGAGAATTCCCTTTTGACCATCTCTGCCAGCTCAATCGTGATTTTGAATAGGATCAAATGCCATAAGCACAGAACCTCGCAGGATTCATGCTACTATTTTAGGCTTTATATATACCCACAGCACTGATCAATAAATTTACTTAAGTTTTAGCAAACTCCCGTTGTTAACTATAATGAAAGAACTTAGTTTAGTTACTTGACATTTTATGGATCCTGTGTTATAAAGGCGCTTATTTTTAACAAACTTTCCTGATGATAAGCTAATTTATATTTAGACAAAAAGTCGTCGAAACATTGTACTTGTTTATTGCCTAATCCATTATTCCTTGGAGTGGAGTGTAGACCGCGCACAGACAGACATTAACGTTTAGGGTAGAAATGTTTAGTTTGCGTTCTAACCTTCACGGTGCTATGTTGGACTCAATGTCCTTTGCGGACAGTATCGACCAAGATCATACCGCATAGAACGTGCCGTATGATCTTGGATACGTGCTATCCGAAACGGCGAGATTTTCTCGGTAAAGAGAACTTTGAAATCAAATTTGGGATTCAAAATTGTCTTGAAATTTCCATTCATTTTTTATCAGGTTAAATGGTGAAAATACGAGAAATAGAAGTGTAACAAATACTTTACCGTATCTATCAAGTGGGTTTGAGTAGCGATCGCAGGGATAACCCATGTCGGTAAAATAGCTGATCATTGACGGACCACTCCCAAAATACACAACCTCGCCTCTCGACATAATTCCGATCTTGTCAAACATGCCAAATATATCGGAGCTGGGTTGGTGAATAGTTAGTAGAACAATTTTCCCTCGACGAGCAAGATCACGTAGGTTGGAAACGAGGTAACGGGCGGTATAGCTGTCCAAGCCGGAAGTCGGCTCGTCCAATAGAATTATGTCTGGTAGAAAAGAGGAAATGACGTAGTGTCAAACACCTCATCTAAGAGCTCTAAAGCACGAAGTAATAGTTAACTTGATTAAAACCTCTAATTTTAATGTATATGCATCGGCGTATCAACATTTGTAATATTTTGGTTTTTTCTTTTTTTTTTCACGTGCGTAAAAAGGCATTTTAGTGTGTAAAAAGAAAATAAGTTTAGATGGGGCAGAATACTAGCCTAAAATGACTGGGGCGCATTAATTTAGACGGACAAGCTAAGAGTAAAACGATGGACCAACTTGGATCTTTGTTCCATATAATTTGTTAACCACCCTCTTCCACCAGAGAATTCAAGACTAATACTCATGAGTTAAAACAGTTTCTTGAACTACCCACACCTTCAACCGATCGATGCAAGGACAAATGGGCTTATATCAAAAAGGACGCAGTCTACACCAAACATTTGACCTACCTGGATCTTTGAGAAGCTGTATTGCTATAGTAACCCTTCTCTGTTCCCCACCTGAGATTCCGCGGATAATACTACTACCAATTCTTGAATCTGCTACATCCTTGAGGCCCATTTCTTGTATCACTTGAGATACCTTTAAAAAGAGACAGAAACTGATCCATATTTGTTGTTTCGTCAAGTCAGTAAACCTTGCAGACGACTTTTCATGCATTTCAGTTCTCTGAAGTCTTCTGACAAAAGGAGACGTTTCTGTTTGAGAACCCTTCAAAAAGTTCAGTCACTTATGAACTCCCATATTCTAACCCCATTTTTTTTTATAGACTCCACTGTTACTGGAATGGTGTATCCTCTATCTAGTTTAATAACAATATGCGTTAATTTTACTAGTACGAACTGCTTTTACAGTGTTTGGAAGCTATTTCAGTAAGCAGTCATATACGCTAACTAGTTTACTTGTCACGTGGGCCAAAAGACTAAAATTCGTAGCTAGGGCTATATCAAATGCCGCACTATGCTTGGTATAGATTCAAATTGATATTTAATGAATTGTGTGGTATATGGACCTCAGGCCATAAATGCGCACGGTTTTCAGTTACATTAAGGATTTAAGAGCTTTGAAATTATCTGTAGAATGTGATACTAGTTCTTTTTCCATAATGTTTTCAAAAGTCTTCTTCATCAAGGACGTTAAAACTCGGTATTTTGTGGTAAAGGGTTAGATGCGCCTAGGAAGTCTTGTAAGGATACAGCCCGGGATCTGGGGAGAAAAGAAAATGAATGACCTTTATCTTTATATCTCGCTCTTTCGTTTCTCCAGGCAACTTAAGTCTTGCTGTGTACGTAAGAGTCTCTCTAACTGTAAGATTTGGTAAGAGTCGATCTGCCTGCATCACGTAGGTAGCTCTCTGTTGAATTAGGTCACGTGTCCGTTCCACATTGTTGAAATACACGTGACCACGTACGTCACCGGAAGTTCGACAGGTTATGACGTCAAGGAGAGATGTTTTGCCGGAGCCTGAAGCACGCAAATATTGAATTTAACTTACAAGTGACTGTAGATCAATGTTGTTTTCTGGATATGAAAAAAATCAACATAAATCGAAACGAATACAAAGTCAGCTTTCACATGTTTGTACGTGTTGGTACTATGAACTGCAATCTGACTAACAGGTTGGTTACCTCCCCTGATACAGCTGAATCCGTATCTGACGACAGCAATAAAGGTCAGAAGCCGTCAGCTTTCAAAGCGTCTTCTGATAAATCGGTATTTCCAAATATTACTTTTTTATTGCTCAGCGAATCAGAGAAGTCGTTATGAAAGTTGTTCGGTTCATCCTTCAAAATGGCGGACAGGAGTTGCAATATGGAGCTGATATGAAGATCACTTACAAAGTTGCAAGTAAAATGTTTTATATTATGTGTATGAAAGATCTGCGATTCACATTCTGTAAACAATTCATACTCTGTGAAAAGGGGGCTCAATGCACCTTCAAAAAGTATCGACCCAGGTCAGTCTGCGCGGCCTGCGCAGACTGACCTGGGTCGAAACTTTTGCTACTGGTCATTTTTCTGCATGTCAGAGGACCAGTGTACCTGGTGATTTAATCGGTTGCTGTACAAAAAGTGTGTGTGGTTTTTTTTTTTATCCATAGTTATATGATGACGTGCGTGGTATCATGCATCACGGAGATGCATTAAAGCCCATTTTGCCAATACATGGCTCATATTTTTTAAAACTTGACCGGATAAATCTCCGTCGTAAACTGACCCCTGAGAAGATTAAGCCTCAGATATTGCAGATCTGTTTAAACAGTTTGATACTTGTTTATCTGCTTTCTCAAGTGGTCAAAAAGTCACAGGACGACGGGACGGTTAATTCTTTACCAAAGGACAGGGTTTTAGACTTACCCAAATTGACAGCATTTGCAAACGACAATTGAAAAGTGTGTCAAATGATCCAATTTCTGTTTAAAAGGCTAGAAAACATTATGGGAATGGGAGAGAATGTTGATTACCAACATTTTCTCCTTTCCCATTCTGTTTTCAAAAGCCTTTTACTTCGGAATCAAGGTTAAAAACAAGAAATTGTTTAAAAAGGTGACCTACCGCTCTAGAGCAAAGCTTCATTACATGGGGAGTGGTATTGAGGAGGGGGTGGGGATGGAGGCCTAATTAACATGAATCCACGAACCCACAACAGTTCGATCAGTTAGGCCAAGTCATGAGCTATAGCTCAATGACAGCAAATCTTGGAACACTTACGGGTGCGGGTTCGAGCCCCACGGCTGGCAAACTAAAAATACTGATAGTCTTTCAGACGAGACGTTTAACCTAGGTCCCGTGTGACAGCGCTCTACACCGGGCACGCTATTTTAAGAACCAGACGTAACTGTATTATTCTGCTGTATTTGATGTGTTGTTCTGAAAAAAAAGGGTAGTTATGCGATAAAATGATCTTCCTCTGTTACTCCATGTTTGTCCAGTCTGAGCTTTACTTACACTGTCTTCAAAATAGCCTATGCCCTTACTATGCTGCTCTCTCTGCGAATTTAATGCTACTGCTGATGATGATGATGCTGCTGCTGCTACTGCTGATGATGATGATTATTATTATTACTATTATTAGTATTACTATTATTATTATTTTTATCTTAAAAGAAGAGAAACTGTCGATTGAAACTTGTGTTCTTCTAACGTCATATCTCTTATGTCCAAATAACTGGTGAAACAAAACCTACCCGAATTACCCAAAATGGCATTGAGTTCACCGGACTTTAATTGAAGCGATACTTCATGTAGAACCTTCTTTTCCTTCCTCTGTCTAAAACACGCCCCTCTCCACCATGGCCCCACCCACTCATGCACAACGTAGTCAACATTAATGATGCTCAGAGTCGATGGCGCAGGTTCCGTGGCGGCAGGCGGAGTAATACTATTGTAGTCATTCTTCTGGTCCAAATTCATTGTAAAACGTCTTTAATTTTTGCGTAAATAGTCCAAAATTTTCCACATATTTTACGTTTTAGACAACACATTAACCCAGACGAGTGAAATAATGTGTATATATGTTTACAAAGTACACCGGTTCAAAATTCGTAGATAACCTCTTTTTATCACGCTACACGCCACAGACGACTTTATCACTTTGCACAGCAGACGACTTTAACTGAAATAACAAAAAATTATGAACCCTTTACCACACAGTCCTGAGTTTCAAGAGCCCTGACGGAGAAAACTTTGAAAACATGGTTGAAAAAGGAGAAAATGCTGGTAATAAGCATTTTCTTCTTTTCCCAGAATGTTTTCTACTTTATTAAAAACAAAGTCTATCGTTTGAATCAAATCTAAAGTGTCGTCTGCAAATGCTTTTATCGACCCTGAAAAAAAGGCTTTTGAAAACATTTTTGGAAAAGGAGAAAATGCTGCATTTTCTCCTTTTCCCACAATGTTTTCTACCTTATCAAAGACAAAATCTATCATTTGACCCAAATCTAAAATGTCGTCTGCAAATGCTTCCGATTTCGACCAGTCTTAAATTTTGTCGTTTGGAAAAGACTTACGCACCGGTCCTACCAGCATACTGGCTGCTTTTTGACATAAAGACAAATCTGTGTTTAATGACGATAGAGAGATGAATCCTTTACCACACAATCACGAGTGATAAGAAACCTAAAGAAGAAAGGCTTATGAAAACATTATGGGAAAAGGAGAAAATGCTCCCTCACGGAGTCTGGATTCGTATACACTTAACTCACTTTATAGGCTACCAAACGCCAAGATTTTAGCTTGGTCCAAATTCAAATCGTCCACGACAAATCAAATGGCAATTAAGTAAGGTAGAAAACATTGTAGCAAAAAGGAGAAAATGCTTGTTACCAACATTTTCTCTTTTTCAAAATTTTTCAAAGCCTTCTATTTCAGGGTCGTTAAAACTGGGAATTGTATGGTAAAAATTTATTCAATCCCTGAGAAGGTTTTTGAAACATTGTAGGAAAAGGGAAAATCTACATAAGGCGATTTGTAGGCCCTATGCGTAAACAGGTACACAATAAATTGAAAACAAAATGCTTGAAGATCAAGAGGAAGCCCTGTGGTATTTGTGTATTCCAAAACAGTGTTTTATCATAGATAAATGTGATGCACCGAAGTCGACATTTATATATGACAGTCAAAAACACAAAATGGCTGATTTAACCGTTTACGACAAAATCTCGAGTTTGAACGATCCTTAGGGAGATGGTCTTGAAAAACATTGTGGAAAAAGGGAGAAAATGCTGGTAACCAGCATTCGTTTCTTTCTCCACAATATTTTATCTTACCAGCATATTCTCCTTTTCCCACAATGTTTTTAAGTCTATTCCCTAAAAATAGCTGAAACACAGGAGAGAGTCAAAGCTGACAATGTAGATTAAGATCAGGTTACAACTTGTTCTGTCTGATCTTTGGTGTATTTGGTCCGATTAGTTAGTTAGATATTCTGGTGGAATCGTCCTTAAAGTTATGACAACTAGAATTGAGCCGTGCTCTGGCAAAAAGGGGCTTAATGCATCTCCGTAATCCATCATACCAAGAAAGCCATCACATACTTATGGATCCATAATAGCCACTTTTTTTAACAACCGACTCAATCATGAGGTAGACTGATCCTTTGACATGCAGAAAATCGACCAATAGCGAAAAGTTTCGGCCCAGGTCAGCCTGCGCGGACTGCGCAGGCTGACCTGGGTCGAAACTTTTCGCAGATGCATTAAGCCCCCTTTTCACAGAGCGCGGCTCAATTGTTTTTTACTGAATATATGTAGCACCCTTGGAGTTGAGCTACTATCATGCAGTTTTCACATGTGATACGGCCATGTTTGTTTGGTGATCAAAGTTATTTTTAGGGGCATCCACGAATATTAAACCTTTACCAGACGACAATACTCTAGACTTGTCCAATTTGAAAGCATTTGAAGACTACATATTAAACGTGGCTAAAGTATTGAAGGCGGGAAAGCATTTTGGAAAAAGGAGAAAATCCTGGTTACTGTTTTGACGACCCAGAGGAAGAATGGTTTTGAAAACATTATGGAAAAAGGAGAAATTGCTGTCTGATGTATGGTTTTGTGTGTAATATGTCTCTTTGTCTTTCTAGTGTCTTTGCCTCCTGTCTGAAAGAATCCGACAAAACAAAATCGGTTGACGAAACAAATAACCGGAAAAATAAGCATGGACAGACGGACAGAGATCAGAAAGAGTAAGAGAAAACAACACACAAAAGAAGACAGACAGATAGATATGACCAGGGAGCAGACAGACAGACAGATATGACCAGGGAGCAGACAGACAGACAGGACAATCAGACCGACTGACAGACAGACTAACAGACAGACTGACAGAGAAGACAAACACAGCTAGAAGGCCAGCAGACGGACAGACATACAACAAACAAAGCTAGACATCAGTCAGTCAGACAACCAAGACAGACAGACACGGCCAGACGGCCAACAGACGGAAAGATATACAACACACTAGACATCAGACAGACAATTAAATTGAACATTATCACATGCGACGATGTTGTATAATAACTAGACTTTTAACTTTGTCCCGATAACAGTAAGTTAGATCCTTACAGCTCAAGTTTAATCCTTCAGGCTGCCAGGCGAGAATCAGTATTCTTTAGCAGACAGTGTAGATCAAGATCAGAATACATAGAATGTGCAGTCTGATCTTGGATATTCACTGGCCTGTATGGTGAGATTTTTCTGCGAACTTCGAAATCGCCATGGTTTTAACGGTAATTTACCATTGGCCGAAAAGTTTTACTATAGTTTAGCAGTTTAAACCTGTATCAAACAATCCTTTGGCAAGCAATGCTTTAACGAACCTGAGTAATAAGGCTTTTGAAAACGTCGGAGAATGAGGAAGCGCTAGTAGCCAGAGAGGGTGATTGCTTCCTGGGAAAGCGTCGGACAGAATTTTTGCTCCGGACTGCTGCGTTCAGTCTTCAAACCGTCGTGTTTGAGGTCATGTGCGTTACACTCTGGGCCACCAGGGACGTCTGTTTGAAGGATTGCTTTGTCAATCTAAAATGTCACGTGTTACATAAACACGTTATCATTAAAGTTATCATAGTCCTTTACAACACAATCCCGAATTTTAACGGCTCTGAAGGGAATGGCTTTTGAAAACATCATGGCGAAAATAAGAAAATGCTGGTAACCAGCATTTTCTAATTTTCCCCACAATGTTTTCTACCCTTTCAGAGACAAACTCGTTAATTTGTGCCACATTTATTTTGGCGTCTGCAATTGCTTTCATTTCAAAAAAATTTTGTCGTCCGGTCAACCGTCAATCAATGTTTTGCTATCCGAACTAAGTGTCTCAACTGCTTAACCCTTTACCACACAAAGACGACTTTTGACACCCCTGATAGAGAAGGCTTTTGAAAACATTGTGGGAAAAGGAGAAAATGCTGGTAACCAGCATTTTCTCCTTTTCCCACAATGTTTTCTACCCTATCAGAGAAAATTTATTTCATATGATCCACATTGAAACGTCCTCTGCAAATGCTTTCAATTAGGACAGGTCTAAAATTGGTCGTGTGGTAAAGGGTTAAACGTTCACCAGATGACAATATTGTAGACTGGTCGAGGTTTAAAAGATGTGCAGAAGACCCTTGTAAAAGCCATTGTGAATAAGGGCCCTTCCGTGTGGTAGATTATGTTCCTTTATGCAAGGGGTGGTAATCAGGGGAAGTAACTCAAAAAAGATTCGATGGAATTTTGTGCCCTCAACACATCTGGGAACACTTGAGCTAGAGCCTTCCAAAAAAAAAAAAGGTATGCCTCGAAGAATTTTTTCAATATTTATTTCTTTATTGGCAATTTATGCAAAAATTCGGCAATGCTATGGTATATAGATATGATTTATTTTTGCCAACCGTTAGGATTGTCCGTAAAAATATGCAGGGTTTGAATATATTTTTTCCACAAATTTAAAGCACCGATCTAAAAATTCACCAATTTTTGTCAACACGGAGGCCACGATTTTTCATTTTCCTTCTATAGCCTTCAGACCCCCCCCCTCCGAAACAGTCTCCCTGATAAAAAGAAGCAAGAAAAAAGATAAATAGGGCCCAAGCACAAAGTTATCGACGGAGTTTTCGTTCCGAGAGAATATTGACAAAATTACAGTCCGAGTTTGGGCCCGAGACAGGGAGATAACTTGCCGTCGTATAAAGTTAAATAATATCTATACACGATAGCATTGCTGGATTTTTCTATAAAATGCCAATAAAGAAACATATCGATAAAACTCCTCGAGACATACATTTGTTTACTATTTTTCTGTCGAAGGCTCTAGCGCGCGAGTTCCCGGATGTTGTTGAGGGCACAAAATTCCGTTGACACTTTTTGAGCTAGTTCCCCTGATTACCATCCGTGTTTATATGGACAAAGGCACAAAATAGTTCCCCAAAAAATAACAGAGTTACACTCAGTTTCCACAGAAATCATCAAATCAACACCAGAAACACATTTTAGACCTATCCTTCCATATTTTCTGATAAAACAGTGCAGCGAAGGTACTTGCTGTCAAATTTTCAGATGGGACTACTTTCGACTCAGAAGCAGTCGGCGGTGCTGCAACAGTATAAGAGCATAATTATACTACTGTGTCCCTGTCATAATGGATACATATGGGAAAAATACATTTGTGTTTTAGTATCGTTTATTCAAAACAAAAATCAAAATCAACAACAAAACGATATTTGGCAGAAAAAAAGTCAATGAAAATAAGAAACACTAATAAGCAATCAAAAAGTAATCTTCAACAATCGTTTTTCCCTTTTATTATATATCTGAACATTTTCCCGCTCAAATACATGCATCGCAAGCGGATGAAATAACACATGCGACAGAAAAAAATATCCGTATTTACATACTGTCAAATACGATTCCAAACATGGTATGATGACGTAACTCGCGCACGTACTAAGAAAACATTGATTTACAATTCGATTTGTCGAAATGTTACGCTATAATATTCAATCGCCAATAACAAAAACAGAGCTACCACCCTAAACATCATTAATTGTCTCATTTTGTTCACGGTTTTCGAATAAAATAACAGTTATCGCAAAAATTTATAATTGAAAGGTCCAGGTATGTAATAAAAAGAATATTATGCTGTAATAACTTACCTGGTGCTCGTACTTACTTTTCGATGCGTAAGCAAATTTTGACATCTCGCTCGATCCTCCGGTCTCGCCCGATATCAAATTTTATCACGCTGCTCGAATCAAATACAAGCAGCAGGAAATTTACAACATACGGAATAATTTCCTGGTCGCACAATATAATATTTACGAAATGAAAACGATAAGTGACATAGTCGAAAGCACTCACAAAATCTTGATGTGTGTATAATTAATTATTATATTCTTTTCAGTGAATTACTGGGATTTCACAGTGAATAACACCACGAAGTGATGATAAATATGGTATCATCACTAGTGACGATATAGTTTTAGAATGTTTGCCGGAAGTACTTTTTTTCTATATTGCTCATATTGTACCATTCTTGATAATTATAAGAATAAAAAAAGGGTGAATTGGGAATATAATAAATAGGATAATCAACTGATTGTCCTTAGGACTCGTTTTAAAACCGCATCACACCCCATTCTAGTGACAGATTTTAATATAATTCATAATATAATTCAGAAGACTATACTGTAATCTTTCCATCATTTACCGCAAAACATGTAAAATAGAGCTTTCGTTTAACCCTTTACCAGACAATCCCAAATTTTAACGACATTGAAAAAGAAGGTTTATGAAAACATTGTGGGAAAAGTAGAAAATGCTGGTAACCGGCATTTTCTACTTTTCCAACAATGTTTTCTATCCTTTAAAGACAATTTTCACCATTTGAACCCAATCTAATTTGTCGCATGTAAATGCTCTGGATTTGAAAACGTCCCAAATTTTGTCGTCTGGTAAAGTGTTAAAAAACAAAACGAGCAGATGGGATTTTACAAATCAATGATAATCACGTCAAATCAGTTTGTTTTAAACGTCATACAGACGGAGTTCAATTAATTTGTTTAAGTTTATTCCTTGACATCTATAGACCCTTAAAAACGCCTTTCAATACGTTCGTTGCATTTGCGACCAGTGTAGATCAATATCAGACAGCACAAAATTTAATAATAAGCTCTTCCCGTGTGATTGGCGGCTGTTTCATTACAGACTTTATTGCATACACAAGTACACAAAATAAATTACACATAAACATGGATTAACAGGAAAAAATACTGATTAAGATTTTTGATTTATCTTATTAATCTCTTCAACTACAATCATCTCGTCTTCTACAGTACAGATCAAGATCAGACTGCAGAGAACATGCAGTTTGATCTTGTATCTACATTGTTCACTCCTTTACCAAAAACATATTGCGGGAAAAGGAGAAAATGCTGGTTACCAGCATTTTCACCTTTTTCCACAATTTCTTTTTTCAGTGCCTCCATTTCTCTTGTCGTCAGAACAGGGGACCATTCGGTATCGGGTCAAGAGATATGGTTCCAATTTTTCCCCCACCCTTAAAAATATTAACTACGCCCATGTTGTAAAATCATCACAGATAAAAAAAACTTGTGTATTTCAGTGCAAGTCCGGCACGCCTCTCAGTTTAAAGACAACAATGACACATATAAAAGTTGCTGAGGTGAACCCAGCCACTGCCCAGAAATTTCGAGTCATATTTTCAACGGCCTCGGGATAAAACCTGTTCATATACTCGTCACCATTCGGAAAACAATATGTATCTGAAAACAAAAGAAATACCTGTTAATTGATTGAATGGTATTTTACGCCGCTTTCAACATTATTTCAGTCATATCAAGGCAACAGCTCGCTTATTCATATATGTCCTGGGTTCCACCAGAACTCGGCTGGGGCTCTGATGTGTCTTGCCAAAGGACAAAAAAGCTGTTAAGGTTTCCAAGAAGTAGTCGTCAAAATAGATTGACTTAAGAAATAACTATTTTGTTTCACATAGACGTACATGTAAAATAAATCGGTTTAAACTTTTTAAACTAATAAAACATTAATTTTGCAAACATACAGAGTTTCATAATTCTTTAATCTAACGCATTAAGTCCTTACAAAACAATAAAATTGTAGACCAAACTGGAAGCATTTGCAGACGAAAAAATGAAGAACGCTGAAATAATGGGAACTGTCAATGAAAGTGAAGAAAACCTTGCAGGAAAGGTTTCATTGAAGGTTTTCAAAAGGCTATTTTATCAGGGTCGTTAAAAGTCGGTATTGTGTGGTAATGCGTTAAAATAATTTTATGTTGGTGTAACTTGATTTTGCTTTAAGGTAGTGGACCCGTAATAGAAAACAGCTATTTCCACTATAATATTATCCTACAAAATTTGCTATGATTAAAAATGAGTATTATTGTACTACTTTAACCGAGCCACTTTTTCCTTTTTTTCCTTCTTAGAATTATCATTTATAAAGCTAAAACCACCATATTCTCATTACAAAGGGAGATAATAATTACCTCCCTTTTCTAGAAACTATAAAAAGTATCAACAAATAACTTCAAGATAGACATCAAAGGAATTTCTGGTCGGTTAAAAATGTGCAAAAGTATAAATCCTTATTTATCAACTGTCAAGAAATTTTATTCCATGTTGCACTAGAAGCGTTAGGGGTCTACTACCTTAATTTTGATTTCAATCCAGTACGAGAAGATTGCTATCCAAATTTTTATTAACCACTAAAACTACGGATGACACCCCACCACACACACAAACATGCACTCATACATATATCTAAGAATGCGGTAAAATAGAATGAGGGCTAGAAAAGAGGTCATTATGCTCTTTGGTATTTCTCTTTATTTAACTCTTTACCAAACAACCCCTGGTTTTTACGACCCCGACGAAGACGCCTACTGAAAACACTGTGGGAAAAGGAGAAAATGCTGGTAACCAGCATTTTCTCCTTTTCCCACAATGTTTTCTACTCTTCCAAAGTCAAGTTTCCATTTTTGAGTCACATTTATTTTGTCGTCTGCAAATGCTTTCAATTTGGACCAGACTAAGATTTTGTCGTTTGGTAAAGGATTAAAACTGTTTCACAGTCATTTAATATCGCGAATAAAAATTAATTAAGCCATGCTCTGGCAAAAAGGGGCTTAATGCATCTCCGTGATACATGAAACCAAGCCAGCCATTACATGATTATGGAGCCATAAAGTCCATTTTGTCTAACAACCTACTGAATCAAGTGGTAAAGTGGTCCTTTGACATGCAGGAAATTAACCAATAGCTAACAGTTTCGGTTCAGGTCAGCCTGCGTGGACTGCGCAGGCTGACCTGATCGATACTTTTTGCAGATACATTGAGCCCCCCATTCACAGAGCATGACTCATTTAGATAAATTTTCACAGTAGAATGTTGGTGAAGAAGACCTTTAGTGTAAATGTGTACTTACCGTTCCGACTACATGTCAGTTTTAGATTATGAAATTCGTTCGCTGCCAGTATTTCTCCCGCATATTTATAAATATTTCCCCAGGAAATCCACTGGAACAATGGTAACATGCTACCAAGCTTTCTAGAAATGGAAACAAATGTAGTAAACATTGACGATGATATCTTTATCCTGGTATACAGAGACTTGATTGGTTTCTTGCTGTACATGGTGGTATAGAGCACCGCCAGACTTTGTTTTATTTTACTGTAATTACTTTCATTATTACTGTTCTTTCTGGCAAAAATGTATGTTCATCAAGACTGAAAATGCTCAAAATAGCATTTTTTTAAAGTTATTTTTTATTTATTGCCAGTACAATGTTACATCAAGACACTGACGGCCGGCGGTTAAATAAAGCATGCATTTTGGTTCTGAATACCGATCTATACTGTAAGTGAAATATGCGAAAGGTTCTGGAATGAATGTGCTGAAACTGTTAAAATATCCCATATCACGGCCTACTGAATATGCTTACTAGCACAACCGCACTGAAATTCATATAAGTCCGTAATTGTTGATATATTTTGCACATTTTTTTCATTCTTTTTCATTTTTAACATTATCTTATTTTGTTTTCAATAAAATGTTAAGAAGGAAAAAAAATTGTGAGTGTTTGTATTTTTCTTTTTATGGTATTTCATTGCTAAATTCATAACTAAACAAGCTAAATTAAAAAAAAAAACAATTAGATCTATATCTCAAAGAGCCCACATGAAATACGTTTACAATTTTCGTAGGAAAAGTATCAGTTGCTAGTAAAAAGTCCCTGCACCTTTCTGGACCTTATTGTTTTCAATGTCTGTCTCGTTCGTAGATGTTTAAGCTTGTATTCGTCTCTGAAGAGACTAATCAGGTACAAACAGAAACAAACTTTAAGAATCCTGACGCCATCAAGCCCGAGGCAGAGAGAATGATACCGTAAGTACTGTTCGCCAGGGCAGGATTCATAAACGCACCCGTGACTAGTACCGCCATTATTTCACCAAACAGATGTAAGAAGAAAACTAGGACAGCGTATCTGATAAAGTTTATTCATGTATTAGTCTTGTAAGAGTCTGATCAAGTACATGGAGGAAGTTACCTTAAAAACCCTGACGCCATTAAGCCCGACGCCGACAGAATGATACCGGAAGTACTATTCGCCAGGGCAGGATTCATAAAAGCACCCATGACTAGTACCGCCATTATTTCACCGAACAGGTGCAAGAAGAAAACCAGGACAGCGTATCTGATAAAGTTTTCTGTTTCCGGCGTCAAACCTGTCACCCTGAAAATATATTTCACAGTTTCTGTTTACATACAGTACGTTTTCTTGGTTGTATGAGTGCCAAGTTGATACACGCAAAAATGTCAGCTGTTGATACTTAACTTTGTAGCAAACAATCTCGAGGTTTCACAATCCGGGGGGGGGGGGGACTCTTGAAAACATTGTTGGAAAGAAGAAAAAGCCGGCAACCAGGTCTAAATTTTAGTCGTCCAGTAAGCGGTTTAGTTATGTCAACAGATATATATCCCAGATATGACTGTAACCGAAAAGTAGTTAAAACTGTAAAACTGAAATGGTTTTGATTTTACTGGAAACTTTACCTAGCATTTAATAACTTGATAACATCCCGTCTAACACTTCTAAAACGTAACTATATAGGTTTTGAAAAGCGGTCTATATTAGTAGGAGTATATTTATAATCTCACCTACTGAATTTGTATGACGTTTTTCGAGAATATTAACTTATCAATAAACCATATCAGATAAACTTACCAATAAACCACGCTACTGAAGATTGCAGAACTGAATATCAAGAATGGAATGATATGTAACACATATGCAATAAGGAATGTTGTAGCCGAGTACAGTCCGTCCCGACCCTCACGGTAATACAGATCACGAACAGGGGGAACTGTAAACATATAACAAGACAATGTAACTCATCTTCGATATAAGATTGTCAGTTTTGAAATACAGATATAATTTTATAGCATCTTTGTATAAAAGTAATCATGTCCGCATAGGCACACTTCTAATAAGTCAAACCTTGGCAAGCATTATGCTGATGAAATATGCATGATTTGAAATATGTTGGAACAAGATTAAAATATCTATTGCACCATTCACAGTAATATGTTGTTTAAGATTGACTTCAAAACTATCCATTCGTACATTCTTTCCAGTCTGATCTTCGTCTAAACTATCAACTGAAACAACTGAAGATTTGCACTATGCTTTAACCCATTACCAGACAATCTCGTGTTATCACGACCCCTGGGATTAAGCCTTTTGAAAACATAATTGGAAAAAAAAATATGCTTGTACCCTGCATCCTCTCATTTTCCCACAATGTTTTCCACCTTTTCACAAACAAACCCTTTAATCTTAGCCACATTCAGTTTGTTGTCTGCAAATGCTTTCAGTTTGGAAAAGTCTAAAATTTTGTCAACTGGTAAAGAATAAAATGTTAAAATATAACGAGTGAATAACATCTAAATGCATTTAAAGGTAGCTATCGAGATTTTTATAAACTCACAAAACTTAGGAAAACGATTTAGCACTAAATTAAGTAGGGTGATGACTGGCAAATCATCAATAAAGAAGAAAGACAAAAGTAAGATTAAAATAATGTTCAGTAGTATTTCCTTAACAGGCGTCGTAACCTCTTCAGGTATTTTTAGAATTCACATCAGAGTTTCGCAGACACTTGCCACAAGGTCAATATAAAGCGTCGCTTTTTAGGATTCAAATCAGTATAATGACGTCATATCTGATGTAATAAGAATAGACTGAGTTACCAAATGCAAAACGGCCATCCTTTTATTTAACCCTTAGGCTGCTAAACGCGACTCACTGATCTTTTGCGAATAACCTAGATCAAGATCAGACTGCACAGAACGTGCAGTCTGATCTCGGATCTACGCTGTCCGAGAAGAAGATATCTTTCCTCTAAAAAAAAAAAAACTTTCAAACCGCAATACTCGGTTTTTTAATATCGGCTTGAAAGTTGCATTTCTTTCATTTAGCAGGATAAGGGTTAAACGCCAATAATTGCACCTTTTCACTGAATGTAACCATACATTTTATGCGATTGCAAAAAAAAAATATATATATTGAGTAGTAGTCTATTTAAGGAATGAAGAGATTTTTTTTTTGGTTTTCATGGAGGTATGAAAAAAAACCCTAATCACTCTTGTATGAAACCGCTTCGCGTTTTCATACAATGTAATTAGGTTTTTTTTTTTTTCATACCTCCATGAAAACAAAAGAAATTCTCTTCATTCCTTATAATTCAATATCACAGACAACAAATATGCACTTAAATAATACTAGATCTAACAGCTCTTTTTTTGAAAATCCAGCATTGCGTATTTATTTACTGTCCTTTTCATTGATATTTCATAGCGCGGTAAAACTGCTCCTTCATGACGTAAAAATGACGTAATTCATGACGTCATTATAGTATTGAACATTTGCAGATTGAGTGGATTTATTATTAGAAGTTCAATACGCTAGAATTAAGTTGAAAATAAGATTGTTTAAACCCAGCAGAGTAACAATGAGTTTTCAGCTCTCTCTTTGAATTAAATACTGTTGGATTTTTTTTTTTTTTTTCAGTATTCAGAAAAAATAAATTCAGCTAGAGTCTAGCAATTTGAACTTCGGACTCGCTATAAAATCAGAACGAAAAACATTACGAAATCTCGTATACATGTTTGTTTACATTAGTTTGACTGCAAAAGTAGTTCCGGCACTGCTGATGTTTTTTTTTCATGGAGATATGAAAAATTTTTTTCGGCCAATCAGAACTCGCCAATGTTCATGAAAAAAACTAATATTGAATTATTTCTCGATATTTCGCAAGAAATTTTGATTTACGACATTAACACTAAATTGCTCCCTTTAAAGATATATCCTTACAGTTAGAAAAAAAAACGCTTTTGAAAATTGAAATTGTGTACAATGGCTCTCCTGTGTAAGCATAGATACGTTACCAATACATGTATATACGATGTTAGGGATAGAAAAACACTAAGGGTGTGTCCTCATTAAAAACCTGAAACTACAACAGCGATTGCTTTGAAGGCCTCCAAAATAAGAAATATATTTTCTACCCGTCGTACTCAGTGCAATCTTGCAGCCATCAGGAACAACATTTGGCATGAAGATAGAAGAATGATTCTGCTTTAAAAATTCCTGAAAAAATGCCTGAAAACGAGTATAGATGTATCTTTAAAGAGAGAGAGATACCTGACGACTTACACAATATAATAGCATTCAACACTGCCACATATGGAGGAACTTGAGATGTTTGGTACAGAAGCCCGATTCTGTCCTGTACACTAGTTTGATTGTTGCCCAGGTGTCCAAGAAATACACATATAAATGGAATAAACAGAGACAGTAGAAAAATACGGGAGACATAGCTGGTTCTGTCACGAAACACGTTTACTGTCATTCGTCTGAAAATAAAGATGGAAATATTTTACAGTATAGCTGTCAAGTCGGTGTACCCTTTCGGTGTCATATGCGAAAAGAGAAGATTTTGCGGACGGTATAGATCAAGATCAGACTGAACAGAACACGCAGGTTTATCCTGGATCAATGTCGTCCCCTTAAGATAAAAGTCTTTCTGAGTTTTAGTGGACTGCATACTGAGCTATTGAAAAAGGTCGAGTTCATATATACATATCAAGCGCTGTAAGAGTTAATGCAGATGATACCAATGGAATTAAGAATGCAGTGTAATATCGAGTACTATCAAATAAGAGGAAAAATAGTCATAGATCTCTAATTATGAATTAAACTTTTTAAAGTTAAATCTTCCTAAATCGAAAGGTATCTTGACAGTGATATTTTTGTTTTCAGGTTGATAAAACCAACTCTAAATCTGGGTTATACTCAAAACGCTTGTAAATCAAATAATCATTAATCGTTATTTAACAGATGTTGTTGTAATTGTTGTCGTTCTATTCGTCAACGTCGCTGCTGCTGCTTTCAACAGTATTAACCGCTGCCAGGGGACCACTTTATATAAATCAGTCATCTGTAACGGATTAGCCATGCCGCTCTTAGTGTGTACATGTTGGTCTATCTGAACGGTCAAATTTTAATAAGGGATCTTGCGTTGCTCAATGGTAAAGTGTACGACTCGGAACATGGAGGCCCCGGTTTGATCCGAACTGGAAGCATTTGGCGGGAGTGTCCTTGGGCAAGACACTTCAGGCCCTGGCCTAGTGCTGGTGAAGTTCAGGACATACATGAGTATATGAGCTACTGCCATGATATAACTGAAATACTATTAGAAGCGACGTAAAACACCATTCAATAATCTTCATAACAAAAGCCAAGGAGATGAAAAAGCTAACAACATACCCCAATAATGTAAATAAAGTTCTGAAGAAATACGAATTGCTCGGTCTGTAGTAGGACATATATCTCTGTGCCAGGAGTTGTCTGCCCGTTGTGGGCTTCATTGTGTCTTCAATAATCTGATAAACCACGTCTTTATGTAAGGTAGAGTTCGCGTAGGCGCTTGTTACTTCTTTCATCTTTTCTGATGTTTCTTCTTCTCGTTCTGAATCTCGTCGATCCACGCTGACGAGATCGACTGTAAACGAGATTTTGACGATGATTGTTGTTTGGACGAGCTTTTCGCCCTTGATGTACACGCAGAATATAAACTAAAGCGACTGATACCCTACTTTTTATGTGTTATAATACAACTGAACTATCTGAATTGTTTTTGCAGACTTAGGAACTTAAGTAAAGATGATGAAAATTATTTTTCTCTGATCGCTTCGACAAATATACTAGCCGGGTATAGGTAAAAGCAGATAGAACTATCTTATGCAACAACTTGCTTGGCATTAGTGCATTAGAAAAATGCATTAACCCTTTACTAAATGACAAAATTTTAGACTGGTCCAAATTGAAAGCATTTTGCGGACGAAAAGATAAATACTATTAAAAGATTTGAAAATGTTTTGGGAAGGGTAGAAAACATTGTGGGAAAAGGAGAAAATGCTGGTACCAGCATTTTCTCCTTTTCCCATAATGTTTTCAAAAGACATCTCTTTCAGGGTCGCTAAAACTCGGGATTGTGTGGTAAAGGGTCAAACCCCGTTTTTCACACAGCATGACTCACATTCATTACTTAGAGGTCAAAGAAAAACAAGAAAAAACATTACCAAGGAAGTCTGTCGGGTTGGTGTAGGCGGGACACGGGTATCCAAGGTCACTAAAGTAGGGTACCAAGTTTGAAGTGTTCCCAAAGTAGGCCATCTGACCGTACGATAAAATACCAATCTGAAAGTAACATCATTTGTATAATGATATGGGTATAAATGATATGCTCAAGAGCTGAACATGAATTTCAAAATTATACAGAATTTATAAAATAAAAATAACATAGAAATTTTATAACTTTTCGAACTTCTCTGTCCTTCTTATCAAATAAAAATTTGTATTTTACGTTGTCGTACTTCCAGAAGCAATTGCTCAATTGAAAGTTTCAGCACAAACTCAGGTGAATATGAAATCAAGTTTTATAAGCACGGATCCATATCCCATATCACATGCGCGACTACTGGTTTGTTTTCCAGGAAGCAACAGTAAGTAGTGATTAAAAAACTGTAAGAATTTCCTTCGTATATGATGTAATGAACAAAAAAACGTAAAGAACTAGATAAAAACTAAACATTTATTGTCAGATATGAGTGGTTTGTTTCACCATATAAAGGCAATAGTAAAGTGAAACATGGGTGGAGTTCCTTCTAATTATTTTCCTGCATTTTCGTTCCTGGTAATTTTGATCACAGTCATGTCTGAGTTAAATATCAAATTTCAGAATAACTTTTAACTGCAACCGAAAGTTCTCTTGTGACATATGAAGAGATAAGTAGATCGAAAATGAACTCATCAGATGTTCTACCCTCTCTCAATAAAGACCCACCAGGGGCCATAACTAAACAACACGGGGCTAAAATTGCAAGTAAATTTTATCACTACCATTTAAAGGTATGTATATTATCATGAGTCTGACAATGTGTTACAGAATACTCTGTGAAAGTTCCAGTGGCTGGTAGAAAAAAAAAAATTGTAAAACTAGAATTATTAAAGTTGGCAAAACTCTTGTATTCGACTTAACGTAGTCTAAAGTGCAACAAAGTCATCATTGCTACTACTTATATGCGGCGCTCTGAGAAAAGGGGGTTTAATGCATCTTTGCAACCCATTTTGCCAGGCAAGATGTCGTATAATATGGATCCATTCTGTCTAAAAACCGATTGAATAGTGAGGTAGAATGGTTCTTTGACATACAGAAAATTTACAAGTTTCAAAATATTTCGACTCAGGTCAGCCTACGCGGACTGCGCAGGCTTACCTGGGTTGAAACATTTTGCAGACGCGTTAAACAACCTTTCCACACATAATGGCTCTTATATGATTAAATCTTATATGAATAAAAAGTGAAAATTCCTAGTTTGCTACCTGGTCGAACATTTTGGTAATCTCTGACCTCGGCTGATGAATTGTCAGCAATACAATTTTCCCGCTATTGTGAGCCAAGTCTGCTAGAGACGAAATCAAATTTCTCGCGGTGAAAGTGTCGAGACCGGAAGTGGGTTCGTCTAATAATAGAATCTCTGAAATAAACATTGTTAAATTTGGAACAACCTTATACTGGTCACTGAAACCAATATCTGGAACGAAAGTCTGCATTATCTGAATATTTTGGTTTTTATGGCCTGCGTAGGTCGAGATCAATATCAGATTACGTTGATCGTGCAGACGGGGTCCGTATTCACCAGTTGTTTTTGAGAACATTCTTGGTTTAACAATAGATTCAGAAAGTAACACAACTTCTGACTGGCTAAGCCAGAAGGTTTAGCCGATTAGAAATTGCGTTTCTTCCAAATTAAGAAAATTCTTCAGAATAAGTCTATGAATGTTCTTAAGAATTAGGCTGATGTCTTGCAATGGACAGCGTAGATCAGTATCAGATTACATAGAACGTGCAGCCAGAGCTTTGAACTGCACGACCCAGTATTCTGTGAATTATGCCAGCATTTGCTAAAATTTTTATTCAATGAGTGTGCCAACTTTATTCATATGGCAGTCCGATGGACAATTCTATCCCGTTAGTAAGTCTGTATTCACAGGTCTCAGGTATGTTTTCTTTTTGGTTGTGATTAACAAATCTCTTCTGATTCATCCAAAGTCGATTGTGATAATTAAGGCTTAGTCTGTTTGCAGAGATCTCGATTTTACCCTTTGCCACACAATCCTGTTTTTCAACGATCTTGAGGAGAACACCTATCAAAAACATTATGGGAAAAGGATTAAATGCCGGTCACCAAAATAAAATTTTCTCATTTTCCCGCCATTTTTTCTGCCTTTCTATCATCTAAAGGAAAATTGTGTCACTTTGCAATTGCTTTCAATTTGGAAAAGCCTAAAATTTGGTCTTGTGGCATCAAGTTGAGATACTTGTTTTGCATTCTAGTTTCTCAATTTCAGAAGTATTTTACCAGCATTTTTTTTTTTTTCGAAAATGTAGTTTTGACTGCTCTACTAGATCTGCTCTACTAGATCTAATACATTGCTGAAAGAGTAAAAGAAATTAATTAACATAATTATGAAACACCCTGTATATGCCGAAAAAATGTTGTAACAACGCCATACGTGCTTATAACTTTACGCAACACAGCACAATTATTCACGAGTGCAGAAAAAAACACTAACTTGGATTTTGTAACAGCTGTATGGCGATCGTGACTCGGCGTTTTTCTCCACCGGAAATGCCTCTCACTATACTTCCGCCAATCCTCGAGTCAGCCACGTGTTTCAGTCCCATTTCAATGATCACTTTACTGACCTAGTCAAGGTAAAATGTTTTCCATGTGAATGCATACAACCCTTTATCTATCAATACTGACTGTGTTTTTAAATCGAATTGAAGAAGAAAAAAACTTTTGAAAACATTGTGGGAAATGAAGAAAATGCTGGTTACCAGCATTTTCTCCTTTTTTTACAACGTTTTCTACTCTTTTAGGGACAAATACAATCATTTAGGCAACATTTGATTTGTCGTCTGCAACTGTTTTCAATATGGATGAGTCGTTTAGTTTTTCGTCTAGTAAAAAGTTAATGTCTTTACCTTTTTATTATGACATAAAGCATTACATAATGACTTAGATGCGTCTCGATTGTAAAACCGAAACTCTTATTAAATTTACACCCCCCCTCAACTTATCCCTACTTACTATTCCCGTCTTTCCCGCCCTCCCCCCCCCCCCCCCGGCTGAAACGAATTTCAATTCAAGCTTTGAAGAAATCGACTTTTACAAAAAAAAAATCAATATGGGTAACTATTATCAACTGAGTTTTGTCATATTGTCATAATTGCTGTTGTTGTTACATTTAAACATATTTACTAACCAACTTTACCTTTGCCACAATGTTTTCAAAAGTCGTTGGTTTAAAAAATTGGAACAATCAAATACTAATGGCAGCTACCAGCGCGACGAGATCGAAGAATAAGTGGTAAACATTTTCCAAACAATCCTGTCTTTTTACAACCATGAGAAAAACGGTTTTTGATAACATTGTGGAAAAAGGAGAAAATACTGGTAACCAGCATTTTCTCCTTTTCCCACAATGTTTTCTTCTCTTCAAATGTACGTCAGATTATTCAAGCCACATCCAACTAGTATTTGTCGTCTGCAAATGCTTTTGACTTGGACAGTTCTGAAAGTTTGTCGTCTGGTACAGAGTTAATATTTAGTGACAAAAAAATATATATATCCCTGGATACCGTCACACAGGTTTGCAGAAATCTGCAGTATTTTCACTTTTTTTTTTGCCAAATACAAAAATATATCTAATAGTCAGAAAACAAACGTAAATCTGCCCAGCCGGAAAACCCTAGGGACAAGAAATGCCAAATGAAAATGTCTGTTCCGTCTACACTCGGCTATTGCTGTCAATATTTGTCTTGTCTAGATGCCAAAAACTGACTTTTATATGGACTTTACATGAATATTGAATCGACAATATATTGAAAATTTCGAGTTTTAGTACAGGCTTTTAAACAGAAAGATGAGTTCGTACATACGTTTTTGCCTTGTGAGTCTTCATATACGTACAGGTATATAGTTTTCTTCGTAAGTATGAAAATAAACTAAAATTATGGTTTAGATTCCAAAACAAAACTGGTTCTATGTGCTTTACATGAACATTGAATGGGCGACATATTGAAGAGTTTTAGATTTAAAGCACTGGCCTTTAATGACAAAATTGACAACATGCTTTTTATTTTGAAATATACACGTATATACATTTTTTGCAGGTAAGCAAATAAACCATAAATAGTCGTGCTACATGATACAAGAGAAGCAAAAAATAACACTCTTGAAAACTTGCATAATACTGGAAAGAATGACGTAGTTAAGAGCCAATCCCCAGACCGGATATTGCCTCACCTTCTCCTCAATATCGAAATTAGAAGCAGTTCCCGGCAGCCGTAGTTGAGCGCTGTACCGTAACGTCTCTCGAACTGTCAGGTTTGGCAGCAGACGGTCAGCCTATTGATGAAATTGTAATTAATCATGAAAGTGTCGGTCACAAATTAGATTGTTTTTGTGGACAGTGTAGATCAAGATCAGAGGGCACAGAACGCGTAGTCTGATCTTGAATCTACACTGTCCGCTATGCAGAGATATTCTAGCCAAAAGCAGCCTTGACATTGCAATGTTTGCAATCAGTTTCCCAATGGAAGATGTCGATTTCGTTTATACGGTCCTCTACTTGTCTTACACAATATGAACATTTCAGTGACTGTTTACCAACTTCGTTCGGGAATGTTACTTTTCATCCTTATTATGATGACATGTTGCTTTTGCAGGAACTGCAGATCAAGATAAAACATTGGGATAAAACATGCAGTGTGATCTTTACATGTGAAACAGCGAAAGACATTTTTCCCCGAAACAGCTTTAGAATAGTTGTAACTGTTTGGCCTTTTTTTCTTCACTATTCGATACATTTATGCAGCAGTCTAAGAGTACATGAGTACATAACAGGAAAGCAAATGATATTAGAAAAAAAATATAAATTGAACCATTGTGGTCAGTTTTCGGTTGTTGAATTAAACATTGCAGATCTATATAATGCAATTATACGTCATTGTACGTTATGAAAAGAAATTCAAAATGGCCGGATACAATATATTTATGCAAATAAGGAGTTGCCGTTAGGTTTTAGAGGCATGCTTCCACCTCGGATTCATGCACAACTTTGTTACAATCCAAACTGTAATATAGTTGCGAATTGCAATGTCATGTTTTGCAATTTTATCTCAGAATGGGTTGTATCGCGGCTTCGAAAGGTGCAACTGTAACCAATCGTTTCGGAGTGCTGAAGTATTTGGATGTAGGTATAAGCTGG
Source organism: Hippopus hippopus (assembly GCA_946811185.2). NCBI lineage: Eukaryota > Metazoa > Mollusca > Bivalvia > Cardiida > Cardiidae > Hippopus > Hippopus hippopus. The sequence continues at coordinate 5,084,830 of OX328097.1, read as the reverse complement.
GCGATTTCGTCAGGTGGTTTCTTGGGCTATCCGTTTGTTGCGATCGCTGATCGAAGGACGGGGGCTGATTGAGAATACACCAGATTCAAGTATAATCTCCAAAGATGAAACTATTGAATTAGCAATACCTACATGGACATTTCTTGCAGAGGTGATGTGATACAGGTCTGGCTCTTATTCCTGATCACATACATGGCTTTTCAACAAGCAAAAACACGTGCAGTCTGGTTTTGGACATTGGCAGACATGTTAGCCAACCAGAAAATAAATTATAAATGAATTCTGTCGTGCTTAACACAAAGTAGCTCCTTCCACACTCATATTTTAGGTCATAAGTACTATTTGAAACTCCTGTATCAACAGCCTGATTGTGATTGCAACCATTTTGTTAGCCCCTAAAGTATGGTGGCCGATGAATATGTGCTCTTGATATGAGTTACGAGAGAGACCTTGGCTGCACAACTGTTTTTTGATATTCTCTAAACAACAGAAGTGATAAATAATTTTCTACCTGCATGACATATGAGACAAACTGCTGGGCAAGGTCACGTGTGCATTCTATGTTGTTGTAATAAACCTTTCCCGACATGGTACCATTAGCTCTTGCTGCTATACAGTCTAACAGAGATGTTTTTCCGGAACCTGTTAATGTAAAATATTCCACATGCATTGAACAAACATGTTTATGTTTAACGTGTTTACCTCATTACTTCATACAGATGACTTTAAGCGCCTTGCGGCGACATATTTCAAAAAAAAAAAAAAAAACGAGAAATTTCTTATACTGAAGGCTCAGTTTCAGCCGAAAGTAAAAACTGCGGTTTTAAAATGTATTTAAATTTAAATCATAACATTTAAAAGTATGGACATTATTGTGCAGATGAAAACCTGTGATTGTTTGTCGAAGTTATATTCGCTTGCAGAAAAAATCAAGTGAAAAGTTGCCAAGTTGCTGTAACTTTCATTTTAATTTTTACTTTGCTTTAAAATCCATTCTTGCACGAAAAGATTATCTGGATCTATTTTTTTCGCGCCTTATCCCCGATATGATGTCAAAGCCAAACTCGCTGATGAAGAGTTTTTAATTGAAACACAGATTTTGACTGGTTTCCCTTTTAGCTAATGAATATTGATAAAAACGAGAGTTCGGCATTCAAATCTTCCACGGCGAAAAAACGGGGTGAATCACAAGTGAATGAGACGGAGGGGCTAACGTGTGGTCCGACGATGGAAAATTCCCTATATCTATCTTATATTCAGATAAGTTATTTACCAGATCCTCCTAAAATAGCCGTAATCTGCCCACTTTTCATATGCATACATGCATCTCGTAGAACTATTTTGTGTCGAATTCTCCTGAGACACGCCCCTTTCCACCATGGACCAATCCGCTCTTTGACAACCATGGAGACGTTGAGAACGCTGAGGGTAGTAGTGGTCGGTTCGTCATCGTCATCTACGTTGCCAAACGTACACCGTCCGAGAAGGTAATTGACGGGAATTTCAAGGGCGCTTGTTGTTGTGTGATCCATGTCTTAATATCTATAAATAAATAGTAATTGCAAAATAACTTTAAAACCTGGTTGAGTAGACATTCCGCCGAGCTCCGGTAGCGCAGTCGACATTGTACAGGACTTGAGAACAGGAGGTCGCTGATTCGAATCCCCGGCTCGGCCAGTTTCTTTCCGAGGATTGACGATAGTCAATGCGACAGTCTTCCTTCCTCTCACACTGCTGATCATTGTTTCGACAATGGTTATATGGGAAAGCAGCCAGTGGCTTGGGAAGACCATTGTGCGAAGTACTGGTCAAAGAAACTCCAGGAAAGCATGGTTAGGTGCACTGGTCGCAGCTGAATAACTGAAATAATGTTGAAAAGGGCGTTAAATACCATATAATCAATCAATCAATCAATAGACATTCAACATTTACCCTTTAACAGACAACTAAATAGCAATTTTCGAAGAACATAATTTTACAAATTGCAAAAGTGATGTATTAGTTTATCAATTTTACTTGCATAATGCATGGAAACTAATCAATTATTGAAGTATTACTCAATAAATTTAACTCTCCATCATACGACAAAGTTATGGAATTGTCTAAATCCAAAGCATTTGTAGACAACAAATCAAATATAGCTAAAACGATGGAATTCCGTCGTTAAGATAGTTAGGAAAAGAGAAAACAACCGGCCAAATCGTGGGGTAGAATAGTTCTTGGACATGCAGAAAATTTATCAAAAGTAAAAAGTTTCGACAAAGGTCAGTCTGCACGTCAATACTGGCAATCGTCCAACCAGATTCTTGAACGAATTCTAGCGTAGTACTAACGAATTAAAAGCATTTTTTCAACGGTCTTTCATTCAGATCTTTTTTTTCAAATCCACTATTTAGCTGCACCAGCACACATGGTAATATTATATAAGTGTACATATTTAAATTTTCAAGGTAAAAGTAAAGACGATGCAAGAACAAGCATAAACACGTTCTTCATGCATTTTATACAACCCCCCCCCCCGGCATAATTATGAAATTTAATTATGAATTTTCTTTCTCAAACCTGTGCGTGAGGAAATTCTCAAATAGATTTATAAATCGAGAAGTTATACCAAAAAAAAGCAGTTCGACTTTCGAATCGATATTCCGAAGATCCGATTATGTTCACGTCATTATGAGCATTTCGTTTTGGCCCTTTACCAAACAACCCTATGTTTTGAATACCCTGAAATGACAGTTTTTGAAAATACTGTGGGAGAAGGAGAACCTTCCGGTATCTTCTTTTCCCACAATGTTTCTACCCTTCCAAAGACATATCCGATCATAATTGGCCTGCAACAAGCGAAAAGGGGCATTCGGACACTTGCATGAAATGTCGTCTCGGATCAGCCTGCGCAGTCCGCGCAGACTAATCCGAAACGACACTTTCCGTTTTTTATGTAATTTTCCGTTTTGCGCAAGTCTACTGTAGCACAAAATCTAATGTAGTCGTAAAGTCCCGTCTTGGATTAGCTTGCGCAACCTGTGCAGGCTAATCCGAGACGACACTTTACGCAAATGTCCGAATGTCCCTTTTCGCGTGTTGCAAGCCAATTATGAGACACTTTCTTTCATTTTGCAGAAGTCTTAACGCTTAGGCTGGTAAGGGCGATTCAAGGACCTTGAACGTGCAGTCTGAACGTGGATCTACACCGTCCGATAAGAAGATATTTTCCAACAACAAAAAAATAACTCCTTAATAGCAAAATTATGGTTTTTACTGTCGGCTGGAAAGTTTCATCACACTTCTCTAGCAGGATAGAGGTTAAATTTTGTCATCAGGTAAGGGCTTAATCAGATTTTCCAATCTATTTATTCTTTTCAAAAGAGAAAATGCAAAATATCAAGTCAAAGGTATCAATTTTCTGAATGTTTATTATGTTAACTCTTTCATACTGAATAAATAAATTGCTTTTTCTCAAAGGCTACAAATACAGTTTCGGTGCAAGACCAAAAGAAAGTTCAGTCATAATCCAGAATGAAGCAGTGGACAGTGTAGATCAGAGATCAGACTGCACGTTCTGTGCAGTCTGATCTTGATCTTCACTGTCCACAAAAGATTCTAGTGTCGTCCATGGTGTAGAAAGAGTTAAAAGCTTTGGTTATTAAAATCACTGTGTAGTATTCTGCAGGTTGTGCTTGAAGCGGAAGTTAATTCATAACCGTATTACCGCCTGAGCAAAATTTGCAGCGGAAGAGTTTTCCTGGGGATTTATGGATAAATATCGCCAATCAAGGTTTAACCCTTTACCCCACAATCCCGAGCTTCAACGACCCCGAGTAAGAAAGCCTTGGAAAACATAATGGGAAAAGGAGAATGATGGTGACCAGCATTTTCTCCTTTTTCCATAATGTTTTCAACTTTATCAAAGCAAAATTCTATCCTTTGAGCCACCTTTGTATTTGTCGTCTGCCAATCCTTTCAATATGGACGAGTCTAAAACTATGTCATTTGATAAAGAATGGATTCATGAATTGTTTTGAAACCATGGTTGTAAAAAGGGAGACACTGTTTGCTCCAAACATTTTCCTTTTTCCTACGATGTTTTCATCTTTATATGTGGCATTTCAACTTGATAGTTTAGAGTACCGGTAACAGGGGAACACAATTTATCGTAGAATTCAAAACCGTATATATTGCCTAGTCAATTAAGCATAATCAAATTGCAACTAACAATCAAATAACCGTTCATAATTAATTCATATAGGCTACTACATGTATCTGCATTGGCCTCGTCAAGTTCAATATCCAACTTCCACACAGGCTCTGTTAAGACCTGCTTAAAACCAACACAAATGACATAAAGGAAATAAGTACACGAGAAAGAAGGGAAGGCTCGCTGCGCTGAGGCAAAATGCAGTACTTGTGAGGTAGCAGAGAGAGAGAGAGAGAGAGAGAGAGAGAGAGAGAGAGAGAGAGAGAGAGAGAGAGAGAGAGAGAGAGAGTAAAATTGATGAAATTAAAGGCAATAGATAGCAATCAGAACAAAAATGTAAGAAAAAGAACATGGAACAAAATGAAATACACACAGATCTACAACTATATATTTAGATCGTTATAGAAAAGCATGGTATCATATGCTCTTCTTTTTTTATATATACGCCATGATTATGTCCTTCCCCATTTACAAATGAAGAAAGTCGTAAAAAAATGTTACTGTGCAGAAATAGAGTGAAAGTGGGGGTAAAGCCAAACACGGAATAACGTATATCATAGCATTACAGAAGAACAAAACGAAAAAAAAAATAGGACAGCAGGAATATCATTATACATGTACATGAAAGTACAGGGCCCGTTTTCATCAATCATTGTAAACTGCCCTCTGAGTGTTCCTAGATGTAGAAAGTAATGCAATATCTTACTGGCAAAACCTAAAGAAATTTCGCTGCTTTCCACCTATTAAAAAAAATCTTGAGATTTCAACTAAGAATGTTATCAAGAAGTCTTGGTGAATACGCCGTCCCTGACCTGGTACTAGTACTTGAAGCCTAGCTACTTACATGTACATGTATGTTCAATATATTATTCAGCGCCCTTTGAAATAGCTCCCTATTCTTTAGCGTGATATGAATTATACAGTGGGGAAAGAATTGAGGAGAAAGACAAAGAGAAAAAAAAGATACAATCTCAAAATATCATAGAATAAGATACACACAAGTTGAATGTTACTAGATTTATATACTTACCGTTACGCCGTGTCTGACATAGTTTAACACATTAATTTCAAGCGCCCTTTATAACAACTTCCTGTCCTTCAATTCAGTTCAAAAGTGCGTATACTCACTCCATCATGACTGATACAGACACATCCTAAAAACCCAACACAAGTGAACATATACGGTATCTATTTTCGCCTAGTTCCGGTTTAGTCAAAGGAGTAGTCTAAGCACTGCCGCTTTTATGTATCGATTTGACCCTTACAAAATAAGGCGCCATGTGCTGCACCTACGCGTAATTCTATATAAAACCGATCAATAATCGTTGGTCGTGCTATGCTAATTCTTACATCTGTAGTGTTTGACTCTGAATCAGAACTCTGCGTCATGAACGCAATAGACAGGTGTTTAGGTCGGTGCTAATTCCGTTTGTCTTGTGTGCTGGAAATAATCGATATTGAAGGAGACAATTGATACGTTTCTAGCAACAAGCAGACAGAGAGATATTTGATTTTTCAACTCTAAACTAAAAGCAGACGGAATTTCACGTCAAAACAGGTAAGAATTTGCATTTAGTCGCCATTTTATAATACAATTTGATTTTAACACTAAATTACAGTGATTCTAAATAAGTGAAACGAAACTTTAAAGCCGATAGTAAACACCTAAATTTTGCTATTTCAAAGGTACCTTTTGGTGAAAGAAATCGCCTTATCGGACAGTGTAGATCTAAGATCAGACCCCTCTTCTGTGCAGTCTGATCTTAATCTACACTGTCCGCTGAAGGTCCTTGAGTCGCGCTTACCAGCCTGGGGGTTCACTAATTCCTTTAACTCTTTCATTACTGAATAAATAATTTGCATTTTCTCAAAGCTTACAAAATACAGTTCCGTTGCAAGATCACTAGAGAGTTCGGCCATGATGTAGAATAAAGCAGTGGAAAGTGTACATCAGAGATCAGACTGCACGTTCTGTGCTGTCTGATCTTGATCTACACTGTACACAAAAGCTTCTGGTGTCGTCTATGGTATGGAAAGAGTTAATTGGTTACATCTATAGTATAGTAGCTCTATTTCTCTGTTGAAATGTAGTTCTAGTTTTACAATATGCATTTTCTCACTGTCTAGCTGTGTAGCTCTGTACCACACAACCCCAAGTTTTTAATGACGCAGAAATAAAAAGACCTCTGAAAACATTGTTGGAAAACGTGAAAATGCTGATAAGCAGCATTACGTCCTTTTCCCAAAATGTCTTTAAGTCAATTAAAGACAAAATCATCAGTTGAGCTGCATTTAATTTGTCGTCTGCAAATGCTTTCAATTGGTTGATACCAAATTTGGTTGTTTGGTAAAGAGTTAATTCTGCTCAAAGAAAAGCTTTTACGAGTCGAAAAAGAAAATTGTATCATGTAGTCTGCAAATGAGGTTTCGTGGGAATGTCCTTGGGCAGGACACCTCAGAGCCCCAGGGTAGTATCGGTAAAACCCAGGAAGTGCATGAATATGTGAGCTGTCGCCATGATGTGACTGAAATAATGTTGAAAGCGGAGTAAAACAACATTCAATTAATCAACTGCAAATGAGGACGACTTATTGTTTGCCGATGATAATTTTTATGTAAACAAACGGTTGTGGGGAAGCATGTACGAGTATAATCAATAATTTGTGGAAATAGGTTTAACCCTTTACCAAACGAAAAAAATTAAGACTAGGTCTGGTCTAAATTGAAAGCATTTGTAGACGACAAATTATGTGGCTGAAATTACAGAATTTGTCTTTGGAAAAGCTAGAAATCATCGTGGAAAAAGGACTGACTGATTGGTTGATTGATGGATGGATGGATGGATCGATTGATTGTATGGTTTTTAACGCCGTTTTTAACACTATTTCAGGTATATAGTGACGGCCAGTGCACGTTTTCATGCTTTCCCAGAGCTTCTTTTACTTGTACTTCGCACAATATTCTTCCCAAGCTACTGGCTGCTTTCGCTCATAACCATCGCCGAAACAATGGTCAGCGGTGAGAAAGGAATGAATCCTGGCGCATTGACTATCATCAATCCTCGGAAAGAAATTGGGATAGCTGGAGATTCGAACCAGCAAACCTCTTTTCTCAAGTCCTGTGCGCTACCGACTGCGTTACTGAGGCTGGGCCCCTCTGAATGAAACTAATCAAAGTAGGCAGTCAGTCGTTTTTAGCTTCCGGTTTCAACTAGTGTTTGCCGGACCAGGCTGTTCAGTCGGTAACCTACGGGGCTTGAGACCAGGACGTCCCTGGTTCGAATCCTCGTGCTCGGCCAGTTTCTTGTGATTGGCCTCATATTATCAATTCATACACTTTCGATGGGTACAATTTGGAGTATCGTAGAGTGAAGTTGAAGATCAGACAACACGTGGTTGCAGCCCGATCTTGAAATTTCTCTGTTTACAAACGATTGTCTGCATTTGCAAAAAGTATCGACCCAGGTCAGCCTGCGCAGTCCGCGCAGGCTGACCTGGGTCGAAACTTTTTGCTATTGGTCAATTTTCTTTATGTGCAAGGACCATTCCACTTCAGGATCCAGCCAGATGTAAGACAAAATGGATTTATGGATCCATAATACTGTGGTGACTTGCTTGGTATAATTTATGACGGAGCATGATGCATTAAACCCCCACCCCCACCCCCTTTTTTTTTGCCAGATCGTGGCTCGAATATGAGAAGCAGCATGTTCATTTTCTTCATTGATTTCTTATCAACACTTCTCCTTCCTCACTTATATTCCACTTACTATAAACTTTTATGAGCATTACAAAAAAAATCAATACGTTAACGGATGTTGTGTAACCAATTCCAATTCGGATCCAATATCTTTATTTGAGTATTTAGGCCTCTTGCCCACATACAATTACAAAATATACATTTTCTTTTTATAAAATGATGAACCAAACTGTATAGACAGCAGAGCCGGGAGTATGCAGCAAGATCAGACTGTACGTATCAGCGTCTGCTCTACGCTGTCCGCAACAAGCATCTTTGGTTGCACACGACAGATTAAAGAGACATCTTTACAGCCAGAGAGTAAACAAAAGCTGTTAAAACTTGACGGTGTTATAATCTAGTCAGCTGCGTAAACGTAGATTTAAAAAATCAATATAAGGTGTATGGGGTAAAGAAACTTGAGGGATTTGTCTTCGATTTAAACCGGAAACTGTGGTTGTTATGTATATGGCTAGCCGCAATAGAATGAAATGCATTTTCTATCTGCCGTAATCTGTGCAACCTTGCAACCATCAGGGGCAATATTTGGCATGAAGATACAAGAGTGATTATACTTTCATAAAAAAAAAAACGGCTAAAAAACTGTATGAAAACGAGTGATAATGTATGTTTAAGGGTTTAAGCACTTGAAACTTGCATACATGTATTTCACATGTACACTTGAAACACAGGAAATGTGTTTGAAGCTCTTTACTTAAACTGAAACAGTAAAAATAAAATGTATGCTATAGACGTGCGAGTATATTTTGGCAGCTGTCTAGATTTAAGGAAACACGTCAGGACTCTGTCTTGACTTTCTTCTGTCTTTGACCCCCTTCAAATGAATAAAAGCATTCAAACTATAAGGTACATTTAGAAAAGGGCGGTACAATTCAAAGACGCGGAAGGGGGAGGGGTGCATGAAAAAACATACATGCACGTATACATTTTAAATTCTGTAGGTTTAAAAGTTTGAAAAATTCATAGTTTGTATACTAAACGACATGCGACACGTATGAGCAATCTGATCTTGCTCTGTGCTCTCAGAAAAAAAAAAAAAGTTGCATACAAACAGGTCAAAGGTTAAAGCCCTTGAATCTTGTATATTTCACATGTACACTTTAAACAAAAAATACCTTTAAAAGCCTTTTACACAAGCTGTTCAAAACAGTATAAAAGAACACATACTACAAGAGTGCGAGTATGTTTCGGCAGCTGTCTAAACATGTCAGGGTTCTGTCTGGACTTCTTTTTCACGGGGGGGGGGGGTCATTTTAACCCCTTCAAATAAATAAAAGCAATAAATTAAAATTTAAAAAAAAAATAGAAAGGGGGTGGGGTGGGGTGTTACAATTCAAGGACAAAAAAGAAGGGGCTGGTTTTATCCATGTAGTGACCTATACATTTTACATTCTGTAAGTTAAAAAGTTTAAGAAATTCTTGTTTTTTGTATGTCAAACAATCGAACAACACGGAGGAGATAAATATACGTTTACGTTTTTGCAGATGATATTCAAGTCAAAAGTCTGCCATATTATTTTGACTCTTCTATAATCACATGTAAGTTTAACCCTAAGAGCACCTCTCACAACTTGAGTTGCCTTTGCGGCCAATGTAGATCAAGATCAGGCTGCACAAAACGTGCAGTCTGATCTTTGATCTTCACTGTCCGCTTTGCTGAGACGTATTGGAAAACAGCAACCTTAAAACTGCAGTTATTTGGTCTTTTTTTCTAGACTGAAAATGTTTTGTTGGGTTTATTCGATGCTTTATTGGTAAACAATAACAGAATGGCTGAAGCAACAATGGTCTACTGTTCATGTTTTTATTTTCGTTACATTTGCTCTGAGTTTTTATTGTAAATGGCACTTTAATTACCCCACTTCAAACGAACACTTTTTCGGCGTGGCTGAATGCGCTGGTTTTTGACCAACTTTTTGGTATTGATTTATTCAAATGAATAAATAGAAATTTGTGATTGGTCAAAATGTTGACACGTTTATTCTAAGGGCCGCTGAAGGCATATTTGCTGACAAATTTACGCTGTCTATTTTCTTTCTAAAAATATTTCTTGTTGGTACTTTTCCTTTTTCCGGTGGATAAATAGACAAACTCTTATCCCTACATGGGACAACGGTACGCATATGCCTCTGCAGGCGGTAAAGATCAGAATCAGGCTGTAAATAACGTGCAGTGTGATCCTGGATCTACTTTTGTTAGTGAGTAGAAAGATGTTAACTTTCACGCTTTACAGATAAAAATGAGCAGTAGTTCTCATATAGGGCATTATACATTGTGGGACGATGAGAAATTGTTTGTTACAAGAAGTTCTCCTTTTCTAAAGATGTTTTTCAAAGGCGATCTGTGTGGACTCGTTAAAACTAGGCAATGTATTGTACGGGGTTCAGTGTTCAAAAACAGATAACAATAAGAAGATTACTTCCTTATTCTTTTTTATCAGTATCTGACCTCCTCATCACCCTCGATACTTTACTTCCTGCCGACGACAGTTTTAGACGGATGATGACCTTTCAGGGTCCGTATTCACCGACCGTTCTTAAGAACTATTCTTAGTCTTATTCTAAATAAAGAAAGTAACACAACTTCTGATTGGCTAAACCATTTTGGTTTAGCCAATCAGAAGTTGTGTTACTTTCGAATGTAAAAAATTCTTGAGAATAAGACTGAGAATACTCTTAAGAATTGCTTGATGAGTACGTACCCTGGTCTCTTTTTCTTGTGTCAAACTGAAATCCTGTGACAACGAATCGTCCTCTGTTTCAAGAAAAATAGGACCTCATAGATCAATGATCAAACGCGTCTGTGTCATTTGATATGTGAAAATAACATGCAGGTTTAAAAACTGTGTAAGCCAATTACACAAACAATGAATTTCAGGGTTAAATGTCAGAGAATTAGCTCTGGTCTAAATTTGAAATTGGCATCGTTTCTCAGAGCTCGATATGGCCAAAGTTATAAAGTCGAAATTGCGGCTAAATAAATGTAAGAAACACCCCAACAACCATATCCCCCCCCCCCCCCCCCCCCCACAAATCACTGTAAAATACATCCCGAACCATTTTCTTATAACCTAAGACCACGCTCAAAATGTTGAGATACACGATTTTATGGAAAAAAGTCATGAAGTAATGCTATCAATCTTAGAAACAAATAGTGTCAAACGTCAGATAAATGAATTTTTAATATAATGGTCCACTGTTAAAACTTCTTGCTAGCAATTTTTTTCTATCATCCTCTAACAGTACTTTCAATACCTTGATTTTTTTACAGGGAAGCTAAATGCGCTGGCGTTTGACCTACTTCTTGGTATTGATATACCCGAATAAATAATTAGTAACTCGCGATTGGTCAAGAATTCGGACACGTTTATTCTGCGGGCCCTGCAGGCCTATCTGCGGGTAAATTTATGACAACAACACAAGCATAGCTACCGCTGATCGATATCCCTGGGCGTTTATTCACACCATAGCAAATGAATATTATAGGGGATAATCCTTTTCTTGTACTGATTAATTATTCAATATTTTAAGCCTTGGCCTACAACCTGTTACTGTACGTCTATAATTATGTATATTCAGACACCTTTTGTCACAATGTTTACATTTTTTATTTACCTTATAACTCTTTACCAGACGACAAAATTTCAGATTTGTCCAAATTGAGAGCATTTGTTGACGATAAATTTAATGTGACCCAAATGATGGGATTTGTCTTTAAAAGGATAGAAATCATTGAGGGGAAAGGAGAAAATGTGAGTAACCAGTATATTCTCCTTTTCCCACAATCTTTTAACACATTTACCACATAATTACGACTTTTAAATGACAAAGCGTTTAAACGTTGGATGAGGAGAAAATGCTGGTAACCATTGACAGACAGATTTCATATTTTGAGTTCCATTTAATTTGTCGTCTGCAGATGTTTCAATTTCGACAAGTCTAAAATTTTGTCGTCTGGTATAGGGTTAAAGTCTTATTTCCCAGAGTCGGAATTGTGTTGTAAGGAGATATTAGTCTTTAGGCTGCTAAGCCCGACCGGGAGCGCTTTTGCGGACAGTGTAGATCAAGATCAGACTGCACAAAACGTGCAGTCTGATCTTTGATCTACACTATCCAATACGATATTTTTTTTTCCGGTGAAATCAACTTTAAAATCGCAATATTTGGGTTTTTACTATTGAGTTGAAATGTTCGTTTCATTTTATTTAAAAGCAGTTTAAGAGTTAAAATTATGTCATAAATCCATGTTTTACCAGGAAGTTTTCATAGTAACGATAGTGTGCTGCAAATTTTTTTCCTGATGATAAGTTAATTGAGATGAAAATCATGGGCGTTCCGCGTTTTTTTTTCCCCTGATAGTATATTTTAGAGAATGAAACCTCGGAAACACGTGACATTTGAAGAGCCAATCAGCTTAACTCTTTACCAGACGACAAAATTTTAGACTTGGCCCAAATTAAAAGCATTAGCAGACGACAAAGTAATGCGGCTCAAATGATGAAATTTGTCTTCGAATGAGTAGAAAATATGGTGGGAAAAGGAGAAAATGCTGGTTACCAGCATTTTCTCCTTTTCCCACCATGTTTTCAAAAGCCTACTTCCTTTGGGTCGACAAAAATCGGGATGTTTGGTAATGGATTAAGAAACTCTCAATCTAGCTTAAAGGCTGCTTTAAGACATTCCTTTTACCAAAGAGGGAAATACTTTAACACAAGAAAAAAAAGAAATGTTTGTCAACAAGCAATAGCCTTTGTTCCAGAAATGATTTCCAAATATTTCGAATAGATTTGCATAAAATTGCGTGCAATGATCAGTTTGTGTAAGTTTCTAGTAGATAAAACACAAATTCTGGCCAAAATTTCTAGCAATAATCGAACAATGTAGAGCTAAGAAGTGGTAGAAATACTTCATATACTTGATAACTCGACGGGAAAGCTCCTTCACCTTCGAATAATCTTCTTTCCTCGGCATATTTAGCTGCTTAACATTTATGTTTCTTCCTTGCCTTCCCCCTCTGTCTGTCTGTCTGTCTGCCTGTCTCTCTCTCTCTCTCACTCTTCTCTTTCTATCTCTGTCTCTGTCTCTGTCTCTCTCTCTCACGCTTGTAGTTTGTAGTTTGAAGGTATATGTTAAGAATCAGGAAACGAAGTTGAAACAACGATAAACGATTCGGGCGCAAAAAATACTTTCTTTGTGAAGTTGTTTCCCTTGTATGTATATGTTTATCACAAACGTATACCGAAAATATATTACATGTACTGATCCTAAACGGGAACCTTGGTCAAAAAACACTTCCGAGTCTATGACACGCGAATGTGATATATGATGTATAAAATAAGTACATGATTTATCCAGCAGTTAAACCCTCAGAACGCCGATTGAACCAACAAGGCATTTTCAATCTATTGATTGATTGATTGATTAATTGATGTTTAACGCCGTTTTCAACATTATTTCAGTTAAATCGCGGTGGCCAGTGCAACTATCAATGCTTTCCCTGGATTTTCTTTTACCAGATACTCAACACAACTATTCTGTCCAAGCGACTGGTTGCTTTCCCACATAACCATCCTCGAAATAATGGTCAACGGTGAGAAAAGAATGAATCCTGTCGCATTGAGTATCATCTATCCTCAGGGAAAAATTAGCCGAGCCGGGGATCGAACCAGCGACCCCCTGTTCTCAACTCCTGTTCGCTACTGACTGCGCTATCGGGGCTTGGCATTTTAGTCTAAAAACGAGACCCAAGTCTTTACAATTTCAAGGTTGCTATAGCGCTATATAGTCTAGAATGTCTAAGCAAAGCGGACAGTGTAGATCAAAGATCTTGATCTACACTGGCCGCAAAGCCAATTATAGTTCTGAGGGGCCCTCTGTGGGATAAGAGGTAATAATTTTTATGTCAATACATGTGTATCATTTATCCCAACTTTCACTCCTTACAGTTACCATGGATTCCGACGACGAAAATGACGTCATAGAGCTGGAAAGAAAGCCGCTTAGAAAAGATGAAGGTATGTTAAGTTTATATCACCCTTATTCATTATAATTTGAATATCTGATGCCACGATCTATGAGCACCTGAATCCGCATGCCTCAGCACTAATATAGGTATATATAGGTTGACTAGATATGCGGGCGTAATAGATCAAAGATCAGACTGCATGTTCTGTGCAGTCTGATCTTGATCCATGTCGTCCGCAAAAGCTCCTGTTTTCGTCTATGGTGCTGAAATGGTTAAAGTCTTTTATACATTCCATTGACTTTCGTACCCTCGAAGCCATTGTCTGTATATAGCGTTGGCGATATTTTTAGACGCTGGAGCAATAACGCGCTTTCTTTGCCATTGTAAAAAAAAAATGACAGTGGCAACATTTCTATCACGAGGGTCAAATTCCGTACGAAACTTCATTGGCCAACTGAGTTGCATGACCTTGGTATCTAAATATGGCTATTGAAGGGGGTGCATAGTCTAACCAACGGTGTAAGTGTACAAACATGTGATTGCTCCGTGAGGTAACCAAAGATCATTTTAATTTGGCGCTTTATTCGCTTCTTACATCATTTACATGCGGCAACGCGTAATGTTCGGGCAAAGTATTACATTCAGTCTTCGGCGTTATCGGGGATTTTCTGCACGGAATGTGTTGACTTTGATGAAAAAAGCCAAAAGTTTGGTGTCTTTTTGGACAGTCTAGACCGAAATTAGGCTGCATGTTCCCTTCAGGCTGATCTTGATCAACACTCTGCAAAAGCGCACCAAATTGCGCTTAGCACCTGAAAAGTTATTCCGATGCGGACTCAATGGCATTTAGGTTGCACCAATTTTTCTGTACTACGAATCTATTCAGTGCTTGCGTTAAGTAGTAAGAAAGTCCCTCCCTTTCAAGTTAATTCAAATTTATAAAAAGTATAAAAATATGAATTGATAGATTTACAGGCTGAAATAAGATTTTTTTTTTCATGCTTCTCAATGGTTTATAGAAATCTTACAGTAAATTATAACCCTATTAAATCGCTGGTGAATATCATAACTCACACGTGAATTTTACAACTATTTCTTGCCGGAACTACTTTTAGTCCCCTATTGCGTATCTCCCATACAAATGCAAGCATAGTTAACTCCCTTTGAAAAAATACATGCCGACAGTTTTTACCAAGACGGGGGATCGTCAACTTTTATAGACAACGTGCATTACTGTTTCAATATTATGTCTTGTCAGGGTGCAAGATGGCGTTCAAAATTTCCAACTCACTTATGATGAACTGATAATGTACATGTGCTAATACTAGTTTTAACATTAGTTTGAAATAAGGTCCTGTCTCCGCACGGTGGGAGGTTCGATAAGCGACCATTGTAAACCCAGAGGAAACAAACTTTAGATAAAACGTATGAGCCATGCTATGTGAAAAGGGGGTTTAATGTATCTGCAAAAGGTATCGACTCAGGTTACCTGCGCAGCGCAGTCCGTGCAGGCTGACCTTGGTCATTTTCTTTTTTGTTTTTCCTTTTGGAAAATTTTCAACATGCCAAAGGACCATTCGAACTCAGGATTCAGCCGGTTGCTAGACAAAACGCATTTAATGGATGCATAATCATGAGATGACTTGCTTCATACAATACGTCTCGGAGATTCATTTAACCCCCTTTTGTCAAAGCATGACTCGTATATTTCTGACATATTAAGTATCAAATGTTCACTGCACGATACCAATATCATTCTTTGCCCCCCTCCTTTAACCCTCTCCCAAACAATCAAATATTTTTACGACCCTGAAGAAAAAAGCCTTTGAAAACATTGTGGTAAAAGGAGAAAATGCTGGTAACCAGCATTTTCTCCTTTTCCCACAATGTTTTCTATCCTTTTGAAGAAAGGTACCACTACTTTACCCAAATTCAATTTGTCTTCTGCAAATGCTTTCAATCTGGACATTGCTAAAATTTTGTCATCTGATACAGAGTTATCCTAGGCAAAGAAAAAAAAAAAATTTTTTTTTTTCGCATCACGACCTGGATATATTCGTAGTAAAGAACAGCTGATTGCATAAACACTGATTGGATTTTGATTAAAAATTCTCTTATATAGGCAGAAATACATGTAAGTACCAATAACTTCTATGGCCAAATCCGAGTTGTCACCATTTTTTTCTTACTTTTCCAATAACTTGAACTCTTTACCGAATTGTTAAAACTTTAGGCTTGACCAAAATGAAAGCATTTGCAGAATACAAATTAAATGTGACTCAAAAATTGAAATTTGTTTTTGGAATGGAAGAAAGACTGTGGTGGAAAGGAGAAAATGCTGATTATAAGCAGTTATTTTCTCCTTTTCCGGCTATTTTCAATATTGGTCATTAGAATCGTTAAAATTACTGAAATTGTTCGGCAAGAGGCTAAAAGATTTTTCAGCCAAGGTGAACTTTGTGTTCTAATATTTAGCGAAAGTAGATCTATCTGGATATTCTGTTTTAAAAAAGTACAAGTTGTTGCGCAATAAAGTGGATATCTTTAAAATCTAACAGGTAAGTTTATATTATTTTCGCCTCATTCTCTTGAAAATTTACGGCAAGAGCTTCGGGTTCAGGTGATGTTTTTACATTTCTTAGAATGAATTAATTAATCAATTTATTTATTTATTTATAATTCAATATTAGTTTTTTTCATGAACATTGGCGAGTTCTGATTGGCTGAAAAAAAATTTTTCATAGCTCCATGAAAAAAAAATTAAGCAGTGCCGGAACTACTTTTGCAGCCACACTGATGTAAACAAACGTGTATACAAGATTCCATAATGTTTTTCTGTCTGATTTTATATCCAGTCCGAATTTCAAATTGCTAGCTAAATTTATTTTCTCTGAACATTGAAAAAAAAAAAATCCAACAGTAAATTCAAAGAGAGAGCTTAAACTCGTTGTCACTTTGCTGGGTCCTAACAAACTTATTTTCAACTAATTCTAGCGTATTGAACTTCTAATAATAAATCTACTAAATTTGCCAGTGTTCAATACTATAATGACGTCATGAATTTACGTCATTATTACGTCATGAACAAGCAGATTTACCGCGCTATGAATTATCAACGAAATGGACTATAAATAAATACGCAATGTTGGATTTACAAAAAAAAAAGCAGTTAGAGTAAAATTTAAGTGCATATTTGTTGTCTGTGATATTGAATTAGATCTATAAGGAATGAAGAGATTTTTTTTTTTTGTTTTCATGGAGGTATGAAAAAAAAAACCTAATCACACCATTGTATGAAACCGCTTCGCGGTTTCATACAGTGTGATTAGGGTTTTTTTTTTCATACCTCCATGAAAACAAAAAAAAGTTCTCTTCATCCCTTAAATACAAAAGTTTTCACACGATGTCTGATACTTATAGTACATAACAACTTATAAAATGTGTTTAAACCTATCACCAAACAATCCTATATTTTAACGATCTTGAGGAGGAAAGCTTTTGAAAGCATTTTAGGAAAAGAAGAAAATGCTAGTAACCAGCATTTTCTCCTGTTTCCACAATTTTTGCTGCCCTTTTAAAGACACAACCCATCATGTGAGCAACGTTTGTTTATTCATTGCAAATGCTTTGAATTTGGATGACCCTAAACTTGCGTCAGTTGATATTTTAACGCATAAAATGAAAATGTCAAAATATTTCGCAAAAAACCGACTGTTGTTCCATTACGTTCTCAGTTTACTTTTTACCAAACGATCCCGTTCATTACGGTCATGAAGAAGAATGCTTTTGAAAATATTGTGGGAAATGAAGAAAATGCTGGTAACCAACAGTAATGTTTTTTACCTCTTCATACACAAATCCCATAGTTTGAGTCACATTTTATTTGTCGTCTGCGAGTGTTTTATTTACAGACGAGTCTGAAATTTCGTTGCTCGGTGAAAGGTTAAACGAACATTTATAGCGAATATAGGGAAAAGCAATGAAAGTGCATGTAAGATACTGAGCACTGAAAGCTAGAAATTAAAGAAAAAATATATATGTATATCACAGGACTTACCAAAGAACTACTTAATAATAAAGCTTCGGCCCAATCATTACAGATAAGAAATATAAACAAGAATACACATTTCTGTAGCAAACAAGCAGAAAGCTGGACTATTTTCCGTCTCCGAGTACTGTCCCTATGTACTCAATGAAACATCGATTGAACCGCCAAAATCGATTCCCCCCTCTCCGGGATTATTTGCCATTTGTACACGCGCCACGCTTTTCAATAATGTTATGCCAAGTTCGGAATACTTCGGGAACCATGGTAACGTTGCTCAAAAAAATTGTTACACTCTTTCTGATATTTGATATTGTGATAAAGAAATGAAGCCGGTTATCAGGTGTTTGTCATCTGCTTCGATATATTTTCACGATGTCATTAGATAGTCTTCTTGGAATACTTTTGTGTGTGTTATATAGAAATTTGATTCTTCTTTATTACTCCGATGCCGCCTCAACTCTTTCAATACTGAAGAAATAAATAGCATTTCTCAAAGGCTAAAAGTACATTTCCTGTGCAAGATCAAGAGACAGTTTTGTCATAATCTAGAATATGGCAGTGGACAGTGTAGATCAGAGATCAGACTGCACGTTCTGTGCAGTCTGATCTTGATCTACACTGTCCACAAAAGCTTCTGGTGTCGTCTATAGTATGGAAAGGCTTAACACAGCCTCAGTTCAAGCTGAGAAATCATTTGCAGACGATCTTATTGATTTCACGGGATATGCATCAGAGTTTACCAGACGACAAAATTATCAGCGAGCCGTTATGAAACCACGTGCTAAATAAGTCTAATTTACTGGGTATTTTATGTTTTCTATGAAACAATGGAGTCGTGTGTAAGAATGGTGCCAAGAAATTCTAAATCGAAATGATGGATTTTACCTACAATAATAGAGAACCAGCCTTCTATTATCATGATTGGTCTTCCGGTCAACGCAGGTTTGGCATTGCATTTATTGTACATTTCATGCGCATTTATTGCTTTTTTACGCGTCATTTGAAAGGGGGGGGGGGTTGCACGTATACTTCCTAAGCAAGCATAATTTGAAAACACGGTGAAAAGTGAAAATATTCACCAAGAGCTTTCTTTCTCGGATTAGCTGTATGCGCTGACTTAGACCTATTTCTTGCTATTGATATACTCGAATGAATAAATAATAATTTGTGATTGGTTTAAAATTGTAAGATGTTTATTCGGCGGGCCCCTGTAAGGCTTTTTGCGGTCATATCTAAGACAACAGTATACACGACTTGCTCCCGCTAATCGATACCTATGGGCGCATATTCGCACCATATTAAATGGATATGATTGGGGGTAATCCTTTTCATGTACTAATTGGTAATTTTGTATTTTTTTAAGCATTATCATATAAATGTAACCATTACTTAGAAATCCCTTCATCAAAAGTAAAATAATTGAAAATAAAGTTATCTTTATTTCTAGATCGTTATTGCAATTACATGTAGATTCATTGCAAATGCTGAAAAAAACAAGCAAATTAACACTTTACCAAACAACAAAATTTTAGATTTGTCGGAAATGAAAGCATTCCTATAAGTCAAGTTATCTCCCTTGCTAGATAAAGATTAAAGGTAACCAAATAATAGATTGGTCATTTTACCTGTATTCCTTTGTTTTTATCCTTGGTTCCCTTGGGGATGTTGCGATAAATGTTACATGGTTTATGATATATGTGTATGGTCCCCTTGTAGTTTTAAATCAAATTCTGTTTTCAGTCATCGATTATATGTATAAATCGATTTGTAAACCAATCTAACTAGATTTAGTTGAGATATAATCTCAAGAACATGGATGTGTAGTGCAAGAAAATCAAGGATAAAATCCAAGTAATACCCTTATCAGGACCAATGTACTGCTGGAGAGGAATCAAGGGAAATAACTGAAGAATGGCCCTCTGGGATTATGTCTGTGAAATGATCGAAAATATCGTGGGGAAGGAAGAAAATGCGAGTTACCAGCATTTTCTTCTTTTCTGAACGTTATTGTGTTCTTTAAATCTAAACAAGTTATCTTATTGAAAAGATGGAAAATATCGTTGGAAAAGGAGAAAAGGCTGGTAACTAAAGCCTTATTCTTCGGGACTGTGAAAAAAAAACAACGTGGGATCGTGTGGTATAGGTTTAAGTATCGTGTAAAACAGACATTTTGTTTTCCTCGTAATCTTGGAGAATAAGAATTGTTGGTGAATACCGACCGGATTTAATTTGTCGTCTGTAAATTTATGCGTTCCATTTGGGTAAGTGTAAAATTTTGTCGTCTGTTAAAGAGTTTAAAAAATTCCAATTGTCTATAAAGTAATGGAGTAGAATACAATATTGACTGAACAGATTAAGTTGGTTGTCCTACAATACGAGCCTCGTATTTGCCCATTGTAAAACCAGTCGTTGCTTTGATCACTCTATCGCTGTTACATTAATAATTTGAAGTCTTTGTCTCAATCTTTTTACCAAGGTGATTATCTAGCCAAACATTAATACTTACATAAATGACATATTCGCGTTAACAAACCCTCACATAACGTATCTCTGCTCTACAAACCTTGGGCTCCTAATCACTAACCATTCTTAAGAATTATGTCTAATTCTCCAAGACTTTTATAAATTCAAAGTGACACCGTTTTCGATTGGCTAAAGCAAATGGTTAAGCCAATCAGAAGCTGTTCTACTTTCTTAATCTAGAATAAGACCAAAAATGAAATTAAGAGTGCTTGGTGAATACAGGCTTAGAAAGCATTTTAATTTTTTTCCTCTTTACCAAATTATTTTCCAAGGGCTTCTTTTCCAGGATCTCTCAGATACGGCATCGTACGGTAAAGTGCTAAAAATGGTCTCAATATTGCAAACCTTCAAACACCTATGTGGAGAGACACGAAGAATGTGGCCTGGTTTGAACCCGGCTTGCAGTTTTTTGGCGATATCTCTCTTACGTGATGCATCCAAAAAGATAGATAACAAATCCAGTTCAAAGTCCATTTTAGGGTCTGATTTGGATTTGCTGCACAATTTTGGTTAAACTTACATTTATAGCGGAACAGGGCAGGGCAGAGTACAGTAGAGTAGGGTAGGACAGAGTATCCTTTCGTGCCTCCTACAAAAAAGTGTTGACACGGCGTTACGTGCCAAACAAGCAAACAAAAGCAGGAAATTTAAAGCTGTGGAAGTATAGCTGTTTCCACCTTCAGAATTATTGTGGGAAAAGGAGAAGTCGCTCCTAATGAGTAATTTCTCCTTTTCCCACTATGCCTGCAAAGCCTCTATCCTATTTTTTCCTTGAAAACTTTCACAGTGACCTTAAACACTGTTTTTGTAACGAAATAAGCACGGATAGGTACCATTTTTATTTTTTTCTTATTGTTTAAAATTATAAATGCTCTAAGTGTGGAAATTTTAAGAAAAATCTGTCCGTTAGAAAGTATATATTTATGAAGTATGAACCCTTAATTCGGTCAAATTATCTCTCTTTTTAACTCAACGGGCTACACATAACATGCATGTTTGTACATGTACCATACTCAGAACCAGGCTTTTACATATAACTAAATGAATTTTCATTAAATTGATGTAGGTTTGTATATTCTTCCGGTAATTTTCCTGTTTAACTGGCTATTAAAGAAAAGCGTGTTAAATCCAATATAAGCTGAATTTTGGAACTATACATACCTTTTTCAAAGGCAAATTTATTAGAAACGAGCATATAATATTATATTGATCCATATCTTTTTTCACTGTAATCTCCTAGAGACATGACGAGCTTTGCATGTACTTAACCCTTTACCCGATATGCCAATTTGAGGCTCTTCCATTTCAGCAGCAAAGAAAGATATGATGTCAAAAATATGGACAAATGAGGATACAAATATCTGATTGAGTGGAAAACATTGTGGGAAAAGGAGAAATTGCTCGTTACGAGCAATTTCTCCTTTTCCCACAATGTTTTCAAAAGCTGTCTGTTGTTGATACGTCAAAATGAGTATCTATGGAGTAAAGGGTTAAGTTTACGTGTACAAAGAGAACTTATCATTTGATATTTTCTTGAAAATTATCTTCCTACAGTTGAATTGCAATATAGCAATGCTTTAACTGCTGATGGTAGAGTCTGCTGAAATGTAAAGACTGCAAGGTTTAAACTCAGTATTGATAAGTTTAAACCCCTGTAAACTTTGGTCAGCATCAATTTTAGCACATATATAGTTTTCAGGGTGAATTTTGACGAACTGCTCTAATAAACTTTCAAGAAATTTGTACTTGGAAATGAAGCTTGCTATCAGTATTCAAAAAAAAAAAGCAAATGTATCTGAATGAAAATTTGACACTCTAAATCTATAATCGCACATCTTTCTTTTTTTGCCATCTGTCGCCGGAGCCCCCTTTCATCTCTGTCTATCTGTCTGTCTGTCTCTCTCCCCTGTCTGTTTGTCTGTCGCTGTCTATCTCTCTTTCTCTGTCTTGTCGTCTAAGCCCCTTCATTCTTTACCCCCCCCTTCTCTCTCTCTCTCTGTGTCTCGGTCTGTCTCTATCCCCGTCTCTGTCTGTCTCTACCTCTGTCTTTCTTTGTCTGTCTGTCTGTCTCTCTCCATCTAACTTTGGTTACCAAATTCATCACGAAACAATATTCAAGATATTCAAGATCCAGAAATATTTCCTGACACTATTCTGACACTCTTTCTTATCGATCAACTAACTAATCAAGTATATCCTAAGTGAAGTACGTCAGGGAGTTTGTTTTGGCCTCCCAGGAACATTTGGGAATCTAATAATTAGGTTCTATTGTTGGAATATCGGATGCACTCATCTTTTAATCAGTTATTTTGTCTAAAGATAATGGACTCGGGAGAAACACTCCTTTTGTGATATTTTCGGGTGCCAGGATTATCCAATTTGACACACAGGATTGTTTTTCAAAGTGGAGTACCTAATAATACCATTTAAGATAACTAGTACGTATTACCAAATCCTTATACAATTGGTGAAATATAATAGAAACCATCAGTTTAGATATACATGTTTGGGATCTGGCATTATTTGACATTTGAGATAAAATTTTATATAACGAATCTAAAAAAAAAAAAATGTTATTAAGCGAGTCTCTAGTGAGCTTAATAACATGTTTTCAATACCATTTTACCCCAAAGAGCCAACTAATGTCAGATTCTTTTTATCACATAATTGTATATCAAGATCTATAGTTCATGATGTGTGAAAATACAGGCCTTCATGTATATACTGTATGTATCAAAATTTACATTATGCTTATTCCCTTCTTTGACAGGTACATTACGGACGAAAAAATAGTCTCAAGGAAACGTGCATACAATGATTTTTTGTCATGAAGCTAAAGACGATAAAAATTTGCAGCTTTTTCACGATCACCGTTTTTGACAGTTAATTTTGCAAAGAAATCTGGATCAGCAATGTCTAAGAAATGAAGCGTATGATTACAGAGTGTTGACCAATTACGGCACTATTTGCTTGTCCCAAACGTGTGTAAGATAAGAAAATTTGTAATGGCTGTATTACACTGAAAACAAGAGTAAATATGTGATGAAGTACATGTGACTAATCGTTTTTTTTTTTTGTTAAGATATGTGCACATATCATTTTTATAAAAATTTCCTGAGAAGCTAAAAACAAAAAAGATCAGGTGCGAAACAGCAGGGTTGAAAACGAAATATGTGCAGCGTTTATTTCAGGGCAAATGTGGATGTCCAAACATAATACAAGAGACATTAAAATTAAATTTGTCTGCAGTTGCTTTCAATTTGGACAAGTCTAACTTTTTTTGGTCTAGTAAAGAATTAATTATCAATGTAACTTTGATGTTGATCGTAACAAAGCTGCGGTTTTTACCACGATATTTTCATCAGCTCTCGACCTCTGGATGGTTAAAACACGTGATTGTTTAGTAAAGAAGATATCATAAGAATTATGGTTTATTTCAGGCTTTGAAGAGATGGCGTCTTGCCCATCAAACTTATATTGTGCCGGGGCCCAGACCAACGACTGTTTGCTGGAGCGAAGTCACACGGCTAAAGGGGTCCTTTATACTACGTACAACGACCAGGCTACAGCCACTATTCTCCAGAAAGAAGGTAGATATACAATATATTTTTTAAGAAAAGTAGTTGTTCTTCGGCTTTTCGTCAACAAGTAAAGAACAGAAAGAACAGAAGAAGTTAAACTAGTCTGAATTATTTTTTAAATGCCTGGTGGCACAATGTGAGATAAAAATCAAAGCACTGAAAGTGTGGAAAAGCGGATTTGCGGTGCAGTATTTAGCAATGATATACTTTAGTGAAATAAAGCGTTTCATCCCATGTGATGCTTTTCCTAACATTGCTTGATGAATCAAGTAGAGACAAGGAAAATTAGAGTTGATAAGCCCAGCAGGCTAACTGTGATTGTATTACTTATTTATTATTTATTTTTCGTTGGTCCTGTAGACTAGTAAGCCATGCTGACATGGTTTCTGGTGGCATTAAATGAAGGGCTGTATACAAGTTATACAATATACGGTAGCAGCCATAGGGTAGTATTTGCAAAACCAGAGAGTGGAATGCCTAGAACGCAGGCGTTCCTGTTAGAACCATCACTGTTAGCGGATTGATTCTCTACTCGGAATAGGACACTTGTTGGAAAACGATTGACAATTTAACCATGCACTAAACAAACCTGTGCTTTTGACCCCAAGTAAAAAGGCTTTTGAAAGCATTGTGCGAAAAAGAAATGCTGACTACTAGCATTTCGTCATTTTCCCACGATTTTTCTCATCATGTGAGAAGCTACAATTAATGTGAAGTCTAATCTTTGATCTTCACTGTCCGAAAATTTTATGAGATATAAGCCAAAAATAGCATGTATCTTATCCAAGATTATTAATGGACAACGCAAGCTCATAGCGCTAACGATTTCATTGATTTGGCGATCAAAGATTCCAGTTTCACTGACAGGAAGTCCAAAGAGTTTTTCAAACCTGCGTTTACAGTTCTTTAAAATAACATATTGATAAAAATAAAAACATCGATATCCCGCTAGAATTCGTAAAAAAATGACGCACTTTTGACGATACGAGTTATCTATTCCAGTCGGATATAATAGGAAGTATTGCTTTCTTCGCATCACTAGAATAAGTGCGTACTTAGACTGTGAAAGTCTCTTGAACAACGAGGACATACCGGGACCTTTTGTACATTATCTCCCGCTAGATGGCATTCTACAAATACACATCTATCTAATTCGGGCATTCTAGATGCAGAACCGGACTACTTTTCAAAACGGCAACCGTTACTTTGAATTTCAAAATCAAGTAAAAGTTTACTCAATAAAACGCTTCTTGTTGCGATTCATTCTGCTATGATCAGCTAGCATGTAACCTATACACCGGCCATTTATTAAAACAGCCCCTACTGGCTTGGGTAATAGCTTCGGTATAAGCCCTACTTTTCTCTAGCATATGGGATCGGTGGTGCGTCATAGCAGACAGGTCGAATCTTCGAAGAATATGGCATGCGCAGACAACGACCTTTTGTAAACAAATGATTAAAAAAAATGAGGAGTAAAAATGTGCTTTTTCCTTTTCAAAACTGGATAAATCGAATATATGGTTGATGCCGACATGGATAAAGTTTATCCGGCTTGGCCCGAAAAAGCTCGCCCTCTCAATTTTCTAAGCCTCATTGGATAAACTTTATCCATCTCGGCATTAACCATATTTTCTCTTTATTGCTCCTGCACTTGTTTAACGTGGAAAAGAAAAAAATACAGCCGTGGAAGTTAAAAGCAAACTTATAACTACTAGAGCGCCTTTCATCTCTGTTGGTGCCTTTACGGCCAATATAGATCTAAATCAGACTGCACAGAACCTGAAGTCTGATCTTTGATTGACACTACCAGCCTTGTTTTGACGTATTAGACAAAACTAACCTAGAAACTTCAATTACATGGGTCTTCAAAGCATTTACAGAAGACAAATTAAATGTAGCACAAATGATGGAATTCGATCAGAGAGGGTAGAAAACATTGTTGGATGAGGAGAAAATGCTGGCTCCTTTTCAAACTTTATTTTCTAAAGCTGTCTTACCCGTGGTCGTTAAAAATCGGGATTAGGTGGTAAAGGATTAAGACAAATACACCAAAATTTTTTTTTTTAATATCTTGGCATCAATAAACTAATAGGTCACGTGATAGGAGAACAGTGCACACCATAGAATTGCAGAAATTTACTTTCTGCTACGTATTTTAGAGCCTTCCATAAATAGCCATTTATGATGTCATTGTCTTCTTTTACGGTAGGAAACCGATTAGTTGCCATAGAAACGGTGCTAAATTTCAGAAAAGTCTACTTTTGGACCGTCTGATCGGATTTTGGTTAATGCAAACCCCTAATTGAATTGCATTATTTAGTGCGTTAACCCATTACCAAAAAAACACCCTTAGGAGGAAGGCTTTTGAAAACATTGTGGGAAAGGGAGAAAATGCCGGTAAATAGCATTTCTCCTTTTTCTCACAATGTTTTCTACCTTTTCAAAGACAGGTCCCATCATTTGAGCTACATTTCATCTGTTGTCTAAAAATCTTTCAAATTTCGAAAAGCCAAAACACTGTTATTTGATAAAGAGTTCAAAAGAAAATTTGTATCTTAAATATAATATTCTTTATATGACTGCATAGGCGATACAGGGGTTCTGATTGTCTATATGATTATGATGTATTTGCAGTCCGAAGGCCCTGGCTTCGATGCTCATCCCAAACGCTATTTTTTTTTTTCGTGGGAGTTTTACTGGGGAAGGTGCTTTAAAGCCCTAGCCTAGCCCTGGTCACACATGAATATGTAGGCTGTTTCCGTGTAACAACTGAAAATATCAAAGCGCTTACGTACTGAAGGCAGCGGGTTTCTGTACTGGCACTGAATATATTCTAATAATTGGTCTGTTCTATGATTTTTCCTCGTAAACCAAAACAAACCAAACTGGAAAGTTCTCCAGAGAACTCGTAACCTTGAGATTAGGGTGCGAGTTCACAAGGGTCCGAGTTATCCAGCATCCAGGTATGTTATTGTATAAATGCGCCTGTTGGTGGACAGACGTTAGACCCGGCACAGTTTTTGTTTTAATCAAGCTGAAAATCTTTTGTTATCTTATATTAAAGAGACAACAGGAATATGATATTTTGATTTTTTTTTTTTCAGAGAACTTAAGTGTCAAGTTGAACTGCTTTGTTTAAATATGAATAGCGGAACTATTTTTTTAGTGTACGAAATTGGTTTTGTTTACGCACGTATCCAGGCAAAACCTGCCGGAAGCAAAAATCTGACCTAGATTAGGATGGTAGGCGTCGAAAATCGGCATATACATACACACGTGATGTGGGAACTATGACAGCGGGGTAAACCCGCTGCCAAAAAAGAAAAACGGTAAAAGCCACGAAAAAAGGCGCCTTTCACCTTTCAATCGACAGTCTGTCAACAATATATGAAACAAACGAATACAGATCGCATGTTTTATGTATTCGTTTTTTTCATGTCTGATCCTTTACCCCTCATATTATATTTCATGTGTCTATTTTTAGAAATGTTATGGGTAAAGAAATGTCGTAATTTAATCTGGGGGAATTATTTCCCGGTCAGTGAATATTTTCCTCCTGCCGAAAATCTGGAACTACTTTTTTAAGTTTTTAAGTTTCAAAAGTGGCATTCGTTCACAAAATAATCAGAGGAAATATAATATATAATTTATTTCATCAGCTTGTGGTTAATATGGGGAAATATTTGCCTCAAAAGGGAAAGATCCGCGAAAATAACGAGTGCCTTACGGCACTCGTTATTTTCGCATACCTTTCCCTTTTTCGGCAAATATTTCCCCATATTAACCACAAGCTGATGAAATAAACTCTATTTATTACAGCATCGCCGTTATCGCGTGATTTGTTTCACTTTTGCCCCCAAACTTTTTCGTCTTAAAATCCTTTTTCAAAGTTACCAAACATAAAATATTTAGAACATACAAAATTCAAAGCATTTGGAGACAACAAGTAACACGTGTTTCATTGGTGAAATTTGGCCGTGAAAAAAGAAGAAAACTTTGTGGAAAAAGGAGGAAACCAAAATTTCGTCCTCTTCCCAACAATATTTTCAAAAGTCTTTTCCCTCAATGTCGTTTAAACTCAGCGTTGTGTTCTGAAGAGTTAAATCGTGTTGTTGCTCCAGCGTCAGGAGGTAACGCTGTTACTAAATATAGACGCCGAGAAGGAGCTTTGGTGAACACACATATGACCCATGCTCTGTGAAAAGGAGGCTTTATGCATCTGCAAAAAAGGGTTGACCCAGGTCAGCCTGCGCAGTCCGCGCAGGCTGACCTGGGCCGAAACTTTTTTGCTATTTGTAAATTTTCTCCAGCTCAAAAGACCAGTGTACCTCAGGATTCAGTTGGTTGTTACACAAAATGGATTTGATGGATCCATAATTTTTGTGATGACTTGCTTGGTATCATAATAATGGCCTGCAACACGCGAAAAAGGGCATTCGAACATTTGCGTAAAGTGTTGTCTCGGATCAGCCTGTGCAGTCCGCGCAGGCTAATCCGAAACGACACTTTTCGTTGTTATGTAATTTTCTGTTTTGCGCAAGTCTGCTGTAGCACAAATTGTAACGTAGTAGTAAAGTGCCGTCTCGGATTAGCCTGCGCGGACTGGTCCGAGACGACACTTTACGCAAATGTCCGAATGCCCCTTTTTGCGTGTTGCAGGCCATATATCACGGAGATGCAGTAAGCCCCCCTTTTGCCAGAGCATGGCTCATATTTTTCAGTCTGGCCATTTACAAACCAACTATGCAAGCCCTCAACTTGACAAAACAATAGGCTTATCAGTTATTTGGTGCTTTTAAAGTAACAATAAAGGCCAAAAGTAAACAAAGCGGGTGTTTAACTGGATTTGAATTGATATCATACCATTTAAAAGTATGGAAATTAGTGTGAAGATGACAATTAGTCATTGTACGGTCGGTCCAAGTGTTAGTCGCTGACAGAGAAATTAATTTCAAAACTAAGTTAAAACCTGCCAGGTGGCTGTGTCTTTTGTTTTACTTTTTGCCTGATTTAAATTCTTTTTTTTTTTCTGCCAGCGACTAACACATAGCCCGACCACACGATAACAGACTGTCATCTCCACAATATTTTCGATACTTTTAAATGTTATGACTTAAATTTAAATGTATTATGACACCTGCTTTGATATTTTGGACTTTACGGGGCCTTTAATTACTTGATTCTTTTTTTGAAAACGTCAATGATTTCACACTTTTTTTTATTGTAGCACATTTTGAGTTTACTGAAGATGGTATTTTGGGTAAGCATTTGATGGCGTGCGGCTTTTAACATGCTTCTACTAAACGATTCTGGGCAATGGAGTCAGTATTGACGATAAAGTCAGTATTTCAATGTAAACAAGTGCTCTATAGCAATGATCGTAAATTCAGTAGACCTTTTTGGAAACCATTGTGGTCAAAGGAGACCGATTTCTCCCTTTACCAAAATACTTTAATACCATGCATTAGTTGTGTTTCTGAAACTCAAACACTCTTATCTTTAAAAAAAAAAAAGGTGTGTTTTGGTCTATAGACTTATTCCACATAAGAAAAGTCAAATGCATTTATGTCGCAATCTTAGTGGACAAAGTGGAGACACGTAGCTGATCACATTTAGTGTGTGGTTGGTTGGACCTAGGTTATCTGAGCAACAGGTACTCGTCGTAACTGAGGCATGGTCAACTGAAGAAAAAACTGAAATTGGCATATCATCTCGGAATTGACAATAAGTATTATATGATATAACAACTAAAATGATATAATGTAATTAAAAAATACAAAATTCAAGACTGCACTTTTTGTGCAGTCTAATCTTGATCTATGCTGTCCGCAAAAGCCTCAGTTTTTGCCTATGGCGCTGACAGGTTTTAAGCTTAGTCACGAAATGAAAAAAAAAAACTATGACTTATCTCAATACTGACTCAATATTTATATTGTTTGTTGTCTTTTACTTTGCCGCGCTTCCAGTCAAACACGAATACTTTGCTTAAGTTTCTGCTAACACTGCTTTGCTTTAGTAATTCTCGTTGTGTTTCTAAATTCTTTATGAGTGTGTCTCGATATAGCTAAACATATAACGATTTTTCTTATCAACACAAAATACCAGAAGACATGACCTAACCAAATTGGTTAACAGCATTTTCTCCTTTTCCCATAATGTTTTCAAAAGGCCTCTTCTTCAGGGATTGTGGATGAATTTTATGCATTTTAACTCCCTTCTGCCAGAGCATGGCTCAAATATGTTTCTCCTTGCAAGCGAGAAAAAAGTAGACGGTTACATTCTGGAAAACGAGGCAATTTCGGCTTTTGAATAACGGTAAGACATTATTTTGCAATAGGTAACCCCGTCTAATTTATAAGGCCAATTGTGACGTCATCGTACTCATTTGATGGTCTCCCTTTATCAACGTACACGTGTTATTGATGAAACCATTGCGAAAGTCTATGGCGAGGTTGAAAATTACCTCAAGATACTACGTATCCCACCAAGGCAATACCAGTATTTTTTCCGTTTACTATTCTTTGTTGATGGTTTGCCAGCTATTACTTTACTTAATTCGGGTATTTTCGGGTATTCTATGATCATATTTTTTATGTTTGGCTTGGTTAAAATATTCTGAAAAGCGAATACATGTATACGGACGTGTTTTGCACAAACATGGGATAACAGTTACCGCACTTTTGATTAACTGTAGTACAAC
The DNA here is from genome assembly GCA_946811185.2 of Hippopus hippopus. Classification (NCBI taxonomy): domain Eukaryota; kingdom Metazoa; phylum Mollusca; class Bivalvia; order Cardiida; family Cardiidae; genus Hippopus; species Hippopus hippopus. The sequence goes on along the minus strand of OX328097.1, from coordinate 5,054,060 downwards.
AAAGTTATATTATAATCGCCAACTACTCATGAAAGGAGGTCAAAAGGAAAGTACTTTGAAAGTTCTTACCTTATTTGGTAAAAGTTCCTTTTCTAGCGCTTCCTTGCCAATGACGTCAGCTATGGATATTATTTCTTTATCGAATTTCATATTCCAGAAAAATCTCATTAGTAGAACTTTCTCTCATGCCCAAAGCGATAAAATGAGCTCTTGCGTTATCAGGAGACAGCAAACGAACTTCAACATTTTATTTTATCGTCTGCTCGTTCGGTTAGATAACCCTTCACACGCTACGCATTTGCAATTTTAATTGTCTTTAGCGGACAGTGTAGATCAAGATCGGACTGCACAGAACGTGCAGTCTGATATTTGATCTCCACTATCCTATATTCACATGCATATTAAGACCAAGAAAGGCATCTAAAGTGCATTTTGAGTCTAGTGTATGAATTTATTTATCAGTTTTCATTTGCTTGGTTGCCCTAAGCTTTTGTTTATCGTAACCGCAAACTAACGATTGGGCGCAAGTATAACATTGTAAAGTTTATTTGAACTGTGGTCGAATAGAGTACGAGGTGTTCGAATGATAGATTTAATTTCAGGGTATTAAGGCATTTTTGATAGTAAAATTTAGTAAATAAATAAGAAGTCTAAATAAATAAAATTATTATTTTATTATTATTATTATCATCATCATCAATGATGATGATAATTATAATAATATTATTATTATTATTATTATTAATGTACATTAACATATTCTGAAAGCACAGAAAAGATATACCCCGTATTGACAGTACACCAAAGTCTTCAGCCAGCACTTGGACTTGGTAGAAGTGCCTTGTCGAAGGAAACTACGACCCCCCCCCCCCCCAATTTACAGGATTGTAACAAAATTACAAATGTTCCAAACAGACCAATTCCTTTAAAGAGATTCGTTATTTCGCTGAAGACTTAAACAAAAGTTCTCCTTGCAAGGGAAGAAAAAATTGTGGGAAAAGTAGAAATTGCTGTTTACAAGCATTTTCTACTTTTCCCACAAAGTTTCCAAATGCTTTCTTGATCAGGGACATCACAAGACGGAATGGTATGCTAAATGGTTAAATCGTCTGACCAGCGTTCATTACATGTTCTTGTTTTAATCTTTTGCCCCGCAATCCGGAGTTTTTAAGACCCTGAGAAAGAACGCTTTTGATTGCAAACATTCTGAGAAAAAGAGGAGATGCTTGTTTCTCCTTTTCCTCACAATGTTTTTTATCTATTCAAGGACAAATACTCTCATTTGAAAAAATGTTTGAATTATTGCCTGTAAATTCCTTGAATATAAATCAATCTAATGGCTTACTTTTAACAGTGTTTCAATCATATAAAGACAATAACTTACCTATACGTATCTTCCCTGGACTTTAAGAGTCCGAGGCAGAGGCCCAAAAGTGCCTCCAGAGAGGTATTCAGACCTCAGCGAAAGGTGTAAAGTGTTCTTCGTCCATGATACTTTCTTAGAAATACAGGTTTTTCAAATCACTTTCATAGTAGCCACCGGTTGCCTATATATGCGACGCATCCGGAAGGCTTTTAGTTACACCTATAGTTATGAGGGATAGTGCAAGATACAGGACAAAAACCCATCCTAATTTACGTCTGATTCTTTAACGTGCTCAGTGTATAGCACCGTCAGACGATACAACACTTTTACAATACTTTTATTTGCCATACATGTACAAAAGCAAAACAACATGTATATCAAACAAAACGCAAGGTGAAAAGAGTATTTGTAAACTTCAAAAGGAACCTCCCTTTAACGTCTCATCCGAAAGACAATTAATAATTTTAGATGGCCAGCCGTAGGGCACGAACTCACACCAACAAGTGGCCCGAGACTTTACGTTTACAAGTCCTATGCTCAAACAGTTGAGCTTGTCGGGCTGGTCAGTCAAACCACTGTCTCACTGTACTGATATAAAGTTTCATAAACAATATTAAATTGCACCGATTTGACCTTTTAATATACTTATTTATCAGTCTTTCGATCCAAAAGGTAGCTCTGAACGTAAATAGCTTTTGGCGGACGGTGTTGATCAAGATCAGACTGCACAGTGCTAGACCATGACTACGATCATCTTTAACTGCAGTTGAAATGCTGTAATGTCGAATTCAATTTGTTGACAGAGAGAAAGCCAAAAAGAAAGCCAGAGCCAGAGAAAGTCAAAAAGGGATGACCATCTCGAAAGTATGCTTAAAAACGGACACATGTTATCATGTGAGTCTGGTTCACCAGACAGTGAAGTAGATATCGCTTGTTATCAACTTGAAACTGTAAAATGATAAACCCTTCACTCTTTAACCGGGTGACAATTTTTATACACTTTTCAAAAGTGAAAGCAATTACAGACAACAATTATTTAGTGGTTCAAATAATAGGATTCATATTATAAGGGACAAAAAAAAAATGAGAAAAAACATATTTTCAAAGCCCATTTCTCCGGGAGGGGGGCGTTACTGAAACACAGGCTTGAGTGGCAAAGAGTGAAGGCGCTAATAGTAAATGAAACTGTTTTTCTCAATTCGGGAAATAAACAAAAACAATACAATTTAAAGGGTGTTCCGCTCAAATACTTTTCGAAATAGCAGACGGTCTAGATTTAAGATCAGGCTGCAAGTTCGTAAAAGGCAGTCTGATCTAGGTCTACCTTGTCTTTGTAAATTGTACCTAACATTCTAGGGCGTTAAATGTCTGTCCTGTAGATATAATGAACCATGGCACAATTCGGTCGCCTTACGTACTCTTACGTACTGACATTTGCCAGACCTGGCCTTCAGTAACATTTATATTCGCCTATTTTCTACAAAATAGATTTAAAATCTTGCCCTCTTCTTGTCTCTGTTTTGAATTCCAAAGCTAACAAAATTTTTACCAACAAACCTTCTGCAAAACACTGAGGGCTGAAGCTTTCGCCGCCAAACACAAAATGTATAAGACAACTTATTGGTCAATACTAGTTTTAGTAGCTGATCTTTATTGCAAAACACCAATCAGATTCGTTTTACATATTCACCGTGGTTTCAAAATTTATATATTACGGATAGGGTGAGAAAAGATTGTCAGCCTCCAATGTTTCGAGTTTTATATGCTATTCATTTGTGCCATATTATATCTACCAGATCAAAGATGAAGTGGCGAAGAACGCCGTAAAAGTAACGACCTTGTCCATTCCACTTCAAATAAATGAAGAAATCTCACAAATCGGGTCGAGCTCAAAGGCAGTGACATCTTGTCTTACATATTTGGTTATATATAGTGAAAAATTTCTAAAAAAAAGTACCTATGGGCTATAGGCAGGCACCAGGCTTTAGAGGGAATGCAATTCGAATACAATAGCATCCACAGAAAATGTATTCAAGTATTGGAGACGTGGCGACATTCGTTTCTTGTTAAAGTTCGGCTCCTGAAGCAAGATACGTAGACATATACACATGTAGAAGTTTTTGTAAAATACTACAAGTTCATTGAAAGACGGTAATGTCGAATAAAAAAGATTTTTGTTTTTTTCCAAAAATGAAAAAGGCGACTTTTCTGCAAACATTTTTTTCCCAGGAGCTGCAAAGAAGTTTAAACTCGTTCTTCATTTTTTTTCCAACTTTGTTGCAAGGTAATGAACACGAATCTATTTTTATCAGTGACATAGAAAGGTAAATTAAAGGTGAAAGACACAGTCTGTGTTGACAATTGACCGGACTTTGAAATGCAGATATCAACGAGTTTATAATGTATGTCACGAGTGATAGGCGCCTACATGTTGTAGTACTCACTTTTGTTTTCAAAATCTTGGTATATGTCGGAGAATAAGTAAGATGGCCGTTCACAAACATTAAACTGACATCGCTCACGTTCATTTCTGTAAGTTTTTTTTTTTCTTCTTTCTTTCGTTCGTCTTATATATTTATTCTAGTTTAAATATGTTTGGTTTACATCGATTTTGAGACAGGTTCTTACAGCTTATATTAATCACTTTCGGCCACATCGAAGGTTACGGGTTCCACTGCCTTTAAAAAAAAAAAAAAAAATCATTGAACCAGTGTTCAGCGAAAAAAAAGAGGGATAAATCCTGTCGCAATGACTATCATCAGCCCTCGGAAAGAAATTGGCGAATAGTAATCAAACCAGAGACCACCTGGTTTCAAGCCCTGTGCGCAACCGACTGAACTACGGGGGTTTGCACACAGTGGTCAAAGTTCTAGCGCTGGAAGAGAGGATACAGTGAACGAAATGAGCCGTGCTCTGGCAAAAGGGGGCTTATGAATCTCTGATCCGCTATACCAAACAACTCATTACATACAGTAATAATGGGTCCATAAAACCGATTTTGTCTACCTACCGACTTAACCATGAGGTAAACTGGTCCTTTGACATGCATAAAATTGACCGATAGCAAAAAGTTTCGACCCAGGCCAGCCTGCGTGAACTGCGCAGGCTGACCTGGTCGATATTTTTTGCAGATGCATTGAAACCCCTTTTCACAGAGCACGGCTCAAAAAGTTTCGTAAATATTAAACATACTGAGTGCTATCTTAACGATATTTGACATACTTCCGTTTCTATTTGCATTTATCTTCATATCGAGTCAATTGTATAAGTTGATTAATCGATCTATTGATTGGTGTTACTTTGAAAATCACTCTTAAGTATCAAACAACGGTACATGTTTGTTATGTATTTCACGCTTTATCCAGATTTCATCAATTATTTGTTAGCGACAGTTCATAATTTCATTTTTCCTGGATTACGGATGTTTTCAACGCAGTCCCTTCTTTCACTGCGGTCCGTGCAGGCTGACCTTTGTCGAAACTTTGCCTTTCGTCGATTTTCTGCATGTCCAAAGTTCATTCTACCTCAAGAATCAGTCGATTCTTCAACAAAATAGATTTTATGGATCCATAATTATATAATGATTTGCTTTTTTGTATTGGAGTTTAAAGCTGTTTTAACAGCTTAGGTCATATCACGGCGGTCAGTGCACCTACGTGTGTATTTCTTGGCTTTCTCACACCAGTACTGACAACTTTCTTTCCAAGCCACTAACGATTTTTCTCACATGCATCAGAGGTGAGAGGCGAAAATTCGCCAGAAAGAAAGTTTTCCTCCACCTGGTATCGAACCCGCAACCAGTAGGTCACGGTTATAGGATGACTTACATGGTATAGTGCATTACAAAGATGTATTAAACCCCCGTATTAAACCTACCTTAGCATAGCTAAAACATATAATGAGCCGTGCTCTGTAAAAAGGGGGCTTAATGCATCTGCGAAAAGTATCGACCCAGGTCAGCCTGCGCAGTCCGCGCAGGCTGACCTGGGCCGAAACTTTTCGCTATTGGTCAATTTTCTGTTTGTCAAAGGACCATTTTACCTCATGATTAAGTCCATTATTTGAAAAAGTGGCTCTTATGGATCCATAATTATGTGATGACGGGCTGGTGTAATGTATCACGGGGATGCATTAAGCCCCCTTTTGCCAGAGCATGGCTCATAAATATGAGCCACGCTCTGGCAAAAGGGGGCTTAATGCATGTCCGTATAGCATGATACCAAGCAGGTCATCACATAATTATAGGTCCATAATAGCAAGTTTTTTAAAATAACCGACTTAGTCATAAGGTAGACTGGTCCTTTGACATACAGAAAATTGACCAATAGCGAAAACTTTTGGCCCATGCCAGCCTGCGAGGACTGCTCAGGCTGACATGGGTTGATACTTTTCGCAAATGCATAAAGCCCCCTTTTCACAGAGCATGGCTCATATTCAATAGAAGTTTTTTTTCTACATTTTCACCACTTGTATATAAGTTTCCGAGCTTGAAAATACTTTAATCTTTAGGCTGCTAGGCGTGACTCAAGGACCTTTTGCGGACAGTGTGGTTCAAGATCAGACTGCACAGAACGTGCAGTCTGATCTTTGATCTACACTATCCAATACGATATTTTCTTCCCGGCGAAATCGCAATAATTGGGTTTTTACTAATGAGTGGAAATTTTCGTTTCATTTGTTTGGCAGTTTAAGGTTAAATATTGAGGAGTATGAAATACGTAAATAAAGTAAAGGTCGTGTTCCTGTAAATGTTATCTCTTCCTGTTTAAAAAAAAAAAGATTCAGAAACCTCTTACTATAAAAGGAAAAAACAGTCAGAAAGAAGCAAATCTCTATATATATCTTGTTTTATCACCAAAAAAGAACTTTGCTAAGATATGATTTCGACATAAGCACTGTTTGTTTAATGATAAACTATTCTTCCCTTCTTAGAACGTAAAGGCCCGTTACATTAGTAAACATATGTTTGCAAACACCACCTAACACCATGTTTGCTGATGTTAGCAAACAAAAGTTTGCTAGTGTAGACGGGCCTTCACTCTTTACCAAACGACAAAATTTTAGGCTAGTCCAAATTGAAAGCATTTGCAGACGACAAAATAAATGTCGCTCAAAAATTTACATTTGCTTTTGGAAGGGAAGAAAACATTGTGTGAAATGGAGAAAATGCTGGTTACCAGCACGGTTTTCAAAGGCTTTCTCTCGTAGGTTCGATAAAAGTCGGGATTATGAGGTAAATGGTTAAGCGACGGTTAGTGCTACAATACCTTTGGCACTATGGACAAATTTTGCTGTTAACGCCGAGCCCCAACAGCTCAGTCGGTAGCGTACAGAACTGTTGCTGGTTCGATCACCGGCTCGGCCAATTTCTTTCCGAGGATTGGTAATAGACATTGCGGCAGGATTCATTCCTCTCTCACCGCTGACCATTGTTTCGACGACGGTTATGTGGGAAAGCAGCCAGTGGCTTGGAAAGAATATTGTACGGAGTACTGGTAAAAGAAACCCCAGGAAAGCATGGATAGGTGCGCTGGCGTCTGCGATATAACTGAAATAATGTTGAAAACACATACAATCAATCAATCTTTGTTAACTCTTTACCACAAAAACCCGTGTTTTGACAGTCTCGCTGAAGAAGCCCTTTGAAAACTTTGTGGAAAAATGAGAAAATACTGTTTACCATCATGATCGTCTTCGGCATTATCATCATCGTCATCATCGGCACCATGATACCATTAACCATCTATTCATGACTGTCATCATAACCATGCCGTGGTCATCATCATTATTCAATATTGTTCATCTTGGTCTGTGCTGAAAAAAGATGAATCACGCTTTGGCAAAGGGGGTTTAATGTATCTGGGTGATGCATGGTAGGGTCTACCGAGCGAGTCATCACATAATTATGGACCTATAAAATCCATTTTGTCAAACAACCAATGTGACCATGAGGTAGACTGGTCCTTGGAAATGCAGAAAATTTAGAAATAGCATAAAGTTTCGACCCATGTCAGACTGCGCAGGCTGACAAGGGTCGATACTTTTTGCAGATGTATTAGACCCCCCTTTCACAGATCATTGTTTTATTCCTAACTTTCCTGTTAAATACTTATTATCATCATCGAGAATATGCTCTTCCGACGAAATTCGTCATTTTTTAACAAAATTGATAAATTATGCTTTCTACCAAGTGTGTATCGTGAACCTAATATCTCTTTGTAAGGAACAGGATTGAGCGTAGCAAAAAATTTTGGGTCAAGTTTTCTTTTGCGATAAAGGCACAAGAGAGGGTCTGTCACCCAACTGTGAGTGTTTCAAATGTGTGAGTGAACAGTTTTGAGAAATTGAATGTCTGCAGAACATACATATATCCATCTTTATTTCGGATAGTTTCTGGAAGCATCTCTATTTGAATGTTATTGAATAAAATATTTTCTAAAGATATGAACAAAAAAGTCACAAAAATTGAAAATTATGAAAGAGAAAGGACAGTGTAGAAAAATATCATAAAATACATGATTATATTCTTCCTCAATAGAAATCAACCTGTTGTCATACAAATACCATTTTAACGTGCCTGCAGAAAGCAGCTGTCAGACTGCATAGTGGTAAAAAGAGCAACTATTCCGTATCCCCAAAATATTTTCATTGCTCTTTTTCTTGTATATACTAGTAACTTGTAGTCGCTTGAAGCGTGTCCCTCGTTTTGACTATCCGTATGCAGAACGCTTTTGAAAACATGGCGGGAATAAAAGCCAGCATTTTCTCCTTTTCTAATGTTTTGGAGCTCTTTCAAATAGGTAACAGCTATTACAATTGCTCGTTTTCTAATGAGGTCGAAGAGCTATCGTGGTAAGGTCATGCTCTGTGAAAAGGGGTTTTAATACATCTGCAAAAAGCATCGACTCAGGTCAGCCTGCGCGGTTCGCGCAGGCTGACCTGAGTCGATACTTTTTGCTATCGGTCAATTTTCTGCATGTCAAAGAACCATTCTACCTCATAATACAGCCGGTTGATATACACAATGGATTTTATGGATCCATAATCATATGATAACTTGCATGATATCATGCATCACAAACTCCCTTGCGGCAGAGCATGGCTCACTTGTTTTGTCATGAGTTTAATGAAAGAACTGTCAGTGCTGGTATCAAGCGGCGATTGGCCAAACGAACGTGACTTTTCCTCTTTAACAATCGTTCCCGTGCTGTCACGACCCATAGAAAAGTTTGTTGAAAATATCGTGAGAAAAGGTATCTTCCTAACCGACAAGGTTTACTATTATTTCTACCGCAAACCCCATAATTCGAGCCTCATTGTAATATTTAATGAAAAGTCTGAAATTTTGTCATTTAGTAATGAGTTACAGGCTTGTTTGACCACGGTGTCGTAATGTAAGTCCATATATCGGCAAAAAATCTCCTAGCATGGTCATAAATAGGATAATAGAAGATCTATATTGATTTTGTTCAAAGTTGTAAATTAATTAAATGGCCAATAGCGACGCATATAATTTCGGTTCCTGCTGATTTTGGCACTAAGCCATTATTTGATTTCTGATTATTATTTCTTCCAGGGGCGTTACCAGATTTATAAAAACATTAAATACTCCGAATTCAGAATAACAGACATGTCTATATTGAAAGCATCTGCAGAGGACAAATTAAATGTTGCTCAAATAGTGATATTTGTCTTTGAAAGGACAGTAAACGCTGTGGGAAAAGAAGAAGTATCGTATTGTTTCCAGCATTTTCTCTCTTTCCAACAATGTTTTCAAAGGTCCTCTTCCCCAAGGTCATTAAAAACGAGATTTTTCGATTAAGAAGTGTGAATGACATTACTCTATTCTCTAAAGTGGCAAAATGCCTCATGTTCGCAGGTTTACATTACGGTACGTACTTGCGTATCGTATGTTATTGTCGCTTTGTCCTTGTTTTCTTTTTCTTCGCCCTGCCAGTGGTGTCCTATATCCTCTCTATGATATAATACACCTTTAAGTAATAGCACTATGTGCGAATGACCTTTAGCCAGGCACTTAGGTGCCCCAATTTAGGACGCGAAACCCAGGGTACACATAAATAAATGGGCTGTCACTGTGGTAGCCTATGACTGAAATAATGTTGAAAACGGCATAAAACACCATTCAGTAATGATATTACATGTAAAAATGATAGTACATGACATTTGGCATGCATGTAGGCTATTTACGTTGTTGCAATATGAAATCCGCAAAACCAAATAAATTTGGCCTTGTAAATCTAAAGATCGACCTTTTCAGAGAACATGTATTCGTGTTTCAATTAAACGATAAGAGGCTTATGAGCGTATAAATTTACACCTGTGGTATTATCCAAGGAAACAGGCAACAATAAAATTGATTGAAACTGACCATGAATACATACTTCTGTTTGTTAGATAGCGAGGATTATCTTATATAAAGTGTGTTAAAATGAAATACCTTAAATGTTTTAATCAGTTACCTTGTTGTTAAATTCAGATATTTTATCAAAATGGCGGAACAATTTGAAATGAATGTATTTAAACGGAAGACTGTTCTTCCAGTTCCCAAGGATACAGAGCTCATGGCGAGGGCTTCCAGCCCATCATCCATCTACTACATCCCTGAATCAACATTCAATCAGCGACCTTCAATTGACATCAAGGTCAACAATGTGTCATACACGGTGAACCCACAGTCCTTGTCATGGTGGCAGAAATTGTCAACGATGCAGTTGCCATGGGAATGGATGGATAGTTCAGAGCCGCAGCAAGTCTTGAACAATGTTTCGTTTTCCATCAACAGTGGACAAATGTTGGCAATTATGGGAAATTCAGGTACTGAAACATTTACTCCTTTTTTCTCCTTTATTCCGCATTTTCCTACCTCTCGCGCTCTCTGTCGATCCTATTTTAAAAAAAATCTTACCTCAGCCGTTGGCGCTCGGAACTAAACTGATTCTAAAAGCTCTTCAGTAAAGAGAGTAAAAAAGTATGATGTCCAAGTTCACTTTTAAACCGTTACTTCTTGAAACGATTTATCAACCGATTATTTTGAAAATCATATTGTTGAATGTGGATAATTAGAATGTTTTATTTCGATCAGCACTTCGCTTCAAATTGCTTCTTGGAATTTTTCAAAATGGAATTCAACTTGTGAAGTACAAGGATAATGAATGGTTGGCATTTGCTGATGTCATGAGATACTTTGAATACATGTTTACCCTAAGCAGACGACATTCTTTTTGTCTTTCAGCAGATCGATTTCGAAAAAATCAAGCTACAAGAGAAAATTCCTCCATAGAATCATAATTGCAGCAACCATATAAATTACATTCAAACCAGAGGAATAAAAAAAACGCCACTCAAGACAAGTGGCTGCTTAACACGGATACATAACACAGGTTTTTCTGTATTTGTATTATAGGCAGTGGTAAAACCACTTTACTTGATGTCATAGCCTGTAGGACTGAGGGTGGACTGATTGCAGGGGATGTTTATTTAAACAATGTTTCAAGGACAAGCACAATGGTCCGTGGTTGCTCAGCCTATGTCAGACAAGATGACAGGCTACTGCCCCATCTAACAGTGAAGGAAACCCTTATGTTTGTGGCTCAGTTGAAACTACCAACAACCTTCACAACATTACAAATAAAGAGGAGGGTAAGAAAGTACTTCTGTGTCTGTTGGTCAGTATGCAAGCTGGGGTCCCTTCATTATCATACTACCTTCTGCAGCAGATCACTTTTGATAACAATGTGCATACTGCATAGCAATTGTAGAAACTCCTAGTATTGAGCAATTCCTTATTTTGCCACAATGTTTTTACACAATCATGTTCATACATAAAGCTAGAATTTATTTTGATCGCTGCTAATTTTGTGAAGGAGATAATGAGTCGTACAAAATTCTTAATGAGAAAAATTAAGACAAGTAGACCCTGTTGATCTGAAGCATGCTAGGGGAGCCATTTTGTGGACAATGTAAAATCAAGATTAGTGAGAGAGAGCTTATAGTCGGATCTAGGGATTTACAGTGTCAGTTAATAATTTCAAAATACCTTCAGTAGTACTGCCAATGCTGGTAGCTCAGTCTGCAATGTGCAAAACTTTAAACTTGGAGTCACTGGTTCAAGTCCAGCTCAGCTAATTTCTGTCTGAGGAATGATAAGTATAACTTAACTCTTTACCACACAATCCCGACTTTTAACAACCCTGAGAAAGAAGCCTATAGGAACATTGTGGGAAAAGGAGAAAATGCTGGTAACCAGCATTTTCTCCTTTTCCCACAATATTTTCTACCCTATCAAAGTCAGAAATCATCATATTACCAAGATTTAATTTCTTGTCTGCAGATGTTTTGAATTTGGTCCAGTCCAAAAACTTGTCTTTTAGTAAAGAGTTATGGTCGTACAGTAGCTTACACAGCATTTGAGTCATGACCTGGCTAAACTTGGTTTAACGCAAATCTGAAGTGCATCATACCATGCAAGACATTTCATAATTATTAATCCAATGAATAAATTTTGTATAAGAACAGACAGAAAAATGAGGTAGACTGGTTCTTTTGACATGCAAAAAATTGACCAATATCGAAAAGTATCGACTCATATCAGCCTGCGTAGACTGCGCAGGCTGGCATGGATCGGTATTTTTCGCAGATGCATTAATCCCTCTTTTCTAAGTGCTCACATGTATTTGCAATGACCTACAATTTGATCGTCCTCAGTTTGCATTGAAAATTCTCTTCACTTTCTTCTCCCAACAGGTTGACAGTGTCATAAATGAACTTGGTCTCAGTCATGTTGCTGACAGTAAAGTGGGCGGTCCAGAAAATAGGGGTGTGTCTGGGGGGGAGAGGAGGCGTGTTAGTATTGGTGTTCAACTGCTATTGGATCCAAGTTAGTGATATGCTTGCCTGTATTCTGTAGGAGATACTTTACCATAAAACCATTATCAGTGGCATGTACTTTTGCAATACTTGATGTTCGATATCAAAAAGAAAGAGTTTATCAACACTAAATGTTAAAAAAAAGAATAAAATTCTTTCTTACTTTCATCTGTAACTCTTTACAAAACAACATAATTTTTAGACTTGTCCAAATTCAAAGCATTTGCAGATCTATGACAAAATAAATATGAACAAAAATTGAAATTTTAGTTTTTAAGGGTAGAAAACTTTGTGAAAATAGAAAAAAATGCTAGTTATTTTGTTCAGGAATTCTAATGAAAGACAAGGAGATTAGATTGATAATGTACAATAATATGAGGTTATTTAACATGCTTGGGTACAATACTTAATTCTATTGGATGAGTAAACTGCAGAACCAGTCTATATTTTGGATGAGGCAACAGCCACTCGTTACAACTTGGCCGATTCCATACCTACAGCTAACCTCGTCTGTATAACGGTCATTTCCATTTGAACGGCCAATCACGTGATCTTATACATGGCAGCGCCTCTGTAAGTCGTTTAGCAATGACATAAACAACTTTGATGAAGTTATTCACATCTGTCTAATGAATGTACAAACTGTTTCTCAACCAAAATATAGTTTGAAAGATTTCAGTAGAAAATTGAGACTCAAGTTTTCTTTTTTAAGAGGAGCCCTACAATTTTCAGAAAGGTAAACCAGCATATTTCCGGCAAAGAAATGTACTGTGTAGGTGCATATCAAGCTACCAGATACAGCCAAAGGACTTGATCACCGGATCAACCGAAGTATACTGAATGAGGTGACAGCCATATCCAAAATATAGGCTGGTTCCGCAGTGTATGAGTCCAATTGAATTGAGTATTGTACCCAAGCATGTTAAATAACCTCTTTATTTCACACTTTCATATTGATTTTAAAGTAAATGACAACTAATGGGCCATTTCCTTTAATAAAAAGATGCAACATAACAAAGAGGGTTTTTAAGTCAATGAAGTTGCTGTATGAAAATGGACTTAGGTAGACTACTCTTCCAGGGCAAATATTGATTTTCGGGACTCTAGCCTTGTTTTGAAAAATCCATATTTGTGGACTCTTACCTTGTTCTGAAAAATCCATATTTGGGACTCTGCAGAGTCCAATATGGATTCAGATATTATGTACTCATGTGGTAGTATTTAAGCAATTTCACTGGAAGTTAGATTGTACGTGTGAAATAAATTTTCTTCATTAATTTCAGGTATTATATTTCTGGATGAACCCACTTCTGGACTGGACTCATTTACAGCTCATCATCTGGTGGAAACATTGGCAAAACTGGCTAAAAACAACAGAACAGTTCTGCTGTCAATACATCAGCCAAGGTAAGAATGTAATACCATACTTTTTTTGAGTACCTCAAAACTTACACAGGTACTTATGCCTTGGTAATTTCATTGGAATCAGCCTCTATGTTTATCCAGCAAAACCTCCTTGATTAAAGATACAAGCAATGCTCTGTGTAAAGGGGGTTTAATGCATCTGCAAAAAGTATCGATCCATGTCAGCTTGCACAGTCAGCCCAGGCTGACATGGGTCAAACTTTTTGCTATTAAAGTTTACAAATTTTTTGCATGTCAAAGGACTATTCTACCTCATTATTCAGTTGTTTGTTTGCCAAAATGGATTTTACATGTATTTGTTGACTTGCTTGGTATAATGCATCACGGAGAGGCATTCAACCCCCTTTTGCCAGAGTAAGGCTCATATTTTTTCACAATTTCCTTCCTTATTTTGCTGCCATTATATTTTCATTTTGTTTAGATATTTTCTAGAAACTGGATGTGCACAACAAAATTTTTGGACATCTTTAACTCTTTCAGCACCATATAAATAAACTTGACCTCTTTCAACAGCTCTAAATACAATCCATTGCAACTTACAAAGATTTTGATTGTATAGGCTTGACTACACAAGCGGACGGTATAGATCAAAGATCAGACTGCATGTTCTGTGCAGTCTGATCTTGATCTATGCCGTCCGCAAAAGTCACTGTTTTTGCCTATGTCGCCAAAAGGGTTAAAATCTTCCTAGACAAAGTGAATTAATTCACCCATGGTGAATGGGATCACCCATGGTGTATGGGCGGGCGTCTGGGTGGGTGGCGTCCAGTTCTTTGTCCAGAGCATAACTTTGTCATCTCCAGTCCTATTGACTTGAAACTTGGCTTTTGTATTTGTCGCAATAATACGGAGTGCAGTGCAAAAGAACCATAACTCTACCTCGTGTTGTCTTTGAGTTATTTCCATTTGACCGTCATTTTTACTGCATTTTCTGCTTGTCTGGAATATAACTTTGTCATCTCTAGTCTGAACATCTTCAACTTTGGTATGCATGATTGTTGTACACAAGAACCATAACTCTTCCTAGCACGAATTTTGAGTTATTCCCCCTTTGATCTTCATTTTTTATAGCATTTCTTGCTTGTCAGGAGCATAACTTTGTCATCTTTAGTAGGAATGACTTGAAATATGGTATGCTTATTTGTTGCAATATTTGGAAGTGCAGTGCGCAAGAATTGTAACTTTACCTCTTGCTGTCTTTGAGTTATTTCCCTTTGATTGTCATTTTTACAGCACTTAGTGCTTGTCCGGAATATAACTTTGTCATCTCAAGTCAGAACGACTTCAAACTTGGTATGCATGATTGTTGAAAAATTACGGAGTACAGTGCGCAAGAACAATAACTCTACCTAGCGTGGATTTTGAGTAATTCCACTTTGATCTTCATTTTCACAGTATTTCTTGCTTGTCCGGAACGGAACTTTGTCACCTCAAGTCAAATTGACTTGAGACTTGGTAAACATGTTTGTTGCAGTTACGAAAAGTGCAATGCACTGGAGCCGTAACCTTACCTAATGCCCTTTTGGAATTATTCCCTATTCATTTTTTTTTTTACAGCTTTTCATGCTTCTGTACAACATAACTTTGTCTTTTCATGTTGGAATGACCTGAAACTTTATATGCATGTTTCCTTAACATTAGAGGAGACATTCATGCCTATTTCAATCACTTACATGATTTCTGCTGCACTAGTATTTTCCTCTACCTGCCCTTTACGATTATTATCCCCCCTCGACAACTGACGGTGGGACAGGCGTATCTTGCGACAATATGCCTCTCTTGTTGAAATTTGGATTGGTTTTAGATGTCAGCAGGTCCATAGTGTACCCTTTTGATGCTGATAACTTCATTCAGACATTTAACCTTTTGCCAAATAATCTTGAGTTTTTTCCTCTGAGAACATTGTTGGAAAAGGAGAAAACCCTAATGACCAGCATTAATTTTTCTTCTCTTTCTACAATATTTCATACCCTTTTAAAGACAAATTCCATCATCTGAAGCCATATTTAACTTGTTGTCTGCAGATGCTTTCAGTATGTACAATTCAAAATTTTGTCAGCTGGTAAAGACTTATATTCTATGCTTTTCCATGTAAACAACAAGTATTTCAGGAATAGAAATTCCTAATTGCAAAATTGTTACTTTTATCACATTTCCTGTCAACCATTTTCCATAATCTAATTTTCAGGTCTGATATATTTGAGCTGTTTGACATGATTCTGTTACTATCAAAAGGGGAGATGGTTTACTTTGGACAAGCTTCCAACATGGTAGATTACTTTGGTAAACTTGGATACCCCTGTCCGGAGTTCACAAACCCTTGTGACTTTTATGGTACAGTTTCTATTTAACTTTTGTGTGATTTGGATTTTTTCTTTAACCACAACAAGTTGAAGAATACCCTCCAAAGGTAGAGTTGCTAAACTGCTGCTAAAAGCAAAAAATTGACCTCTGTGTAAACAAAATACATGTTTTTTGGTTGTATATATGTAAAATGTATTACCAAACAACACCATGTTTTAACTACCAGGAGACAGACACCATAGAAAACATTGTGGGAAAAAGGGCTGACTTTGATTGATTGTATTGTGTGTAACACTGTTTTCAACGTTATTTCAGTTAAATTGTTGCATCCAGTGCACCTATCCATGTGTTCCTTGCGTTTTTGTTACCAGTGCTCGCACACTATTCTTTCCAAGCAACTGGCTGCTTTCCAACATAACCATCATTGAAACAATGATCAGCAGTGATAGAAGAATGAGTTCTGTCGCATTTGATTATCATCAGTCATCGGAAAAAAATTTGTTGAGCAGGGGATTGAAACCAGTGACCCCCGTTTTCAAGTGATGTGTTCATCTGTTATTGAAATTTTTGATTGGTGTACCTGAATGTGCTGGCTTTTGACCTACTTTTTGGTACTGATAACAAGTGAATAAACAGTAATTTGTGATTGGTCAAAAATGTGGATATGTTTATTACAGGTCCTACCAATTCGCTGGCAAATTTACGCCGTCTTATCTGTTTAAAGATACTTCTTGTTTTTATTTTAATCATTTACTTTTAAACAATAGCAAAAGTATTCGTGATTGGTCCAGATAGTAATCTAGACCTATTGTAATTGCTATAGTTGTACACTGGGTTTGAGCATGATTTGTGTAACTTGTATTAATGTTTATAGTGGATTTGGCGACAATAGATCCAACATCAGACCAAACAGAACGTCAGAGTACTGAGAAAGTGTCCAGTCTGGTTCGAGCATACAAAACACATGACAAGGACACCAGCGGGTCAAGCAGCCGGAGCTCTGGTAGTGACAAGTCTGAATCCAAGGGCAAGGAGCAGTGGCCAGTATTAGCTATGTTTAGAAATCTTGAAAATCAACCAGGATCTTTGAGACAATTCTGGATATTGTACAGGTTAGTTCAGTTGTTGTAAAGCTTGATCAGTAACAAAAAGTCTTGTTTAGATAATGACCTCCTTAACTTGTACCAAATGACAAAATTTTAGACTTGTATAAATTGAACGCATTTGCAGAACACAAATTGAATGTTGCACTAATGATGGGACTTGTACCAGAAAAGATGGAAAACATTGTGAGAAAAGGAGAAAATGCTATTAACTCCTTTTCCCACAATGTTTTCTCTAGGTTGAAAGAACTCAGGATTGTGTGGTAAAGGCATAAATGAATTTGCAGGTAATGGGGATTTATCTACATGAATTAACCCTTCACCTCACAATCCCAATTTGAACTACACTGGAGAAGAAGACTCGAGAAAAATTTTTTGATAAAAAGCGTCGTGAAATCTCAGTACTGTGTGCTTAAGTGTTAAAAGAGTATGGGTTGATTAATTGATTGTTGGGTGTTTAACACTGTTTCCAACATTATTACAGTTGTATCAAGGAGGCCAGTGCAATTATCCATGCTTTCTTGGATTTATTTTACTAGTATTTTTCACAATATTTCTCCCAAGCTGCTTTCCCATACTACAATGTTTGAAACAATGATCAGCTGTGAGAGATGAATGAATCCTGTAGCTATGCCTATCATCAGTCCTTGTAAAGAAATTCACCAAGCTCAAGCTTGAAAAAGCTAATCCCTGTTCTCAAGTCCTGTGTGCTACCGACTGCACTATTGGGGCTCAGCTTAAAGAATAATGGGATAATGGCACATAGTGTGCACATAGTGTGTTGAATAATCTTCTACTATTTTTTTTTTTTTTGTCAGACGATCGACCCGCAATATAGTGGAAGATTATGGTTACCTAGCCACACAGTTAATACAAGCAGTGATGATGTCAGTTGTTGTGGGCCTTGTATATTTCAATCTGGGGCTGGACCAGTCCTCAATGAGGGACAGGTTTGGGATGATGTACATTCTAGGTGCCTTGTATCCATATATGGTTGTCTTAGACCTGATTGGTATATGTAAGTATCCTTTCAAATCAATGCTAGCAGCTAGAAAGTTAATGAAAAAGAACCTTTCATTGAGTAATAATGACCCAATTACAGTCCAACCTATATTAACTCTTTACCGGAGTTTTAAGGACCATGAGGAATCAGCCTTTGAAAACTTTGTGGGAAAAGGAGAAAATGCTGGTGACCAGCATTTTCTCCTTTTCTTACAAGGTTTTTTATACACTTTTACCAAATAATCTTGAGTATCAACAACCCCTAAGGAAAAAGCTTATGAAATTATTGTCAGAAAAGGAGAAAATTCTTTCTTTATTGACAAGTACATATTATATGGTTT
This sequence comes from Hippopus hippopus, assembly GCA_946811185.2. Classification (NCBI taxonomy): domain Eukaryota; kingdom Metazoa; phylum Mollusca; class Bivalvia; order Cardiida; family Cardiidae; genus Hippopus; species Hippopus hippopus. The sequence continues at coordinate 5,035,632 of OX328097.1, read as the reverse complement.
CGTAAAAAGTTAAGTTTTTCTTGTCTTGGACATGCGATTGTCCTTTATCACAAATCCCTTAATGTCCAAATTAAAGTACAACTTTGTAAATCATTGCATTGTACACAATTTCAAAGTGAGTATAGTTTAAATATTGGAAACTGATTGTAACAATGAATGTATTTTGCTTATTTGCTTATATTTGCTTCTAGATCATAAGGAAAGATCATTCCTGTATTTTGAGTTGGAGGACAGGCTATATGGAGTGGGTCCCTATTATTTTGCAAAGGTAGGAATTGATATTTCAAACTTCAGCCTTTGAAGTAGATACTCATGAAACAGAAAGTTTAACTAAAAATGCTTTTGCAGGCAACATGCATCGGCAGTTTGCATTTTGATCCAAGATTAAAAGAGCAAGATTTTTATGTGTATAGAAAAACATCTTTTCTCTAGGCAAATTATATTGAACTATTGTCGTCATTGATTAAATTATCTTATCTTCTTTTTCAGATTGTGAGCGAAATACCATTTCACACATTTTTTGTGGCAGTTTATTGTATTCCGGTATATTTCATCGCAGGGCTAAAGATCAATGCACATGACTTTTTACTGGTGTATGCCATTTTATTTTTGTTGGTGTACTGCAGTCGGACGTTGGCCATGTTTTCAGCGGCTGTTATGCCAACTTTTCAACTTTCCTGTTTCTTTGCTCAGACTTTTTTCTCCATGTACATCATGTCAGCCGGTTTCTTCATTAATTTGGACAACATTTTTGATGGTAAGTATCACAATTTGTTACTGCTGAAATTAACTTTATTCATATACATGCAAAAATCACTAGGTAGCAGGAGGAACAAATACTTCGAGAACTGGGGAGTAGATCTACCACCTGTATTTTCTTGTCAAATACAAAACTGAAGGGAAAAAGATCAATTGCTTTTCACATGCAATTGCTCTTTTCCTGACAACCTTATGTTATCAGAACATTAGATGGTAATAAGCAAAATGCACGAAAAAGACTTATTCACACTTTCTGGTAACTTTACTAGCCTACTGATTTTCTAATTTTGACTTGAAAATGAGTTTGACATTGCTATCTGTGATGAAAACCAAAGTGTGTGCCCATAAGAAAAATATCGCTTGAGTTATAATTGTATTCATTGGAGGAAAGCAAGTTGTGGATGACAAGATATTGTGGATGAAAACCGGTTTTGCAGGGATACTTGAATCCTTCTATTCCACTGTAGATGTTTCTATAATCATGTAGATTTGTGATGCAGATATCTCCCTCAGTTTTTGCTGTCAGTGTATTGAAACTCTACAAATTATTATCCACAAACAGTAGATGTGGAGGGTGTCAGGGCTCAGATATATTTAAGACTTGCCTCCCTTGAACTTAGACATTTTGTACAAAATAAACTAAGGGTTCCTAGAATTTTGTCCTTACCCTGCAATGTTTTCAGAAGAATTCTTCCTCGAGGTTGTTAAAACTATGAATTGTTTGGTAAGGGGTTAACAGCTTGGATTGATTTCTGTTTCAGGGTTAAAATGGGTATCCTCTGTTTCCTACCTAAAATGGGGCTTTCAGGCCTTGTGTAAGGTACAGATATTGGGCCTGGAATTTAGTTGTGATCCCTACCAGGCATCGTGCATCAAAAATGGGACCCAAGCACTGGAGAGTTACTCTTTGGAAGGCAATTCTGTTTGGGAGGCATGCATTGTGATGGGGGCCTCATGTATTTGTTATTTAATCTTGTTCTTTGTTGGTATGAGATTTGTACCTCAGAAACCTCATGAAGCATAGAATAAAAAACTCCATTTTTAGTTTGGCTGTTTTCGAAGAAAACATTGTGGTATTGTCATAGCCTTATCGTCGTCTGCGTCGTCTGCTGTGTAACAGTTGTTGTCTGTCGTTGTTGTTCAAAAACTTCGACAATTCATAATATCTGTGTCATTACTATAGGTCTTTACTTCGAACTCAGACTAGTTGTTAACTATCAAAAGGGGAACCAATACAACAGGGGTAGGTAACCATCAAAATGTTTTTGACACAGTTATGCCCATCTTGCGACTTAGAATTTTCAATGAAAATCAGATTCATTTTTAAAAGCAACTGCAGCCGAGCATATGCACACACATGCAGTGCTCTTGTATCTCATAGCTGCCTGTAGATGACTGACTGTAAGTCTCAGCAGACTACTTTTTAGCTGTTTATGAAAACTTTTTTATACCTGTCCAAATTGAAAGCATTTGCAGACGATAAAATAAATGCCGCTCAAACAATGAGATTTGTCTGATAAAATAGAAAACATTGTGGGAAAAGAAGAAAATGCTGGCACAGCGTTTTCTCCTTTCCCACAGTGTTTTCAAAAGCTTATTCTATCTGATGTTGTTAAACTTGTGATGGTTGGTACATGGTTAAAACATTATGGCAAAAGGAAAAATTGCTTGTAAAAGGCAATTTCTGCTTTTGGCAAAATGCCTTCAGATGTATGCATGTACAAACCTTCCGTATGTTAATTTTCTGTATGATTAAGGAAAAAGCAGAAAATGTACTTAATGAGCAATTTCTTCTTTTTCCATGATGTTTTCAATTGTATGTAACCTGAATTCTTGCAGTATTTATTTATATTTGACAAGAACATGTAAAAATTCATCTTCTGTGATGGTTTCGTAAGAGTCAATGAGTAAAGGGAGCTGTGGGGGTCTGATACAACCAGTATTATTTGCCTAGATTTGTTTGAATGCCTGTTTGGTATTCATCTCAAAAATATATAAACTTTTTTAACTCTTTCTAGATATAATTACTTGACCTCTTTAGATTGGTTGGTTGGTTGTATTGGGATTTAACGCCACTTTAACAGCTAAGGTCATATCATGGCGGTCGGTGATGCACATGTGTTTCCTGGCTTTCTCACACCAGTACTAACACAACTTTCTTTCCAAAGCCACCGACTACTTTTCTCACATGCTTCAGCAGAGGTGAGAGGCGAAAATACGCCGGAAAGAAAGTTCGCCTCAACCGGGTATGGAACTCACAACCACCAGGTCATGAGTCCGACACGCTCACCACTGAGCCACCCGGGCGGGGCTGACCTCCTTAGAAGGCTGAAAACAAAATCAATTGAAACTTCGAAAGACTGACTTACAAGCTTGAATAAAAAAGAAAATGGTATGAATGAAAAGGGCTTTTGTGGATGTACAGTCTGATCTTTGATCTATGCCATTCACAAAAGCGATATTTTTGGCTAGGGCATTGAAAATTGTAAGCCATAGGGCCAAAGTAGGGATTGTGTGGTAAAAGGATTAGCCTTTACCAAATGGTTTTGTGTTCAACAACATTGAGGATGTAGGCTTTTGAAAATTTTGAGGGAAAAGGAGAAAATGCTGGTTACCAGCATTTTCTCCTTTTCCCACAATATTTTCTACCCTTTCAAAGATAAATCCTATCATTTGAGCTACTTTTGATTTGTCATCTGCAGATACTTTCAATTTAGAATTGTATAAAATTTTGTAGTTTGGTAAAGAGTTAAAGGTTTAAAAAAAGTTTTGAAAAACAACCATTAGATAAAATCAATGTTTGCAGTGATAAAAGACTTTTGTTGGTGGAAATTTAGATACAAATGCACTAGAAGAGTTGAATTTAACATGAAAACTGTTTTAGAAATTGGACAAAAATCAGTGACTTTTATAATTGTAAAACGATCCGCTCTAGCTATATATAGAAATCTTGATTGTCTGTCTTTTCTGCATCTTTCTGGAGATGTTTTAATTTGGAAAAGTAGGACGGAAGATTGAAAAGAAATGAGTCAATTCTTTACCAGGTGACAGAATTGAGACCTGTTCATGTTGACAACATTTACAGATTCCAAATTAAATGTAGGAATTGTCTTCAAAGGGGTAGGAAAAAATGGTAGTAGAAAGAGCAAATGCTGTTTACTAGCATTTTCTCCTTTACCCACAATGTTTCAATAGCCTGATTCCTCAGGGTCATAAAAAACACAGTTATTTTTCCTCCATGTTTACTTTTTTTCTTATAAATTCATAGAAATGCTTAAAAAAGCATTCAGATTATAAAGAATAATTTTTTCCAGTGGATTTTTTTTTATATGTTCTTTTTTTTTTCTATCTGGATTTTATAGCCAATCATTTCAATATACATGTATTTTATCTCAACTTAGTCAATGCACATTACAATGCAAAGTGTACATAGAGGGTGTTTGTCACTTATTTAAATATTTGAGCCGTGCTCTGTGAAAAGGGGGCTTAATGCATCTGCCAAAAGTATCGACCCAGGTCAGCCTGCGCAGTTCGCGCAGGCTGACCTGGGCCGAAACTTTTCGCCATTTGTCAATTTTCTGTATGTCCAAGGCCCATTCTACCTTATGATTAAGTCATTTGTTAAAAAAGTAGCTACTATGGATCCATAAGTATGTGATTGCTTGCTTGGTATCATGCATCACCGAGATGCATTAAGCCTCCGTTTGCCGGAGCATGGCTGAAATATTTGAACCATGCTCTGTAAAAAGGGGGTTTAAAGCATCGACAAAAAAGTATCGACCCATATCAGCCTGCGCAGTCTGCACAGGCTGACATGGGTCGAAACTTTTTGCTATCTGTATGCCCAAGGACCAGTCTTCCTCCAGATCCAGTCGATTGTCAGACTAAATAGATTTTATTGATCCAAAATTATGCGATGACTTGCATAGTTTAAGCCTTCACCAAATAATCACCCGTTTTAACGACCCCGAGGAAAAAAGTCATCTGAAAAGATTTTAGGAAAAGGAGAAAATGCTGGTTACCAGCATTTTCTCCTTTTCCCACAATGTTTTCTTCCACTTCATAGAAAATCCAGCTATTTGAGCAGGATCTAATTTGTCGTCTGCAATTGCTTTCATTTTGGATGAGTCAAAGATTTTGTCGTTTGGAAAAGTGTTAATGCTTCACAGAGATGCATCAGACCCCCTTTTGCCAAAGCATGGCTCAGTTTTATGTTGCCATCTTTGCACTGTTAATCATTCTCATAATATACACATTTTATCCACATAAACTCTTTTCCAGATGACAAAATTCTAGATTAGTCTATATTGAAGCATCTGCAGTTGATCTATTGAACTAAAATTATAGAATTAGAAATTGAATGAGTAAAAAACAATGTGGGAAAAGGAGAAAATGCTGAGAATCATTTTCTCCTTTTCCTACAACGTTTTTAGAAGGCTGCTTCCAGCATTTTCTACTTTTCCCAAAATGTTTTCAACCATTTTGTCATAAGACAAAAACCAACTTTCGAGCTACATTTAATTTATCATCTGCAAATCCTATCAAATTGACCAATTCTAAAATTTTGTCATCTGGTAAAGGGTTTAAAGGCAAAATTATTCAACAGAAATGTTTCAGTCATGTCACCCAAAATATGCTTTCCTCAGAATATCTATTACAACATCAGAATATGTAGATTTCAAATCAGATTACACATTTAATGCTGTTTGACCTTAATCTATACAGTCTGATCTTACTTTACACATCTGCAAAAGGAAATAGCATTGTTCTTGTGGTCTAAAGGGTTACGAGGTTTGTCAAGTAGTGCTAGTGGGACCAATAACCCTTCTACTGTTAAAGTATGGCAAAAAGGACTTTGCAACTTTTTTCATGCTCCTACATGCTGCTTTATTAAACTAACCCATTACCATGTGGCAAAAAATTAGACTTGTCCAGATAGAGAGCATTTCCAGATGACAAATGACATGTGATTCAAATTATGGAAGTTGTCTTTGAGAGGATAGTAAACATTGTGGGAATAGGAGAAAATGCTGGTTACCAGCATTTTATCCTTTCCCCACAATCTTTTCAAAAGCCCTTAACCTTGGGATTATTAAAACTTGGATTAGTATTGTAAATGGTTAATTGTTGACAATTAATGTATTTTGGCAATTATAACAAAAATATTCAAGTTGTTAATGAATTTTACCTTTATTCTATTTTAAATCAAAATTAAAATTGTTTCACGAACGATAAGCAGTGTTTTAAGGAGTTTGTTTTCATGCCACTTTTTTTTTAAAATTATATTTCTTTTTTTGAAATACAGATGTCCCTGAAACAGAGGTATGGTGTACCACCACTTGTTTTCAATGTTTGTTTGAATGGCATCAAATACCTTTCTCCGCATTCTTTCAATCAAACTGAGGCTGCCACTGCACTTATTTAAGCTCTTCTGGGGTCCTTTACTATTATCTTTCACAGCGCTCTTTTGGAAGAGTCTAAGATTTTGAAGGATTCATATATAAAGACATTAAGTGTGAAAAAAGAATAAATTGCTAGTGGTCACCAGCTTTTGCTGTGCTGACTGATCTTGATCTACACTGTTAGCAAGGGTACATGAAACTTTCCCAAGAATCTTATGTAGTCATTTCTTGTTGGGCTCTCTGCTGATACGTCAATGACTGAATCTTATACCACACTCAATTCAACAACATCCTTCATGCTACACTTTTCTTGTTAACTTGATTCATTTTCTGCATCTTTCAATAATTTTATCTGTTTTCTATATACACAAGAGCAACTGAAAGTAAGAAATAAAATTAACACATTATCAACAAGTACAGAGAATTGATAGGTATAAGAATTTAGCTTAGCTCTCAACCACACAGTCTTTGTTTTAACAAACCCATTGAAAATGTCTTTTGAAAACATTGTGAGAGCAGAAGAAAATGCTTGTAATCAGCATTTTCTCCTATTCCCATATACAGTAGTTTTAATCAAGTGTTTAAACAATCCTGAGAAAATGGGCTTTTGAATACTTTGTGAGAAATGAAGAAAATGCTGGTAACTAGTAACCTGAGAAAATGGGCTTTTGAATACTTTACGAGAAATGAAGAAAAATGCTGGTAAGTAGCATTTTCTCCTTTTCCAAATTTTTTCGACCTTATCCACAACATTTCCTGTCATTAGAGCCACATTTAACCCTTTACCAAACAATCCCTGTTTTTAACGACCCTGAGGAAGAAGCCTTCTGAAAACATTGTGGGAAAAGGAGAAAATGCCGGTAACCAGCATTTTCTCCTTTTCCCACAATGTTTTCTACTCTTCGAAAGTCAAGTTTCAATTTTTGATTCACATTTATTTTGTTGTCTGCAAATGCTTTCAATTTGGACTAGTCTAACAGTTTGTCGTTTGGTAAAGAGTTACAATGTCATCAGCAAATGCCTTGAATTGAGCCAGTCTAAAGTTTTATCATTGGCTAAAATGTTAACTCTTTACCAAATGACAAACTTTTGACACTTCATGAAATCTGTATAACCATCATGATTTAAGGTTAACCCTTTTATTACCACATAATCCCAAATTAATATGACCCTGAGGAAAACATGGTCTGAAAAAAAATCTGGGAAAAAGAGAAAATAATGGTAATCCAGTATTTTCTCCTTTTCACACACTGTTTTCTACCCTTTGAAAGACAACTCCCATCACTGAGCCACATTTAATAAGTCATCTGCAAACCCATTCATTTTGAAAGAGTATTAAATTAGATGGAAAGTATATTTCACAATGTTTTGTAGCTCATTTAAAGTAATTAAACAATTCTGTTGTTTGCATTAGATTTTATTGATTGATTGATTGAATGGTGCTTTAATGCAGTTTTCAACATTATTTCAGTTGTATCATAGCGGCCAATGCACCTAAGCATGCTTCCATGGAATTTCATATTACAGTACTCTGTAGAATGTCTTTTTCAAGCCACTGGCTACTTTCCCACAAAACCATTGTTGAAACAATGGTCAGTGGTGAGAGAGGAATGAATCCTGTTGCAATGACTATCATCAATCCTGGGAAAGAAATTTGCTGAGTTGGGATCGAACCAGCAACCCCGTTTTAAAATCCTGTACACTACCGATTGAGCTACCTGGGCTTGGTGCATTAGATTTTAGGTCTTGGTCCTTTGGGAAAGGGTTACAGCTTTACCACACGAGTTTTTAAGACCCTGAGGAAGAAAGCTCTCAAAAACACTTTGGGAAATGGAGAAAATGCAGGCACCTTGCCTTTTTCTCTTTTTCCCATAATGATTTCTACACTTTAAAACACAATTCTAATCATTTGAACCACACTTAATCTGTCATCTGCAAACCCTTTCAATTTAGACTATTTTGAAATGTTGTTCATTTTTTTTCCTTTCAGAGTGTTAAGAGTTGAAAATTTTATTGTCTGATGAAGAGTTTACTTCGTGTGTTGATCTACTTGCATAGTTCATTCTGGAAATTTATACTTTCTTCTTTAACTGGACCTTCTTTTGCCAATATGTTTTCACAAGCATGTTTTTTCACTCTTTATTATTCGATCTAAGGTGCATGGGATAAAGAAATGCAAGGGATTTATCTCTGATTTAAACTGGAAACTTTGGTTATAATGTCTAGGGATAGCCTCCAGAGAATGAAATGCATTTTCTATCCGTCGTAATCTGTGCAACCTTGCAACCGTCAAGGGCAACATTTGGCACGGAGATACAAGAATGATTATAGTTTCATAAAATGAAGATAAAATTGGTTAAAAAAACTGGATGAAAACGAGTAAAGATATATCTTCAAGTAATTTTGGCAGTTACAGGAATTAATTAACCCATAAGCTGCTATGTGCGACTTTATAACCTTTTGCGGACAGTGTAGATCAAGATCAGAGTGCACAACATGCAGTCTGATCTTGGATCTACACTGTCTAATAAGGGGATATTTTGAAAAAAAAAAAAAAAAATACCTTCGACATAGTACAAATTTGGGTTCTTACTATCAGCTTGAAAGTTTCATTTCACTTATTTAGCAGGTTAAGGGTTAAAATGTGCAGCTTACTGAGATCCAATTAACACTGTGGCAAAAGTAGCACCAGCACCCAGAAGGCATCCTCTTCGAACATTGCCTGGAAAAGGAATTAATGTAATCTATTTATCCCTTAACTCTTTACCACACAATCCCAAGTTTTAACAACCCTGAAGAAGAAGGCTTTTAAAAACATTGTGGGATAAGGAGAAAATGCTGGTAACCACCATTTTCTCCTTTTCCCACAATGTTTTCTATCATGTAAAAGCCAGAAACCATCATTTGAGCTACATTTATAGTGTCACCAGCAAATGCTTTTAATTTGGTCCATTCCAAAATTTTGTCGTTCAGTATAGAGTTAAACAACTTTCAAACAACTCTAGAAAACAACTGTAGAAAATTAACATTAATTATCTAACAAAAGAACTTTAGATGTATAAAGAGGCAAATAAATATAGTGTTAAACAAATAGAACCGAGCCCCAGTAGCTCAGCTGGCAGCGTATAGGACTTATGAACAGGAGGTTGCTGGTTTGAACCCCAACTCTGCCAACTTCTTTCCGAGGATTGATGATAGTCGTTGCGACAGGATTCATTCCTCTCTCACTGCTGACCATTATTTCGACAATGTTTATGCCGGAAAGCAGCCAGTGGCTTGGAAAGAATATTGTGAGGAGTACTGGTTAAAGAAATTCCAGGAAAGTGTGGATAGGTGCACTGGCTGCTCCAATATGACTGAAAGGATGTTGAAAATGGCATCAATCAATCAATCAAAAGACAAATAGAGAAGTTTCCCACACACTGGAATTTCAGTTTGATTTATCATTATAAACAGAAAAATGGCCAATCATTCCTGCCATAATTACCGGTACATGTATAAGGCAGCGCGTATCTATGATCAGACTGATTTTTGTTTGAGCTGATCATGATCTGCACTGTCTCTGAAAACTACTAAACCTGTCGAAAGACTCAAATGGTTAGACTTTATTTCTTACATGAAAACATGAAAAATGCTACAACTAAAAGCTGAAGAAGTTTTACTTTGTCTGTGTTCAACATTATTTTATTCATATAACTGTGGCAAAGTATACGTAACTTTGTTTTCCTGATTTTTTTTTCTTTATTATACCATAATCTTCAAAACGTTAACCACTGGCTGCTTTTAACCCTTTACCACATGATGTCATGCTTAAATGATCCTCTGGAAAACAATAGTACAGGAGAAAATGGTGGTTACTAATATTTGTAGACAAAAAAATTGAATATGACTCAAATGATGGGCTTTGTCTTTGAAAGGATAGATAACTTTGTGGGAAAAGGAGAAAATGCTGGTTACCAGCATTTTCTCCTTTTCCCACAATGGTTTTTGAAAGCTGTCATACTCAGGATTGGATTTTTACTAAGTCACCAATGTTTTCCATCCTTGCATTTAGCAAAACCTACTTGTCAATAAGAATCCAACCGTAGCACCCATTAATGACATCACAGAGGCATTTACAGCTGATGACTTGACGCAACTGAAATTAGGGTCAAACCTTTCTATAGACGCCTTCTGAAATAAATGATCAGAAAAAGATTGTTTACAGAAATCCTATATCTGTGGTAAAGAAATACTTTAACCCTTTACCAAACAACTAAATTTTAGCCTTGTCCAAATTGAAAGCATTTACAGACGACTATTTCATTGTGGCTTAAATGGTGCAAATTTTGTTTGAAAGAGAAGAAAACATTGTGGGAAAAGGAGAAAATGCTGGTTACCAGCATTTTCTCCTTTTCCCACAGTGTTTTCAAAAGGCTTCTTTCCCAGGGTAGTTAAAAGTCGGCAATGTGAGGTAAAGGGTTAAAACTTTTTTTCGGTCTACAACTACAAATGATTTAGAAACAACATTAACCCTTAACCATGCAAACCTGCATTTTAACAACCCTGAGGGAGAAGCCTTTTGAAAACATTGTAGGTAAAGAAGAAAATGCTTGTAATCAGCATTTTCTCTTTTACTTCACATAGAGAAAACCCATCATTTGAGCCTCATTTAAATTGTTGACTGCAAATGCTTTCAATTTGGACAAGCCTACATTTTTGATGTGAGGTAAAGAGTTACACAAGCTTTCATTGCCCATTCATGTGTTTGATCAATCTATGGATTGAATGGTGTTTTATGCTGCATTCAACATTTTTTCAGTCATATCACGGCGCCAGTCACATATTCATGTGTTACCTGGGTTTTACCAGTACTAGGCCAGGGCTCTGAAGTGTCTGGCCTAAGGACACCCCCACAAAAAAACCAGTGGATCCAGTGCTGTTCGAACCCCGGGCCTCCAGGTTAAGAGTCCCACACTTTACCACTGATCCATGCAGGACCCAATCAATCTATCATTCAAACATGTCTGACTCCAAACTTTCACTCAGATATCAATAATCTTTCGAGGCTATTCAAGAGAAATTGTCTAGAAAGTCTTCAATAAAATGTACAGTGTAACAACCTTTTTTTTTCAATGACCTTTATGAATAATAATTTCAAATGTCTCTTGGCCAGTAAAATTTGCATTCCAGATGCGTCTACTGGTATCATCCCTTTCTCAGAAAATCCTGTGTCTTAACAATGTAAGGAAGAGGGCTTTTCAGAACACTGTGAGAAAAAGAGAAGATATCCTTTACATCCTTTAACCACAATGCTTTCTACTCTGTCAAAGAGCGGAAATCTCCTCATTCAAGCTAAATTTAGTTTGCCATTAAATTTTGCACATTCTTTCAAAAAAGTTGAGTCAATTTTTTTTACCTGGTTAAAGAGTTCAACGACAAATTTGTGTTTTTAACAGAATTGGTTCTACAAAATATTCACCAAAAGTAAGATGAACCTCTTTTTTATTGATTTATAAAGTTTCTTTGTATATAACATGCTTTGGTACCTGTGAGCTTAATCCATTCCAGTTCTACTCCACTATCTTTTTTTATGAATTGCAGTGCAATAGATACAAATATATCTACTGAAACACTGAATACAACGTACAAAATCATATTACATTTATGTCTGTATTATCTTACAGAATGAATTTTTGCTCGGCAGTTTCTTCTGAATATTAAACAGATTTCATTACATGAAGTCACTGATGATTCGGATTTATTATGCAACTATCTGCACAATGAAAAACATGGCAGCTGCACCATCTGCAATCCAATTACATAGTGTTTTGATAGAATTTCAAATGAATCTGGCCATTATGCGGCTGAATATTTTCCAAAAGAATTGGTCCCAAAGGTAAATGAAGTTATTTTATTCAATTGTGCTGGTTTTCGAGAATCCAGAGATGCTATATAGAACTATATGGGAATCGTTTAGATGTTACATCCAAAAGGAAACTTACGTGTGAAATGTCCGATATATAAATGTTGATAGGGTAAATGGGCATGACTTAATTTATATCAGAGCTCCAGACTGAGGGAGTGATTTTGATTTCAAAATTGAAAATATTAATTATTCTCTTCTAAACCCTATGGTGTGGGTACTCATTAGAATCGTCTCATCGAGACAATTCTAATGAGTACCCACAATATAGGGTTTTGAAGAGAAATTATGACTTTAGAATACCATCACTCCCTCTTATCTGGAGCTCTTAATATTTGGCCTAACATAAATGCTGCCTTCTGAAAAAAGTTATTTCTGATCCCAGACATGTCAAGCTTTTACATAGAAACTGGTAAGAATGGGCTGGTGTTGGCACCACTTGATACGAGCCTTGGGGATTACAGTAGCGTTTTCTCTTTTTGATAAATTCAAGTTCAACAGAGTGTGGCATCCGTGTCTGGCTCTTCCCTATTGTGTTGATTTGAACTGTTTACATATCAGTATACATAGGGAAATGAATACTTACGAAAATATCCCAACCTGAGACTCTTCCTTCCGGAAGCATTACAATTTCAGCTTGGATACTGTCAGTGAACGTCAAACACCTCTTATAAAACTTTTACCTTCTATGAGAGTAACTTCCCTTACAAAGAAAGTTGTTGTTAATTTTGTTGTTGTTGTTGTAAAATACTTTTATTCTGCGGCACTCTCTGGCCACTTGCGGAATCATAACTGTGTCACCTTATCTACTGCAGCTGTTAAATAATACCCTGCGGCGCTTTTTCCTACTTTACTTAAAGGATATCATAGTTGATTATGCAATTAAAGACTTTCTACAGCAATTTTTTTTTTTGGTTACGTTTCCCTTTCTGAAAGTTTACTGTATGTTGAACCAGGGATCCATGTTTGTATATACGATCCTTTTGTATATACGATGCCTGGTTGAAAAAATCATAACGCCCTTTTGATCTCTGTCACAACTTATAAATTAATTGGTTTCGAACTAAGATTCCATACATGTCTTATTGTACTTTCTTAGCGTCTTAAAGTCAATCGTTAATACATGTAAGTTGGAAGTTTGCACTATATGGTGCAGTTATTTTTTGACAATCTCAATAGAGAAATAAAAAAGGAAAAGGCCATTCTATTTCAAAAGCATTTTGAATTTGTATTTCTGGTATGCAAAACTGAATAATGTCGACTCAGCACAAAATACATATGGACCTATAAACTCGACCTCTCTCAGGCCAGGTAGCTCAGTGGTCAGCGCATCTGACTCGTGACCTGGAGGTTGCGGCCTCGATACCCGGTTGCGGCGAACTTTCTTTCCGGCGATTTTTCGCCCCTCGCCTCTGATGCATGTAAGAAAAGTAGTCAGTGGCTTTGGAAAGAAAGTTGTGTCAGCACTGGTGTGAGAAAGCCATGAAACACATGGGTGCGTCACTGACCGCCATGATATGACCTAAACTGTTAAGATGGCGTTAAACTCCAATACAAAACGAAACAAGAGGACCATGATGGTCCTATATCGCTCACCTGAGTACTAAGCAGTAAAGGTCTACAATGAAGATAAATACCAAATATCAAGGTTCAAGGCCAAATGATAATGAAGCAAGAGTGGCAAATTGTCGCAAGATAAGCTCGTCCCACCACCAGTTGTCAAGGAGGTATAATAATCGCAAAGGGCAGGTAATGCAACAAACTTGTTTACCAAGTCTCAAGTCAATTTGACTTGAGACTTCAAAGTTCTGTTCCGGACAAGCAAGAAATACTGTAAAAATGAAGATCAAAGTGGAATTACTCAAAATCTGCGCTAGGCAGCGTTATTGTTTTTGCGCACTGTACTCGGTAATATTGCAACAAACATGCATACCAAGTTTGAAGTCGTTCTGACTTGAGATGGCAAAGTTATATTCCGGACAAGCACTAAATGCTGTAAAAATGACGATCAAAGGGAAATAACTCAAAGACAGCACGAGGTAGAGTTACAATTCTTGTGCACTGCACTTCCACATATTATAACAAATAAGCATACCATATTTCAAGTCATTCCTACTTAAGATGACAAAGTTTTGCTCCGGAAAAGCAAGAAATGCTATAAATATGACGGTCAAAGGGAAATAACTCAAAATTTGTGCTAGGAAGAGTTATGGTTCTTGTGCACTGCACTCCGTAATTTTTCAACAATCATGCATACCAAATTTGAAGATGTTCAGGCTTGAGATGACAAAGTTATATTCCGGACAAGCAGAAAAGGCTGTAATAATGACGATCAGAGGGAAATAACTCATAGACAGTACGCGGTAGAGTTATGGTTCTTTCACACTGCACTCCGTATTATTGCAACAACTACAAATACCAAGTTTCAAGTCAATCGGACTGGAGATGACAAAGTTATGCTCCGGACAAGGAACTATTCTACAGAACTTTCTAATTCAAAGGCAAAAAACTCCAGTCGTTCTGGTCCGATTAGATCCATAATTGAACTCATCCGAGATCTTATGATCATAAGTATTTTGACCAAGTTTCGTGCTGATTGGTTAATATTTGTAGATGCTAGAGTGTAAACAAAGAAATGTGAACGGACGGACGGACGGACTGACGGACGACGGACGGACGGACGACGGACGCCGACGAACGGTGAGTGATCACAATAGCTCATCCTGAGCACTTGGTGCTCAGGTGAGCTAAAAAACCGACCTTTCTCAACGGCTGAAAAAATGTGATCCAGTGAAACTTAGATACATTTTTTTTTATGTTCATACGTTTGACTATACAAACGGATGGTATTGACCCAAGAAAAGCCTGAATGTTCTGTGCAGTCTCTTCTTAATCTGGACAAGGCTAAAATTTTGTCGTCTGGTAAGGGGTTAAGTCTGCACGGTCGTAATGAAAAGATAAGCCACTACCATATCAAGAATCCTTTAACAACACCCTCCACAGTTTTAACAACCCGGACGGTGAAGGCTTAAATTGCAACCTTACACTGTGGGGGAAAAGAGAAATTTAATACTGGTAACCAGCATTTTCTGTCTGTCCAACGGTGTTTTCTACCCTTTCATAGACTAGAGTCTAATCTCATAATGTGAGCCAAATTTAGTTTATCGTCTGCAAATGTTTTGCATAAAATGGTAAAAAGTTAACACCCAAAACCAGATATGTCCTGTCCTAAAAAAGGTAACAGAAGAGGGCTGTAGTTGATTGTATGGTGTTTTACGCCGCTTTCAACATTATTTCCGACAGCACGCATGTTCATATATGTATGTCCTGGATTTCATGAGTACTAGCTTAATTTTCATGTGTGTCTTGTCTAAGGACATCCCGATGAAAGATCCAGCGTCTCCAGTGAGGCTTGCACCAAGGGCCTGCTGGTAATGTGTCCTACACTTTAAATACCACTGAGCCGTGCAGGACCCCTAAGAGGGTTGTAGCAATTTCATTAAAAAGCTATATTGTAGGTAATCAGTTTCATGTTGCAGGTAATCCCATCAAGAAAATGCCGCACTAATTTCGGTAATTAAAAGAAATGGATTTATTATAAAAATCTGAATAGCCCTCTTTAATGCCAAAATGGGGGGTACTGTTGTTGTTGTCTCAGGTATTTTCCTACACTTGCACCAGGGATCCTATATATATACACATGTGTATATACGATCCCTGCTTGCACCTTCTTCTGTATAGTATAAATCCCTCCACTAGACTAGAATTGGTTTGACTCATTAAATAATGTTAACTCTTAATATCTTATTTTTTTAAAACTTATAATTTTTAATATATAAAAATCTAAAAGTGCGCCGTGGCACTCCTTGAAGAACATTCTTCTCGGTACTCTCGTAGCTTTGATTAATGAATCTCAAGATAACGGAAGTAATGTATGCGCATGACTATTGACTTGTAAATAATGAGGTGGTGTCATACTAAAATTTAGATATCAACTTGTCATTTAAAAACACGTAGAGAAATGGCTGATCAAGAACAAAAAGGTTTACAGCTTATAGAAGAAGCTGAAAGGAAGCTGAAATCCTCTAAAAGTTTTTTCGGCTCCATTTTTGGGTAAGTTTCTTTTCGGAATTATCGATTCCTATTTCAGCTTCAAGCCCCATTCAGAACTGTCAGATGACATGTCGTATGATTAACAGTCATAATTATCTTAAGATGCCATGTCATTCCATCACAACACTGCTAGAAAACAGCAGAAGTTTGAATGAATTGTATTTGGTGGTTCTGGCACCGCTGATATTTATTTTGACAACCAATTTCTAACGGTATTTTATTAGAAAACTGAAGACAGTTGTTATTCGGACAGTGTAGGTACACGGATGGAACTTAATTGAGATATGCTTGTTATTGTGGTAAATACATGTAGTGATCAGTCAAAGTTTTGAAGGGATGTAGATCATCTGTTTTCTATTAACAAAAAACCAAAAGTATGATCTTAAAAAGACTTTTTCAGAGGCACACTGCACATACTTTAATTTTCCAGTCTGAAAAAATTGTATCTTGCAAATTTCCCAACTTGAGAGGTTTAACTAACAAACGACAAAATTTTGGACTAGTCCAGATTCAAAGCATTTTGGGACGATAATTAACATGAGGTTCAAATCACAGAATTTGTATTTGATGGGGTAGAAAACATAGTGGGAAAAGGAGAAAATGCTGGTTACCAGCATTTTCTCCTTTTCCCACTATGTTTTCAAAAGTCTTCATTGTTAGGCTTGTTAAAACTCGGGATTGTGTGAGAAAGAGTTAAATGTTCATTTTCTAAACTGCAACTTCAAGGCTTCCAGGCTCCTAGTGACAAATGTCAAGAAAATAATCTGCTGCCTTTTTAAAAACTTTGCCATGGGACAGATAAAACTCTCCCGTTTTTGCACATATTGCAAGCATATGTGAAACATCCTTGTCACAGTCAGAAAATCAGCATTTGTTTCCGTGATATTTTTTCTAAATTTATGGCCATTTTTACTTTAAGGTTATTTGAAACAAAAACAACAAACAAACAAAAATAGAGTTTTAAAACACATTGAACACACTGTATGAAGCTAGAATGATAAATGTATCTATTACATTTTGAATCCATAACAAATTAGCTCTTTCCATTTGAAAAAATGTTGGAGACTTTTCAGTATTGATAGGTTAACGCTTCACCACATGACAAAATTTTTAACTAGTCCAAATTTGACACATTTTCAGACGAAAAATTACGGCTAAGTCAAATAACTGGATTTGCTTTTGATATGGTGGAAAACTTTTGGGAAAAAGAGAATATGCTGGTTACCAGCATTTTCTCTTTCCCTCAACATTCCCAAAAGCTTCTTTGTTGGGCCATTAAAACTTGAAATGGTTTGGTAAAGGGTTAACAGACTATTCTGTGAATTTCAGAGGATCAACCAAAGTAGAAGATGCAGCTGAATTGTTTGTTAGAGCAGCAAATGCCTTCAAAATGGCAAAGAAATGGCCAGGTTTGTGACACTATAGTATAAAGGAAGCATGTATTTTTCATTCATTGTAGACCCTGTCTGTATGTTAACTCTTTCCATACCATAGACAACACCAGAAGCTTTTGTGGACAGTGTAGATCAATATTAGACTGCACAAAACGTGCATTCTGATCTGTGATCTACACTGTCTACTGTGTTATCCTAGATTATGAACAAATTGTGTCTTGATCTCGTAGTAAAACTTCATTTGTAGTCACGGAGTAAATGCTATTTATTTATTCAGAAGTGAAAGAGTCAATTGTCAGGAGATGAAATTACCAACTAAGGCTATCTCCCCAGGAAAGAGCTTTAATACTAAGGAGTTACATTCATTGGTCCTCCTCACTAACTATTATTTCTGTGAGGATCCTGCATGGCTCAGTGGTTAAGGGTTGCAAGCAAGAGGTCCTGGGTTCCATCCTCACTCACAGCTTTGGGCTTTTTGAAAGAATGTCCTTGGGCAAGTCACTTTAGAGCTCCAGTCTAGTACTGTTTAAACACAGGAAAAAAATGAATTAATGAAGTGTCATTGATAGAGAATTGAAATGGTGTTGAAAGCAAGTAACAACCGAATTCTATCAATCAGCCATTTGCCTTTGTTACATTTAAGTATTCAAATATATTCAATCTTCTAAATTTATACAGTAAGTTTGTATGAGCTGAGGTCTAAAGGGAATATAGAGACCTGGGTGACTCAGTTGTGAAAGTGTAGGATTTGTATTTAATTCACAACATTATCTTCATAAACTAAATTGATTTCTGTTTTTTCCTTACACAGAGGTCTGACAATCGAAGAAGCTAAAGAGCATTATTTACTTTTACTATTGTAATAATTTTATCATCAATAGGTGCCGGTGAGTGTTTCTGCCGTGCTGCAGAGCTTCAAATCCAGCTTGGGAGTAAACATGAAGCAGCATCACATTATGTAGATGCCGGTGGAGCTTATAAGAAAGCTGATCCACAAGGTACGTACAGTCCAACTTGTATTTTAAGCAATCACCTGGGCCCTATTTCACGATAAAAATTTTGTCTCCTATTTTGCTCATATCAGCTTACAGTCTCCAGTTTCTGACTTCAGTTTAGTTCATTATTTTTAGACACACTTCACTAACATTAATAGACATATGTAACATTCTCAAATCCTGAGTTGACACAAAGTTTCAGACTCAACTCACCAAATTAAATGGACTTTAGTTGGTTAAAATAGACTTCACTCAACTATTTTGCTGGGTTAAGTCTGGAATGTTGTGTCAGCTCAGGATTTGAGAACATTACCAAAGTGAATGAATAAATAAAACAATGTCATATCATTTTATCCAGTTTAGAAGAAAGTACATTGTCTCATGAGTATTATATAATGAATAATTTTTGCCATTAAGATTTCTACATTTTGTAGTGCTAAAAGTACTTATATTTTGGGGTTTTGGTGGAATCCTATGGTTTTTCCCCAAATTTTTCATCATAACTTTGTTGCCAGCCTATTTAATATCTTTGATTTTTCATTATTCTTTTACCACGATGACCCTATGGAAGAAGTCTTATGAATCATTTTCTCCTTTTCCTACAATGTTTTCCACCCTTACAATGACAACTTTCATCAATTGAACCACATTTAATTTGTTGTCTCGAAAATGTTGTTGTTTGATAAAGAGTTAAAACCTGTGTTTTGGTTACTTAGAAGCGTCTCACTGAGATAGTTCTAATGAGTTCAAACAACATAGATTTTATTGGGAAAAAAATGATAATTAGATTTTTTTTTTTGAATTGGAATTTCAATTTCAGAAGCAGTGTGTATGGAGTTTTCTGTAGACTTTGATATTGATTTTTCAGAGGCTGTTAACTGTCTAGAGAAAGCTGTGGAGATATACACTGATATGGTAATTATGTGATTTTCTGTCATGCTGGAATCTGTAATTACTGTAATTAATAATTCAAGGACTTTCTACACCTATCTATAAGACAGTTATAATAGAACACTGTGAAAAAGTGCCAGTTGTTTGCTACATGCTGTTGATCCCTTCCTCACAATGTTTTCCATTAAATTTGAATGACTTTCCATTTTCTGCAAAACTTTCTGGGTATTTTGCCACTTGTTTTAATTAGTAGGTCAGTACTGTTTTCTGAAAATAGGCTGTGGGTTAACTTCATTAAATAGCAACACTTAAGACATGTCCAGTTTGAAAGCATTTGCTCATAACACATTAAATGTGGCTTCAGTAATAGAATTTATCTTCATATGGTTAGAAAACATTAAGGGGGGAATACGCCAGTATCCAGCATTTTGTCCTTTTCCCACATTGTTTTGGAAAGCTTTCGTCAGGGTCATACAAAACACGAGCTCATTTATACATGAACCTGTATGTGATTAAAGATAACTTAAAGTCATTTTCTTCGAATAATAAGGACAGTTTTTATTCCTGTTTGAAATTCAGACCTTTTTTCTTTAAATTTTGTTCTTCAAAAATCAACCCTTTTGGCTCTGTCTTGCACCTTTAATTTTGCTGGCAACTTATTTTCAATTAGTAGCATAAAGTAGCTTTAACCCTTTACTACTTGACAAAATTTAAGACCCTTCCAAATTGAAAGCGATTGCAGGCCACAATTTCACTGTGGCGTAACTGATGCATTTTTTCTTTGATAGGGTAGAAAGCATTGTAGGAAAAGGAGAAAATGCTGTTTACCAGCATTTTCTCCTTTTCCTACAATGCTTTCAAAAAGCTTCTTCCTCAGGGTCCTTAAAAGTCAGCATTGTGTGGTAAAGGGTCAAGTGTTGATTTTATTAGCTCCTTCTTGTCATTTCAAGTGAATTTATTTTAGAAACAAATACATTTGCTTGGGGGATTGCATACACAATATTCAGCAATATCACAAAATGTTAGACTTGTTCATATTAAAAGTTTCTGTAGGCAACAAATTAGAAGGTGCTCAAATGATGAGATTTGTCTATGAAAGAGGAAAAACATTGAGATAAAGAAGAAATTGCTGGTTTTAAGCATTTGTCCCTTTTTTCTCTGGAGTGGTAAAAAGATTGGATTATTTGGTAACGGGTTGAAATTGGAATCATCCATTGTACTTGTGGCATTTTGAGGTGCTTAGCCTGGAAAACTTGAAAGATCAGAAGAAAGAAGCTTTTTGAACCTTTTATTATACCCCCCTTCAACGAAGTGGGGGTATATTGCTTTGCTAATGTCGGTCGATCTGTCGGTGGGTGGGTAGACCTTACCTTGTCCGGATGATAACTAGACACAGAATTGACCTAGGTTCGTCAAATTTGGCACAGACATGCGTCTCAGAGTGTAGATGATCCCTATTGATTTTGAGGTCAATCGGTCAAAGGTCAAGGTCACAGTGACCATCAACATGTTGATATATAGACCAAACCTTGTCCGGATGGTAACTAGACACAGAATTGACCTAGGTTCATCAAATTTGGCACAGACATGCGTCTTGGAGTGTAGATGATCCCTATTGATTTTGAGGTCAATCAGTCAAAGGTCAAGGTCACAGTGACCGTCAACATGTTGATATATAGACCAAACCTTGTCCGGATGATAACTAGACACAGAATTGACCTAGGTTCGTCAAATTTGGCACAGACATTTGTCTTGGAGTGCAGATGATCCCTATCGATTTTGAGATTAATCCATCAAAGGTCAAGGTCACAGTGGCCTTCAACTTAATGATATATAGACCTAACCTTGTCCAGATGATAACTAGACACAGAATTGACATAGGTTCTTCAAATTCTGTACAGGTATTCATGTCGGAGTGTAAATGATCCCTATCTATTTTGAGATTAATCCATCAAAGGTCAAGGTCACAGTGGCCTTCAACTTAATGATATATAGACCAAACCTTGTCCAGATGATAACTACACACAGAATTGACCTAGGTCCTTCAAATTCTGTACAGATATTCATCTTCGAGTGTAAATGATCTCTATCGATTTTAAGGTTAATCCGTGAAAGGTCAAGGTCACAGTGACCACCAGATGATTCAGGGCCCGCGCTGCCGTTCGCCACTTGAGCAATTTGCTCAAAAAAAATTAAAGTGTCTCAAAAATCATCATATGTGGCTCAACTTGTGGCTCCAACATTTTATTCGCGTATTATCGGGGATGTAGTAAACATTGAAGTCGACTGGGAAAAAGCGGATGTCGAACGCGCGTGCCGAAAAGAAAATCGATAACCCAGTCTGTGTATCGGCGACTGTTTACAATCTTGTACGTATACACACGGCGGTGTGTATAATCATGCGAACTGTTGACAGATCATCACGTTTAACAATTGAAGTGGGCTATGAATAAAAAAGATGACATCGATATTTCCCTATCAATTCTTTTGATATCATTTTATGAACTGCGCCACTTCCTGTATCAATATGGCAGTAGGGGGGCATGACTGTTTTACAAAAAGACATCTTGTTATTATAAAGGCTCTCTATTTTTGTTAACCAGGGAAGATTCAACATTGCTGCCAAACATCATGTTACTATCGCTGAAATCTATGAGACAGAGATTGCAGATATGGAGAAAGCAATATCAAGCTATCAGCAAGCTGCAGACTATTATAAAGGAGAAGAATCAAATAGGTAAGCTATACAGGATATACACTGAATTTCTGTAGACTCTAAACTTTTTCCTTCTGTATGCATTTATTGATATAATTATATTTTGCAGAGAGCATAGACATACATATGTCTGCAAAAATGTATAGTCAGATCTCAGATTACACTCTGCTTTTGTGCATTTTCAAAATGGTTTCATTCATGTAATTTTGATTCAGGGCCAAAACGAACTGAATGAAATTGATTGTAGGGGTCATGGACATTGTAACTCTTGCAAAAAGGGTTAGCCCTTTAGTAAACAAGAATGCCTTTTAATGAGTCTGAGAAAAGAGGGCCGTTGACATTTTTGTGGGAAAGGGAGAATATGCTGGTAACTACAAATAACTACAATTAAAATCTTTCACGGGGTAGAAATCATTGTGGGAAAGGGACAAAATGGCTGCTTACCAGCATTTTCTCCTCACCCATAATGTTTATAAAAGCTTTCTTCCTCATGGTCGTTAAAGCATGGGATCATATGGCAAAGAGTTAAGGGGTTAACACTTTAAATTATAGTATACATTTCATTCTTCAGTGCAAAGTGGCTTACTTTGATCTTAACAATTAGTTTCTCCCTTTGTCACAGTGTTTTCAATTGATGGGCGGTATTTGCCCCTAAACAAAAGAATTTCTATGTAATATTTTTTGCATTGCATGTATGTTTATTTCTCTGACTTCCTGTCTTGCAGCTCAGCTAATAAATGTTTACTCAAGGTAGCGCTGTTTGCTGCACAACTAGAAAGGTATGACAAGGCCATTGAAATATACGAAGAGGTAAGAACCTGTCTTATTTTTACTTTTTGGTTGCTAAGTATGGCTTAATGTGCTCTTGTGGACAGTGTAGATCAAGATCAGACTGCACAGACAGAGCAGTCTGATTTTGGATCAACGCTGTCTGATACAGTGTGTTTTTTCTGGCTAAAAGAACTTTGCACTTATGGAAACATTGTGATCTTACGAACATGAAAGATCGCAACAAATGCATTGCTAAAATAAAAACCGCACCTGGGGGGAATCGAACCCGTGCGGAGAAGATCCTCATTTATTGAGGTTTAAAAGACCAACACCATAACCACTGAGCTATAGGGAATTTTTCGTAATGCAGTTGTTAGGTATTGATTTTATACAGGACGAAGCTATGCAGTAAGGAAGGAGTGATCTCCCGTAACAGTGGCAAAAGGAGAAATTGCTCTTTGCTCATGATGAGCCATGTCACATATTACAACAATTTGAGCCCTTTCCCACACAATCCTAATGACCCAGGGACAAAAGCACTTTGAAAACATCTGTGGAAAAGGAGAAAATGCTGCTGACCAGCATTTTCACCTTTTCTCACAAAGTTTTCTACCCTTTAAAAATCAAATCCCATTGTTTAACACACATTTAAAACTGTCCTCTGCAACTACTTTCAATTTGGACCTGTGTAAAATTTTGTTGTGTGGCAGAAGTGTTAGAAATGGAATCTTGTATTAAACCTGAATTCATACTGATTATCCATGTTTTGAAGTAATCAGGTGCAAATTTCAGCAGAAATTGAGTCAGTACTTAAGATTGATGCTGAGTGCAACTTAAGTCAGCCAAGTCCAGCAACTCTGTTGGCTCAGTCTGTGACTTTCAGGGCTTGTATGTCAAGGGTCACAGGTTTTAGTATCAGCTCAACCTAGTTCTTTTGAGGATTGTTTATTTCATTTTGCTCTCGGATATCCTTCAGTAACTTCAGTAGAAATGAAAGCTTAACAATATCCCAAACAGTACCAAGGTTTCAGAACCCTGAGGAAGAATGTTTGTGCTAACATTGCGGGAAAGAGAGAAAATGCTGGTAATTAGCATTTCTCTATTTTCTACAAGGTTTTCTACCCTATGAAAGGCAGATTCCATAACTTTGGCCACATTTGTCATCTGCAAGTAGTTTGAATAAGAAAAAGTCTAAAATTTTGCACACTTTCCAAAAGTCAGTATTTTTTATATTTCATGGTAAATTACGTTAACCCTTTATGACACAATTCTGTGTTTTAATGTCTCTAAAGGAGAAACCTTTTGATAACTTGAAGGGAAGAGGAGAAAATACTGGCCACCAACATTTTGTTTTCACACAATGTTTTCTATCCCTCTAAAGTCAAGTCAGGGATCTTCATGGCTCAGTGGTAAACTGTAGGACTCAGAACCTGGAGGCCCTGGGTTCAAGCCTCACTGGAAGCACTGGGTTTTTTATGTCCTTGGGCATGACACTTTAGAGCCCTAGGCTAGTACTGGTGTAACCCATGGCATAGATGAATAAGCAAGCTGTTATAAGCTGAAATAATGTTGAAAGTGGCATATAACACTATTCAACAATCAATCAATCAATCAGAGTCAAATTCTTACATTGAATTCGCAGTCTCAAAATGCTCTCAGGTTGGACAAATCTCAGATTATGTCATCCAATAAAGTGTGAGCACATTTATTTTTGCAGGTTGCCATGTCATGTATGGACAACTCACTATTGAAATACAGTGCTAAAGACCACTTTTTCCGAGCTGCTGTTTGCCACCTATGTGTTGACACTTTAAACGCACAACAAGCTTTGCAACGATATGAAGAACTCTTCCCACAATTTTCTGATTCTAGAGAGTGTAAATTATTAAAGGTATTGTACTTATTTCATGTTTATTTGTTCAAGTGTTGCTTTTGATGATTTTAATAGCTGATAATTTCCAGTTTACTTGCTACTATGTGAATCTTTTAGTTCAGGTTAAAAGTTTAGGTATAAAGACATACAAAAAGGACATAAACCAATAATAGCATCCTTGATAACATTACCTGAATTCAGTAAAGATACTAGATTACTGGGTCTGCTTGCTGATTTCTTTCTTAAATTTAGACTAAAGATTTAGATATTGCTTGATACCTATAATTGTTATTTTATCAATATACCACGATTAGTTCACAAGTTGAATGGATATTAATACTGAATTATACTGTAGGTTATATACAGTGCTTATATTCTTTGCTCAGTGGGCTTAAGACTGATTTAACCCTTTACCACACGGCAAAATTTAAGACCAGTCCAAATTGAAACCATTTGCAGAAGACAATTTCATAGTGGCTCAAATGACGCAACTTTTCTTTGATAGGGTAGAAAACTTTGTGGGAAAAGGAGAAAATGCTGGTTACCAGCATTTTCTCCTTTTCCCACAATGTTTTCAAAAGGCCTTTTCTTTAGGGGCGTTAAAAGTCGTCATTGTGTGGTAAAGGGTTAAATATAATGTGTAAAATGAATAAAATGTATATGCCTCTGAAAGGAACTGTGATAAAGCTTTTGCATATAGGTGGATTTATTTTCAAATGCCAACAACGTTGTTAACTCTATACCAAACAATAAAATTTTGGCCATGTCCAAAATGAAAGCATTTGCAGACGACAATTTAAAGGTGGCTCAAATGACGAAAGTAATCCTTGATAGGGTAGAAAACATTGTGGGAAAAGGAGAAAATGCTGGTACCCAGCATTTTCTCCTTTTCCCACGATGTTTTCAAAAGGTCTCTTCCCCAGGGTTGTGAAAACACAAGATTGTTTGGTAAAGGGTTAACGACGATGTTAACATTGCTTAATTGCTTTGTTTTATCTTTTGAAGTTTAGAAAACATTGTGGGAAAAGGAAAAAAATGATGGTTATCAGCATTTTCTCCTTTTTCCACAGTGTTTTCAAAAAGCCTCTTTCTCAGGGTTATTCAAAGTCGGAATTGTGTGGTAAAGGGTCAATAATTAGGGTCAATAATTAATAAACATATTAATAAAATTAGTAACTTATATTTCAGAGTTTAGCGCAGGCATGTGAAGACGAGGATGCAGATGTATATACAGACGCAATAAAAGAATACGACACTATTTCACGGCTTGACCAGTGGACCACGACCATGTTGTTGAGAGTGAAAAAGAGGATAAACCAAGACGACCTCAAATAATACCGTTTTAAATTCAGGATCGCTATTGAAACAAGAAAGACTTAACTTATTCCAGTTACATCTGTTAGTTAGAGTCATGTATCATTGGTCACGATAATTGTTATACAATTTTTTTTTGTATGTCTTTCAGAGTGCTTGTTTCTAGGCATTTCCACCATAATGCTTTTTGTTACATTTATTCTAACGGACAGAGTCAGTGACTGCGTGTGAAATAAAGAGTTAACCCTTTACCACACAATCCCGAGTTTTAACGACCCTAAGGAATGAAGCTTTTGAAAACATTGTGGAAAAAGAAGAAAATGCTGGTAACCAGCATTTTCTCCTTTTCCCACAATGTTTTATACTCTTTCAGCCACAAATTCGATCACTGCAGCTATATCTAATTTGTCTGCAACTGCTTTTAATTTGGACCAGTCTAAAATTTTATTATTTGTTAAAGACTTAAACTGATATTATCCCATATAGCATACAGATAATATTCAGGCTTTGCAGGCACAGACTGAAGTCTTTATCAGGTAACAATATTTTTGACTTGTCCAAACTGAAAGCAGTTACAGACAACTAATTAGAAATTGGCTCGAATGATGAAATTTGTCTCTGAAAGAGTAGAAAAATTGTGGGAAAAGTACAAAATGATGGTAACTGGCATTATCTCCTTATTCCTCAATCTTTTCTAAAGCTGCTTTCCTCAGGGTCTTGAAAACCTTAGATTGTTTGGCAAACAGTTAATGGAAAAAAAAAGAGCGAGACACATTCTACTCATAAAGTATTAAGGTAGCCTCTTTTGACCATTTCTTTTTAAAGCTCCAGATATAAGGAATGCTTGGGTTTGAACATTTGACTGTTTTTTGCTTCTTATTTGGGGGATAAGGGATTACAATCCATTGATTCAGTGGAACATACAAGATTATTGAGAATGTCGACCATAAAACAGTGTTGCATCCAAGGTGTGTGATCATGCATATCTCCCAGTCTACACCTTCACTTTTGAATTTTCTTGGGTGACAGCCTTTGCTGTGACAAAAAAAAAATCCACCGCTCAACAATATTCTATGGGCAATAAAATTACATTTCCGTTATAGAAATACTGTAGATGCTACAGTGATATGATCAGAACCATGTAAAAATGGATAACCTCCTTTGCTAAAAATAGTAATGCACAAATGTATCTATGGAAAAACCCATACAAATATTCAAACTGAGAGATTGTGAAGTCATCAGGCCTGGGGAGGGGAAGGAACAGGTAATAAATGCTATTGTGGAATGGCTAGGGTATAATTTCAACACACTTGTCATTTAGGAACTTTGTCAAGTTGTGTAAACTAGCTAAATTTTTATCGTGGGTTGAATTTAAAATATCAGTAGGATTATGCCACCTTGACATATCACAGACTTTTTCAAGACAGGGGCATTTGATCTGTGTAAACAAATTTAAGTTCACTCATGTTGAGGGTAGCCAAGAGGCAGTTAGTTGCATTGTGGAAAGTAAGAAAGAAAGAAATTTATTTCACAAGTGTTAATGTGTCTGTATAGTTAAGACCCCTTTTTTTAAAGGTATGCTAGATGAAGGTTATTAGAAAACTTCGATCTTTGACACACTCATACTTTTTACTCCCCACTTTATGGTTCTATGATGGGGAATCTCCCCCTTCCCTGAGGTCATCCTGGATGCATCACTGTGAATGAGATGTGATATAAATGTTAATAGCTGTAGTAATTTCTTATGTACATAATTTACAGACTAAAGACAGAAATCTTGTTAATGTTTGAATGGTTAACTCTTTACTAGATGACAAAATTTAACACTTGTTCATTTTGAAGGCATGTGAAGAAAAACAAAGTCACTGGATCTAAGAAAGGATAAAAATACTGTGGGTAAAGGAAAATAATAGCCATCAACATTTTCTTCTTTGCCCTCAATGTATTCATAAACCTACCTTAGGGTCCCAACAATGTAAAATTATCTGGTGAATGATTAAATTACGGTGATTTTGATGCTGTAACTGAAAGAAAGATTTGAATTGTGACTTAAACTGTTAAGCCATTACCACACAGTCCCAAGTTTAAATGACCCTTAGAAAGAAGGCTTTTGAAAACTTTGTTGGAAAAGGAGCATTTTCTCCTTTTCCCACAATGTTTTGTACCTGTTCATGGACAAATGCTATCATTTGAAAAACATTTCTTAAGATGAATCTAACATTTTGCTCTGTGGTAAAGCTACCATTACAACATTTTAGAGCCTTGGAACTTGCAGCTGACAGTGTTGGAAAACTGTGAGAGAATGTGTATTCACATAATGCATGTTAAATAAATTTGATTTGTGTTCAATGTTGATTCTGCAAATAAAATGAGTGCTTGAGAAAGAAAACAGACATCAGCAGGGTAGAGTGCCTTAAGCCTTTACCACACAATCCTGAGTTTTAACAAGAAGAGGCCTTTTGAAGACATTGTTGGAAAAGGAGAAAAATACTGGTAAGCAGCAGTTTCTCCTATTCCTAGAATAAATTTCAGTTCTTCAGTCAAATTTTGTTGTTTGCAAATACTAACGATTGGACAAGTCTGAAATTTTGTTGTTTGGCAAAGAGTTAACCTTTTCAGACTGAACTTGGCAAAATAATGGACTCGTGTTAATTAAGTCCATTTATTTTGCTTTGTTGAGTCTGAAACATATAGTCAACTCAGGATTTGAGAATGTTACTACAGTCTTTAAATGTTACTTAAATGCATCTCAAAAGATGAACTCAACTTAAGTCAGAACCTGGAACCATTAGTAGCACCGACTCCTAATCTATAGATAGTTTTATTTAACCCTTTACCAAACAATCCCTGGTTTTTACGACCCAGAGAAAAAAGCCTTCTGAAAACATTGTGGGAAAAGGAGAAAATGCTGGTAACCAGCATTTGCTCCTTTTCCCACAATGTTTTCTACTCTTCTAAAGTCAAGTATTGGACAAGTCAAAAATTTTGTCATTTGGTAAAGAGTTAAACACCATGATATAGCGGCTCTGCATTGGCACCCAAGTATTATAAAATACAATACGGGTAACACATAAACCATGAATATTTAGTTGCCATAGGAAACTTTATGACTTACAGTACCCATTTTGTAACCTCTTTTGATAACTCAACCTCTTACCACACAATCCTGAGTTTTTACAGTCCTGAGGAAGAAGTCTCTTGAAGACATTGTAGGTAAAGGAGGAAATGCAGGTTACCAGGATTTTCTCCTTGTCTCACAGTTTTTTTTAACCTCTAAAGCCCCATTACTTGAGAGGAATTTCAATTTTCGTCTGCAAACGCAAATATAATTACAGTAATGAACTATCTTTCCAAGATGACAAAATCAGTGTCAAGTCCAAATGCAAATCATTTGCCAACGACATATTAACCCTTCACCAGACGACAAAATTTTAGCCTTGTCCAAATTGAAAGCGTTTGCAGAGGACAATTTCAGTGTGGCTCAAATGGTGCAATTTTTCTTTGATAGGGTAGAAAACATTGTGGGAAAAGGAGAAAATGCTGGTTACCAGCATTTTCTCCTTTTCCCACAGAGTTTTCTACCCTTGCACAATAAAAAAAAAAAAATCTGTAAAGTAACATTTTTGTTGTTGTTTGCAAATGCTTTCAATTTGGGGGTGTGTTTAAATTTTTTTTGTGTGTCGTATACAGTAGAAGGCTAGGGATTCTCCTAGATCCATTGAAAAGTGTTTTGTGCTGTGTACAATCTTTGTTTTATTAACTAAAAGTAGAGACTTGCTTGAATAAAATAAATATGCATTTTCAATTGCTGTATTTTGTTTTGTCACATCAAATCATAGTACTGACAGGATCTTATTCAATTCTCTTACCAAACAATCCCGTATCTCAACTGCCCTTTTAAAAACATAGTGGGTAAAGGAGAAACTGCCGATGACCATCATTTTTTTCTTCTTTGTTAGTGTTTTTGTTCCTCTCATTATCAATTCACATCATTTTAGCCTCATTCAAACCTTACTTAGCATTCCCCAGGACATACCGTATTTCACCGAATTAACGCACTGGGGCGCCATACAAAACACCAAAAAGGTGCTCTTATTTCATAGCCAATTTCCCGAAATTTCAGTGCTGTCATGTAGAGCAAGCACGTACTTTGATCCAGGTTTTAGTTAGTGCCGCGTGGAAAGTGATCGCCATTTGAAAGACCCGCTGTATTAATGTGGAATGTATCAATTCTACTGGCAATCATGATTCATTTGGACATGAAACAGCATTCATGATTTATATGGAATACTAGTTTTCAATACTTCACTTTCTTAAAGTTTTTTTTTTTTTTAGCATACCTGAGCACGAAGTGCTCAAGGTGAGCTTTTGTGATCACCCAATGTCCGTCGTGCGTCGTCCACGATTTCTTTAAACATCTCCTCCTAAACCACTGGGCCAATCTTGATGAAACTTGGCAGGGATGTTCCTTGGGTGAAGCTCTACCAAAGTTGTTCAAGAGATTGAATTCCACCCATAACTCTGGTTGCCATGGCAACCAAAAGGAAAAAATAGCAAAATCTTTGAAAATCTTCTCCTCTGAAACTGGAAGGCGTAGAGCTTTGATATTTGGTATGTAGCATCTCCTAGTGGACCTCTATGAAATTTGTTCGTATAATGCCCCTGGGGTCAAAACTGGTCCTGCCCCGGGGGTCACAAGTTCGAACAAAGGAACAAAGAAGGAAAACTTTAAAATTCTTCTTCTCTGAAACTGAAAGGCATAGAGCTTTGATATTTGGTATGTAGCATCTCCTAGTGGACCTCTACCAAGTTTGTTCATATGATGCCCCTGGGGTCAAAACTGGCCCCGCCCCGGGGGCCACAAGTTCGAACATAGGAACAAAGAAGGAAAACTCTAAAATTCTTCTTCCCAGAAACTGAAAGGCATAGAGCTTTGATATTTGGTATGTAGCATCTCCTAGTGTACCTCTACCAAATTTGCTCATATGATGCCCCTGGGGTCAAAACTGGCCCCGCCCCGGGGGCCACAAGTTCGAACATACAAACAAAGAAGGAAAACTTTAAAATTCTTCTTCTCTGAAACGGGAAGGCATAGAGCTTTGATATTTGGTATGTAACATCTGCTAGTTGATCTCTACCAAATTGTTCGTATGATGCCCCTGGGGTCAAAACTGGCCCTGCCCGGGGGGTCACAAGTTCGAACATATAAACAAAAAAGGGAAAACTTTAAAATTCTTCTTCTTTGAAACTGGAAGGCTCAGAGCTTTGATATGTAGCATCTCCTAGTGGACCTCTACCAAGTTTGTTCATACGATGTCCCTGGGGTCAAAACTGGCCCCGCCCCGGGGGTCACAAGTTTAAACATAGGATCAAAGAAGGAAAACTTTAAAATTATTCTTCTCTGAAACTGGTAGGCATAGAGCTTTGATATTTGGTATGTAGCATTTTCTAGTGGACCTCTACCAAGTTTGTTCATATGATGCCCCTGGGGTCAAAACTGGCCTCGCCCCGGGCGTCACAAGTTTGAACATAGGAACAAAAAAGGGAAAACTTTAAAATTCTTCTTCTGTGAAACTGGAAGGCTTGGAGCTTTGATATTTGGTATGTAGTGAACCTGTTCTAAGTTTGTTAGCCCACCTGAGCACAACATGTTCAGTGAGTTCAAAATTGGGTCACCTGGGGTCATAAACTAGGTCACTAGGTCAAATTAAATAAATACCTTGTGGGCACTCTAGAGGCTACGTTTATTGCTCAAATGACCTGAAATTTGGTCAGAATGTTTGAATTGATGAAATCTCGGATGAGTTCAAAATTGGGTCACCTGGGATCATAAACTAGGTCACTAGGTCAAATTAAAGAAATACCTTTAGGGCACTCTAGAGGCCACATTTTTTGCCCAATTGACTTGAAAATTGATCAGAATATTTGTCTTGATCAATTTTTACATGAGTCTGAATTTGGGTCAACTCAGATCATAAACTAGGTCACTAGGTCAAATTAAAGAAATACCTTTAGGGCACTCTAGAGGCCACATTTATTGTTCAATTGATTTGAAAATTGGTTAAAATGTTTCTCTTGATGAAATCTAAGATGAGTTCAAAATTGGGTCACCTGGGGTCATAATCTTGGTCACTAAGTCAAATTAAAGAAATACCTTAAGGGCATTCTAGAGGCCACATTTCTTGCTCAATTGACTTGAAAATTGGTCAGAATGTTTGTCTTGATGAAATATTGGATGAGTTTGAAATTGGGTCACCTGAGATCATAAACTAGGTCACTAGGTCAAATTAAAGAAATGCCTTTAGGGCACTCTAGAGGCCACATTTATTTCTTAATTAACTTGAAAACTGTTCAGAATGTTTGTCTTGATAGATATTTTGATGAGTTCTAAATTTGGTAACGTATGGTGATAAAGTAGGTCACTAGGTCAACTTACAGAAATTTCTTGTGGATGCTCTAGATGCCACATTTTAAGCTTAATTGATCTGGCAATTGGTCTGAAATTGAATTTTGCACGTGGAGTGAAATTTTGCCTATTGATTCAGATGAGCGATCCAGGGCCATCATGGCCCTCTTGTTTAAAGCAAGTTGACAAATTTTGTGTTACCAGAAGTTTATAATGGTATTGAAAGTGTATGTATATTCGGATAGTCAGTCATTAATGATACTGATTTGTGAAGTACATGTAATTAGGATTATGTCAATGCCACACCGGTAAGTTTATTTTTAAGATATGTCATCAATAAATTTCATCAGTCTGCATTTTAGTGATGTTATCTTGTATTTGGAAGTTTGTCACTACAGTCACCGACTTTCAGGTAAGGTTGGGTGTGGGTGGGGGTTGTCTGGAGGCCTATGGAGTAAGTAATATTGTGGGGGAGCGCTACTGTTAGGGAGCGAGCGTTAATTAGGTGAAGTACGGTACATAAACATGGGAGCTGTCACTGTGATGTGACTGAAATAATGTTAAAAATGGCTTTAACCGTTTACCAAATAATCAAAACTTTAAATTACCCTGAGAAAGAATGCCTTTGAAAATATTGAAAGCATTGTAGGAAAAGGAGAAAATGCTGGTAACCAGCATTTTCTCCTTTTCCCACAATGCTTTCTTTTCTTTCAGACACAAACTTCATCAATTGAGCCACTTCATCAATTGAGCCAGATACTGGTGTCGTCTGCAACTGTTTTCAATTTGAATCAGTCCAAAATTTTGTTGTTTTGTAATGAGTTAAACACTATTAAACCAGTCAATAAATATTGGGTCCAACAGTTTCAAACAGATCGTTTTGCACTAAATCTTTCTATATAACAGATAAAGTTAAACAGCTTGGGACTATGAAAATATGAACAACAGTGCAGAATTTATAAATTTATTTATTTTTTATTTATATTTCTTTTTCATTAAACCATTTTTAAGTCGTGATATGTCCCATCTGTACATGTATATTAGAATACTATATACAGGTAAATGTACAGATTTCATATATGCATCATGCTCTGAAAAAGGGGGTGTAATAAATGTGAAGAAGTATCAACCCATGTCAGCCTGCACAGTTAGTGCAGGTTGACCTGTGTTGAAACTTTTTGCTTTTAGTCCATATTCTGCAAGTCCAAGTACAATTGTATCTCGAGATTTTATTGGTTTTTAGACAAACTGGATTTAAGGATACATAATTATGTGACAACTTGCTTACTATCATACATCAAGCAGATGCATGGCTCTCATACTTATGTATATATAACTCGAAACCTCCTGACATAAATTCACTGCAGACAACTTTAAAAATTTCCTTAACTCTTTACCACACAATCCCGTGTTTTAACGACCCTGAGAAAGAAACCTTTACAAAACATTGTGGGAAAAGAAGAAAATGCTGGTAACCAGCATTTTCTCCTTTTTCCACAATGTTTTCTACCCTTCTAAAAACAGAAATCATTATTTGAGTTGGGTTTAATTTATCATCTGCAAATGGTTTCAATTTGGTCAAGTCTAAAATTTTGTTGTTTGGTAAAGGGTTATACAGTATGGCAAATTAACACATACGAGGGCTGTTCGATATGTAATGTGTATTGTACGATATCTCAAAAGCATTCGACTCAAATAGTGAAATGAACATTACATCCCTTCAAAATATTCTACGCGGTTTGAAATACATAATTTCAATCTCTGAATCCATTTCTGAAATGCGTCATGGTACGCTGATTTAGGTAGACCTGAGGCACTGACTGATGGCTGAGCCAAGGGCTTGTCGGGACTTGTAACGACGACCAGATAAGAACATTTTAAGTTTTGGAAAAAGGAAAAAGTCACATGGGGCTAGATCTGGAGAGTATGGTGGGTGTGGCAAGACAGTAACCATCTCCGACTTCAAAAATTGCTTCACAAGCTCAGATGTATGTGATGGAGCATTATCATGAAGTAGACAAACATGCCTAAATCCTGACACAGGGCGTTGTTTAAGATAATATTTCTTGAGCTTTTTTAGTATAACATCTCGATAATACCGACCAGTAACAATTTTGCCCTTCGGCACCGGAATTTGTACGGCTATACCATCACATGAGAAGAATATGCAATAAAGAACCTTCTTTGTGCTTATGCTTCTTTTGGCAAATACAGGCCTTCTACCGTGTTTAGTTAGCCATATTTTTTTTCCAATTTTTCTTACTAATTCGAAATAGTGAACCCATGTTTCGTCACCAGTAACAATGTTTGCAAATTGTCTTTGATTGAATTTGGGAAACATCTTGAGCAATTGCTTTACGGTTTGTACTCGTACCCGTTTTTGGTCATCTGTCAATATATGCGGTATCCATCTGGCAGAAATCTTTTGTACTTTCAAAATACGCTTCAAAATGAAATGCACCCGCAATAGCGATATGCCAACAGCGTTGGCAATATCACGAATCGTGTATCTGCCATCACTTTCAATTATTTCCCTGACTTTTGAGACATTTGCCCTGCCTGTTACAGTCACAGGTCGGCCAGATTTTGCTGCATCTTTGATGGACTCTGTGCCAGTCAGAAATTTCTTTCTCCACCTACGAACTGTCTCATAAGATGCATTATCAGACCCATAAAGTTCCCCCAATTCAGTAAAAATCTGAATTACCGAATGACCGAGTTTTGTGCAAACTTTTTTATAAGCTCTAATTTCTTCAATATTCTTAATCTGTTTCCCAACCATTTTTACAAAAGTGGTCAACCACTAGCTCTAATGAAATGACTATAAGTTTAAAACTATGTGGAGCTAATGGCTCGTGTTTATACCGTTGGAAAGGTATTGAATAGAGCTATTCAAGCGTATCATCATCCACGAAATCGTTGAAAGCGTTATCGCGCTGTGGTACAATACACATTACATATCGAACAGCCCTCGTATTAACTCCTTACCAAGTGACAAAATGTCAGACTAGTCAAAATTGAAAGCATTTGCAAATGACAATTAAAAATGTGGTTCAAATCAGGAATATGTCTTTGACAGGATAGACAAGAGGACCATGATGGTCCTAAATCGCTCACCTGAAATCCGACAACCCACAACATAGGGCCAATTTCCACACTAGGGCCATAATTTGAAGTATTTTGGTAGAGGGCCACTAGATGATACCACATGCCCTATATGAGAGCTCTAGCCCTTACAGTTTGGGACAAGAAGATTTTTAAAGATTTCCTTCTTTATCTCTATGTGAAATCCGAGAACCCACAACATAGGGCCAATTTTTAACACCAGGGCCATAATTTGAAGTATTTTGGTAGAGGGTCACTAGATGATGCTACATGCCATATATGAAAGCTCTAGCCCTTACGGTTTGGGACAAGAAGATTTTTAAAGATTTCCTTCTTTATCTCTATGTGAAATCTGAGAACCCACAACATAGGGCCAATTTCCAAACTTGGGCCATAATTTGAAGTATTTTGGTAGAAGGCCACTAGATGATACTACATGCCATATATGAAAGCTCTAGCCCTTACAGTTTGGGACGAGAAGATTTTTAAAGTTTTTTCTTTCGGTTGCCATGGCAACCAGAGTTCTTCATGGAATTCAAATCTTTGAAGTATTCTGGAAGTGCATCACCTAAGGATCATTTCTGTGAAGTTTCACTGAAATCTGATTGGCTGTTTCAGAGGAGAAGATTTTTTAGTAATTGTTTACAGATTGACGGACAGACAGACGGACGGTCAGACGGACGGTCAGACGGACGACGGACATTGACCAATCACAATAGCTCACCCCAAGCACTGTGTGCTCAGGTGAGCTAAAAATCAAAGCTCTATACCTTCTAGTTTCAGAGAAGAAGAATTTTAAAGTTTTCCTTTTTTATTCCCATGTTTAAAATTGTGACCCCTGGGGCGGGGCCAGTTTTGACCCCAGGGGCATCATATGTACAAACTTGGTAGAGGTCCACTAAGAAATGCTACATACCAAATATCAAAGCTCTACACCTTACAGTTTCAGAAAAGAAGATTTTTAAAGTTTCATTCTTTGTTCCTATGTTTCGAACTTGTGACCCCCGGGGCAGGGCCAGTTTTGACCCCAGGGGCATCATATGAACAAACTTGGTAAAGGTCTACTAGGAGATGCTACATACCAAATATCAAAGCCCTACACCTTACGGTTTCAGAGTAGAAGAATTTTAAAGTTTCCCTTCTTTGTTCCTATGTTCAAACTTGTGACCTCCAGGACAGGGCCAGTTTTGACCCCAGAGGCATCATATGAACAAACTTGATAAAAGTCCACTAGGAGATGCTACAAACCAAATATCAAAAGTCTACACCTTCTAGTTTCTGAGAAGAAGATTTTTAAAGTTTTCCTTCTTTGTTGCTATGTTTCAAACTTGTGGCCCCTGGGGTGGGGCCAGTTTTGACCCCAGGGGCATCATATGAACAAACCTGGTAGAGGTCCACTAGGAGATGCTACATATGAAATATCAAAGCTCTACGCCTTCCAGTTTCAGAGAAGAAGAATTTTAAAGTTTCCCTTCTTTGTTCAAACTTGTGACCCCCGGGGCGGGGCCAGTTTTGACCACAGGGGCATCATATGAACAAACATGGTAGAGGTCCACTAGGAGATGCTACATACCAAATATCAAAGCTCTACGCCTTCTAGTTTCAGAGGAGAAGATTTTCAAAGAATTTGCTATTTTTTTCCTTTTGATTGCCATGGCAACCAGAGTTATGGGTGGAATTCAATCTCTTGAACAACTTTGGTAGAGCTTCACCCAAGGAACATCCCTGCCAAGTTTCATCAAGATTGGCCCAGTGGTTTAGGAGGAGAAGATGTTTAAAGAAATTGTGGACGACGGACGACGCACGACGGACATTGGGCGATCACAAAAGCTCACCTTGAGCACTTCGAGCTCAGGTGAGCTAAAAACATTGTGGGAAAAGGAGAAAATGCTGGTTACCAGCATTTTCTCCTTTTCCCACCATGTTTTTGAGAGCCTTCCCCTGTCAGAGTCGTTTAAACTGCGATCGTGTGGTAAAAGGTTAAGTCTTTACCATACCACAAACTTTCAGCCTTGTCTAAATTATAAGGCATTTGCAGACAACAAAATTCCATAAAATGTTACTCAAAACATAAAACCAGCATTTTCTCCTTATCCCACAATGTTTCCAAAAACCTTCCTCAGGGTAGTGAAAAGTCGAGATTGTTTGGTAAAAGGGCTAAGGATGTACATATACATTAATTTACTTTCAGACATAGGAGAAAGGAAATATTGCTTGTTGGGAGTAATTTCTCCTCTCCCAGAATGTTTTCAAAAGACATCTGCTGCAAGATAATGCCATCTGAAAGGTTATTGAGTTAAAATGTATATACTGTACAAAGACAGCAAAAATTATCCAAGTCCATTAGGATCTGCAACAGCTTTCAAAAACAGTTCAGCAAAATCACCTTTTTTCATAAATGACACAAGCATGAATTCAAATTGATACAAGATGGTACAACAGCAATGAATGTGGGTGCCAACGCTGCAATGCAGTTGCCTTCTCAGACTATATTTTAAGTTGAAAAAGGGGCATAACTATGTCAAAATATTTTGAGGTATTGGTCCCCTTTTGATATTAATAGTTAATATTTGGCCTGAATTTAAAATAAATACCTTCAATAATGACAGAGCTTATCAGAAAATGTTGAAGTTTAGCACTACAAAGCAAACAATGACACAGATGACAACAGGGCTATGACAATACCTTTATGTTTTCTTTGAAAACAGCTGACTCGAGAATGCTATGAGATTAGGAAGAACTTATCCTTTTCAAAAGTAGTTTGCACAACCTTTAACAGCTCTTGAAAATAATGTAAATGACATATTGACCCTTTACCACAATATATGAATTTCCAACTCTGAACAGGTGTTGTATTCCGGTACCTCTTCATCAAACAACAATATCATAGCCTTGTCCAAGTTGAAGGCATTTGCAGACGACAAAGCAATGATGACCCAAAAACTAAGATTAACCCTTTCCCAAACAATCCCTGGTTTTCACGACCCTGAAAAAGAAGCTTTTTGAAAACATCGTGGGAAAAGGAAAAAATGCTGGTAACCAGCATTTTCTCCTTTTCCCACAATGTTTTCTACCTTCCCAGAACAAATTTCAATTTTTAAGTCACGTTAATTTTGTCGTCTGCAAATGCTTTCAAATTGGACCAGTCTAAAATTTTGTCGTTTGGTAAAGAGTTAAGGGAAGAAAACACTGTGGCAATTTTTCTCCTCCTACAATGTTTTGAAAGGCCATTTCCATTAGGTTTGTTTAACCCTTTACCACATAATCTCATGTTTTAACGACCCTGAGGATACAAGCTTTTGAAGACAAACTTGGAAAAAGAGAAAATGCTGGTAAACACTATGTTTTCTTCTCTTTCACAGCCAAATCTCATAATTCTAGCCATATCAAAATTGTGGTCTGCAAATGCTTTCAACTTGCACAACCCCACATTTTTGTCGTTACGTAAAGTGTTACATTTGGGAATTGTTTGGTACATAGATAAAGTGTCTTACTATACAACGCCCTGCTCTGTAAGGCTTCTATGGAGAAGAAAATCAAATATGTGGCAAATGAAGAGACTGTTTTTAGGCAATTCTTCCATTTATCACAATGTTTTCACTAGTTATTTATGTGAACTCATCCTGTTTGATCCCTCATTCCTATTTTTCTTGTTTAACCCTTTTACCACACAATCCAGACTTTTAATGACCCCAAGGAAGGAGCCTTTAGAAAAAATTGTGGGTGAAGGAGAAAATACTGGTAACAGTGTTTCCTTCCCTTCAAATGACAAAATGGAAGCAATGGCAGACAACAAATAACATGTAGCTTAACTCTTTACCAAACGACAAAATTTTAGACTGTTCCAAATTGAAAGCACTTGCAGACGACAAAATCAACGTAACTAAAAAATTGAAATTTGTTTCCAGC
Organism: Hippopus hippopus; assembly: GCA_946811185.2. Taxonomy (NCBI): domain Eukaryota; kingdom Metazoa; phylum Mollusca; class Bivalvia; order Cardiida; family Cardiidae; genus Hippopus; species Hippopus hippopus. Next base: position 4,996,079 of record OX328097.1, on the reverse strand, counting down.
AGGGTAGAAAACATCGTGGGAAAAGGAGAAAATGCTGGTTACCAGCATTTTCTCCTTTTCCCACAATGTTTTCAAAAGGCTTCAATCTCAGGGTTGTAAAAACCAGGGATTGTTTGGTAAAGGCTTAAATGAAGATTCCTGCCTTTCGTATAGTGGAAAACATGGTAGTAAAAAAAAAAAAAAATGCTGATTAACAGCATTTTCTCCTTTTCCCACAAAGTTTTCAAATGTCTTCTCTTTCAGGGTCGTTAAAGCTCCAGATTGTTCACTCTAAATGGCAACTCAAAAAGCGTAAAATAAGTTTTACATAGAGAATTCAACAAAAATCACATTTTCTTCTAAGGATCATGTATGAGGTCAAGAAGACAGTAACATATCTGTAGTACTGGGTTATCTCCCATCTCACTTTTCTGGTGGCGCTGGCAATTTTATGTCTGCACCATGAATTTCTGGTTGATATGTTAGAAGCACTATCATTACCCACATATGGAGTAGAGCCTGCAGGTATATGCAAAAAAATATTTATGAGGTATGTCCGTAAAGTTTGTCCATATTCATAAAATTAATGCAAATCCACTACTTTCATTGTCTCTATTACTTTTGGGTATTTCGTAAGCATCATGTGTAAAATATACAAAGATATTTTGCCAACAATAAGTAGCATATCAATCACGCTTTTAAAGATGTGAGTGGGACCTGGAGCATTCCAAACAACATAACTTAATTGGTATTTCAAATTGCAATCTGCAGTCTATAACTTGAAGGAATATAAACTGACCCTTTTCAAATTTTATCCCGCAATTAAGGTTAACGTCCACGTCATTTCCAGAAATTATAAGCAATGATGTCAGAGTCATTTAAACTTTATGCACAGAAATTCTGAAGCACTACGAAGTTGTCTATGTCAAAAGAGGTGGAATTTAACCTAGAAGAACATTGGACTATCATAAAATTTTGCGCCAATCTCAGCAAATCACCATATAAATTCAGTCTGAATCTACTGGAAAGCCAACTGCACTTCAAGAAGCTCTGAATTGTGTTTGATTATCTCACAGTCGCATTTAGATTCTATGGTAACCACCTGACACCTTTCAATCCAACCTCTGACCAATAAACAATGACGGGATGTCCTAACCACGTCGACACCTGCCCCAGGTTTTTACCCATATATGCAGGCTAAGACCAACGAATGTAAAACTATTAATAGCAGCAGCACTTTTTTTTCACATGTCAGCTGAGAAAAGTTTGCTCTTTATGATGATATAAATTTCCTGTGCCTAGTTTGTAAATTTGCTAACTTTTTGACATGTCCACGAACTTTACGGACATACCTCATATATGAGCCATGTTCTGGCAAAACAGGGTTTAATGCATCTCCATGATCTATGGTATAAAGCAAGTCATCATATAATTATGGATCCATGAAATCCATTTTGTATCACAACTGAATGAATTATCAGATAAACTGGTCCTTTGACATGCAGAAAATTGACCAATAGCAAAAAGTTTCAACCCAGGTCAGCCTGCACTGACTGAAGGCTGACCTGGTTGGATACTTTTTGCAGATGCATTAAGCCCCCTTTTTCGAAGAGCATTGCTCATGTATATAAAGGTCTATTTTAATTTTAGTCTGTACCCGACATTTCACTGCTATATAGATGAAATTAGTATTTTCTGTTGTTACGGGTCATCATTCCTTCCTTACTGCATAGCTTCGTCTCGTACATCAATACCAAACTACTGCATTGGGGAGAATTCTCTGTAGCTCAGTGGTTAAGGAGTTGGTCTTTTAAACCTCAATAAACAGGGATCTTTTCCGAACGGGTTCGAATCCAGCCAGGCACGGTTTGTATTTCAGCTATGCAATTGTTACGAACTTTCATGTTTGTAAGACAGTCAATAGAAAAAGACATAATTTTTGTAATCCTCTTGCTATTTGGATTTGAATTTTCTCTCAAGTTATTGTACAAAAAAGATCACGATGCGACTGCACATTCTCTGTAGTCTGCTCTTGATGTAAATTGTGTAAAAAAATGCCAAAATTGTCTTTTTTTCTTAGATTCTACATGTCTAAATAAGTTCTATACATACCATATAAATTATCACAAATATTCTAGCAATCGGGTATCTCCTCAGGAAAACACCCAAACGAATGCTGAAATAAAAGCAGTATAGATCTAAATTAAGTCTGAAAAGTTAACCCTTTACCAAACAATAAAATTTTAGACTTGTCCAAATTGAAAATATTTGCAGACAACAAATTAAATGTGGCTGAAATGATGGTAATTGTATGTGAAAGTTTAGAAAACCTAGTGGGAAAAGAAAATAATGGTTACCAGCATTTTCTCACTTTTCCCACAAGGTTTTCAAAAGGCTATTTCCTCAGGGTCATTAAAACTCAGAATTGTGTTGTACAGAGTTAAGGCTTTCCCAGCTGACAAATATCTTATTATACTCTTCCACACTGAAAGCAACTGCAGATGATAAATTCAAAAGTGGTTCAAATGAACTGCAGTTCTTTGCCATGGTATAAAACATTCTAGGAAAGTGAAAAAATGCTGGTTACTTATATTTTCTCCTTATCCTGCAATGTTTTCAAAATACTCCTTCCTCCAGATTGTTAAAACATGAGATAACACAAATAACACAAAAAAGAAAAATTTGTAGCAATGGAAGACATTTTTTGAATGAGAGGGAAAACATTGTGAGGAAAGAAGTAATTGCTCCTTTGCCCTCAGGGTCTGAATTTCTCTTTGTTTCTCAATGTTTTAAATACTGTCCACTGCTACAGGGATAAAAAAATCATTTAAATACAGTGATAGATTCAATGCATTATCTCCTGCTAGATGGCATTCTACAAATACACATCTATCTAATTTGGGCATTCTGAGTACAGAACCGGACTACTTTTCAAAACAACCGTTACTTTGAATTTCAATATGAAATAAACATTTACTCAATAAAACGCTACCTGGTGCGATTCATTCAGCTATGATCGGCTAGCATGTAACCTATGCATTGGCCATTTATTAAAACAGCCCCTACATGCTTGGGTAATAGGCTAATAGCTTTGGTATAAGCCCTACTTTTCCCAGGTATACGGGGTTGGGTGAAGCGTCATAGCAGACAGGTCGAATCTTCGAAGAATATGACATGTGCAGACAACGAGATTCAATGGTAAAGGGAGGTAAGTACTAGATAGTTCATTCTTACCTGAACTTATCTATCACATTGGCAGCTCTCTTCATTTTCTTCGTAACCTCCATATCTGTGGGCACTTCTCTCATAAACAAGGGAAGTCTCTGTCTCACTGTGAAAAAATAATATAAAAAAAAAAAATCAAAATATACAAGATTCAAGATTTACATGGTTTTTATACTTAACCCATTCTTTGGAACATTGTTAGTCTCATTTTCAAGAATTTTCTAAATTTGAAAGTAACTTGCCTGATTGATTAAACCATTTGATTTAAAAAGTATCACAACTTCTGATTGGCTAAACCAACTGGTTTAGCCAATCAGAAGTTGTGTTACTTTCTAAGTCTAGAATAAGACCATGTATGAATGAAGCTCTGAATGGTTGGTGAATATTAATCCAGATCTCTCCCAAACAAAGTATAGGATGTCCCTTTCTTGGTAAAGTAACAGACAAGAATATAAAACCATTACAAAACAGTCTTGTGTTTTTATGATCCTGAAAAAAAAGGGTTTTGGAAACATTATGGTGTTACGGAAGACCACTCCTTCATGCACGGCTTCGTCCCGATTTAAATACAATACCTAACAACTGCGTTAGGGAGATATCTCTTTAGCTCAGTGGTTATGTTGTTGGTCTTTTAAACGAGCCCCCATCTTACGAACATGAAAGTTCGCAACAAATGCATAGCTCAAATACAAACCGCACCTGGCAGAATTCGAACCAGTGCGGACAAATATCCTCTTTTTCCGAGGTTTAAAAGACCAATACCTCAGTGGTTATGGTGTTCGTCTTTTAAACCTTGAAAAACGAGGATCTTGTCCACCGTGGGTTCGAATCCCGCCAGATGCGGTTTGTATTTCAGCCATGCATTTGTTCATTTGTTTCTTTGTTAGGACTTTGTTCGTAAGATGGGGGCTCATCCGGGATTGGCCATTGAGCCGTTAATCCCATTTGTTGTCCAAAAACGGACATTTGTTGTCTAAATAATAGACTTACTGCCTAATAAGGCTTTGAGTCATCAATAAATGATGACTTTAAGAGGGGGTGTGTTACGGGAGACCACTCCTTCATGCATGGCTTCGTCCCGATTTAAATACAATACCTAACAACTGCATTAGGGAGATATCTCTTTAGCTCAGTGGTTATGGTGTTGGTCTTTTAAACCTCGAAAAATGAGGATCTTGTCCGCCGTGGGTTTGAATCCCGCCAGATGCGATTTGTATTTCAGCCATGCATTTGTTCATTTGTTTCTTTGTTACGACTTCGTTCGTAAGAATGAAAAAAGGAAAAAATGCTGGTAACAAGCATTTCTTCCTTATCAAACAATTTATTTTACCCTTGCAAAGACAAAATTTATTCAATTGAGCCACATTTAATTTTGTCATCTGCAAATATCTTCAATATGGACAAGTCTAAAATTTTATCATCTAGAACAAAGCTAATAACCTCTTCACTAAACTTGTCAATATCGACAGCATTTGTAGAAAAAAAATTTAAAGTAGGCTCAAATGATGAGATTTTATTCCACATACATGTATAGGGAAAACAATAAAATGCTGAATACCAATGTTTCCAAGTTTTCTTCCTCTGGGTTGTTAAAACATGCAGTTGTGTGGTATAGGCTTAAAAGCCATCAGCTGCTGGGAGAAAAAATTGTTTTTCGCACAGTAATGGGCTGATTCCCATTTAGTTGTAAGACCAAAGAATAGATAACTCAGGAATATCTTACCATCATCATCATCATGTACAGGTATCACAGTAGTGTTGGTCCTTGCAGCTGAGGATTGTACATCTTTGTACTGTTGCTGAAATGAATATGAAATGATCATATGTTAGCTAGAACTATCCATAAGAACAAATATCTTGCATCAGTGGGCAGCCTTGAATGAAAACAAGAGGGCCATTGGCCCTAAAGCACTCACCTGAGTAAATTCATCTAAAATTGATAAAGCTGAAGAGATCCTGGTGGTGATGGTGTAAAACATGTGAGTGTTAGAGACTTACTTTTTGTCAGATATATCATAAAGACAAACATTCTGTCCAAGTTTCATTAGAATCAGGCTGAAAATATGGCCTCTAGACTGCACAAAAGGTTTTACTAGGATTTGACCCAGTGACCTACTTTTTGACCCACTATGACCCAGTTTCATATTTTGTCTGAAATGCCATCAAGAAAAACAATCTGACCAAGTTTTATGAGTATCAGACTAAAAATATGGCCTCTAGAGTTCACACAAGGTTATTCCAAGATTTGCTTCAGTGACCTACTTTTTGACCCGCCATGACCCAATTTCACATTTGTCTGCAATGTCATCAAGACAAACATTCTAACCAAACTTAATGAGTATTGGACTAAAAATTTGGCCTCTAGCGTGCACATAAGGTAATTGTTGATGCCTGAACAACTGATGACAAACACAGCATGTGTACAAAAGGTCCCCTTGAGCACAAAAACAACAACAGATAAGGTCCCTACCAAGTGTTGGGCATCCCTTGTATAGCCAGAATTGATAATCACTTTCTACCATGTGACTGAAAATAACTAATGATGCATCAAGAATGGGAGTTTTGTTCTACAACAAGCATGATAATGAAAATCACCAAATACTACTAGACTCTCTACCAAACAACACAATTTTAGACTGGTCCAAATTCAAAGCATAATTATGCAGATGACAAATCAAGAGTGGCTCTAGTGATGAAACTTGCCTTCAATTGAGTAGAAAATATTGTGGGAAAAGGAGAAAATGCTGTTTGCTCATTACCAGCATTCTTCTCCTTTTCCCACAATGTTTTCAAAAACGTTCTTTCTCAAGGTCATTAGAACTGGGATTGTGTGGTAAAAGGGTTAAATCTTTACCGCACAATCCTGAGTTTTAACAACCTGTAGGAAAGAGGCCACTGGAAACATTGTGTGAAAAGGAGGCTGGTAACCACCATTTTCTCTTTTTCCCAGCAATGTTTTTTTTTCCTTCCCAAAACTAATTTCAATTTTTGAGTCACTTTTATTTTATCATCTGCAAAATGCTTTTGAATTTGGTCTCGCAGTTAACACAGTATCAGGAAAGACAGACAAGCAGGAGGAACAGGTCTATAGATGGCAAACAAATAGTCCCCTTCTGTGAAACTGATTGATTGATTGTATGGTGTTTAATTAACGCCGTTTTTAACATTTTTTCAGTAATATCCCAGTGGCCAGTGCACCTATCCATGCTTTCCTGGCATTTCTTTTACCAGTACTCCGCACAATATTCTTTAAAAGCAGCTGGCTGCTTTCCTACATAACCATTGTCAAAACAATGGTCAGTGGAGAGAGAGGAATGAATCCTGTCGCGATGATTATCATCAATCCTTGGAAAGAAATTGGCCGAGCTGGGGACCGAACCAACAATATCCTGTTCTTGAGTCCTGTACGCTACCAACTGAGCTACTGGGGCTTGGCTTTCTGTGAAACCAGTTGAGTTCCCATATCATATGCTCACATGTAATCGTTCCAGTTGTAAACCAAGAGAGTTTTTCTCTGTGCTGAGAGCTTCAACCATTGTTTGTTTTTGTATCAGACTCTCTGTTAACTCTCGTACCCGTGACTCTAACTCCGACTCTGTCGTAGAACTCATTGATTTTGTGGCTAACTGTAAATGTAAAGAAAAGGCGAAATAAACTTTTTATGTTTAACCCTTTTGCTACACAATCCTGAGTTTTAATGCCCCCAAAGAAGATAGCTTCTGAAAACATTTTGGGAAAAGGAGAAAATGCTGGTAACCAGCATTTTCTCCTTTTTCCCACAATGATTTCTGCTCATCTAAAGTAAAGTACCACCATTTCAGCCTAATTTAATTTGTTGTCTGCAAATTCTTTCAATTTGGACAAGTCTAACATTTTGTTTTGTGATAAAGAGTTAAAACAGAAATAACTCAAAATGAAATAAGGATACCCTACATGAATTAAACCTTTATCACAACCCTTTATTTAAATGACCACGAAGAAGAAAACTGTTGGAAATATTGTGAGAAAAGAAGAAAATGCTTGTAACCAGCATTTTCCCCTTTTCCCATAATGTTTTCATCCATTTTGAATAAGAAATCTATGTGAATATCCCAATATCCAAAAGAAGACCAACGCATGCAGTCGTCAACACTCAGCTGCCTGTGCTTGATTTTCTGTGGAAATTCTGAATAAGAAAAGAAGCATAACTGTGTCAAAAAATACTTCGATGGTTACCTGCCCTTTGATAGTGTCTGAGTTTACAGTAAATATCGTCAGTAATAAGCAGTGTTCCCACTTACGCAAATTATTGCTTAAATCACATTACAGAATCGAAATTCACGTTACAAATTTTCGTTACATGCGAGACCTCACATAAGAAAATATGCAAAAAAAGCCACTATTCGCCTATCTTGTATAAAACAAGATGTCTGTTTGTAAAACAGTCATGCCCCCCTACTGCCACACTGATACAGGAAATGGCACAGTTCATAAACTGATATCAAAAGAACTGATTGGGAAATATCGATGTCATCTTTTTGATTTATAGCCCATTCAATTGTTAAACGTGATAATCTGTCAACAGTTCGTATAATTATACACACCACCGTGTGTATACATACAAGATTGTAAACAGTCGCCGATACACAGACTGGGTTATAGATTTTCTTTTTGGCACGCGCGTTCGACTTCCACTTTTTCCCAGTCAACTTCGATACTTACTACGTCCCCGATAATACGCGAATAAAATGTTGGAGCCACAAGTTGAGCCACATACGATGATTTTTGAGACACTTTAATTTTTTTTTAGTAAATGGCTTAAGTGGCGAACGGCAGCACGGGCCCTGAATCATCTGGTGGTCACTGTGACCTTAACCTTTCACGGATTAACCTTAAAATCGATAGGGATCATTTACACTCCAAGATGAATATCTGTACAGAATTTGAAGGACCTAGGTCAATTCTGTGTCTAGTTATCATCTGAACAAGGTTTGGTCTATATATCATTAAGTTGAAGGCCACTGTTACTTTGACCTTTGATGGATTAATCTCAAAATCAGTAGGGATCATTTACACTCCAAGATGAATATCTGTACAGAATTTTGAAGAACCTATGTCAATTCTGTGTCTAGTTATCATCTGGACAAGGTTAGGTCTAAATATCATTAAGTTGAAGGCCACTGTGACCTTGACCTTTGATGGATTAATCTCAAAATCGATAGGGATCATCTGCACTCCGAGACACATGTCTGTGCCAAATTTGACGAACCTAGGTCAATTCTGTGTCTAGTTATCATCCGGACAAGGTTTGGTCTATATATCAACATGTTGACGGTCACTGTGAGCTTGACATTTGACCGATTGATCTCAAAATCAATAGGGATCATCTGCACTCCGAGACGCATGTCTGTGCCAAATTTGACGAACCTAGGTCAATTCTGTGTCTAGTTATCATCCGGACAAGGTTTGGTCTATATATCAACATGTTGACGGTCACTGTGACCTTGACCTTTGAGCGATTGACCTCAAAATCGACAGGAATCATCTGCACTCCGAGACACATGTCTGTGCCAAATTTGACGAACCTAGGTCAATTCTGTGTCTAGTTATCATCCGGACAAGGTTTGGTCTACATATCAACATGTTGATGGTCACTGTGACCTTGACCTTTGACTGATTGACCTCAAAATCAATAGGGATCATCTACACTCCGAGACGCATGTCTGTGCCAAATTTGATGAACCTAAGTCAATTCTGTGTCTAGTTATTATCCGGACAAGGTAAGGTCTACCCACCGACCGACCAACCGACGGACTGACTGACCTACCGACCGACCGACATTAGCAAAGCAATATACCCCCAGTTCCTTGAAGGGGGGCATAATGACAGGTTTTGAAGTTACTTGTTACTCTTGTTGAACAATTTTTGTCAATCATGTGGAAATAGCCATCCATAAATTAACAGGCATGAAAAATTGATCGGTGCAAAAAATACGGATACCCATGATATAACAAAATGTTTCTTTTGACACTGTCCGATCAAAGTAACTTCAGACCAACTTTTGACATTTTTAATGACTTTAAGCAGTAAATTTCCACAAATATTTCAATATAACAGACTTCTTTGCTGCAAATCATCAATATGGATTGGTTTACCTCTAGCTCAGAACCATTGTCATACTCTCTAATATGATATCTAACCGCCAGATTTACAGCTCAGGGGGTAAGTGTACCCTTGAAATAAAAAGCTAGCAGGAACACTGATAAGAGATGTATTGTAAAATGTCGAAGTTTTTGCACAACGACAATACAGACAATGACTCAAGGGACTTAACAATACCTTGATATTTTCTTCAAAAACAGCCTAGCTAAAAAATTCAATTCATACCTGATTTCTCAATCTGTCTATTTCAGAATCCCTGTCATTTATTCTTGATTGAAATGAAGTTTTCTGTTTACTTAATTCTTCAATGGCATATTGCAACTCCTGAAACAAACAATAATATGTTACAGGCTCTTTCTGTTCAAGTGAAAAAGTGTTTTCTGAGTTGTCTATCATTGACTGAATGATGTTTTACACTGCTTTCAACATTACTTCATTCATATCACTGCAACAGCCAACATATTCATGTGTTTCCTGGGTTTCACCAGTACTACGCTAAGACTCTGAAGTGTCTTGCCCCAGGACACTCCTATGAAAAACCCAGTACTTCCAGTCAGGCTCAAACCTGAGTCCTACACTTTACCACTGAACCACACAGGACCCTGGGTCGTCTATCATTTATTATTGAAATGAACAAACTGGGTTTACTCAAATCCTCAATGGCATTTTGATAAACAATGCTATCTTACAGGCCACATAGCTAAAAATGTGTATCTCATATTTCCTATCATGTTTTCTACCCTTTCAAAGACACATCTTAACATTTGAGACACATTTGGTTTGTTAACTGCGAACCCTTTCAATATGAGCAAGCTTGAATCTTTGTTGTCTGGGAGTTAATATATATAAACAAAAAGAGGAATTTAAAGGCACACTACAGGTCAATACTAAACAATTTGGGAGCCAAAATGCAGAAAAATTTAATTCATACCATTTAACTCTTTACCAAACAACAAAATTTTGGACTTGTTCAAATTGAAAGCAATGGCAGACGACAAATTAAAGGTGGCCTAAAAGACTCAATTTTTCCTTGATACAGCAGAAACCATTGTGGGAAAAGGAGAAAATGCTGGTTTCCAGCATTTTCTCCTTTTCCCACAATGTTTTCAAAAGGCTTCTTCCTCAGGGTCGTTAAAAGTCAGGACCGTGTGGAAGAGAGTTAAACGCATGAATATCGTTATATGAGTCTGATAATATGTTACAGTGAATTATGTCAAAGTTTCGGTTGTTGACAGAAAAATATATTGTAAAATTAGAACAAAAGTTGGCAACCCAGTCAGTAAATAATACAAAAACAAGACAGAACAAACCCTCTTCTGTTTAAGTAGCTCCTGCTCTGCATCTTCTCGACTTTGTTTCTCTTCCACAATGTTTTCTTCCAGAGATCGGATAGTTTCTTGGGCTGTGTCACTTTCTTGCTGCATTTGGGCTTCGATATCCTATCAAAAAAAATAAGATCTTAATCTTAGACCACTTAGGTAACAAAGTAGATAATTCTAGTCAAAAATAAAAGAGAAAATTTAATGATACAAGGTTGCAGTTTGAAGGCTACTTAGGCCAAAATTTCCCACAAAATATCAATATAAGGATGGTATACTGCATCTGAAAGAAAACATCCACCCTTGCCAGCCTGCACAGTCCATGCACGCTGAAATAGGCCGAAACTTTTTGCTATTAGTAAATTTTCTGCATGTCAAAGGACCATTCTAACCTCATGATAAGGCTGGCTGTTAGACAAAATAGATCCACATAATGTGATGACTTGCTTGATATAATGCATTACAAAGATGCATTAAACACTCTTTTCCCAGATGGGTGCTCATTTACATGGGCTATGCTCTATGGTTTCATGCATCTGCAAAAAGTAATACACTTACAGCTAGCTCCACCCACAAGTTCTCATTGGTCATTCTGGCTTGCTGAATCTCATCTTTAAACATATCTCTCTCTTGTATGACAGTAGCATATTCAAGACTTGACACGCCCACTGCCTCACCTAGAGCCCCTTTTCCCAGAGCATAGCTCATTTATGTATCTAAAATACACGTGAATAATTACACTTACAGCTAGCTCCATCCTCAAGTTTTCATTGGTCATTCTGGCTTGCTGAATCTCATCTTTAAACATATCTCTCTCTTGTTTGACAGTGTCATACTCTAGACTTGACACGCCCACTGCCTCACCTGATGCCCCAGAACCTTCTCGTAGGCTTGCTATAAGTCTCTCTTTTGACTGAAATTGAAACACTGTCTAAAATTACCATCCTTTAAGCAGTGCCCTCCACCATACAAATAGAATTGCTTTGAAAACATTGTGAGGAGAGACGCAACTGCCAGTTAATTGATACTGCCATAGCCACTCTTTGTTTCTTAGTATCAAAAAAAAAAAAAACACCTTCTTTTGCACCTATTGCCAACAGAAACATTTTTCAAATAGACAAGTGTTTAAAAAAGACTGTTATACACCTAAAAGTTCTCCTTGTAAAAGGAAAATTTTGAAATCTTGCTGGACCTTCAAATGTCCTGAGCAGCTTGAGGCAGATATGTGTACAAGGAATGTTACTACAACATACTGTTTTTAATTACATCCTGTAAAAGACTGGTTTTAAAATCATTGTGAGGAAAGGAGCAATACCTAATAACCCTCAATTTTCTGCATATCATAGGACCAGCCTCCCTCATGATTCAGTCAATTGATAGACCAAACGGATTTTATGGATCCATAATTATGTGGTTACTTGCTTGGTATCATGCATCAATGAGATGGATTAAACCCTTTTTGGCAAGAGCAATGCTCAAATATTTTTAACATGGTAGCATTGCTCACCATAACAAGACATTGGACACAATGAAGCCAGTTTACTACTTCCCTCTACGAATCAATATGATTGGTACAAGAAAACATTAATGCATAGCATCAAGGTCTCAGAGAAATACAGTGTATGACCGAAAAATTCAACACCCCTGATGAAAATTGCCTTAAACGGTCTGTATTATGTTACTGTATACACGGATATATATGTGTGTCAAAAATTTTGCGAATTACTGATAATGGATATTTTGAGCATGAATTCAAGACACTCGTTATTTGTTGGTGTACTTGTTGTAAAATACACGAACAGAAAAGTTTGCGAGTTTTTCAAATTCACAAAATCACAAAAATTTCCACAATGCAAAATTTCCATTTATACAGTATCAGCCAAGATGACGAATTTTGTCCAATTATGTACAATTCATTTGTTCATTGGTGAGTTAAATCATGGTTTAATTCACCAGCAAACAAATGAATTGTAAATAATTTCCCAGCTACTGAAAATATAATATCGCCACGTCTGCGGTGACCCAACAAGTATACAAACCTGTAGAATTCTTGTAGCTTTTTCCTTGTATTCTGACAGCTCTTGTTTTGCGGAGTCCAGACTATTTTTCATAACCTTTAGCTGGTTTGTTACTTCCAGTACTTTGGCTGAAATACAAGAAAACACTTATCATAATCGAAGGTGAATACGGAACATGGATTTTACCCAAATTCCCAAAATTGGGGGTGTTTGGGGGGGGTGGGGGGGTTACGATACATTGTTTCTACCTTGATGACCTGCACAGATTAATCCTTTACTAAAAAGACCGAGTTTAATGACCCTTAGGAGGATGTCTGCTTTAAAACAATTTGAGAAAAGGAAAAATTCTGGTTACCAGCATTTTCTCATTTTCCCACAATGTTTTCTACCCTTCCAAAGACATTTTCAATGACTCATTACTGACAATAAAGATGGGAAATAGCCATTTACCTATTTACGAGCAACTTTTGTAACTTATATACGCGCATTTTATCAAAATTCTACCACTAAGTTCCAGAAGTGTATACAAGATTTTTCATAGATTTGACCTAGAGACCTAGTTTTAAACCAGATGAGACCCATTTTTGCAATTATTCTGAAATATCATCGAAACAAGCACGCTGACCAACTTCAATAATTAATGGACAGAAAATTACATCGTACCTCCATGAAAAAAAAAAACAATTCTCTTCATTCCTTTTAATTCAATATCACAGACAACAAATATGCACTTAAATAATACTAACTGCTTTTTTTTTCGTAAATCCAACATTGCGTACTTATTTAATGTCCATTTCATTCATAATTCATAGCGCGGTAAAACTGCTGGTTCATGATGTAAAAATGACGTAATTCGTGACATCATTAAAGTATTTAACATTTGCAGGTTTAGTAGATTTATTATTAGAAGTTCAATATGCTAGAACTAAGTTGAAAATAAGATTGTTAGAACCCAGCAAAGTGACAATGAGTTTTCAGCTCTGTCTTTGAATTTACTGTTGGATATTTTTATCAATATTCAGAGAAAATAAATTCAGCTAGCAATTTGACCTTCGGACTTGATAAAGATCTAAAATCAGAAAGAAAAACATTATGAAATCTCGTACACATGTTTGTTTGCATTACTTTGACTGCAAAAGTAGTTTCGGTGTTGCTAATTTTTTTTTCATGGAGCTACGAAAAAAATTTTTCAGCCAATTAGAAATTGCCAATGTTCATGAAAAAAAACTAATATTGAATTATTGTACGGTGAAGATAACAGTGTTTACTCTTTACCTGACGACCAAATTTTAGACTCATCCATATTCAAAGACAATTTTCATCATTTGAGCCATATTTAATTTATCCTCTGATTTGAATTTAGACAAGTCTAAAATTATGTTGTCTGGTACAGACAAATGAGTAAATTCCTTACCAGATGAGTAAATTTACACTCTTCCATATGGCTTGCAACATGTGAAAAGAAGCATTCGGACATTTGCGTAAAGTGTTGTCTCGGATCAGCCTGCGCAGTCCGCGCAGGCTAATCTGAGATGGCACTTCAAGACTGGATTAGATTTTGTGCCACAGTAGACTTGTGCAAAGCAGAAAATTACATAAAAGCGGAAAGCGTCATTTTGGATTAGCCTGCGTGGACTGCGCAGACTGATCTGAGACGACACTATACGCAAATGTCTGAATGCCCCTTTTCACATGTTGAAGGCCATTAAAAGGAGAAAATGCATGTTATCATAATTTTCTCCTTTTCCGGCAATGTTTTCACGAGCTTTTTTACCTCTGGGATCTTTAAATTGTTCGGTGAAGGTCGAAAGGGACAGCTGGTTTACAGAAAATGAAAAGTTGATTTATCTATGAGTGGAAAATATTGATAACTCTTTACCAAACAATCCAGAGTTTTGACGACCCTGAAAGTGAAGGCTTTTGAAACCTAAGGATCCTGTTAACCCGTTACCACACAATCCCGACTTTTAACGACCCTGAGAAAGTGGCCTTTTGAAAACATTGTGAGAAAAGGAGAAAATGCTGGTAACCAGCATTTTCTCCTTTTCCCACAAAGTTTTCTACCCCATCAAAGATAAAGTGTCATTTGACCCACTATGAAATTGTTGTCTGCAAATGCTTTCAATTTGGATAGGTCTAAATTCTTGCTGTGTGGTAAAGGGTTAACGATATGTGGGAAGAATGCTTTTGAAAACATTGTGGAAAAAGGGGTAAATGCTGGTATCCAGCATTTTCTACCAGCACTTTCTTGTTTTTCCACAAGGTTTTTTTCCTTTTCCCCAACATTGTTTTCTATCCTTCTGAAGACAAATTCAATTAATCATTTGCAATTACTTTCAATTAGGATGAATCATTTAATTGTTTGCAAAATGACAAATTTTGGATTTGTCCAAATTCAAAGCATTAGCTGACAACAAATTAATGTGTCTAAAATAGTAGATTTTTTTCACGAAAGGGTAAAAAACTCTGTGGAAAAGGAGAAAATGTCAGAAAACAAAATTTTTCGACTGGTCCAACTTGTAACCATAATGCAAACAACAAATTAAATGTGGCACTCATGATGGGATATGAATGAGATTGATTGATTGTATGGTGTTTAACACCGTTTTTCAACATTATTTCAGTTATATCGCAGCGGCCAGTGCACCTATCCATGCTTTCCTGGATTCTCTTTTACCAGTACTCCGCACAATTTTCTTTCCAAGCCACTGGCTGCTTTCCCACATAACCAATGTCGAAACAATGGTGATATGAATGAGAGCAAACATTCTGGGGAAAGGAGAAAATGCAGGTTACTTGTATTATCTCCTTTTCTGATAATGTTTTCATTAATTATCTTCCTCAGGACTGTTAAAAATACAAGGTTGTTTGGTAAAGGGCTTAGTTTGTTTGTGTGGTGATTAATTCCATTTTCAACATTACTCCTGTTGTATCACTGTGGCTAGTGCACTTAGTCATCCTTTACTGGAGTTTCTGTTACAAGTATTGTCACAAGTTTTTTCCTGACCTGAAGCAACTGGTTATTTTCCCACATAAACATCACAAACACAATGTTCAGAAATCAGACAGAATGAATCCCGTTTGTATGAATGTCATCAATCCTTGGGAAGAAATTGGCAAAGCTGGGAATCTGAACCAGGTACCCCCTGGCTTCAATCCCTATATGTTACAAGCTGGGCAACTAGGCTCCACAATAAAATGTCTGAGGTAATCAGTTTTGTTTATTCTGATTACATTGTGTTGGCCTAACCCTATCCTTTGTTTTAACAACCTACTGAAAAAGGACCCTTCCAAACATTGAGGAAAAAGGAGAAAAACCAAGTCACCAGCATTAATTTTTCTCCTTTTCCAACAATGTTTTATACCTTACAAAAAAGTTCCATCTAATGAGCCGAATTTACTTTGTCATCTGCCAGTGCTTTCAGTTTGAACAAGTCTAAAATTTTGTCGACGCCGTAGCTGTCACATGTAACAAATTTCGAGTTTTCGTATTTAAACAAATTTTATGATGTAAAATAATGCATTATTTTGTCAGCTAAGATAGTGTTTTTCTCAATACATGAATTTGTTATGTTATAAATAAATGTTCAGTTGACGAAGTCTCAACTTATTATATTTTAACACTATCTTACTATGTTAATGGAATAAGAGACTTGCTTGATTCTTTGCGTTGTTATGTTGGAAGACAAAGTTGACTTGTCAAATGGTGTTACTGTTAGGTCTATGCGCTGTGTTATTGTGTCCAACACACGAAAGTTTTTATTACGTCAATCAGACGTGTTGTTGCGTTAGTCCGGTACTTTAATCTATCAATTTTCGTCATGTAGAGGTTAATGAACTCTTTTGACTTCTTTAAGTTTTGTATAAATGTGTCTTTTAAAATGTTATTGTATTAGTAAGATGAGTTAAATGATCGATCATTTGTGTTGTTCTCTTGAACGATAATGTTGACTTGTCAAGTTGTTGTATTGTTATGTCTGAATGCTACTTTATTGTGTTTATGGGATATATTGACTGGTCGATTCTTTGTGGTGTTGTGCTAAAGAACAAAGTTAACGTGTCCAAGAGTTTTATTATAGCGTTAAATATGCCATGTTGATTTGTTCATAGGCCATATTGATTGGTCAACTATTTGTTTTGTTAGGTTAAAAACAAAGGTAATATGTCTGCATGCTACTTCAGTTTGTGCATACACTACGTTGACTGGCCGACTATTCAAGTCGTTGGCTTAAAAAACACAGTTAGCTTGTCAACCGGTTGTGTCATTATGTCTATACACCATGTTGTTGTGTTTATAGAACATATTGACCGGTAGATTATTTGTGCTGTTGGGTTAAAAGATAATATTGGGTTGTTGAAATGCTGTATTACTGTGTTGATCGAGCATGTTGACCAGTCGTCCCTTTGTGTTGTTACGTTAAAAAACAAAGTTAAGTTGTCAACAGTTAGATCATTATATCTACATGTCATCCTATTGTGTTCAAAGGATATGTTAACTGGTTGATTCTTTGTGTTGGTTGGTTGGTCTATGAACAATGTTGGTTTATCAGACAGTTGTATCGTGATGTCTACACGTCAATTTGTTGTCTTTATTTGACATCTTGAATGGTCGAATCCTTCTGTTGTTCGATTAAAAATGAAAGTTGTTATGTCTGCATGCTGCCTCATTGTGTTCATTTGACATACTCACTGGTCGGCTATTTGTGTTGTTGTGTTAAAAAATTGAGTTGTTATGTCTGCATGCTACGTAATTGTGTGTATGAGACATGTTAACTGGTGGATTCTTTGTGTTGTTTGGTTAAAATACAAAGTTAGCATGTCAGATAGTTAAATTACTATGTCTATATGCCATGTTATTGTGTTCATTAGCCATGCTGAGTGGTCTAGTTTTTATGTTGTTGGCTTAAAAAACAATGTTGGGTTGTCAAATGGTTATATTGTATGTTAACATGGCATGTTATTGTGTTCATTTGACATGTTGACTGGTCGACTGTTACTGCTGTGTGGTTAAACATTAAAGTTAAAATGTCAGACAGATGTATTATTACGTCTACGTGCCATGTTATTGTGTTCACTGGACAAGTTGACTGGTGGACTTTCTGTATTGATTTGTTTAAAGCAATGCTGGGTTGTGAAATAGTTGTATTTTTATGTCTACAAGAGATGTCATCGTGTTAATAGGATATAATCATAATAGCATAGCATGTTGGCATACTAGTTTAGTTTTGTAACACAAAAACACAACTAGTGACCAGTCAACGTGTCCAGTGAACACAATAACGTAGTACGTAGACATGAATAGCTCTATTTTTCAACCAAACAACACAAATAGTCAACCAGTCAACATGGTGTACCAAAGCAATAACACGGCTTGTAGACATAATAATACAGCTGTTTAACAAGCTTACTCTGTTTTTAACCCCAACAACAATAAGAATCGACCAACCAACATGTCCAATGTAAACAGTAACGTAGCATGCAGACATAATAACTTATATTTCAATACAACAACACAAACAATTGACCATACAACCTTTCCAACGAACACAATAACATGTCGAGTAGATTTGGTGACATGACCATTTGACAACTTAACTTTGTTTTATAAGCCAACAACACAGAGAGTCAACCAGGCAACATGTCCAATGAACACAATAAAATGCAGTGTATCTATATAGTAATAAAACCATTTGACAAACCAACAATGTTTTTTAGCCGTCCAACACAAAGAACCGACCAGTCAGCATTGCTAATGTACGCAATAACATAACGTGTAAACATAATGGTTCAGTTGTTTGACAAGTCACCATTCTTTTCCGACCAAACAACAGAAAGAATCGACAAGTCAACATGTCTCCTTAACATAACAACAACATAATATGTAGACATAATAATACAACGGTATAATAACTCAACATTGATTTTCAACCCGATAACGTTATGTATTAAGCAAATCACATGCCAGGTAGACATATTAAGATATCTGTTCGACAAAATGAAATTTCATACCAACAAAACAACTCAAATTGTGTTAACTTATGACAGCTATGGCATTCCATAGTAATCAGTTTTGTTTATTCTGATTACATTGTGTTGGCCTAACCCTATCCTTTGTTTTAACAACCTACTGAAAAAGGACCCTTCCAAACATTGAGGAAAAAGGAGAAAAACCAAGTCACCAGCATTAATTTTTCTCCGTTTCCAACAATGTTTTATACCTTACAAAAAAGTTCCATCTAATGAGCTGAATTTACTTTGTCATCTGCCAGTGCTTTCAGTTTGAACAAGTCTAAAATTTTGTCGCCTGGTGAAAAGTTAACTCTTTATCAGACAAAAATGATTTCTACCTGTCAAATTCCAAACACCGTATTTCTCCTAATAAAAACTCCCGGGAGCTATGCAAACATAGATAGGAAGCCTTTATTTTGTACCCAATTTGCAAAGCAAAAAGTCTGTCCAATTTTCTATTTCTTTGTTTTTTAGTGATTGTTAAGAGGAAATATTAATCAAATTAGAGGAAATATTCATCAAATTCTTCAAATATTGTCATTTTAATCACTTAATGTACATTAGGTTATCATGATTTAAAGTTTTTTTTTTTCTGGGGGGAGCTACTATTAGGGAGGGCGCTTTTATTAGGAGAAATACAGCATTTACAGACAACAATTTAAAAGTGTCTCAAATTAGGATTTACTATTTACAGGGTTGAAAACATTGTGGGAAAAGGAGAAAATGCTGGTTACCAGCATTTTCTCCTTTTCCCACAATGTTTTCAAGAGCCTTCTTCTTCAAGGGTTGTTAAAACTTGTGGTTGTGTTGTAAAGGGTTAAACAACTACAGTAGTAACATTTTTCCTTTATCTGACAAAACGTCATCAACAAACCTTTGTTTGGAAATTATTTTTAATTTCCTTATCCTATCCCTCTACTTGTGACCCAAATGTCTAAGTGTTAACAAATTTTCGAAACTACTCTTTCGTTTTCCAGGAACACAACCCATTTTCAAGAAAAGCTATGTTACATTTCAGCCTAAGTTCCCTGAAATTTACTAAAATATATTTTCAGACCATGGAAAAATACCAAGGCTAGTAGCTAAGCTGGTAAAATACAAAGCTTGAAAGCAGAGGGTCGCTGGTTCAAACCCATATTTTAGCAAATTTCTTTCTGAGGATTGATTATAGTCATTGTGACATGATTCATTCCTCTCTTACAGGCCCAATAGGGGCCATACTATCAAAGCAGGTGCCATAATACATTTAAATTTAAATCATACCATTTAAAAGTATGGAAAACATTGTGAAGATGACAGTCTGTTATTGTGTGGTTGGGCCATGTGTTAGTCACTGGCAGGAACAAAAATTTTTAAAATCAGGCAAAAAGTAAACAAAAGACACAGCTACCTGGCAGGTTTTAATGACGAATTATATGACAAATTTTTCTAATAGACAGATTTTTTTAAAACTTTGCACATACAAAGCTCATCATGCCTCTAGGAGATTACAGTAAAAAAAGATGTGGGTCACCATACTCGTTTCTGAGAAATTTGCCTTTGAAAAAGGTATATACAGTTCCAAAATTCAGCTTATACTGGATTTAAAGCGCCTTTCTTTAATAGTCAGTTAAACAGGAAAATTACAGGAAAAATATACAAATATACATTGTTTCAATGAAAATTCATATAGTTTTCCACAAAAAATATATAAAAGCCTGGTTTTGAGCATGGTAGATGTACAAATATGCATGCCATAAATAGACCATTGAGTTTAAAAGGGAGATAATTTGATCGAATTAAGGGTTAATCTTAAAAAAATATATGCTTTCTAACCGACAGATTTTTCTTAAACTTTCCACACTTATAGTATTTATAATTCTAAACAATTAGAAAAATTAAAAATGGCATCTATCCGTGCTTATTTCATCAGAAAACAAGGTTGAAGGTCACTGTGGAAGTTATTTTTTCAAGGAATTAAAGTAGGATAAAAGCTCAGCAGACATGGTGGGAAAAGGAGAAACTGCTCAATAGGAGCGATTTCTCCTTTTCCAACAATAATTTTCAAAGTGGAACAGCTATACTTCCACAGCTTTAAATTTCCTGCCTTTGTTTCCTTGTTTGGTGTGTAACGCCTTGCAAGCAGCATTTTAATTATTTCACCGTGACAGTTCAAGGATCCATTTTTTTCTCTTCACCAATACTACCCGAAGAAAGTGCTACTTGTTTCAGTGCACCAATAGTATTACCATTATGTGCAAAAAATACATAAGTGTACTTTTGATTCAATATCCACGACAAACATACATGTGCAGTAGGATGCGCACGAACATTAATTTTGTCATATACGTCATTAACCTAGTTTTAGAATTAATTTCTCAGTCAGTGACTAACACTTGACCAACCATACAATGACAGATTGTCATCTTCACAATTATTTCCATTTTTTAAATGATATGATATCAATTTCAATGCATTTTAACACCCGCTTTGTTTACTTTTGGCCTTTCTTGTTACTTTAAACCCAAGGCAATACTGGTATACAAATCTGACCCCTTTCAACAGCTGAGATAAATGTAAAGGGTTTAACATATAAAGTAAGCGTTTTTTTAGATCCTATCTCAGATGCAGATGTGTGAGGACTATGCATGTGCACACATGACACATAAATGTGTAAATGTAACATGTAAAACAGAACTTTATGCTCTATGGTATTGTAATCATTTTCTTTCAGTGAATTTTTTCCATTTTTTTTCCTTGGTTATATTTTCTTTCTGTCTGCTTAGATCTAATTTACTAACAAACTGTTAATTAACACTTAATGAAATGAAAGACTTTATACTCAACCAAACTCAAAGCATTAGCAGATGACAATCTCTATCAAGCTTATCAGATTATTTAAGGTCTATGACCCCTAACGCTTCTAGTGCAACATGGAATAAAATTTCTTGTTAGTTGATAAATAAGGATTTATACTGATATAATATTTTTGCACATTTTTAACCGACCAGAAATTCCTTTGATGTCTATCTTGAAATTATTCGTTGATACTTTTGTTAGTTTCCTAAAAAGGGAGGTAATTATTATCTCCCACTGTAATGAGAACATAGTGGTTTTATATTTATATATGATAATTCTAAGAAGGAAAAAACAGAAGAAGTGGCTGGGTTAAAGTAGTACAATAATACTCATTTTTAATCATAGCAAATTTTGTAGGATAATATTATAGTGGAAATAGCTGTTTTCCATTAGAGGTCGTAGACCTTAACTTCAGTCTGTGAAATGGTCAAAAACATTGTGGAGAAAGAAGAAAATATAGGTTACCTTAATAATCTCCTTTTCCCACAATTTTTTCCACCTGTTTACAGACATAGCACCATTATTGAGGCCAGATTTAATTTGCTGTTTGCAAATGCTTTCAATTTGGTCAAGCCCATTTTGTTGTTTGGTACAGAGTCAAGAAAAACTGAAAAATTTTTAAAATTGTAAAGGTTTTGATTTTGTTGTAAATGTCTGTTCAGCACTTTACCAAACCACAAAATTTTAGACAGGTCAAAATTGAAAGCATTTGCAGCAGACAAAATAAAAGTTACTCAAGGACTGAATTTGAAGTTTGCTTTTGGAAGAGTAGAAAACATTATGTGTAAAGGAGAAAATACTGATTACCAGCATTTTCTCCTTTTCCCACAATGTTTTCAAAAGCCCTTTTCATCGGAAGGTCGTCTAAAGTCAGGATTGTTTGATAAAGGGTCAAAGCTGTTTTACCACTTTAACCCTTTACCACACAATCCCGACTTTTAACAACCTTGAAAAAGAAGCCTTTGGAAAACATTGTAGGAAAAGGAGAAAATGCTGGTAACCAGCATTTTCTCCTTTTCCCACAATGTTTTCTACCCTTCCCAAAACAAATTTCAATTTTTCAGTCACATTTATTTTGTTGTCTGCAAATGCTTTCAATTTGGACCAGTCTAAAAAGTTGTCGTTTGGTAAAGAGTTAAGCACCACAGGCTAAAATTGGGACTGGCGTGGTTGACATACATCATGGTCTGACTACACAGAGTCTTAGATCTATACCATCCCCTTATCCAGTTAAAGTTATTATACTCACACACTAAAGAAACTGTGCATAGAATTTTAGGTGATTTTCCCAGGGTCAATGAATGAAAGTATATAGGCTTGGTACCGAATTTTAGCTTATCTAATTTCCTACAACGTGATATAACTTTTTTTCAGATAGCAATTTGTATAGATGTGTGTTAATCATTAAAGTGTAGTAGGGGTCAAAATAAAAAAAAAACAGGGATAGTGATACTGGTGTTATTGTGGGTAAATTAAGGTTAAAGACTCTCCTAATGGCTTAGTTGTGATAATTTCATTAATATTGGGTATAACCTCCAATTTAGCGTATTACCTGTACAATAAGATGTCTCATGGAATCAATGTAATGTTGTACGGCGTGTGGAGGAATGTTATTCCATTCAACCTGGGAAGCATGCTCTAGCTCCTGCAAATTGTTTACATGATGCCTTGATCTTACTCTACAACCAAGAAGATCCCACATATGCTCAATGGGATTTAGGTCTGGGGAAACCGCAGGCCAAGGCAAGACGTTAACACCGTTTGCATTCAGTTATTGTCTTGTAATGATAGCCATATGTCAACAGGCATTGTCATGCATCAATGTGGCAGGAGCATGCTGGCGGATGAATGCAACAGCAGCTGCTACAGGTCTCAACATCAGATTGATGTACACAGCAGCATTGAGACTGCCATTCACAATTATTATGTCAGTTTGCCTATTCCCCTTTATCCCACACCACACAATCACGCAGCCCCTGCCAAGTCTGTTTCTTTCAACAGCGGAGGCTTCAGCAAATGGCTTGCCTCTCCTTCTAAACACACCTACTATACCATCATGGTAACAAAGGCTGAACCTGGATACAACAGGGAAAACAGTTTCATTCCACTGAAACCAATGGAGACGTCACCGTGACCAGTTCAGATGAGCAACCCGATGACATCGAGTGGGTCTTGATCTAAGGCTGTCTTGATCTTACAGGCCAAACACACTGACAAAGAAGCCTCAGAATGGTGTCCTGTACTGTCTTGCTGTAGCCGTAGCCATTTGGAATTGACGTCCGGTGTGCATCAGTTCCAAGTGGCAGTCTAATCTGGCGTCAGTAATGCTAGGCCTGCTGCTTCAAGGTCGATCTGCAACTGCACCTGTTTGCTTAAGTCTTGATCACAGATTACTGATAGTGTTTCTGTGGCAATTAAAGGCCCATGCAATATTATAAATAGAGTCGCCTCTATTGAGCATCATCAACACCTCAATTAGGTGACATTCAGATAGTCTTGGCATTGTGAGTTTTGATTTTTCTGTAATCACTGTGTGTTTTTCTTACTCCTTGGATTTGCAATAAAGAAATGAATGTTCAATTGGCTGATTTCGCATTTGCCAAGTGGTTGCACGAGAAAATCTTGCGATTTGCCTGTTTTGGAACGTTACGAAACGTTTAACCCGATACTGACTGGATGTGTCCAGTGTTTGACAAAGTGATGCACATGCTTCACATGGTACAAAAATGAAATGTGTATGAGAGATATAGCTATAGTTATCCAAACTTGAAATGTGCACAGTTTCTCTTACGTGCAGGTATAAAATCCTGCATGAGGTGGTGTTTGAGATAAAATTTCATTAAACGAGTCTACAACATAAGTTATTAAGCGGGCCTTTGGCATGCTTAATAACATTTTTTGTGCATGAGTTTAATAAAATTTTAAATTTAAAGCTTTAACCCTTTACTAAACAACACATTTTAAGACCAGTCCAAATAAAAAAGAATTTGAATAGGACAAATTAAATATGGCTGAAATGTTTAGAATTGTCTTTTAACCCTTTACCACACAATGACGACTTTTGACACCCCTGATAGAGAAGGCTTTTGAAAACATTGTGGTAAAAGAAGAAAATGCTGGTAACCAGCATTTTCTCCTTTTTCCACAATGTTTTCTACACTATCAAAGAAAAATCATTTCATATGATCCACATTGAAACTGTCCTCTGCAAATGCTTTCAATTCGGACAGGTCTAAAATTGGTCGTGTGGTAAAGGGTTAAAGTGAAGAAAACATTGTGGGAAAAGGAGAAAATGCTGGTTACAAGTATTTTCTGCCTTTTCCCTTCATGTTTTCAAAAGGCTTCTTTTTTAGAGTCGGTTAAACTCCGGATTGTGTGGTAAAGGCTTAAATAAAGAAAAGGCAGTTTCAGTGATCAATAGGAGAACTAGTAAGGTTAACCAGGGAGGTAATAAGGAAGTATTAATCTGAGTAATCAGGTCCATGTACAACACAGAAATTATTTATTCAAACTGCTCACATGTTACAAATATATTATAGCCATCCTCTGTGAAGAGATGGTTAAATGCATCTGTAGATAGTATCTACCCACATCAGCCTGCACAGTCTGCACAGGCTGATATGGGTCGAAACATTTAGCTATTAGTCACTTCTCTGTATGTCCAAGAACCATTCTACATCATGATTCAGTTGTTTGTTAAGACAAAATGGATTTTACTGATCCATAACTATGTGATGACTGGCTTGGTATCATGTATAACAGAGATGCATTAAACTTCCTGGTGCCAGAGCACAGCTTAAATATATGAGCCTTACTCTGTGAAAAGGGGGCTTAATGCATCTGCGAAAAGTATCGACCCAGGCCAGCCTGCACAGTCCGCGCAAACTGACCTGGGCCAAAACTTTTCGCTATCTGTCAATTTTCTGTATGTCCAAGGACCAGTCTACCTCATGATAAAGTGGGTTGTTAAAAAAACGTGGCTGTCATGGATCCATAATTATGTGATGCCTAGCTGGGTATCATGACTGTATAACGGAGATGCATTAAATCTCCTTTTACCAAAGCATGGCTCAATTTTTAAATTTCCTTTCAGCTCTCAATACTCTTGAACATTTCATGTGAGCCAGGGTGAACTGCCATTAAAATGGAGGATATAAATCGACAGAGAGATGAGAGTCGTTCTGATGAACGAAGGCTTATGTATTGTGATCCCTGTAAGACTCATGACAACAGGTTGGCCATTGCTTACACATTTTGTCATGACTGTAAGGAGTATTTGTGTTCACAGTGTAAACATTTCCACACCAAGTTCCAAGCCACACGAAACCATTCTCTGTCAGGTGGACATGTGCCACAGAAGACAGAGACCAAAGAGTTACTTCTGAAACAGTGTGATATACACAGGACAAGTGAAGTTAAGTTTTACTGCCACAACCACAAATGTGTATTGTGTACTATTTGCAAAGCTTCCATTCACTCTGGATGTAAGCTTCAACCAATTACAGAAATCATCCAAGGGGAATCTGACATACACCATCTAACATTGACAAGAGATTCAATCACTGAACTGATACAAAACTTTCAGAAGTCTGTCGACATATCAACACATTTGATGATAGACATAGAAAAAGTTGTCAATGAATATATGGCTAGTTTATCCTCTGAAAAGGATAGAATGAATTCTCTCCTGGATCAAGCAATTCTTAATTTATCCTTGCGGGAAACAGAAATCAAAACTGAGTATGCTAAAACACAGTCTGACCAACTTTCTGTATTCAATGATGCTATAGATGACTTACAGACTGTGCAAAAGAATATACAAGCAGTTCTTGACTCAAATGACACTGTAGCTGTTTTCAGTGCCAAGCTAAAAGCAACAAGGCTATGTGAGGAATACAGCTTGGTGAAAAAAGAACATCAAACACAGTCCAAGATGGTTTCAGTTGATTTTACACAATATAAACAGCTAATAGATGCTGTAGAAGGCACCATATCATTATGTGAAGCCTATGCCAAACCTGCTACTGCTAACCATGGAACCACTGAAAGGATTACAGAAGACCACATGCATTATGAAAGTCAAATGTCTGACAATGCAGATGACTATCAAGGTCAATTAGATGAAACCCATGGCAGAAATATTCCTTTAATACAAGCCTCAGGTGAAAGTCAAATAAAAGATAAGGCTGCAATAGGCCAGGCAAAGGCAAACATAAGAGAAGATAATGCTGCACAAAGCCCATCGAAGACAAATGACACTTCAGAGAAACTGACAGAAAAGCCTTCATTACAGTACAGTAACAGAGAGAAATCTAGTCTGATGTTTGCAAACATGAGACTGACTGCTCAGAAAATGGCAAGAGTGAATGTGGCAAGTGACAACAATCCTTGTGACATCACTGGCTCTGTTTTTCTTCCTGATGGTAAACTGGTACTGTGTGATCATAACAACATGAGTGTTAAACTTCTCAATCAATCCTTTGAGATGATAGAAAGTTTTAAAATGGATTCCAAACCATGGGACGTGGCAGTCACTGCAGAGAATGAAGTAGCTGTGACGTTACCACTCAGTCGAGTTGTGCAGCTTCTTAAGTTAGATAAGGACAAGGTCAAAAGGCAGAGGCTTTTCCAGGTAAGACAACATGTGTGGGGAATCGATAGCTTTGGAGATACGTTGGTAATAGCTCTTCATGACCTCAGCAACTCTAATGGAGCAATTGAAATCTGTAAACACAATGGTGTTGTAATAAGGGAAATCAGGATAAACTCTTTGAACAGACCTTTCTTCAAAACACCACGTTATGTCACAGTTGATAAGAGAGATGGGAAAATTTTCGTCAGTGACGGGAAAAAGAATGCTATTATGTGCTTCAACCATGATGGTTCTTTAGTCCGAAATTATGAGAATGTCGGACTTAGATTGCCAAGAAAAATTATAAGTGATTTGGACAACAATTTGCTAATTTGTTCTAGATTTTCAGATTCCATCAAATTTTTGACATCAAATAACTTGAGGCCTTTCCTTGAGAACTGTGCTGGGCCACAAACAGTGTCCTACAGAGATTTTGATAAGGTTCTAGCAATTGGAAGAAACTTGAATGATAAAATACTATTGCTAAGATATGAATGCAAATAAGTCACCCAGAGAACATTGAATCCCTACTGCATGAGCTGTATTATGGTGGTCTAAGTCATGAAAAGTTTGGTAATGGAAACAAGAGCACTGCCAATGGGTGCAAACGCCTGGCTGCAGTTGCTTGATTTTCAGTGAAAATTCTAAAGAGAAAAAGGGGCATAACTGTGTCAAAATTACTGTGATAGTTACCTGCCCATGTTGTATGGGTTCCCCTTTTGATACTTTACAACTTGTCCAAGTTTAAAGATACTACATGTATCTTCAGTAATAACAGAGACATAAAATATCAAAAGTTTTTGTATGATGACAAAAACAGTAGGGCTATGACAATAACATTTCTTCCAAAACAGCCAAGCTAAAATTTCATACCAAATGTATTACAAAAAAAACCCCACACACTGTATGAAATTAGAATGAAAATTTGGGGTTCAATTAAAAGTTGGTTGATTTGCAATCTCTAACTCCAACTTTTTTCTTTAAATCAAATCTGATGTCAACATCATCCAAATTATTTGAATACAAACCACATAACCTATGTGTGTATGTATTATTGGTCACCTGGCATTCCAATGAGCCTTTGCAAGACACTGACACAAAATCTTAAGATACCTTAACTCTTTACCACACAACAAAAATTTAGACTTGTCCAACTTGAAAGCATTTGCAGATGACAATATAAAAGCATCTCAAAAGTTTAAATTTATCTTGGGAAGGGTAGAAAACATTGTTGGAAAAGGAGAAAATGCTGGATACCAGCATTTTCTTATTTTCCACAATGTTTTTAAAAGGCTTCTGTTTCAGGGTCGTTAAAACCTCTGGATTGTGTGGTAAAGGCTTAAGGTATTAGATCCCTAATGCTTCTAGTGCAACATGGAATAAAATTTCTTGTTAGTTGATAAATAAGGATTTATACTGATACAATACTTTTGCACATTTTTAACCCACCTGAAATTCCTTTGATGTCTATCTTAAAATTGTTTGTTGATACTTTTGTTAAGTTTCCTGAAAAGGGAGGTAATTATTATCTCCCTTTGTAATGAGAATATAATGGTTTTAGATTTATAAATGATAATTCTAAGAAGGAAAAAAAGGGAAAAGTGGCTTGGTTAAAGTAGTACACTCATTTTTAATCATAGTAAATTTAGTAGGATAGTATTATAGTGGAAATAGCTGTTTTCCATTAGGTGTCTAATACCTTAAGAGACTATGTAACTCATTAACGAAATACCAATTAAAAATGAGCTGTGCTCTGGCAAAAGGGGGCTAAATGCATCTCCATTATATATGATACTAGCCTAAGTCATCACATAATTATGGATCCATAGGAGCCACTTTTTTCAATAACCAACTTAATCATGAGGTAGATTGGTCCTTTGACAAACCGAAAATTGACAAATAGCGAAAAGTTTTGGCCAAGATAAGCCTGCACAGACTGCGCAGGCTGACCTGGGTCGATACTTTTCGCAGGTGCATTAAGCCCCCTTTTCACAGAGCATAGCTCAAATATTTTTTCTAAAATTTGTCTTTCCTCTGTACTGATGACTGGCAAGCTATTGCCTTATTAAATTCAGTGATATGTCAATTATATAAGACTGTTCCATGTAGAACATACAACAGTTTCACTCCACTTTCAAACATTTCTATTCTTCAATGCTCCAATTGTTGTAATGAATTTTGTTCTTGTATATACAAACTAAACTCCCGTGAGGCCAAAGAAAACAGTTATTACAACCAAGAACTTTCTGTTGATGAATGCACTTGGGACTCAAAAATATTATTTCATGTCATACTATTCACCATTTTCTTCTCCTTACTTCTGAATATCTGTCTGAATGAAAATTCTGCATCTAAACACAAATCACCTAAAATAGCAAATGAAACACCTGATAACACAAATTTGAAAAATACCACATCAGTCAAAAGAACACAAAAGAAAAACAGTAATGGAGTCTTCATTTTAGTTAAAAAAGGTCTGAAGATTGGATCACTTAATGTTTGTCATTTGATCCCCAAATTAGATGAAATCAAGTTATCGCTACAACATCCAAATAGCTTACATGTGTTTGGTTTGTGTGAAACTTTCTTAAATTCTAAAACCACAAATACCCTATTGAAAAGTGATGGCTTTAATTTTGAAAGAAAGGACAGAAACAGAAGAAATGGCGGTGGTATTCTTGTATACATAAGAAATAACTTAAACTATAAGAGAAGGGTAGACTTGGAATCTGATGATATTGAAACTATGGATAGAATTCAAACTTCCATACTCCAAACCTTTACTAACATGCTTTGTCTATCGCCCACCAAGTTCATTAATCTCATGGATAGATAAATTTGAAGAACAGATTATATTAGCCTCGCAGCAAAACACTGAATTGATTATCCTAGGTGACTTGAACATAAACTTTACACCCCAATGTGACAACGGTAGATGGACAAATCTAATAAAACTATATAATCTAGAACAGTTAGTGCAGGAGCCCACACGCATCACTGACACCTCCACCTCACTCATTGATCACATCTATGCTACAATACCTGAAAACATCTGTGAAATACAAGATTCAAAATATTCTGTAAGTGATCACTATCCAGTTTGTTTAACACATAAAGTTGGCCAAACTTTACAGAAAGGAAATCATATATGCATGGAATACAGGTCATACAAAGCCTTTAATAAAGCACAGTTTTTACATGACCTATCAAAGGCAGACTTTCACGAGATCTTACACTCTGATGATGTGGAACTTTGTTCAGATATGTTCTATGTAAAATTTCTTAAAAGTTTTTTATCATCATGCACCTTGCAAACAAAAACGCATTAAATCTTTCAAACAACAACAGTGGTACAATGAAGAAATAAGCATGCTCAGGAAACAAAGAGACAAATATCACAAACAGAAAGACTTTAGCAACTATAGAAAATTTCGCAATAAAGTATCCTCCATGATAAAAAAATCAAAACAAAAATACTTTGTAGAAGCAATTGGCAAAGACAAGGATACAAAAACACTTTGGAAATATTTGAAAGAATTGCATCCTAAAGAAGAACCAAGTCTCCCAACACAATTAAAGGTAGGTGATGAAATAATTTCCCAAACGCAAGAAGTAGTGGAGCATCTAAACAATCATTTCTGTAACTTAGCTGATAAAATAAAAACTAAAAAACATACGCCTAACTATGAATTACTCAGAGGTTTCCTAACAACAAAATTTTCAGACATTACAGGACAGAAATTCAAATTTCAACCTATTAAGAAAGAGCAAGTATTCTATCGCCTGAAATCATTAAACACAAATAAGGGAGCTGGCTTAGATGGCTTAAGTCCAAAAATTCTAAAACTGTCAGCAAGAGAAATTAGTTCATCCCTATCACACATAATAAGTCTAAGTCTGAAGCACAGTGTGTTCCCAAATACTCTAAAAGCAGCAACGGTTAGACCTTTCTTCAAATCAGGTGACAAGGAACTTCCAGAAAATTACAGACCTATTTCAATTTTACCTGTCATCTCTAAAATTATTGAAAAACATGTTGCCAAACAAATTAGTAAATATTTACAGGAAAATCATCTTCTCCACCAACATCAATCAGGTTTTAGACAATTTCATTCTTGCCAGTCTGCTCTTATAAAACTAATTGATGAATGGCTTTTTGCCATTGATAAAGGAAACTTTGTGGGAGCTGTATTTCTAGATATGAAGAAAGCATTCGACTTAGTCGACCATAACATTCTACTTGATAAACTTGTACTTAATAACTTTCATGATGAAACGGTCACATGGGTTCAGTCCTACTTAAGCAACAGAACTCAACAAGTACAATTTAACTGTACAACATCCTCACCAGCAATTATTAAATATGGTGTTCCACAAGGATCTATCCTAGGCCCTATCTTGTTCCTTTTATATGTTAATGACCTTCCACTCTATGTAGATAAAACAAGGACAGACATGTATGCTGATGATGCAACTTTCCACACAACAAGTACTGATCCAAAAGATATTGAAAATCATATTCAAACTGACCTAGAAATGGTGCCTACACAATGGAATGTAAATTAACACATCTAAAACAAAGACAATGCTACTAGGTACTGCCCCTAAACTTTGCCATCATAGCAATTTACATTTATCAATAAATGAAGAAATTATTGGCAATGTAGAGAGTCATAAATTACTAGGTATCCACGTTGACAAAAAACTAACATGGAACACACATGTGGATTATATCTGTAAACTTGTTGCATCTCGCCTTACCCTGATGCAGACACTCCGAATTTATCTTCCACTACATGCTAGGAAGCTCTTTTATTGTTCCTATTTATCACCTCTACTGGACTATTGTTGTACTATATGGGGATCTTGCCCAAGAAATAACATTGAAACCTTAGTTAAACTTCAAAAAAGGGCAGCCAGGATTATATTAGATGCAAAATTAATGACACCATCAGTTGGTATGTTCAAACAACTTAATTGGCTTCCCTTTGATAAAAGAGTACAGTACCTAAGATGAGTCATGATTTACAAAGCACAAAACCTTATGACCCCAAATTACATAACCAGTAAGTTCACCCAAGAATATGATGAAAATTCAAATTATTACTTAAGATCTACATCTAACTTAAATCTTAAGTTAGGTAAACCTCGAACAAATGCATGGAAACGGTCTTTTGCATATTCTGGGGCAACTGTTTGGAATACCCTACCTCTCAACATCAAAACACTAGATTCCCTGAACACATTCAAAGACAAATGCTACCAGCATTTTATCTCCAAGTTATAGGTACCACAACTTTTTTTTTACGATGGATATCTTGATCCCTATTTTAACTGTTCAATATAAACATTATTAAGTTTTTTTTTCAGAGGGCCTCATGGGAGATTAGTTTAACAGCTAAATGAGTTTTTTTTCCACCCTCTTAAAACAAAGTAATTATTATTATTATAAGTCATTTTTGAAGTTTGATGATATTAACTTACCACATGACAGAAATGTAGACTAGTCAAAATTGAGAGGATTTGCAGACGACAAATTTAATTCAGCTCAAAAGATAATTTCTGTCTTAGAAATGGTATAAAACGTTGAGGGAAAAGGAGAAAATGCTGGTCCCAAAAATGCTTTCAAGAGAGCTTCTTTCTCAGGGTCATTAAAAGCTGGGATTGTGTGGTACAGGGTTTAAAAAAATGTGAATAAACCCCACCCCCTTGAAGTGTTAAATTCAGGATAAGTAATGGACATCTGTTGGATTATATTTATAATAATGACTTCATTTTAGGCCATAATTATATTTATACATGAATCATGTTCTGTGAAATGGGGGTCCAATGCATCTGCAAAAAGTATTAACCTATCTCGGCCTTCCCAGCCCACACAGGCTGACCTGCTCAAGACATTTTGCTATTTGTAAATTTTCTGCATGTCCAAGGACCAGTCTTCCTCATGATTTAATTGGTTTTTAAAACAAAATGAATTTTATGGATCCATAATTATGGGATGACTTACATGATATAATGCATCACATAGATGCATTTAAACCCCTTTTCCCAGAATATGGCTAACATGTATATTTACCATAGGAATGCCAAGCATGACCAAAGTTACTTTTGCAGAAAGTGTAAATCAAGATCAGACAGTAAAAATGATGAATATGAATCTGATGTTGGATCTACACTATCCCCTTTGCTGTAATATTTTTGCTAAATATAACCTTGGAACATTGTTTTGTGTCATATTTTGATTTTTTTCCCCCTGAAAATGTCATATTTTGATTTCTTTTTTCCTGGAAAATGTCATATTTTGAAAAAAAAAAAAAAAACCCACCCCCAACCCCTGAAAATCTCGTATTTTAACCCCCCCCCCCCCAAAAAAAAAAAAAAAGTCATATTTTGATTTTTTCCCCCCTGAAAATGTCATATTTTGATTTTTTTTTTCCCTGAAAATGTCTTATGTTTTGTTAATTTGCAGACCAAAGAAAACTCTTAACCACACAACAAAATTCTAGGATTGTCCAAATTGAAAGCATTTGCAGACAACAAAATAAATGTGACTCAAAAATTGATATTTGTTTCTGAGAATGGTAGAAAACATTGTGGGAAAAGGAGAAAATGCTGGTTACCAGCATTTTCTCCTTTTCCCACAACGTTTCAAAAGTTCCCTTTCTCAGGATCATTATAAGTTGTGATTGTGTGGTAAAGGGTTAACAGACAAGTTTTTTTACTTGTCAAAGGGCTTGAATTATTTTTTTGAGACAAACTTAGTCTTGTAGGACAAATAAATTGAGAACTAAATTGCCTGTTCATTTGGGTTCACTCTTCCTACAGAAACAAAGGAGGCATACATGGAAATCTGTAACATAATGTCTGAGATTTATACATATTCAAAAAATGGATCTAAATGATTTTATACACAATTTAGAAATGTTTACTCTATTTCAGTATTTCGGCTTTAGCCTTTATCAAGAAATCTGACGCGAAATTGATGCCTTCTACATTTTGTGACTATTTTCATAACACCATTTTTAAATGAAATCATTTAAATGAGAGGCAAAAGCTGAAATATTGAAACAGAGTAAACATTTCTAAAATGTGTATTATTCATTCCCTTAGGAATATTAAGTGGATTTAATATAAATGATTTTATGGTTTGTCTGCGCAGCAACTGTGCATAACTTGGGCCAAAACTGGTACTGCCCCAGGGGTCACGAGGCATGACAGCTTATCGAAATATATATATGTACAATTTTTGTCTGTGACACTTGATTTTATAGCATTGTCTTATCTCATCAATTACATGTATTTAAATTGCCTTAGCCATTATTTCTTATGCAATGTCTCATTCATTTTTCACTCGCCATACAGGACCAATGATAGCAAACCACCAGTCCATACCTACAGTTTACTCACCAAAATGAGCCTAATTTTCAAGTGTGTCCATCCTAAAAGCATTTGTGGACCAAAAATTAATAGTAGCTCAAGTAATGGGATTGTCCAGGAAGCAGCATTAATTTGACTCTTTTCCCATAATATTTTAACCCTTTACCAAACAACAAAATTTTAGACTGGTCCATAATCAAATCATTTGCTGACAACAAAATAAATGTGACTCAAAAACTAATATTCATTTTGGAAAGTGTAGAAAACATTATGTGAAAAGGAGAAAATGCTGGCTACCAGCATTTTCTCCTTTTCACACAATGTTTTCAAAAGGCTTCTTCCTCAGGGTCGTAAAAACTCGGGATTGTGTGGTAAAGGGTTAAATGTATTATTATTGTACTGTAAATAGATTATCTTAAATCTTATGTTAAATGCTGGTACACAAATAAATATGAACCATGCTCTATGAAAAGGGAGCTTAACCCTTTACCACACGACAAAATTTTAGACCCGTCCAAATTGAAAGCATTTGTAGATGACAGTTTTAACGTGGCTCATATGAAATGATTTTTCTTTGATAGGGTTGAAAACGTTGTGGGAAAAGGAGAAAATGCTGGTAACCAGCATTTTCTCCTTTTCCCACAATGTTTTCAAAAGCCTTCTCTTTCAGGGGCGTCAAAAGTCGTCATTGTGTGGTAAAGGGTTGATGCATCTGTGAAAAGTATTGATGACCCAGGTCAGCCTGCGCGGACTGGACCGAAACTTTTCGCTACTGGTCATTTTTGGAATGTCCAAGGACCAGTCTATCTCATGATTAAGTTGGTTATTAAAAGAAGAGGACATTATGGATCAATAAGTATGTGATGGCTTGCTTGGTACCATGGATCATGGAGATGCATTAAGCCCCCTTTTGCCAGAGCATGGCTCATATGTTTGAGCCATGCTCTGTTTGAACCATATACCTTTTTTTTAATTTACAATTTATTTTCTTTTCAAAATGAAGCTTTGCTCTGAAAACCTGTCCTCTGTGGACCAGTACAGAGTTCCTAGTTCGCGAGACATTTTGCATAGGAAAAGATCCTCTCTGGCCTAATGTTTCTGGCATGTTGTCGCAGCTAGTCAAAATACTAGTGTCCTTGTGCAAGGCACTTCCCGATTCTAGGTGATACACCAGAAAGTACAGATAAACACAATGGTGTTTTAGTGTTTAAGGCCATTTTCATCATTATTTCAGTCACATCACTGCAAACAGTGCACCTATACATAATACTAGTACCCCTGGGTCAGTATTCACCAACCATTCTTTATTCTAAAACTAGGTCAAAAGTTGTCAAGTTGCTCTATCTTTAGTTTACTTTTTACCTAGTCCTAAAATCCATTTTCCTGCCATCGACTAACACTCAGGCTGACCGTACACTAACAGACTGTCATCTTCACTTTCATGACTATGATCTAAATTTGAATGCGTTTTAACATTCACATTGTTTACTTTTGCCCACTGCTGGGCCTTTAAGAAATATACTGTTAAATAAAGGAGAACTGTCACCAAACATGACTTAACCCTTCAAGCGCTGGAACCTACTTAAGTTGTTTTTGTGGAGTGTAGATTAAGATCAGACTGCACAGAATGTGCAGTCTGATCTTGGATCTACTCTGTCCACGACTTTGTTACACACTTTGGCCCAAACAACCTTGAAATACCAGTATTTGGGCTGTTGTGACTCACAGTTAAGGTCAATTTCATTTATTCAGCAATCTAATACCCCCGTCACACCAAACTCGTTCTCACTCTGTTCTAAAAATTGTTGCTGAACAGACTTAAACTGTGTTCGGACGGCGTGGACGTATTAGCAACCTTTTACGATCTGTTTACGAACTTAATGGACGAGTTAAGACAGGAAGGGTGCTCCAGAACTTTGAGCCTGCTCAAAATTTCTTGCCATCCATCCTGTCCTGTAATTAGACAGAGTGACAACGTACTTAAAATGAGATGGACGTACTACAAACGGAACTGCCGTACTTCGATCCTAATAAAGACGTGGTGCAGTTGGGCATCAATTAGCAGTGCATTTGCATTTTACCGACCGAGATTACACGTCCTATCCCGACTGCACCCCGTTTTACGATTTTGTTGACCAGGGTAAGACTTTCTAAGAACAGGTGAGACGGGCTTCAGGCGTTATCAGGCCAAAATAACACGTTCCACCCTGACCGCAACCTGTTTTCCGATTATGTCAGGCCGAGGTAAGACTTTCTAAGAACTAGTTTGGTGTGACAGGGACCTAAGGGCTAATACCCCTACATTTTGTTCTATCTCTACTAGACTACAAAAGTTTAGTCTGAATGCATTTGCAGGCAACAATATAAAATGTGACATAAATGATAGAATTTGTTTATGAAAGGGTAGGAAATATTGTGGGAAATAGAGAAAATGCTGGTTAACAGCATTGTATGCATTTCCCATAATGTTCTGAAAAGCTTTTTTCCTCAGGCTTGTTAAAACTCAGGATTGTTTGCTAAAGTGTTAATATGCCAATAAATAATAGGTTAATACTCCTTGACAGCATTTCCTCTTTTCCTCTCAGTTTTCCAGACTTATTTTCCACAGTGCCATCAAAAAACAAGATTGTTTGGTAAAGCATTAAGGAAGAAAACAATTCAACAAAGGAAACTCTTTCAGGGCCAAATACTGGTATGCAAATTTGACCCCTTTCTACAGCTGAGATAAATGTAAAGCGTTTAACATAAAGTAAGGGTGTTTTTAGATCCTATTTCACATGCACATTGACTTTTATGTAAGGACTATGCATGTGCATACATGACAAATAAATGTGTAAATATGACGCCTCAAACAGGACTTTATGCCTTATGGTACTGTAGTCGTTTCCTTTTTGTCAATTTTTTTTTTCATTTTTTTTTCCTTTCATATTTTCTTTCTGTCTGCATAGATCTAATTATTAACAAATTGTAATTAGACTACCACTTCACCAAACAACAAATTTTAGACTCAACCAAACTCAAGCATTAGTAGACGACAATCCTTAATCAAGCTTATCAGACGATTTACCGGTACATTCGGTCTGTGAAATGGTAGAAAACATTGTGGGGAAAGGAGAAAATACAGGTTACTGGTTACTTTTTACCTGTTTACACAGACATATCCAGATTTAATTTGTTGTCTGCATGTGCTTTAAATTTGGACAAGCCTAGTTTGTCTTTTAGCACAAAATTAGGTCATACTGAAAACTGTTTAAAATCATAAAGATTTTGATTTCATTGTAAATGTCTGTTTGGCACTTTATCAAATGACAAAAGTTTAGACGTGTCAAAAAGCATTTGCAGCTGACAAAATAAAAGTTACTCGAAAATTGAAATTTCTTTCTGGAGGGTAGAAAACATGGTGGGTAAAGGAGAAAATGCTGGTTACCAGCATTTTCTCCTTTTCCCACAATGTTTTCAAAAGCCTTTTTTAATCAGGGTTGTCTAAAGTCAGGATTGTTTGATAAAGGGTCAAAGCTGTTTTACCACTTTAAGCACCATAGGCTAAAATTGGAACCAGCGTGGTCTACATACAACAAGGTCAGACTACACACAGTCTTAGATCCATACGGCCGTCCCCTTATTAAGTCAAGCTTACAAGATATGTAGGATCTGCCATGAGTTGGTGTTTGAAATAAAATTTTATTCAATGAAATTACAAAAATGGTATAAAGCAAGCCTTTGGCGTGCTTAATAACATTTTTGTGGACTTGTTTTGTAAAACTTTGCCTCACAAGCCAACAAATGTCAGATTCTTTTTATCACATATTAAGGCCTAAGAAAAAAATAACAGTGTTTAGGGTTTTGGTTGGAGATGCTGTAGGTAGGGATTTTTTTTTCCCAAGGAACATTTTAGATGGACCATGTACTGAAATCTTACCCGACAGATATTGTTTTAATCGTAGCGTAAAAAGTTTAGGGTCAGCAGTATTTTCTAGGCAGGGTCTGGAAACCCTAAACACAGATGTTTTTTGATAGGCCTAAGTGTATCTCAAGAATTCTATATTGAAATTTTTCTTTCAACTAACCAAATATCTATGCACCTATGCTATATCTTTTTTTGATAAACCACAGATATTTATAAAACATGGTAGAAATATCACAGATATTTATAGAACATGAAAGAAATTTCTGTGGGTAAACGTCACATTTAATAACATAGTCAACATCATTAATGACGTCATTGCTAAAGCTAATCCATATCAGACTACATTGAATAGATCTATTTCGCTTGAAATAATTCACTTATTTTTCACATCTTTTTCAAGATGAGTAAAAACCAGACATTAAAAGATAAATAGAATATGTACACAGTGTTGTCATATATCAAAAATATCTAAGACGGTTGTAAGAATTGATAATTGTCTCGCCAAGGTTCAACAATTATCAATTCTCCCAACCTTGTTATTGGAGAGGTCATCAGACCTCTCCAACAGTGGTGAGTTTAAAAGGCAGACTGCCACAGATTTTGCTGTCTAAATCCATTTTTCTTACGAAATTGTTCTGATACACAGTCTGTTTCGTCATAGTTTTGTAAATAAAAAGAAATCAAAAAACCGAAACAGGAAATAGACGTGGTTTATTTTTATAT
The DNA here is from genome assembly GCA_946811185.2 of Hippopus hippopus. Taxonomy (NCBI): domain Eukaryota; kingdom Metazoa; phylum Mollusca; class Bivalvia; order Cardiida; family Cardiidae; genus Hippopus; species Hippopus hippopus. The sequence continues at coordinate 4,956,911 of OX328097.1, read as the reverse complement.
GACGAATTTCAAAAAAATATTTGTTATATTAATATAATTGCCATGGCTGCAAATAACCCCTCAAATAATTGTAATTTTTCATTAATCAAATAAATCTAAGCAGAAGAAAAAATATGAAGAATTTCGTTAAAAAAGAGAAAGAAGACTGCTGGACAAGATCATGCGACTTGAAAACGCGTGGTGTCCGTGGTTGTGAGGTAGAGCGTCGGCTTTGCAACCTAAAGGTCCCGAGTTCGAGACCCGGGAGCGGGTGTCAACTTTGGAATCTTTCATTGGCCCACACATTCGGCGCGAGTACTGGTGTAGTTCCCAGGAAGCAGAATCGAGAGAGATTAGTATAAGTTGTAAGAACTTGTTTCTCAATCGATGTAAAATAAATATATTTAAACTAAAACGCGACAAGAAGGCCAAATGACCGTCATGTAAAGCATATGAGGTTTCTACGCGGTGGGTTTTTCACTTGTTTGTTTACATGTACCAAAATGTATTGAAATTAAAGCCAATAAACTATTTGAAAACATTGATGCTGACCTCTCCTGGCTTCTTTTTTAAAGAAGCCAACTTGTTTACAACAACACTATGCACGTATTCTCTTTTCAAAGCCTATTTGTTTCTTTGACAGGTTTGTACAACACAGACAAAAAATAGTTCCAAAGAAACTTGCTAATAACAGTTTTGTTTTACATCTAAAGATCCTAAAATGTGCAGCTTTGTCATGATCATCAGTTTTGATAGTCATTTTCACACAGGAATCTTGGACGGCAATGTTTTAGAAATGAGGTGTACAGTGTTGTGCCTAGGCCGCGCCATCGCGGGATTCCTGCAATATTTTTGAAAATGTCCCCCAAAAAATACAGTAGCGCAGGCCGTAAGTCTCACATCGGGCGCACTCAAGTTCTCAATTTTCTCACCGCTTTGTCCGGTATTACGTAGTCCATAACTCTATTCTGTTTTATACTGGAGAGCATGTACGTATTGTAGACCGTGTCTCAATTTTTTACCACCAGTTGTCGCTTACTGTTGCGCACAATATTGGTGACCAGTCTGAGAGGTATGTAAAATTACAAGACTGCGTCTCGATCTTTCCAAACTTTTGTCGCCTAGCAGATAACAATATTTTGTTAAGCAATTTATATGCATTTAGCGCGTAAATGTCGTCAGCTACAAATTTCCCAAGTTAGGAAAGTAAGTGGGCAAATTTAACCAACATCAACAATAATTACGAAAGTAGAGCTCTCAAAATAAATCTTGCTTAAATTCCAAATAGAAAAATAGGAAATTTCGGGACTAGCCGGGCAAATTCACACGGTTACGTGTAAATGATTCCAATAGGTACCTGTCAGGTTTGTTGCGAGTCTGCTGATTGATTGAATTTGCGTTTATTTATCGTTGCCACTGGTTTCCCATATGGGCGATGCCCCCTGAAGGCTGTTAGTATTGTTACAGGGGATAGTGCAGATACAGGACGAAACCCATCCTAAGTTTCGGCTGGTTCTTTACATGCTCGGTGTATAGCACCGTCATACGGGACCTCGGTTTAACATCTCATCCGAAAGACTATTAGTAATTTTAGATGGCCAGCCGTGGGGATCGAACCCACACCCTCATGATCACGAGTCCTACGCTCTACCAACTGAGCTATGCAGTCTGCTTTGAACGTTCGAACCATTTGTTTTCATCGAGGGATGTAGTAATATGCATACAAGTATACTTTATATGCATGAAGTCAAATTTATTTGTAGTGTTCTTTGTCCCTCTGTTTTACAAAATGTCCCCCAAGATTTTACGCAGGGGGACACTGGTGTCCCCCAGTATTTTTGGCCTAGGAACAACACTGGGTGTATAACTACAGCAGGTTGACCAAATACGGATCTATTTTCTTATCTCACGCATGTGTAAGACAAGAAAATTCATAATGGCTGTATTACTTTGAAAACAAGGGGAGTTATGTGATAAAAAGATCTCTCTAAGTCTCTGTTAATTTCGTATTTTCTGCTGATGAAAGTGGTAGAGTTTACAGCCATATGTTGCACTAAAAGAGTAAAAACTACAAATTTGACCCAAATATTTTTATTCTGAAGAAAGTCGATGTTTAGTAAGGTAAAAGGAGTAAAGTAAGGAATATTTCAAAATGTAACCAGGGTTTTAATACTTTTTTTTCCATATTTTCTACTTTTTCCAATATATTTGGGCTGCAATCAACCCTTTGCCAACTGAGTTTTAAGGACTCAAAGGAAGAAAGCTTCTGAGAACATTGTGGGAAAAGGAAGAAATGCTAATACCACCATTTTCTCCTTCTCCCTTTCTGCTCTTGCAAAGACAAGTCTTATCTTTAGGTGTGTGTGTGGGGGGGGGGGGGGGGGGGGGGGAGGAAAAGCTTTAACGCTGTACTTAACAACAAATTTTAAGACCAGTCCAAATAAAAAAGAATTTGCAGACAACAAATTAAATATGGCTAAAATGTTCAGAAAATGTTTACAATTGCTTTTTAAAAAGAAGAAAACATTGTGGGAAAAGGAGAAAATACTGGTTACCAGCATTTTCTCCTTTTCCCACCATTCTTTCAAAAGGCTTCTTTTTTAGGGTTGGTAAAATTCGGGATTGTGTGGTAAAGGCTGAAATAAAGAAAAGACAGTTTCAGTGATAGGATAACTAGGAAGGATAATGAGGGAGGTAATAAGGAAGTATTAATCGGAGTAATCAGGTACATTTACAACACAGATATTATATATTCAAACTGGTTATACAAATTATTCTAACATGACACATGAATTCAGCTCTATAAACACAGTGCAACAAAAGCGTGGTAAAATCTACATCATTCTATATAGAGTGACTTCATTCTATATAAAGTAAGTCGCCTGTGGCTGTTCCATGTCTTTGCCCTTCGATATTTTATCAATGAAGGTCACTTGATGTAAACAAATCGTCATTTTCCGCTCCTTGACCAAGAGGAAGGAAAATTCTCAAGGCTTTACCGATATAAACTGACAATGATGGAACTATATGGAATGTTACCAGTAAACATATGTAAATCTAGTGCCTTTTCAAGTTGAAGGTAAGTTCAAAATTGACCGGTGTTGCATTGGAAATGGGATTGGGAGTGGGTGGAGTAATATTCAGAGCATTCGAAGTAACTGCGACTCTTGTGGTTGACAATACATTCATTCTTCTTTGTCATTTGAAAGGGAGAAAATATAACAGTAAAAAGGTAGATCTACATGTTTTTTTTTTATGTTGTGTTTCATGTCTAAGGTTTTAATGAAATTTTGATTCTTTTCATAATTTACCGACTGGGCAGTGAGGTTTTGTTTTGATAAGTAAGTGGAACAGTGGTGGTTTATTCAATGGAATATTATCTGCATCCGCATTTTTACTCTAAGTATGAACTTGTTTTCCCTTGATTAAAATTTGGTCATGTTAGAATTGAAATAATCTTCTTTCTATCGTGGTTTATCGTTTAATAAACCACGTTGTGAGTTATGACGAGCAATGAATAACCCACTTGGGCTATCGCCCTCGTGGATTATTTATTACGCCTCAAATCTCAACTGTGGTTTATTAAACGATAAACCACGATAGAAGATTATTTCTTAAATATACTTTAGCAATGCTCTCTGAAAAGATGGTTCAATGCATCTGCAAAAAGTATGAACTCATATTAGCCTGCACTGTCTGTGCAGGCTGACATGGGTCAAAACTTTTTGCTATTAGTTACTTTTCTGTATGTCCAAGAACCATTCCACCTCATGATTCAGTTGTTTGTTAGACAAAGTGGATTTTACTGATCCATAATTATGTGATGACTTGCTTGGTATCATGTATAACAGAGATGCATTAAACTTCCTTGTGCCAGAGCACAGCTCAAATATATAGAGGACATTTGTTTTTTTCGATGAAAGATCAAAATTTATTTCATCGAGTAAACGTTATCAGTAATATTTTCACGAGTGGCACAGCCACGAGTGAAAAGATTACCGATAATGTTCACTCGATGAAATAAATTTCGATCTTTCACCAAAAAAACAAGTATTCTATTTATTTCAAACTTTTAACCCTTTTGAGTCAAAATCCAGTATGGTTCTTTTCAGTTATTCCCCGTGGCATACCCCCTCCGCATAGTAACGCTTAGCAATATTACATCAAGCCCGAGAAATGTAGGGTTAATTATGTCATATTTCCATCTGGTTGAGAGGCACGCGCATTTTACCAAGGTAACTAGTGCAAGGGAACAACTTTTTCTGCCTTTATTTGAAGAGTTAGAATATAAAAATCGGTATTTTTCACTGGTCGTAACTATGAAATATCGAAAAATATTTCATTGATATTTCTCAATAACCTACCGGAAAGCATGAAATAAATTGTTTTAAATTTCCTTTCAGCTCTTGAATACTCTTGAACATTTCATGTGAGCCACGGTGAATTGCTATTAAGATGGAGGATATGAAGCGAGGTAGAGGCGAGTCCAGCTCTGATGAACAAAGGTTCATGTATTGCGATCCCTGTAAGTATGACAAAAAATTGGCTATTGCTGACACATTTTGTCATGACTGTAAGGAGTATTTGTGTCCACAGTGTAAACATTTCCACACCAAGTTCCAAGCCACACGAAACCATTCTCTGTCAAGAGGATATGTGCCACAGCAGGAGACAAAGGAGTTACTTCTGAAACAGTGTGATATACACAGGACAAGTGAAGTAAAGTTTTACTGCCACAGCCACAAATGTGTATTGTGTACTATCTGTAAGGCTTCTATTCACTCTGGATGTAAGCTTCAACCAATTACAGATATCATCCAAGAGGAATCTGACACACATCATCTAACATTGACAAGAGATTCAATCACTGAACTGATACAAAGTTTTCAGAAGTCTGTTAACATGTCATTGCATTTGATGACAGACATAGAAAAAATTGTCAATGAATATAAGGCTGGTTTATCCTCTGTAAAAGAAAGGATTAATTCTCTCCTGGATCAGGCAATTGTTAGTTTATCTTTGAAGGAAACAGAAATCAAAACTGAGCAAGCTGAAAAAACTAAGTCTGACCAACTTTCTGTATTCAATGATGCTATAGATGACTTACAGACTGTGCAAAAGAATATACAAGCAGTTCTTGACTCAAATGACACTGTGGCTGTTTTCAGCGCTAAACTAAAAGCGTCAAGGCTGTGTGAGGAATACAGCTTGGTGAAAAGAGAACTACAAACACAGTCTAAGATGGTTTCAAATGATTTTACACAATATAAACAGCTAATAGATGCTGTGGAAGGCACCATATCACTATGTGAAGCCTATGCTAAACCTGCTACTTCTAACCATGGAACCACTGAAAGGATTACAGAAGACCACATGCATTATGAAAATCAAATGTCGGACAATGCAGATGTCTATCAAGGTCAGTTAGATGCTTGCATTAATACAATACAAATGCATGAGGCTATCCAACAAATAGCTCATCAAAGCAAACTTCTATCTGAAAAAGACCTAGATAGCTCACAAGTAACAGATACTTCTCCTTCACCACTTCTGGACCCCTTGAAAATGAGACAGATAAGTGATTCCAGAAGTCTCTGTGCAGACATAAACTTCCAAAACACAAACCCATCAGGCACATCCAAAGGTTTTGTCAAACATGAAACTCGTGGCAGAAATATTCCTTTAATACAAGCCTCAGGTGAAGGTCAAATAGAAGATAAGGCTGCAATAGGCCATGCAAAGGCAAATGTAAGAAAAGACAATGCTTCTAAAAGCCAATCAAAGACAAATGATACTTCAGAGAAACCGACAGAAAAGCCTTCAACATTGTACAGTAACATAGTGAAATCTAAACTGACATTTGCAAACATGAGACTGACTGCTCAGAAAATGACAAGAGTGAATGTGGCAAGCGACAAAAATCCTTGTGACATTACTGGCTCTGTTTTTCTTCCTGATGGTAAACTGGTACTGTGTGATCATAACAACACAAGTGTTAAACTTCTCAATCAATCCTTTGAGATGATAGAAAGTTATAAAATGGATTCCAAACCATGGGACGTGGCAGTCACTGCAGAGAATGAAGTAGCTGTGACGTTACCACTCCATCGAGTTGTGCAGCTTCTTAAGTTAGATGAGGACAAGGTCAAAAGGCAGAGGCTTTTCCAGGTAAGACAAGATGTGTGGGGTATTGATAGCTTTGGAGATACGTTGGTAATAGCTCTTCACGACATCAGCAACTCTAATGGGGCAATTGAAATCCGTAAACACAATGGTGTTGTAATAAGGCAAATCAGGATAGACTCTTTTAATAAACCTTTCTTCAAATCACCAGGATATGTCACAGTTGATAAGAAAGATGGAAAAATTTTAGTCAGTGATGGGAAAAAGAATGCCATTATGTGCTTCGACTATGATGGTTCTCTAGTCCGAAGTTACGAGAATGTCGGACTTAGATGGCCAAGAAAAATTATCAGTGATTTGGACAACAATTTGCTAATTTGTTCTAGATTTTCAGACTCTATCAAATATTTGTCATCAACAAATAACTTAAGGCCTTTCCTTGAGAACTGTGCTGGGCCACAGACAGTGTCCTACAGAGATTCTGATAAGGTTTTAGTGATTGGGAGAAACTTAAATGATGAAATACTATTGCTAAGATATGCATCAAAATGAGTTACTGAAAAGCCCCACTTGAAGGGGTGAATTTAGGATAAGTAGTGGACATCTGTGAGATTGTATTTAAGATAATGACTTCATACACAAGTCATGCTCTGTGAAAAGGGGGTCTAGTGCATCTGAAAAAAAATATTGACCCATGTTAGCCTCCCCAGTCCAAACACAGACCTGGGTAAAAAATTTTGCTCTTTGTAAATTTTCTGTATGTTCAAGGACCAGCCTTCCTCATGATTCAATTGGTTTTTAAACAAAAAAGGTTTTATGGATTCATAATAATGTGATTACTTGCATGATATAATGCATCACAGAGATGCATTAGACCCCTTTTCCCACAGCATGGCTAACATATTTAACCATAGGAGGGCCAAGCATGACCACAGTTGTTTTTGCAGACAGTGTAAATCAAGATCAGACAGTAAAAATGATGAATCTTGTGCTAGATCTTCACTTTCGCTAATGTTAAAATATTTTAGCTAAAAATAACTTTGGAACATTGCTATAATTGTGTCATATTAGAATTCTTTTTTTACTGAAAATGTCAGCTGCTTTGTTAAATTTGCAATCCAAAGGTAGTTCTTTGACTCTTAATTAACCACACAACAAAATTCCAGGATTGTCCAAATTGAAAGCATTTGAAGACAACATAATGTGACTCAAAAATGGAAATTCATTTTTAGAAGGGTAGAAAACATTGTTGGAAGAGGAAAAAATACTGGTTATCAGCATTTTGTCCTTTTCCCACAATGTTTTCAAAAGTTCTCTTTCTCAGGTTTGTTAAAAGTCTTGATTGTGTGGTAAGGGATAAACAGACAACAAAATTTTTTGCTTGTCCCAGGGCTTGAATTTTTTCTCATGGGAAATGCCTGTAGAACAAGTGAATCGAGCAGTGATTCGAGAACTAACTTGTTCTTTGTTTGGGTAGTCGTCCTACAGAAACACAGCAGGCATATATGGAAATCCGTAACATTATGTCTGAGCTTTATGCAAAATGCAGACATACATCTGAACCATTTTAGAGTTTATCTGTGCAGCTCTTCCCCAGGGGTCACTGTGCACGACAGCTTATCATCATATATGTATACCTGTACAAATTTTTCTGTCATACTTGATTTTAAGGTTATGCCTCATTTCATTGATTACTGTATTTAATTTGCCTTTTCCCACAATATCTTTATTGTAATGTCTCATTTATTTTTCACTCGTCCTACTGGAGCACCACTGGCAAAAACCACTAGTCCGTAACAAAAGTTTACTTGTCATAACCAGTGGAATTTTCAAGCTCTGACTGCCCACATTGAAAGCATTTGCAGACCAAAAATTTATTGCGGCTCAAGTAATGGAACTGTCAAGGAACCAGCATTTACTTCTTTTCCAAAAATGTTTTAAAAGCTCTTCTGCCTCAGGGTAAAAAAGAAAGAGGCAAAGGGTACAGACATGTATTGTAATTGTACTGTAAATAGGTTATCTTAACCCTTTACTACACAATCATGACTTTTGACGACCATGAGAATATAGACCTTTGGAAAACATTGTGGGAAAAGAAGAAAAAATGCTGGTAACCAGCATTTTCTCCCTTTCCCGCAATGTTTTCTACCCAATCAAAGACATATCCTAACATTGGAGCCATAACTAATTTGTTGTCTGCAGTTGCTTTCAATTTGGATGTGTCTATAATTTTGTTATGTGGCAAAGAGTTAAATCTTATGTTAGTACACAAATAAATATGTTTGAGTCATACACCTTTTTTTTGTTTACAATTCAGTTTCATTTCAAAGTGAAGCTTTGTGCTGCAAACCTGTCCTCTATTTGTACAGTAAAGAGTTCCTAGTTCCCGAGATATTTTGCATAGGAAAAGGTCCTCTCTGGCCTAATCTTTCTAGCATGTTGTCGCAGCTAGTCAAAATACTAGTGTCCTTGTGCAAGGGACTTCCAGATTCTAGGTGATACACCAGAAAGTACAGATAAGCACAATGGTTTTTTAGTGTTTAAGGCCATTTTCATCATTATTTCAGTCACATCACTGCAAACAGTGCACCTATCCATAATACATATACTAATACTGACTCCTGGGTCAGTATTCACCCACCATTCTTTATTTTAAAACTAGGTCAAAAGTTGTCAAGTTGCTCTATCTTTAGTTTACTTTTTACCTACTCCTAAAATCCATTTTCCTGCCATCGACTAACACTCAGACTGACCCTACACTAACAGACTGTCATCTTCACTTTCATGACTGTGATCTACATTTGAATACATTTTAACATCCACACTGTTTACTTTTGGCCACTACTGGGCCTTTAAGAAATATACTGTTAAATAATGAGAACTGTCACCAAACATGACTTAACCCTTAAAGCGCTGGAACCAACTTAAGTTGTTTTTGTGGACAGTGTAGATTAAGATCAGACTGCACAGAATGTGCAGTCTGATCTTGGATCTACTCTGTCCACTACTTTGTTACATACTCTGGCCCAAACAACCTTGAAATACCAATATTTGGACTGTTTTGACTCACAGTTCAGGTCCATTTCATTTATTCAGCAATCTAATACCCTTGTCACAACAAACTCGATCGTTCTCACTCCGTTCCGAAAATTGTTGCCGAACGGACTTAAACTGTGTTCAGAGTGGACGTATTGGCAACCTTTTACGATCTGTTTACAAACTTAATGGACGAGTTAGGACGGGAGGGGTGCTCCAGAACTTTGAGCCTGCTCAAAATTTTTGCCGTCCATCCCGTCCTGTAATTAAACGGAGTGACAACATACTTAAAATGAGATGGATGTACTACAAACGGAACTGCCGTACTTCGATCCTAATAAAGACGCGGTGCAGTTGGGCATCAATTAGCAGTGCATTTGCATTTTACCGACCGAGATTACACGTCCTATCCCGACTGCACCCCGTTTTACGATTTTGTTGACCAGGGTAAGACTTTCTAAGAACAGGTGAGACGGGGCTTCAGGCGTTATCAGGCCAAAATAACACGTTCTACCCCGACCGCAACCTGTTTCCCAATTATGTCAGGATGAGGTAAGACTAAGAACTAGTTTCGTGTGACAAGGGCTTAAGGGCTAATACCCCTACATTTTGTTCTATCTCTTTACTAGACTACAAAATTTTAGTCTGAATGCATTTGCAGGCAACAATATAAAATGTGACATAAATGATAGAATTTGTTTTTGAAAGAGTAGGAAATATTGTGGGAAATAGAGAAAATGCTGGTTACCAGCATTGTATGCATTTCCCATAATGTTCTGAAAAGCTTTTTTCCTCAGGCTTGTTATAACTCAGGATTGTTTGCTAAAGTGTTAATATGCCAATAAATAATAGGTTAATACTCCTTGACAGCATTTCCTCTTTTTCTCTCAGTTTTCCAGACTTATTTTCCACAGTGCCATCAAAAAAACAAGATTGTTTGGTAAAGCATTAAGGACGAAAACAATTCAACAAAGGAAACTCTTTCTGGGCCAAATACAAGTATGCAAATTTGACCCCTTTCTACAGCCGAGAAAAAATGTAAAGCGTTTAACATAAAGTAAGGGTGTTTTTAGATCCTATCTCACATGCACATTGACTTTTGTGTTAGGACTATGCATGTGCATATATGACAAATAAATGTGTAAATGTGACGCCTCAAACAGGACTTTAAGCCTTATGGTATTGTAGTCATTTCCTTTTAGTCAATTTTTTTTTTCATTTTTTTTTTCCCTTTCATAATTATTTTCTTTCTGTCAGCATAGATCTAATTATTAACAACTTGTAATTAGACTACCATTTCACCAAACAACAAATTTTAGACTCGACCAAACTCAAGCATTAGTAGACAACAATCCTTAATCAAGCTTATCAGATGATTTACCGGTACATTCGGTCTGTGAAATGGTAGAAAACATTGTGGGGAAAGAAGAAAATACAGGTTACTGGTTACTTTTTACCTGTTTACACAGACATATCCATTATCTGAGCCAGATTTAATTTGTTGTCTGCAAGTGCTTTCAATTTGGACAAGCCTAGTTTGTCATTTGGTACAAAATTAGGTCATACTGAAAACTGTTTTAAAATCATAAAGATTTTGATTTCATTGTAAATGTCTGTTTGGCAGTTTACCAAACAACAAAATTTTAGACAGGTCAAAATTGAAAGCATTTACAGCTGCCAAAATAAAAGTTACTCCAAAATTGCAATTTGTTTTTGGAGGGTAGAAGACATTGTGGGTTACAAGCATTTTCTCCTTTTCTCACAATGTTTTCAAAAGCCCTTTTCATCAGGGTTGTCTAAAGTCAGGATTGTTTGATAAAGGGTCAAAGCTGTTTTACCGCTTTAAGCACCATAGGCTAAAATTGGAACCAGCGTGGTCGACATACAACAACAGGGGTAAAAGTTAAAAAATCTGAAAATACTGAAAACTGAGCTGGGGGCCTGGGGGCCGCTAGGGCCCCTGGTGGGTCCAGGGCAATGCCCTGGCCAGGGGTCCAGGGGGCCGGAGGCCCCCGGAAGCTCCTGAGATTTAGCTATTTTATAAGCATCAAATTCCTCTAATGAGATCCAGTATTAGCATTTTAAAGTTGAAAAAATCTTGAAACGAATGAAAGATATGATATGCTAAAACCTACGAAAATCTCCAAGTTTTTAGCACCCATGTTATTTTTGTCCTCTTTTATATCCATTTTGTACACAGGACCTAATCAGATTAGCCCTACATCAGTTTTGTATTTGAAAGTACAAAAAGTATGAGAAAAGGACATATCTAGTATTTAATATTTGATTCATTAAAATGCAATCACAGGTGCTAAATTTCTGTCAAAAGAATAAAATCAAATCTGTCAAATAGGAAAACAACACTCTCTTTAAGAATGGCTAATTTATCAGGGAGAATGTGACAGAGTGTGCTGTTCATTTTCTAGCTTGAGGTTTTTGTACCCTTTGGTAACTGGAGTTTGGGGTACACAAACAAGGATGGGGGTTCAGATCTAAACTACATATTAATTTCATTAAAATATCAAGTTTTAATGACAGCCTATTAAAAGATAAGACTGTTTTCATGCGACATGCGCAAACAAGATTTTATACATAGATCTACATGTTCACTGTTAAAAGCTCTTCAAACACTCTTCAAGAACCTTTCCTAAAATGTGCAAACATTTTTGGCAAAATCAATTCTAATGTTTGCTAAAACAAGCAGGTAAGTGATATACCATGGAACTGGTCCAATTCCTGTAAAAAATCTATCAAATCGGCAGTGTGGGGCAATCAGTTTAAATGCAAAAATGATTATCACTTTGTAACCGTAAGGACAAACCAACTAGCTATTGGTTGTACAATCGGTTTCTCCATTGAACTGAGAATGCCTTTTTGCTTTAAATACTTTGACAATTTGTCTACATGATAAGTTTATAAAGATGTGGTGTTTTGTACTTTAAATTTTTTTTACTTTATTTAATATCATTTATTTTGGTCTTTAAATTTTAATTTCCAAAACAGTTAAAAAAAAATTCAGACATATTTCAAGCATTTGCAGACGACCCCCCCCCCCCCCCTTTAGATCTATATTTTCATTTCATAAAACAACACTTTTTTCACTCATGGCAGAATTTTAGATTCCACTTATTGTTTTATTCAGAGATTTGTGTAAATTCACTGTTTAAATTCATTATTAAAGATGAGAAGATAGTTTGAAGTCCCTCTGATAGGACGATGCCACGCTGATCATGGTAGTGTCATGGGTTTTCACGTTTTTTTTTTGGCGATCAATTTTTCGTGTCATTTAATTTCTGGAGAAGTATTACTACATGATTTGACATCATTTCGTCATTTTGAACAGCAGGTAACTTTAAAATCTGTCACTTTACACTAGATCAGAGGATTAACACCGTTATTACGTTCTCGTAAATGACTCGCCAGCTTCATTAGATCACGCGCGTGTCCTTCACATTTTATACTGATCGTGTTTTGCCCATATTTCTGCCGGATGCGCACAAGCTAGGTTATATGAAGCTCTTGATGATAATCTCATGCGTCAGATTGACAATTAAGCAAATATTTTTCAGCGTCAAAGACATGTCATTTGAAATTTCCAAGCGTCAAAACCCGGTCTCAGGGATTAAATAAGAAACTTGCCGAGTTGTCGAGTTTTGACAACACATCCATAAACAAAAATTTCTTTCTCATTTTTCCGGCCAATTTACGTGTTTGTTATCACTATATTGAATCCTAGAGTGTGTTTAATATCAGTCACAAAACCAAGCGCTACAAACCAGTATTCACGTTTCACGACCGAGCGAGCTTCGGTACCAACTGTAATCGATTCCGGGATTTCTCAAGAGCTAATCGCAATCGGAAGCCAAAACCAAGTGACTTTCGACTATAGTCAATCATTGGCCCACCACTACAAATCGGACTACAGTGTATGAATGAAACTTTTCCCCCTTTTTCGGTCGCTTCGGCATTTGAGTAGCACGTACTGTCAACTTCGGAAGATAGTTGCCGATCCCAAGCTCTGACATCCATTTGTTATTGAAAAGAACAAAGATAATTTAAACTGAGCCATCTTTCGCTAGCAAATAATCAAATTGCAGCCAATATTTGTCCCCTAAAACGAAGGGCTTTATTAATGCTTTATTTTGTTTTACAATCCTAGCGGCAAAAATGTTAAAGTCGGCAAACCGATCAAAACACAGCCGCAACATTTTGGACACGAACAATATAACATCATACGATAACCTTAGAACGTTCCGGTTCAGCATCTATATTTAGAATCGGGAAACCCTAAGCAAGAGTGAGTGACTGTAAACATTTCGGTGCAATTTACCCCCGAAATTACAAAATTCTTTGAATTTCATTGTTTTTAGGGCGAGTGCGTTTGACGGGAGACATTAATGACCTAGATCAGCCCCGGACAAAGCAAATGCAGTGGGGCAATGAATTTTATTGATACGGCATCTGGAAATCTATTGACTTGCAATAGATACGAGATAAAGGGGTACCCCCCCCCCCAAAAAAAAAAAAAAAAAATTCTCCTCGGATTTAAACGATTTGGAAAAATGACCTGGTCGGCCCCTGAAAATACGGAATTCCGTCACAATACGGAAAACTTTTACCCCTGCAACAAGGTCAGACTACACAGAGTCTTAGATCCATACGGCCGTCCCCTTATTTAGTCAAGCTTACAAGGTATGTAGGATCTGCCATGAGTTGGTGTTTGAAATAAAATTTTATTAAATGAAATTACAAAAATGTTATAAGGCAAGCCTTTGGTGTGCTTAATAACATTTTTGTGGACTTGTTTTGTAAAATTTTGCCTCATGAGCCAACGAATGTCAGATTCCTTTTATCACATAAGGCCTAACAAAAAAATATCAGTGTTTAGGGTTTCGGTCGGAGATGCTGTAGGTAGGGATTTTTTTTCCTCAGGAGCATTTTAGATGGACCATGTACTGAAATATATGTACTGAAACGTCATATTTTATAACATAGTTGACATCATTAATGACGTCATTGTTACAGCTAATCCATATCAGACTACATTGAATAGATCTATTTCGCTTGAAATAACTCACTTATTTTTCACATCTTTTTCAAGATAAGTAAAAACCAGACATTAAAAGATAAATAGAATATGTACACATTGTTGTCATATATCAAAAGTATCTAAGTCGGTTGTAAGAATTGATAATTGTCTCACCAAGGTTCAACAATTATCAATTCTCCCAACCTTGTTATTTACAACAACACTATGCACATATTCTCTTTTTAAAGCCTATTTGTTTCTTTGACAGATTTGTACAACACAGACAAAAAATAGTTCCAAAGAAACTTGCAAATAACAGTTTTGTTTTACATCTAAAGATTCTAAAATGTGCAGCTTTGTCATGATCATCAGTTTTGACAGTCATTTTCACACAGTAATCTTGGTCGGCAATATTTTAGAAATGAGGTATAAAACTACAGCAGGTTGACCAAATACGGATCTATTTTCTTATCTCACGCATGTGTAAGACAAGAAAATTCGTAATGGCTGTATTACTTTGAAAACAAGGGGAGTTATGTGATAAAAGATCTCTCTGAGTCTCTGTTAACTTCGTATTTTCTGCTGATGAAAGTGGTAGAGTTTACAGCCATATGTTGCACTAAAAGAGTAAAAACTACAAATTTGACCCAAATATTTTTATTCTGAAGAAAGTCGATGTTTAGTAAGGTAAAAGGAGTAAAGTAAGGAATATTTCAAAATGTAACCAGGTTTTTAATACTTTTTTTTCCATATTTTCTACTTTTTCCAATATATTTGGGCTGCAATCAACCCTTTGCCAACTGAGTTTTAAGGACTCAAAGGAAGAAAGCTTCTGAGAACATTGTGGGAAAAGGAAGAAATGCTAATACCACCATTTTCTCCTTCTCCCTTTCTGCTCTTGCAAAGACAAATCTTATCTTTAGGTGTTGGAGGGGGGGAAAGCTTTAACTCTGTACTTAACAACAAATTTTAAGACCAGTCCAAATAAAAAAGAATTTGCAGACAACAAATTAAATATGGCTAAAATGTTCAGAAAATGTTTACAATTGCTTTTTAAAAAGAAGAAAACATTGTGGGAAAAGGAGAAAATACTGGTTACCAGCATTTTCTCCTTTTCCCACCATTCTTTCAAAAGGCTTCTTTTTTAGGGTTGGTAAAATTCGGGATTGTGTGGTAAAGGCTGAAATAAAGAAAAGACAGTTTCAGTGATAGGATAACTAGGAAGGTTAACGAGGGAGGTAATAAAGTATTAATCTGAGTAATCAGGTACGTGTACAACACAGATATTATTTATTCAAACTGGTTATACAAATTATTCTAACATGACACATGAATTCAGCTCTATAAACACAGTGCAACGAAAGCGTGGTAAAATCTACATCATTCTATACAGAGTGACGTCATTGTGTATAAAGTAAGTCGCCTGTAGCTGTTCCATGTCTTTGCCCTCCGATATTTTATCAATGAAGGTCACTTGATGTAAACAAATCGTCATTTTCCGCTCCTTGACCAAGGAGGAAGGAAAATCCTCAAGGCTTTACCAATATCAACTGTTTAAATAAAGACTGACAATGATGGAACTATATGAAATGTTACCAGTAAACATATGTAAATCAAGTGTCTTTTCAAGTTGAAGGTCAGTTCAAAATTGACTGGTGTTGCATTAGAAATGGGATTGGGAGTGGGTAGAGTAATATTCTGAGCATTCGAAGCAACTGCGACTTTTGTGGTTGACAATACATTCATTCTTCTTTGTCATTTGAAAGGGAGAAAATATAACAGTGAAAAGGTAGATCTACGTTTTTTTTTTTTTAATTTTTAGCTCCACTGGCCGAAGGCCAGCGAGCTATTGTCATGGCGTTGTGTCCGCCGTGCGTCCGTTCGTTCGTCCGTACATCCGTGCGTGCGTCCGTAAACTTTTTCTTTAAAAAACTTCTCCTCAGAAACTATTGACTGGATTTTTACCAAATTTCACAGGAATGTTCCTTTGGTGGTCCTCTTTCAAATTCCTTCAAATAATTGTGTTCCATGAAGAATTCTGGTTGCCATGGCAACCAAAGTAAAAAACCTTTAAAAATCTTCTCCTCCCAAACTGCTATTTGGATAGCATTATTATTTTGCAGGAATGTTCCTTAGATACAGGTTTACAGAATTCCTTTAAAAAAAAATGATCGGTCAAAAAACATGGCTTTTATGGGAGACTCATTTTCCTTTTATGGTATAAAGTAAAATCTTTGAAAATTTTCTTCTCTGAAACTATTCATTGGATTTCATTGTTGTTTTGCAGGTAAGTTCCTATGGTGGTTGTCTACCAAATTGTTTCTTCAGTGAGCTAAAATGCAGGATTGAATGATAATTGTTAAAAACTTCCTTTCGCCATTATAGAAATATCAGGCCTGTGGAGCGATACAGGCGCTCAAGCGCCTCTAGTTTATGTTGTGTTTGATGCCTAAGGTTTTAATGAAATTTTGATTCTTTTCATATTTACCGACTGGGCAGTGGGGTTTTGATAAGTAAGTGGAACAGCGGTGGTTTATTCAATGGAATATTATCTGCATCCGCATTTTTACTCTAAGTATGAACTTGTTTTCCTTTGATTTAGAGTTGGTCATGTTAGAATCGAAATAATCTTCTTTCTATCGTGGTTTATCGTTTAATAAACCACGTTGTGAGTTATGAGGAGCAATGAATAACCCGCTTGGGCTATTAAATGATAAACCACGATAGAAAGATTATTTCTTAAATATACTTTAGCAATGCTCTCTGAAAAGATGGTTCAATGCATCTGCAAAAAGTATGAACTCATATTAGCCTGCACTGTCTGTGCAGGCTGACATGGGTCAAAATCTTTTTGCTATAAGTCAGTTTTCTGTATGTCCAAGAACCATTCCATCTCATGATTCTCTTGTTTGTTGGACAAAGTGGATTTTACCGATCCATAATTATGTGATAACTTGCTTGGTTTCATGTATAACAGAGATGCATTCAACTTCCTTGTGCCAGAGCACAGCTCAAATATATAGAGGATATTTGTTTTTTTCGGTGAAAGATCGAAATTTATTTCATCGAGTGAACGTTATCGGTAATATTTTCACGAGTGGTGCAGCCATGGAAAATATTACCGATAATGTTCACTCAATGAAATAAATTTTGATCTTTCACTGAAAAAACAAATATTCTATTTATTTCAAACTTTTAACCCTTTTTAGGAGGAACTTATATCGAAATCCAGTATGGTTCTTTTCGGTTATTCCCTGTGGCATACCCCCTCCGCATAGCAACGCTTTACAATATTACATCAAGCCTGAGAAATGTAGTGTTACTTATGTCATATTTCCATCTGGTTGAGAGGCATGTGCATTTTTACCTAGGTAACTAGTGCAAGGGAACAACTGTTTCTGCCTTTATTTGAAGAGTTAGAATATAAAAATCGGTATTTTTCACTGGTCGTAACCATGAAATATCGAAAAATATTTCACTGATATTTCTCGATAACCTACCTGAAAGCATGAAATAAATTGTTTTAAATTTCCTTTCAGCTCTTGAATACTCTTGAACATTTCATGTGAGCCACGGTGAACTGCTATTAAGATGGAGGATATGAAGCGAGGGAGAGGTGAGTCCAGCTCTGATGAACAAAGGTTTATGTATTGCGATCCCTGTAAGTATGACAACAGGTTGGCCATTGCCGACACATTTTGTCATGACTGTAAGGAGTATTTGTGTCCACAGTGTAAACATTTCCACATCAAGTTCCAAGCCACACGAAACCATTCTCTGTCAGGGGGATATGTGCCACAGCAGAAGGAGACCAAGGAGTTACTTCTGAAACAGTGTGATATACACAGGACAAGTGAAGTAAAGTTTTACTGCCACAGTCACAAATGTGTATTGTGTACTATCTGCAAAGCTTCTATTCACTCTGGATGTAAGCTTCAACAAATTACAGAAATTATCCAAGAGGATTCTGACACACATCATCTAACATTGACAAGAGATTCAATCACTGAATTGATACAAAATTTTCAGAAGTCTGTTGACATGTCAACACATTTGATGACAGACATAGAAAAAGTCATCAATGAATATAAGGCTAGTTTATCCTCTGTAAAGGGAAGGATGAATTCTCTTCTGGATCAGGCAATTGTTAGTTTATCTTTGAAGGAAACAGAAATCAAAACTGAGCATGCTGAAAAAACACAGTCTGACCAACTTTCTGTATTCAATGATGCTATAGATGACTTACAGACTGTGCAAAAGAATATACAAGCAGTTCTTGACTCAAATGACACTGTGGCTGTTTTCAGCGCTAAGCTAAAAGCATCAAGGGTATGTGAGGAATACAGCTTGGTGAAAAAAGAACTACAAACACAGTCTAAGATGGTTTCAAATGATTTTACACAATATAAACAGCTAATAGATGCTGTAGAAGGCACCATACTACTATGTGAAGCCTATGCCAAACCTGCTACTGCTAACCATGGAACCACTGAAAGGATTGCAGAAGACCACATGCATTATGAAAGTCAGATGTCTGACAATGCAGATGTCTATCAAGGTCAATTAAACGCTTGCTTTAGTACAATACAAATGCATGAGGCATTCCATCAAACAACTCATCAAAGCAAACTTCTACCTGAAAAAGACCTAGACAGCTCTCAAGTGACAGATGCTCCAACATGTTCTCCTTCACCACTTCTGGACCCCTTGAAAATGACACAGATAAGTGGTTCCAGAATTCTCAGTGCAGACACAAGCTCCCAAAACCCAAATTTGTCAGGCACATCCCAAGGTTTTGTTAAAAATGAAGCCCATGGCAGAAATATTCCTTTAATACAAGCTTCAAGTGAAAGTATAATAGAAGATAAGGCTGCAACAGGCCATGCAAAGGGAAACGTAAGGGAAGATAATGCTGCGCAAAGCCCAATAAATGCAGATGCCAGTTCAGAGAAACCAACAGAAAAGCCTTCATTACTGTATAGTAACATTGTGAAATCTAATGCTCTGACAGGAAATAAACTGACATCTGCAAACATGAGACTGACTGCTAAGAAAATGACAAGAGTGAATGTGGCAAGCGACAAAAATCCTTGTGACATTACTGGCTCTGTTTTTCTTCCTGATGGTAAACTGGTACTGTGTGATCATAACAACATGAGTGTTAAATTTCTCAATCAATCCTTTGAGGTGATAGAAAGTTTTAAAATGGATTCCAAACCATGGGATGTGGCAGTCATTGCAGAGAATGAAGTAGCTGTGACATTACCACTCCATCGACTTGTGCAGTTTCTTAAGTTAGATGAGGATACGGTGAAAAAGCAGAGGCTTTTCCAGGTAAGACAAGATGTGTGGGGAATTGATACTTTTAGAGATACGGTGATAATAACTCTTCACGACATCAACAACTCTAATGGGGCAATTGAAATCCGTAAACATAATGGTGTTGTTATAAGGCAAATCAAGACAGACTCTTTTAATAAACCTTTCTTCAAATCACCAGGATATGTCACAGTTGATAAGAAAGATGGAAAAATTTTTGTCAGTGATGGGAAAAAGAATGCCATTATGTGCTTCAACCGTGATGGTTCTTTAGTCCGAAATTATGAGAATATTGGACTTAGATGGCCAAGAAAAATTATAAGCGATTTGGACAACAATTTGCTAATTTGTTCCAGATATTCAGATTCCATCAAATATTTGTCATCAACAAATAACTTGAGGCCTTTCCTTGAGAACTGTGCTGGGCCACAGACAGTGTCCTACAGAGATTCTGATAAGGTTCTAGTAATTGGAAGGAACTTGAATGATGAAATACTACTGCTGAAATATGCATCAAAATGAGTTACTTATAGAATGTTGAATAGCCCCACTTGAAGGGTTAAATTTAGGATAAGTAGTGGACATCTGTGAGATTGTATTTAAGATAACAACTTCATACATAAGTCATGCTCTGTGGAAAGGGGTCTAATGCATCTGCAGAAAGTATTGACCCATGTTAGCCTCCCCAGTCCCCACACGCTGACCTGGGTAAAAAATTTTGCTATTTGTAAATTTTCTGCATGTTCAAGGGCCAGCCTTCCTCATGATTCAATTTGGTTTTAAACAAAATAGGTTTTGTGGATCCATAATTATGTGATTACTTGCATGATATAATGCATCACAGAGATGCATTAGACCCCTTTTCCCATAGCACGGCTAACATTTAACCCTTTCCTAAACGACAAATTTTAGATTCTTTCAAATTCGAAACATCAGCAGACAACAAATTTAACATTGGTACAAACGAGCTTAACCTTTCCGATAAAACAGAAAACACTGCGGGAAAAGGAGAAAATGCTGGTTACCAGCATTTTCTCCTTTTCCCACAATGTTTTCAACAGCCTTCTTTCCTAGGGTCATGAAAATCAGGGATTATTTGGTGAAGGGTTAACAGGGGTCACTGTGCATGACAGCTTATCATTATACATATATACCTGTACAAATTTTTCTGCCATATTTGTCTCATTTCATTGATTATTTAATTTCCTTTTGCCACGATTTCTTTATTATAATGTCTCATTCAATTTTTCAATTGTCCTACCAGAGCACCACTGGCAAAAACCACTAGTCCGTAACTAAAGTTTACCTGTCTTAACCAGCGGAATTTTCAAGCCCTGACTGCCCACATTGAAAGCATTTGCAGACCAAAAATTTATTGCCGCTCAAGTAATGGAGTTGTAAAGGAACCGGCATTTGCTTCTTTTCCCCAAAATGTTTTAAAAGCTCTTCTGCCTCAAAGAGGCAAAGGGTACATACATGTATTATTATTGTACTGTAAATAGGTTATCTTAAATCTTATGTTAAAAGCTGGTACACAAATAAATATGAGCCATACTGTATGAAAAGGGGGCTTAATGCATCTGCGAAAAGTATCAACCCAGGTCAGCCTGCGCAGTCCGCGCAGGCTGACCTGGACTGAAACTTTTCGCTATTGGTCATTTTTGGTATGTCCAAGAACCGGTCTATCTCATGATTAAGTTGGTTATTAAAAAAAGAGGACATTATGGATCAGTAAGTATGTGATGGCTTGCTTCGTACCATGGATCACGGGAATGCATTAAGCCCCCTTTTGCCAGAGCACGGCTCTTATATTTGAGCCATGTTCTGTTTGAACCATACACCTTTAATTTTCATTTACAATTCATTTTCATTTCAAAGTGAAGCTTTGCGCTGCAAACCTGTCCTCTATTTGTACAGTAAAGAGTTCCTAGTTCTCGTGATATTTTGCATAGGAAAAGGTCCTCTCTGGCCTAATGTTTCTTGCATGTTGCCACATCTAGTCAAAATGCTAGTGTCCTTGTGCAAGGCACTTCCGGGTTCTAGGTGATACACCAGAAAGTACAGATAAGCACAATGGTTTTCTAGTGTTTATGGCCATTTTCATCATTATTTCAGTCAAATCACTGCAAACAGTGCACCTATACATAATACTAATACCCCTGGGTCAGTATTCACCCAACATTCTTTATTTTAAAACTAGGTCAAAAGTTGCTTCTTAGTTTACCTGCCACCGACTAACACTCGCACTGATCATAGACCAACAGATTGT
This sequence comes from Hippopus hippopus, assembly GCA_946811185.2. NCBI lineage: Eukaryota > Metazoa > Mollusca > Bivalvia > Cardiida > Cardiidae > Hippopus > Hippopus hippopus. Next base: position 4,935,156 of record OX328097.1, on the reverse strand, counting down.
CATCTTCACAATGATTTCATGACTTTTATGGTATGATCTACATTTGAATGCATTTTAACATCCATATTGTTTACTTTTGGCCACTACTGGGCCTTTTAAGAAATATACTGTTAAATAAAGGAGAACTGTCACCAATCATGACTTAATACCCCCGCATTGTATCCCTTTAATAATTGACAAAATTTTGAGACTGGTCCAAATTGGACACATTTGCAGGCAACAATATAAAATGTGAAATAAATGATAGAATTTGTGTTTGAAAGAGTAGAAAACATTGTGGGAAATGGAGAAAATGCTGATTACCAGCATTTTATCCTTTTTCCACAATGTTTTGAAAAGCCTTTTTCCTCAGGGTTATTAAAACTCAGGATTGCTTGGTAAAGTGTTAATACCCCAACCACCTGTTTTGATATGGGAGATCGATATTTAACCCTTTACCACACGACAGAATTTTAGACAGATCCCAATTGGCAGCATTTCCAAAGGACATGGTAAATGTGGCACAAGTGATAGGATTTGTCTGTAAAAGAAAAGAAAACAATTTGGGAAAAGGAGAAAATGCTGGTTACCAGCATTTTCTCCTTCTCCCACAATGTTTTCAGAAGCTTTCTTTCTCAGGGTCGTTAAAACTCAGGATTGTGTGGTAAACTAAATGGTTAAACCATTATGTACTTCGCAAACCAGCAAGGTCTAAGATCAAAGGGAGACAATTCAGTAAGGCTCAGTCCTGACATACTTATGAGCCATGCTTAGGCAAAAAGGGGTTTCCATGCATTTCTGTGATTTATTAAACCAAGCAACTCATCCCATAGTAATGGATCCATACAATCTATTTGTCTAATGACCGAGTGTATAATGAGGTTACTGGTAGAATAGTCCTTGGACATGCAGGAAATTTACCAATAGCAAAAAGTTTTGACCCATGTCAGCCTGTGCAGGCTGACATGGGTTGATACTTTTTGTAGATGCATTTAACCCCATTTTCACAGAGCATGGGTCATATGTATACTACCTTTTGCACATCTGCAGGTTTTAGGTGTTAGTTATCTCTTTACCAAAAAACAAAATTTTAGACAAGCCTGAATTGAAAGCATTTGCAGACAACAAGATTAAATGTGACTCAAGAATTGAAATTTCTCCTAGGAAGGGAAGAAAACATAGTGGGGAAAGGAGAAAATGCTGGTTACCAGCATCTTCTCCTTCTCCCAGTATGTTTTCCAAAGCTTTCTTTCTCAGGGTCGTTAAATGTCGGGATTGGTGTCCGTGGTTGTGAGGTAGAGCGTTGGCCTCGTAATCATATGGTCCCGAGTTCGATACCCAGGAGCGGGTGTCAACTTTGGGACCCTTCATTGGCCCACATATTTGGCACGAGTACTGGTGTAGTTCCCAGGAAGCAGAATCAAGAGAGATTTGTATAAGTTGTAAGAACTTGTTTCACAATGGATGTAAAATAAATATGTTTAAACTAAAAGTCGAGATTGTGTGGAAAAGGGTTATTCAAAATTTGAATACAATTATTGTAAATCTAAGAGAAGAGTTAAGGACACAAGTGACACTCAACCTAAGTATTTGCAACAAGAATGTGTTCTGAGAAAGTTTTTGTTTTCAAACAATGCAAAGAAAGTAAATAAAGCTGCAAAGTATTGGGAGTTTGAATCAAGGCTTCGACAGTCACATGCAGGAAATGATAACTTAACCCTTTACCAAACAATCCCTGGTTTTTACGACCCAGAGGAAGAAGCCTTCTGAAAACATTGTGGGAAAAGGAGAAAATGCTGGTAACCAGCATTTTTTCTCCTTTTCCCATAATGTTTTCTATTCTTCTAAAGTCTAGTTTCAATTTTTGAGTCACGTTTATTTGGTCGTCTGCAAATGCCTTCAATCTGAACTAGTCTAAAATTTTTTTGTTTGGTAAAGAGTTAATTCTTCACCACACAAATGCAAGTTTAAACAACCTTGAGGAAATAGCCTTTTGAAAACACTGCAGAAAAAGGAGAAAATGCCATTAAACAGTATTTCCTCTTTTTCCCACAATGTTTTCTACTCCATCAAAGACAGAAATCATCGTTTCAGCATCATTTAATTTTTCATATGCAAATGCTTTCCATTTGGTCTAGTCCAAAATCTTGTCATATGATAAAGAGTTAAGTCATCACAAGACCACACAATCATATGCTCATGTATACTGAAAACATTTGCAGATGACAAACGATATAATCATGGCCCAAATGATGAGAATTGTCTTTGAGACTGATTGATTGTATGGTGATTAACACTGTTTTCAACATTATTTCAGTTATATCTGAGCGGCCACAGCAACTTTCTATCCTTCCTGGAGTTCTTTTACTCCAGTACTTTGAACAATGCTCTTCTCTGGCTACTTTCTCACGTAAGATGATAACCAGCATCTTAACAGTGACCCACTGGGCCCCGCTTTGATAAATCAAAGTTTCCTGGAAATTTTATCTTTTCATTTTATCTATATAAAATTTCTAGGAAACTTTGATTTATCGCAATAGTTTTCTAAAATAACCATGATAGTTATCTCATATCTCTTGGCAGAAATATGCCACCATACTATGTTTACGTAAAACTTACGCAAATTTTGTTCGTAACTGCCTTAGTAAAACGGGGTCCTGGACTTTAAGAGGATAAAACACTTAATGGGGAAAGGAGTCATTAAAACATCGGACTTTTGGTAAAAGATTAAATCTTGTGAGCTGTACTTGACAAGGCAGAATGTTTTGTTTGTTTGTATGGTGTTTGGCACAGTTTTCAATGTTCTCCACTCATATCACATTGGCCAGTGCACCTATCCACGCTTTCCTGTAGCTTCTTTTGCCAGCACTTCACACAATATTATTTCCAAGCCACAGGCAGCTTTGCAAAAAACACAGACAAAACATCACATTATTCAAGGTTAAGAGAAGAATAACTCCTATCGCAATGGCTATCATCAATTCTCAGAAAGAAATCTGCCGTGTTAGGAATCAGACCAGTGTCCCTGGCTTAAAGCCGTGTACTTTACCCGTCTCTGCAGCAAAGCAGCATGCAAGCAGACGAGTTATGCTCTGGCAAAAGAGGGTTAATGCATCTCTCTGATGCATTATATCAAGCAAGTAATCACATAAATATGAGCCGTGCTCTGGCAAAAGGGGGCTTAATGCATCTCTGTGAGCTATGATACCAAGCAAGTCATTACACAACTAGGAACCCATAAAATCCAGTTAGTGTAATGAATTACTGAATTTAGAGGAAGAGTGATCTTTGGACACACAGAAAATTGACCAATATCGAAAAGTTTCGGCCCAGGTCAGCCTGCGCAGACTGCGCAGGCTGACCTGGGTCGATGCTTTTCGCAAATGCATTAAGCCGCCTTTTCACAGAGCATCCATCAAATCCATTTTATCTAACAACCAACTGAAGTACTGAAGTAAACTGGTCATTTGAGATGCAGAAAATTGACCAATAGCAGAAAGTTTTGGCCCAGGTCAGCCTGCATGGACTGCGCAGACTGACCTGGGTCAATACTTTTTGCAGAGGCATTAAGCCCCCTTTTGGCTCAGATTGATTCATCGCATTTGAACAGAGCTAACTAACCTTTTTCCTCTGTCAGTTTCTTCTCTGAAGAACTCAAAGCCTCTGTAAAACTTCTCTGTTCCTCCTCCATTCTAACCTGTCTATCACTTGCTTCTTGCTGGAATGAAAATAAAAGTCCATAATACATATCAAAACGAAAAAAAAAAAAAAACCTTGTTGTCAGGAAGGACAAGTGAATTTCCTAAATTTATCATAAGAAAAAAATCTTGGGACAAATTTAAATGCCAATTTATGGGTCCATTTGTTGCAATCGGTTATGTGATTTAAGGTGCAGCAACCAGGGTCCGTATTCACCAACCGTTCTTAAGAACGTTATTAGTCTTATTCTCCAGATTTTTCTAAATGTGAAAGTAACACAGCTTCTGACTGGCTAAACCATTTGGTTTAGCCAGTCAGAAGTTGTATTACTTTCACATTCAGAGAATCTTGGAGAATAAGACAAAGGATAATCGTAAGAATGGTTGGTGAATACGGACCCAGATCTGGTATGTGACAAGTTATAGCACTCTCTTCCGATTCATGCAAGAGAAACCACTGAATATTCAGTTCTGCCTAAATCTATTCAATTACATTTGAAACTGGCTCCACCTCTGATATGATTCAGTGTTATATGTCATTACTTACAAGTTTGTAATAAGCCCCAACGATATCGGATCCCTGATAATTATGTAATAAATTTGTGCAGTTTTCTCTCTGCATTTCTTTTCTGAAATGGGCGCTAAGATATTTAAACTACCACAATCTTATGTTCATTTTCATTCCTAATGTTAGACCAAGCCAGAAGTACTCTTTTTCAATTGATGGAATGTGTCTTTGAAAGGGTTGAAAAATTTGTGTGTCAAGGAGAAAAGGCTGGATACAGGCATTTTCCCTCTTCAAAAGATAAGTTTTAAAAGTCTGATGGCTTGTAATATCATGTGTTTACCCTTTACCTAACAATCAATGTCTTAAAGACCTTGAATATTCATTTGTTTGTATGCTGTTCAACACTTGCAAAAAACACTTAATTTATATCACAGTGGCCTGTGCACCTATCCATGCTTTGATAACACTTCTTTCTAACACATTACCATTATCAAAACAATGATCAGCTGTGAAAGTGGAATGAATCCTGTTGGAATGACTATCATCAATCATAAGAAAGAAATTGGCTGAGCTGGGAAATCCAAACAGTGATCCCATGTTTCAAGCCCTGTATATTACCAACTGATTTACATAGCTCGCCATAAAGACCTAGATGGAGAAAGCCTGAGAAAACACTGTGGGAAAAGGAGAAAATGCTGGTTACCAGCATTTTCTCCTTTTCCCACAATGATTTTTACCCTTTTAACTCTTTACCAGACTACAAAGTTTTTGTGCCAAACACAATGAAAGGGTCTGCAGACAGCAAACTAATTAGGGCTAAAATGAGTTTTGTTTCTGAAAGGGTAGAAAACATTGTGAGATAAGGAGAAAATGCTGGTCACCAGCATTTTCTTCATTTCCCACAATGTTTTCAACAGCCCTTTCTCTCAGGGTTGTTAAAAGTGCGGATCATGTGGTAAAGGATTAAAATGTATGTTATTAATTTTTAGCTCTGACAGGAAATGTACCTGTGTCATTTTATTTGCATCTTGTTCCCGTTTAAGTGCTGACTCCACCTCTGTCAGTTTTTGACGTAATGAATCCAAGGCTTGACTGTGTATGCCACTTGAATCTGAATGGTCCTGTAGGATTCTGTAAAGAAATAGGGTTACCACTTCACCACACAATCATGTATTCATGTACATCCCTGAGAAAGATGAGAAAAGGACTGTCTTTTTGAAAACTTGTTATATCAGGTTTTTCATTACCAGAAAGTCTCCATAGAAATTTATTCTTAATGTCTCCTTTGAAATTTATTCGACCCTTGCATAAGCCATTTAACTCTTTCACAAACAACAACCTTATAAAATTCAAACATTTCCAAATTAAATGCAACTCCAGAGGAAAATTTAAGTATGAATTCAATAGGAAATTGAAATTTTTGTTTTTTGAAGGGTAGAAACATTGTGGGAAATGGAGCAAATGCTGCTTACCAACATTTTCTTTTCCCACTATGTTTTCTATCCTTTTAAAGGAAATCCCATAATGTGAGCGATATTTCATTTGTTATCAGCATGTGTTCTGAGTTTGGATCAGTTTATAATTTCCCATCTGGCAGAGAATTAAATTGAACCTTGCTTGTAAAGTTTTAAAAGGCAGCTGTATGAGGATTAAAACTGAAAGAACTAACTTTGGCTGATGTTAAATAAAAATCAAATATTGACAAGACAAACCTCAAATTTCCATTATAAATAAGGCAAAGCCTTAACCCTTAACACCACAATCCCTAGTTAGAATGACCCACAAAAAAAGACTCTTTAAAATATTGTGAGAAAAGGATAAACTGCTGGTGACTAGCATTTTCTCCTTTTCCCACAATGTTCTCTACCCTTTAAAAGGCAGATTCATAATCTGTGTAACATTTAATTTGTTGTCTGCAAATGTTTTCGATTTGGACCAGTCCAGAGAAAATACAAGCTACATGAATAAGTTTGATAAATTTTACCTCAAAAGCCAACAAATGTCAGATTCTTGTTATCACATAACTGATATCAATAATTATAGTTCATGATGTGTTAAAATGCAGGTCTTCATATACATGTGTACTGAAATTTACATGAACCCTATTCCCTTCTTTGATAGATACATTACAGACAAAAAATACGTAGTTTCAAAGAAATTCGCATACAATGATTTTGTTTTGAATCTAAAGATGAAAAATTCACAGCTTTGTCATGATCACCAATTTTGACAGTTATTTTTGCATAGAAATCTGGGTCAGCCATGTCTTAAAAATGAGACATACGATTACAGAGTGTTGACCGAATATAGCACTATTTGCTTGTCTCAAATGTGTGTAAGATAAGAAATTTCATAATGGATTCATTATACTGAAAACAAGGGTAGTTATGTGATAAATCAAGTATGTCATATTTTTTCTAACCAATTAAATGTGTGAAATTGTGACACTACACAACCAATCAGAAGTCATATTTTTCTATTTGCCATACCAAATAAGACCCAAATTTCATTTTGAAACAAGAGCTGCAAATTGTCGCAAGATACGCCCGTCCCACCACCAGTTGTCGAGGGGGAATAATAATCATAAAGGGCAGTTAGAGGAAAATAGTAGTGCAGCAGAAATCATGTAAGTGATTGAAATAGGCATGAATGTCTCCTCTAATGTAAAGGAAACATGCATGTAAAGTTTCAGGTCATTCCAACATGAAAAGACAAAGTTATATTGTAGAGAAGCATGAAAAGCTGTTAAAAAAAAAATGAATAGGGAATAATTCCAAAAGGGCATTAGGTAAGGTTATGGCTCCAGTGCATTGCACTTTTCGTAACTGCAACAAACATGTTTAACAAGTCTCAAGTCAATTTGACTTGAGGTGACAAAGTTCCTTTCTGGACAAGCAAGAAATACTGTAAAAATGAAGATCAAAGTGGAATTACTCAAAATCCGTACTAGGTAGACTAAAAATGACAAAGTTATATTCTGGACAAGCAGAAAATGCTGTAAAAATAAAGATCAAAGGGAAATAAATCAAATAAAGCACGAGGTAGAGTTATGGTTCTTTTGCACTGCACTCCGTATTATTGCAACAAACACAAATGCCAAGTTTCAAGTCAATCGGACTGGAGATGACAAAGTTAAGCTCCGGACAAAGAACTGGACTGTAAAAATGAAGATCAAAGTGGAATTACTCAAAATCCGCGCTAGGTAGAGTTATTGTTCTTGCGCACTGTACTCCGTAATATTTCAACAAACATGCATACAAAATTTGAAGTCGTTCTGACTTGAGATAACAAAGTTATATTCCGGACAAGCACTAAATGCTGTAAAAATGACGATCAAAGGGAAATAACTCAAAGACAGCACGAGGTAGAGTTACAATTCTTGTGCACTGCACTTCCAAATATTGCCACAAATAAGCATACAATATTTCAAGTCATTCCTACTTAAGATGACAAAGTTATGCTCCGGACAAGCAAGAAATGCTATAAAAATGAAGATCTAAGGGGGAGTAACTCAAAATTCATGCTAGGAAGAGTTATGGTTCTTGTGCCCTGCACTCCGTAATTTTTCAACAATCATGCATACCAAATTTGAAGATGTTCAGACTTAAAATGACAAAGTTATATTCGGGACAAGCAGAAAATGCTGTAAAAATGACGATCAAAGGGAAATAACTCAAAGACAGCATGAGGTAGAGTTATGGTTCTTTTGTACAGCACTCCATATTATTGCAACAAACACAAATGCCAAGTTTCAGGTCAATCAGACTGGAGATGACAAAGTTATGCTCCGGACAAGCAGAAAATACTGTAAAAATGACGATAAAAGGGAAATAACTCAAAGACAGCACAAGGTAGAGTTATGGTTCTTTCGCACTGCACTCTGTATTATGGCAACAAACACAATTGCCAAGTTTCAAGTCAATCGGACTGAAGATGACAAAGTTATGCTCCGGACAATCAGAAAATGCTGTAAAAATGACGATCAAAGGGAAATAACTCAAAGACAGCACGAGGTAGAGTTATGGTTCTTTCGCACTGCACTCTGTATTATTGCAACAAACACACATGCCAAGTTTCAAGTCAATCGGACTGGAGATGACAAAGTTATGCTCCGGACAAAAAACTGGACACCGCCCGCCCGCTTGACAGACGCCCACCCGCCCGCCTGTATGCCATGGGTGATCCCATAATATGTCCCGTCTTCGACGGGCGTATAAAAAGTGGTACATGTAAGACATAAAATAAGCTTTGCTTGTTATTAAATTTACCTAGTCTTTTGTGACTGTAACTCCTCAATCGATTTCTGTTTTGTTTGTAAATCTCTATCAGCCTCTTCAAGCCTCACTCTCAATATGGCAAGTTGTGAATCTTTTGCGGACAGAGCTTCATTCAGATCTTGTTCTCTGTTTTGTAACTCTCTAATCACCCGGTCTGTCTTTGAAGATTCCCTGGACTGGTTGTTGAGTTTCTCTCTCATTTTTACAACTTCTGGAATGGCATAACAGGACCAGTCTTAATTCTTTATCACATGGCAAAATATCAGACTGATTCAAATTGAAAGCATTTGCAGACGACAAATGTGGCGAAAAAAATGTAAATTTTCTTTGTAAGGGTAGAAAACATGGTGAGAAAAGGAGAAAATGCTGGTTACAAGCATTTTCTCCTTTTCCCACCATGTTTTCAAAAGCCTATCTTCCCAAGGTCGTTAAAAGTCAGAATTGCGTGGCAAAGGATTAAGTTCTTTATCAAACGACCTTGCTTTTTAAACAGCCCAATGATGAAAAAGGCTTTTGGAAACAATTTAGGGAAGGAAAACCGCTAATAACCAGCATTTTTTCCTTTTCTCAAAATGTTTACTTTCTATCACTTGAGATACACTTAGTTTTGTCATCTGCCAATGCTTTATAGATTGGGCTCCCTAGGACTACACACATAATTGCCTTACGGAAATTCAATGACAGAAATTGCTTTATCATCTTCAATAATTATGAAAGACCAAAATGTTGCAAGTTGGAAGCTACAGTTGCAAAAATACACAGCAAGGCTGGGGTTAGTCATGTCTTATAAATTAATCTAACTGCTTCTCTGTGTAGTTTCATCCTTATCTGTATTATAGAACTCTAAAGGTAAGCTGTTGAAGGTTGGAAAACACTGTTAAGTTTGATTTCAATCTTAAACCATCGTTCAATCCTTAACCCCTGTAGTGCTGAATCTGAATTTAACTGCCTGTGCAGACAGTGTACATAAAGATCAGATGGTACAAAACTGTCTGTTTTGGTTAACTCTTTATAAAATGACAAAATTTAAAACTGGTCGAAATTCAAAACAAGCATGCAACAAATTAATGTACACTAAATACTAAAATCTGCCTCTGAAAGGGTAGAAAATATTGTGGGAAAAGGAGAAAATATCGGTCTTCCTAAGGATCATTAAAACATGGAACTGCTACGTAAAGGGTGAATCTATGACTGAATTTAACACTCTACCAAACAATACCGAGTTTTTACGGTCCCGAGAAAGAAGCCTTTTGAAAACATTGTGGAAAAAGGAGAAAATGCTGGTAACCAGCATTTTCTCCTTTTTCCACAATGTTTTTTACTCTTCCCACTGGAAATTTCAAGTTTTGAGTCAAAGTCAATTTGTTGTCCGCAAAAGCTTTCAATTTGGACCATTTTACAATTTTGTCTTGTGGTAAAGAGTTAAATATTGGGAGAGATAAAAAGAATTTCCTTCATCAATAAAAAAACAAAATAGGAAGCTCTTGAAAACCTGATAGCTATTATGGTCACAACTGTGCTAAAACATCTGTTACCTTAACACATTACCAGACAACAAAATTAAAGACTTGTACATGTATGTATTGAAAGCTTTTGCAGACGACAAATTAAATGCTACAGAAAACAAAAAAAATTTGTGTTTTAACTCTTTCCCAAACAACAAATTTTAGACTCTTCCAAACTGAGAGCATCCGCAGACGACAAATTTGAAATTGGTACAAATTAGCTTTAGGTTTTTAATAGGGTAGAAAACATTGTGGGAAAAGGAGAAAATGCTGATTACCAACATTTTCTCCTTTTCCCACACTGTTTTCAAAGCTTTCTTTCCTAGGGCCATAAAAACCAGGGATTACTTGGTAAAGGGTTAAAGGGTAGAAAACATTGTGAGGAAAGGAGAAAATACTGATTACCAGCATTTTCTTCTTTTCCCAATATGTTTTCAAAAGGCTTTTTCCTCAGGGTCATTGAAAGCCAGGATTGTGTTGTAAAGGGGCAACACATAACTTAACAAAATTAAAGAGTTGTCCAAACTGAAAGCATTTGCAGACGTCAAATCAGATGTGGCTCAAGTTATGGTAAATGTCCTTGAAAGGGTAGAAGACAATGAGGGGAAACAGAGAAATTGCTGGTTACCATCATTTGCTCCTTTTCCTACAACGTTGTCAAAAGCCTTCTTCCACTTGATCATTAAAACACAGGATTTTCCGGTTAACCCTTTACCAAACAATCCCACTTTTAATGACTCCGATGAAGTAAGCTCTTGAAAACATAGAGGAAAAAGGAAACATGCTGGTAACCAGCATTTTCTTCCTTTCCCACAATGTTTTTTTTTAACATTTCAAAGACAAAAATCATCAATTCATCCACATGTGAGTTGTCCTCTGCAAATGCTTGAAAATTGACTAGTCTAAAACTTTGCTGTCTGGTAAAGAATTAAGAATTTACAACATTATTCTCACACAAACAACTTTTTTTATTTTGTAGGAGACTACATTTTGAAAACATTTTGGCAGAAGATTCAAGAAACTAGAGGCGCTTGAGCGCCTGTATCGCTCCACAGGCCTGATATTTCTATAATGGCGAAAGGAAGTTTTTAACAATTATCATTCAATCCTGCATTTTAGCTCACTGAAGAAACAATTTGGAAGACAACCACCATAGGAACTTACCTGCAAAACAACAATGAAATCCAATGAATAGTTTTAGAGAAGAAATTTTTCAAAGATTTTACTTTATACCATAAAAGGAAAATGAGTCTCCCATAAAAGCCATGTTTTTTGACAGATCTTTTTTTTTTTTAAGGAATTCTGTAAACCTGTATCTAAGGAACATTCCTGCAAAATAATAATGCTATCCAAATAGCGGTTTGGGAGGAGAAGATTTTTAAAGGTTTTTTACTTTGGTTGCCATGGCAACCAGAATTCTTCATGGAACACAATTATTTGAAGGAATTTAAAAGAGGACCACCAAAGGAACATTCCTGTGAAATTTGGTAAAAATCCAGTCAATAGTTTCTGAGGAGAAGTTTTTTAAAGAAAAAGTTTACGGACGCACGCACGGACGAACGGACGGATGGACGCACGACGGACACAACGCCATGACAATAGCTCGCTGGCCTTTGGCCAGTGGAGCTAAAAACTGTATGTGATAAGCATATGAATAATTTTGCAATAATGTTTTTAAAAAGTTGTCTACTGCTAGACTAATAAATGAAAGTAATGAGTAAAACAAAAACAATACTGTAAAGAACAAATTGATTGATTGATTGTATGGTGTTAAACGCCGTTTTCAACATTATTTCAGTTATATCGCAGTGGCCAGTGCACCTATCCATGCTTTCCTGGAGTCTCTTTTACCAGTACTCCACACAATTTTCTTTCCAAGCCACTGGATGCTTTCCCACATAACCATTGTTGAAACAATGGTCAGGGGTGGGAGAGGAATGAATCCTGTCGCAATGACTATCATCAATCCTTGGAAAGAAATTGGCCAAGCCAGGGATCGAAGCCACGACACCCTGTTCTCAAGTCCTGCACGCTACCGACTGAGCTACCGGGGCTCAGCTGTAAAGAACAAAACATAGTGAACCAAGAGCATAGAATGTGGGTGCCACAAGTCTTTTAAAGGTGCTTCTAAGCAAAAAAAGTTGAAAATAGGGTGTCATTATGTCAAAACCATAGGTTCATCTGCTCTATTAGCAAGAGTTTAACCTTTTTTCCAAAACCACCAACCTTTGGATCTTTCAAATCCAAAAACACCTGCAGATGACAAATTCAAAATTGGTACAAATTAGATTAAGCTCTCCAATAGGATAGAAAACATTGTGGAAATAAGAGAAAATGCTGGTTACCAGCATTTTCTCCTTTTCCCATAATGTTTTCAAAAACCTTAATGCCCAGGGTAGTGAAAGCCCGGTACATGTATTGTTTGGTAAGAGGGTCAAAGTAAATATCTTTAAAAATGACAGAGATATCAGGCAATGTTAGTTTTCATACAACGCAGATGACAACAAGGCTGTGACAATAAATGGCCGGCAACACACGAAAAGTGGCATTTGGACACTTGTGTAAAATGTCTTCTCGGATCACCCTGCACAGTCCGCGTAGGCTAATCCGAAACTACACTTTCCGTTTTTATGTAATTTTTTGTTTTGCACAAGTCTACTGTAGCACAAAATCTAAAGTACTCGTAAAGTGCCGTCTCAGATTAGCCTGTGTGGACTGCGCAGGCTGATCCAAGACGACACTTTACGCAAATGTCCAAATGCTCCTTTTTTGCGCATTGCAGGCCAAATGAAAATAGCCAAGCTTATAACAGGGGAACTAAGGAAAGATTTTTTTATTCAGAGTGATGATCAGATTTTAAAACTTGCACTTAACCCATAGAGACTTAACCCTTTACCACACAATACCTCATTTTAACAATTGATTGCATGGGGTTTAACATCGTTTTCAACATTATATCGCAGTGGCCAGTGTACCTATTCATGCGCGTTTTAATGACCCTTAAGGAAAGGGCTTTTGAAAACATTGCAGAAATAGAGAAAATGCTGATAACCAGCAATTTCTCCTTTTCCTTCAATGTTTCCTACCCTATCAAAGACAGAAATCATCATTTGAGCTACATTAAATTTGTCGTCTGCAAATGCTTTCAATTTGGACCATTCTAAAATGTGAATTTGTACTGTTATGTTTCCGTATAACATTTTCTGGCCAAAACAACTTGCAATAATTCAGCAATTTTTCCTAATTCAAGATGTCCATTTCATGAATTTATCACTCTTAACTCTTTACCAAACGACAAAATTTTAGACTGGTCCAAATTGAAGGCATTTGCAGACAACAAAATTAATGTGACTCAAAAATTGAAATTTGTTCCAGGAGGGTAGAAAACACCGTGGGAAAAGGAGAAAATGCTGGTCACCAGCATTTTCTCCTTTTCCAACGATATTTTCAAAAGGCTTCTTTTTCAGGGTCGTGAAAACCAGGGATTGTTTGGGAAACGGTTAAGATAACTCTTTAGAAAACAACAAAATTTTAGACTTTTCCCGACTTCAAAGTCCTTGTAATTGTAGATGAAAATTTAAATGTGGCTCAAATAGATAGAAATTGTTGGTGAAGGAGAAAATTCTGGTTACCAGCATTTTCTCCTTTTCCCACAGTGTTTCCAAAAGCCTTCTTGCTCAGGTCATAAATACACAGAATTGTTTGGTCAGGGTTAACCCCTTAGCACACAATCCTGCTTTTTAAGACCCTGAGAGAGAAAGCCTAGGAAAATCATTTTGGGAAAAGAAGAAAATGATAGTAATATGCACTTTCTCCCTTTACTATACACATACTTTTATGGACAAATCCCATTATTTGCACCGTAATTTGTTTGTTCTCTGTAAATGTTTTTGAATAAATTTTTGACATACTGTTAACTCTTTACCAAACAACAAAATTTTAGACAGGTCCAAATTGAAAGCACTTGCAGATGACAAAATAAACGTAACTCAAAAATTGAAATTTGTTTCCAGCAGGGTAGAAAACATTGTAGGAAAAGGAGAAAATGCTGGTTACCAGCATTTTCTCCTTTTCCCACAATGCTTTCAAAAGGCTTCTATCTCAGGGTCGTAAAAACCTGGGATTGTTTGGTATAGAGTTAAGGGTTCAGCATCCCCAGAACACAATAGTACCGAACCTGTTTCCGCTTCCTTTGCCCTCTGAACTAATGTAGTCATCTCCTGGTTCAGTGAAGCAACTTCACTCTTCAGCAACCTGTTTTCAAGGTCAAGGGAGGACGTTGTTATCTGGTTGTCATGAGATTCTATTTCTGGGTTGCTATGGACACTGTTGCTAGGTGACTGGTCCTGCATGGCATCCTCCAAGGCTGACATATCCATATCTGCTGGGCTACCTCTACTGTCATTGCCTTGCAAAGATAACTTTCAGAATTAACAATAATTTGATAAGATTACATATTTCTTTAAGCTTTTGGCCACAGTAATTATTTTAGCTTTATAATGGTGGGTCAGTTCATCTATCCAAGTATTTTGCCTTTTTTTTGTTTTGTTTCTATTTTAACCATCAACCACACTTGATGCGTGGTAATTTGCTTGATGTAATTAATCCATTTATAACACTGTAAAAGCGTCAGTTAAATCAAACTTATTATACTCAGATTCATTCAAATACTCAGATTAATTTATATCAAAGATGCTCTTTAAGTCTAACAATTTTCATCTTATTCATCAATGAAGGAAACAACATTATGATGGAAAACAATGTAAGAGGTATCCAGTTGTATCCAGATGTTATAGAAGTATTACAGTTGATGTTTGCTGGTGAAATAGCATGTATTTCTGACACAGTATCAGGCCTACATAAACAGCTTAATATATTGAGTACATACTGTGCAACATGTACACTACAAGTAAATATCCATGAAACTAAATTCTTTATTATCTATGAAAGGAGGTCAACCCTCTAGACGAGAAAAATGGTGCTATATAACGGACATGTTTTTGAAAATGTAAATGGCTTCTTTTCTACATGGACACCCACTTCACTTGCAATCTTTCAATATATAAAAAGGTGGAGTCAGCATCAATAAAGGCAAAACATGTGCTAGCATATTTGTTTAATTCATTTAATGAGCTGTCATGTATAGATCTACCAGTTAAAACATTTTTCAAAGATTCTGATGCTTAAGTATGCTCCACTTTATTTTATGGTTCAGAAATTTTGAGACTAAAACCAATTAATGCATTGAAAAACTTGCAAATATATGCCTGTAAAAGATTCCTAAATGTTAAACACCAATGCTACAGTCATCCTATTTTGAGCGTCTTACAGTAGGTAGATTTCCACTGAGCATATACTCTGTCAAAAGATGCTTATCTTATTGGATTAGAATACTCAGTCTACCAGAAACTAGATACGTAAAAGTGTATTATAATGAGTTAAAGTACCATGATTCCATTGGGCACGTATTTGGGTTACTGATGTTAGAACTATTTAACATTCTAATGGATATGGACATGTGAGAGAAAGCCAAAACACCTAAATGAAATCATTTCACAATTAATTTTCTTAACAGGTCGAAATACCAATACATCCAAAGTTAGACTACGAACATGTGTAAAAATCCAAACACAGTGTACTACAAAATTTCAAATGACATTTTAGTATGGAGTAGTATATTTCTAAAATAGATATTTCTAAGTTTAGGATGGTAGCTATGTTATGAAGCTCATCACATGGCCTTATGGTAGAAAAAGGTAGACATTTTCATACTCTTGGATACGACAGACATGGTGTAAATTGTGAAAACCACCAAAAAAGATGAATATCATTTTCTTTTATTATGTCCCTTATATGAGAACCTTAGTCTGGAATATATTCTCCATTTTATCTACACAATAGAACAGCTATGTAACTTCAATGTCTTCTATTACTGCTGAAACAATAAAACAATTGTCTATGTATCTCTATTTTGCATTCAAAACAAGGAACAACTTTCTGTTTGGGTGAAAATAGATTGATTACGAGGGTTGTTCGATATGTAATTTGTATTGTACAATATCTCAAAAGCATTCGACTCAAATAGTGAAATGAACATTACATCCCTTCAAAGTATTCTCCGCGGTTTGAAATACATAATTTCAATCTCTGAATCCATTTCTGAAATGCGTCATGGTACGCTGATTTAGGTAGACCTCTGAGGCACTGACTGATGGCTGAGCCAAGGGCTTGTCGGGACTTGTAACGACAACCAGATAAGAACTTTTTAAGTTTTGGAAAAAGGAAAAAGTCGCATGGGGCTAGATCTGGAGAGTATGGTGGGTGTGGCAAGACGGTAACCTTCTCTGACTTCAAAAATTGCTTCACAAGCTCAGATGTATGTGATGGAGCATTATCATGAAGTAGACGAACATGCCTAAATCCTGACACAGGGCGTTGTTTAAGATAATATTTCTTGACCTTTTTTAGTATAACATCTCGGTAATACTGACCTGTAACACTTTTGCCCTTCGGCACCGGAATTTGTACGGCTATACCATCACATGAGAAGAATATGCAATAAAGAACCTTCTTTGTGCTTATGCTTCTTTTGGCAACTACAGGCCTTCTACCGTGTTTAGTTAGCCATATTTTGTTTCCAATTTTTCTTACTGGTTTGAAATAGTGAACCCATGTTTCGTCACCAGTAACAATGTTTGCAAATTGTCTTTGATTGAAATTGGGAAACATTTTGAGCAATTGCTTAGCTGTTTGTACTCGTACCCGTTTTTGGTCATCTGTCAATATATGCGATATCCATCTGGCAGAAATCTTTCGTACTTTCAAAATACGCTTCAAAATGAAATGCACCCGCGATAGCGATATGCCAACAGCGTTGGCAATATCACGAATCGTGTATCTGCCATCACTTTCAATTATTTCCCTGACTTTTGAGACATTTGCTTTGCCTGTTACAGTCACAGGTCGGCCAGATTTTGCTGCATCTTTGACGGACTCTGTGCCAGTCAGAAATTTCTTTCTCCACCTACGAACTGTCTCATAAGATACCTTATCAGACCCATAAACTTCCCCCAATTCAGTAAAAATCTGCGTTACCGAATGACCGAGTTTGGTTCGAACTTTTATATAAGCTCTAATTTCTTTAATAGTCTTAATCCGTTTCCCAACCATTTTTACAACAGTGGTCTACGACTAGCTCTATTGAAATGACTATAAGTTTAAAACTATGTGGAGCTGAAGGCTCGTGTTTATACCGTTGGAAAGGTATTGTATAGAGCTATTCAAGCGTATCATCATCCACGAAATCGTGGAAAGCGTTATCGCACTGTGGTACAATACACATTACATATCGAACAGCCCTCGTACTTTCAATATTGTCTCTACCAGCATGATGATTGATTGATTGTATGGTATTTAATGCCGTATTCAACATTATTTCACTTAAAACGCGGCAACGAGTGCACCTTTTTGGACTTTCTTTTACCAGTACTCTGTTCAACACTTGATATTCTTTCCAAGCCACAGGCCTGCTGCTTTCCCACATAACCATCATTGAAACAATGGTCATCTGTGAGAGAGGAATGAATCCTGTCACAATGACTATCATCAATTCTTGGAAAGAAATTGGTCAAGCCAGGGATCAAACCAGCAAACTTGGTTCTCAAGTCCTGTACGCTACCAACAGGGTTATTGGGGCTTGGCCCAGCATGATGAACAGTAACCCAGAATTTATATACCTCATACTATCCTTCAACTGTATCATCATGTCAGATCCAACATTTGCATTAATGTAGAATTAAATTATCCTATGCTACAACGTGTATTGTCCTATTTGATGTGTACTGGGCCATTGGCCTTACAGACTGAATACTAGTATTTAAGAATTATTATTGAATTGTATAACTCTTCACTAAACAACAAAATTTTAGATTTGTTGAAATTGAAAGACTTTGCAGATAACAATTTTAGATGTGGCTAAAAGTTGCATTTGCCTTTGAAACAGTAGATAATGTTGTTGGAAAAGGAGAAAATGCTGATTTTCAGCATTTTTTTCCTTTTCCTGTTTTCAAAGGCTTAGTGTCTCAGGATCATTAAAAGTCAGGATTGTGTGGTAAAGGAATAAGGAAATGGGTTTGAAGTGGGTAGGGGCCAGCTCTCTTAGAATGGCCAATAAGGATGCAGGGTCTGAATGTTATCAAGCAATAGAGTACGGAAGAGACAACAGTATTACATAAGTGCCAAGATCAGATGCTAACCAGCATATTTCCTTTTTTCATAATGTTTTCACCTTCTCACAGACAAACTCTATCATAGCAGTCATGTTTAATTTGTGGTCTGCATTATGCTTCAAATATAAAAGTCACACATTTTTACCATTTAAAAATGACATCAAGTGTGGTGATAAGCAGGAATGGGTTTAACTATTCACCAAATGATAAAATTTTAGCCTTGTCGGAATTGAAAGCAGACGTAAAATTAAATAAACTCTAAACATGAAATTTGTCTTACATTGAATAGAAAACATTGTGAGAAAAGGAGAAAATGCTGGTTACCAGCATTTTCTCCTTTTTCCACAATGTTTTCAGAAGGCTTCTTCCTCATGGTTGTTAAAAAAGTCAGGACTGTGTGGTAAAGGTAAAATAATGGCATCTCTTGTCTCCTTTATTACTATTGATACTTTACCAAACAACAATATTTTGGATTTGTCCAAATTGAAAGCTTTTGCAGACGACAATTTGAATGTGGCATGAACCATGAGATCTGTATCTGAAAGGGTTAAAAACATTGTGGTAAAAAGACAAAATGCTGCTTACAAAAAAATGTTACCAGCATTTTCTCCTTTTCTAACAATGTTTTCAAAAGCCTTTAACGGCTTTTTTGTACTGGGTCGCTAAAACTCAGGATCATTTGGTAAAAGGTATTAAGCTGAAAAAGAGAAAAAGCTGCTGCCAGGCTGCAAAATGGTAAAAACTGGCATGAAAAAGCAAGCATTGAAAACTAATCTGGGTACAGGTTTATATTATAACTCTATCCCAATGTCTACTTACTCTCATTTACAATGTCAGGTATATCTAATTCACTGCTGGGGGAAGATCTTTCGACAACTTCTGTATTGATATATTGAAAAATACTTAACCATTAATTTACCCACTACTTCAGACAAAAGAAAAAACAAGAGGGCCACAATGGCCCTGTATCTCTCCACTGTCTTATAAACAAATGTACCCTGTGACAGAGAAATTTAACTATAAGAAGCCTGTCTTGAATTTCATAGAGAAGCCTGGTTCAAGAAAGGTCCTATCTGTTTACACGCAAAGATGATGTCAACAAACACAAGCATATGTAACCAAGTAAAATTCACACTAAATATCGATGAATTCGAACAAACAGTATTCTGACACAGAATTCTAAGGCGATTTATTTGTAGACAACAAATCAGATGAGGCTAATGAAGAAATCTATTTCTGAAAGCGTAGAAAACATTATGGGAGAAAATGCTGGCTACCAGCATTTCTTCCTTTTGCCACTATAGCGACTAATACTATAGCGACATGGAAAATTGCCAATTGAGAGCAATTTTTCCATTTGCCATAATGTTTTCTAAAGCCATCTGTGTCAGCTAAATCTAGCTAATTACAGTAATTACCTGACATTTCCACATGTACCATCGAGGAACCACTTGTTGATGAGGAAGTAGGTGGGTCTTGAACACGTCCTCCTTTGTTAGAAACCACAGATGAAGCACTTGACTGCCTCGAATGCCTTGTACTGTTGCTTGGGGTGCTCTTCCTTCTCTCAGCAGGTTCTGGGCTGTTCAAAAACTCAAACAGAGCCTCATCTGTGTCTACTTTCTTTTTGGCTGGTTCCATTTTTGTCTTCGAGCTTTGACTGGTGGTCTCATGCCAGTTATCACCAACTTCAGACAATTTTGATGGCACAGTCTGAGACATATGACCCAAGGGCTTTTTACTACTGGTATGGCCTAGTGAGGATGACTGACCTTTATTCACATCAGTGACTGTTGGTTTTACACTTGGGACAGATCCACCAGACAATGATGGTGAGTATGTATGGTCCGATGTATCATTTTCTTTCAATGCTTGAGCTGCTTTCTGATCTAAGCTATTCAGGAAGCTTTCTGCTTTACCTGTTAACCCAGATAGCCATGCCATGTTCTTCTTTCTGTAAAGAAAAGGACAAAGAGGTATGAATCATAGGAATAATTTGGCACCCGAATAAATAAGACTAGTATGAATTGGCCATAACTTAGTAAATTTTGGCTTAAGGGTTACTTATTATCAAATCTTTTGATATAATTTCAATACAGAAATATTGAGAAGAAAATTGCAGTGGTTCTACTTCATCCTTTACCACAAAATCCCAAGGAAAAGGACTTTTAAAAACTTTATGGGAAAAGGAGAAAAGGTTTAAATAGTAACCAGCATTTTCTCCTTTTCTCACAATGTTTTCTACCCTTGTACAGACAAGTTTCATAATTTGTGCAACATTTTATTTGTCGTCTTCAAAGTGCTTTCAATTTGGACCGGTCTAAGATTTCGTCATTTGGTAAAGAGTTAAGCAAAACAGCTTGGTAAAGAGTTAAGCAAAACAGATTCGTAAAGATCAAAGCAAAAGCTTTTTTTATGTCATAGCAAGCAATAGTTGGTTGAGGGCAAAGCCTGTAATGAGCAAAGCTCATTTAATGGCCACACCATTTTATATTTTTTAAAATATGATTCAAACTTTGTAAACCCTTTACCAAACAATCCAGACTTTTAACAAACCTGAGAAAAATAACATGAGGTCAGGAATCATAATATGTTTCATCCAGTGCGAGTCCTTTTAGCTTGATAAACATTAGGTTGAAGGAAAAACATGTATGCATAACAGTTTTGTTCATCCACAAACCTGTTCCTCACTTAATTAAATTCAATACAAATGAAAAAAATAAACAAACATTTTTTTTATCATTTTTCATGGCATAAAATTATAAGCAAAACTTAGACCATGTTCACAGCATCTGCGACTGTAAGGACAGATGACTGTCCTTGAAGGTGATTTTATTTTTTATGGGTTGCATATGGGTACATATACGATTCAAAAAAATGGAACAAATCTCAGCACAGATTACATGTACATATTTGCACTTACATTTTCACAGATTGAGGACAAAACCAGAATTTGAACATAACCGTTACTTGGGTATTCAATAGTTTTTCATTTCAAATATTAATATTTTCCATTTAACCCTTTACCAAACAATCCAGACTTTTGACAACCTTGAGAAAGAAGACTGTAGAAAACATTGTGGGAAAAGGAGACAATGCTGTAACCAGCATTTTCCCTTTTTTCTAAGATGTTTTCTATCTGATCAAAGACAACTTCCACAATTAGGGCCTTGCTGAACTTGTCGTTTGCAAACGCTTTGGATACTGACGAGTTCACAAATTTGTTGTGCAGTTAAGGGTTAAACCCTAGACATTAGAAACAGTTTAACTCTTTACCACACAATCCCAAGTTTAAATGACCCTGGGGAAGAAACCTTTTGAAAATATTGTGGGAAAAGGAGAAAATGCTGGTAACCAGCATTTTCTCCTTTTCCCACAATGTTTTCTACCCTATCACACACAGAAATCATCATTTTAGCTACACTGAATATGTCATCTGCTAATGCTTTGAATTTGGTCTAGTCCAGAATTTTGTCATTTGGTAAAAAGTTAAATCATCCATTACTTGAGATGTTCATGCTTCCCAAAAATACAAAATGCTGCCAAACACAATAAATTTTATTAGTTTTTTTAGAATTACATATTATAAACAAGTTCTTGAAGCGCTTTAGGTAATGAAATGTGTAATATTTGTCCTTGATCATGAGTGTCACTAAAAGTTAACTGCATTAGCTGCAATACAGATTAAATCTACAAAACAGAAAGTCAGTATGGTTCTGTAGCTTTTCTACTGGAAAATTCATGATGGAACTGAGAGAATACCATGTGCAATGAATGTCCAAATGTGGAAAGCAGCACTGTAAATGTCTCATTATTATGACTAATGTGATTGTCTGCCTTTATTTCTCATTTGCCCTCCTTTGTTTGCCCGTATTCACATCAAGCTACATGGGGAATAATAAACGCTTTTTGATAGACTTTTGAAAACCCTGTTGTAGCTGATGTTGGGTGGACTCACGACCAGATGCCCGGCTAGCTCAGTTGCTAGAGGTGAGGTACTAGTGTTTTGGGGGTCGTGGGTTCAAGTTCCACGTCAGGCATTTTTCTCCCTTGATTTACTTCACTGGCGACGAGGTCCATTGGTGAGCGCAGGTAGGTGGCACCGGTGGTCCATGGGGGCCATGAGAGTTGGTGACTCCCAGAAAATCAGGAGGGGGAGGAGTGTTGTAGTTGACGTTGGGTGGACTCATGACCAGATGCCTGGCTAGCTCAGTTGATAGAGCTGCGGTACTAGTGTTCCAGGGGTCGTGGGTTCGAGTCCCACGTCGGGAGCACTTTCCTCCCTTGATTTACTTCAACCCGAAGAAAGAGATTTAGTATATATAACCGAGGTTTTATTTCTAACTCGGTCACAAGCCCTTGATTTTTGGTGTTGTTATGAGATATTTATTCACAAGCCCTTGCCTGGTTACTACACTGTCAATTGAATCATGAGGTATTTTTTCTTCAAAATATTCATGTCTCTCTTCTTTAGGCTTTGCCTCATTTATACTGCATTTCAATAAGTAGAGAATTCAAACAAACCTTCTGTCATTTATTAACTTCTGACTCGTTTTGTTTTTCTGAAGTTTCAATCAGTAGACGTTTGGTATTGAGCTACATTCTTTGTAAACCTTTAAAAAAAGCGCCTGAGCAATGGGGAACAAATTTTGACGTGGTGTCTATGAAAACATAGAATGGCTTTCAGTGTCTTGAAATTGTTATCGTCCACTTACTTAAAATATTAAAATGTCTAGACAAAAGACTAATTCTCGTGTGACTGTATGAAAATTTAAAAAGATTTTTAAATTGATATCTAAACTTTTAAAACACGCCAATTATTTAGAATTCTGCCTCGGTACGATACCGACGATGGGCTTGTCACCCGTAAAATAGCTATTTCAATTCACTTCCGGGTTGACCATTCACATTGGTTAACACAGAAACTCTTTTATCTAACAAAAGAAAAAAAGGACAATTTGTGAAATGAAGGTTGTTGCATTAATAAGGTATGCCTTGGGTATTTAAAAATTTCTAAAATGCTACTTTTCATGCTTTGTTAAATGTAAATGTGCTCTTTATCAGGTGCATCTGTACCATAAGCGATGTATTGAAAGACCGGAATAGACCGAGGTTGATCAGAATTGACCGGAATTAATCAACTGTGCCGGAATTGGTCAGGATAGTTATGGTCTTTGATTAGCCATTGGAAGTCTGGTTCTTGACCTGAAACTTCATGAAGATATCAAGTAATGACAAATCAGAGGTTTCAAACGGGTCTGAGTTGTCTCGAGAAGGTCAAACACCATAACACATTTGGAAAATAAATACAGCTGAATGGACCTGAAAAAGATGGAAGTGATCACTCAGATGAGTTAGTCTATTTCCACACAATCCTTTACTCTGTAAAAGAAAGCCTTTTGAGAAAATTGTGGTTAAAGGAGAAATTGCTGGTAACAAGCATTTTCTCCTCTTTCCCCTACAACCTTTTCTATCCTATCAAGAACTGTCACCCTGGAATTTGCCATCTTCAACTGCTTTCAAAATGTACAAGTTAAAATTTTCTTGTCTTGTTGAGAATTCAGTGAACAGTGAAAGGGTGAAATGGACAAGGGCGTCATGCCCATTATGCCCAACATGCATGTGCATATTAAAAGAATCTGCAACTAAAGTTGAAAATCACAATATCATATGTATACATGTACTGATTTTTCTGTAGATCTACACGCCTTTTGAAACTAAATAGATGGTTTAAATTGATTCATAGATGCTGCTCAGTCAGTTATATACAGAGCTTGAAACTCAGGGGTCGCTGGTTTGAATCTCTAGCTTGCCCAATTTCTCTCTGAGGATTGATTGTAAGTCATTGCAACAGGATTCAGTCCTCCATCTCTATTACCACTGATCATCACTTTGACAATGGTTATCTGGGAAAGCTACCGATGGCTTGGGGAGGATTTTGTACAAAGTGCTAGTAAAACATGGATAGGTGCACTGGTCAATGCTGCAGAACTGAAATTATGCTCCAAACAGTATTGAAAACCATACATACCAAGAGGCAAACATGATATTTGGTTTGCCAATGACTTTATTTGACAGACAGAGCAGACAGGTCAACCACTTGTTATGAATGTACTTTTACATTTCAGTGGAGGTAAAGATAGCTGCTACAACATGATGCAGTGTGTATCAGAAGGCCATGAGATTGTAGCTCTAGCCAACTTAAAACCAAGGGGAAAAGGTATGTGTGCTGTGTTGTTCACTGTAGTCCGTTACCACACAATCTCAAGTTTTAACGATCCTGAGGGAGAAGGCTTTCAAAAACAAATTTGAGAAAAGGAGAAAATGCTGGTAGCAAGCATTTTCTCCTTTTCCCACAATGTTTTCTTCTCTTTCAAATTAACATTTTATAATGGTCCAAACTGAAAACATTTGCAGATGAAAAATTAATTGTTGTTCAAATGATGGGATTTACCTTTAAAAGGCTGGAAAACATCATGGGAAAAGGAGAAAATGCTGAAATTGTATTAGGGTTATCTCTGTCAGACTTTACCAGATAATCCTGTGTTTTAGTGGCCCTGAGGAAAAAGGCTTCAGAAAGCATTGTTAGAAAAGGAAAAAATCAGTATTTTCTTATTATCCGCAATGTTTCCTGACCTTTGAAAGACAAATACCACTTCTTGAGCTACATTGCATTATTGTCTGCAAACGCTTTCAATTTGGAACTGTTGAAAACCTGGAGAAAAAAGTTGGAATGAGAAGAGATTGTTAATGTTTTCAAGCCATAGCCCAAGGTTGGCTTAAAAAGTCTTATCTTACAGTTAAAAGTTAAAAATGATGATATCATTTATAAGCTCAGCAGTTTTTGAAGAAAATGTTTTGGTACTTTCATAGCCCTGTCATCACCTGTGTCATCGTTAAGCAAAGACTTTGACAGTTTATGATATCTCTGTCATAACTGAAGATACTAAATTCAAACTTTGACTAGTTCTTAACTGTCAGAAGGGGAACCGATACAACAAGCGCAAGTAACCATCAAATATTTTTGACATAGTCATGCCCCTTTTTCGACATAGAATTTTCATGAAAAACAACTGCAGACAAGTGTTGGCACCTGCATGGGGGTGGTCTTTTTTTTTGCCTATTTTCATGAAAAACAACTGCAGACGAGTGTTGGCACCTGCATGGGGTGGTCTTTTTTTGGCCTTGTAGGCAATATTGTTGAAATTTTCAGACGAGATAGACAGTTACATGTATCAGTCAGTTGGACACCATGCTATAGACCTGTATGCCGATGCGATAGGCCTGCCCTTGTACCGCCGAGAGATTACTGGATCTTCTTTGTCAACTGGGAGAGACTATGAACAGACTGTGTCAGATGAAGTTGAAGATCTATATGAGCTTTTAAAGCAGATAAAGGTATATCTTTAAACCTTTATCAGACAATGCCTGCATTGCCTTTTTTAAAAGACTCTGAGGAAAAAAGACTGTAGAAAACATTGTGGGAAAAGGAGAAAATGCTGGTAAGCAGCATTTTGTCCTTTTCCAACAATTTTTTCTACCTTTTCATTTGTAAATCCTGTTATTCGAGCCTCAATTTTGTTCTCTACAAATGCTCTCAATATTGATTATCATTGTCTAGAATTTGGTCATTTTGTAGTATAGAATTAGCCATGGTTCTCTCTCAAAATATTTTAGAGTGCACAGTCATTCAACTCTAATTGCTTTTGCAGACAGTGTAGATCAAGATCAGAATGCAGAGAACTAGATAGTAACCCTCTACCAAACAAGCTTGTGTTTTGAAGACCCTGAAGAGCAAGGCTTTTGAAAACATTGTGGCAAAAGGAGACTTTGTCATCTGCAAAAGCTTGCAATATCAAGTACCATTGTTTAGAATTTCGTTATTGGTAGAAAATCATCCAAAATTCTCTCAAAAACTTAAGAGGGCAAAGTTGCACTCCTTCAGTTGCTTTTGCAGAAAGTATAGAAAAAGCAGACTACACTTGTGAGGAAGGATTTTTGAGGAAGAATTTTGTGAATTTCAGGGATATATTTGTGACTCTCCTTACTAAAACCAAGCAGCATAGTGCGTCTAGCAGCTATGCTATAGAATCGTTTCATCAAAATGATTCCAGTGAGTTCTCCTGACATATATTTGAAGAATTTGAAAAAAGTTTTATCTACATGTATGTTGTAATCTATGTGCATTTACATACATTCATGTTCAGCATCAAATCTAATTGTTTATATAAAACAAAATCCTTTCTTCAGAGTGAAAAGAATGTGGAGGGTGTTGCAGTGGGAGCTATTTTGTCCAATTATCAGAGAGTTAGAGTGGAAAGTGTGTGAGTACCAATATCTTGTATATTAACTTGTTACCACACAATCCCAAGTTTTAAGGACCCTGAGAAAGACAGCTTTTAAAAACATTGTGGTAACCAGCATTTTCTTCTTTTTCCACAATGTTTTCTACCCATTCCCAAGACATGATCAATTTTTGAGTCATATTTATTTTGTCATCTGCCAGTGCTTTCAAGTTGGACAAGTCTATGATTGTGTTCTCTGCCAGACAATAAATTTCATACTTGTGCAAATTGAAAGCATTTGCAGACAACAAAGGAACAGGGACTCAAATATTGAGGTTTGCCTATAAAAGGGTTAAAAGAAATATTGGAAAAGGAGAAAATGCTGGTTACCAGCATTTTCTTTTTTCCCCACAATGTTATTAACGCTTAAAGCACTGGAACCGACCTAACTTGTTTTTGTGGACAGTGCAGATCAAGATCAGACTGCACAGAATGCTGTCCACTATTTTGTTACATATTCTGGTCAAAAAAACCTTGGTACAGCAATATTTCAGATGATTTTCCTATCTAAAAATGTGTATTTTATTAATTCAACACTGTAAGGGTTAAAGTTATCTTGCTTAACCCTTTACCACACAATCCCTACTTTTGACGACCCTGAGAAAGAAGCCTTTAGAAAACATTGTGGGAAAAGGAGAAAATGCTGGTAACCAGCATTTTCTCCTTTTCCCACAATGTTTTCTACTCTTCACAAAACAAATTTCAAATTTTCAGTCACTTTTATTTTGTTGTCTGCAAATGCTTTCGATTTGGACAAGCCTAAAATATTGTCGTTTGGTAATGAGTTAAGGTTGTTAGGACTCAGGATTGTGGGGTAAATGGTGGAAAGGATAGAAAGCCATCTTGGGAAAAGAAGAAAATGCTGGTTGTTAGCATTGTCTCCTTTTTCCTACAATGTTACCAATAGCGTTTTTCTGCAGGGTAATTTACTCACAGAATAGTTTTGTATTAAATAGGATTAAGTCACGAGTTCCTGCAACAAATTTAAAAATCTCCTGTTGCAAGATTTGAATATAGTAATTATAATGAAAATGAATTATGGTTTGATGGATGAAGTGGTTACCAGCATTTTCTCCTTTTCCCACAATGTTTTCAAAGGGCTTCTTTCTCTGGGTCATTAAAAGTTGGGATTGTGAGGTCAAGGGCTAAGTGATATATGAATACAAGTAAAAATCATTGTTTCAAGAGTTTCTTTTTGCCACAATGTTTTTGAAAGTGTTCTATCACAAAATGAAAAAAGTATGTCTCATAAAGAGTTAATCTGACATACAAGCTAACAAATGATATTTATGTTTTACAGTTGTCAGCGCCTCGGATTGACACCTCTGGCGTATCTATGGAGACGTGATCAAGCAGAGTTATTGAATGAAATGATACAGTGCAGGGTAAAAGCCATCATCATTAAAGTGGCAGCCATGGGTATGGATAAACTTTTTAACCCTCTGCCTAACAATCAATTGTTGGCTCTTCTGAGTAATTGCAGATGATAAATTTGTTATTGGTTAGGAGAAAATGCTGGTTACTAGTGTTTTCTCCTTTTCCTGCAATGTCTCCTCCTAGGATATATTCTATCATATGAGACTTATTTAATTTGTTGTCTGCAAATGCTTTAACTTTTTACCAAACAACAAAATTATAGATGGGTCCAAATTGAAAGCATTTGCAGACGACAAAATAAATGTGACTGAAAAATTGAAAGTTGGTTTGGGAAGGGTAGAAAACATTGTGGGAAAAGGAGAAAATGCTGGTTACCAACATTTTCTCCTTTTCCCACAATGTTTTCAAAAGGCTTCTTTCTCAGGGTCGTTAAAAGTCAGGATTGTGTGGTAAAGAGTTAAATTTCAAGGATTCTAGCATTTTCTTGTCTGGTGAAAGATTTACTCCTGAACCAAACTTTTAGTACTCCTGAACCAAACTTGGAGTACTCCTGAACCAAACTTTGAGTACACATGAACCAAATGTTTAGAAATTAACCTTGAAAAACATCCTTGTAAAATAGATTTTGAAATAGATTTTGATGTTTTGTGCATTTACCAGATCATGTCTAGCCATGTTGTCAAGGTTTAGGATTGGATGTTCCTGGGTTCAATCCTTGCCAAATGGTGCTAGTTTTTACCTTGGGAGTGAGTGTCTTTGGACATGGCATTTGAGAGCGTTTTACTTCAGAAGAAATTAATTATTAAAAGCAATTTCTACTTTTGCTGCAATGCAATTTCTCGTTGTGCTGCAATGTTTTCCAAAGTGATGTTCGGAAGACCGAAAAATGGTTCTCTGTAGCAAGTAATATGTTGATTGAACAAGTGCTATTTTTGTTTTAGGACTGCAGCCAAAATTGCATCTAGGAAAAACACTGGAGGAAATGCAGCCATTTTTACTGCAGAAGGTAAGTATGGTAAAACTTACTCTCCTCTTACATGTTACATAACTTTCTACTGGACATTAAAAGGTTAATAGATTTTTCCATATTGAAAGTATACACAGACATCAATGTAAATTTATATTCAGAAGGGTTTAAACCATTACCACATAATCCCTACTTTTGACGACCCTGAGAAAGAAGCCTTTAGAAAACATTGTGGGAAAAGGAGAAAATGCTGGTAACCAGCATTTTCTCCTTTTCCCACAATGTTTTCTACTCTTCACAAAACGAATTTCAAATTTTCAGTCACTTTTATTTTGTCGTCTGCAAATGCTTTCGATTTGGACAAGACTAAAATATTGTCGTTTGGTAATGAGTTAAAGTATTGTTGGGAAAGGGGAATGCTGGAGTGTCCTTGGGCAAAGCACAGCAGAGGTCCAGCCCAGTACTGATGAAACTCAAGAAACACATGAATAGGTGAGCTGTACTTGTAATATCACTGAAATAGTATGAACTCTTTACCAAATGACAAAACTTTAGACTTGTCTAAATGGAAAGCATTTGCTGAAAACACAATAAAGATGACTCAAAAATTGAAATTTAATTTGGGAAAAGTTGAAAACATTGTGGGGAAAGGAGAAAATGTGGCTTGCCAGCATTGTCTCCTCTTCCCACAATCTTTTCAAAAGCTTTCTTTCTTAGGGTCACTTGAAGTTAGCATTGTGTGGTAAAGAGTTAACCCTGTACGACACAACCCTGACTTTTAATGACCCTCAGGGATCCTGTGTGGCTCAGTGGTTCAAATCTCAAGTGTGGCTCAGTAGTAAAGGATTTTTCAATGGAGTGTTCTTGGCAAGATATTTCAGAGCCCCAAACTATTACTGGTAAGGCCTAGGACATACAGGAATATGTGAGCTGTCACTGTGATATGACTGAAATGACGATGAAAGCAGTGTAAAACACCATTCAATCAATCAATCAGTTTAACGTCCGTGAAAAAGAAGTCTTTTGAAAACATTGTGGAAAAAGAAGAAAATTCTGGTAACCTGTATTTTCGCCTTTTCCACAATGTTTTCTACCTTTTCATAAACAAATCCTATTATTTGAGCCACGTTTAATTTGTCGTCTGCCAGTGCTTTGAATTTGAAACAGTCTAAGAATTTGTCATTTGGTAAAAGTTGAAAAACAAATAACCAAATTTTCATTTTTTTCTTCCAGAATGCAGAGTTTGATCTTAATGTTTGTGGTGAGGGAGGAGAGTTCGAAACGTTTACTTTAGACTGTCCACTATTCAAGAAACAAATTGTGATGTAAGTGACCGGCAGATTCATTTAACTTTCTACCAAACAACAACAACAATTTGGAGTCATCCAAATTGAAAGCATTTGCTGATGACAACTTAAATTTGGCTGGAGTTATGAGATTTGGCTGTGAAAGAGTGGGAAAAGGAGAAAATGCTGGTTACCAGCTTTTTCTCCTTTCCCCACAATATTTTCAAAAGCCTTCTTCCTCAAGGTCATTAAAACTCGGGATTGTGTAGTAAAGGGTTAACTGTTTTCTAGATGACCAAAGATTAGACGTGTCCAAACTGAAAACATATGCAGGAGATAAATGCAATGAAGCTCTAACGATGGCATTTGTCTTTTGATAGTGCAGAAAACATTGTTGGAAAAGGAGAATATGCTAGTGGTGCTGCAATGATAGGATTAATATTACAAATGATAGGTGGGTTGATTGGTCGGTCAGTTGATCGGTTGGTTGGTCGGTCGAGAATTAACCTTTAACCAAACAATCTGTGTTTTAACAAGCCTGTGGAAGAAACCTTTTGTAAACATTGTGGGAAAAGTAGAAAATGCTGAGTAGGTATGAGGGGTAATTTAATCTGTCAGGCTTTAACAGCAATCATTTTCTTTTCCCACATTGTTTTCCTCCCTTTCAAAGAGAAAACCCATCACTTACCCACATTCAATTTGTCGTCTGCAAATGCTTTCAATTAAGGCAAGTCTAAAAGTTTGCCGTCTGGTAAACAATTATAGAAAGTTTTCAGACACGCTGAGATCTGTCAGTTTAATTTCATCAAAATTTTCTCTTTCAAGAGATGAGGGCGAGGTTGTTATTCACTCTGAAGACGCTTTTGCACCTGTGGGTTATTTAAATCTGAAAAAAGCACATCTAGAGGACAAAAACATAGTAAGTTATACATGTATGTAATTTTTTATGATTTTGTACTATTTGTTTTGAAATATGATTAATCCTTTTTCTGCAATGTTTTCTTCACTTTTACACAGAAACCACATTATTTGTGCCAAATTTGTCATCTGCCAGTGCTTTCAATATGGATGAGGAATAATGTCATTTGGTAAGGAGTTGATCTTTAACCTTACAATTCTCTTTTGACAGGACCCTGAAGCTTTTGAAAACATTGCTGAAAAAGGAGAAATTGCTAGTAAACAGCATTTTCGTCATTTCCTAGTGTTTTTGTCCCTTTCATAGACAAATCCCATCATTTGAGAAAGATCTGATTTGTTGTCTGCAAGTGCTTCCAATTTAGACAAGGCATAACCCTTTCCCAAACAAACAAAGCTTTTGCAAATTGAAAGCTGGTGCAGACAACAAATTTGAAATTGATAAATTTTCACCTTTTCCCTCAATGATTTCTATCATTTCAAAGACAAATCCCATTATTTGAGCCTCATTTATGTGGTGGTCTTGAAATTGACTAGAGTCAAATAATGTCGACTGGTTAAGAGCTTAACCATTTACCATACTATCCTGGGTTTTAACAACCCTAAAGAAGAAGCCTTATAAAAACATTGTGGGAAAAGGAGAAAATACTGGTAACCAGCATTCTCTCCTTATCCCACAATGTTTTCTACCCTATCAAAGCAAAGTTTTATAATTAGAGCCACATTTAAATTATCGTCTGCAAATGCTGTCAGTTTGGACAAGTTTACATTGTTACAGTTTTTCAAATAACTTTTTCAATATTTTGTTATCTAAACATGTCAGTGTATGATAAAAGGAACACTGTGTTGAAGTAACTTTTCTGGCACTTATTATAATTCATTTTCTTCTTGCTGGTTAGGAAAACTTTGACATCTCACTTGACCTTCAGTCTCCCAACGTATCAAATTTACCCATCCAGCCTGAAGCAATTATAAGCACCAGGAATTTCACTACCATATAATATTTTGCATGTATTTGAGTCATGGTCAAAAGGAGATTTAGTGCATCTCAGTGGTGCATTATATGGCCTGCAACACGTGAAGAGGGGCATTCCGACATTTGCGTAAAGTGTTGTACCGGATCAGCCTGCGCAGTCCTCGCAGACTAATCTGAAACAACACTTTCCGTTTTTATGTAATTTTCTGTTTTGCGAAAGTCTACTGTAAGACAAAATCTAATGTAGTCGTAAAGTGCCATCTCTGATTAGCCTGCGCAGCCTGATCCGAGACGACACTTTACGCAAATGTCCAAATACCCCTTTTCGCGTGTTGCAGGCCATATAGAGCAAGTTATCACACAACTATGGATCAATTTTGTCTAAGAACAGACTTAATCATGAGGTAGAATGGTCCTTAGACATGCAGAAATTTTACAATTAGCAAAACAATTTGACCCATGCCAGCCTGCACAGACTGTGCAGGCTGACATGGGTCAATACATTTTTGCAGATGCATAAAACACCCTTTTCACAAAGCATGGCCCATTTCTATTTTTATTACAGAATGGCACCCTGTCATATCAAGACATGATTAAAGACTTGCCGATGAAAAACAGTCAGACTTTATTGAAAGATCTTTTTCCACAACCAGAAACTTTAACCTGTGTAAACTGTGGAAAAATGGAAGAAAAGACAAATTTAGATAGAATTCAAGGTAACTACTAATCATATGGCTTATTATAATAGTTTGTCATTGAAATGGTAGAAAACATTGTGATAAATTGAGAAAATGCTGGTTACCACTATTTTCTCCTTTCTTTCCACGATGCATTTGAAAGCCCTCCTCCTCTTGGGGGTCTGTAACCCTTTCCCTTACAATCCGGACTTTTAACTACCCTAAGAAAGAAAGCTTTTCAAAACACTGTGGGAAAAAGAAGAAAATGCTGGTAACCAGCATTTTCTCCTTTTCCCCCACAATGTTTTTTACCTTTCTCAAAGCAAATTTCAATTTTTGAGTCACATTTATTTTTTCGTCTGCAGATGGTTTGAATTTGGTTGCCTCCAAAACTTTGTTGTTTGGTAAAGAGTTAAAACATAGGATTGTTTGGTAACAGAATAAAGCATGGCTGGAAAAACTTTTAAGTCGGATATGATATTTGGTCTGCAAAAATTAATGTTTTCTAAAAAGTCTAAAATCTTGTCACTGGATGAAAAAGGGTAAATGTAAAGCACATTTTCAAAACAGACAAAATATTGAAACTAGAATATGTTATACAGTGGTGGACAGTGTAGATTCAAGATCAGACTTCTCATCCTGTGCTGTCTGATTTTGATCTGCACTGTTTGAAGAAGTAACAAAACTTGTGACTAGCGTTGTGAGAATTGACCCTTTACCAAACAATCCAGATTTTCACGACCCCGAGGAAGAAGTCTTTTGAAAACATTGTGGGAAAAGGAGAAAATGCTGGTTACCAGCATTTTCTCCTTTTCCCACAATATTTTCTACCCTATTTAAGACAAAAGCCATCATTTTAGCCATATCTAGATATTTGTCTGCAAATGCGTTGAATTTGGATAAGACTACATTTTTAGCTCACCATGAGCACGAAGTGCTCATAGTGAGCTATTGTGATCATGCTGTATCCGTCGTTCGTCGTCGGTCGTCCGTCATCAACTTTTTACCTTGTGTATGCTCTAGAGGCCACATTTTCAGTCCGATACTCATGAAACTTGGTCAGAATGTTTGCCTTGATGATATCTCGGACGAGTTTGAAAATGGGTAATGTCAGGTCAAAAACTAGGTCAATAGGTCAAATCTTAGAAAAACCTTGTGTACGCTCTAGAGGCCACATTTTCTGTCCAATACTCCTGAAAGTTTTACAGAATGTTTGTCTTAATGATATCTCGGACGAGTTCCAAAATGGGCCATGTCAGGTCAAAAACTAGGTCACCAGGTCAAATCTTAGAAAAAACTTGTGTACGCTCTAGATGCCATATTTTCAGTCCATACTCCTGAAAGTTGGTCAGAATGTTTGTCTTGATGATATCTCGGATGAGTTCGAAAATGGGCCATGTTGGGTCAAAAACTAGGTCACCAGGTCACATCTTAGAAAAACCTTGTGTACGCTCTAGAGGCCACATTTTCAGTCCAATACTCTTGAAATTTGGTCAGAATGTTTGTCTTGATGATATTTCTGATAAATTTGAAAGCAGGCCATGTTGGGTCAAAAACTAGGTCACTAGGTCAAATCTTAAAAAAACCTTGTGTATGCTCTAGAAGCCACATTTTCTGTCCAATATTCTTGAAATTTGGTCAGAATGTTTGTTATGATAATATTGCAGATGAGTTCGAAAGTGGGCCATGTGGGGTCAAAAACTAGGTCAATAGGTCAAATCTTTGAAAAACCTTAGACTAGTATGAAAATGGGTCATGTTGGATAAAAAACTAGGTCACAAGTTCAAATCTCGGAAAAACCTTTTGTACTATAATTACAGTCCAATATTCTTTAAACTTTTGATGATATCTTGCATGAGTTTGAAAATGGGTCACGTGGAATAAAAACTAGGTCACCAAGTTTCATCCTTGAAAAACCGTGTGTACGCTCTAGAGGCCACATTTTCAGTCCAATAATCTTGAAATTTGTTTTGAATGTTTGTCTTGATAATATCTTAGACTAGTATGAATATGGGTCATGTTGGATGAAAAACTAGGTCACTAGGTTAAATCTCGGAAAAACCTTTTGTACACCCTAAAGGCCACATTTTCTCTCAAATACTCATGAAAGTTTGTCGGAATGTATGTCTTGATAATTTCTACATGTCAAGTAGGCTGCTGAGACAAATTCTAGAAAAAGCTTGTGTGCACTCTAGAGGCCATATTTGTAAGCCCAATACTAATGAGTGTTTGTCAGAGTGTTTGTCTTAATATCTCTGAAGAGATTGGAAATGGGTCATGTTTGATCAAAAGGCTCAGGTGAGCGACTTCAGGGCCATCATGGTCCTCTTGTTGTTGTTTGGTAAAGAGTTAATGATTTTCATATTTCAGGTGATGTTAAACCAAAATTATATCACAGAAAAGACCATATATGGATAACAGGTGCTCTGGCTGTGAATGATGGACAGACAGACATAGAAGCGTTAACTAAAAGGACAATGGAAACATTGAGAGACCTTGTGACGTCTTGCGGGCCTGGGTGGGACATGTCATGTCTCGTACTTGTTCATTTGTTTGTGAAAAATATGAAAGACTTTGCTAAGATTAACTCTGTGTACAAGACATTCTTTGGAATTAATCCAGCAGCAAGGTAATTTAAAATGCATAGTTTCATTTTGTTAATTATTGTTGTTTTTTTCTTAAAGATACTTCCCTACTTATAAGTGTGTAGAATGGTTTTGCTGTGTAAACATAGATAGATTACCAATTAACATGGTGTACGGGATAGAAAATCTCAAGGGATTTTTCCTCATTTAAAACTGGAAACAACAACAGTGATTGCTTTGAAGGCCTCCAAAACATGAAATGCATTTTCTGTCCGTCATAATCTGTGCAACCATGCAGCCATCAGAGGCATCACTTAGCATGAAGATACAAGAATTATTTTAGTTTCATGAAATAAGGATGAAATAGATTGAAAACTGACTGAAAACTTGCTAAAAACGATTATAGATGTATCTTTAATGATTGTAAGACCTTTGACAGCAACAAATGTGAAAACCAACCCTTCAACTACAATAAGTTTGCTTAGCAAGAGCTCTGACTGAAGACAGCAGGCTAGGGCTTCCAGCCTTTCAAAGAGGAATGCTTCAATCCCAGTTAACCCTTTACCAAATGTTTCCACACTTTTAACCCTTTACCAAATGATTTCATGTTTTAATGACCCCAGAAATGTAAGCCTTGAAAACCATGTTGGAAAAAGAGGAAGTGGTGGTAAGAAGGTGTTCTCCTTTTCCAAGAATATTTTCTACACATTCAAAGACAAATACCATTCTTTGAACCACACTCAATTTGTCATTTGCACATACTTTCAATGTGGATGGATCAGTATAGATAGATCTAAAATTCTTTCATTTGGTAAAAAATTGAAGTGCAACAATTTGCCTCTTTTCTTCCAACCATCTGATCTATTTACTCAGCAATCTAAATTTGTTACAGGGTTTGTGTCCAGACTAGTCTACCTGACAATGTTGACCTTCATTTAGATTGCTATGGTTACTGTTGCCATAGTGACAGAGAGACAATGCATGTACAGGGCCTATCCCATTGGGCTCCTGCTAATATAGGCCCCTACAGCCAATGTGTTCAAGTGAGTTGCTTGATTTCTATTTTCAATGGGGCGGTTTGTGCCTAAACAGTATATCTTTTTTGAAGTATTGATTTTATAGTTCATTTTTTAGCTCTTCTGTTTTTCAAGAATAAATTGAGGTATTGTAGTAGCCAGGTAGTTAACTGCTTCATTGTGATTTAAAAACTTTGACATTTTCCCATATCTTTGTTATTAATGAAGATTCTACTTCACAGTGTAGCTAATTGTTTACTATCAGAAAAGAAACTCATATCAGGAAAACAGGTAACTCTGAACACTTTTTTGAAACAGTTATGCCCCTTTTTTGACATAGACTTTTCTTGGAAAAAGCACCCGCAGTAGCATGTGCAGTGCTTTACTTTTTTTTAA
Organism: Hippopus hippopus; assembly: GCA_946811185.2. Classification (NCBI taxonomy): domain Eukaryota; kingdom Metazoa; phylum Mollusca; class Bivalvia; order Cardiida; family Cardiidae; genus Hippopus; species Hippopus hippopus. The sequence goes on along the minus strand of OX328097.1, from coordinate 4,898,421 downwards.
AAAATGCATAAAAGACCAAGTTGTTGCTGTTGCTATTTATGATGATGATAATGATAATTAAATTTTATTCTATATTTCATACATTGTCACTTCCAAAGAGTGTAGATTTATACATGTACTTCGGAGAAAGCTAGCTTACAACAAGAATATTTACAGAATATTTTTTATCAACCTTAAAATCACAAGTCTCTGTATAATATTTGGCTAGCTAGAGGAAACAAAATAATCTCAATTCTTTATTCCAGATTCAAAATAACCTGTATGTTGCTGGACAGATTGGGATGGTACCAGCCAATCTTTCAATTATAGAGGGTGGAATTCATTCTCAAGCTAGACTGTCGTTACAGCATGTAAACAGCGTCCTTGCTGCCATGGGAACGGGTTGCTGCTTGAGAAATATAAAAAGTTGCGTTTGTTATGTGACTCACAAGGAATTTATCTCAGTTGCTAAGCAGGAGTTTCTTACAGCAGTAGGAGAGGTAAGGTATTGGTTAACCCTTTACCACATGGCAAAATTTTAGACCTATCCAAATTGAAAGCATTTGCAGACGACAATTTCATAGTGGCTCAAATGACGCAACTTTTCTTTGATAGGGTAGAAAACTTTGTGGGAAAAGGAGAAAATGCTGGTTACCAGCATTTTCTCCTTTTCCCACAATGTTTTCAAAAGGCCTCTTTTTTAGGGGCGTCAAAAGGCGTCATTGTGTGGTAAAGGGTTCACTCCTTGTCAGACAACAAAATTTTAGTTTTAACCCTTTACCACACAAACCTGAGTTTTAACAACCCTGAGAAGTTGGCCTTTGAAAACATTGTGAGAAAAGGAGAAAATGCTGGTAACCAGCATTTTCTCTTTTTCCCACAAGGTTTTCCACCCTATCAAAGAAAAATTGCATCATTTGAGCCACCATGAAATTGTTGTATGCAAGTGCTTTCAATTTGCATAGGTCTAAAATTTTGCTGTGTGGTAAAGGGTTAAACATCTAAGAAGTAAAAGTGATTGAATTTTCTTATAGCAAACAAGTTAATGATTTCTCCATCTGTAATACTTCATAAAGATATCAGAAATTTTAGTTGGAAATATTAGCATGAGGGAAAGAATTGCCTATTTACCACACAATCTGGAGATTAACAACCCTGATGGGGAAGGCTTTTAACTCTTTACCAAACAACAAAATTGTAGACCAGTCCAAATTGAAAGCATTTGCAGACGACAACATAAATATGGCTCAAAAATTGAAATTTGTCTTGGGAAGGGTAAAAAACATTGTGGGAAAAGGAGAAAATGCTGGTTACCAGCATTTTCTCCTTTTCCTACAATGTTTTCAAAAGGCTTCTTTCTCAGGGTCGTTAAAAGTCTGGATTGTGTGGTAAAGAGTTAACCCTTTACCAAACAATCCCGGGTTTTCACGACCCTGCAGAAGAGGCCTTTTGAAAACATTGTGGGAAAAGGAGAAATTGCTGGTAACCAGCATTTTCTCCTTTTCCCACAATGTTTTCTACCATATCAAAGCATGATTGCACCATTCAAGCTACAATGAAATTGTCGTCTGCAAATGCTTTCAATTTGGACAAGGCTAAAATTTTGTCATGTGGTAAAGGGTTAAAGAAATCATTGGAAAAAGCGAAAATGTCAAATGAGGAATGTCAATTAAGGAATGAAGAGAATTTTTTTGTTTTCATTGAGGTATGAAAAAAAAACCTAATCACACTGTATGAAACCGCGAAGCGGTTTCATACAAAAGTGTGATTAGGTTTTTTCTTCATACCTCCATGAAAACAAAAAAAAATTCTCTTCATTCCTTATAATTCAATATCACAGACAACAAATATGCACTTAAATAATACTAACTGCTCTTTTTGTGTAAATCCAACATTGCGTATTTATTTACTGTCCTTTTCATTGATATTTGAAAGCGCGGTAAAACTGCTCCTTCATGACGTCAAATGACGTAATTCATGACGTCATTACAGTATTGAACGTTTGCAGATTGAGTGGATTTATTATTAGAAAATCAATACACTAGAATTAAGTTGAAAATAAGATCGTTTAAACCCAGCAGAGTAACAATGAGTTTTCAGCTCTCGCTTTGAATTTACTGTTGGACTTTTTTTTCAGTATTCAGAAAAAACAAATTCAGCTAGCAATTTAATCTTCGGACTCGATATAAAATCAGACCGAAAAAACATTATGAAATCTCGTATATACATGTTTGTTTACATTACTTTGACTGCAAAAGTAGTTCCGGCACTGCTAAATTTTTTTTTTTCATGGAGCTATGAAAAAAATTTTTCAGCCAATCAGAACTCGCCAATGTTCATGAAAACTATTAATATTGAATTATAATGAAATGGCATTCTTTCCAACGGGGCAGCAAGCACATAATACAAAATTGCAAAACTTGAATGCTGGCTTTGGAATTGACCATTTGACACAAATTTAGCATGTTTTTGAGCTCCTGATATGAGATAATATTTTATATAAGCAATGCTCTGTGAAAGGGGGGGGGGTCTTAGTGCATCAGCAAAAATTATCGACCTGGTTCAATGGTTCAAAAATTTTGATATTGGTCATTTTTCTGCTTGTCAAAGGAACAGTGTACCACATGATTCAGTCAGTTGTTGTACAAAATGGATGTGATGACTTGCTTAGAATTATGCATCATTATGTAATGTTTTCAATCTACTTTTCACCTATATTTTCAGCAAAATGCTCTGTGTTCATCAGTACTATATGTGGTTGTTCCAGCTTTACCTAAAGGTGCTTTGATAGAGTGGCAAGTTGTTGCTGTAAAGGAAATACCTCAACATGTAAAAAGTAAGTTTTAGTTTACTTTCATGCTAATTCAGGAAAACCAGTAGATAACTTTGTTACAAGAAATAGCTCCTTTTTCCATATTATTCTAGCATTAAAATGCATCAAATGCAGGGCGTCAATTGCAGGGATGTAAAATGTTGTATTGTTCGGATATAGTTTAGTCAAGTTATTATGCATAATTCATTTCAGCAAACAGGGTGATAAAAAGCAGTGGCAGTGTCCAGTTTGTTATGAAAGGGTGTCAGGAAGAAAATTCTGAGGAGAATGAAAGCAACAATATATTATCATTAACAGGACATGTTTGTGAGTCTTTCTTGTTTAACTGTTTACCTAACCAGCCTGTGTTTTAAGGATGCCTTATGAAAACAGTGTGGGAAAAGGAGAAAATGCTGGTAACCAGCATTTTCACCTTTTTCCATAAAAGTTTCTACTCTGTTACAGAAAAATGTAATCATTTGAGACACAATAAATTTGTGGTCAGCAATTTCTTTCAATTTGAAAAAACCTACAAAGTAACTATCTTGGTAAAGAGTTAACCCTATACCACACAAACCCTAGTTTTAACGACTCAAAGGAAATGGACTTTTGAAAACTTTGTGGGAAAAAGAGAAAATGCTGGTAACCCAGCATTTTCTTCTTTTCCTACAATGTTTTCCACCCTTACAGAGAAAAACTTCCTAACTTTTGCAACATTTACTCTGTCGTCTGCAACTGCTTTCAATTTGGAGCAGTCTAAAATTTTGTTGTTTGGTAAAGAATTAACTCATTACCTGCAGAAACAAATTTCCAGCAGACTGCTCGGAACACATCCTTGTAATATCAGTGAAATCATTGTGGCAGAATGAAAATTGCTTGTAACTAGCAATTTCTTCTGTAACATCAACATTTCCAAAAGATTGATTGATTGTATGGTGTTTAATGCCATTTTCAACATTATTTCTGGTATATCGCGGTGGCCAGTGCGCCTATCCATGCTCTCCTTGAGTTTCTTTTACCAGTACTCGGCACAATTTTCTTTCCAAACAACAGGCTGCTTTCCCACATAACAGTCATCCAAACAATGGTCATCGTTGGGAGAGGAATGAATCCTGTTGCAATGACTATCAGCAATCCTCAGAAAGAAATTGGCCGAGCCAGGGATCATACCCACAGCCTTGTTCTCAAGTCCTGTATGCTACCAACTGAGCTACCGGGGCTCAGCTTTCCAAAAGAAATCTGCTGCAAAACAAAAAAAAAGTCATTTTCGGGCAGTAACAATATATTGAAAAATAAAATATTTTGTACACTAGCGAAGGTCAGTTGCTTAGTTGGACAGAGCTTGAAATCAGGAGGTTGCTTGTTAGAATACCCAGCTCTGCCAATTTCTTTCCTAGGATTGATGATAGTAATTGCAACAGGATTTAATCCCGTCTCCCCACGAGTCATGTTAAAAGAAACTCCAGGAAAGCATGAATAGATGCACTGACCACTGTGATATAAATGAAATAATGATAAAAGGTATTAAACACCATACAAACATAAAAAATTCTATTGGACAGAAATGGTGTTTTTAAAAGGATGAAGTCCTTAAGTTCTTATAAAGATTGATGGTTTAATACTTTATCAAACAATTTCAAGCTTTAAGAATCCTGAAGAAGATAGCTTCTGAAAGCATTGTGGGAAAAGGAGAAAATGCTGGTAACCAACAGTTTTCTCGTTTTCCCACAATATATTCTACCATTTTCAAAGACAAATCCTAACATTTTAGCCACGTTGCCTACAACATGTTTTGAATTTGGAAAAGTTCACAATTTTTTTGTCTGGTAAAAAGTTGATGTTCTTTTTCAGACAGAGAAGGACCAAACTTAAAACTTACAGAGATTGCTGAAGTTATTCAATCATCTCTTGAAGAAATTACCTCCTTGACAAGAGAGGATCTTTTGTCCAATCTGAGGATATTTTACTGTGCATCACTGTTCAGCTATGAAGACCTTATAGCAGGTACTTGAATATTTCCTTATAAAATAAGGCAATAAAATATTGCTCAAACAATGAGATTTGTCACTGAAAAGTTTTAAAACATTGTATTAAAGGAGAAAATGCCAGTTAACATAATATGCTCCTTTTCCGACAATATCAGTAAGGGGTTAGATGAATGTGTTTTACTCCTTTAGCACACCACAAAATATTAGACTTGTCCAAATCTACAGCATCTGCAGATCACAAAGTGTATGTAGCTCAAATGTTGGAAATTGTCAATGAAAGAGCAGAAAACATTGTGGAAAAAGGAAAAACTGCTGGTTACTCCTTTTTTTCTCAGTGTTTTCAGAAAGCCTTCTTTGCCAGGGTTGTTAAACTTAGAATTGTGTGGTAAAGGGTTAAAGCATTTCAAAGTGATTTATATAGAATATTTTCTTCCATTTCAGCTCTAAACCAAGTCCTAGATGTTTGCTTCACTCTGATACCTGTGGTTGAACTAGAAGATGAAAAAATGGTTCTGTCTATGTGTTTAACATAGACCTACAGACAACATTTTAGGCTAAACCTTTTTCCATCCACAGATCTAATACACGTCAACATTGTTTTCTCCCACCAGCTGGAAATGGCTTCAACCACAATCGCGACTTGGAACCCATTGGAAAGAAAACTTTTGAAAACATTGTGGGAAATGGAGAAAATGCTGGTAACCAGCATTTTCTCCTTTCCCCAAAATGTTTTGAACCCTTTTAAAGACATATCTCACCATTAGCAACATTTGTCTGCAAATGCTTTGAATTTGGGCCAGTCTAAAATTGGGTAGTGTGGTAAAGAGTTAACTCTCTAACACATGAAAAGGTTTTATTTGTATTTGCAGAAAACAAGTTGAATGTAGCACAAATGATGATTTCTGTCATTAATGAGGTAGAATACTTTGTGGGAAAATGAGAAAATGCTGGTAACCAGCCTAACAAAGTCTAATCCCATCATTTGAGACTGGTCTAGTTTGTTGACTGCATTTACCTGGGAAGTGTCTAAAATGTTTGTCGTCTAGTACAGAGTTACTGAACGTAACAAAGAACTTAATTTGAAGATTCATTGAACTTGCAAATCAACCTAGAACTTTTCTTGCACCCTATCAAAAATGAAATAAACTGATAATCTGATAATTTCATACGATTTGTTTTAGTTTATGAAGAAAACTTACTTATTACCCTTTAGCTAATTATCTGAAGGCTTCCAATGGGTGATTGTCAAAAGGATTGATGAAAGTCATTCCAAGGGAATTCATTCCTCTCAAAACATGGATCCGACTTTGCTTATGAAGGAAAGCAGCCACAAGCTTGGAAAGAGTTTTATACAAAATTCAAAGTACCAAGTTCATTGCACAGGTAACAAATTTCTAGGAAAAACATGGATAGGTGCACTTACCACTGTGATATATATCTGAAATATTACTGAAGACAGTGATAACCATCAAACAAGGCTAGGGCTGAATGCTTACAACTGCCATGGACTGCAATCACAAAACATGTGAGAAAAGAAAATTGGAAGAAAATGCCTGCAAAGAATTTACAAGAGCACCGTATGTGGGTATCAACGCTAGGCTTGAATCACCTTTAGAAATGAGCCATGCTCTGTGAAAAGGGGGCTTATTTCATCTGCAAAAAGTATCGAACCAGGTCAGCGTGCGCAGTCCGCGCAGGCTGACCTGGGTTGAAACTTCTTGCTATTGGTTAATTTTTTGCATGCCTATGTACCAGTTTATTACATGATTCAGTCAGTCGTTAGACAAAATGGACTATGGATCCATAATCATGGGATGACTTGCTTGGTACCATGCATCACAGAGATGCATTGAGCCCCCTTTTGACACAGCAGGGCACAAATGGATTTGTGTTCAGTGAAAATTTTATTTGGAAAAAAAAAAGGGGGAATAATTGTGTCGAAAATATTTTGTTGGTTAGCTGTCGTACTGGGATGGGTTCCCCATTTGACAGTTCACAACTAGTCCGAGTTTGTAGTAAATATCTTCAACAATGAGAGATGTTATGAAATGTCAAAGTCGTTGCACAACAAATTTTAAGTCAAAAAAGGGGCATAACTGTGTCAAAAATATTTTGACGGTTAGCTGTTGTACTGGTGTGGGTTCCCCATTTGACAGTTCACAACCAGTCCGAGTTTGTAGTGAATATCTTCAGTAATGAGACTTATTATAAAATGTCAAAGTTCTTGCACAACAAGTTTTAAGTCAAAAAAGGGGCATAACTGTGTCAAAAATATTTTATAGTTACCTGCCCTTGTTGTTTGGGTTCCCCTTTTGATAGTTGAAAAGTAGTCCGAGTTTGAAGTAAATACCTTCAGTTGTGACATATATTATAAACAGTCAAAAGTTTTTTCAATAAAACAAAGACGACTATAGGGCTATGACAATACATGTACCTTAATGTTTTCTTCGAAAACTGCCAAGCTAAAAAGGAAAACCACAAACCATGACTAGTGTATAGAGCTAAAAAGGAAACCCACAAGCCATTAGCAGTGAATACAGCTAAAAAGGAAAACCACAACCATTACTAGTGTATAGAGCTTAAAAGGAAAACCACAAACCATGACTGGTGTATAGAGCTTAAAAGGAAAACCACAAATCATTACTAGTGTATAGATTTTTTATTGATTTTCATTTCTGTACAGTCTGTACATGATCTTTAATAAAATGCCTTATTGCACCAAAAGACGAAACGGAAAAAGAAAATACATGTACATACATCATTTGCAATAGTCCATATTTTTCTATAACAGCAAAATCATAACAATACAGTATAGCCTGTAATGGCATAAAATTATTATTGAAATGTCTTAACTCTTTACCACATAAATCTGAGTTTTAACGACCTTGATGAAGAAAGCTTTTTAAAATATCATAGGCAAAGGAGAAAATGCTGGTTACCAGCATTTTCTCCTTCCCCTGCAATGTTTTCTAACCTGTCATAGACAATGTCCTTCATTTTGGCCCATTTAATTTCTAGTCTTCAAAAATGTTTTTAATATGAGCAAGTCAAAAATTTTGTTTACTGGTGAAGTGTTAGTAAAGAGTCCTTACCAAAACAAAAAATCTTTCAGACTCGACCAAATTGAAGGCATTTGCAGACGACCAATCAAACATGACTTATAGAATGGAATCTGTCTTTAACCCTTTACCACTCAATCTCGTGTTTTAACGACCCTGAAGAAGATGGCCTATGAAAACATCGTGGAAAAAGTAGAAAATGCTGGATAACCAGCATTTTCTCCTTTTCCCACAATGTTTTCTACCCTTCCCAAAAACAAATTTCAATTTTTTGAATAACGTTTATTTTGTTGTCTGCAAATGCTTTCAATTTGGACTGGTCTGAAATTTTGTTGTGTGGGAAAGAAATAAATGAATAGAACACATAGGTGAAAAAGGAGAAAATGCTGGTTACCATCATATTCTCCTTTTCCCACAATTTTTTTCAACCTTCAAAGAGAAATTCCATCTTTTTTTTTAGCTACAATGAATTTATCGTCTGCAAAGGCTTTCAATACTGACTAGTCTAAAATTTTGTCATGGGGGTGAGGAATTAATAGGTCCTACCACAAAGTACAGAACGAAAATTAATCAAGCTATGAAAATTGTAGATTTATTTTACCAGCTAAGAAAGTGCTCTCTTTTCATAATTATTTAATATATAGGACCATACTGAACCCCTAAAAAACCTTTCACAACTAGAATTTCTTATGCAGTCAATGTTGACAAGATCAGACAGCACAAAACATGCACCCTGTTCTTAGATCTATGAGAGATATGGGGCTGAAAAAAGCCCAGAATTTGCTTTTGTTTCAGTCTTCCAAGCTGAATCCAAGCTGAAAATGTCTTTTTTTTCCCCCTTAACCCTTTAACAGACATTCCCGAGTTTTAATGACTCTGAAAAAGAAGGCTTTTGAAAACATTGCGGGAAAAGGAGAAAATGCTGGTAGACAGCATTTTCTCCTTTCCCCACAATGTTTTCTACAATGTCAAGACAAATTTAATCAAATGAGACACATTAAATATGTCATCTACATCTGCTTTCTTCTTGGACATGTCTAAAACTTTGTTGTGTGGTAAAGGGTTTCCACTTCACAGCACAATGCCAACTTTAAACAACCCTGAGAAGGAAGTCTTTTGAAAACATTGTGGGAAAAGGAGAAAATGCTGGTAACCAGCATTTTCTCCTTTTCCCACAATGTTTTCTAGCCTGTGAAAAACGAATTTTACATTTTGAGTAATATTTGATTTTCTGGCTAATGCTTTCAATTTGGATATGGCTATAATTTTGTCATCTGGAACAGAGTTAATTAGGCGTTCCATCGAGCAATATATGTAACTATAGGCCCTTGAGGGCCTGAAATTGCTCTACTGGCAGTGATTTTGCTTTTTCGCTAGCATACATTATGAATTCATGATGCAAAAAGAAAACAAAAAAAAAAAACCACAAAAATGTGTTCTTGCAACTGGGCTCGAACCCACTTACACAGCATGAGTAGGCATAGTGAATTGAACAGTGAAAAAAAAGGAAGTGTAATTCTTAAAAATAATTATTTGGAATCCAGCCAAAGAAATGTGACTGATAATGTGGACTTTATTGAGTAAACAATACTAAGTCATCAAATGGCTGCTTTTACTGAACGGTTTAATAAATTTCCTTCACTTTTAATAAAGTTCAATCCCTTGATGAACCAAATAATCTTTTTCAAAAAATTGGATCAACACTGTGGACTTCATTGCCTAGAAATGGAACTTTTCAACTTTAAATGGCTACTTTTCCCACACTGATTGTCAGATTTTTTTTCAAAATCAATAGGGTTCAAGCTGTTTATGATAAAAAGCAACTATGCAAGTTTCACAAAAATCTGATTACAAATGCAAACTTAATCATGTAAGCAAGAAATGGAAACTTTCAACTTAAAATGGCTACTTTTCCCATATTATTTGTTGGATTATTTTTAAAATCAATAGGGTTGAAGCTATTGTTAAGATAAACAAACTATGCAAGTTTCACAGAAATCTGACCACAAATGCAGATTTTATTGCGTAAACAAGAAATGGAACTTTTCAATTTGAAATGGCTACTTTTCCCATACTGTTTGTCAAATTTTTTTCAAAATCAATAGGGTTGATGCTATTGATAAGATAAACAAACTGTGCAAGTTTCACGGAAATCTGACTACAATTGCAGACTTTATCATGTAAACAAGAAATAGAAATTTTCAACTTGAAATGGCTACTTTTCCCGTATTGTTTGTTGGATTTTTTTAAAAATCAATAGGGCTGAAGCTATTGATAAGATAAACAAACTGTGCAAGTTTCACGGAAATCTGACAACAAATGCAGACTTTATCGTGTAAACAAGAAATTGAAATTTTCAACTTGAAATGGCTACTTTTCCCATACTGTTGGTTGGATTTTTTTCAAAATCAACAGGGTTGATGCTATTGATAAGATAAACAAACTGTGAAAGTTTCACGGAAATCTGACCACAAATGCAGACTTTATCACATAAACAAGAAATTTAAATTTTCAACTTGAAATGGCTACTTTTCCCATACTCTTTGTTGGATTTTATTCAAAATCAATAGGGTTGAAGCTGTTGATGGGATAAACAAATTGTGGAAGTTTCACGAAAATCTGACCACAAATGCAAACTTTATCGCATAAACAAGAAATAGAAATTTTCAACTTGAAATGGCTACTTTTCCCATACTGTTCGTTGGATTTTTTTCAAAATCAATAGGGTTGAAGCTATTGATGGGAAAAACAAACTGTGCAAGTTTCATGAAAATCTGACAACAAATGCAGACTTTATCGCGTAAACAAGAAACAGAAATTTTCAACTTGAAATGGCTACTTTTCCCATACTGTTTGTTGGATTTTTTTCAAAATCAATAGGGTTGAAGCTATTGATGGGATAAACAAACTGTGCAAGTTTCACGAAAATCTGACAACAAATGCAGACTTTATCGCGTAAACAAGAAAAAGACTAACGGACAGACGGACGATGGAAACCATGCCATGACATAAGCTCTGCTGGCTTTGAGCCGGTAGAGCTAATAACAACAAAAATTGCAGTATTTTCATTTCATACATCTGTAATGGCTACATGACAATCTGCACCAGTTCTGAAATTGCAAAAATACACAAAGAAACAAAATATTTACACATAATGTGGAAGACGTATTGCTTTATTTTAAAGTTTAACCCTTTACAAAACAGGCCCCAATTTTAACAAGCCTGAGCAAGAAGGCTTTTGAAAACATTGTGATAAAAGGAGAAAATGCTGGTTATCCCACCTTTTAAGTCGCGTTAAGTTTGTCATCTGTGAATGCATTTGAATTTGATTGATTGATTATATGGTGTAAAATGCTGTTTTCACCATTATTCCAGTTATATCGTGGCAGCCAGTGCACCTGTCCATGCTTTCCTGGAGTCTCTTTTACCAGTACTCCACACAATATTCTTTCCAAGCCATTGGCTGCTTTCCCACATAACCATCATCGAAACAACGGACAGCGGTGAGAGAGTAATGAATCCTGTCGCAATGTCATCATCAATCCTCAGAAAGAAATTGGCTGAGCCCGGAATCATAGCCACGATCCCCTGTTCTCAAGTCCTGTATGCTACCGACTAAGCTATTGGGGCCCAACTTTTGAATTTGACAAGTCTGAAATTTTGTCATCAGGTAAAGAGTAAAATTTCACAACTTTTATTGCCTTTGCTGCAAGTATACGTAAATATCTGATTGCAGTCAGACCTTCGATCAAGAGTGTCCACTAAGCAGACACTTTCTGGCTCTGTATTCAACAAGCATTCTTAAGAACATTCTTAATCTTATTCTCTTATAATCTTATGCTAACCAGCATTTTCTCCTTTTTACCACAATATTTTCTACACAGTCAAAGATTGCAACATTAGAGCCACATTGAAATTGTTTTCTACAAATGCTTTCAATTTGGACAAGGCTAAAATTCTGTCATTTGGTAACGAGTTGAAAGGACAGAAAACATTGTGGAGTTTCTCCTTTTTCCACCATGCTTCATGAGGCTTTTGTCTGTGGGGTGGTTAAAATGTGGGATTGTTTGGTATAGGCTTAACTCTTTCCAACACCACAAAAGTTTAGACCTGTTCAAATTGAAAGCATTTGCAGACGACAACATAAATTTTACTCAAAAATTAAAATTTGTTCATAAACAGGGAAAAATCATTGAAAGAAAAGGAGAAAATGCTGGTTATTGGCATTTTCTTCTTTTCCCACAATGTTTTCAAAGTTCTTTCTCTGGGTTGTTAAAAGTCGGGATTTGTAGTAAATACTTAACAATAATTCTCAAAAAAAAAAAAACAAAAAGAAAAATTAAAAGGAACAAAGTCCAAGGACCACTGCCTTGACAGAAAAGTGCAAGAACATTTCAAATTTTACCATACCTGATGACAAAAGATGATGATGATGATGATTGAAAAGAAAAATCCCTGAACCATAATGAAGTGGTATTTTATACAATGACATTTTCGCATTTCTATACAATGATGTGTCTCTGTTTTTATCATTACAACTACTACTACTACTACCTGAAGATGACTTCCTCAATCTTGCAGTTGACTGATTGCCTTTTGAAGATATAATGGCTCAAGGAGTAATTTTTCCTTGTGCCACAATATTTTCACTTGTATTTCTTTTATTGCACCAATATGTTTTTGATTAAGAGATTTGCAAACACTGTAGTGTACTATCAGAAATAGTCTAACCAGCTAATTTTTACAGTACATAATGTAATGCTCCATCAGAAATTTTTAACCACTTAACATTACTATTTAACAAACAGCAAAATTTTGGACTAAATTGAAAGCATTTGCAGACAACAACCAAAAAATTTGATTAAAAAAAAAATTCTGAAAGGGTAGAAAAAATTGCGGGAAAAGGAGAAAATGCTGGTAACCAGCATTTTCTCCTTTTCCCACAATTTTTTCGAAAGCATTCTTCTTTGGGGTTTAAAAAGTATAATATAAGGCTCTAATGATAAGAAAGAGTTGTGGTAAGAGTAAGAGCAACAAAACAATTCAGGCAAATGATTCATTTGCAACTATATTTCCAAAATTCAGAGCAGTGACAATGTTTCATTGACTGTGTATTGTTAAGATAACCATGGCTGTGTCAAAAAGTGCTTTCAAGAAGAGAAAGGGTAAAAAAAAATCCTGGTATCATTATTGTTGTGGAAACATTTACTGCTCCTGTTCAACAATATTATACATGTCATTTCCTCTTGTTTCTTCAAATATTTCACTACTGAGCCAATTTTAAAATACTATTTTTTGTTTGGTATACTTTTAACTCTTTGCCAAACAGTAATATTTTAGCCTTGTCCAAACTAAAAGCATTTGCAGACAACAAACAAAATCTGGCTCAAATGATAGAATTCTTCCATGGTAACGTAGAAACATGAGAAAATGCTGGTTACCAGCATTTCCTACTTTTCCAACGTTTTCAAAAGCCTTCTTCTCCAGGGTCATTAAAACTCGGAATCATTTTGTAAACAATTAAGGTTTTATTCAAGTCATTACAAGGCTTTTCCTCTTCTTTCATGGTGTTCTCAAAAGAGGTCTGCTACCAAATGCAAATATACCGGTAGTCTGTTTTATCTAACTCTCTGTCACACAATCTCAAGTTTTGCAGACCAATTTTTTGAAAACATAGTGGGAAGAGGAGAAAATGCTGGTAACCAGTATTTTCTCCTTTTCCCACATTGTTTTCTTACCTTTCCAGACAAATCCTACTATTTGAGCCAAATTTGATTTATGATATGAAAATTCTTTGTCAAAAACGCTTTGCTCTTATCCAAACCAATCTATCAGGAAGCAGGCCTATGGAAAGATTGTGAGAAAAGGAAACAGAACTTGGAAGTTGAAATTTCTACTATTTTTCCTCACAATATTTTCTAACTTTTCAAAAAAATTCATTATTTGAAATATGGCTACAATAAGGGAATTTATTTTTGAAAGGATAGAAAATATATTAAGAAATTGACAAAATGCTGGCATTTTTCTCCTTTACTCAAAAGCTTTCTTCCTCCATCTTTAACCCTTTTCCACACTATCCCGATTTTAAATGACCCTGAAAGAGAAGGCTTTTCTTCTACCCTGTCAGAAACAGAAATCATCATTTTAGCAACATTTGTCGTCTTCAAATGCTTTTCACTTTTAACAAGTCGAAAATTTTGTCGCCTGGTAGACTTACGACAGGATTTTTTCGAAAAAGATGAAATGAGACAATGAACTCAATGAAGAGCTTACACTGCTAATGAAGTATATGATTTTATTTTTTACAAGAAATGTTGCATACAGAAAAAAGAAAATAACAAAATATTACATATTATATTGGCAAAACAAGACAATTGATTTTCAGCACTAAATATTTGTTTCAGTTCATCTAAATATCAAAAACTCACATGTGTATATCTTAGTGGCTTAACCCATCACCACACAATCCCGGGTTTTCACTACTATGAAGAAGAAGGCTTTGAAAACATTATGGGAAGTGGAGAAAATGCTGGTAGCCATTTGGTAAAGAGTTAAGCTTTTTACTAAATGGCAGAATTTTAGACATGTCCAATTTTGAAAGCATTTCTGGCAACAACATAAATGTGGTTCAGTGGATGAAAATTGTTTCTAGGTATGTTTATAGGTAGAAAACAGTGAGGGAAAGGCTGAAATGCTGGTTATCAGCATTTTATCAATTTTCCACAAAGTTTTCAAAACCCTTCTCTCTTAACCTTGTGAAAACAAGCATTGTAAGGTAGAAAGGTTAGCTATCTAAGTTTAGAGCTGACTGCCACCACAACAATATCAAAATGACCAAAACACCAAAATGGAATTGATGTAATCATTTTCATAGCAAGTCCACTAAAAAATTTCTAAGGGTTTTTCCATCTCTAAATTTGACAATCATTTCGCCAAAAAGCCCATTTTTTGATTTACAAATTTACATGACAGAAAGAATTCTTTACTAACAGTATAACAATAAATCTGAGAAAAGGAGCTGTTGTATGAAACAATCAATTGCTCCTTTCCTTACAATGTTTTCAAAAATAGTCAACCACCCTAGTTTATAAGTTCTTTTTGCACTGTAATAGGACAAGGTTTAAAGTCAATATATAATTAGAACTAATGATAACACGTATTTTTGGAATCCCTTTGTTCAAGTCCATGAACACAGTTTAGTAACATTGATTTAAAGGCAAAACTAACTAAGATTAAAATCAAAATACCCTTCTTCCTGAAATTCATGAACACATTCAATTAACAAGATGTAAAAAAAAATGTTTAGAAAAATTATTCCAGCTGAGTACAGAAAAACGCTGTTAAATTTCAAACAATTTAGAATGGTACAGAAATCAGTCCTTTGTGTAAACATGGATAAATTACTGACATATATGGTGTAATTGAAAAAAAGAAACATGGAGCTTTGTATTAGAAACCGAACATTGGTCAGAAGAAAACTGTCCGACGATTGAAGCTGTAAACAAGGGCGGTGCGTCACGGAAATTTACCGCTGGTTTCCGCCTAGAGTCGGATGCGGTGTAATTTGCATACAGGCTTCGACCTCCGTCTGAAAATCGAGGCTGAAATAGAGAAGCCTCCATTTTCCTTTGTTTACCTCATTAGACGAAGGTCAAATATAGACAGAATGCATGATCTTCATATGAATCTACCCGAGTGTATAACAGATATATCAAAATCTTAGATTCAAAAACCAGAAACGACAAGTCTGTTTACATGGAAGGCCGCAACTCAGCAAAATGCATTTTCTGTCGACCGTAATCTAAGCAACCTTGCAACCGTCAGGCTCAAAATTTGGCATGAAGATATAAGAATGACTATAGTTTGATAAAATAAAGACAAAATGAGTTAAAACTGGCTGAAAATGAGTATAAGGGCTTCTTTAACCCTTAAAGGGCCTTTCACAACTTGAATTGCCTTTGCAGCCAGTGTAAATCAAAGATCAGACTGCACAGAATGTGCAGTCTGATCTTTGATCTACACTGTCTGCTTTGCTGAAACATTCTGGACAAGAGTAGCCTTGGAATTGTAATCATTTTGGTTTAATCTCTATACTGAAAATAAGGCATATTACCAAAATATGAGAGGCAAATGCATTCTAGCCTAATTTCATAAATTTGAAAGGGATAAAGGCCAATCTTTCCATATCATGGAGGGAAATTTTTATTATTCAACAGGTCAATGCCCCAGAATCCCTACCATGGCAGGCATCTGCTTTAACTTTTTACCAAACGACAAAATTTTGGCCTCAACCAAATTTAAAGCGTTTGCAGACTACAAATTAAATATAGTTCGAATGATGATTTCTGTCTTGGATAGGGTAGAAAACATTATGGGAAAAGGAGAAAATGCTGGTTACCAGCATTTTATCTTTTTTCCACAATGCGTTCGAAAGCCTTCTTCTTCAGGGACACTAAAACTCTGGATTGTGTGGTAATTAATAAATCCAATGTAACACTTTGGACTAGCTGGTCTTATTTGCATAACAAAAGTTGCCAAAGGTGAATAATGTAGGGCTTAAATTGTAGGCAAACTTATTTCACACTATCTAAAAGTATAGATATTTTGGTAAACCTGACAATGTGTTACACGGCAGTGTGTCAAAATGAATCTAATTTGGTTTGGTTTGTATTTTTAACAGCTAAGGTCATATCATGGTGGTCAGTGACACACCCATGTGTTTCCTGGCTTTCTCACACCAGTACTGACACAACTTTCTTTCCAAAGCCACTAACTACTTTTCTCACATGCATCAGAGGTGAGAGGCGAAAAATCGCCGCAAAGAAAGTTCACCACAACCGGATATCAAACCAGCAACCTCCAGGTCACAAGTCAGATACGCTAACCACTGAGCTACCTGGCCGGGCCAAAAAATGAATCTAAACACTAGAATTTAAATTGCCAACTTTACTTCTACTTTCACAATTCATTTTTCTGCCAGCAAGGGCAACTTTGACAGAGAGTACAGTATTGTAAACACATTGTCAGATTCATAATAGTATCCATACTTTACAAGGTACGAGTTGTTTACTTTTGGTTGCTAGTGGGCCTTCTACATGGGATAAAGAATGTTTGGAAATTATGATTTCATGAGCACAGATGAATAATGGATTTCATACACCTGAATTTTGACAATAAAATTCAATATCATCATAACATATAGAGACAAGATTTTTCTGCACCCAGCTGGAATATGCTATTTCTAAACTTTGTCACATAGTCAACAGGAAAAATATATCAAGAACATGATTTTAAACTGTTTCCCTTAAAAAAAAAAAATCATACAGTTATGGCCAGCTTACAGTAGGTAAAGTCATTTGGCTAAGTCATTCGGCAAAACTTTTAAATGTGCTTTTTGATATCAACTGGAGAACACAACATAGGGGGAAAAAAAATTATTGAACACATTTAAAGGAATAAATCCTAAAGACTGAGGTTATTGGTAACATTGCACTTCATAATAACACCATTTCTCAAAATTAAGCCACACCCTCATACAGACATCATGTGAGAGATCTTCATCGTTGATCCCACGATTCCATGTTTTTACGACCCAAAAGAATAAATATTTTGAAAACCAATACCAATATTTTCTCCTTTTCCCACAATGTTTCCTACCCTTTCAAAAACAAACACAATCATAAGAGCCACATTTGATTTTTGTCCGCAAGATGCTTTCAGTATGGACCAGCCTAAATTTTTTCATGTAATGGTTTCAATATGGAAAAGTCAACAACTTTAATTTTTCCTCAGGTAAAGACTAAACTCTTTACAAAATACAAAATTCTGGACTTAATGAAATGAAAGCATTTGCAGACAACAAAACAAATATGGCTTAAATAACGATATTTGTTGCTGAAATGGTAGAAAAAATTGTGGTAAAAGGAGAAAATGCTGGTTACCAGCATTTTCTCCTTTTACCGCTATGTTTTCAAAAGTCTTCTTCTTCATGGTCATTAAAATTTCAGAGTGTTTGCTATAGAGTTTAGCAGTAGAACTTTGCAAGCAATAGTTAAATATATATATTGCTTATAAAGTAGCATTTTCTTTATTTGCCTCTATATTTTCTTCTTCCACTTTATCTTTAGATTCTACATGGACATCTGTTCATGTAACTTTCCACATGTATTTTAATCTTGGCCACGTAGAACGCGTTCTATATGAGGTCATGGCTTAATAACACAATCTCTATGTCCTACATTTTACTTGCTTTACATAATCTGCATAGGCTATGTGTGCACAGATTTTATCCTACTCTATTGTGATCGAAAACAGAATGAGAGAAAATAACATAATTATCATTTTTGTTGAAAATCTTATTCTCTGAAAATTTAACTTATTTCATTTCACAAAACAAATCAAAACAAAAATTTCAACAGTAAAATCAGATTCTGAAGAAGGGGAAAAAAGCTTGAGCTCTTTTCCAGAAAACAAAAGGGCCTGTCCTAACTGAAAGAATTTGCAGAGAGACAAATAAAATGTGGCTCAAATCACCAGATCTTCCACTGAAAGGGTAGTAAACATTGTGTGAAAAGGCCACAATGCTGGTAACCAGCATTATCTTAAGCATTAACTTCTTTTCCAACAATGTCTTCAACAGTCATCTTCCATCCGACACTGGATTCTGTGGTAAAAGAATAACCCTTTACCACTCAATCACCAGTTTCAACAACTCTTGAGGAATAAAGCTCTTGAAAACATGGTTGCAAAAGGAAGAAAATGCTAGCAGCAATCTGTCCCTTTCCCGCAATGTTTTCTACCTGTCCCATGTAAAATCTCAGAATTCCAGCCACACTTGAATTGTCGTCTGCAACACAATGCTTTCAACCTAGACGACTTGAAATTTTTGTGGTTTGATAAAGGGTTAAAATGCGCAAAAATTGTAGCATGTAACACTTAAATGATTCATAATTTGAACACAAAGCAGCACTGATTACACACAAACATTACACAGTACATATATTATATTGGCACAGAAATGAGCTTTAAAGCCATCTTAGCGGTATCTATCTACTTTCCTCATTAACCTATTACCCAACAATCCCTTGCTTTAACATCCCCTAAAGAACCATTTTCTGAAGAAAAAAAAAAAAAAAAATTGTGAGAATAGGAGAAATGTTGGTAAATGTCTTTTTCTCTTTTCCCACAATGTTTTCTACGCTTTCAGAGACAAATTTTATTCATTTGAGTCACATTCAATATGTCATCTGCCACAGCTTTGAATTTGGACAAGCCCAAAATTTGTCGTTTGATAGAATCAATAGATCTAGCTTCATTTAGCAATTCAGAATGAGACAGAATTTTCGACTTTTCCTATTTAAAAGCAGTTGCTGCCAAAAAATTATATCTGCACCTCAAATAATGGGTTTTGTCCTTGAAAGTGCAGGACACGGAGTGGTGAAAGAAGAATATGCTGATAACCATCTTATTACCCCTCCTCCCTCCCATGCATTTCAAAATTCTTCTTCCCCAGGGTCATAAAACCATGGAAACATTTGGTAAATGGAGATTGTACTGCATCTGCAGTCGACTTTCAAGAAAGAGATATTGTTTAGATAGACACTTGTCCAGCAGTCAATATGACTGGGGAATTTCTACTCATGTCTTTAGTGTTTTATACCACACTATGTCATTAACACTTTTCCCCAGTCATGTGCTACTCTCCTTATTAGGAGTTACAAAAGTTCAAGAGGCATCTTCCTGTTGTTAAATATTTTCTCCACAAAATCCCTCTCCACTAACAAGTGTGCACTTTTGAATTCTATTTTGAACCCTTCACTAATCAACCCCTTGTTTTAAGGACCCCTTGAAAGATCTCTTGAAAACATTGTGGGAACAGGAGTATATGGGGGTAGTGCGCATTTTCTGCTTTTTCATCCACGTTTTCTTTTAAGTGTATAAAAGACAAATCAAATCAATCAAACCACATTCCATTTGTTTGTTGTCTGAAAACACTTTGAAGGTGGACAAGAGTGAAATTGCAAGGTCTGGTAAAGAATACTAGTAATCACTCATACCGTCCCATTTCTTCATTAGCAGAAATCAACAATTGTTTCCCTCCCTTTTCTGCAATGTGTAAAAATCAAAAAGCACTCTTCGTAAGGTATGTTAAAACATGGTATAATTTAGCAAAAGGTTCAAAGTAAACCACTGAAACACTCTTCATTGGGTGTTGAAAGTTAGTTCTTTCCCAAATGAAAAATCTTAAGACTCTTCCTAATTTTAAACACCTACAGACTAAAGATTCAAAAATTTTTGTGCAAATGAGCACAAATTCTATCATAGGGTAGAAAACATTGTGTGGAAAAGGCTGGTTACCAGCATTTTCTCCTTTTCCCACAATGTTTTCAAAAGGCTTCTTCAGGATCATTAAAGCTTAAGGACTGTGGTAAAAGGTTACACAGAAATGTATATATACAAAGGTTTTGAGGTGCCCAACTATAACGCATGAGTGATGTTTTTTACAGTAAAAGCCAAAATCACATTCTAGCACAGATGTGAAAAAGGTTTTTTTTTAAACCTAAATAAAGAAAATCACAACTGAGATCTGGTTATATGTAGTTACAAAGGAAGACATTTCAGTAATGTTGCCAAGCAACCAAAAAAAAAAAAATCATTTTGAGACCAATTTTTAGCCTATTACATCCTCTATCTATTATAATGATCTTTTTCACAAAGTAATAATTACTTCAGTTCATCTAAACTTAAAATTATCATTATTACAAAATGTCAGATTTTAATCTATGAAAATGAATCTGCTAACATAGAAGAAATAACAGGCTAAAAAGTAAAAACAAAATTTAATGTAATTACAAAAAAGAACCATAGCCTATTGGCAAACTTGGAAGATTCAAAACTGGGGCTAGGTTAACAAACCATTCTAGATTCAATTCTACCCTTTAAATCTTACCAAATGACAAAATTTTAGACTAGTCCAAATTGAAAGCATGTGCAGACAACATAATAAATGTGTCTCAAAAATTGAAATTTATTTTGGGATGGGTAGAAAACATTATGGGAAAAGGAGAAAATGCTGGTTAACGGTATTTTCTCCTTTTCACATGATATTTTCTAAAGCTTTTTTTACACAGTTGTTAAAAGTCTGGATTGTGTGGTAAAGAACTGAATTCCAAACTAGCCATCTGATTGGCTGAGAAGTTCTGTCCAATCTTCCAATCAGATTGCTTGTTCGGGAATTTTGAATATGAAGGGTTTGTGAAGATAGCCCCTAATCACTGAAATCATTTCACATCATCACCTCAGTATAACTCAATATATACAGTATATGTCATCAAATATATCCTTCTTTTTAATCTTTCTTTCTATGTGTCTATTTCTTACTATCATTTTACAGGTACATGGGTTTATGTATCTATCGTCGTGGAATTTAAAAACTTTGGTTGAAAGAGAAGCCATTGCTAATAGTTCTAAATGCTTCCTTTTCTTGCTAAGTTTTTTTTATACCATCTCATAAAGCTCTTTCCTTTAAATTTTTTTCCCATTATGTTATTTACAAATCAATCCTGTGTTTTCCCGACCCTAAAGAAGAAAGCTTTTGAAAAGATTGTGGTAATGGAAGAAAATGCTTATAAACAGCATTTTCTCCTTTTCTCACAAGGTTTTGTAACCTTCCCAAATTTCACTATTTGAGTACATTCATTTTGTCGTCTGCAAATGCTTTCAATGTGGACAAGTCAAAATTTGTTGTCTGGTAATAAGCTACCTACTGACAGAATACCCTCAACCATGAGGCATTGCAAATCATGTAATGGTTTGGTAAAAGGGAAAATAAATAGAGTTTATTTCATCACCTTGTGGTTAATATGGGGAAATATTTGCCGAAAATGGGAAAGGTATGCGAAAATAACGAGTGCCGTAAGGCACGAATTATTTTCGTGGACCTTTCCCTTTTGAGGCAAATATTTCCCCATATTAACCACAAGCTGATGAAATAAATTATATATTTCCTCTGATTATTTTGTCAACGAATGCCACTTTTAAAACTTAAAAAACTTAAAAAAGTAGTTCCAGATTTTCGGCAGGAGGAAAATATTCACTGTGACGGGGAAATCAATCCCCCAGCTTAAATTATGACATTTCTTTTCCCATAACATTTCTAACTAGAGGCGCTTGAGCGCCTGTATCGCTCCACAGGCCTGATATTTCTATAATGGCGAAAGGAAGTTTTTAACAATTATCATTCAATCCTGCATTTTAGCTCACTGAAGAAACAATTTGGTAGACAACCACCATAGGAACTTACCTGCAAAACAACAACGAAGTCCAATGAATAGTTTTAGAGAAGAAATTTTTCAAAGATTTTACTTTATACCATAAAAGGAAAATGAGTCTCCCATAAAAGCCATGTTTTTTGACAGATCTTTTTTTTTTTAAGGAATTCTGTAAACCTGTATCTAAGGAACATTCCTGCAAAATAATAATGCTATCCAAATAGCGGTTTGGGAGGAGAAGATTTTTAAAGGTTTTTTACTTTGGTTGCCATGGCAACCAGAATTCTTCATGGAACACAATTATTTGAAGGAATTTGAAAGAGGACCACCAAAGGAACATTCCTGTGAAATTTGGTAAAAATCCAGTCAATAGTTTCTGAGGAGAAGTTTTTTAAAGAAAAAGTTTACGGACGCACGGACGGACGGACGGACGACGGACACAACGCCATGACAATAGCTCTCTGGCCTTCGGCCAGTGGAGCTAAAAATAGACACATGAAATATAATATAACAAACTTAACTCTTTACCAAATGACAAAATTTTACACTGATCCAAATTGAAAGCATTTGCAGACGACAAAATAAAAGTGACTGAAAATTTGAAATTTGTATTGAAGAGGAGAGAAAACATTGTGGGAAAAGGAGAAAATACTGGTTACCAGCATTTTCTCCTTTTCCCACAATGTTTTCAAAAGGCGTCTTTCTCAGGGTCATCAAAAGTCGGCATTGTGTGGTAAAGGGTTAAAAACTTCCATCATGCAAAGTAGATGAAATAGAAACTCATTCTGTCAAAAAAATAGTTAGTTAAACTCTCAAAATATCGGAAAATGTAGATCCAAGATCAGATTGCATAACCAACGTGATCTCAATCTACACCATTTGCAAGAGCTCTTAGGAATATCCTTAGCTATGGTTGAAAAACTTCTACCACAGGAATCTGTTTGCTGTCCGTCTAAATTCATCTGGATGTAACGAGTAATGAAAAATCTCATGTATGGCAATTAGCGTCTGATTACATAACTATTTACATTCCTTTTTTGCCAAACGATAACATTACGATCGGCTGCTTTCGCTGCTATTACTCGCTTCTGAACCATGTGGACTACTTGCCCTCATTGCATGTCGGGACAAACATATTTCCGCTAAGTTCAATAATGCATCTGCACCTTCTTTTATTTTCTTCCGCTCCTCTTCGCTGGTTTCTTCTAATCGATTCCGCTTCATGCTGTCGATTAATCTTGGTCGTTTAGCTGTCCGTACACTGTTTTCAACACAGCCGTCCACTTCATCTACACCACTTTCTCCTTCACTATCTAAATTATCACCGTTCCGTTCGGTCTCACTGTAATAATCATCCCCATCGATTTCCTCGTCGGAACCAAAGTCATATTCATCGTCAATGGAAGAACCTGGTGAACCTGGTACATACTCGTCGTCATCCGCCTCAACCTTCGTAATGCTATAGGTATGATCTGAACTTGGATTTTCTGTACAGATAACTGGACCTCTCGGCTTCTTCTTTATTGGCGAGGCAGATATATCACTGCAAATACATTAAGAAACAATAAACAAGTGTCTCTATACCACACAACAAAATTTTGGTCTTGTCCAAATTGAAAGCATTTGTAGCCAACAAAGTAAAGGTGACTCAAAAGCTCAAATTTGTCAATTAACTTTGTATTAAACATCAAAATTTTAGACTGGTCCAACTAAAAGCATTAATTTTGCAGATGACAGATTAAATTTAGTTGAAATGATGGTGATTGTCTGTGAAAGTGTAGAAAACCTTGACGGAATAGGAGAAAATTCTGGTTACAAACATTCTCTCCTTCTCCAACAAGGATTTCAAAACACTATTTCCTCAGGGTCATTTACTCTGGATTGTGTTGTAAAAAGTTAGAGGGAAGAAAGCATTGCTGGGAAAGGACAAAATGCTGCATACCAGCGTCTTCTTTTCCTACATTGTTTTGAAAAGCCTTTTTCTGCAGGTCTTCAAAACTCAGTATTGTTTGGTAAAGGTTTAACATTTGACCTATTACCAGACAATCACAGAATGTTATGTAGTACCAGGGCAGAAGCCTTTTAAAAAAAATGTCAGAAAATGAGATAATAAGGTAACCAGCATTTCCTCCTTTAGCAACAATATTTTCTACCAATTCAAAGAACTAAACCATCATTCTAACCAATAGGTTTGTATTCACCAATCATTCTAAGAACATTCCTAGTCTTGAAATTTGAAAGAAAAACAACTTCTGATTGGCTAAACCAAATGGTTTGGCCTATCAGAAGTTGTGTAACTTTCAAATATAGAAAATCCTGGAGAATAAAACAAGGAACATTCTCAACAACAGTTGGTGAATGTGAACACAGGAAATGCTTTAATTACATATGAGTGCAAAACTTTGCTGTAAATTAACTTAACCCAATGACAAATGTTAGATTCTTCATCAAGTATTAGCAGACTTCAAGAAGGTAAACTTACGTGGCAATGTGGAAAACCACTCTCACAAAAAATTAGTAGGTACATGTTAGTTAAGACTTTTTTAAATAAAACTTATCATAATAAATTGATCCTCTACCACACAATGCTGACTTTAAAAGACCTTTAGAAAGAAGACTTGAAAACATTGTGGGAAAAGGAGAAAATGCTTGTAACCAGCATTTTCTCCTTTTCCCACAATGTTTTCTATCCTACTGAAGACTAATTCCATTATATGAGCCACATTTAAATTGTCGTCTGCAAGAGCTTTCAATTTGGACAAGTCTACATTTTTGTCCTGTTGTAAACAGTTAAGACTTATTTTCATCAAAAAGAAAGACTTATTGTCATAAATTAGAATTGGGAAAAACCTAAAAATAAGAATGAGCACACAAGAAACCTTTCCTGGTCAACTTGAAAAATGACTCCCACGTTCTTTGACTGGACTATTACCCTTTACCAAACCACAAATATTTAGACTGGTCCAAAGCATCTGCTGACAACAAATTAAATATGATTGAAATGATTGAATTCGTACCTGATAGGGTAGGAAACATTGTGGGAAAAAGAGAAAATGCCGGTTACCAGCATATTTTTTGGCAAAGGATTAACTGCGGTCAACATGATGCAATGCATATTTTAACCCTTAACCAAACAATCCAGACTTTTAATGCCCATTGAAAAAGATGACTTTTGAAAACATTAAGGGAAAAGGGGAAAATATTGGTAACCTCTTTCCCTTTATGTTTTCTACCCTTTCAAAAACAAATGACAATTTTTGAGTAATATTTCACATTTGGTCTGAAAATGCCTCCATTTGGACAAGTCTTAATTTTGCCATGTGGCGAAGGATAGAAAATCTTCTTTTTCCCCACAGTATTTTCAAAAACTTTCTTCCACAGGGTTGTTCAAACACCAGATTGTTTAATGAAAGATTTCATTTAGATTCAGATATCAGATGAAAAACAAAATCCTGTGCTTTGCATTAGATCTTTGGTCCTGTCCACAAGCTCCTTAAAAATGTATCACTATCCGAAGTTAAATTAACCCTTTACCAAACAATCCCTGGTTTTTACGACCCTGAGATAGAAGCCTTTTGAAAACATTGTGGGAAAAGGAGAAAATGCTGGTAACCAGCATTTTCTCCTTTTCCCACAATGTTTTCTATCCTGCTGGAAACAAATTTCAATTTTTGAGTTATGTTTATTTTGTCGTCTGCTTTCAATTTGGACCTGTCTAAAATTTTGTTGTTTGGTAAAGAGTTAACTTAAAAAAGAAATCCTTTAGGGCAATTCTTGGAAAAGGAGAAAACTCTGCAAACCAGCATTTTCCCACAATGTTTTCCATTCTATCAAAGACAAATCCCTTCATTTCAGCTGCATTTTTTTTAACCATGGCATCTACAGCTACTATCAGTTTGGATGGTAAAGAGCTTATTTGTATCTAGAACAGGGAAAGTGAAATACACAATAAAAATAAAGGATCAAATAAGGATAAAAAATGTAACACTGCACACTTCAGTTCAAATAAGGCCCCCTCATACATACTGGAAATCTAAAATCATCTTGAAATCTTTATCAAAGACATTGGTAGAAAACATTTCATGAAAAGGACAAAATTCCGGTTACCAGTAAATCAAAGAGCAGACTGCAAATCCTGTGCAATCTGATCTTGAGCCACTCTATCTACTAAAGCACCTGTGCAGCCAGTAGCTTGTTATTTAATTTCCTGTATGAAAAAAAGGGGGTTCAAAATGCTTCACTTACAAAAATTCTACATGGTGTTTTCTGCATGCCTACAGGGTAGAGCAAAAATAAAAACTAAATCAACAAAAACAAAATACAGGAAAGCAACCTAGCAAACAATTCTTCTTAGCAGTTTAAGACATTCAGCATAAGTATGAACTTTTCACTTGATTGTTGCTTGAATGGACTTTTAACAATATTTCAGAAAAAAAACTTTAACCCTTTACCAAACGACAGTTTTTGTACTCGACCAAATTGAAAGCATTTACAGACGACACGATAAATGTAGCTCAAGTTATGATTTCTGTCTTTGACAGGGTAGAAAACATAATGGGAAAAGGAGAAAATCCTGGTTACCAGCATTTTCTCCTTTTTCCACAATGTTTTCAAAAGGCTTCATGCACAAGGTCGTTAATACTCGGGATTGTGTGGTATAGGGTTAACAACCCATATGAGCGATGATCTGGGAAAAGGGGGCTTTACTTTTTACTAATCGACAATACTTTTATACTCAACCAAAATTGAAAGCATTTGCAGACGACAAAACAAATGTAGCTCAAGTGATGATTTATGTCTTTGATACGGTAGAAAACATTGTGGAAAAAGGAAACAATGCTGGTTACCAGCATTTTCTCCTTTTCCCATAATGTTTTCAAAAGGTCTCTTCCTCAGGGTCATTAAAACTCACGATTGTGTGGTAAGTGGTTTATTCATCTCTGATGCATTATATCAAGCAAGTCATCACTTAATTACGGATCCAGGAAATCCACTTAGTCTAACAATCGAATGGATATGGGGTTAAAATGGTCATTTGACATCCAAAAATCTACAAATAGCAGAAAGTTTTGACTAATATCACCCTGCACGGACTGTGCAAGCTGACAAATGGTCGCTACTTTTTGCAATTGCATTAAGCCCCCATTCAAAAAGCACAGCTCATGCTTTTTTTCTGGATTTCACCGGCCCCGCACTAAGGCTAAATTTCTACATCTCTGCCTAACAGTAAATCTGTATAGTTACAAAGAAGTTACAATTCGGGATAAAAACCATTGTATGAAAAGCAGGGCAGATAAGCATGTATCTGATCTAAGTTTCAAAACTTTCAGGTCTTTTTATCCGACTTAATGTCTGTTTCATATATTCAACACTATTAATCCTTTACCACACAATCCCACGTTTTAACTCTTTACAACACAATTCCGACTTTTAACGACCCTAAGAAAAAAAGCCTTTTGAAAACATTGTGGGAAAAGGAGAAAAAGCTGGTAACCAGCATTTTCTCCTTTTCCCACAATGTTTTCTACCCTTTCTAAGACAAATTTCAATTTTTGAGTCACAATTATTTTGTCATCTGTAAAATGCTCTCCATTTGGACTAGTCTAAAACTTTGTCGTTTCGTAAATTGTAACGACCCTGGGGAAGGCTTTTGAAAACATTATTGAAAAGGGAGAAATACTGGTAACCAGCAACTTTCTGCTTTTCCCACAATGTTTTCTACCCTGTCAAGGAATTTGGCTCATTTGTATCACTTTGAATTTGTCATCTGCAGAAGCTTTCACTTTGGAAGAGTGTAGAATTAGTCGTTTTGGTAAAGAGTTAACTCTTTACAAGATCACAAAATGTTAGACCTGTCCAAATTGAAAGTTTTTGCAGACAACAAATCAAAATGTGGCCAAAATGATGCAATTAGTTTTTGAAAGGTTAAAAACATTCTGGGAAAAGGAGAAAATGCTGGTTATTTCTGTCTCAGAATCTTTTAACCCTTTACCACACAATGATGACAATCATAAGAAAGAAGCCTTTTGAAAACATTGTGGGAAAAGGAGAAAATGCTGGTAACCAGCATTTTCTCCTTTTCCCACAATGTTTTCTACCCTATCACAGACAAATTCCATCTTTTGAGCTACATTTAAAGTGTCGTCTGCAAATGCTTTCAGTTTGGACAAGTCTATATTTTGCTCATGTGGTTCAGAGTTAAACACAGGATTGTGTACTAAAGAATTAAGGTTCGCTTCTGGTTTATATTGCTCATATTAGCAACATGACCTATTTGCTGTGATCCATTTATTACTCTAATAACCAGCATTTTTTTCTCTTTTTCCCGCAATGTTTTCTACCTTATCACCCACAAGTTCCATCTTTTGAGCTACATTTAACTCTTTACCATACGACAAAATTACAGACTGGTCCAAATTGAAAGCATCTGCAGACGACAAAATAAATGTGACTGAACAATTGAAGTTTGGTTTGGAAAGGGTAGAAAACATTGTGGTAAAAGGAAAAAATGCTGGTTACCAGCATTTTCTCCTTTTCCCACCATGTTTTCAAAAGCCTTCTTTCTCGGGGTCGTTAAAAGTCGGGATTGTGTGGTAAAGAGTTAGTGACATCTGCATATGCTTTCAGTTTGGACAAGTCTTTATTTTGCTCATGTGGTTCAAAGTTAAACACAGGATTGTGTACTAAAGAATTGAGGTTGGCTTCTGGCTTTTATTGTTCATATTAGCAACATGACCTATTTGCAATGATCTATTTATTAATCAAAATAAACAAAATTCAATTTTTGACCTTAGAAGGTATTTGTAACTGACAGACATGTTTATAAACTGTCAATATGCAAGCTTTTTTGTTGACATTTTTCCATTAACAACTTACAGAACAATCCCACGTTTTAAGAATGGAGTAAGACTTTTAAACAAGGGATTGACTGGTAAACGGTTCACTCTCAGCCACACACACTATCGGGAGTTTTAACGACCCACAGAAAAGAGGCTTTTGAAAACATTATGGTAACCAGCATTTTCTCCATTTCACACAATGTCTTTTACTTTGTCAAAAACAATTCTGAACATTTAAGTCACGTTTAGTTTCTTCTCTTCAGATGCTTTTAAGATGGAAGAGTCTAAAATTTTGTCCTGTGGTAATGGGTTAAATTTGTTATGAAAGTTGTCTGCTGCAAAGTTCAGGAGGTATTGCATTTAATAACTACCCTAATTGAAAATGCCAGCATCGGATAGTATAAATCAACAAAGTTGAGTAGCATCTCAAAAATTTTTCATCTGAAACACTGATATTTTACTGCATGCAGTAATTAATACATGCAGATCTACTTTATACTTACCTAATTTTTCTTTTGATACCCTGTGCAAAATTTCCATTTTCGGCTTTTGTTTCTGCAAGAAAAAAATATGATATATAGGATCTGACATGAGCTGGCGTTGAGATGAAATTTTATTAAACGAGTCAAGGGAAAATGTTATTAAGCAAGCCTTTGGCGAGCTTAATAACATTTTTTCTTGACGAGTTTAATAAAATTTTTATCTCACGCCAACGAATGTCAGATTCTTTTTATCACATAACGATATTTCAATAATCATAGATAAGAAGATGCAAAACCATCTATAGATGCACACGCGGTAATATCCATAAAACCCATTCACTTCTACGAAATATGTATGAATTGACGTCAAAAATGATGTCACACGATAGTGATATTAAACATGTTTGAGATAACAAAATTCGTAATGGGTATATTACACTGAAAACAAGGGAGGTTATGTGATAAAAAATATATATCATACAGAATTGTCTTTACTTTCATCGTCATGGTTGTTTAACCCTTTACTAAACAACAAAAATTTTGGACATGTTCAAACTGAAAGCGACAAATTAAAGGTGGCTCAAAGCAGTCTTTGAAAGGGTATAAAACATTCTGGGAAAGGGTGAAAATGCTGGTTACCAGCATTTTCTCATTTTCCAACAATCTTTTCAAAAGCCTTCACATTCAGGGTCATTAAACTTGGAATTGTGTTGTAAAGGGTTACACCTATACCAAGTTGTGTTTACACATCCTTGGAAAAAAGGCCTTAACTCATTACCAAACGACAAAATTTTAGGCTTGTCCAAATCGAAAGCATTTGCAGACGACAAAATACAGGTGACTGAAAATTTGAAAGTTGTTTTGTGAAGAGTAGAAAACAATGTTGGAAAAGGAGAAAATGCTGGCTACCAGCTTTTTCTCCTTTTCCCACAATGTTTTCTAAAGGCTTCTTTCTCAGGGTCGTCAAAAGTAGGGATTGACTGGCTTAAATGTTTTTTGTGTTAACAAGACTTAAGACACAGGCTCCTGATGGAACAAATATCCACAGGTTATTTTCAAACAAGCCATTTAAATATACAAATGGTACAAAGGAAAACAATTGGAAGGCATGGAAAATAATTAAAGAAAAGGAAAACAGTAGGTATTAGGGTAGGAAGGAGTCAATTTACAACTTGGAAAAAGAAAAATAATTTCTGAAGACAAATACATGTAATTGTTCATTATTTGAGCCATCATCAAATATGTCATCTCGGAAATGCTTTCCACATATGGCTTGCAACATGCGAAAAGGGGCATTCTGACATTTGCGTAAAATGTTGTCTGCGATCAGCCTGCGCAGTCCACGCAGGCTAATTTGAGACGGCACTTTACGACTACATTAGATATTGTGCTACAGTAGACTTGCACAAAACAGAAAATTACATAAAAACGGAAAGTGTCGTTTCAGATTAGCTTGCGCGGACTGCGCAGGCTGATCCAAGACGATACTTGACGCAAATGTTCAAATGTCCCTTTTTGCGTGTTACAGGCCATTTGGAACAGTATAAAATTCATTCATCTGGTGATAAAATGCAATATTCAATTGCACCTAGTATAGCCAGTAACTCTGTTGACAATATTTATACCTCAATCCTTTACCACACAATCCCGAGTCTTAACGACCCTGAGAAAAAGCCATCTGAAAACATTGTGGGAAAAGGAGAAAATTCTGGTAACCAGCATTTTCTCCTTTTCCCACAATGTTTTCTAACCCTCCATAAACAAATTTTTGAATTATAGAAACACATTTAAATTGTCGTCTGCAAATGCTTTCAATTTGGACAAGTCAAAATTTTGTCGTTTGGTGAACAGTTTGAAATTTATTCTTTTTTTTTACTTTTTTTTTTTACTTGTTTACTTTTTAAACAATTACACAAGGACATGTATAAACCTATGACCTACATCCACTTCTCTTGTCAAAATGGGGAAAAAAGAAACATAAGAAATCACTTACTGCTCCATTTTTTCAGAGAGACAAGAGTCTCTGCTACGTCTTTAATATCACTGTCTGAAAAGAGAAAAAAGAATGGAAATCTTACTTACATAGCATTAAAAAAGAGCATGCAGAGTTTGAAGTAAACATCTTCAGTAATGACAAAGATACTACAAATGTAAAAAATTTTGCATAATGAAAACTACAATGCAGGTGACCATGACAATACCTGTCATTTTCATCATGTTGATGTTGAACATTTTACAGGGATGTTTTTTGAGTCAATTTTATGTCCGACAAACTTAATGTCAAGTTCATTTTCAATCATATTTTCAGAAGCTGTGGGCTGTGTCAAGAAACTGTGTTTGTCTGGAAAGGTCTAAGACACATAGAAACAACTTATAGAATTTGGTTTTTGCCCTTCGAGCAGTAATTGTGGTTCACTTTTCCACCGTGTTTTCAAAAGCTAGGATACGAAAGTTCAACTAGAAATAGCACATCAAGTTAACTTACCAATATCAACACTTGTCTGTCCTAATCTTCTACTAAGGAAGGGGAATAAATCTGGAAGAAAAAGAACAAAGTTATCTTTTCACCCGTAAGCTGTTATGCGTGACGCAAGGACTTTTTGCGCAATGTGTAGATCACAATCAAGACTGCACAAAACTTGCAGTCTGATCTTGGATCTACCTGTCTGATAAGGAGCTATCTTTTCACCAAAAATAACTTTGAAATAGCAACATTCAGGTTTTTAGTATTGGCTTGAAAGACTTAAGTTTTAACTTTAATGAGCAAGTTAAGAAGAACTCTTTACAAGATGACAGAATTTTAGATTTGCCCAAATAGAAAGCATTAGCACACAACAAAATAAATTGACTCATATGAAATTCCTTTCTGAAAGGTTAGAAAACATCGGAAAAGAAGAAAATGCTGTTTACCAGCATTTTCTCCTTTTCCTACAATAGTCTTACAACCACTTAAAAAGTACACAAAAGATAGAGCAACCTGGCGCCTTCTGAACTAATTCATTTCATTTTTCTGCCAGCAACTAACACTTGGACAGACCATACAATAACAGATTGTCATCTTCAAAATAATTTTCTTACTTTAACATAGTATGACTTAAATCTAAATACATTCTAACCCCTGCACTGTTTACTTTTGGCCACTATTGGGGCTTTAATACAAATTGTGGGAATGTTTCATAATGGATTTAAAACTAATACATGCATATTTAAAATGAACTTCATTATTCATATTTTGAAGTCATCTACTTCAGATTTATTTCGAGAGGTAATGAATGAATGTATGTATCAAACTTTCAAAAATTATTTTAACTATTTTAAGTACCGGTATCAAATGGCTCGCAACACGCGAAAAGGGGCATTCGGACATTTGCATAAAGTGTCGTCTCGGATCAGCCTGCGCAGTCCGTGCAGGCTAATCCGAGACGGCACTTAACGACTCCATTAGACTTTGTCCAACAGTAGACTTGCGTGAAACAGAAAATCACACACGATCGGAGAGTGTGGTCTCGGATCAGACTGCGCAGACTGTGCAGGCTGATCCACGACGACACTTTACGCAAATGTCCAAATGCCCCTTTTCACGTGTTGCAGGCTAAATGATATGCAAATGAGATGAAAAGGATCAAGAACAAGAGGACCATGATGGCCCTGTATCGCTCCACTGGCTATTAAGTAAAAACACTACAAGCCAAACATTACAATATTCAGCAAATTGATTTCAAACACGAGGACATGCAAACATTTTTCTATCTAATCCTACGAGAAAGTTGTGATCCATGGGCAAAGCCAATTTTGATCGCAAAGCTATAATTATTTGAATCCTGGTGGAGGTCCACAATATAAAGCTCCATACCAAATAATTGAGTTCTTGAATGTTATAAACAAGAAGATTTTCAAATTTTTCTCAATTTGGGCACCCTTGATAGAGACCCCCTAGATAAAGCTAAATGCAAAATTTGATAGCCCTAGCCCTTATAGCTAGATGCGAAAGATTTTCCTATGTAAGCCCGCCCATGTAAAACATGTTACCCCCCGGAGCGAAGTCAAATTTGACCCTCGGCTATAATTTGGACACCCTTGGTACAGGTCCACTAGATAAAGCTACATGCCAAATTTGGTCGCCCTAGGCCCCATGGCTAGGTCAAAGAAGAATTTTAAAGTTCTCCCTATATAAGCCCATGTAAAACTTGTTATATAAGCCCATGTAAAACTTGTTACCCCCGGGCAGGGCCTAATTTGACCCCAGGGCTATAATTTGAACAATCTTGGCAGAGGTCCACTAGATAAAGCTACATGCCAAATTTGGTAGCTCTAGGCCCTATGGCTAGG
Source organism: Hippopus hippopus (assembly GCA_946811185.2). Taxonomy (NCBI): domain Eukaryota; kingdom Metazoa; phylum Mollusca; class Bivalvia; order Cardiida; family Cardiidae; genus Hippopus; species Hippopus hippopus. The sequence continues at coordinate 4,864,663 of OX328097.1, read as the reverse complement.
TAGAAGAGGAATTTTAAAGTTCTCCCTAAATAAGCCCATGTATAACTTGTAACCCCCGGGGCAGGGCCAATTTTGACCCCAGGGCTATAAATTGAAGAAACTTGGTAGAGGTCCACTAGATAAAGCTACATGCCAAATTTGGTAGCCCTTGGCCTTACGGTTTCAGACAAGAAGATTTTCAAAGATTTTCAAAATTTTTCAGTTTTGTTGCCATGGCAACCAGAGTTTTTGAAGGAATTAAATTCTTTCAAGAAATTCTGAAGAGGACCATGGCAGGATCATTTCTGTGAAGTTTCATCAAAATTGGATGGGTAGTTTCAGAGAAGAAGACGTTTTAAAAAAAAGTTAACGCACGGACGGACGGACGGATGCACGACGGACAACAGGCCATGACATAAGCCCGCTGGCCTTCGGCCAGTGGAGCTAAAAACAAGTCACTGTTTTGCTCTGAACCCTTTAGCAAACGACAAAATTTTAGAGAAGTCCAAATTCAAAGCATTTGCAGACGACAAAATAGATGCCACTCAAAACTTGAACTAGAGGCGCTTGAGCGCCTGTATCACTCCACAGGCCTGATATTTCTATAATGGCGAAAGGAAGTTTTTAACAATTATCATTCAATCCTGCATTTTAGCTCACTGAAGAAACAATTTGGTAGACAACCACCATAGGAACTTACCTGCAAAACAACAATGAAATCCAATGAATAGTTTTAGAGAAGAAATTTTTCAAAGATTTTACTTTATACCATAAAAGGAAAATGAGTCTCCCATAAAAGCCATGTTTTTTCACAGATCTTTTTTTTTTTAAGGAATTCTGTAAACCTGTATCTAAGGAACATTCCTGCAAAATAATAATGCTATCCAAATAGCGGTTTGGGAGGAGAAGATTTTTAAAGGTTTTTTACTTTGGTTGCCATGGCAACCAGAATTCTTCATGGAACACAATTATTTGAAGGAATTTGAAAGAGGACCACCAAAGGAACATTCCTGTGAAATTTGGTAAAAATCCAGTCAACAGTTTCTGAGGAGAAGTTTTTTAAAGAAAAAGTTTACAGACGCACGCACGCACGGACGGACAGACGGACGGACGGACGACGGACACAACGCCATGACAATAGCTCTCTTGCCTTCGGCCAGTGGAGCTAAAAAACTAGAGCTGTCACTGAATGAGACTTTATACCCCCGCCAGCGCTTTGACAGTATTTTGTACACAGACGGACGGACGGACACACGGACGGACGGATGGACACACGGACAGACAGGCTGATTCCAGTATACCCCCGAAAACATTCGTTTTGTGGGGGTATAAAAATCATTTTGGGAAGGGTAGAAAACAAAGTGGGAAAAGGAGAAAATGCTGGTTACCACTGTGTTTTCAAAAGCCGTCATTAAAACCCAGGATTGTGAGGTAAAGAGTTGAACTACTTACGAGGTGAAATCGTATTCGGTCCATATCTTGGTGCTAATGGTTGAGGTCGAATTCTACAAAGAAAACAAAGAGAAAGAATTAACATTTTTGCCTATACCTGGGTTAACCACCTTTTTCCAAACTGACATGTTATAATTTAATTATTACAGTGCTGGAACTGACTTAAGTCAATTTTGCAGACAGTGAAGATCAAGATCAGACTGCATTAAATATGCATCATGATCGACCTACACTGTCCAGTATTTTTTTAAGTATTCTGGCAGAAACCAATTTGAAGTAGCCATTTTTGGGTTAATTTTCCTAATTAAAAAGGTCCAATTCATAAATTTTGTGCTCAAAGGGATTAAAAATCACCTGTTTAAATGGTCATGGCACTGTAAAAAGAAAGCAAGATATATCATGGGACTTGCATTTTATACCAAAGGAACAAATGATTGTGGTGTCTGTGGTTGTGAGGTAGAGCATCGGCCTCGTAACCAAAAGGTCCCGAGTTCGATTCCTGGGAGCAGGTGTCAACTTTGGGACCATTCATTGGTCCACACATTCCACGCGGGTACTGGTGTAGTTTTCAGGAAGCAGAATCGAGAGAGATAAGTGTAAATTGTATGAACTTGTTTCTCAATCGATGTAAAACAAATTGAGGAAACTAATGCTGGAAAAGAAGTCATTCTCCAACAGATTTTATCTTCCAACTCAAAGGCATCTGCATTATGAAAGTGGTATAAATGAACAGAAGTTCTTTGACAGTGCAAAAAAAACTGTGGGAAAAGGAGAAAATGCTAATTACCAGCATTTTCTCCTTGTTCCCACAATGTTTTCAAAAGGCTTCTATTACAGGATGGTTTAAACACAGGTTTAGTAAAGGGCTCTATATATTAGGCACAAAGTCAATATTCTTCCATAAAATGTTCAGGATGAACATAATAATTATGTCTAAAGCAAGATGAAAAAAAGATCTTGACAGAGAAGTGCTATCAAATCAATCATACAGTTAGGGGGTCTTTTGGTATTGAATAAACTGTTACCATAGAAACCAGTAATGCCATAAATGCTCTTGATTAGTATGGAAATAGGAACAGCTCTCTGAGAAAATGGAAGAAACTGCCGGACACTGCTGCGCAATTATGTGAACCTTAACCTTTTACAGCACAATCCCGAGGTTTGACAACCCTGAGACTGAAGCCTTTTGAAAACATGGTGGGAAAAGGAGAAAATGCTTGTTCCCAGCATTTTCACCTTTTCCCACCATGTTTTCTATCCTATCAATGACTAATTCCATGGATTGAGCCACATTTAAATTGTCGTCTGCAAATGCTTTGAATTTGGACAAGTCTTCATTTTTGCTCTGTGGTACAGAGTCAATGCATTATCAGACCAAAAGGTTTGGACTCTTCGAAACTGGTAATATCCACATTGATGGGAAAAGGAAAAATTGCTAATCACAAGCTTTTTTTGCTTTCACATTATGTTAAAACTTTATAGAAGCTTTCTTCTTCATGTTCATTCAAATAGAATTACTTGTCCAAGGGTTGAAATGCCAAATATACCATATTATTTCAAGGGTTATCTTTGATAGTTAACAACTAGGCTAACTTTAAGGAAACATCTTTTCTTGTTTCCAGCCAGTTTTTAACCAAATTTTTTCTTTATTATAATCAAGGGTTATCTTTGATAGTTAACAACTAGGCTAACTTTAAGGAAACATCTTTTCTTGTTTCCAGCCAGTTTTTAACCAAATTTTTTCTTTATTATAATCAAACTATAATCATTCTTGTACCTTCATGCCAAATAGTGCCTGTAACACTTCCAAGGTTGCATAGATTATGACCAATAGAAAATGCATTTCATTTTCTTGGGGCCATCAAAGAAATTACTGGTGTGACCTTTCTGGTTTCAAATCAAAGATTTCCAACTTGTAAATTTATGTCTTACAGTATATAAATTGGTAATTAATCAATATATACACTGCTGACTAAATTTTGAACCATTCTACCGTCTATCAAATTTTAACAGAATCCATTCTCTATGGCTGAAGGGATGGGTGCAAGTAAATAAATGAATCTCCAATAATGACAGAGATTTCATAAAATAATTAAAATTTTCTCACTCACACATTAACAGCGAGGACAAGGCTATGGCAATACATGTAACTCAATGTTTTCTTCAAAACAATCCAGCTAAATATCATAAATAAAGTTAATAGACTGCAAACAATTCTACATTTTTGTTGCTATCTTGAGTATTTCCGCAGATAATGTCTGTTGTGTTTTATGTCGCATACAGACCATTTTCTTTGCATACAAGATTGCATCCTATCATAATTGGTTTATTTATGACCAAGTTCCCTAAAGTGAATACTTAGCCTACACAAAAAAGTTCTTCCCTCTTGAAAATTATTCCACAGAATTCACCCTTTACTTCACAATCCCTTTTTCAAAGATGCAGATAAATGATTGATTGACTGAATGGTGTTTTATGCTGCTTTCAACATTATTTCTCTAATATCTCGCAACAGCTTTGTATTCATGCATATCCTGGGTTTTACCAGAACAGTCCTTGGGCAAGACACTTCAGAGCACTAGCCTAGTAGTACTAGGCTAGAGCTCTTAAGTGTTTTGCTTAAGGACACTCCAATGAACAACACAGTGTGTCCAATTAGGCTCAAACCTGGGGCCTCAAGGTCACATCGTAGAGTCCTACACTCTACCATTGAGCCACATAGGACCCCAGGGAACCAGCATTTTCTCCTTTTCCTATAATGATTTCTACCCTTATAAAAAAGAAATCAATATCTGAGCAACATCTATTTTGACTTCTGCACATGCTATCAATTTGGTTAAGTCCAAAATTTTGTTGTGTGGTATAAAGAGTTACAACATAAGATTGTTTTGTATATGAATTTTCCTCTAGAATTGAACCTATGCTTTTAGGACCCTTGACATGCAGCTTTTTGCAAACATTGTGGCAAGAGAAGTGAAATGCTTTCAACCAGTATTTCAAAGATTACTGTTATCACATGGGCTAGTCTAAAATCTTGTATGTAAATCAGGTAATCCTCCACTACACAATCCTGACTTTAAACAACACTAAGATATGGAGCTTTTGAAAACATTGGGGGAAAGGAGAAAATGCTGGTAACCAGCATTTTATTCTTTTTTTCCCCACAATGTTTTCTACCCTTCCCCAAAACGAATTTTAATCTTTGAATCAAAGTTAACGATGTCGTCTGCAAATGCTTTCAATTTGGACTGGTCTAACATCTTGTCATCTGCTAAACAGCTAAAGGAAACCAATCTGTTATTGCCTTTTGAGATGTGTGCAAGCAATCTGAAACAAATTTTAAAACAGACACCTCAATTTTGATAATTTGATAAAAAACTGAAGATAAACCTTCAAGTTTTGTACTGTTTAAATGAAGCCAGCCTTGTTCACATCACTGAGAAGCAAAGTAAGGTAAACTAAATGTTATTCCAAAGTAGATATGTCAGTTTTGCGACAAACTTGATAGGCGTAGTTTAGTAAATACATGGTTTGGGTAAATTTGCAAACTACAGCATCTCCCCACATCATGGTGATCCTGGATTTTTAACAATTTAACTCTTTATTAAACGACATAACTTAGACTAGTCGAAATCCAAAGCATCAGCAGACAACAAAATAAAAGTGACTGAAAAATTGAAATTTGTTTTGGGAAGGGTAGAAAAGATTGTGGTTACCAGCATTTTCTCCTTTTCCCGCAATATTTTCAATAGGCTTCTTCTCAGGGTCGTTAAAAGTCGGGATTGTGTGGTACAGGGTTAATTCTTTACCGGGTGATAAATTTGTCCAAATTGAAAGCATATTATGCAGACAACAGCTTACATTGTGGTTCAAGTGATGGAATTCCTCATTAAAAGAGATGAAAACATTGTGAGATGTTGCTGAGATCACACAATCTAGGGTTTTAACAATCTTCATTGGAGCAGGGTTTTGAAAATGTTGTGGGAACCAGCATTTTCTTCTTTTTCTATATTTTTTTTTCATTCAAATCATCAAATCTACCACAGACAGAAACGTTTTTTGGTGCTCCAATTAATTTTGTCGTCTGCAAATGCTTTTTATTTGGTGGAATCAAAAATTTTGTCATTTGGTAAATTTGGTCATTTGGTAAAGACTTCCAGCAAGTGAAGCTGTCCTGGGCATCCAAAGGTTTTAAATTGAGTCATTTGTTGCCATGGTTGCAGATAAAAATACCTTTATGTCAAATCGTCGTATGTGAAAGACAGTAAGTCTCAATGGGGATGGCCCCAGGCGATCTTCTAATCCCTTTACCACACAATGACGCCTTTTGACGCCCCTAAAAAAGAGGCCTTTTGAAAACATTGTGGGAAAAGGAGAAAATGCTGGTAACCAGCATTTTCTCCTTTTCCAACAAAGTTTTCTACCCTATCAAAGAAAAGTTGCGTCATTTGAGCCACTATGAAATTGTCGTCTGTAAATGCTTTCAATTTGGATAGGTCTTAAAGTTTGCCGTGTGGTAAAGGGTTAAAGTAGATATGTAAGTATCATTATCATTGTCATACAGCATGTCAAAGTCTAACTACAACTATGTCACATGACCCTTTTAACTATTGCCTCGGATATATTACTTTTTCTGATGGTGGAAAATGACTTTTAACAGGCCATTCTCCTTTTTTCTCATTGATTTTACATACTGTATCAACCCTGTACCAAACAATCCCAGATTTTAACGACCCTTGGGGGTTCTGCGTGGCTCAGTGGTAAACTAAAGTGAAGGACTTGTGACCTGGAGGCCCATGGTTCAAGCCTCAGTGGATCCACTGGGTTTTTCATGAGAGTGTTCTTGGACAAGACATCTCAGAGCCCTGGCCTAGTAATGTTGGAACCCAGTAAATACATGAAGATGCCGGCTGTTTCCATGGTATGACTGAAACAATGTTGAAAGCAGTGTGAAACACATTCAATCATTTTAATGACAATGGGAAAGAAGCCTTTTGAAACATTAAGGGAAAAGGAGAAAATAATGTAAACCAGCATTTTCTCCTTTTCGCACAATCTTTTTTTCTCTATCAACGACAAATTCCACCATTTGAGCCACATTTAATTTGTTGCCTGCAGATGCTTTCAATTTGTACAAATCTAGAATACTGCCATTTGGCAAAGATTTAATTTCTCATGTTTTGCTTTTACTTTCTGCTTATAATTATATCTATATTCATGTAATTATAATATGGATATTTTTGAAGTCAGTGTTTCAAGTCTACTTCCCGAACCAGCATTTTCCCCTTTTCCTAGACTGTTTTCTACTTTATCAAAGACAAATTCCATCATTTGAGCTACATTTAAATTGTTGTCTGTAAATGCCTTCAATTTGGACAAGTCTAAAATTTTGTCATTTGGTAAAGAGTTAAATTTTGTTCTTTATTAGGCCAGTCTCTTAAACCAATTTTTTATCTAACAATCCAGCATTTTCAGAACCCTGAAGAAGAAGAAGAAGACCCATGACGAACAGTCTCACTAACAATGCCTAGAGAAACAAAATTGCTGACAATGAGTTGTTAAATTTAAGGCTATTTCTTACTCATACCACACAACAAAATTTTAGACTTGTCCAATTCAAAGCTACAGTATTGCAGATGACAAATTACATAACTGGGGCTCATTTACTGAAATTACTCTCTGAAAGGGTAGAAAACATTGTGGGAAAAGGAGAAAATGCTGGTTACCAGCATTTTCTCCTTTTCCCACAATGTTTTCAAAAGCCTTCCTCCTCACTGTCATTAAAATACGGACCTATGCGGTAAACAGTTAAAACCATGATCACACAGTGTCATGACGTAACAGGTTCAAAGCATGCAGACAGCAAGTGCTTCTCGAGAACCATTGTCTTAAGTTTCAAGTTGAGAATATTGTCACCTGCCCTATCTAGATAAGTCTCAAATGATAAGCTCTCAGGCACACTCATGTTTGGAGTACTGAGTGTGACACCTACAGAAACCGCTGATAATGCAAGGACTTGCCCACACTTATCTTTTTCCCGTAACTCTTTACCAAATGACGAAATCTTAGACTCATCAACACAGCTTTTGCAGACGATTAATTCAAGGTGTTTCAAATGATGGCTTTTGTCTTTGAAAGGGATATCAGAAAAGAGCACCGCCAACACTTGGCTGCAGTTGCTTTGTTTTCAGTGAAAATATCGAAGCTGAAAAAGAAGCATAACTGTATCAAAAACACTTTGGTCATTAGTTGTGTTTGAAGTATAGTTTTCCTTTTTAACCCTTTACCAGACGACAAAATTCTGGCCTTGTCTGAATTGAAAGTATTTGCAGACAACAATTTCAATGTGGCTCAAATAGTGCAATTTTTCTTTGATAGGGTAGAAAACATTGTGGGAAAAGGTGAAAATGCTGGTTACCAGCATTTTCTCCTTTTCCCACAAGGTTTTCAAAAGGCTTCTTTCCTAGGGGTGTCAAATTTCGGCATTGTGTGGTAAAGGGTTAATAGTTAACAGCTTGTCCAAGTTTGAAGTAAATATCTTTGGTAATGACAAAGATATAATAAAATCTTTAAATGTCAAAGGTTTTTAACAATGAAGCAGATGGCCATCCAGAGGACGCCATGGTTATGACTATTTCTTGACCATTACTACAAAAACAGCTGAGGTTAAAATCATGGGACAAAAATCTTTTTGATTCCACCATAAGCAAAATATTTGCAGACAACAAATTACATTTGGCTGAAATTTTGGGACTTGTCTGTGAAAAGGTAGAAAACTTCATTGGTAAAGGAGAAAATGCTGGTAATCGCCATTTTCTCCTTTTCCCCCCACAATATTTCCAAAAGCCTTGTCCATTAGGGTTGTTTCAACTGGGGACGGTATGGTAAAGGGAAAGAAGGGTCACTAATTAACCTGTTTCAATAATCGTACAATTCCATGTTTGAAAAAGAGCTTTAAGCATTGCGGATGCAATGTGAGAAGTCTCCTTCCTACAAAATATCGAAATAATCAGGATTCATGGTTAATGGCCGTATTGCATTAGTTTTGGGTTTCAAATTATTTTCACTTTAAAAGCAGATCTTGATCCTATGTGATCATAACATGAAACTTGAGTTTTATTTGAGCTGTGGATATTTAAATCTATGATTTGTATCAGAAAGAATGCATTAGAGAAAAAAAACATTTTAATGAGATGGGTTGATTGAAGAACAATCCCGCCTTAACTCTTTGCCAAACAACAAAATTTTAGACTGGTCCAAATTGAAAGCATTTGCAGACGACAAATTAAAGATGGCTCAAATAGAAGAATTTGTCCTTGATAGAGTAGAAAACATTGTGGGAAAAGGAGAGTATGCCGGTTACCAGCAATTTCTCCTTTTTCCACAATGTTTTCAAAAGGCTTCTCTCCAAGGGTTGTCAAAAGCCGGGATTGTTTGGTAGTGTTAACTCTTTCATTCCTAAATAAACAAGTTGCATTTCCTCACAGGCTAAAAATAGATTTCTTCTGTAAGATCAAGAGACATTTCGGTCATAATCTAGAATATAGCAGTGGACAGTGCAGATGAGGGATCACACTGCACGTTTTGTGCAGTCCGATCATGATCTACACTGTCCCCAAAAGCTTAATTGGTATGGAAAGAGTAAACCCTTTGCCACACAGTCCGAAGTTTTAAAAGCCCTGAGAAAGAAGCACTTTGAAAATATTGAGGGAAAAGGAGAAAATGCTGGTAACCATTTTCTACAAACTTACACCATTAGAGCCACTTTTAATTTGGCGTTTGCACATATTAATTTGAATTAAGAAAGGTCCATGTTGTATGGTAAAGAGTTATATAAATTAACTTTTCACGGAAGGATAAATTTAACTCTTTACCAAACAATGAAATTATAGACTGGTCCAAATTGAAAGCATTTGCAGACGACAAAATAAATGTGACTCAAAAATTGAAATTTGATTTTGGAAGGGTAGAAAACATTGTGGTAAAAGGAGAAAATGCTGGTTACCAGCATTTTCTCCTTTTCCCACAATGTTTTCAAAAGGCTTCTTTCTCAGGGTCGTTAAAAGTTGGGATCGTGTGGTAAAGAGTTAAGACCTGTCCAAATTGAAAAGTATTTGCAGACGACAAAATTTAAAGGTCTCAAATGATTTTCAGTGTCTTCGGATGGCTAAAAAACAGCATGGGAAAATGCTGCATGCCATCAATTTTTGGTTTATAAGAACTAAGAATCTTTATGAAAGAAGGAAAATATGGCCTTACCCCTGTATAAAATGATTTTGTTGTGATGGAGGGGGGTTTGCCAGCATCTGTAGCTGATGGTACGGATGGTATGGAGTCTTGCGTAGAGCTTGTAAGAGGTTTGGCCGATAATCAGGGTCTACACACCATAGAGAACCTTTACCAATTGTCTGAAATGAAAAAAAAAAGTCAGTATAACATGCAGAGTAATCTTATATCAACAATGCAGTTACATATAAGAATTTCATTCATATGGAAGTCTTGGGCATTAACCGCTAAAGTTAACACTGAACCAAATGACCAAATTCAAAGCATTTGCAGATGATAATTAAAAAGTTGGTCAAATGACAATTTCTTTGATAGGATAGAAAACATTGTGGGAAAAGGAGAAAATGCTGCTTACCAGCATTTTCTCCTTTCCTACAATGTTTTCAGGAGGCTTCTTTCTCAGGGTTGTTAAAACTCAGGATTGTGTGGTATAAAGTTACCACAATCACTTAGTCTAGTTTCCATGACCTTCAAAAAGTCTTTGTGAAAACATTGTTGAAAAAGGTGAAAATGCTTGTAAGCAACATTTTCTCCTTTCCCCACGCTGTTTATAAATGTCTTTTTCCTGAAAGTCATAAAAACTATATTTTTAGTAACCTATAGATTGACAAATGAACCAATATTTTTCCCCCCTCCATTTTAATTTCGGACGTCTACATCTTTAAATATTCTCAATTAAGGCTACAGGAAGAAGTGTGGCAAATATCAATGAGAGAGCCTGCTCATTGTTATACGCCTCTATTGATTGAAAAGCTTAATATTTCCATGGAAACTGGAAAACCATTTTCTCCCAGGAATGAAGGGCAAACATCCTGGCTACTGGTTGGTGGAATCGCCAAACTGCCCAAATTCATCTCCACACCAAGTTATAAATGGACCATTCCTCCCAGTTTTCCACATCTCTCAGAGGACAAAATTTTGGACTTGTCCATTCTGATAGCTTTTGGCAACAACAAATTGATATACATATAGGCTTTCTGATTGATTGATTGTATGGGTGTTCAAAATCATATTTTAACATTACTTCATTTATATTACTACGGCTAGTGCTCCTATCCATATATTCTTGTCTGCAAATCCTTTTAACTCTGTAGGAATTGACAAAATTTTGGACTTGACCAAATTAAAAACATTTCAGAAGAAGGCTAAATTCAGCAAAATGGCTGAAGCACCGAACTGCATCTACAAGCAATTCGTCTATGAATTTCTGTAAATTCTTCACCAAGCAACAAATTTTTAAAGTGGACCAAATTGAAAGCACTTTTAAATGAAAAATTAAATTGCAAAAATGATGATTCCTATTTTTGATAGGTTAGAAAACACTGTGGGAAAAGGAGAAAATGCTGGTTACCAGCATTTTCTCCTTTTCCCACAATGTTTTCAAAAGCCTTCTCTTTCAGAGCCGTTAAAAGTCCGGATTATTTGGTAAAGGGTTAATAATAAATTTAAGCAAGGTAAAATCGGAGTTTCATGTAGAGTTCATGTTATATCATGTACGAATAAGGCCCTTGTCTTTATTGTACGAAACACACCCCCATAAAAACAAGCGTGCATTAAGTAAAGAAAAATCAGTCATCATTTGGAACTTCATTTATGTTTCAACATACATTATAAATACCCATCACGCCAAAACAACTATTCAACATATGACATTCTTTCTTCCTATTTGATGATTTTCTCCCATTTTTCAATTACAAGATTTTTGCTTATTATGAGGCAAAGGGTACACGCCACAGGGTATGTGGACAGATACATAAAGACGGACAATTGAAAAGATGCTGAATGTCACAATACTGGTATGCTGGACGGTTTTATCTAGAACACCCGATACGATGTTATTATCATCACAGGTATGCAGTGTCACATATACCCCGTCTTACCCGCGGCATCTACAAATGGGGCCTCGATAGATTACTAAGGCAAATATACAACTTTCTATGCCCCTATTGATGACAGCTGGAAAATATTATTGGAAAAGAACCTCAAGCAGTATATACTTCTCCCCAAGGGGATCATTCATTGTGACTGTGTTTTAAGTGAAAGACTTGTAAACCTGAGGACCTATGTTCAATCTTTACTCAAAGCACTGGGGTTTTCATAGAAGTGTCTTCACTCTTCAGTAAGACACTTTAGACACCTGGCCTAGCTCTAGTGAAAGCCAGCACATACATGAATATGTGAGCTGTTGCTGTCATAAGAATTAAATGTTGAGTGGGGTAATACTCCATTTAATCAATCAACTTTTCCCATAAAAAATCTGGTATCTTAAAACTTTCAGACATTTCTCTTTCCCTATACATGTACAAGAGGTGGCAATATTCAGTTTCAACTTGCTTGTTATAAACTGTACTAGTCTGTAAAAAACCAGAGCCGATCTCTTGTAATTTATATACCAGCTTTTTGAAGGACATTAACTCTTTACCAGATGACAAAATTTTGGGCTAGTCCAAATTGAAAGTATTTGCAGACGTCAAAATTACTTTGACTCAAAAATGAAAATTTGCTTTGGGAAGGGTAGAAAATATTGTGGGAAAAGGAGGAAATGCTGGTTACCAGCATTTTCTCCTTTTCCCATAATGTTTCAAAAGGCCTCTTTTTTAGGGTCGTTAAAAGTCGGGATTGTGTGGTAAAGGGTTAAAGGCACCATTGAGAGTTAACTTATTACAAAACAATCCCATATTTTGCAAACCATGTGGAAGGCTTCAGAAAACATGGTGGGAAAAGGTGAAAATGCTGGTATCCAGCATTTTCCCCTTTTTCCACAATGTTTTCTATTCTTTAAAAGAACATTCCATCATTACAGACGCATTTGATTTATCCTCTGTGAATGCTTTCAATAAGGAGTTGTCTGAAATATTTGTCATTTGGTACAAAGTTAATCCGACATTCATGAATTTATGCCATTTGCACTATGAAGTGGAAATGTTGCAAAAAAGCCGTATACTGAGAGGGTTCAGGACAAAAATCACCTAAATGGTTCATTAACAGAGTGAATTTATATTGAACAGAAAAGTTACAAACAAAGCAGCCATGACATGATACCGGTTACCTGAACAAATGACATAACAACCAGGACAAAGTACTGGTTTCCCCCATTTCGTAATTCCTAACATTCACTTTTTAATTGAATCCACAGCAGGGTGCATTATGATCCTTTGACTGTTAACCCCTGTAGCGCCAACTTAGTTTGAAATTGCTTTTGCAAAGTGTAGATCAAGATCAGACTACAAAATATGTCATGCGATCTTGGACCAAGTAAGTCCACATCATTGCAAGATATTCTGACAAAATTTCCTTTGAGAATGCAATATCCCTGTCTTCAACACTGACTTACAATGTCCAGCTAATTTACTTAGTGTTACAAAAGTAAAGAAAAATTGAAGTTACTTTTTTGACAGCTTACACAAAGATCAGACAGTAACTGTTGATCTTTTGTCTGTTAAGGATGGGACAGTAATATATGTCACAGTGACAACCTAGTTATTCTCGTGTTTCCTGGGTTCATCAATACCTAGCAGTGGCTTTTCTGTGCCTTGCCCAAGGAACACCCAAATGCAATAAGCAATACCAGCACCTTTTGATTGCAAATTCATGTTTTGTTGGTAAGAAGCCCCAAACCGAGCAGAAAACTGTATGAAGAAATTATTAATTCTTGAGCACTAAATGAGTAACTCTATCGAGTAAAAATTTTAAGTCCAGGAAAAAAAAGCCTATACAAAGTTTGTGTTGAAAGGCTACTATTGGCCATAGTGTCTTAGCGTAGCAGACTATGTGGATCAAAGATCAACCTGCAGCTTTTTTGCAGTCTAATCTTTCTTTACACTGCTCAAGAACAACTTTAGTTGAGACCTAAAGTCAAAAATTGAGATTGGTAGTTCAACACATGCATGCTAGTTACTTTACATACTTTAACCCTATGTAAAACCTATTAAACAAGACTGTCACCATGGTAATATGCATTTATAATAGGATCAGTTCACGCTTTTTCCCTCATCAAAGAATATCTCACGGTTTTTCTCCCTTTCTCTTAATTTTTCCCCAATTTGTTTCTTTTTCAACCCTTTTAACCCACCAAATAAACCTTAAACTCTTTTTTCCATACAAAAATATCTTAGTCAGGTCCAAACTGAAAGGATTTGCAGACGACAATTTAAATGTGACTCAAATGATTGGATTTGTTTCTGAAAGGTAAGAAAACATTGTGGGAAAAAGAGAAAATGCTGTTTACCAGCATTTTCTCCTTTTCCCACAATGTTTTCAAAAGGCCTACTTCTTTGGGTCGTTAAAACTCAGGATTATGTGGTAACAGGTTTATTATTTAAGATCCAAATATTCACAATTTCAAGGTTGTTTAGTCGTGAGCGTTTCAGCAAAGTGGACAGTGTAGATCAAAGATCAGGCTGCAAATTTTGTGCAGCTTGATCTTGATCTACACTGGCCGCAAATGCAACTATAGTTGTGAAAGGCGCTTTTAAAGTTACACTAGATGAACCTGGTGAAAACCTCTTCAACCTAGCTTGTCTTTTCACTAAACAAGGACATTTTAGACACAACCAAACTGAAAGTGTTTGCAGATGACAAATTAAATGTTGCTAAAATCATGAGATTTGCCTCTGAAAGAATAGAAAACATTGTTGTAAAAGGATAAAAAGCTGGTTACTTTTCAGAAATATTAAAGTAAATGGAGAATATGCTTGCAACTAATAGTTTCTCTTTTTCAATAATGTTTTTCTCATCCATTACAAATAGTCCATCATGTGAGCAATCTTTACTCTCCACTGTTTGCAATTTCTTTATGCACAGAAGAGCGTAAATTTTTGTCAGCTGATAAACAGTAACGTAAGTTGAGAACTATCAACTGTTTCTTGTAAATAACTTGAAAGTTTCCATTCAGACAAAGGTACAAGTTTTTTTCCAGAGAAGATAGCGCTTTACCTGACAAGAAAAAATGTAGACTTGACCCAAATGAAAATATTCGCAGACAACAATTTAAGTTCGACTAAAATGATGAAATTTGTCTTTGATAGAGTAGAAAATATTGTGGGACAAGGAGAAAATGCTGGTTATCAGCATTTTCTCCTTTTCCCACAATGTTTTCAAAAGAGCCCTTCCTATTAAAAGTCTTGATTGTATGGTACAGGACAAAGAGAAATGGATCCCTGAGTTTGGTAACTGAAGAAACTATTTGTGTGAGTTTAGTGTCTTTACAGTACATTATAAATTTTTGTAATATACTTGATAAACGTCTATCTGGATCAGATGAAAAAAAATAACACAAACATCATGTACTGGTTACCATGGTAACAATATACAAATACACAGAGTCTATCTATCCACTGAAAGTAAAAATAAATCATGGAAATAAAATGATCAGTATGTTGTTTAACATGCACAACTTTTCTATGAATATATACCTCTTTTTTTTTTTTAAACCCTTAACCAGATGACAATTTCAATTTCTTCCAAATTGACACAATTGCAAACGATGAACAATGTGTAGCTAAAAATGATAGGCTTTAACTATGAAAGGGAGGACAATGTTTTGGAGAAAAATGTGACAATACTGGTAGCCAGCATTTTCTCCATTTCCAAAATGGTCTTTTAACCTTTCAGAAATTAATCCAATCATTTTCCAACAAAGTTTCATTTGTTGGCTGCAAATGCTATTTATTTAGACAAGTCCAAAATTTTGTAATTTTTGTCTAAAATTATGTTGAAAAGGCTAAAATTCTGATTTCCTACAGTTCTTCAGTAATATGTGTTGATTAACCCTTTACCACACAATCCCAGCATTTTCTCCTTTTCCCACAATGTTTTTTAACCATTCCAAGGTAAAGTTTAGCATTTGGTCCACATTTCCTTTGTTGCGTATAAATATGTTTTAATTTGAACTAGTTTAAAATTTTTGTTGTGTGGTAAAGGGTTAAAGCTCGCCTCACCTGTCCTCGATCCTTGTCCACCTTCTTAAAGCACTTATTGAGAGACAAATTATGCCGGACAGAGTTTTTCCATCCCGTTGGAGCATTCTGGAAGTAAGGAAAGTGATTCAAAATCCACTGATAAATGTCTTTAACAGGAAGCATTTTACTAGGTGAGTCTTCTAACGCCATGAATATCAAACAACTGAATGAGTATGGTGGTTTACTATTGATGTGTTTATGAGGATTGTATGGCACATGGGAGGGGTGGGTCTGAGCGTAACCCCCTTCCAACTTAATGTCTGCATTCTCTTTAGAATCATCCTGCCCTGCATTAATATCTTTTAATAAATTACTATCTTGTAACCAAGCTAGACTAGTCAATTCATCGTCGTCTTCTGGACAATCCTTGTCCAGACGTAGCTCCGCAAAACAACTAGAGCTAAGCGGGTCTTTCATATCATCGTCACTATCATTCATACACTGTAAAGCTTTTGAAAGAGCACTGCCAGGAAAACTTTGGCTTAAGCTGTTAACGAGTCGCTGTCTAAAGGTTGCATCACTTTCGTCTAAACTGCGGCAGGGCGACATCATGTAACCGCAGTCGTAATCGAAACCTGAAACAGAAAAATAAATATTATATCAACAAAGCTAAAATTATCGCCATATAAGCCAAATAGCAGAAAGTGTAGGTCAAAAGTCAGACTTCAGGTTTTGGGCATTCTGAACCTTGATCTACCTTACCTTACTTATTGCAAACTATAAAATTTTGGCCTGGGCCAAATTGAAAACAGTCACAGACAGCAAATTAAGAGTAGCTAAAATAATGATTTTCTGTCTGTGATGGGGTGGAAAACATTGTGGGAAAAGGAGAAAATGCTGGTTACCAGCATTTTCTCCCTTTTCCCACAATGTTTTCAAAAGCCTTCTCTTTCAGGGTCGTTAAAAGTCCGGATTGTGTGGTAAAGAGTTGAGGCAGTTTAAATTGTGAAGGGTGCTTCAGGATTAATATTAAAATTTCGAAAACTTTCTTACTTGGGATGTTTAAACTTGGAACTGTGTAGCAATGGGCAGTTTCTACTTTTCCCACAATGTTTTCTAACTTATTTCAGACAATTTCCGTCATCTGGGCCACATTAAACTTGTCATCTGCATATGCTTTAGACAAATCTTGAACTTTGTTATCTGCTTTCAAAACATTTTAAGATTACAGATACCAAGATAACCAAATAATACCATGTTTCAACAACTCTGGAAGGGTAAAGCTTTTGAAATGATTGATTAATAGTATAGTGTTTAATGCCATTTTCAGCATTATTTCAGTTATATCACTGCAGCCAGTGCACCTATCCCTGCTTTTCTGGAGTCTCTTTTACCAGTACTCTGCACAATATTCTTTCCAAGCCACTGGCTGCTTTCCAACATAACCATGTCAAAACAATAGTCAGCGGTGGGAGAGAAATGAATCCTGTCGCAATGACCAACATCAATCCTTGGAAAGAAATTGGCCAAGCCAGGGATCAATCCACGATCCCCTGTTCTCGAGTCCTGCACGCTACCGACTGAGCTACCAGGGTTTGGCGAAGCTTTTAAAAACTACTTTGTTAAAAAAAAATGTGCCTTACTACAATGTGTGTCCCCCAATGATTTCTACCCTTTCAAAGAGAATTTCAAATAAAGTTAATGTTTTCTATTCTTTCAAACATATAATTATTACATGGTCATTTGAGCCATAGAATATTTTTTTATCTTCAAATGCTCCCTGGAATTTGGTAAAGCTGTGAATCTTTATCATCAGGAATTGAATAAAATCTTTACCAAAGAATCCAAACTTTTAAAGACCCAGAAGAAAAACCCTTTTGAAAACCTTGTGGGAAAAGGAGAAAATGCTGGTAACCAGCATTTTCTCCTTTTCCCACAATGTTTTCTACCCTATCAAGAACAAATTTTGTTATTTGGACCACTTTTAGTTATTTGTCTGCAAATGCTTTCAATTTGGACCAGTCTAAAATTTTCGGAGCCACTTTTAATTTGTTGTCTGCAAATGCCTTCAATTTGGACAAGTCTAAAATTTTGTTGTTTGTTTATGAGGTTAGAAGCGCCAGAAGTCAGTCTGACTAATGCGACTGATTGTTGTTGCATGTTGAAAAATTCTTAAAGAAATAGAAGACAAACACCACATACAACATTAATATTTCATCGAGATTATATTGTGTGGCACAAAATGCATCCAGCTTTAACCCTTTACCAAACAATCCCTTGTTTTTACGACCCTGGTGTAAAAGGCTTTTGAAAACATTGCAGGAAAAGGAGAAATTGCTCGTAACGAGCAATTTCTCCTTTTACCACAATATTTTCTACCCTTTCAAACAACTGCAACTCATAAGAAAAAGTTTTTGAAATGCCATCTGCAGGTGCTTTCAATTTGGAAGAGTCTAAAATCTGTCGTTTGGCAAAGGGTTAAGTCAAAGCTAAAACTAAGCTATGCTTGTGTACAACTTCCTGTACCTCTACAGTTGATTTGTCTGTTCTGCTATTGTTTCTAACCTTTGGGATCACCCTGTTCCAAACAAACCTGTGATTTAGCCACCCTTTAAGGAATGAGACTTTCAAAAATACTGCAGGAAAAGGATCAAATTCTGGTAATCAAAATATCCTCCTTCTCCCACAACGTTTTCCACCATTTCAAAGATAAAAGATTATTTCTGAATTGAATTGCATCCATTGGTCATTCAAGAATTTTAGCATTTGGCATAGAGCTTACCCTTTGTCAAACAATCCCTTGTTCTAATAACCCTCATAAAGAAGTCTTTTGCAAACATTGTTGGAAAATGAGAACACGCTGGTAACTATTCTTTAACCTTTTTCCACATAATCCTGCCTTTAAACAACCCTGAGAAATAAAGGCTTTTGAAAACATTGTGGGAACAGAGGAAAATGTTGCGAATCAGCATTTTCTCCTTTTCCCACAAAGTTTTCTACCATTACAGGACCATATTTGGTCATTTGCTCCACCTTTGATTTGTTGTCTGAATTTGCTTTGAATTTGGACCATCCTAAAATTCTGTTGTTTGGTAAATGGTTAAGAGACAAATTCTGTTATTTTTATCACATTTACATTGTCATCTGCAACAGCTTTCAATTTGGACCTGTTTAAAAAATTTTCTTTGGTACAGAGTTAATCAGAAAATTAAGGGAATTCCTAAAGGGCAAACTAGGGAAGAAAAGACATGAAGAAATACCAAAGTAGAAAATTATACAATTATGCTTGATAGACCTAATTAATATCCTGTAAATTAAATATCATTGCCATAGCAACACTTCCCCTCACACAACTACCAATATCCTTTTCCATGACTATCACCCAAGTCAAGATCCCTAT
Organism: Hippopus hippopus; assembly: GCA_946811185.2. NCBI lineage: Eukaryota > Metazoa > Mollusca > Bivalvia > Cardiida > Cardiidae > Hippopus > Hippopus hippopus. Next base: position 4,845,646 of record OX328097.1, on the reverse strand, counting down.
CATTAACTCATTACCAAAAGACAAAATTTTAGCCTTGTCCAAATTCAAAGCATTTGCAGACGACAATTTCAATGTGGCTGAAATGGTGAAATTTTTCTTTGATAGGGTAGAAAACAGTGGGAAAAGAAGAAAATGCTGGTTACCAGATTAGTATTTCAGCTATCAAATAACAAAATTTTGATTTGTTAAAATTCAACGCATTTGCAGACAACAAATGGTTACCAGCATTTTCTCCTTTTCCAACAATGTTTTCTACCTTTCAAACAGCAAATTTCTTTTTTGAGTCACCATTATTTTGTTGTCTGTGAAATCTTTCAACTTGGGTGAGTCTAAAATTTCGTAGTGTGGTAAAGGGTTTAGTGACTAAAAAATATGAAAATATAAAAAAATTTCTTTGGACTATGTGCATAAACCAATGTAAAAACTGCCACCTTCTGTCAAACATCTGCTTGGCTGTTATTTAAGAGCAAAATGGTGATTTAAAATGCTTGGCGTCGTTTCCATGGCAACCCATTACACCACACACTCAAGTTTGTTTTGTAAACTGAACAAAATGACTTTTATCAATTTACGACTGAAGCAGCAAATAGCCGGTCATGTTCTTTCACAATCTCATAATGTGAACTCTCAACACTTTACCAAACGACAAAATTTTAGACTGGTCCAAATTGAAAGCATTTGCAGACGACAAAATAAATGTGACCAAAAATAATAATTTGTTTTGGCAAGGGTAGAAAACATTGTTGGAAAAGGAGTAAATGTTGGTTACCAGCATTTTCTTCTTTTCCCACAATGTTTTCCAAAGCTGTCTTTCTCAGGATAGTATAAACTCATGATTGTTTGGTACAGGGTTAATGCAATCCAGTAAAACTTGTTGTCAGACGACAACAAAATTTTAGAATCATCCAAATTGAGAGTACCAGTATTTGCAGACAACAAATTAAACATGACTCAAAAGCTGAAATTTGACTGAAAATGTAGTAAAATATTGTGCAAAGGAGATGTTTTCTCCTCTTTCATTCAACTTCGAATTCAGTGGTAGCGTGGCTACTGAAAGTACAGAAAACATTGTGGGAAAAGGAGAAAACGCTAGTAACCGGCTTTCTCTCCTATTCCCACAATATTTAGTACCCTATACAAGACAGAAATTGTCATTTTAGCAAAATCAAATATGTCGTCTGCAAGTGCTTTCAATTTGGCCCAGTCCACAATTTTGTCATTTAATGAAGAGCTAAAATAATACCTTGAATGGTCTCATCTAAATCCTGAGTCAGATGACTTCAATTCACGTTCTCAGAATACAAAAAAAAACATTCTAATGCACTGAATGTATGGATAAATGGAGTGAATCATTCCGTCATTGAAATAATCACACAATACAACCATAATTTAACCCTTAAAGTGCTGGAACCAACTTCAGTTGTTTTTGCGGTTAGCGTAGATCAAGATCAGACTGCACAGAACGTGCAGTCTGATCTTTGATCTACACTGTCTGCTACTTCACTACATGTTCTGGCTAAAACAACCATGAAATGATAGTATTTCAGAGGTTTTTCTTCACTGAAAAGGTCTGTTTCATTAATTCAGCGTTCTAACAGTAAAACATTTCACGTAATTTCATCTTGCAGCCAACTCCTTTCAAACATAATGACAGAAGGACAAATTAATCTTAACGGGTGACTATCACTTTTTGCTGTAGTATATTACTATTGAATAGTCCAAATTCATATTACTCTCTCACTACTATATAAATAGAGTTCGCTTTTCAAAGGCCACTAATACACTTTAACTGCAAGATGAAGACTCATTTTTCTCAATAATGATTAATACTTCGATTAAATGTGTTTTTTGAAAAAAAAAAACTGCATACTTTTTTCAACTATCTGAACCAAACTATAAAAAAAATAGGGGTATTTTGGTGTTTCGGTGGTATTTCAGTGATTCGTCAGACCATTTCTTGAGTGTTCAATGTTTGAACAACAGGCATTACAATGAGGTACCAAGTTGTTGCCTCATCCAATAATCTTGCAGCAGACAAACTTGACCAAAAGTACAAGACAGAATGTTCAACAGAAGTAAGGCTTGAAACATGAATATGTATGGAAACATTGTGGCATAAGGAGAAATTGCTTACATTTTTGTTAGTCATGTATTCCTGTATAATACCTTGATCTGTGTCATACACCAATATTTATGATGAGCAATGTGAACCGCATGTCAAATGTGTAATAAATGATGGAATTTGTCATAGGAAAAAGGTGGAAACATTGTGAGAAAAGGTCAGAAAATACTGGTATCTTCCTTTTTTGCTTTCTTCCACATATCTTTTCAAAAGTCTTCCTCCTTAAGCTTGTTAATCTTTTTACCAAAAGACAAAGTTCTAAACTGGTCCAAATTGAAAGCATTTGCAGACAACAAAATAAAATGAGATTCAAAAATTAAAACATGTCCTGGGAGGGGGAGAAAACATTATTGGAAAAGGAGAAAATGCTGATTATCAGCATTTTCTCCTTTTCTTACAACATTTTGAAAAGCTTTCTTCCTCTGGGTCATTAAAAGTCGGGTGTGTGTGGTAAAGGGTTAAATTTGTAACCGTTTTGTTAAGGATTAAGCTATAGACAAAATAATGTCTGAAACAGGTGTTTCCTTCATATTCGACAAAGAAAAAACAAACCAACAGCAGTATATATTTATAAGCATCATGCAAAAACTTTAAAAAAATTGATCAATAACGAAACACGAACACATGCTGTACACAAATCTGATATATAAACAGACAATTCTCCCGCACATCCTTCCATAATCCACCATATTTGTTTAACCATAGCCATGGCAACCATACATCACATGGCAAAAGTAATATGGCTACCAAGTCAGCAGCTGTAACTAATTATCTATATGGCAAGGCCTGGTAATGACAACTTCATTGTTTATTCCCTGACTTTTAACTCTTCACCCTTTACCGCATAATTCAGGTTTTTAACGACCCTGAAGAAGAAAGCTTTTGAAAACATTGTGGGAAAAGGAGAAAATGCTGGTGACCAGCATTTTCTCCTTTTTCAACAATGTTTTCTGCCCTTCCAAAGGCAAATTTTTGTTGAACAGCCATGATTAATTTGTCGTCTGCAAATTCTTTCAATTTGGACCAGTCTGAAATTTTGTCTTTTGATAAAGAGTTATTTCCTGACTTTAAATTCTTCACCGTTTACTTAACAACCCATGAAGAAAATAGCTATGGAAAACACTGTGGGAAAAGGAGAGAATGTTACTTTTTCCATATTGTTTTCTTAACTCTTTCACTGCAAAATCCTAGAATTTTAGGAACATTTTAATCATTGTCTGCAAATGCTTTTAATTCCAAAAAGTGTGAAATTTTGTTTCAAGTTTGGTATGGTATTAGGTTGCTGGAGAACTCGTACTCTGGAGAACTCATACTCTGGAGAACTTGGAAAACATGCCTGTAAACTATCATTATATATATTTGTTGGGTACGAGTTCTCCAGAGAACTCGTACCCCGGGTACGACTTCTCTGGAGAACTCGTACCCTTGAGATTGGGGTATGAGTTCTCCAAGGTACGAGTTCTCCAGGATACGAGTTCTCCTGATACCAAGTATTAACCCTTGCCACAGAAGCGACTTTCAAGGACTCTTCTGAAAGGGGTTCTTGAAAAAAATGTTGAAAAAGGAGAAAATACTAATTACTAGCTTTTTCTCTCTTTTCTTCATTGTTCTCTACCCTCCCATAGACAAATTTTGATCTATACCAGATTTGTTGTCTACAAATGCTTTCAATTTGGACATGTCTTAACTCTTTACCAAACAATCCCAAGTTTTAACGACCCTGAGAAAGAAGGCTTTTGAAAACATTGTGGAAAAAGGAGAAAATGCTGGTAACCAGCATTTTCTCCTTTTCCCACGATGTTTTCTACCTATTGAAGGACAAATACTATCACCTGAAAAAGGTTTGAATTTTTGTCAGTAAATTCCTTCACTATGGAGGAGTCTAAAATTTTGCTGTGTGGTAAAGGGTTAACTCTTTACGAAATGACACAAATTTAGACTTGGTCAAGTGTTTGACTGCCTTCCACAACTGAAGTGGCCTTTGTGGTCAGTGTAAATCTAGATCACACTGCACAAAATGTGCAGTCTGATCTTTGATCTTAACTGTCTGTTTTGCTGAGACATTTGTACAAAAGCAGATTTGAAATTGCCTCTCCTTGGATTTTAGTCTTGGACATAAAATTAGTTCAATATACATGTATTTGAAGCTAAATAGGTTAATCTGGTCTTTGACTTTTTGAGAAAAAAAAAATGACAAATTTCATTCTTGCCCAAATTGAAGGCATTTTCAGACGACAAATGTGACTCAAACGATGGAACTAAGTTTCTGAAAGAGTAGAAAGCATTGTTGAAAAGTTAGAAAAAGCCATATATCAGCATTTTCCTCGTAATTATATTTTCAAAAGCCTTCCACCTCTTAGCCATTCAAACACAGATCTGTATGACAAAGACTTAATTATACTTAGAGTTAGTATTACTGCTTCAAAAACATACATTTCTGAATAATTAACAACACCAAATAATTATAAGCATTTTCTCCTTTTCTCTGTATGCTTTCAAAAGCATTCATCTCTTTGCCATTCAAACACAGATTTGTATAACAATGAGTTAATCATGGTTAGAGTTAGTATTACCACCTCAAAGACATGCATTTCTGAATAATTAAACAACTTTTCTTGCATTATGCTATTAGTCACATTTGCAAAGGCTTTAACTCTTTGCTAAACGACAAAATTTTGGACTGGACCAAACTGTAAGCTTTTGCAGACGAAAAATTTATTGTTGCTAAAATGATGATTTGTCTTTGATAAGGTAGAAAACGCTGTGGGAAAAGGAGAAAATGCTGGTTACCAGCATTTTCTCCTTTTCCCACAGTGTTTTCAAAAAGCTTTTCACTCAGGGCTGTTAAAACTTGGCATTGTTCAGTAAAGAATTAAGTGGTTTCTGCACAAACTCTTTGTGGTAACATGATTTCTACCCTATCAAAGGCAAAAATCATCCTTTCAGCCATACCTGATTTGTGTTCTGCAAATGCTTACAAATTGGACCAGTCTAGAATTTTGTTGTTTGGTGAAGAGTCAAAATATGTATACAGAATGAAAGAAAATTCTTTATCAAGAACAACATAATTATGGGAACATTCTGTGTAACAAACCTATTTTAATACATTAATCTAATAAAGAAAAATTAAATCTATGCTTTTTATACAAAATTTAAAAATAAAAAAAAAAAACACACCTGAGAGTGACATGACACCCATTCTCTTGTGTATTACAGCAACATTCTCTGATCAAACAGTTAAAACAATGTCACAATATATCCCCTAATCTACTGTAAATCTTTTTCTGGTAAATTACTGCCAAGAATAAATAACAACAATTTATATATTTTTAATAAAAATAATGAAATCAAAAAAGCACACCTGTGAGTGACACAACACCCATTCTCTCTATCTCGTGTATTACAGCAACATTCTCTGATCAAACGGTTAAAACAATGTCACAATATATCCCCTAATCTACTGTAAATCTTTTTCTGGTAAATTACTGCCAAGAATCAATAACAACAATTTATATATATATATCTCCCACCACACACACTGCAGCAGGCACACCTGGGGAGAAAGTGTCAGTTCTCAGGTTTATCCAATAATATTTCTGCATTTAAAAGTCTCCAATCAGTAGCAGTAATTTTAACCCTTTCCCCACCCTTTGCAGGTAACGTTTGATGTTTTTATTATAGTAGGGCAGGGTTTTTCCTCGACTCTCTTGCACTGGGGTCATTTGACTCTGTTCAAATGAATAGAAGAAGGCAAATAGTCAAATTTTGGGGTCATATAGAAAAATTGGGGGGGGGGGGGGGGGTACAAATTCAAAGAAACAGGGGGCCAGGAAAAATGCTGGCAGGGACATAATGAAAATAATAAGAGTTAGGGGAATTTTTACCTGAATATTTTTTCTTGTCTCACAGTATTTTCTCTATCTCTGTAATAATTTTAAATAGAATTTTGTCTTCTAATTGAAAAAAAAAATTCTTTGATAGACCTTTGCACAAAACTTTCTGTGGTGGTACATGGTCAGCCGAAAGTCTTAATGACAAAATTCTACAGCCTTCCAATTTGAAAACATTACTGGTAACTAATACAAAATTCAAATGCTGGAATTTGTCTTGAATTATAAGAAAACATTGTAGGAAATGAGAAAATGATGATTACCAGCATTCAAAAATGTTTTCAATAGTTTAATTCCCAATTTTGGTATCTAATGTCCTTGCATGGAAAATATCACCACCATATCTTAAATAAATGGACAAATACCTGTATCAGACTAATACATGAAAGACGTTATTAATAGTAAATCATTTTTGTTTTTTAGTTTATAGATTTTTTAGTTATTCAAGAAAAAAAATCTTAACCTGTGTACAAAATTTTAAAACATCAAAATTATCCTAAGACATCAAAGGGTAAGGTGGGTGAGGGATTGTGTCACACTTTTTCAAGGCAATGATGTTCACAGTATAAGGTGTTTTGCCACTTTAATTGCCTGTAATTAGGTTTGATTATGAGAGACTATTCCCTTTTATAGAAAAGTCATCTTTGATAATTGGCTCTTACTATCTTGATCAAAGATGGAATTTATCAACAGATTCTCATAACTGTTTCCTGTGATAAATAGGGCAAGCCAATCATGTTTTTTTTACCATTATAGTATCAATTCTTATCAGCTCAAACCACCTGTCTATTGTCCAATCTGTGATGTTTGTTTGTATTAAGTGCTTAACACCATTTCCAACAATATTTCAGTTATATCACACTGTTCAATGAACCTATCCAGTATCAATGCCTTCCTGGAGTTTCTTCGTACCAGTACCTTACACAGTAACTTTCCCAAACCACTGGTTACTTTCCCACATAATCATAGCTGAACAATGATCAGAGGCAAGAGGGGTATGAATCCCGTTGCATCGGCTATCATTAATCCTTGGAAAGAAATTGGCAGAGTTGGAGCCTCAAACCAGCAACCTAGCCTGTCCAATCTATGGACAGTTAAATCAAGGAAATAGCCATTGAAGTCCAGAAATGGACTTTACTCTTAAATCCTTTACCAGGCGAAAAAATTTTAGCCTTGTCCAAACTGAAAGCACTTGCAGACGACAATTCAAATGTGGCTCAAATGGAGTACTATTTTTGTTAGACAGAAAACATTGTGGGAAAAGGAGAAAATGCTGGTAAGCACCATTTTCTCCTTTTCTCACAATGTTTTCAAAAGCCTTCTTCTTCAAGGTCATTAAAACTCGGGATAGTGTGAAATTGGCCAAGTTGGGGATTCCAACCACCGACTTAGTCTATTCAATCTATGGACACTTAAGTCAAGGAAATAGTCAATGAAGCCCAGAAAAGGACTTTACTCTTTAATAACCAAATAATTTTTTACTTCCATCTATAGAGCATGAAGCATAAATTTTGTGACTTATCTTAAAAAAGGTAGTACATTGTGGAAAAGGAAGAAACTACTAGTTACCAGCAAATCTGTGTTTTTACAAATAGTTTTGAAACTTTTACTTCCTTGACTTTAGGGTAGTAAAAAAAAATAGCAGGAACCATTTGTCGAATAACCCTTTACCAGATGACAAAATTTCCAATTGTCTAATTTGAAAGCTCTAACAGATAACAAGTGTGATTCAACCGGTGATAATTGTCTGCTAGAGGGCACAAAACATTGTGGGAAAAGAAGAAAATGATGGTTGGCAATGTGCATCCAGTGTGAACCAAGACCGAGCTGCACGAATATATAGCTGTCTTGATTCTGGACTGTCCGCTAATTTGAAACTTCTCACCTAGAACCAAATTCGAATTTACCTATTATTGTTTTTCTTTCTTTGATTTTATATACACTGGCTAAATGACCTGAAAGTAACCTTACAGTTACAGTTTGTGGCCGGTGAGAATCAAGATTGGACTGTACTGAATGTACAATTGTATCTTTTTCCTACACTGTCCGAAAACAAAAATGATTCTCAGAAATTTTTTTCTGTTCTGGACTAAAGATTTCGAAAACATTTAATTTTCGGAGGGGGATACTCTAAAAGAACAAAAATATTTTCAAAACATCAATTATGTACAAATTAGTTTCTCGCTGTTAACCTTTCACAATTTCGTTTTTCAATTATGTTTGCTAAAAGTATTTGTTAATTACTTATAGCAATAAAATTCTGTTCTGTTCATTTTCTCCTTTACTGACTATGTTTATAAAAGTTTTTTTTCCGCAAGGTCATTAAAGTTGGAGACAGAGTGGTAAAGGGTTAACTCTTTACCAGACTGAACATATTTTGACTGATCCAAATTGAAATCACTTGGGGAAGACAAAGATACTCTCACTCAAATGACGGCGTTTGTTTTTGAAAGGGTAAAAAAATTATTGGAAAAGGAGAAAATGCTGGTAACCAGCATTTTCTCCTTTTCGAACAATTTTTTCAAAAGCCCTTCCCATCTGGGTTGTTAAAATTTGTGATTTGTGTAAAAGGTTACGTCATTCACATTGAATAACCAATTTTTCACTTCAACATTCCTAAATTTTGTCATCCAGGAAGGAGTTAATTGAAGATGGGAAGGTGTGGGAGGAGGACAGGAGTGGAGTCTTTACCAACCATCAAAATTCTGGACTAGATGAAATTCAAAGCATTTGCAGATGAAAAAATAAATGTAGTTCAACTGATAATCCATGTCTTTGAAATGGTAGAAATTGTAGAAAACATTGCAGGAAAAGGAGAAAATACAGGTAATACATGTACCATTATTTTCTCCCTTTTCCCCAATGTTTTAAAAATTCTCGTTCTTGAAGGTCATCAAAACAGGGTATTATGTGGGAATTAATGCTGAGAAGATAGTAAAGTGTAACCACAAACATTCCTTATATAGATAGAAACCATAATATAGATAGAAGCCACACAAAGTCCATTCAGATCTGAACCTTGTACAAAAATGGGCACTGGATTAATCCCCCTAATCTTTGATTGTTAAATGATTTTGATGAGTTACAACATGGTACTAACACTCCCATGACCCCCTACCCTGCCCCCTCATGCTTGTAAACAAGGACTTGACATACAATATTAATCTGAAAGGGCAGATAACTCCATTAAAATACTTCATCACAGGCCATAATTTTGATGAGCTACAAGGTACTATAATTATCCCCCCTTTTCCCCTCCCCATCCCCATACCCACTCATGCTTTGACAAAGGATGTGATATAAACTGTTTATCTGAAAGGGCAGATAACTCTATCAAAAATACTTCATAACAAGCCTCTAGCATGCCCAACTGCCTTTCCTTGTTATTGTACCATGCCGTTATGGGATTCAAACACATGACTCATGGATATATGGCCCTGTATATACTAACTGGACCAACAGGCTGGGTAACTGAAAGTCTAATCATCACAAAGCTTCTGGCAGAGGTGACTGATTGTTTTTTCGTAAAATTATTGTCACCATTGGATGCCCACATGGGCAAAGCCCCCACAGAAGGCTGTTGGTTATGTTACAGTGTATAGTACAATAATACAGGACAAAACCCACCTTAAGTTACACCTGGTTCTTTAACATGCTTTGTATATAGCATTGTTACATAAGACCTTGGTTTTAACATCTGATCTGAAAGACTTTCAGTAATTCTTGACGGCAAGCTGCTGGGCTCAAAGTCATACTGTGGCCCAAGACTTGATGTTTACCAGGTTACCAGCATATTCTCCTTTTCCCACAATACTTTCTACCCTATCAGAGATATCAATCACCATTTTGGGCTACATTTTGTCATCTGCAAATGCTTTCATTTTGATGTAGTCCAAAATTTTATTTGCATGTAAAGATTTTAAATCGCCCAGTGAATTACTGACACAGCCACCATTGCTTGGTATCTGAAGGAGATACAATAAATATAATCTGCAATCTGTCAACAAGTCCTTCACCCTTTGTCACATGACCAAATTTTGACCTCTCCAAATTAAAAGGAATTGCAGACGACAAGTTCCTTGTGGCTAAAATGAAGGGACTTGTCTGTGAACTGGTAGAAAACATTGTGGGAAAAGGAGAAAATGCTGGTTTCCAGTATTTTATCCTTTTCCCTCAATGTTTTCAAAAGCCATATTTCTCAAGGTCGTTAGAAGTTGAGATAGTATGGAAAAGGGCTGAATAATTGAACAAGATAGGAAAGCAAGATATCATTCAGTTATCAGGATAAAAATTGACTGATAATCTAATTTTCAAAGCATTAAAGTATCTACTCGAAGCCAGCTTTGTGGGTACTTGTTAGCATACTTCCACCACCATACAGCTGCAGGGAAATTAACAGAAAAAGGAAAATTATCAAACAAGCATTTTCTACTTTTCTCAATGTTTTCCATCTTTTCAGAGACAAATCCCAAATTCAACCATGTGTAATTTGTTGTATTTTGTTGTCTTCAAAAGCTTTTCGGCCTAACAAAAAAAATATCTGTGTTTAGGGTTTCGGTCTGAGATGCTGAAGGTAGGGATTTTGTTTTTTCCCAAAACTTTTTACATGGACCATGTATCAAATTCACACCCGACAGATTTTTTTTTTTTCAATTGTAGCTTATAAAGTTCAATTTGTTGCCTGCAAATGCTTTCAGTTTGGACTAGTCTTGATTCGATTCAATTTGGACTTGCTCTGCAGCCTTTTGAAAACGTGGGAAAAGGAGAAAATACTGGGAACCATCAGGCAATGTTTTCTATCATTTCTTATCCTAATTCTATCATTTCTGCCATGTTAAATTTGTCCTCTGATAACACTCCTTTTCCCCCCACAATGTTTTCTATCCTCTCTCATCCAAATTCTATCAATTGTGCAGCATTTACTTTGTCATCTGCTAATGCTTTCAAATTGGACAGGTCTAAAATTTTGTCTTCTGGTAGAGAATTAATTCTTTTACCAGTCCGCATAACTTTAGTCTAGTCCAATTGAAAGCATTTGCAGACATCAAATAAAATGTCTGAAATGATGAAATTATCAGTAAAAGAGTAGAAAACATTTTGGAAGAAGGAGAGCATGCCAATTAACAGCATTTTCTCCTTTTCCCACAATGTTTTCAAAAGGCTTCCTCCTCATTCCTCAAGGTCCTTAAAACCACGAATTATGTGGTAAAAGGCTAAGAAAGACATTACAAGTCAATTTGCCTTGAGTGTGGCTGCAATGGTTCTTTGTGTTAGAAATGCGCAAGTGAATTTCCACCAAGCATGCAAGAAAATCTATTTTTATGGCAGGAAAAGGCGTCACATTTAGCCGACGATGGATGGAAATTAAGTCTTCCAAAATCGCAGATACATACAGCAATAGAAAAGATTGACAATGTATAATTGAAACCCGGATAATCACAGTCCGGAAATCAAAATGGTTTAAGATAGAAGTCAGGAAATAATATCTATCTTGGTTGCTAAGATAAACACTGCTGTCTCCAAGGCAACCAAGTGCCTCTTAAACCCTTCACCAGCCAGGCACAAATTTTGTTGATAACAAACATGCAGTCTGACTGTGGATTTCGTGCGTCTGCTTTTATTTTATGAAATACTTAGTAAATAAACCATTAAAAAATATCTGTTTTCTTTTGCTCTAACAGAAAATATTGCTTCACTTCCATGTAGCATATATCATGTTTCACATTAAGAGGGCCCAATAAACCCAAAAGACAACTTCAGTCCAGATATAAGACCCAAATAGGGTTTTCTTAGTGTCCAGAATTTAAGCAGACACTGTAGAGGGCTTTTAAAAACATTGTGGGAAAGGGTGAAAATGCTGGCAACCAGTATTTTCTCCTTTTCCCATTTTGTTTTCTACCCTTTCAAAGACAAATTCCATCATTTGAGGAACAATTATATTGTCATCTGCAATTGCTTTCAATTTGAACATGGCTACATTTTTTTTGTATGGTAAAGCGTTAACTTTTTACCATTTACCACACAACAAAATTTTAGACTTCTCCAAATTGAAAGCATTTGCAGACGACAAAATAAATGTGACTAAAAAATTGGAATTTGATCATTTCAGGGTAGGAAACATTGTGGAAAAAGGAGAAAATGCTGGTTACCGGCTTTTTTTCTTTTCCCACAACATCTTCAAAGGCTTCTGTCTCAGGGTTGTTAAAAATCTGGTTAAGGTAAGGTGAAATTGTCACCTGCCCATTGAAGGGCCAGTAGTTTTCCCATACCTGCGCCATAATGGCCAATTGTAAGCCATTGTCAACCTGCTGTTAAAATAACACTTGAACAAAATGGTGATGCTTCCTTTTTCCCAATTTCATCTTTTATGTTGATCCTTCGCCCGTTACCAAACACTACTTATTTCAACTACTCTGCAGATGAAAGCCTTTGAAAGCATTGTGGGAACAGGAGAAAATGCTGGTAACCAGCATTTTCTTCTTTTCCCACAATCTTTTATACCCTTTAGAAGACAAATGCCATTATTTGTACTCCATTTAATTCTTTACCAAATGACAAAATTCTAGACTAGTCAATACTGAAAGTATCTGCTAACAACAATTTAATATGATAGCCAAAATGATATAGTTGGCCTTAGAAAGGGTAGAAAACATTTTGGGAAAAGGAAAAACTGCTGGTTACCAGCATTTTCTCCTTTTCCCACAATGTTTTCTCTCCTGTTAAAGACAAATGCCATTATTTGCACCCCATTTAATTTGTCGTCTGCAAATGCGTTCAGTTTGAACAAGTCCAAAATTTTGTCACCTGGTAAAGCATTGTCAAGCCCCGGTAGCTCAGTCGGTATCGTAAAGGACTTGAGAACAGGAGGTGAGGGTTCGATCCCTGGCTCAGCCAATTTCTTTCTGAGGACTGATGATAGTCATAGTGACAGGATTCATTCCTTTCTCACCACTGACCATTGTTTCGACGATGGTTATGTGGGAAAGGAGCCAGTGCCTTGGGAAGAATATTGTGCTGGGTACTGGTAGAAGAGACTCAAGGAAAGTATGGATAGGTGCACTGGCCTCCGCAATATAACTGAAATAATGTTGAAAATGGCATAAAACACCAACAATCAATCAATCATTCTGGTAAAGCATGAAGAGCTGGATAAACCAAACAGAAGTTTTCAGTCTCCAATAGGCCTTTACGGAAACTCGGTTACTTTCCCTTCGAAGATTATCTCCCTTGTGGAAATCCCCATTTCCGGGGACTACGATCATAACGATCATAGTGGCTTGGCACATGATGATTGTGCTACTTTGTGCTTAAAGAGAACATTTCGATAAAAAATCCGAATAGATCTATCTGTATATAAATATTTGTTTACAGATATTCGGATTTTTTATCGAAATGTTGTCTTTACATAAATTATCATGTGCCGAGTCCCTGTGATAACAATGGCCAAACAAAACAAAAAAAGAAATCATTCGTGATTTTCGTCATCCAGTTAACTTTCAAAAATCGCAATACCTCTCTCCTAAAAATCATTACTCGGAGATAAGTAACACGTCTGACCTGCTGCTCTGTAGCGCACACTGTTTGCAAATGTAACGGAATTGTTCAATTAAATTCTGTTGAATTTCTCGGACAATGGTGAAAAAGACGCCCAAACTTGTTGCAGTTAAGATAACGTCATTTATATGCAAAAAAATCTGCAGTGTCGGTAGTTGCATCAACTATCACTTTCGAAAGACAGAAAAGATGTTATTACTGACCAAAACGAAGCCCCGCGATAGAAATAACAGATTTTTCGCAGACTTCCTTGGTTTTACCATGGATCATAAAATATACGATCCCTGGTTTTGTAGGACAAGGAATTAAAAAAGAAAACAAAAAAAAATCGATGAATTCCAACAGGAAGTTAAAACAGTGACCTATAAAACTGCATATGAGAACAGAATGTGTTCGGACAGGAAACATATATCATTTGGCGTGGAATTTAAAATGGACTTACCCTCTGTAACATTTTTTTTAATAATTCCAAATCCTGTATTTACAAATGATCAACATAAGATTGAAAAGAACAAGACTTTAATATGGCACGTCTGTGTTAATAATCTTGCCGAAACGCTTCTTTAGGTCACCCACTTTGTCCGTGAAATACCGAGATCAAAGGACACCCAGCTAACCCTTTGCCAGCTTCTCAACGAAAGCAATTACGGAACAAATTTCGCCAGTCATAATGAAGCTGGAATTACTTTTTCTTTTGGAGGAGGAATGGCAGGTTTGAAATTTGAATTGCCCTTGTTGTAAAAGTCATATATTTGGTAGTTCAAAAAACAGGAGGATGACAAAAAAGCATTTAGATCTTTTTTTTTTTTTTTGGGGGGGGGGGGGGGGGGGTTGGGGGGAGGGGGTATGGATTTTTTTAAATGAATTCAAACTATATGGGGTTTTAGATTTAAATAAACGGACTATCCATTTCTTTTTGTTTAGATTACAAGTATTATCACTTTCAACATTTTATATAAATAGATCGAACTAATGATCCCAGTGTTTCAAACCATATACGTTACCGACTTAGGTACCGGGTTGGGTAAACGGCAAAACTTTGGACAAGTCCAAATCCAAAGCATTTGAAGCCGACAGGTTAAACGTGGATCAAATGGTGGTAATTGCCTTTGAAAAAGTGAAAAATATTGCTGGGAATGATGAAATGCTGGTTACAAGCATTTCCTCCTTTTCAAGTATTTTTCAAGACGCCTTCTTTCCCAGGGTCGTTAAAACTCCGGATTATTTGGTTGATAGAAGGGTGATAAGTGTCTCTAAATAGGCAGGAACAGTCCATTTACCAAAATTACAGCACTACATGCATACACTGAATTGTCAAGAAAATCCTGATCTCAAAAAATCATGTTTCTTCAGACAAATATCGTAACTATTAGTCTAGATTATGAACAAAACAAAATGTAGCTTTAGTTCAAATTTTAAATCTTCCAGTCTCCCTTCACAAAATACTGATATTCCATCATTTTTTTTGAGTTAAAAAGAAATACGTCAAATTATTCTTCATTTAAATGTGTGAAGGGTTAATTCGGTGTGTTCCTTTGATCTCGGTATCGCACTGCCGGATGGGCGACCGAATAGCGGTAATGTACAAATTAACACGCATGTGTCACATTAACCCTTTACCAAACGACAAAATTTTAAGCTAGTGTAAACTGAATGCATTTACCAACAATGAGGTAATGTTTCTCGAATTATGGATTTTTATTTCTATGAAAATGTAGAAACATTGTGGGAAAGGGAGAAAAAATTTGTTCTTTTCCCCTTATAATTCCGAAAACCATCATCCTCGGGGTCGTTAAAACCCGGGAATTGTTTGGTATAGGATTAAACAGTCTCTTCTTAATTGTTTTTGATCTCAATTCACCCTTATGTTGTTTATATGTGGATAGATTTGAAATTTAACACAAGTTACAGAGGGTAAGTTCATTCTTAGTCTCTACTTCCATATACTGCTTCCGTGCTCGTGTAGTCCTTGGAAGTAGAAGTTGCGCTTGTGCGCATGCATAATCGAAGAGTACTCAAGGGGAGGCTACCTAGTTTCCAGAAAGGCCTATAGGCCCAAATACTGCGATTTCCTAGTTGCTTTTGTCTGCGGTATTTAGGCAAAGCGGAGGGTGCATCATTTGTTTGGGTGATTTTTCTCAGATATAGCGTCCCCTTGACTTTGAAAAATGTCCAACAATCATAAAGCTCACCAGTAGGACTTTCTCCCATTTCAAATATATCCGAGAATAAATCTTAATACATTTTTTTTTCTCCCTTATTTTGAAAAAATCCTCGTTTCTAAAAGTTTATGCAAATTTTTGTTCCTTCTCTAAATATTTAATTTGGACAACAATGGGCAAATTTAACTTTCATTAATCTCTCACCGCACATTCCTGAGTTATAACCTTCAGCAGGAAAAATTTTGAAAATATTCTTAGAAAAGAAGAAAATGCTGGCAACCTGCACATAAATTCAGTCACTTGAGCCATCTTTAACTTGTCCTTTGCAAATGCTTTCAATTTGTCTTCTGAAAATGCTTTCCATCGATTGATTGATTTATTCATTGTCACCACTGGTTGCCCATATGGGCACACACACACACACACACACACACACACACACACACACACACCCTCACACCCTCAGACTGTTAATTTCTGTTACAGTGGATAGCACATGATACAGTATGAAACCCATCCTTAGTCACGCATGGTTCCTTAACGTGCTCTGTGTATAGCACCGTCACAGAGGACTTCGGTTTACAGTCTCATTTGAAAGACTCTGGGTAAATTTAGACAGCCAGACTTGGGGCTCGAAACACACCCTCAACTGACCCAAGACTTGATGTTTACAAAGCCTACGCTCTACCTACTGAGCTACGCGGGCTGGTCTTGCTTTCCATCTGCGCAAGTCTAAATTTTTGTAGCTTGGTAAGGAGTTAACTGTTTGCTACTGGTTGTCATACACCAACTGAAACCATTTCGAAGTCAACACTTTCCTCTCCTAACCCCACCCACCCTCCTTCAACTCCAAGGACCTGGAGGAGACGGTGGGAAAAAAAGCATACATTTCAGCAATCACACTAAGAAATAGGTCAGAAAGTTGGAACAATGTGGTCTTTTTCATTGTAAAAGTTTTATATTACATGCTATTCAACAAATTGGTAGTAAATTTTGACACAATTTATAACCTGATAAAATGTTTCATGGCCATTTGCATAATAAACTACTACCAAGCATAATGAGCTGCCTTTATGCTACAAGATTAAGCCCTTACCTTACAATCTGGAGTTTTAACTACCTTATAATGGCTTTTGAAAACATTGTGGGAAAAGGAGAAAATGCTGGTCACCAGCATTTTCTCCTTTTCCTACAATGTTTTCTACCCTTCCCAAAATGTTTTCTACCCTTCCCAAAACAAACTTCAATATCTGAGTCACCTTATATATGTTGTCTGCAAATGCTTTGAATTTGGACAAATCTAAAATTTTATCGTTTGGTAAAGAGGTAAGTTGTAGTTGTATGGTGTTTAACGCCGTTTTCAACATTATTTCAGTTATATTACGGCGGCCAGTGCACCTATCCATGCTTTCCTGGAGTCTCTTTTACCAGTACTCTGCACAATCTTCTTTCCAAGCCACTGGCTGCTTTCAAAGAGGTAAGCCCTTACTTAACAATCCAGAAGCCTGAGTTTAACCCTTTACCAAAACAACAAGATTTTAGACTGGTCAAAACTGAAAGCATTAATTGCAGACAACAAATTAAAGGTGGATTTTGTCCTTGATAGAGTAGAAAACATTGTGGGAAAAGGTGAAAATGCTGGTTACCAGCATTTTCTCCTTTTCCCACAATGTTTTTAGAAGGTCTCTTTCCTAGGGTTGTTAAAACCGGGGCTCATTTGGTAAAGGGTTAAATGACCCTCAGGAAGAAGGCTTTTGAAAACACTGGTAACCAGCATTTTATCCTTTTTCCACTCTTTTCCACCCTATCAAAGACAGAAATAATCATTTTAGCATTGCTTAATTTGTCCTCTGCAAAATTAATCCTTCCAATTTTGTTCCAATCCAAAATTTAGTCGTTTGGTAAAGAGTTACACGTAATCAGGATATGAGAACATACCTCTTACTCTATCAGACTTGCCTGATTTTTTTACCTCCTGTTTACCATGATAAAATTAAGGAAAATTTATACACGAAAGTTCAGCCCTTTATCACACTATCCCCAGTTTTAATCTTCCTGAAAAACAAGGCTTTTGAAAACATTGTGGAAAATGGAGAAAATGCTGGTAACCACAGCCAGCTTTTTCCAAAACAAACTTCAACCTTTGAGTCACATTTAAATAGTCGTCTGTAAATACTTTCAATTTGGAAAAGTCTATGAATTTGTCATCTGGTAAAGAGTTAAAATGTGCTTTGAAGTCTAATGGTTGTCCAAGTTTACTGTTTCTATAGTGATAGAAAACCTAAATAAATACTCCAAGTAATTTGAGATGGGACACTATTTATGCAAAACAAAAATTTACAAAACTAATACTGGTATGTAGCTCTTTCCCAAACCACAACATTTTGGACACATCAAAACTTACCTCTTTACCAAACAACAAAATTTTAGCCTTGACCGAACTGAAAACAATTGCAGATCTAGGACAAATCAACACGTCACTTGAAAAATGAAATTCATTATTTATTGTGGAGAAAACATTGTGTAAAAAGGAGAAAATGCTGGTACCAGCATTTTCTCCTTTTTCCACAATGTTTTCAAAAGGCTTCCTCCTCAAGGTTGTTAAAAGTTGGGATTGTATGGTAAAGGGTTACAGAATTAAACTTGTCTTTGAAAGGAGAGAAAACAATGTGGTTACCAGTATTTTATTTCATGCTTCCCGGTAGGATATCGAGAAATAGCAGTGAAAATATTTTTCGATATTACACGGGTACAACCAGTGAAAATACCGATTTTTATATTCTAGTTACCTCGGTAAATTGCGCGCGACTCACAACCAGATGGAAATATGATGTCATTTACCTTACATTTCTCGCGCTTGACGTAATATTGTAATGCGTTGCTATGCGCGAGGGGTACGCCACGGGGAATAATTGAAAAGAACTGTACTGGATTTTGATAAAGCTCCTCCAAGAAAGGGTTAAAAGCATGAAATAAATAGAATATTTGTTTTTTTTCGGTGAAAGATTGCAGCCACGAGTGAAAATATTACCGATGGTGTTCACGAGATGAAATTAATTTCGATCTTTCACCGAAAAAAACAAATATCCTCTATTTCTCCCTTTTTAATAACGTTGCAAACGGCCACCTTCCCTTTGGCCATTAAAAACACTGATTTGAACTCTATACCACATGATAAAATTTTCTGACATGTCCAAATTGAATGTTTTTGCAGATGATGAATTTGAAGTGGTTCAAGTACTGGAATTTGTAAGGAAGGAGTAAATGTTTGTCACCAGTGATTACCACCATTTTCTCCTTTTTGCCAAATGTTTGCAAAAAGCCTTTTCCCTTAGGGTCATTAAAGCACATGATTGTGTGGTAAATGATAAATCAATTCCCTTCATGATGAAAAAATGTTCTGCTAAGGATTTTTCAAGACAGCAAGAATTATTTCATAATCTTGTAAAAATAGGGGTTAGGCCAAAACAACATACATGTGTGGTTCCAGTTACATACTTTTGAGAATTAGGGTCAATAGGTCGGAAATTATCTTATTTTTTGAAGAAAAAGCTGGTAACCAGCATTTTTTTTCCCTTTTCCCACAATTTTTTCAAAAGCCTTCATCTTTAAGGTTGTTTCATAAAGGGTTCGATAAAAGCTTTTGCTCGCTAAAGGGAGGTAACAAAGTTTTGCACAGAGCATAACTAAGATCCGACAACAAAGTCTGATCTTTATCTACACTGTGTTAGAAAGCAGCTAAAAGTTCTGTTACATCTTAACCAAAGACAAAATTTTTAGACTCGACCAAAATTTAATGGAAAGCATGTGCAGCCAACAATATAAATTATAAACAAGCAATTTCGTTGAAATTATATTCCCCGCGAAAAATTTACTTGACTGCATAACTTAAAATTGCTCCCAGTCGGCCATTTTTCATTGAATCAAAAAAAAAAGAGTGTATCAGCGGAATGGGTTATTGAACACATGTATAAAGTTTCACGAAATTCTGTCCAATGGTATTGGAAACATTCTCCCTGACGGACACACAGATGGACAGACAGACAGACGGACGGACAATGCTAAAACTATATCCCTCCACCTTGGGCAGGGGATAATAAAGATTTCCGTATCTGATAACATAAAATAGCTGAAAACATAGTAGATAAAGGAGAAAATGCTGGCTACTAGCATTTTTGTCTTTTCCCACCACGTTTTCAAAAGCCTTCTTTCTTCAGGGTAGTTAAATCTTGGGACTGTGTGGTAAAAGGTTAACCCTTTACCAGACGACAAAATTTTAGCCTTATCCAAATTGAAAGCATTTGCAGACGACACTTTCAATGTGGCTCAAATGGTGCAATTTTTCTCTGAAAGGGTAGAAAACATTGTGCGAAAAGGAGAAAATGCTGGTTACCAGCATTTTCTCCTTTTTCCACAATGTTTTCAAAAGACATCGTTCCCAGGGTCATTAGAACTCGGGATTGTGTGGTAACAGGTTAAACTTACATGCTGTAAGGGTGATACCAAGTGTCCCACAGGCAGGTGTGGTTTTTTTGGGTGATTGCCTCAATCAGTATTATCATCTAACTGAGCCTTTTGCAAACAATAGGGGTTTTTTAAATAGGGATTTCATTCAACTTTAAATCCCATGGACCCTTTTCTGACACTTCATTGACCACAAATATGTAACATTAACTGTCTAAAGAAACCTGCTGGTAAGCTGCTTTAAGCCATTCTCAGCTACATGCAGTTACAGTTGTTCGCCACAATGTTATTGCAAATAATCAACTACAATAATGTATTTCCTACTAAGGAATACAGTAATTTCCTATGAACTCTTTTACCAAACAAAGTTTTGTACTCGGCCAAACTGAAAGCAATTACACGTGACAACTTTAATGAAGCTCAAATGATGATTTCTGTTTTTCTTAGGGTAGAAAATAGTGTGGGAAAAGGAGAAAATGCTTACCAGCATTTTCTCCTATTTCCACAATGTTTTCAATAGTCTTCTTCTTTTAGTAAAAGTTTGGATTGTGTAGCAAAGGATTAAAGACCAACAAAATTCAAAATGCAATCCTACTTAAGGCACTTGCATACAATTAAGTTCTTTTGGATCGTAATGATGGGATTTGTCTTTAAAAAGACAAACAACAGCATGCTTATCAGCATTTTCTCCTTTTACCACACTGTTTCAAAAGCTTTCCTTTTCTAGGTCGTTAAAACTCGGGATTGTGTGGTAAAGGGTTACAGGTTTAAAACACCTGAAATATCCCTTGATCATTATCTGGGATCTTGACTCTTTACCAAACGACAAAGTTTTAGACTGGCCAAAATTGAAAGCAATTGCAGACGACAAATTAAATGTTACGAAATACATGAAATTTGTTCCCAGTAAGGTGGAAAACATTGAGGGAAAAAGAGAAAATGCTGTTTAACAGCATTTTCTCCTTTTCCCACAATGTTTTAAAAATTTGTCATTTTTAGGGCCCTTAAAACTCGGGATTGTGTGGTAAAGGGTTAAAAGGGGTCTGCGGATAAGGTGGGGTAATCTCGATACCCTATTCCATTAACCTTTTTCAAACAAGAACATTTTATATCTTCCGAACCCCTAACATCTACTGATGACAAATTTGCCCGCCCAGGTAGTTCAGTGGTTAGCGTATCCGACTCGTGACCTGGTGGTTGTGAGTTCCTTACCTGGTTGAGGCAAACTTTCTTTCCCTTGATCTTTTGCTTCTCACCTCTGAAGCATGTGAGAAAGTAGTCAGTGACTTGGAAAAAAAGTTGTGTCAGTACAGCTGTGAAAAAGCCCGGAAAAACATGAGTAGGTGCACTGACAGACGTGATATGACCTAAGCTGTTAAAGTGGCGTTAAACTCCAATATAATCAACAATGACAAATTTAAAACTGGTATAAATGAGCTCATGTTTTCTGATACTGAATGAAACTTTATTGGCTAAAGGAGAAAATGATGGTAAAAATTTTTTTCTTCTTCCACCACAATGTTTCCTACCCCTTCTAAGACAAGTCCAATCATCTGATCTGTATCTAATCTGTTGTCTGCAAACACTTTCAGTTTGGACCTGTCTTACGACTTGTTTGGTAAAAGAGCTAAAATACTGTGGCAAAAAGAGTATTGCTTAAAAACTAGCATTTTCTCCTTTTCCCGTCTTTTCTACTGTAAATAAATAAACAATCCCGAGTTTAACCCTTTACCACACAATGCCGACCTTTAATGACCCTCAGAAAGAAGCCTTATGAAAACATTGTGGGAAAAGGAGAAAATGCTGGTAACCAGCATTTTCTCCTTTTCCCACAATGTTTTCTACCCAATCAAAGAAAAATCGCATCATTTGAGCCACACTGAAATTGTCGTCTGCAAATGCTTTCAATTTGGACCAGTCTACAATTTTGTCGTTTGGTATAGAGTTAAACTATCCCCCCCGAAGAAGGATTTTTGAAGCTTGAGACAAGGAGAAAATGCTTGTAACCAGCATTTTCTCCTTTTCCCACAATGTTTTCTACCCTAGCAAAAACAAATCTTATAATTGATTAGAGCAATGTTTGCTATATCATCTGGAAATGCCTCCAATCTGAGCAAGTCTTAATTTTGTGGTCTTGTCAATTGATAATTTGACAACCAGGACAATCCCTCTCTCATCACTTTGACACTTCAGTTACCCTTCACCAATGCTGTAGTTTTATGCTGTTGTATACATTTTAACCCATAAGTGCAGAACAGGTTCAACAGATATTTCGATTCAATGGAACAATTGATTGATTATATAGTGTCTTACATTGCTTTCAACATTATTTCAATTATTAATGGCAACAGCACTTATGAGGCTCCTCTTAAATGTCTTGTCTAGGGACAGTCCATTAAAAACCCAGTGCTTTCATTGAGGATCAAACCCAGAGCCATCAGGTTAGGAATCCATCGCTACCAGTGAGCCACACAGAACCCATACATTTTTTGGAGGAAATCAATACTAATAAGAGTAATGTCTTAGTTCTTATTGTCTAGAATGACTTGAGGCAAAGTTAAAACACTGTAGATCAAAGATCAGACTGCATATTTTCTGAATTCTGATCTTCATCAACACTGGTACCAAAGACAGCTATACCAGTGAGAGGCTTTATCAAAGAAACCAAAATTTAAACAACCCCACTGAAGATGGCTTTTGGAAACAGTAAAAAGGAGGAAATCAAGGTATTTGCCTTTGGCAGGGTAGAAAAACATTGTGGGAAAAGGAGAAAATGCTTCCAGACTTTTTCTCCTTTTTCCACACTTTTTAAGAGCCTTCTCCCTAAGCATCATTAAAATTTGGGATTGTTTGGTAAATGATTCACAGACCACAAAATTTTGGACATGTCCAAATTCAAAGCATTTGCAGACGACAATTCAAATGTGCCTAAAACAGTGAAAATTATCTTTAACCCTTTACCACACGGCAAAATTTAAGACCTATCTAAATTGAAAGCATTTGCAGACGACAATTTCATAGTGGCTCAAATGACGCAACTTTTCTTTGATAGGGTAGAAAACTTTGTGGGAAAAGGAGAAAATGCTGGTTACCAGCATTTTCTCCTTTTCCCACAATGTTTTCAAAAGGCCTCTTTTTTAGGGGCGTCAAAAGGCGTCATTGTGTGGTAAAGGGTTAAAAGAGTAGAAAATGTGGGAAAAGGAGAAATGCAGGTTATCACCATTTTTTTCCTCCTTAATCCTAAATGTTTTCCTTAAAAGTCCACTTCCTCATGGTCATTATAACTTCAGTTGTGTGGTAAACAGTCAACCCTTTACCAAACAATCCCAAGTTTTAATGACCCTGGGAAATAAAACTTATGAAAACATTGTGGGAAAAGGAGAAAATGCTGGTAACCAACATTTTCTCCTTTTCCCACAATGTTTTCTAACCTTTCAAGAACAAACCCAATCATTTGGGGCACCCACAAATCGTTGTCTGCAAAGACTTTCAGTTTTGACAAGCCCAAAATTTTTATGCGTGTGGTAAAGTGTTAAGCAAACAAACACATTATTTTATTGCCCACATTACCAGTGCAAATTAAAACATCCTAAGAAAAGTAGAAAATCCTTGTAACCAGTATTTTCTCTTTTTTCCTCACTATGTTTCTATCTTTCCAAAGAAAATTTGCATAATATGAGCCACAAGTAAATTGTCATCTGCAAATGAATTCCTTTTGGGCAAATGTAAAATTTTGTCGTCTGTTATAAGGAGTTAATCCACATTAAGTGGCTACTGTTGACACAGACAGACATTTCCTGATGACATATTTCTGTTTTCACTTCTCTAATGTTTCATTTGAGTGCCTCTATTTTCTACAATCCTGTAAAATTTATATATATCATTATAGATGTCAACAGCATTGTTCTGCCAAGCGAGAGATTCTGGGGCTTTTGTCAAATCAAATTAGGACAAGAGCATTGCATGTGAAGGTCAAAGTTGGGCTGTGGTTGCTTGATTCAGTGAAATTTTAAAGATGAAAAAGGGGCATAACTTCATCAAAAATACTTTGATAGTTACCTCGCTTTGTGTTTTAGGTTCCCCATTAGATTATTAACCTTGCCCAAATTTGAAGTAAACATGTTCAGTATTAACAGAGATATTGTAAAATGTCAAAGTTTTAGCACAAAGATGACACAGACACAGACGACACCAGGGCTATGACAGTACCATGCAGTTTTCTCCAAAAACAGCCAAGCCAAATATGTCTCAACAGAGTGGACATAGTAATAACTAGTCTTCAGTGAAGTTGTCTTTAATTTAAAAATCTACTTCTGCAAGTATATAGGATAATTCTTGTCTCCTCTCTGGATACCAGCATTTTCTCCTTTTCCCACACTGTTTTCAAAAGCAGTTTTCTTCTATGTCATTTAAACTTAGAACCATTTGTAAAAGGGTTAATGTGGAAGGAGTATGTCCAACCCAAAGTACATATTTCTTTCAGTTTGATCTTAATCTACACTACCGAAAAAAGCAACTGCTCTTATGAGAAACTAATAAAACTCCTATATTTCAGCAGAAATTCTATGAATTATAAGTTAACCCTGTACCAAATAATCCTGTGTTTTAACAATTCTGTGGAAAGGCTTTTGAAGACATTGTGGGAAAAGGAGAAAATGCTGGCTACCAGCATTTTCTCCTTTCCCCACAATGTTGTCAAACCTTCGAAGATGAATTTCAACATTTACACCATACTTAATTTTTCATCTGTAAACTCATTCAATTTCAACAGGGATCGTATATGTTATATACGATCCCTGATTTAAACAAGTTCAAAGTTCTGTCATCCAATAAAAAGTTATGAAAACAACCAAAATAATACAATCAGCAATCTACCCTATCTTTCGATAGACTCACATACATTGTATTTAATGTTTGATGGAAATTAAATAAGCATTTCAGTCTTGTGAAAAAATATGTCATTTTCCATGTCAATTTTATCATCTGCTTCTGTAAAACTCTTTGAGATCAATTAATGTGTAATTTCAGTAACTCCTTTTAATTCAATGTCTGAAATGGAAAAAACAAAACTGCCATATGCCAAACAATTAGTTCAGAAAGTTTTCATCCCAAGTAAACATGTCAAGTTTTTCTTGAAAATATAATAGAACCAACTTACCACTTTCCGAAACAATTTATCAAAACATCAATTTTTTTCCCTCTTCAATTTCTTTTAATCCTTTAACTTCCCTCTGATTACAACTTTTATAAACTTCTTTAAAACACTATAAAACTTTTTAGTATTCCTCAAACATGGCTTCCATTATTACACACTGTAACACATCATCAACTGCATTATGGGATACTGCTTGGTATCATGTGTAAAGGATGCTACTTTCTTCCTAGTATACAGTACAAAATAGAGGGAGAAGTGAACTGTAACAAACTATCCCATCAACCATCTGTACATTTTGTGTAAAGATGTTCTCTATCTAAAACTACACAGGCATCATATCCATGGCAACTCCTCACAGTTGCCTTAGCAACACCAATGAAAAAAATTTTGAAGTTGGGATGGCTGGTTATATAGCCCAGAGGGAGGGAAATAGAGAAAAGATTGTAAGATAGTGACATGGCTTGACTGATAGTGTCCCCTATTTTTACGGTTAATTATGATTAAGTAATGGGGACAGATAAAACTACTGATAATACCAAGGTAGTTACAAACTAGATCACCAAAGCTAAGTCATGGTGACTTTTGGCAATTTCTATCTATAAAATATTTTTTGGTCTCTCTCCCATGCTGATTTCAACTTAACTTCTGCTATTTCACACTTCAACAACAGCTACAACATAAATGAACATGTTTACCCAAATGCATGGATTCGCCTCATCCATGTTTCTCTAGCCCTTTGAAGGCCTTTGAAAACTTTGTTGATACAGGAGAACATGCTAGCAAATTGGTAACCAGCATTTTTCTTCGTTTTCGTAAATCCACCCCTTCAAAGAATATATAGAGGATATTTTTTTATTTCTGTGAAAGAACAAAATTTTTTCATCTCCTGAATATCATCGGTAATATTTTCATGAGTGGCACAGCCACTCGTAAAAAACAAAAGTAATATTCTATTTATTTCATACTTCTAACCGTTTTTTTGTTGGGACTTTCTTCATAATCCAGTGCATTTGTTTTTGGTAATTTTGGCGTACCCCTCCACATAGTAATGCATTACAATATTACGTAAAGTGCGAGAAATGTAGGGTATGTAACATCATATTTCCCTCTAACCGAAATTATGGCACACACTGTTTACCTAGGTAACTAGTGTGCAGTAACTACTGTTTTCGCCTACAATTAAAGAATTAGAAATATGAAATCAGTATTTTTCACAGGTTGTAACCATGAAGTATCGAACCATATTCCACCATTATTTCTCAATAAACTACCGAAAAGCATGAAATAATGATACATGTACATGTAGTATATTTTATTGTTCAAAGGGCCTTGAAAGAAAATTTGAACCTTTCGCTCACGAAAGTTTTCAACTTGTATTTCCAGTGCTGCTTTGATCAGAATCTCTCTACTTTAACAATAATGTTGATCCAAGATCAGACTTTTTTGCAATCTTATTTTGATCTGCATTGTCAGCAAATATAACTTAACTTTTGAAAGGCAATTTTGGGTTATTTTTTTCTTCAAATTGTCAATAAGGATGGCATTTATACCTTAGGCATTTTCCATCTAAATCACGCTAAAATTGTCTACACATGACGTAAAAAACAAGCACAAGAATCAGTCCAGAAGAGACTGATTGATTGATTATATGGTGTTTAACGTCATTTCCAACATTATTTCAGTTATATCCTGGCAGCCAGTGCATCTATCCATGCTTTCCTGGAGTCTCTTTTACCAGTACTCTGCACAGTTTTCTTTCCAAGCCACTGGGTGCTTTCCCACATAGCCATCGTTGAGACAATGGTCAGCGATGGGAGAGGAATGAATCCTGTCGCAATGACTATCATCAATCCTCGGAGAGAAATTGGCCGAGCCAGGGATCAAACCCACGACCTCCTGTTCTCAAGTCTTGCACGTTACCGACTGAGCTTCCAGGGCTCGGCGGGTCCAGAAGGTAGTGTTACTGTTTGCCAGTCTTAACCCTTATAAGCGCCAAATAAACCTATCGGACATTTTCATCCTAGAAACAGGACCTAAATAAATGTGATTTCTTGGTTGCTTTTGTCTACAGTGTTTCAGCAAAGCGGACAGCGTAGATCAAAGGTCAGGCTGCACGTTTTGTGCAGCCTGATCTTGATCTATACTGGCAGTAGAGGCAACTATAGTCGTGAAAGTTGCTTTAAGGGTTAACATACATGAATAACACTGTTAATGAGCCTGAACAGGCAGGAATGACCACGACACATTGTAAAACTTCTGTGACACATTCCACTTAAAAAACAGTAACCCTTTTCAGTTAAAAAGATCTACTCTATGGGGGTGTGACTAATGAAATATGAGAAGGGAGGAAAATCCCTCCATCCCAAATACCTCAAATAATTTCTAAGTAGATCCCTTCTGAACTGGAGCAGTTTCAAATTTTCAGTTTAAGATTCATAGGGAGAAGCCGAGTCCTGTAACTCAGTCGTTGTCGTATACGACTTGAAAACAGCGTTAAACAGTATACAACCAATCAATCAAGGGGAGGAAATCCTCAGAAAGGAGGAAAAATCACAACGCTGACTGTCAGCAAGTCTTAGCAAAACCACAACATTTTGGACTTGTCCAACTTCTGTATGCCAACGACAAATTAATTGCCGCTCAAATAGAAGGATTTATCTTAGAAACAGCAGAAAACCTAGTGGGAAAGAGAGAACAATTCTTTTTCTCCTTTTCCAACAGTGTTTTTTGAAAGCTTTCATCCTCAAGGTTGTTGGAACTCAGAACTGAGATTTAGCGTGATCATCTCTGTCATCTGATGCTGATGGTTTTGATCAGATTAAGCTTGCTCAAGGTACAAATATTTTCTACATTTTTCTTCAAGATTTTCTTGAAATCAAACCATGTGTCATCTTCAAGTTCAACACAGAGAACCAAAAAAAATTACGCATTTGGTATTTGTCATTCGACAGGTGGTATGTAATTTCTTGTTTACATTACTTTATCATATATAATACAAATTAGAAATAGCACCCTTTAAAATTGGTAAATTTTATTCTAAATCTAGAATTTGTGACTGTAAAAATGAGGCAACCCATCCAGACAATGGTCAAACAAACTCGGTGATTTTTATCAGCATCAACAATGATTTTTGGAAAAAAAAAATCAACCTCCATTCAAAAAGCGATTCAACGCCCATTAGCTACGGGTTTCATTGTAATTTAAACCTTCAATCCCACCACTGTATCAACATAAATGGCATTTTATTGAAAAGTGATCGTGCCAATCTGATAGAGAAAATATATTTCAATTTTGCATGGGTGACACGATACAAATGACCCTCCTAATTCATCAAATAATTAACACTTTTTCCTTTGAAAAGATCATTACAAAAAACTGTTGCCACCCAATAGTCCTGTTACTGTTTGGAGCTCTTTAACTTTTAACCAAATGACAAAATTTTAAACTAGTCCAAATTGAAAGAATTTGTAGACAAAGAAATAATTTTCACTCATACATTGTACTATGTTTTTGAAGGGGCTAAAAACAATGTAGAAAAAGAGAAAATGCTGGTAACTAGCATGTTCTCCTTTTGCATAATGTTTTCAAATGGCATATCCCCAAAGGGTGGTTGAACACAGGATTGTAAGATAAAGCTTTAACCGTTTACCACACAATCCCGACTTTTAACGACCCCGAGAAAGAAGCCTTTTGAAAACATGGTGGGAAAAGGAGAAAATGCTGGTAACCAGCATTTTCTCCTTTTCCCACCATGTATTCTACCCCTCCCACAGCAAATTTCAATTTTTCAGTCTGATTTAAATGTCGTCTGCAAATGCTTTCAATTTGGACCAGTCTAAAACTTTTTCGTTTGGTAAGGAGTTAACTTGTCCAGTGCAGATGTCTTCAGTTTAGGCAAGTTTGAAATATTTTCATCAGTATTTGAGGAGAAAAACTCTGAGTTTCTGATAGTCACACTGTCAGACTTTCCCACTTTTTGAAAAATGATTTTTCAGATTTTCTCAATCCCCTTTGCTTTTAAAAACAATGTCCGAAAAGTGGGAAATGCTGTAAGCCAGTATTTTTCCCTTTTCTATAATATTTTCTGTCCTATCATAAACAAATCATATCATTGAGCCATATTCAAATTGTTGTCTGCCAAGGTTTTCAGTCATGGTAGTTGGTCAACTCTTTACCAAACGACATATTTTTGGACTGGACGGAATTCAAAACATCTGCAGACAACAAATTAAATCTTGGTAATATGATGATTTCTGACTTTGATAGGGTAGAAAATATTGTGGGAAAAGGAGAAAATGCTGGTTACCAGCATTTTCTCCTTTTCCCACAATGTTTTCTATAGGCTTCTTTCTCAGGGTCATTAAAAGTCAGGATTGTGTGGTAAAGAGTTAAAAGTTAATACTTTCTCAAACTGTTGTTGTGTTTTAACAACACTCAAGAATAAAGTTTCTGAAAACATTGTTAGAAAAGGAGGGAATGCTGGGTTACCAGCCTTTTCTCCTTTTTCACAAGGTTTACCAACCTTTTAACCCTTCACCATACAATCCCAAGTTTCAATGACCCTCAGACAGAAAGGTTTTGAAAATGTTATGGAAAAAAAAGAAAATGCTCGGAACCAGAATTTTTCTTTTTTCCACAGTGTTTTCAATCCCTTCAGAGAAAAATTTCATCATCTGAGCCACATTTGTCATGTCTTCTGCAAATGCTTTAAATTTAGATGTGTCAAACATTTTTTCGTTTGGTACAGAGTAAAGGGCAACTTCCACTATTAGAAAAGAAGTTTGTCATCTGCAACTGTTCTTTATTTGGACAAGTCTTAAATTTGTTGATTTGTAAAGAGTTCACTCTTTAACATATGACAGAATTTGACACGATCAAATTGAAAGTGTTTGTTATAGGACATTTCAAAATTATGAAATTTGGCCTTGATAGGATAGAAAACATTGTGAGAAAAGGAGAAAAAACTATTTACCAGCAATTTCTCCTTTTCCAACAATGTTTTTATAAGCCTTCTTCCTCAGGGTTGCATTAAAGTTGGAATTATGTGGTGGGGAGTTAAGCAAGCGAATAATTTGACATTCTCCATCACAGTGTGGCTCTCATCACTCAACAAAGCGTAACTCAAGTCATACTTACGTGTCGTTAAATGTTTCAGTTTATAAAATTTCCGCTTGAAGACCTAAGGTTCATATACATACTCCCAAACACAGTGGGAAGGATATCTACGTTACACTTGTCAATTTTCCCACAGGGCATATGATAGTTAACATGTACAAATCTATCTTTAAAACTTTCGTAGTTGACATATCACCATGGAAACTTATACATTATAATTTGTCTGACACTGTCGACTATGTAACAGCCGGTGTTAAAAAAGTCCCGATTTTATCCCCCCCCCCCCCCACATGAGTTGATCTCATTTAAATAAGAATATAAGCTCAATTCGTTGCCATAGATACGACAAGCAACAGGGCCAGCTGCTGCACATAGATTGAGTGGAAATGGTTGGGATATGCCCAAAAATCAATTGTTTACCATCCCACGTCTGTCATTTAAATCCGCTATTTCTATATTTAACTGAAAATGTTCTTTTTTTTTCTGTCTCTCATGTTCAAGCTTCTCACACACTGACTATTGTCTTACCAAATAACAGAATTATGGACTGGTCCAAATTCAAAGCATCAGCAGACGACAAATAAGATATGGTACAATTAACTCTTTACCAAACAGTCCCAAGTTTTAATGACCCCAAAGAAGATTTTAGGCCTTTGAAAACATTTTGGAAAAAGGAGAAAATGTTGGTAACCAGCATTTTCTCCTTTTCCCAGAAAGTTTTCTACCCAATCAAAGACAGAAATCATCATCTGAGCTACATTTAATGTTTTCTGTAAATGCTTTCAATTTGGTCATGTCCCAAATTTAGTCTTTGGTAAAGGGTTCATCATATTTATCTCTACAAGAATAGAAAACAATGTTGGAAATGGAGAAAATGCTGGTCAATCTAATGCTAACTCTTTCTCTACAAGACAATATTTTTTAATTATAAAATAATGAAAGCATTTTGCAAACAATGATCTTACTTTGCTAAAACAATTACTGAGTTGCACGTTTAACCCTTTCCCAAGCCATATTTGATTCCATATTTGAGCAACCCTGAGGATGAAAGAGTTTTAACATTGTGAGAAAATGCTGGTAACCAGTATTTTCCCCTTTTCCAATGACGTTTTCCACTCTTTCATGGACAAGTTTCATCATTTTGGCCACTCTTTTAGTAGTCTTCCGCAAATGCTGTCAGTCTGAACAATTCAAACATCTTGTTGTTTGGTAAAATGTTAAAAGGTATAAAACTTTGTGGAAAATGGAGAAAATGCTGGCTACCAGCTTTTTCTGCTTTTCCAACAGTGTTTTGATACATGCCTTTCTCCCTGAGTAACAAAACCACAAGATTATTTGATAATCTAACTCTTTACCACACAATTACGAATCTGAACAACTCGAAGAAACAAGGCTTCTGAAAACAGTGTGAAATGGAGAAAACGCTGGTTTTTCCAGCATTTTCTGCTTTTCCAACAGTGTTTTGATACATGCCTTTCTCCCTGAGTAACAAAACCACAAGATTATTTGATAATCTAACTCTTTACCACACAATTACGAATCTGAACAACTCGAAGAAACAAGGCTTCTGAAAACAGTGTGAAATGGAGAAAATGCTGGTTTTTCCAGCATTTTCTGCTTTTCCAACAGTGTTTTGATACATGCCTTTCTCCCTGAGTAACAAAACCACAAGATTATTTGATAATCTAACTCTTTACCACACAATTACGAATCTGAACAACTCGAAGAAACAAGGCTTCTGAAAAAAGTGTGAAATGGAGAAAATGCTGGTTTTTCCAGCATTTTCTCCTTTTCCCACAGTGTTTTCTAACCAATCAGTCAGAAATCATCATTTGAGCTACAAACAATTGGTCATCTGGACATGTTTTTAATTCTGTCAAGTCCAAAATTTTGTTGTGTGGGAAAAAATTGAAGAAGCCTAGAAAATCAAAAACCGAAAGGTGATGGAGAGGTGATCATAGAAAGTGGAAAAAGAAGATTACTCCGTAGAAAGTGGAAAATAAGATTACACCGATCCAGTAGAAAATTTTGAGAGGGGGAGAGAAAGAGAAGTGAGTATAATACAATACACAGCCTCTCTCCAGCAGAAGCTTTCTTATTCATCAAATTGACTTCTGGGACATTACCATGGCAACATTTAGGCTTGTATTCTCCCGTCACTAAGCAACCTTTCCTAATGCTGCTAAAATCAGCTCAATATTACATGGTATAGGACATTTTATCAAATAAAAACAGAGAGCATTGCCAATTTATAGCCCAGCTGAATTTTGGATGTACATTATTGGAAACGGGGCAAACTCCGTAATTATACGGCACAGGAAGGGGAATAATTAATCCTGTTTCCCGAGCTTTGTTATTTAACTCAATACCTCCTGAATCCAAACTTTTTTATGTCTAACCTAAAAATCCATCAAAAACATTGTGGTAAGAGGAGAATTGCTCTTATAGGCCACTTATATCTTCCTACACTCAAAACCCGTAACTCTTTACCACGTAACAAAAATGTAGACTTGTCCAAATTGAAAGTATTAACAGACGACAATTTAAATGTAGCTATTATGATGGAATTTGTCTTTGATAAGGTACAAAACATTGTGGGAAATGGAGAAAATGCTGGTTACCAGCAT
Source organism: Hippopus hippopus (assembly GCA_946811185.2). Lineage (NCBI taxonomy): Eukaryota > Metazoa > Mollusca > Bivalvia > Cardiida > Cardiidae > Hippopus > Hippopus hippopus. Next base: position 4,812,557 of record OX328097.1, on the reverse strand, counting down.
TTTATCCTTTTCCCACCATGTGTTCAAAAGGCTTCTTTTTCAGGATCATTTAAACTCAGGATAGTGTGTTAACACTCTAACAAACAACCCCTAGTTTTTAACACCGCAAAAGAAGCAGGCTTTGAAAACATTGTGGACAAAGGAGATGCTTAACCCTTTACCACACAATCCCGAGTTTAAATAACTAAGAAGGCTTTTGAAAAACATTGTAGGAAAAGGAGACAATGCTGGTAACCAGCATTTTTTCTTTTTACCACAATGTTTTCCACTCTATCAAAGACAGAAATCATCATTTGAGCTGTTTTGAATGTGTCGTCTGTGAATGCTTTCATTTTCGTCGAGTCCGAAATTTTGTTGTTTGGTAATGGCTTTACAAGGTCGCTAACAAGTAAGCTGCTGGAAAAATTTCTTTCAACTGGTGAAGAATTATGCTTCATCCTTAATGAAAACAAGAGGGTCATGATGGCCCTGTATCACTCCACTGGCTAATTCGTAAAAACCCTACATGCCAATTATTACACTACTTGGCCAATTGGTTTTGAACATAAGACCCCTTAGGACTAAAATTGGTAGTCCTAGTTCTTATGGTTAGTAACAAGAAGATTTCTTAAGATTTCACTATATAAGCCCATATAAAACTTCTGACCCCTGGGGATGAATCAAATTCCCCCCTAGGGCTATAATTTACGCACTCTTGGTGAAGGCCCACTAGATAAAGCTACATGCAAATTTGGTAGCCCTAGGCTTTATGACTAAGTACAGGGAGATTTCTCAAGTTTTCTCTATATAAGTCCATGTAAAACTTGTGACCCCCCCCCGGGTGGGGCCAACTTTGACCCCAGGGCTATAATTTGGGCACTCTTGGTAGAGGCCCACTAGATAAAGCCACATGCAAAATTTGGTAGCCCTAGGCCTTATGGCTAGGTACAGGGAAATTTCAAAAGTTTTCCCCATATAAGCCCATTTAAAACTTGTGACCCCCGGGGTGGGGGTCAAATTTGACCCAAGGGCTATAATTTGGGCACTCTTGGTAGAGGCCCACTAGATAAAGCCACATGCAAAATTTGGTAACCCTAGGCCTCATGGCTAGGTACAGGAAGATTTCTATAGTTTTCTCTACATAAGCCCATGTAAACTTGTGACCCCAGGGCTATAATTTGAAGAAACTTGATAGAGGCCCACTAGATAAAGCTACATGCCAAATTTGGTAGCCCTAGGCCTTATGGTTTCAGACAAGAAGATTTTCAAAGATTTCCAATATTTTTCAGTTTTGTTGCCATCGCAACCAGAGTTTTTGAAGGAATCAAATTCTTTCAAAAAATTCTGAAGAGGACCATGGCAGATCATTTCTGTGAAGTTTCATCAAAATTGGATGGGTAGTTTAAGAAAAGATGTTTAAAATAAAAGGACGGATGGACGGACGGATGGACGCACGCATGCACGACGGACAGCGGGCCGTGACATAAGCCAGCTGACCTTTGGCCAGTGGAGCTAAAAAACGTAGGTTTTAACAACACTATGGATGCTTATTGAAAACATTGTGCAAACAGGAAAAAAATGCTGGTAACCAGTATTTCTACCCATATCTACAATGTTTTCAACCCTTTTAAAGACAAATCCTATTACTGAAGCCATATTCAGCTTGTCCACAAATGCTTTCAATTTGGGTTACTTACAAATTTTGATGTCAGGTATAGAGTTAACCCTTTACCAGACGACAAAATTCTAGCCTTGTCCAAATTGAAAGTATTTGTAGACAACAATTTCAATGTGACTCAAACTTTTCCTTTGATAGGGTAGAAAACATTGTAGGAAAAAGAGAAAATGCTGGCTACCAGCATTTTCTCTTTTTCCCACAATGTTTTCAAAAGGAGTCTTTCCGGGGCTCGTTAAAGTCGGCATTGTAAGGTAAATGGTTAATTAACTTTTTATCTAACAAAAAATATTAAGACCTGTCCAAATTTGAAGTACTAGCAGACGACAAACTGATTGTGGCCTAAACAATGAAATTTGTCTTACAATGGGTAGAAAACATTGTGGAAAAGGGGAAAACGTCTGTTATCAGATAAACATTTTCTCCTTTTATCCACAGTGTTTTCAAAAGCCTTGTTTCCCGATGACGTTAAAACTCAGAACTGTTTTAGATAAGAGCTAACTCTTTACCATAAAATCCCTACTTTTAACAATCCTGAGACAGAAGCCTTTTAAAAACATTGTGGAAAAAGGAGAAAATGCTGGTGACCAGCATTTTCTCCTTTTCCCACAATTTTTTCTACCCTTCCCAGAATAAATTTCAACTTTTGAGCCGCATGAATTTTGTCGTCTGCAAATGCTTTGAATTTAAACAAGTGTTAAATTTTACTGTTTGTCAGAGGGGTAATGTGACCAGCATTTTCTCCTTTTTCCACAATGTTAATTTTGTCGTCTGCAAATTAATGCTTTGAATTTGGACAAGTCTAAGATTTTATCATCAGGTAGAGAGTTAAGATACAAATAACATGCATGCAAGATATTCAGACAAAATAATCTTGACTTCACAAGGAACCTAATCTTTGTTTCATTTAAAAACAGGATACTTACTGAAGTACAGAAGGGCCTTTTCCTTTTAAATTTCATTAACTGTTTACCAAACCACAAAATTTTAGACTGGTCCAAATTGAGAGAATTAGCAGACGCCAACTCAAAGGTGGCTCAAATAAACGAAATTTGTCCTTGACAGGTGAGAAAACATTGTGGGGAAAAAGAGGAAATGCTGGTTACAAGCATTTTTTTCTTTTTACACAATGTTTTCAAAAAGTTTCTTCCCCATGGTCTTTTAAAGTCGGGATTGTGTGGTAAAGTGTTATACGCCTTAACCCTTTACCAAACTATCCCCTGATTATTAAAAATATTTCGGGAAAAGGAAAAATTACTGGTAAAAATTATTTTCTCCATCTCCCATAATATTTTCTACCCTTTCAAACCCAATAAAGGGTCCTGTGTGGCTCAGTGGTAATGTGTAGGACTCGTGACCTGGAGGCCCCGGGTTCGAGCCTCACTGGCTCCACTGGATTTTTCACAGGAGTGTCCTTGGGCAAGACACTTCAGAGCCCAGCCTAGTACTGGTAAAACCCAGGAAAACATGAATATGTGAGCTGTCGCCGTGATATGACTGAAATAATGTTGAAAGCGGCGTAAAACACCATTCAAACAAATAAAAAAAAAAAAACCCAATAAAATCATCTGAGCTGTATGTCATTTATTTTCTATAAATACATTCAATATGGAAAAGTCTAAAACTTCGTCATTTTCAAGAGTTAACGCTTTACCAAACACTAAAATTTTGGTCTGGACCAAATTGAAAGCATGTGCAGACAACCAATGTTGCTTAAATAGTGATTTCTGTCTTAGATAGGGTAGAAAACAATGTAGGAAAACGAGAAAATGCTGGTTACCAGCATTTTCTCCTTTTGCCACAATGCTTTCATAAACCTTCTCCTTCAGGATCCCTTTAAAGTCGGGATTGTGTGGTAAATGGTTAAATGAAACAATTGGAACAAAGTATCACCTAACAAGTGCTGTAACAAAATCACAAACAAATGCACCAAATACTTAAAGGCTTTGATCCTGATATTGGTTATCCCCAGTTTTTACCAACTTGCTACATTCCTAGGCTAGGTGTTTATGTTTTTCTTTGTATGGCAATCAACCCTGCACTCTTACATAATCATATAGGTCTACAAATATGATGATATCTAAACAAAATGTACACACTTGTTTTTCTCTGTTTCTTTTTAACTCTGAGTAAAAGGGGATATAAGCATTTCCTTGTTTTCTCAACACCTCTGATGGAACAATTATTGACCCTTTTCCAAACAAAACCCTGTTTCAACGAACCTCAGGAAGGAGTCTTTTGAAATCATTGTGAGAAAAGGAGAAAATGCTGGTTAACAGTATTTTCTCCTTTTTTCACATTGTTTTCTACCTTCTCTACACTTTGTTGTAAGAGGGGCATTTTTCCCCCCCTTCAACCTTCAAATGAATTTGAAAGGGTACAAACATCTTAAGTTTAGGGGACATTAAGACAAATTGTGAGTCCAAACTAAACAAAAAAACAAGAGGACCATGATGGTCCTATATCGCTCACCTGAGTATATTTGTAACTTATATGGAATACCACATACAAATAATAGTATATCAAAGCCAGAAGCCATTCTTTTTTGATAAGGCATACCCGGGGGAGGGGAGGAAAGCCATAATGTGACCCCAATAAGAATTACTCTAACAACTTTTGGCAGAGGGTCACCAGAACTTTGCTACAAACAAAACATGAAAGTTTTAGTCTCTCACTTGTCACATGTAATTTTCTTCCTTTTCAATGTTAAATAGGGTGTGCCCGGGCAGAGCCCAAACTCCACCCAAGGGGTAAATTTTTAAAGTTTTGGTAGAAAGTCTCAAGATGATGTTACATACAAATTAAGAATGCTCTAGCCCTTATGATTTGTCAGAACGAGAGTTTTAAAAGATTTCCTTCTTTGTTTCTATGTAAAATTGGGTGCACCCGAGCAGAGCCCAAATATGACCCCAAAGAGATAATTTTAACAGTTTTTATAAAGAGTCACCAGATGATGCTACATGCAAAATATGAATGCTTTAGCCCTTATGGTTTGTCACAAGAAGATTTTAAAAGATTTCCTTCTTTAATTCTATGTAAAATAGTGTGTGCCCGGGCAGAGTCCAAATATGACCCCAAGGGGATAATTTTAACAATTTTTATAAAGGGTCACTAGATGATGCTACATGCAAAATATGAATGCTCTAGCCCTTATGGTTTGTCACAAGAAGATTTTAAAAGATTTCCTTCTTTGTTTCCATGTAAATTAGGGTGCGTCCTGGCAGAGCCCAAATATGACCACAGAAATATAATTTTCACAATTTTGGTAGAGGATCATCAGATAATGCTACAAACCAAATATGAATGCTCTAGCCATTATGGTTTGTCAGAAGAAGATTTTTTGAAGATTTCCTTCTTTGTTATTATGTAAAATAGGGTGTGCCCGGGCAAAGCCCAAATATGACCCTATGGGAATAATTTTAACAATTTTTGGTAAAGGGTCACCCAATGATGCTTCATACAAAATATGAATGCTCTCGGCCTTATGGTTTGTCCCAAGAAGATTTTTAAAGATTTTTTCCATTTTCAGCCATTTTGTTGCCATGGCAACCAGAGTTTTTGATGGAATTAAATTCTTTTAACAACTTTTGTAGAGCTTCATCCAAGGAACATTCCTGCCAAGTTTTATCAAGATTGGCCATCTGGTTTTGGAGGAGAAGATTTTTAAAGAAATTGTTAACGGACGGACGGACAGATGGATGGACGGACGACGACCGATCACAATAGCTCACCCAGAGCACTTCGTGCTCAGGTGAGCTAAAAAAAGGGGGGGGGGGGGTTGCAGGGAGTCATGGAAAATCCTGGAAAAGAAAAAAATCTGATTATCAGCATTTTCTCCTTTCCCCAATGTTTACAACATATCAAAGTGAAATCAAAGAATTTCATTGAGTTACATGTATAGCAGTCTGCAGATGCTTTCAGTATGAATGAGTTAACAATTTTGTTATTTGTAAAGCCTCACGAAACAAAACTAAGCCTTACCATCTGGACAATTTTCAACCAAGTTCATTTTGTTGGATGTAAACTGTATGTAAACTCATGGGTGGAAAATTCTGCAATATTGAAAAGAACACTTGGAATAAGTTTAAAATGTTTTAAGCATTTCTTCACAAGATTTTCAGTTCAAAAACAAGTCATCTTGAAACTGAAAAATAGAGAAAAAGCTTATGAGCCTGAACATAAAAACTGATGGACGGACGTACTAAACAAAATCTATACGCCCCAATATTTTTTTCAGGGGCATAATGAGACCAAAATAATTTCACATTTCATAGTTACTTTTTTCCATGAATGTGACAGCAAAGTGAAAAGTTATTATCATTGATCAGACTAAATATTTTGTGCAGTATGATCTTGTTTACTGTGTCCATAATAAATAGATAAACTGAATAAATGATGGATTTTTGTATGGTAGGAAGTTGTATTTTTGCAGTCAGTGATGTTTGCTGAACCTCATTTCAAGAGAATAAGATAGGGTCTTCAAAACCCCCCAAACCAAAAGATTTTGTTAGATTGTTAATTTACGCCTTTACCATATAATCCGGTATTTTAATGACCCTGAGAAATAAGGCTTTTGAAAACATCATGGGAAAAGTAGAAAATGCTGCCAACCAGCATTTTCTCCTTTTCCCACGATGTTTTCTAGTCTTTCAGAGGACAACTCTATCATTCGAGTCATTTACTGTGTCAAAGTGGATTTTATCTGTTGAAATTAGTACTCGTGCATGCAGTTTTGCGCATTCTGACCTACTGTGGGCGAGATGTTATATCAAAGAAAAAAATCTGACATTTTTGGCTTTTCAGGTAGTGTTTTATTGGGCTTGCCATAGGCTTGCTTAATAGCATTTGGCACACTCGTTTGATGTAATTTTGTCTCAGAAGCAAACCTATGTCGTACCCAGTATATTTTTCACACAGCCCAAGGCTAGAGTTTATAACTTTACATGAGTCTAATACACTTTCACAATTCATAAATATGTAGGCATCGCATATAAATTCAATGTGTTTGTTTTTAAACGTTTATGTGATGAAAAGATATGACAATCGATGGTGTTCAGGATAAAATTTTAATGGGCTCCTCCGGCAGGTGGTGTTAAGATTGCCCGTGGCGCGCTTGATGTCTGCTTTAGTGGTATTTTTGTTCTTGGATGCTAACTTATGTCAGTTCTATATATATTTTATATCGTCGGGTGCCCTAACTGAGCCCCTGCCCTAACTCCGCCACCTTTCTTATTTTCGTCAAAATCTCGCGATGTTTCAGCGTGCGCAAGACTGACAGTCAGAAAAGTTTTTACTACATCATAGTAAATACATTCCAATGGTTTTCACCCCAAACTGAGATATAAGCAGATATTTGTCTCGATTTTTATGTCCACTTACTGTTTTTCTGTGTATTTTCGTAATGCAATTTTTTTCCGTCAAAAATCACCTCTAAAGTCATGAAATACAACTGTAAACACATCTGAAACGCTTCGTCTGCAAAGGTTTACATTTTATGAATGAAATTCACGTGACAAAACAAATTTCTCTAAGGCCAAGCAAATCTTTATAGATAGGTCTTGGTCCCACAGTCTTTAACTGATATTTGCTTTCCCCATTTTAATTCAAGCCCAACTCATGAAAGATCAGAAGTACAAATAAGCACTATTCCCATGTTGCACCTCAGAAAGCTTAACAAGAAATTAACAGGGCTGCTAAATATTTAATGTACTCGCACCACTCTCGGGTACAGGTTACCAGGAAAGGTGCATCCTAAAACAATAACCATTGGTAAACCACCTTTATTGATGCTATTAGAACTAGTGGATCACATAAAAACAATGACAAACTCCTGTAGTTATTTATTTTGAAACAGCTCAATGTTGAAGTTACATTTGTTAAAAAAAAATAGTAACATTAATAATTTGACCTTATTTTTTGAGACTTGGGAGAATTTGTTACGTTACTCCAGGGGGCGGAGTTAGGCACACAGAAAATGGCGGTTGTTTGTTTGACATGCAGTTAATTTTTATCAAGTTTTGGAAGTTTAAAATTATTGTACACATGAATTTTGATGGAGATTGATGGAAATAGAACACATTTGACTTATGCATTTATTTTTTCTTTTGTATATCATCTATTTATAGTTCTGTTCCCAGATAAAGCTTACAGGGGGTGCAGTTTGGGCATCCGAGGATATAGAACACATTTGACTTATGCATTTATTTTTTCTTTTGTATATCATCTATTTATAGTTCTGTTCCCAGATAAAGCTTACAGGGGGTGCAGTTTGGGCATCCGAGGATATAGAACACATTTGACTTATGCATTTATTTTTTCTTTTGTATATCATCTATTTATAGTTCCCAGATAAAGCTTACAGGGGGTGCAGTTTGGGCATCCGAGGATATATGCAACCCTATCACATGTATTGTATGTATAATAATGTTGTATGATGGGCCGGTGGCCTTAATATACCAATAAATGAATTGTCATCTTCAAATGCTTTTACTTTGGGCAAGTCTAAATTTCATCATTTGGTAAAGTGATAAGCTTGTTTTGACCACATTATGAATTAAAGTAGAAGTGTTGCAAAAAGTTCAGACTGCACGTTCTGACCTCATCCTGATAAATGGACTTTGTTTTAAAACACTTCTGTGAGAATCTTGAGCCGTTTGTTACGGTAATCATTGCATTAAATGAATTTTACATAATCATGGCGGGGATGGGGGGGTTAAGATGTCGCAATTAAATGTAATGAATTGTAACGTCACGATAAGCGAAAAGCGAAGACCACTCATCATAAAATGAGTCACGAGGTCACACTATGGAAAAGGTAAACAAAATGCAAAGCGATGATTACCATCCTCCATAAGTTCCTAAATCGTTATAAGCCGCGAGGAAAATCATATGCAACTAAAACTCTAACAATTTGGTGAAATTCAGGTTTAATTTGGAGCTATCTTGCGTATTTATCATATCTTTATTTCCCGCGGGAAATGGGATGCGCCAATATTAGCTGCTGTATCATTTTGCGTTGAAGAAGTGTTGTCAGCGTTTAAAAATAGGAAGGTATATGAAAAAATGATGTTGTTTCAAACAAGGAAATGGAAATTTTATTTCTCTTCGAAACTTTAAGGTAGCTAGTATATAAGCAACACAATAAGGACCTACCTTTCACAACGTGGTTTCAATATCTCTTGCTTTTATTGTTTAGAGCGGAAATGAGTCTAAGATGTCACGTGATAACGCCACCCTCGTTTTCAAAATCTCCATGTGGAAGCTGAACTTAGCGTGCACACCGACAGCTTTCTTTTTCGAATTTCCCTAGAAAGAATGTGATTGTTACGCACTGAATACAAGGGTTACGTAGATGTTTTTTTTTTAGTTTCAAATAAATGATCATCGAATGTTTGAATGCAAACAATTAATGTCAGCCCAACTGCTAAATGCATGCGTTACATCGAGGGGGAGATCAGTTTCTTTCATCAGCCTCGGAAAATTGTCCAATGAATATTGCTTTCTGATGTCATAATTTGCATAATTTGCGCATTAGAGTCTATATGAAATTTATCTCACAAGAACAGTTCCTATTCACGTGCATCTATTTACCTTTTTTTTACCTTTTCCCGTTCATTACTATATTACATTTAAGTTTACATATCTAGAGTGTTCTTAAGAAATGGAAGTTTTGATAACACCCCCAATTGCGTTGTATTTAATGATTAGGTTTTATTTAAAGAAGGGAAACAACTTCAAAAATATACTGAGGTTTGTAAAAAGTTACTTCCTCTGTCTCACATGTAATCTATGGACACTCAAATACATTCAGTGCTGACTGACGTCTTAAGTTTCTCTGAAACAAAGGAAGGTCCCACTTTGAGACTGGAAAAAAATCAAAGTGCTGTCAGCACTGTAATCGGTCGACACTGAATAACCACACTGTTTTTGAAAATCACATATCAAATGGTAGTTGTTTGAACTGTGTATGGGAGTAAGAACCCCATGCTATATTGCCTTTTATACTGAATTAGAACCTTGACAATGGATAAAGAAATCCATTCTTATTCTTGCAAAGGACTATGTGGAAATCATCTAATTTAGTAATAAACTGGTTGAGTAATTGGTTGTTTTGTGTTTTTGGTCGCTTTGAACATTATTTCAGTCATATCGCGGCGACAGCCTTCTTATTCACATTTGTCAAGGATTTCACTAGTACTAGGCAAGGGCTCTGAGGTATCCTACCTGATGACACTCCCACGAAAAACACAAGTGTCGAATCCTACTCCATACAACTGAACCACCTAGGAACCTTTTTTTTTTTTTCAACCTGTCTTTTACAAATTAGTAGTTTAACGGAATGGTCTAAGTAGAGATTTGCCAGCCGTCAGCAATAGAACGTAAAAGATACGGAATTCTAATCAGCAATTCCGACACGCTAACCACTGAGCTACCCGGCCGGGCCTTAGGTAGTCAAAAGAGACCCTATGATGGGTAAATATTCATGTCTGATTGAACACAAAGAGTTGTCACACAGGGGAAGTCATCAAGCCCAGTCTCGGTCGCTGGTGTGCCACAAGGGACAGTGCTTAGTCCCCTCACGTTTCTTGCCTACATTAGGTCTAACGAAACGGCACCCAGAGTTATCTCCAAAACTATTTGCTAAAGATTGTTCGTTCTACCGCAACATCAAGTCGGATAGAATGCAGTTGAAAATCAGAAGGAAAGCTATTGAAAACATCATAGGAAAGAGGGCAGATGCTCCTAACCAGCATTTTCTTCCGTTCCCAGGACGTTTTTTATATTATTATTATTATTGATCCTTATGAAAAAGATGAATCGTTCCATTTAATCAAGCTCAGGTTGTCGTCTGCAAATGCTTTGAATATGGACAAGTTTAACTGTAAATTTACTGAGTCAAATTCAATCCAACGAAAAAAATTTAGACGGCTCGACCAAATGGAAAGCCGGTTTGCAGACGATAGATACTATGTAGCTCATGTGGCGAATTCTGTTTTTGACAGGGTGGAAACATTGTAGGAAAAGAAAAAAAAATACTGGTTACTGGCATTTTCTCCTTTTTCCACTATGTTTTCAAAAGGCTTCTTTTTCAGGGTCGTTAAAACCCGGTAGTGTTGCATAAAGGATTAAAGGCTGTATACAAATGAACCATGCTTTGTAAGATGGGGCTTAATGCATCTGCGAAAAGTATCGACCCAGGTCAGCCTGCGCAGTCCGCGCAGGCTGACCCCGGCCGAAACTTTTCGCTATTGCTCAATTTTATGTATGTCCTAGGACCAGTCTACCTCAAGATTGAGTCGGTTGTTGAACAAGGTGGCTGTCATTGATCCATAAGTATGTGATGTCTTGGTATACCGTGAATCACGGAGATGCATTAAGCCCCCTTTTCACAGAGCATGGCTCAAATGTATTTCTCTTGCATCGGAGTACAGTCCCAAGTGAAGCATATCTCCGGCAATGTTCAGTTCTCGGTGGAACCTTTGACGGACGAATGTCTGCATTCATTGTTAAATATGAGCGGCGCTCTGGCAAAAGGGTTTTCACGCATCTCCGTGATGCATTGTACCAAGCAAGGCATCACATAACCAAGGATCCATAAGATCCATTTTGTTTAACAACCGAATGAATCATGAGGAAGACTGGTCCTTTGATATGCAGAATATTGACCGATATCAAAAATTTTCGACTCGGGTTGGCCTGCGCAGGCTGACATGTGTCGGTACTTTTTGCAGATGCATTAAGCCCCCTTTTTCATACAGCATGGTTCATATGTCATCGCGCTTGATCACTTGGATCACATCCATTTCATAATGGAAAGAGAAAAAAAATCCCCGCCTTCAAAGTCTTGGCCTTTATCGCTCCCATAACCCTTAGGCGGCTAAACCCGACTTTTGGACCTTTTGCGGACAGTGTAGTTCAAGATCAGCATGTACAGAACGTGCTGTCTGATCCTGAATCTACACTGTCAGATAAGGGGTTATTTTCTACCAAAAATAACTTTGAAATAGACACAATAATTTTCGGTTTTTACGATCGGTTTGAAAGCTTCATTTAACTTACTTAGCAGTCTTAGGGTAAATATTTATCTATTTATACCTTTTTATAGCAGGGCAACAGTTGTGTAGTGGTAGAGCGTCAGCCTCTCATACCAAAGTTTCCGGGTTCGAATCCTAGAAAGAGCGGGACCAACCTTTGGCACAACCCACGTCCGTGGCGACGCATCGCATGGACTCAGTTAGTATTCAGCAACCAGTTTTGAGAATTTGAAAGCGACACAACTTCTGAATGGCTAAACGAAACCAAATGGTTTAGCCAATCATAAGTTGCGTTACTTTATAAATCTAGAACAAGATTAAAAATGAAACTAAGAATGGTTGGTGAATACGAGCCGTGGTGAAGGTTTCCAGAAGCAGTCATCAAGAATGATAAATATAAATTGTAAGAACGTTCTTTCACAATCGATGTGAAATGAATAATAACCACGTAAAAAATCTATTCTAACATGACACGTGAATTCGGCTCTATAAACACAGTGCAACGAAAGCGCGGTAAAATCTACGTTATTCTATGTAGAGTGACGTCATTTTGTATAGAGTGACGTCATTCTGTATAAAGTAAGTAAGTAAGTTATTTGATGGAATATAATCTGCATTCGCATTTTTACTCAAAGTCAGGGGAGTAAAATTCCACTCGTCCGCTCGTATTGACGAGTAACATTTGGCTTCGGGCAAGTAGAAAAAATGCCAAGCTCGTCCTGTCGGACGAGTACATTTTAAAACTAATGAATTCTAAATTTGTCAAGTAAAATTCAAATTACAGGTTATTTCACGGCGAACGTAAAAACGAAAGTAAAACTGAAATTCCAGAGCGTCTCTTCGATCACGATACAGGATGTTTATGTTTATTACGCATGCGCATCTGTAAAGTGCTTGACGGGTTTTCTGTTCACGGCGTCGGTTAGACTAGTATACCTCACTCGTCACAACTCGGCCGATTACGTACCTACATCTCGTGGATTATTTATTGTGCCTCATAACTCACAACTGTGGTTTATTAAACGATAAACCACGATAGAAAGAAGATTATTTCGATTCTAACATGACCAACTCTTAATCAAAGGAAAATAAGTTCATACTTAGAGTAAAAACGCGGATGCAGATTATATTCCATTGAATAACTTACTTACTTTATACAGAATGACGTCACTCTATATAGAATGACGTAGATTTTACCACGCTTTCGTTGCACTGTGTTTATAGGGCTGAATTCACGTGTCATGTTAGAATTCTTAATTAAACTACCGCAGAATAAGACAAAAATAGCGACTGAATAGTAATATGTGAACGACATTGACAAGTGTCTTGGTGACGTGTTAGGCAGATTGCACACCGTGTCCTACTTAATAGAGTCACGCTCTGACAAAAGGGGGTTTAATGCATCTCAGTGAGGCATGATACCAAGCAGGTCATCACTTAATTATCGATCCATAAAATCCATTTCGTATAACAACCGACTGAATTATGAGGTACACTGGTCCTTTGACAAGCAGACAACTGACCAATAGCAAAAAAGTTTCGAGCCGGGTCAACCTGGGCTGGCCGATCTGAGTCGATAACTTTTTCGCAAGACCCCTTTTCACAGAGCATGGCTCACTTGGGTATTCATTTCGAAGGAAAGCAAGTACCTATGGTTAAAATCGGGTATCAAACCACAGTTCAATCGACAAAATAAGCAAAACATCAAAGACAGAAATTCAAACAGGTTTTATTTAGGGTCGTATAAAGTTATTTTCATAATACAAAATGTGCGCACATTCATATCAGTAAAAACAATATTTACACTGCATATTTCATATTGAACTTTTTTAGTGTCGTGGGGCGAACAAAGGGGCTTCTGCGGACGGTATAGATCCAGATCAGACTGCACAGAACGTGCAGTCTGATCTGAATATATACCGTTTAGTCAAGCCTTTATGATAGGGGCAAGATAAAAATCTGGTCGAGTTTCGGTGAATTTTAAGCCATCTACCTTGGGTCGAGGTCATAAAATTGGCGCTACAAGAAATTGAGATATTAACACAATTATAATTTTTTAAAAACAGTTATAAATCTTTATCTACAACATCAAAAAGCTCTATGGTCATTCATTTTTTTTCATTCTGGCAGCAAAAAATAGAGTCCTTTACCCCCTCCCCTCTCCCCCCGTTTTCCCCTTACTTCCGGTAAAAAATAACATAGCCAGGTCGAGAGGAGAAAACCCTGGTCAGCAGGGTTTGCGGAAACTCAGGAATATTTTTGCAGGCCTTATTAAATGTTGCAGTTTTAATCCTTTATCGAATAATCCTGTGTTATAACTGCCCTGGTGAGGAGGGAATTTGAAAATTTTGTAGCAGAAGGCGAAAAATGCTGTCATGAAGGAGGAGCTTGTAACCAGTATTTTCTTTGTCGTCTGCAAATGCTTTCAATTTGGAAGAGCCCCAAACGTTGTCGTCTGATAAAGAATTAACCCATAGGGTGCGGCGCAGATGAAATGGACATTTCCAGCTTTCAACTTGTGCAATATTAACTTCTAAAGCACATTTCACAAGTACATATAATTGTCTTTGCAGTCAGTGTAGATAAAGCTCAGACGGGACAAAACGTGACCGATGTATCGACTTGTTACAAAGTACTTTTAGGAAATGATTTTCCAGGTCTAAATTTAGTAACAAAATCTCCCATGTCATTAATAAAATTCCTTATTTGTCTTCATAGATAGACTCAAAATTAAAGATTTTCCGATTGAAACTCGAGTTTTGATCGTTTTAACCTTTCCCAAACGACAAGTTTTAGACTCTGTCAGATTCAAACCATCTGCAGACATGAAATTCGAAATTGGGTCAAATGAGCTTAAGTTCTCTGATAGGACAGAAATTAAACAGTGTGAGAAAAGGAGAAAATGCTGGTTACCAGCATTTTCTCCTTTTCCCACAATGTTTTCAAAAGCTTTCCCCTCCAAGCTCTTTAAAAACTCGGGATTGTTTAGTGTAATGTTAAACAGCCGTTTTCAGGGTATATGAATATCCCCGAAAGCAGATTTTCGTAGTAAAATCTCCCAGGCATGGAGTGTAAACAGAACAAGAAATATCTTTAAAAGAGATAGACGACGTAAATTTGCCAGCAACAGGACAGGGGTCCATGGAATAAACATGTCTATATTTTTGACCAATCACAAATTTCTACTTATTCATTTATAATCAGTATCAAAAAGTAGGTCAAAAGCCAGCACATTCAGCTACGTCGAAAAACCAACGTGGGGCCGACCGTGTGTGCTTGGGTAACATTGCAACAACAACGTGGAAACACCAGTCAAACAATATTTGCATAGGTACTATAATACAATGACTTTGAATGGGTATAAAAAGTTCTGCAGGAGTTTGTTGCGTTTTGCTCTCGTTCGTTTGGGGGTGTTTCTCGTCTGCCACTTCTTTAATTTTCTGTTGATCACGTGACTTCAAAACATCGTTCTACATAATATTTTGTAACGTTTCAATCTATGCACTTGCAAATGAATATTTTCCCGTTCACTCTATCCTGCATAAAGTATGAATTTTTACGCCCCTACAGTAGACGGTCATGAAACAAATGTGGGAAAAGAAGCATCGGCTGGTAACAAGTGATTGCTTCTTTTTTGCCAATATCATTTTCGTAACCAGTTTATTATAGTCTAAAATTCTTTTCCTGCACTTTGTGTGTGTGATTTGTTGTAGTCTTTGTGCTAGCGTAAGGTTACCATGTTCAGTGACAGGTTGAGGTTAGTTATTTTTTCATGTCGGAAGTCGTATTATTGTGAGGAGTGTCACAAGGATTACACTAAACAAGATAAAAGCAGACGGAGCCATTCTAGTCGACGCCATGGCAGTCATACTGCTGACTGTGTTACAGGAATCCGTCGATATCAAGTTCTCCAGCTCCAGTAACATGGTACCGAGTGACCAGTCTGAAATAAGCAAGTGATCATTTAGGTAAATTTGAACCTGGACTGCATTTCAATAAACTGCATAGATTTTCGCAAATTATTTAGGATTGTATATATACCCACATACGATTCCTGCTTTACCAAAAGGTATGAACTGGCCTAAAGTTATGCAAATACATGTATTTACTCTAAACGTAAAGATATGCAGTTTAGTGAAACTTGTTTTCAGACTTAATGCTTGCTTACAAAAACTGCATATGCAAATTTCATGCGTACGCAGTTTAGTGAAAGGCAGTCTAGGGCCTTACCATTCCATTCTAAATAAAATAACTACTTTGAGTCATGCTCTGAAAAGCTGGTTTAATGCATCTGTAAAAAGAATCGACCCATGTCAGCCTGCGGAGTCCAAAAGGGAGATAAATGCTGTTTATGAGAAATGAAACTCTGTGTAAGATAAAGTTCTGATGTATCTTTCTTGAGTCATGTTCTCCGAGAATTCTAAATATTTTCCTTTGATTTTAAATCATGAGACTAACCAGTCTGTCAGCTGGAGAATTGAAAAATAATGGAATATTTGGAAATAAAAATAGATAAATCTAAAGGAGTAATTGGGAAACTTACCTATATGGACATTATCGATTTTATTTTTGACATAAATGACGTTTCTGGTGATGTTGAATCCATAAGCGTCCAATAACAAGGATGGAATATACAATCCCATAATGCAGTAAGGCGATGCATATTTGACCTCTAGACCGGATGCAGTTACTTCCGCCAGCGTCTGAAGCAAAAAAGTTAATGAAACAAATCTTCTTGACTGAAAATATTGACTGCCTTCAATAAAAATAGGTAAATATATATATATATTGCCTACTTCATTTAACCTGACCCAGGTCAACATCATTTACATAAATCAAGATATATTTTTATCTACGGCATCGCAAGGGGCTGTATGTCCCAAATAGTCACGGATATATACTAACGTTACTCACACTTTGATAGGGATCATTTTGATATTTCGAAAAAAATTTACAATTCAGTTTCGTGTTAGAAAAACATGCATTACCACAGCAGTTGGTTTAATCAGTCACAATAAATTATTCAAGTATCCAAAATAGATCTATAGTACAATTAAAATATATGCACTAGTTCTTTTTATCTAAACAGATTTTCTGAAATTAAAGGGGATTTCGGGAAACATTGTGACCCCTAGCAAATTTTGAGTAGTATATTTCGTACCGTACGCGCGAATTAAATTGCTTACCTGTAACTTCCAGTGTATACATAACTTCCTGAATACTAGATAGTCGGGTTCTATTTATATGCCTACTTATATATTCAGCAAAAAGGTCAGAATCGGGTTAAATGAAGTGGGCATTATACCGCATATATATATTTTCCACTTTCTGTGAGGCTTATGCCATAACATATTCAGAACTATCTAAATACATCACTTCCCATGCGTTTTTGTTTTACTATTTCGATTGAACAATATGAAATTATTTCGCATGAACAATAAAAATGTGATGTTCGAAAAGCTAAGAATTCTGTATGACGAATTATAATATGCTGGCTATTTTTCGGTTTTTCAAGCCACTGGCTTCTGTCTCACAGAATGAAAGCAATATGTCAAGTAGTCAGAGATGTATGAGTGGCGCTCTGGCAAAAGGAGGTCATCACATAATTAGGGATCCATAGAATCCATTTTGCTTAACATCCGAATGAATCATGAGCAAGAATGGTCCATGGTCATGCAGAAAATTTACCAAGATCAAAGCGTTTCAACCCAGGTCAGCCTGCGCGGACTGCGCATGCTGACATGGGTCGATACGTTTTGAAGATGCATTAAGCCCTCTCTTCACAAAGCATGCTTCAAATGAATCTACAAATTCAACTTTTTACTCCATAAACAGATTTTTTTTTGCAAACGACTTTGAACAATGCCCTTGTAAAATATGTAAAATCTACAAGAACTAAAATTTGATACATAAACATATATAAAACAAAAGCAGATGTTGCTCGTGGCAATTTCCCTTTTTACCGCATTGTTTCAAAAGTCGCCTGTAAAAAAAAAAATGTCGTCTGCATGTTGAAATGCGTTAAAAGATGAAGAAAACCGATATAGCAAATCTCGAAGCGACATGACAGATTTCCCCTGAGAAATCGCCGATGAAAGTAATAGGCCTCACTTCCTATTCAGGACATGACAGGCAGCGTACTGGTAATATCAAGAATGAATCCTGGTCCCTTTTTCCTTTAAAGACATCTAAACTCGTTTCAGCCAGTTTTTAACCCCTTTCATCTTTATTTTATGAAAATATAATCATTCTTGTATCTTCATACAAAATGTTGCCCCTGATGGTTGCAAGGTTGCATAGATATTACGACCGATAGAAAAAGCATTTCATTTTCTGGAGGCCATCAAAGAAATAACTGTTTGTGACGTTTCCGGTTTATCGATGATTTTCGATATACATGTATCTATTTATCCCTTACATTATACATATCGGTAATTTATCTATTTTTACTTAGCTGACTAAATTCTTAACAATTAGATTGTCTATCAAATTTTTACAGTGTTTTTTTTTTCTTCTCTCCCTCTCTGGCTGTAAGGATGTACCTTTAAGCTGCCAAATAAGTAAAATGAAACTTTCAACCCGATCGTAAGATCCAAAATTTTGCTATTCCAGAGGTTTTTTTTTTTTTTTTTGGGGGGGGGGGAGAGATATCTCTCTATCGGACAGGGTAGATCCAAGATCAGACTTCATTTTCTGTGTAATCTGATCTTGATCTACACTGTCCACAAAAGGTCCTTGAGTCGCGCTTAACAGCCTAAGGGTTATACCTTTTCAAATAAACCCGTGTTTAACCGAACCTGCGTAAGAACGTTTCAGAAAACATTGTCAGAAAAATGACAAAATGCTTATTTCTATCATTTTATCCCTTTCCCAAAATGCTTCTTACCCTTTGAAAGATAAATTCAATGTTTTGATTGGCATTTCAATTTGGATTGATTTAAAATTTTATCGTCTGGTAAAGAGTTATTATATAGAGTCTACCCAACTGCAGACGACTTTTATTTAGAGCTCTTATGAAATATGTATTCGCTGGACAATTAACCCTTTACCACATAATCCTGACCCTAAGAAAGAAGTCTTTTGAAAACAGTATGGGAAAAAGAAAAAAATGTTGGTAAGCAGCATTTTCTCCTTTTCTCACAATGCTTTCTACCCTATGAAAGACAAATTTCACGTTTTGAGTACCATTCAATTTGTCGTCTGCAAATGCTTTCAATTCGGTGGAGGCTTAAATTTTCTCGTTTGGTAAAGAGTTAATTAATTTACTTGGTTACAGAGACTGACAGACTACGGTGACTTTCGTTCTTGACAGTCGCATAAAATTCGTCATCATATTTTTTTTTTACCGTAAAGGTCATCTATAAATAGAAGAAAAAAAACTTTCGTACAAATTGCAATAGAACTCTGCCGAAGTAGATCTTAGCTAATAATAAAACTCTGGTATTGTGAGATATGTATTATGTAGATGTACATCACGAGAAATTGCACGCGTAGGAATACGCGCTGATTTAAGGTTGCCGGTTAATAAAAAACAGACCGTTCTATTTTACAAACTTGATTTAGACCTAGTTACCTTTTTGCAGTACTTGATACTGTTGATGTTCAAGAGCGTCACGTTTAGCCGACCTAATTCGTCAACAGCTTTAAGGTAATTTGGTGCATACTTAAAAGCGGAAATTGCGTAGAAAATGACATCAGCAACAGGTGGTTGATAAGTTTGTCCGATAGCACATGGTTTCGGATAACACCAGTTGTCGTCCGCAGTTTTCAGAAAAATGTCAATTATTTCAAGGCACTTTGAAACATTTGCTGACCCGTGAATATGGACGGATTTACCGAGAAAATGGTGGGTTGTGTTATCTGTAAAAAAGGAAAATAAATAACATGCAACATTAATCGATTTGTTTTATTTCATCTTTTGTTCGTATTTAGAAAATTATAGTTTGTGTTTATAAAGACCATTCAAACCCAGTAGTTAACCTTAATATGTGCCTTATATTGGAAGAGAATGAATACAAATTGATACCCAGACAAAAGTCAACAATAAATATTATATTGTATTTCAGGGATAACGAGTTAGGAACATTGAAATCATTCTGAAGAGAGAGAGAGAGAGAGAGAGGCAGGCAGACAGACAGACAGGCTGACATGGGTCGATACTTTTTGCAGGTGCATAAAGATCCCTTCTCACAGAGTATCGCTTCATTATAAAATACTTACCACCAACAAGCATGCAAGGATTGTTGACCTCCAGCACTTTGTTTTGTAACGCCACCAGATAATCATTTATCCGCGACACAATATAGTTCTGACCATAAAACAAATAACTATGAGCATATAAATGATATGTTCGTCCACCAATACGAACAGGAAACATATTTGCATATATAGAGTGGTCTGGTAGAAATGCTATTTGTGTTGAACCTCCGCCCATCTCCAACACACCCACAGACTGACTAGGTGGTCTGAAAATATAAAGTGTTGAATCAGGGACAATGTTCACCAACTACAGTGTGACAGAAAAACACAGGACCAATAAAAATTGCATTAAATCTTACAATAGTCCATTGTACCAGAATAACCCTTAAACCCTTGGTGAACTGAAAGCAGCAATCGCAGCCAAAACCGGGGACATCCCCGAAGGGCAAATTAGATCATTTTGCGCTATGTATGCAAGTGTGCCTACAACGCCACGGAGGCCATTCGGAGCATATCTTTGGGGGGAAAGACAAGGGACCAAGATAGGTGAAACTTTGGGGTATGATCGTACACAGACTGAAATTTAAGTCCAGCAACTTTTCAAAATTGCAGGATCTCTGTAGGAATTAATAAGATTTTCATTGGTTCTGTTCTTTTTTTATGGTGGTGGTGGGGGGGGGGGGTTTCACCCTGTATTTAAATTTTGTTTTCTAAATTTCGATACTGACCATCTCATTGGCCACGACAGGGCGTCTAGGCCAATCATCTAGCTAGTCTTGTAAGTAATATTCAGAACAATATTAAAGAAGTGTACATGAATGCAAACTCTGGTCGTAGTCTTGTTGTAACTGTAGTATCATATACAGTCAAATCTGTGTACAGCAGCCACTGAAGAGAAGTTCTATAAGTGGCTGTTGTTCACAGATTGGCTGTTGTCCACAATATGCACTTCTTACACTATTATGTGTTGTGAGTATAATGGTTTCAATAGGTAAAGGTTTGTTTACATTGGACTTTTAATCTATTTCTATTTAAAAAAATAAATAAATAAAACACAGAAATAAAACATGAATTTTAAACATTTTCAGTCCAATTTGTGCAAGCAGCCACACATGACCAGCAGTCAATCTGTGAACGAAGGAGAAGTTGAGTTGTAATTATCAGTTTTTCTTTTTTCAAGTAAACACTATGTCAGAGATGGTCGCACGTGATAAAGGCGGCTGTTGTGTAGGTGTCATAAACAGTAAAATCATACCAATAAAAGTGGCTGCTGGTTGCAATTGGCAGATTATTGCTATGCACAAGGTAATTAAAGAAGAAATATGCACGGGCGGACTTGTGTTGCCTGCTGTTCACAAATTGGCTGCTGTTCGTGTGTGGCCGCTTGCACAGGTTTGACTGTATACGTTTGGTATAGTGCGACACTTTGTGTCATTATTTTTAATCTTTCACTCATAGTTAATAGTTTAAAAGATGATAATTCATCCTAGGTCAGATTAGACTCTAAGCAGTGTCAATAACATTGACATGAAGATTCTAATTTGACCTGAGCAGATTCAGAGGATGCCCAGCCAAATTGAAGTCCAAATTGGTCTGGGCAGATTCTGAATCTGCCTAAGATAACTTGGAGGTCTTATCTGGACTAAACATGTGTTGTCTGCAAATGCCTGTTATATGGACCCGTTTACGAGTTTGTTGTGTGGTATAGAATTAATTAGTATAGACCTGCTAGGAAAACTTACTTGTCGGACCAAAAATACCCCCTGAGGTAGTTTGCAGCAACCCAAGCGAACACACCCTCTTCCTCACCAGACAAAACACGAACCCCTCCCGGACGAATAGTAAACGGATTGATTGAGGCATTTCCCAGAACATGCTCTATCTTATCTAAAAGTCTCTCTGTAACAGCGATTGGTAGGATTCTCAGACCTGTAACAGAATATTCTTTGTTTTATTATGGAATTAGAAAGTAACGCAAATTCTGATTGGCTAAACCATTAGGTTTAGCCAATCAGAATTTGTGTTACTGTCAAATTTAGAAAATTCTTGAGAATGAGGCTAATAATGTTCTTAAGAATGGTTGGTGAATACGGACTTAGTATTGCATTCTAAGTCTGATGCTAAATTTGGAACGTAACGCAATTTCTAATTGGCTTAATCAAGGAATTTAGCCAATCAGAAATTGCTTTACAATGAATTTAGAAAAAATTGAGAACTGAAACCAGACTGTAATTTAGCGTGTTTGGTGCGCACGCTCTAGTTTTTTTTAACTATGAAGTGGAAAAAATACCCTTTATTGAAAAAAGAGCTTGTTTTGTATGAAACCTGAATCTCTCCTATCTATCTATCTATCTATCTATCTATCTATCTCATAAACTCTTGGAACAAACTTACAGTGGACGAGTTCAAAAAGCTCTTTATCCTTTACTAAACGGCATATTTGTAGACTTATCCAAATTGAAAGCATTTGCAGACGACAAAATAACTGTGACTCACAAATTAAAAATTGTTGTCGGAAGGACAGAAAACATCGTGGGGAAAGGGAGAAAATGCTGGTTATCAGCATTTTCTCCTTTTCCCACAATGTTTTCTTGAGCCTTCATCCTCAGCGTTGTTAAAAGTCGGGATTGTGTGGTAAGGGCTGAAAAATGCATAACTGACATGACGCATTATTTGATACGTGAATATACGAGAAGATAGTGTAACTGAAGAGATAAATGCTCCCGACAAGGAATTTGTTCTTTAGCCACAATGTTTAAAGTGTTCTACAACCAGAGGAAAATGTCGTCTAAAAAAGTAAATGACCTATATCTACAGAGCATCGTGGTGCCGACCGTGATTAAAAGTCTAAATATCAAATCAAATTGGAAACTTTAATGATACAGCCTGATTGTATTTAGATTAAATTAAAAGCAAAAATATGAACGAGCGACGTTTTAGGTTAACGAGTCATTTCTCATATTTCTCGTAAGAAAACGCATGGTTTTACTTGTAGTAAAAACGTGCTTAATACTGTGGTTTTGGTCCACATTGTAAGCACTTGCAGACGACAAATTAAATGTCTCTCAAATGATGGGGGGGGGGAGGGGGGGGGAGGGGGAGGTTTGTCTTTGAAAAGTTAAGAAAAATGGTTGAAAAAGGACGTAACGCTAGATACCACCATTTTCTTTTTTTCATTTGGTAATGGGTTTAGATGCTATTTCACGGCAGTAAATATCACAATCAGTAAACAGCGGACAGCGCAGATCAAAGATCAGACTTGTGAGGTCTGATCTTGATCTACATTGGTCGCATATACATTTAAAGTTGTGATAGGCACTTTTCAGGTTAACGCAATTGTAACGTTACCTGCAGTAGCGTAAAAGAAGATGGGTGTTCTTTTTTTCTTGTGTCGAGGTACAACATCTGTTGCCATGCCAAGTATATTGCATAGATATTTTTCCACCTTGTTCAGTGTGTAGGCGAATTCACTTATCCCCGGTGAAAATTTCTCATGAAAAATCAGTTTTATATCCAATTTCTTCCCGTCGACATATTTGATTTCAGTGTTTGATTTAGTAGATCTGTTATCAACGTCACGTGACTGAATTCCTGTCTGGTGGCGCCATCTGTACACTTTGAGTTTTGTACCGGAACTTCCGCCGTCTAAGATGATGCCATACTCGTCGCCTTGGCGTGCTTGTGCAAATCTGGTCTCGTGTGCAAGATATGCTCCCAAACATATCAGGAAAACCATATGCATTGCCTGAAATGAGAGTTACAAATACGCTTTGAAAATGATAACTTTGGACAACAAAAAGGTACAATCTTTAATTGTACAAGCAAATAAAGAACATATCAATTTGTTAATTCGGCGTTTGAATACTTTCTAGGGTGCAATTTTAGATGAGGTTTCCATGGTTTTTTTTTCACTTTTTTTATCGGTTGGAGGAACTCGTTGCTAGATGAGACGTACAAAACCCGCGAAAATCACGAGGATGAAAAGGGTTTCTTTGGGATATGTAATGATGAGCCTGATTCTAGGCAAAACTGTTTTAAGTAAATAATTAAAAAATATATATATAAAACATTTTTAAGTTTGGTGACTTTTTAAAAATCTGCACAGCTCTCTCTGAACACTCGAATTTCTGTGAAAATAATGAGGTCATAGGAAGGATCATTACAACCACTTTCCATTTTGGCACAATGTTTTTCAAAAGAAAAAATAAGGTCTAACTAAAGACAAAACAAGAGCACAGCATGCGGGTGCCAACACTCGACTGCAAGTGATTGATTTTCAGTGAAAATTTCAGGTCGAAAAAGGGCCATGTAAGTGTCAAAATATTTCGATAGTGATCTGCCCCTGTTGTATGGGCTCCCTTTTTGATTGTTAATAATTTGTCCACGTTTGAAGTAAATATCTTCTGAAGATCAGAGAAATTACAAAATGTCAAAGTTTTTGTACGACGCAGACGGCGACGACGCCAGGGTTATGACAACAACTGCTTTATAAACAAGTGTGCCATACACGTAAATAGTATCGACAAAGACATCCAACTGTAAAAGACTGTATTGAAATAAGATTCTATTGAGAAAATAAGCCCAATCCAACGGAAGTCCTATATTTTCACATACTAAAATGACGCTACTGAATACAAACGCCTCT
This sequence comes from Hippopus hippopus, assembly GCA_946811185.2. Lineage (NCBI taxonomy): Eukaryota > Metazoa > Mollusca > Bivalvia > Cardiida > Cardiidae > Hippopus > Hippopus hippopus. The sequence goes on along the minus strand of OX328097.1, from coordinate 4,788,025 downwards.
AAGTATGTTGTAGTGTGGTATGACATTCGAGGGAGAACAATGATATCATACTGTCATAAGGAAAACGGAAGTTACTTCTCTAGAAAACCTTATTAGCGTACCTATAGCTTGTTATCACTTTAAGTCAAGTCAAATTAAAAGCAGATCAAAATTTAATAAAAAATTCTGAGAGAGGTCAACGAAAGGATAATTTTGCCCAATTTGTAGAGGATTCCAGACTGCTGAATGTAGAAGATTTTTAAGGATTTTAAATATATTTTTAAATGTATGCCTTTGCCCGCAAAGTGGGCTGCATGAGCTCGTAGAATATCCATGTTCATATTTTTGACCAATCGCATTTTACTATTTATTCATTTATTCATTCGAGTACATGTATCGCAATACCAAGAAGTAGTTCAAAAGCCGGAGTATCTACCTGCTCCTAAAAAACTGATATTTACACCAATAATCCTTGAAATAATCGTTTGTTATTTTCAGACCATGGATCCGTATACACCAACCATTATTAAGAACATTCTTAGTCTTATTCACAAGAATTTTCTAAATTTGAAAGTAACACAACTTCTGATTGGCTAAACCAAATGGTTTAGCCAATCAGAAGGTGTGTTACTTTCTAAATCTAGAATATTCTCAACAATGGTTGGTGAATACGGAACCGGAAGACTCTTGGTTCTTTGTTGTACGAAATGATATGTATCAAATGACATAATAAATGTAAATTGGTCCCAAAAGACACAAGTTTGACCTACATTTCGATAATTCGATAACAGTCAGTTTGTCTACATCAATATGTGTAAATTTGTTTCTCTTTATGTCACATCTATTTTTGTCAAAAACTTTGAAGGTAGGTATAATAAGTTTTTATCACACGTACGTGAATTGAAGTTTGGCAATTTCACGACTCCCTGGAGACAAGAATAATCTCGCGAAGCGTGAAAAAGCAATGAGAAATTCCAGGTTATTGGTCCCCGAACGCCAGCACTGCACTGACAGGTGTGAACAAATTTAACGCCGGTAACCAGTTTTCTTACGAAACTGCATATTTTCTGTCAACGGAAAAATCTCTACAAATATACGAAATTCTTAATGACTGTCTGATAATCCCTTTATCCCTTTATCAACCAGTACAGTATATAGCAGTGAGGCATTTGTATTTTGAGGAATAGAAAAAAATTGATTGTTACAAGAATCTCCTATTTCTCTCGAGGTTTTTCCATAAAGATGTAAATAAAAAAAAAAATCTTGATTTATTACGCCGTTTCAACATTATTTTGTGATATCGCGGCGGCCAGTTCACCATACTGTTTCATTTTACCAATCCCTTGAACGGTATTCTTTCCAAGCCACTGGCTGCTTTATCATATAAACACTGTCGAACCCACGTGGAGCGGTAGGACAGGAAAATCTCCTGTCGGAATGACGATCACCAATTATCGGACATATTACGGCCAAATATGAAAATTGTGAACGATTTGATTCGTTATTGCACTGGATATTTTTTGACTTACCAAATATATTCCCATATAAGTCGAATGTTTACGGTGCGATGATAGGCATATGAGCCATGCACTGACAAAAGGGAGTTTTTAATGCCTCTCCATGATGCGTTGTCTGCGCATGTCTGCGCGTTGTCTGCGCATGTCATATTCTTCGAAGATTCGACCTGTCTGCTATGACGCATCACCCACCCCCGAATACTTGGGAAAAGTAGGACTTATACCGAAGCTATTAGCCTATTACCAAAGCATGTAGGGGCTGTTTTTATTAAATGGCCGGTGCATAGGTTACATGCTAGCCGATCATAGCTGACTGAATCGCACCAGGTAGCTTTTTTTTTTAAGTAAACGTTTATTTCATTTTGAAATTCAAAGTAACGGTTGTTGTTTTGAAAAGTAGTCCGGTTCTGTACCCAGAATGCCCAAATTAGATAGATGTGTATTTGTAGAATGCCATCTAGCGGGAGATAAAGCGCGTCATCACAGTCATAATTGTGGATCCATAAAATCCATTTTGTCTAACAAGCGACTGAATCAATTGCTAGGATGGTCCTTTGACAAGCAGAATAGTGACCAATAGCAAAAAGTTTCGATCCAGGTCAGCCTGCGCGAAGTGCGCAGGCTGACCTCGGCCGACACTTTTTGCAGTTTTTTTTTTACCCCCTTTTCACAGAGAAGGGCTCGATTATATTTTATATTGATGGAAGTAACGTTCTACCTTGTTAACGAACTTTGTTTAACCATTCCAGCCGCATAGGCAAAACAGTGGCCGTTGCGGACGGCATAGGTCAAAATCACACTGCACAGAACGTGCAGTCTGATCTCGAATCTACATCAATCGCTTGTGTATTAAAACCTATATAAAATATTTCTGGTTTTTACCGGACTGCATATAGGTCGAGTTGGCACGCATTAAAGTATTAAATTACCAAATAGTACAAGAAAAGGATTACTAGTATGTCCTATCATAACCATTTGCTAGGTGTGAATAGGCTGGGTATCGATTAACGGTAACAACCTTTGTTTTTTGGTGTTGTAATTACGCCCCCAATGGGCCCGTAGAGGCCCAGCTGTATTAACATGTCAAATTGATTTAACAATCGAAAAGTTCGAATCATTCATTCGAAATTTTAACCAAGAAGTAGATAAAAAGCTAGCGTATAGGCTTACAGCAGTTACGCCAAAAAAAGGTTAAAAAAAACACTCATATCTCTCTAAACTCGATCCGGATGACATTGGCATAGAAAAAAAGGCGTAGCGATTGAGATAAAAAGGCTATCGCTGGCAACGTTACTTGTCATTATTTCTCTTCATAATTAACCACAAAAGATTTTTATGTTCCCATACTTCTTACTGCGTCTGTCTTTTTCTCAAATAATCCTTCTTGAAACTCAATATCATGCATATTCAGCCTCGTGCTCGAGTACAGGCGCCTACACGCATGTTTTGTAACTTTTTTTTCACTAAAAGCCTCTGACATAAATTACCCGGAACGATGGTTATCTTTGATATTTTGGCAGAAGCACATTTTCAAATGAAAAGAAAAAAAAAAAATCTTTTGGGAAAATAACAACCGCAAGCTGAGTTCTATCATCTACTGTAAGAGACTATCCGTGGCAAGCATACTTTTTCTAGCCTTGTCTGCTAGGGGTTTGTTCTTCATCTTAATGAATTTTGCTTGCTATCTTTCTTTTTCGTTTGTAATTTTCTACTTTCTTTAAAAAAAAAAGTAATAAGCCACAAAAAATTAGAAAGCATTTATAGACGACAAATGAAATGTGTCACAGATGATAGGTTTTGTCATTGAAAGGCTAGAAAACAAAGCGAGAAAACGGGAAATGCTGGTTACCAGTATTTCACCTTTACCCGTAGTTTTTTCAAAAGCCTTTTCCGTAGGGTCGTAAACACACTACAAAGCGATTAGATCGCTGATATTTTTCCTCGAAAGGGGAGCGGCAGTAACAGAGCGGTAGTAAAGAATGATCACTATTGTCAACCCTAACGTGAATGTCACCTTTTACATTCCATATTTCTTGCATTGGAAGAATTGGTATTAATTCATTTTCACGAGCAAAAAAGCCCCAAAGTCCCTGCTTCCATTGAAATCTCCTCAACATGAAGTCTATTCATGCTAACATTTCGGGGATATTTTGATCATCAATTAGAATTTCGTTACCAAAAATAGACCAGGAAAACTCTTCCATACGTGTGATTTGTTTCGTGCAAATTCATTGGTCAAAATTTCCGTAAATTGTCATAACGGAACCATCGAAAATTTCGGTAATCATTAATGAGAAAGACAGTTTGTGTGCCAAATATACCACGGTAATGTAACGTAATCACACTGTCATGGACAGTGTTATGCCAAGTATTGTCTAGAGGGAGAGGTTTATTAGATCCATTTTTGTAATAAAACGCCTGTTTGTAATGAATATTCTAACAAAGTTATTACAATGGTGGTTCCAACAGAGGTTCAACTGTCCCATTAACTTGCAAAAAAGGGACCATGTTCAATAGATGTCAAACGAATGCTCTAAAGACATGTTTTAAAAGTCTTTCCAGTATGCGTTTTGATGGGAAAATTATCCTTTTCAATCAGACAATATCCCAGAATCCCAGACATGGCAGAACACTGTATCAGTATCCGACGGTGATGCCTAATATACCGGTATTGTGCAGCTCTTTTGTACAGCTCTAAAATAATAATAACTAGCCGAACGATATAAACTCTTCACCAGACGAAAAATTAAATGTTGCTGAAATGATGAGTTCTCTCTTTAATAGGGTAGAAAACATTATTGGAAAAGGGAAAAGTGATGGTTACTAGCATATTCTCCTCTTCTCACAATGTTTTTAAAAGCCTTCTCTTTCAGGGTCGATTAAAGTCGTGATTGTATGGAAAAGGTATGTGTACATACAGCTTCTTAGAAAGTATTATATAATATCACTATATTGACTTTTTAAATGATGCGAGTACTATATAGAAATCTGAAAGTAATAATAATTAGTCGGACGAAATAGAATCTTTACCAGACGACAAAGTTTAAGTTCAACCATATTTGAAGCATTAATTTTGCAGACGACAAATTTTAAGTTCGGCTCAAATAATGGAATTAGTCTACGAAAGGGTAGATAACAATGGCAGAAAAGGAGAACATGCTTGTTATAAGCATTTTCTTTTTTCCCCCACGTCTTTCCTCCCCAAAATCTGTCTCTGTTCAGAGTGGTTTAAACTCGGAATATTTTGATACACGAGCAAGAATTCTCGGACGTATTCAGTACTGTCAGGACTTTGATTAAATTTCTCCCAAAGAACTTCCACTAGCGTCAGCGTTCTTACAATACTATTTTACTGCAGGCAAATGGCATCGTACTGAATCGTAGAAAATTGAATTAATTTGTCTCGAGTTTTAGGTAACTCGATTTACTGCTTAATCGAATACAACTTACGAAATTGAGACCCATCTTTCTTTTCATTACGAGGATTCCTCCATATTGGCTATTTAAACTTGAGCTACGCACTGTGACAAACAGGTTTAATGCATTTGCAAAAAGTATCGATTCAGGCCAGCCTGCGCTGTCCGCGGACTGCACAGGCTAACCTTGGGCGACACTTTTCACAGAGCATGGCTCATATATATGAGCCACGCTCTGGCAAAAGGGGGCTTAATGCATCTCCGTGATACATGATACCAGCCCAAGTCATCACATAATTATGGATCCATAAGAGCCACTTTTTTAAATAATCGACTTAATCATGAGGTAGACTGGTCCTTTGACAAACAGAAAATTGACCAATAGCGAAAAGTTTCGGCCCAGGTCAGCCTGCGCGGACTGCGCAGGCTGACCTGGGTCGATACTTTTCGCAGATGCATTAAGCCCCCTTTTCACAGAGCACGGCTCAATTATTTAATGCCAGTCTTTTGAGGAGAAATCGTGAAAAGTAACATCACCAGCGATTGCCTCTTTACCCTCATTATTTTGCATGTTGTTGAAAAGTGATTTTTTTTTTTTTAGTTTAGATATATTTTTCAAGATCAGATCTAGATATTAATCCAAATCATCGTTGCAAAAGACGCAGCTGTTATTAAAATTGATGAGTTTGAAAATACATGTACATGTATACATACAGTGATGAGTTATAGGGTAACACCTAAAAAACTATCAAATTACCAATTAGTACGAGAACAGGATTATTCCCTGTCATATCCATTTGCTATGGTGTGAATAAGCGCCAAAGGGTACTGATTAACGGTAGCAATGCTTGTATATAGGTATCATAAATGTGCCCGCAAATAGGCCTGCTGAAGCCCGCCGATTAAACATGTTTAAACTTTCGACCAATCGCAAATAACTATTTATTCATTGCAGTATGTCAGCATTAAGAAGTAAGTCAAAAGCTGGCGTATTCAGCATCGCCGAAAACATGTCCTCACATCTATAGATTCATGATGTTATTTTCTGTAAGTGAACATCAGCAGGAAAAGAAATATTATTGTCACAGTCATTTTCGTCAGACTTTGGAAAGAATGTAGGTATACCCCAGTCGACATTTATTGCAATTTTGTAGCGTAACCTCTGAATTGTTCCGACTAGATATGATTGTAAATGAGCGGTGTTCTTGTGAAAAGGATTTCACTACATATTCGTGATGCATTATACCAAGCAAGTAGTAACATAAAATGGATCCATTTAAAAAAAAAAACAGACTGAATCATAAGATAAAACAGGGATCGTATATATGTGTATATACGATCCCTGGATAGAATGATCAATTGACAGGCAGACAATTTACCAACAAAAAAAAAAAGTTTCGAACCAATTCAGCCTGCGCGGACTCTCGCAGGCTGACTTGGGTCGAAATTTTTTGAGGATGCATTAAACCAACTTTTCAACCAAACATGACTCAATTCTTTGTTGGTTTAGTTCTTAACGCCGCTTTCAAGTTTCAGGGAAACGGTTAGGTATAAAGCAAGTGACTTTTTTCCTGACAGCAAGATTGTACATGTAGAATGCTCCATATTGAAAGTATTCGCAGACGACAAATTGAAAAGGACTCTATTACTGGAATTTGTCTTTGATAGGACAGAAAACATTGTGGGAAACGGGGAAAAAGTTAATTGTTTTCAAAACCCTTCTTCCTAAGACAAGGAAAAGAGAAAGAGTTATAAAAGGAGCAGTAGGACTGATAACTGTCCTCGAATGCGATTTTAAGTTTTTGGTAGGACGCATCCGAGTACAGAAACGATCGCGAAAAATTAGTAGAAATACCCGCACAGATTTTGTGCACACATTTAAACTCTCATAATTCACAATTTGACAACAAAACTAGATTATGAATATACCTATTACTTGTGTATTCAATAATCCTTCGTTTCAAACACAAATATTTGCATTTTAAGCGCTAGACATAAAAAAATAAAAACAGCTTCAGTTATCTTTCACTAGAGATGTTTACGTTTCCGTAAAAAGACACAAAAGGGCTGCCAAACGCGATAAATGTCGTTAGATTTTCGAGGTCTACATGTTGTAAACGACCTCTAAAAGCGCTAAATAGGTAATGAAACGTTTCATAATTTGTCTTCTGTCATTTGCGTCACTAAATATTAATTGCATTTCACTGCAATACAGATTAGACCGACGAAACAAAGTCAGTACAGCGCCGTATCTTTTCTACCGGAAAATTCACGATGGACTTGTGACGGTACGGTGCATAGTAAATGTCCAAATATGAAAAGAAGCATCGTAAACGTTTCATTATTGAGACTAAAGGGAGCAAAGGAACATGGAGGAAGGGGAGGAGGATCTACGACAATGTCACATGTATCTGAATCGTGCTTATTTCCAGGGCATTGTCTCTTGTCTATATTAATAACAGGATTTTTATCATTGTATAGAAGGAACAGATTAATTGACCTCACGGCTATATACGACATTCTCCTGTTGCAAATTACTTGGACAGAGCATTACATTGTCATCCGTTATGGCGTAGCTATTTAACACTACACCAAGCAATCTGGATTTAGATTAAAGGCACAAGAGCGGCCAAAAGAGCAATGCAGGTGTTAAAATGCATTTAGATTCATACTATACCATTTTAAGGTATTGAAAATAGTGTGCAGCTGACAATCTGTTATCGTGTGGTCAGTGCAAGTGTTAGTTACTGGCAGAAAAATAAATTTTAAAGTCAGATAAATAGTAATCAAAAAGTAGAGTAACCTGGCAACTAGTTTTTAAATTAATTTCTCTGCCAGCGAGTAGCACTTGGACCGACCGTGAAATTATAGATTGTCATCTTCATAATAATTTCCATACTTTTAAATGGCACGATTCGAATTTAAATGCAATTTAACACCCGCTTTGTTTACTTTGACAGCTATATAGTTACTTTAACGACCCTGACCAAATACGCTTTTCCAAAAATTGTAGACAAAAAAAAATGCTAGTTAAAAAAAAAGTTTTCCTTAGGACCATAAAACACAGGATTACTTGGTAAATATTCGTGATTGATAATTCTGTCGGTGCCAACTGAAGTAATTTGATTTTTTTGTAGTCTACAAGTAAAATTCCCACCGCAAGTGACGATGACTTCAGTAAGCGTCAGGTAGCGAATGGTGTAGACCAACGATTTGACTGCACGTTTTGTGCAGTCTAATCTTGATCTTCGCCGTCTGCAAAAAAGCTATCGACCATACTCTGTGAAAAGGAGTAATATTAATGCATCTGCAAAAACTATCGACTCGGGTCAGCCTGCGCAGTTCGCGCAGGCTGACCCGAGTCGATAGTTTTTGCTTTTTATTTTTTTTTTGCATGTTCAAGGACAATTGCTCCTCATAATTCAGTCGTTTGTTAGACAAGATGGATTTTTATGGATCCATAAAAATGTGATGAGTTTCTTGGTGTAATACATCACGGAGATGCATTAAACCCCCTTTGGTCAGAGCATTGATCACATTTCAGTCGTCATTGGCAGTGAAAGAGCAAAGAAAAACGATGATAGGGCGACAAATATTAAACAGAGCATGATAGAAAGGCTCGACTGACACCTTTAATGAAATATGTGTGTCAAGTTAATAATTAATTCCTGTTTTAAATTTTTTACGAACTTACAAATTCCAGCTCATATAACATACATATAGGCAGTTTATTGGAAAATAAATGCTGAAGCATTGCACTGTTCTTGGAATTCAATCGGCTTTTTGAAATGCAGACTCATTTACGTGGATGTACAGTCAATGACAATTACAATACATGTGTGTACTTTTATTGGCAATTAGGCCACATTTGTTTTTACCTCTTTCTAAGACGATTCCTTATCATTTGAACCACATAAGGTTGCCAGACAGCAAAATGTGCTTAATTTGACCAGTCTAAAAACTGTCGTTTGGTAAAGAGTTAACTCTACGAAACAATCCCGAGTTTTAACGACCCTGAAAGAGATGGCTTTTGAAAATATTGTGAGAAATGAAGAAAATTGTGGTAACCAGCGTTTTCTCCTTTTCCCCACAATGTATGATACCCTATCATAGACAGAAATCATCATTGGAGCTACATTTGAATTATCGTTTGCAAATACTATTAATTTGGACTAGTCTTAACTTTTGTCGTCTGGAAAAAATGACTTACAGCAACATCACATATATGGCCTGCAACACGCGAAAAGGGCCATTCGAACATTTACGAAAAGTGTCGTCTCAGATCAGCCTGTGCCATCTGCGCAGACTAATCTGAAACGACCCTTTCCGTTTTTATGTAATTTTCTGTTTTGCACAAGTCTACTGTAGGATAAAATCTAATGTAGTCGTAAAGTGCCGTCTCGGATTAGCCTGGCATGCTGATCCGAGACGACACTTTACGCAAATGTTCGAATGCTCCTTTTCGCGTGTTGCAAGCCGTATCAGGTCAGAGCACCGAATTCAAGTGTACCGCAGTTATGACGTCACTTAGACCCACGAGGTCGACGTTGAGTGGCAGAACCCCGCTAGCTCAGTCGGTAGCGTACAGGACTTGAGAACAGGGGGTCGCTGGTTCGATCCCCGGCTCGGCCAATTTCTTTCCGAGGATTGATGATAATCATTACGACAGGATTCCTTCCTCTCTCACCACCGACCATTGTTTCGACGATGGTTATGGGAAAGCAGCTAGTGGCTTTTAAAAACGATTGTGCGGATTACCGGTTAAAGAAACACCAGCTGGTAGGCACGAATAGGTAGGTAGTCTGGCCGCTGCGATATAACTTAGATAATGTTGAAAACGGCGTTAAACACCATACAACAGCATACAACAACAACGACGTTGAGTGGTTGATCAGATATAGTCTGGTATTTAGGTGTTGTATTTGATTCATACTCGTAAACAAGGTGAACAAAACTTCGGCGAACCTATAGATATAGGAATCGTTTTGTGTGCACTTTATCTGAAATAGAGTCAATTTTAACCCTGATCCTGCTACATAAATTAAAATGAAACTTTCAAGCTGACAGTCAAAACCTAAGTTTGTCTATTTCAAAGGTATTTTTGGGGAAAGATATCTACTTACCGGACAGTGTAGATCCAAGGTCAGACTGCACGTTCTGTGCAGTCTGACCTTGATCTACGCTGTCCGCAAAAGGTCAGTGAATCGCGCTTAGCCAGTGTAAGGGTTAACTTGTGCTGAGCACTTCATGGGTAAATTCCCTAGATATTTTTTTATGCTTCAAGGTTTTTCCCCCAGTTTTCTAACCCTTTACCCAACGACAAAATTGTAAACTTGTCAGAATTCAAAATATTTGCAAATGACGAATAAAAAAAACAATGCTGCTCAATGAAGGGCAAAAATCACTGTGGAGAAAGAAGAAAATGCTGGTTACCAACATTTACTCCTTTTCCCACAATTTTGTCCAAAATCTCCCCCCCCCCCGCACCGTGTCGTTAAAACCCGTCATTATTTGTTTAGGGGTTTATCCAGATATTGAGAGCATTATATAAGCTATTCATTTGTATGTTGCAGTTTAAGCTTATGAATGTTTATGAATGAAAGTGCTGTATTAAAACAGATTGATCATTACCACTCTAAATAAAATACTGTGCAATTATTGATTTATTTCACTCTTTACTACATAGCCTAATCCCTAGTTATATTGCGCCTGAAGGAGAAGGCATTGAAAAACATTGTGGGAAAAAGGAGAAATTGCTGGTAACCAGCATTTTCTTCTTTTCCCACGATGTTCTTCTCCTTTCACTCACATATTCCATAATTTTTACCTCATTTAATTTGTCGTTTTCAAATGCTTTGAATTTTGACAAGTCTAAAATTTTGTCGTTTGGCGAAGTGATAAATCATTACCATACGACAAAAATGTAGACTGGTATCCAAATTGAAAGCATTTGCAGACGTCAATTCGGATGTGGATAAACAAATGACATTCGTCTTTGAAGGTAAAAAATGTCGTGGGAAATTTTAAAAAAAATGCTGGTTACCAGCATTTTCTCCTTCTTCCGCAATGTTTTCGAAGGTTTTCATAATTAGGGTTGTTGAAACACTGAATTGTTGGGTAAAGGATTGTTTGAGTACATATAAAAATGCAATTATAATTTTTTAAACACAGATCGATTTTCTGGTTTCATTTGGATAATCGTGGAAATATAAATAAAGTGAATGTCCAAAATTTGCAAATACATTTAACACTTTATCATACAGCCCCTGGCCCTGCGAAAGAAAGCCTTTACTAACGACAAAATGCTACTTTTTTTCCCCCCAAATTAAATCGTTTGCAAATGACCAGTTAAATATGGCTAAACTGAAAAGTTTTGGCTGTAAAACAGAAAGAAAACGTCGTGAGAAAAGAAAAAAAAAAATGCCGTTCAATAGGATTATCTCCTTTTTCTACAATGTTTTGAGACGCTGTCTTCCTCGGGGAATCGTCAAAACACGCGATTGCATGATAATAAAGGGTTGAATTAATTCTTTTATTCTACTGGCAAAATTTGATATTTATTCATTCATTCTTTTAGCAATGTTTGACATTCATGTACCCATTTTAACATTGGTAACGTTCGACAATTGATGCTTTGGCCATTTACAAAATAAGCAAAAATGGCTCAAAAAAAAAAATAATTATATCAACATACCTTCTCTTGTTGGGAGATACAAGTCCAGCATCTAATATTATCACATGAAAATCAAAGAAACGAGTATTCTGAATTTATCCTTTTCTCTTGAAATCCAGGCTTCAACACGTTTGTTTATGTTTTAAATAAAAACCGAATACAAAACTGGAAACCGACTCATTCAAAACAGAAAACAAAACTGTAAATCGACTCATTTAAAAAACAGAATACAAAACTGTAAACCGACTCATTTATCACACGATTATATACAAAAATATCCTGAATAAGTGAACGTCAGAACTATCGTATTCCAAACAACTATCCTGATCTACCTGTCGACAAATAAGCAGACGAAATATTAGGTCATATAACAGATCGCTTTGAAAGCTCTGGGGCCAAAGGAGAAATTGCTCGAAACGAGCAATTTCTCCTGTTGCCTCAATGTTTTAATTCACTAGTAGATTTTAAATTTCACTTTAACGTAATCAGGCCTGTCTATGTTTTGCAAAGGTGTTTTAAACGGTAAATGTATTAAAGGAGGAATTCAAAACAAAAATAAAATAACAACCATACTCATTTATCAAATACCCCGACTAAGTGTACATTCAGTTGTATTCCGTACAGCTAACCTGATTTATCTATTGAAGTGAAATAGAATCGGGAATTAACTCCCCACGATTATCAATTAGATATAAGAGCTGCGCTGTGTCTCAAATCGAACGAACATACTTCAGTGCAAAACGATTTACCCCACTGAATTGTTATCGTTTTTTCCACACCCTTCACTAAATTAAGCTTCATGGTACACCCCGTTATCTAACCGTAAACGTTCCATATCGCACTGGCTCTTAGATAATGGTTTCGTTTGATAGATTACGAGAGATTAAAGGGACATTAAACCACAATTTGACCCCATTTTTTGGGGGGAGGGGGGGGAGGGGTTGGAGAAGAGGTTGAGAAAGTTAGCACTCTGAAGGATAATTATAAGGACGTGATTTTAGTGTGAAAATGCTGGGGAAAAATTCTTTCGGAAAGACTCGAACCCATGACCTTCAAAACAAGTCTTCCACTCTACATGTATAAATGTATTTATCCCTTGTTATGCAATAACGGATATACCGTTACTAACGGGATAGGAAATTTTGCAGTAAAATACAAAAAAAAAAAAATCACCCATCATGTTTTCTGCATGTAGACTTCTACCTCTGTTTAATTTATAAAGACACCTTTGCACGCGAATAAAGTATTATCAGTGTTTGTTAAATTTTCTAAAAAGCTTGCAAAAAAAGTCTGCTTTAATGCCCCATTCAAGTCTTTACCAGGCGGCATTTTTTTAAAACTAGTCCATATGGAAAGCATTTGCAGAAGACAAACTGAAAGGGTAGTGAGTATTGTGGGGAAAAGAGAGAAAACAATGTTTTTGATCGCCACAGTGTTTTCAACAGAATTATGCCACAGGGTCGTTAACACTCGGAATCGTATAATGAAACAAGAGGGCCATGTTGGCTCTGCATGGCTCACCTGACCCTGTGTACCTTTGAGAGGATTATACGAAGACGGGCATTCTGACCAACTTTCATGAATTTAGGTCTAAAATTGTGGCACCTAGGGTTTTTCGTAAGGTTTGTCCCAGTGACTCTCCTTTTGATCGCATCAAAGATATCATGAAGACAAGCATTCCAACCAACTGTCATGAGTATATGTCTGGAAATGTGCCTTCTAGAGTGTACACAGGGTATTTCTGAGATTTGTTGAAGTGAGCTACTTTTTGAACTGACATGATCTGTTTTAAAAGTTGTCCAAGATACTACAAGATAAACAATCTGACTTCAATGTGTATTGAAATGAGTATTTGTTCTCTAGATTGTATACAGGGTTTATCAAAGATCTGTCCCACTGAACTACTATTTGAACCAATGTAACATATTCCTAAAGTTGACCAAGATATCATCAAGACAAACCTTCAGACTGTTTATTCTAAGATTTGTCCCAGCGACCCTGTTTTTGACCGACATGATCCATTTTCGAAATTATCCGAGTTATCACGAAGACAAGCATTCGGATCATTTTTCAAGAGTATAGGATTGAAAATGTAGTTTTCTAGAGTATCCAAATACATTGTTTTAAAGATTTGTCCTATTGACCTTCTTTTGGATATGACATGATCATTTTTTGAACTCCATAGAGAATACCACCAAGGCACTTACACCCATTTTGTTTGAAAGTATGTAAATCTTTTTCTAGTGATTGTATCAACCTGAAATTCTAAACGTATGCAGGCAAAACAAATTCAGTTCAATGTAGACTCAGCATGATAAGCGCAATGCAAACAGTCTTTTTTTATTGCGTTAGTCAACGCACTTTAAGATATACGCTAGTATGTGTGACCAAGTATGTGTGATGATTTGGATAAACATCTAATTTGAAAAATACATCTATTTGAAAATTTCACCTTTCAACAATATGCAAAACAATCGGGAAAAAGAAGGAATTGATGGCGAGGTAACTTTTCAATATTTCTCTGCATACTAATCCATAAACGAGTTTAAATATTCCTTTTCTAGTACCTCCAACGCCGTCTATCTTTTTCTTGATTCAGATTCAAGCCAACGGTTGGGGCTACCATTACATTGAGGTCAGTCACTTTTCACGATAGCGAATGAACCATTAGATCTACTTTAACTCCTATACCACGAAATGAAACAAGACGACGTTATTAAAAGTTCCTCAGTATTAAATAAAGAATGGCTAGCAATACGGAATTCACTTCTCAATTAGATTGTATTTCCGTGTTTATAGTTCATTAAATCAACACGGTTACACTTCGACTGCTAAGACAGTTTATCGATACTGTTAGTCCGTCATTAATGCCCATTTACAGCAAGCTCAAGGACGTGTAAGACAAGACCATCTTCTAGAATATAGGACGGTGTAGATCAAAGATCAGACTGCACCTTCTGTGCAGTCTGATCTTGATCTACACTATCCGCAGAGGCTCGTAAGATTTTGCTGGCCTTCCTAAGAGTATATACATATAAATACGGTCATTCTCCCCGAGTCGCTACGTTACGAAGTCCATTTTTCCCGACAATGGTTCCCTAGGGAACTGACGTACTCGGGCCTTGACGATGGTAATTTTGTCGAACTGATTTTTTTTTGTGGCGGTATTTGATCCCTTTTCCTTTATGAAAAATGTGTCAACTATTCTCTTCGATCATCATATATTATATTTCATGCGTCTATTTTTAGAAATGTGATGGGTAAAGAAATGTCGTAATTTAAGCTGGGGGGAATTATTTCCCCGTTACAGTGAATATTTTCCTCCTGCCGAAAATCTGGAACTACTTTTTTAAGTTTTTTAAGTTTTTAAGTTTTAAAAGTGGCATTCGTTGACAAAATAATCAGAGGAAATATAATATATAATTTATTTCATCAGCTTGTGGTTAATATGGGGAAATATTTGCCTCAAAAGGGAAAGGTCCGCGAAAATAACGAGTGCAAATATTTCCCAATATTAACCACAAGCTGATGAAATAAACTCTATTTATTTCATGCTTTCCGGTAGGATATCGAGAAATAGCGGTGAAAATATTTTTCGATATTCCACGGGTACGACCAGTGAAAATACCGATTTTTATATTCTAGTTACCTAGGTAAAATGCACGTGACTCACAACCAGATGGAAATATGACGTCATTTACCTTACATTTCTCGCGCTTGACGTAATATTATTTGTTTTTGTTTTAGATGTTAATAACTTAAGCCTTTATCACACGACAAAATTTTAGTCTTTACCAAATTGAAAGCACTTTCAGACGAAAATAGAAATGTGGATCAAACGATAAATTTTGTCTTTGAAAGGGTAGAAAACAAGGAAAGGGAGAAAATGCTGGTTAACGGCATTTCGCCCTACAATGTTTTCTAAAGCCTCATTCCTCAAGGTGGTTAAAATCGGGATTGTGTAGAAAAAAATCGCACAATTTGAGCCGCATTTAATATGTCGTCTGCAGCTGCTTTCAATTTGGACTTGTCTACAATTTTTTCGTGTGGTAAAGAAATAACTACCTGACTTTATCATAGCATTTCGCTATGCAGCATGAATATTTGGTATGGGTGTTATAAAGTGTCACATATTCATTCTTTCGTTTCTTTTCGATCCTTGAACTGCCAAAATTTCCAACCGGAAGTGAAAACCAAACTTTTCTATTTCAAATTTCTTTTCGTAAGTTTTATCTCACGTTATCAGACAATCGTGATTCAATGTCGATCTACAGTGTTCACAAAAGGTGATCGAGTCGCATTTAGCAGGCAATGGGTTGAACCTCTACCAAACGACAAATATTTAGCCATGCCCAAATTCAAAACGTTTGCAGACGAGGATTTAAATGTCGCCCTAATGTCGTTATTTGTCTAGGAAAGGATAGAAAACAGTGTGGAATAAGGAGAAATGGTGCATTATATCAAGCAATTCATTACATAATTATGGATCCATAAAATCCTTAAAATCCTTTTAGTTTAATAACCAGCCCGATCTGGAGATAGAATGGTACTTGGACATACAGAAACTTCACAAATCGCAAAAAGTTTCGACCCATATCAGCCTGCGCGGACTGCGCAGGCTGACCTGGGTCGATACTTTTTGCAGATGCTTTAAGCCCCCTTTTTACAGAGCTTGGCTCATTTAATCAGTGTTTATCGGAAAAGAATGTAAAATAATCTGGTATGAATATGATCGCAGTGAAGGTAGTTTGACCGAGTTTACCTGTATGAAACTGTCGCCACCTGTTTTAACATTTTTATAGTGCTTTCAAGTTAGATCAATAAATAAGAACACGCCAAAAACAAAAAGATAAACGAAGTTTCCTAGAAAATATGAAAACAAGCACTTCTAAGCATATATATCATATTCTTTAAAAATACAGCGTTCGTGCCATCTAAAGTAGACGCTTGAGACCACAGAAGATGAAGATGAAGGTGAATTATCGACGTGATATGTCTAAAATACTGTTGAAAACGGCGTGAACACTCACGTAACTCTTTACTACACAATCTCGAGTTCTACCTACCTTGAGGAAGAAGCCTTTTGAAAAAGTTGTCGGAAAAGAAGAAAATGCTGGTTACCAGCATTTTCTCCTTTTCCAACAATGTTTTCAACTCTATGAAAGACAAATTCCACGATTTGATTCACATTTAATTTGTCGTCTGCAAATGCCTTTAATTTGGACAAGGCTAAAATTTTGTCGTTTAGAAGCGTTAAACAAATGAATCGCAAAAAAAATTTTTTTTTTCTAAATGCTACACGTTCTCACTTTTATATAGACCGCCTGTAGATAATATTGTTTATTAATTTCTGAAAGTTATGGTGTAAGAAGGCCATGTAGAAAATGAAATTATGTCTTAACATGTAACCTTCTCTAAATAAAGTTATTATTATTATTATTCCTCAGAAACCTCAAAGATAAAGCTATTTCAAACCAACACAGAGAAAGCTAAATTAGTCTGAAGCTTGAAAGAGCAAAGTTCATGAATGCTGGAGGTGACATTCTATACTGTATATACATCAGATCTGTTGGCTCTGTAGCCCAAGGCTCAGATCATGTTTAAAGGTCTGGTAATCTTATTTATACGCTTAAATGAAAGATACCTTCCTGAATTTCTGTGATATATATACTGGAGTGTGATAATGCATTGACTGGTCGCTTCCATCCAAATATGAATGAGAAATACTTTGGTAAATGGGAGTTTAACCCTTCACCAAACAATCCCTGGTTTTTATGACCCTGACCTTTTCTAGGCCTAATGTACTCATTCATATCTTTAATTGTTTACCAGACAACAAAATTTTAGACATGTGTGCATTTTGATGAATGAGACAAGCAGAGCAGAGGTTTCAGAGCCAAGGCTCAAAGCTCAAGGTCACAGTAGGAAGGTCAAAAGGTACATGCTCTTTAATCATGTTCACGCTCCATATCAAATTTTCAATTTGATATTTAAAATATTTCACACAGTGTTGGCACCTTGATGAAGGACATGCAAACAGGAGGTTTCAGAGCCCAGGATCCAATCTCTCACTAAAAGCAAAGGCTCAAATGTGTCATGCTCTTGAAGCTTGTCTGCTCCATATCTCTTGAACCACTGGTCTGATTTTGAAAACGTTTTACAAGTGTGCACCTGGATGAGATGAAGTGCAGACTGCAGGTCAAGATCACGGCAGAGGTCAATGGTCACATGCTCCTTTATCGAGTCTGCTCCATATCCCTTGAATGCTTAGTCTGATTTCAAAATATTCTACACCTTTATAACATGATTGATATGACAATGTGCAAAGCAGAGGTTTCACAGCCAAGGCTCCAAGTTCAAGGTTACGGGGGGGGGGGGTGTCAAAGATTACTTGTATGCTCTTTAATATTGTGTCTAGTCCATAATTATCGTTGAACCCCTGGTCTAATTTTGAACATATTTTATTCATTTGCGTACCTTGAAAGTGTGCAGTGCAGAGGTGCAGAACTGTCTGTTCACTTGTCCATCTGACTGTTAACAATTTCATCTTTGACTCTTGTCTGCTCTTTATTTCTTGAGTCCCTTGTCTGATTTTGAAAATGTTTGACACACGTTTCTACCTCGATGAGATGATATCCAGAGCAGAGGTTTTCAAACGAGGGGTCAAAGTCACAGCAGGTGGTAAAAGGTCACATGCTCTTAACTTTTATCCACTCCAGATCTATTGAACCCCGGGTCTGATATTGAAAATATATTTCACTGTGTGCACACACCTTTATGAGATGAAGTGTAGAGCAGAGGCTTCAGATGTTGTCTGTCTGTTTGTCCATCCCTCTATCAGCAATTTTTTGTCTGCTGTCTATCTCTTGAACCTCTTGTCCAAATTTTTAAAATGTTTCACATGTGTGTGCACCTTGATGACATGAAGTGCGGAGCTGAGGCCTCAGAGGTCATGCACCAAGGTCAAGGTCCTAGAAAAAAGGTCAAATGTAATACATTTTTAAATTGGGTATGCTCCTTTTCTCTGAAGCCTAGGGACAGATTGTGAGCAATTTCGCCTTTTCTAACAACGTTTTCATAAGAAATTAATTGCCGACACATAAGACTTGTAAGGATTTGTTTGTTAAAAGGTTAGAACATTGCTCTGGAGAAAGTGTTCATCCCTTGTGTCTAAAGGGTATTGACTGACAATAGCTCCCTTCTGATGTATATTGCCCTGCCACATTGAGCTCTTGTATAAAGCATGCAACAAGAAGCACATCTTTCCAAGTGGCATGAAAAGTGTTTTAAGGATAGGGCACCCTAATGGGATTCGTTTAATATCGCCTTTCATTGCCAAAATTGTACGGATTCGGCTAAGACTCAGGTAATCCATAATCGATGCGGGGAAGCAGCGTCTATCAGCCGATCGATCGTCTACGGATTACCCGAGTCTTAGCCGAATTCGTATGTTTTTTCGGTGATGAAAGGCGTTGTTACACAAATCCCATTAGGGTGCCCTATCCTTAACTTAGATGGTAATGGATTGATGTATAAAAGTGTGATTGCTTATTGATCACATATATACAAGGTAAATGCTTGACACTTAACTGGGACTGTTCATTTACAACAGCTGACCTCAACCCATTACCACACAATCCCAAGTTTTAACAAACTTGCAAGATAAGTATTTTGAAAACATTGTGAGAAAAGGAGACAATGCTGGTAGACCAGCATTTCCTCCTTCTCCAATAATGTTTTGTACCCTTTCAATGATAGACATCATCCTTTGAGCCACATTGAATATGTCATCTACCGATGCTTTCAATTTGGTCCAGTCCAAAATGTTGTCATTTGGTAAAGAGTTAAACACATTGTGCTCTTTTGAACTGTGAATAGCTTCAAATGAGGTTGTGTTAGTTGGACATAAACAAAGTACCGGGTCAGTTAACATATTCATTTTAATTGAAGTAATCTTTATATACATATATACATATATTATCATACTTTTTACAAAGATACTATAAAAAATACATAACTGAACAATTACTTTCTTTAACTCATGCTAAACACAACTTAACACTTTACCAAATGACAAAAGTTAAGAATTTTCTAAAATCAAAGCAATTGTAGATGATAAAATTAATGATGACTCAAATGACGGAATTTGTCACCAAAGGTCCTTTTCCCACCATGTTTTCAAAAGTCTTCTTTATCAGAGTTTTAAAACTTGGGATTGTTTAGTAAACTGTAAGGAAGTTTTTGTGAACAAAGTCAACTGAAGTCTGAATGCAAACAAAGAGCATTTGTTCTGATCTTAGATTTGCATTGTCCAATAGTCTATAGGACATTCAGCATCACAATAGCATCATAATAGAAATGGCCCAGTTTCTATTATGATTTTACTAACTTCAGAATACAAAGGTATTCTGTGGGTTGCAGAATACAAGTGATAAACACCACTGTTCAGCCAAGGCTGGGATTTTGAAAAATTGTCCCACTGAATTAGAAAAAATGTTATCAATATGTGCATAGGTGGGACTTGGTCCTTTTAAAATTTACTTGAGAAATAGATCTAGTCTTCAGTCCATTTGTCTCACTTATTTTGAAAATTTCTCCTATTTCTATGAGTTTATGGGGAAATTGTTTCCTCTCTGAATAAGACCCTAAAATACTGTCCTGTAATCCTTGTATTGAACATTTCTAAAGTAATCAAAATTTCAATACATAACAGTTTTTTTGATGTTCAAACTTCTATAAATAAGGAAGCTACAAACAAATACATGTAATTGGTTTGAAAACAAATAATGTGATTAAGCTGTAAAGAAACATCTTATTAATCAAATATAATGGCACTTAATTCCTTTTGGATATCACATTCTTACACACTAATCCTTTACACGACAATACTGTGATTCTATGGCAATGAAGTCATCTTTTTTGGTAACATTGTGGGAAAAGGAGAAAATGCTTGTATTCAGCAACTTCTTCTTATCCCAAATTGTTTTCTAATATTTGACTGACAAACTTCATCAGTTGGCCATATTTCATTTGTTATCTGCAAATGCTATCAATTTGGACAAGTCCAAAGTTTTGTTGACTGCTAGAGAGCTTTAAGGACTAATCTGCAGCATGATCAGACCAATGCATCATACAATTTAATTGATTTGATCAAGTCCAAATCCACCATTCTTCATAGACATGAAGAAATGGGTCGATGTACGAGGGTAGTTCGAAAAGTTCTCGGCCTCAACAAGAAAACATCCTCAAAGACGGATCGTTTCTATATTATTTTTCAACATAGTCCCCCTGAACTTCAATGCACTTTGACCACCGATGTTCAAGCTTTGCGATCCCTTCTCCGAAGAAGTCTGCAGTCTGAGCCCCAAGATACCCTTCAACAGCACATATGACGTCATTGTCACTCTCAAAACGACGGCCCCGCAAGTGGGATTTCAGTTTGGGGAATAGGCAGAAGTCTGATGGTGCCAAATCTGGAGAGTAAGGTGCATGGGGCAACAGTTCAAAGCCGCATCTTTCCACTTCTGCGACTGCCACTTGTGCTTTGTGGACAGGAGCATTGTCCTGGAGCAACAAAACTCCAGCTCGCAGCTTTCTTACTGAGTGAAATGCAAAGTGTGTCATCTGCAAACAAAAGACACTAGAAGTCTGAAATTTTAGGTACACTTATATATGGTGTTCTGCTTTGCCATTATGTGAAACAAAACCAGATTCTCGCCATATTTCTGGGTGAGGCCGAGAACTTTCTGAACTACCCTCGTACATACAAAACTTCTTGTTAACAGACAATTTGTTTTTCTGACCAATTATCTCTGTTTTCACAATTAATTACACCTACTCACTGCCGTGAGTGCACATTGTTTTCTCTGGCAGTGATTCAAGTCTATACTAATGGGTTTTTGTTTGACCAGTGGAACAATTCCCACTAATTTATTAAACCCTACACCACAAAATTCAGACTTTTAATGCCCCTGTAAGAAAAAGCTTTTGAAAACATTGAGGGAAAAGGAGAAAATGCTGGTAACCAGCATTTTCTCCTTTTCTCCACAATGTTTTCAACCTGATCAAAGACAGCTTCCCCAATTTGAGCCACATCAAATTTGTTGTCTGCAAATGCTTTGGGTTTGGACAAGTCTAAAAATTTGCTGTGTGGTATAGGGTTAATACATGAATAAAGGTTATAGCATTGTGGCAACAAAAAAGGATTGCTTGTTACCAACAACCTCTCCTTTTGATACAGTGTTTTTTAAAGTAGTCACAAAAAGTTGTCTCATTAATTAATTAGCTTCAAAATATCTTTCTCTATAATATCAGTATCACCAAAGAACTAATGAGCTGCAAATATCTTTCTGTATAATATCAGTATTATGATGATGGATAAAGTCAGGTCTAAACCAGTGAAATGGTCTTACCTGCATCTAAGTTCCATATCAGTAAGGCCAAAACAAAATATATATGTGGTTCTTGCTACCCAACCGGGTCTCATTTTTAAGTGTGTCCCTAACCATTTCTTTCACATGTTGATCATTTGATATTTGATAACACCTTTATATTATCATCATCCTCTGAAAATTTCATGTCATTTTACCTCTATTAATCACCCACTGGAAAAAAATGAAAAAAAAAAAACCCAATAATTTTCCAGTCTACCAAACCTAATTCTCAAAGGTATTGTTACCAGAACCACATATATACATGTATTTTGTTTTGGCCTAATTTCATGTATTCAAAAGCCACTAGTGTTCCCTAATATTCAGACAATAAGCCTAAACAAACTAAATTTCATTGCTCCCTTCGTTGATCTTTGAACACAGCTATTACTTTGATGAGAAGTAACCAGACATAACATATGAGCCATGCTCGGTTTAAAGCAGGCTTAATGCATCTGAATAGTGTATGGGCCCTTGTCAGCCTGTGCAATCTGCAAAACTTTTTGCTATTAGTCAATGTTCTGCATGTTCACTCTAACCAAACGACAAAATTTTGGACTTGATCAAATTGAAAGCATTTGAAGACGACAAAATAAATGTAGCTCAAATCATGATTTCTTTCTTTGATAGGGTAGTAAACATTGTGGGAAAAGGAGAAAATGCTGGTTACCAGCATTTTCTCCTTTTCCCACAATGCTTTCACAAGCCCTCTTCTTCAGGGTCGTTAAAACCCGGGATTGTGTGGTAAAGGGTTAAGGGACCAGCGTATCTTATGATTCAGTCAGTTGTTACACAAAAGTTGTTCCATTGAGGATCAAGTGATATTGGTTGATATTCAAGAATACAGTAATTCAAATTAATCCATATGTTGATCGATTGATTGAATATGCTCTAGCCACTTTCAACACTCTCAATCATATCACAGCTACATCTCACATACTTGTGAATGTCCTGGAAATAAAATAATGTTGTTTTATGGCACATCAACAGCTTTGGTCATTTAGTGTGCATGTCTGTATTAGAGAATGATAAAGTGGAATTTCTTTTAGCTTAAAAAGATTTGAACAAAATGATGAACTGATAGTAAGAATTATTTGAAAGAAGGATTATGTGTAATCTTGATATGCAAAAAAGGCATCAGGGAGTGGCTGCAAAGTCCCTGCCTACTCAAAAAGGTCTGAAATGAAAATGTTACAATTGTAAATGGCAGCTATGAAAGTGAGAACTTAAAATTGAGGAAGTGTGGAGCCTCAAATGGGATCAAAACAATCCCACTAAAGAGGTCCTGTCTGCAATGAAAGACATAAGTCCTGAGTTTCACCAGTATGAGGCTCAGGCTCTGAAGTGTCTTTCCCAAGGACACTTTCAGAAAAAACCCATTGCTTCCAGTGCCTCTCGAAACCCTGGGCCCCTAGGTTACAAGTCCTACACTTTACCACTGAGCAACACACGACCCCAAATTAATCCACTTAAAACAGCTTCTACATAATTATCATAAAGCAAAAAATTAACACCAGAAGTGAAAAGGTTTTGTTTTCTGTTTGACTTAATGACCTTGTTTTGTGCTCAGGGGTAACCTGTACTCACATGCATAAAAAATAATCCATTTCCAAATTAGTCCAAGATATTACAAATTTATTTCATGCAACAACACAATCAGGAAACCAAACATACTTTTTACAAAATGGCAAAATTTTACACTCATCCATATTGAAAAAGGAGCTAAAAAATATTGTGTATCATAACAAAATAATTGTAAAGACTAATTCATGGTAGCAGCCAATGTTCTGGAAAAACTTTTCAGTCATAAGTGACTGAACAAATTGGGATACAGAATTTTCTGATCTAATTCAAGATAAGAATTTTGTCACATTACTCTAGTCACATTACTTTTTAGCATCAACACAGACTATGTCATATGTTGGTAACTTTTCAGGATTAAAATTTCATATTAGAAGGAGAATTTAAATCAGGCTTGCATGGGGTTAAAAATGATTGTAAGAAATTAGTCGGAACAAAAAGTCTTTCCTTTAAAGAACTACATACTTTCTTGACTGGAAAAGTTTTGCTCGAAAAAAGAAAAAAATTATTAATTATGAAAATGCAAACCATCTGGTTCATATTGTTGTCTTATTTGAATATAGGTGCTAGGTAGTGAGATTTTCATTATACAAGTCATTCTGATTGGTCAAGTACTTCTCATTTATAAGGTTGACTTTCCCATGGTCTCTTCACAGTTCGAAAAGTTCTACAGGGGAGAAAAGCCTAACTTTGTGAAGAGTTACTTTGTTAAGACAAACCAGTCTCTGTGTTGTAACATATTGTGTCAATTTTCACTGTGGTAGACGGTAACTTTTTATTTGACATTAAATTGTATTATTAACGACTTAGACATTTGCATGTTCACCGTTTAAACTTCTGAGCGTTGTGAAAGATCGACGGTCATAAGTCAGCGTCCTCTTAGAAAGACGGCCCAATAGAATTCCAAGAAAATGGTTTTGGGTTCTAGTTCAGAAGAGAATTTTGATGACACCAAATGCGCTATGAGTGTTACAGATGACCATAAAGGGGTACATAAATTGGAGACGAAAGTTGGTTATCCATTTGAGTCTCTTTTGGGGAAGTCGCAACAACCTGAAGTATGGTATTCAGAAGACGAAGAGATTGACAGAATGAAGAGAAAGATGGACAAATTAAAATCGGCGGGGGCCAGAATAAGAAGAGATATTGAAAAAGACAGACTGAAGAAAGAACTGGACCAACTGAGACACAGACTAAAAGAGTTGAGAGGTATACAGTCCAAAGACGATAAAGCCATGACCATTTACTGGATAACTCTGTAACTATAGTGCTTTTGCTTGCTTATTACCATAAGTGTAGATTCCGATCAGTCCGTGCATGTTCACATTTTGATTGGTCTCTGCAATGTGTTTTAACTTAAACATCTTTTGTTATTTGGAGCCTCAAAATGAGTAGGGTTCAAGCTATTGATGAGATAAAGAAACTGTGCAAGTTTCGTGAAAATCTGACTGTAAATGCGGACTTAACCGCGTAAACAAGAAAAAGACTTAACAGACGGACAGATAGACGGACAGAAGACAGAAACCACACCATGACATAAGCTCTGAATCCTTCGAAAGATACAAGGATGCCAATTACTTTGGATATTTTGACAAAAATTTGGGTCATTTTAGAAAAAATGTGTTTTTCAAGCTATGAAACCACATTATTTAGGGCAGCATATTCTCTCGCATTCTTTGGTCTCTTTCGGGCGGGAGAGTTGGTCTGGACCTCTCCTGGGGAACCCGATAGAAATTTGCAAACCTCTGATGTACAATTCGTCCGCGTTTCAAGTAAGCTTCACTTTCTAAAGGTACAAATGCGCAGGTCGAAAACCAATCAAGCAGGCAAACCAGAAATAGTTACTGTTTATCCTGTGAAATCAGCCGTCTGTCCCATTCAAGCCATGTTAACTTACTTATCAGTCAAACCAAAATCGTCTAGTCACTTGTTTTGTCATGAGAATGGGTGCCCCCTTACTCGATACCAATTCGGTGCAGTGATCTCGAAATCCCTTATCAATTTGGGAATGTCACCGGTAGGCTATAAGACTCACTCTTTCAGAATTGGAGGAGCTACATGGCTTGCCCAACAGGGCATGTCTTTTGACAAAATAAAGAAATTGGGAAGATGGTCTTCAAATGCTTTTGTACACTATGTACGTATTTAACTCAGGGTCGATCATAATTCTTTGTAAAAATTTGAGTGGGGAAAGTTAAGGTGGGTGAATAAGTCTGTGAACAGCATATGGATATATATGCATTATATGTAAAGATTCTAGTCACTAGTCTTTATTACATACTAAGCTAGTCAATTTGTTAAATATTTAATTAATGTAACTGTATAATCAAAGTATTAATAGTTTTCTTTCAAAAAAAAAAATGTATTCCTTTTATATAAGTTGTATAATAACATGATACAAGTCCATTTCAGATGTTTGGTTCGTCGGTAATTCATACGTCCACTGGCTAGAGAAGCGTCTGCAATTCCGCAAAATACAGTCAAATCTAGGCGTCTCGTCAATAGCCAGAGTGAAGTGGATCAGCTGTAGGGGAATGCACTGGTCAGAATTCAACCAAATGCTTCAACTGCAGTGTCTCCACTCCAGCCCACCAAAGTATTTAGTGATACATCTCGGTTCAAATGACCTCACATCAACGACAGGTTGTGAACTTGAGCATAAAGTTCGTGGTGATATAGTTTTATGGATGGGTAACTTACCAAACACAACTTTTATTTTCTCCGAGTTATTGCCAAGGTTGTCTTGGGGACAAACAGACATCCCTTTTCAAAAAATTAAGAAGAAAAGGAAACATTTCAATAATCGCATTCGTCCTTTCATATGTGCTAAAGGTGGTTATTTTGTAAAGCATGATGATATTAACATCGACACTCCAGTTGATGTACTTCAGAGATGGAATACACTTGTCAGACGTAGGTTACGATATGATGCTTTTGAGTTTGACAAGTCTGTTTGAGAACATATCTTAAAATAACGGAATTTTGGGGCGAACAGGTTTGTGGCGGAAAATTCCTGGGGGTGCCAATTCAAGTTCTATGAAATTGCAAAGGCTATGTATACTTCAGAGCGGTTGCTGGCTTGCGGTCGATACACTTTGTCTCCTTGTCTCCAAATATTGTATATACTGTTTGGGGATGGGTTGAGCACCCTCTCATATTGTTTGTACTGTGTGAGGGTTGGCTGGTTGTAGGACCATGGTCTCCTCATTCCCCCAATGGCTGTTGGGGTTGTAGTTTGGTTTGTGGTGGCTGCCACATGTGTTTTGGTCCTACAGTTTAATAACGCGTTAGCTGCAGCCAGCAAGGCTAGGGTTGGTTCCCCCAGGGCTTTTTCGCCCATGACCAAGATCGTACCGCCACAATTCCGTTTTCTTTGTAAATAAATAATAAAAGATGTAAATTAAGAGTGGGATATCTTTATTATCATTTTCGCCTATTACAATAAATAAAGATTAAATCAATACGAACAATTTATTGAATACAGTCTTGAGAAGAGTTGGGTTTGATTCAACAAAATTAATGCTCTTGATTCAGAGTTTGACTATGAGACTTTAGATGACTGCAAATGATCTGGATTCAGGACCCAACAATAACACCCTAGATGACTGATAAAGATCCAGACTTCATCATTGAGAATAATTCAAGTGATAGTGGTGTTGTATCCCACAACAGTGAGAATGATGCAATACCAAATTCTGCAAGTGACTTGTCTGATGTTATTCCACCTTTTGGAGATTTACCAACTCTCAACAGAAAAAAAGTATCCCTTGATATTCAAAAGAAGCACAACCCAAAAAACGAAAGAGATCAGACATGACAGGGATGATGTGACAATAAGTGTTACTGTACAGGCGGCCAACAGTGCTAATTGGAGAAAATGAGACCAAGAAGAGTACTGCCTTGGCTGTTCAAAAGCTTCAACAAACATTTCTTAAACTTGTCTAAATCACACAAGATTAAAGTGGATATAAAGAAAACTTTGGATTTGCCATTGAAATTGAAAGCCAAGAAATAATGCGAGTCGGAAGAGCTGGCAAGTACAAACACAATGTTAATATTCTGAAAAAGGTAATGGTCAAGTTGTTGTTGTGGCAAGACACTACTGAAACAATTAATTCTTTACTATATTGTGAAGTTTGACATTGTCCAAATTGAAAGCACTTTCAGTCAACAAAATTAAAGTACATGTAAATCAAAAATTGAAATTGGTCTTTTAAAGGGTGGAAAACATTGTGGGAATTGGAGAAACTGTTGGTTACCATCATTTTCTCCTTTTTTCCCAATATTTTCAAAAGGTCATCTTCCTGAAGGTCATTAAAACTATGGGTTGTGTGGAAAGGGGTTAATGCATGAGAGTAAAGTGTGACTGTGTCTTCTCAGATCAGAAACTGTAAAGGCTGATCTGATACAAGTTTGTTTGGAGATTTACAGCCTAGTCAACACTATTTAGATCATATCAAGCTGGTCATACAGCTTGCATTTATGACAGTCAACATCACAAAGACGTCATTATAACAGTTTGTCCATATCTGACTTGATTGAATAGATCTATTTCGCTTGAAAAACACACATATTTTTCATCATGAGCAAAAATTAGACGTAACAAGGAAGGTTAAAGTGAAGATCATAAAAGAAATAGGATAATTGTTTGTTTTGGTGTATGATCAAAATTTCTTTCATCTCGTGAAAAGCAAAGGCCGTATTTTCATGTGTGGTGAAAATACGGCCTTCACTTTTCACTCGATGAAAGAAATTTCGATCATACAATGAAACGTACAATTATCCTATATCTTTAGTAATAACAGAGATATTATAAAATGTCAAAGTTTTTGCATGATGATGACAGTGACAGAGACACGGACAACATCTAAAAAAAAAAGTCCATTTCGAGTAAAATTATCTTTGATGTTCAAAATTACCTGTCTAAACACAAGTTATTTTTTCCCCCAAAAGGATATGGTCCACAGATTCCCTTAGAAAACAGTGAAAGATGTGTTGTGCTGTGCTGCTGAGGCAATGCCATCCCTAATACTTCACATAAATTAAAAGTATGAAGAAGAAACTGCAGCTAAAACACCAGCTTCAGAGCTAGGACCAGCATCCACCAAAACACGCTGGTCCATCTGCAATAATAGTAGACTAAAATTATTTATCATTTCAAAATATACCCCAAAGTACAAGTTGATTTTTCCCTATAGGAAATGGTCCAAGATTTGTGTAAGAGTACAGCAAAGGGGTTTAGCAGTCCTGTGCAATACTGTTGAGACAATGCCAGCCCTAATACTTAACATCATTGGAAAGTATTAAGAAGAAACGGCAGCTAAAACACCAGCTTCAGAGCTAGGACCAGCTCCCAACAACCCATGATGGTGCATCTGCACTAATTGAAGAGTGAAATTAATTGCTATTCCATATTATACAAGCTAAACACAAGTTATTATTTTTTTCCAACAGGGAAATGGTCCAAGGATTATCAGAGAATGCAGTCAAAGAAGTGTTGTGCAGTGTTACTGAGGCAATACCAACCCTTATACTTAATACAAAATTATGAAGAAGAAACCGCAGCTAAAGCATCAGCTCCAGAGCCAGGAATAGCTACCACCAACCCAAGCTGGTGTGTCTGTAATAATTGTAGCGATATAGAGGAGTCTGATGAATTAAAGCGGGAAATTTCTGTTGAGAAAGAATGGACAGTAATTGCCATAATTGAATCCAAAAAAAAAGAACAGAAACATTTCTCTTCAACAGATTGGGAACATGTAAATTCAATTCATTCAAACAGTTTGGTAGTGTTTGAGCTTAAAAATGGCTAAGTTAAAAAATATGCTAAAACCTCACAGTTTGCCTCAACCAGGTATAGAACTTGCAACCACAAGGTTAAGACAAGCAGTCCTGAGGTAACAACAGCACAGCATGTAAGTGCCAATGCTCAGTAGCAAGTGTCTGATTTTCAGTGGAAATTCTAAGTTGAAAAAGGGACATAACTTGGTCAAAAGTGATTTGATTTGTTCCAGCCCCTGTTGTAGGAATTCCAATTTTGATATTTAACAACTTTCCAGTACCAGTAAATGTAATCCCAACATCCTCTAGGGAGTATAAATATTGAGCATAAGGCATCTTCCTTTTCTGTCTGGAGCCCCAAGTTGTGAAGAAGTGTAATACAGTAAGTCAACCTATATTTAGAAATTCTAGAAAAATATGTACTCCTGTTGCCATCTGTTTACTAACAATAGAAGGCTAGGAGCATGAAGACTTTGACCAGTATCGATTTGCTTGAATAGGGTTTTTGGGTTCAGAAAGTTTACTAGTCTTCATGAGGCCATCCAGACTGCACTTGTTAAAAGTTTTTTTTTTTCCCCAGAGTAGAATTTACATGTATCAAGTGGTAAGACCATTAAGATTTTTTTTAAATTGTTATGGGCCATATCTACATATATCTTTCCATCCAAGTCCATGCCAGTCCATTCTAGTCAATATTGGTGCTTTCCAAAATTTCTAATACAGACCGTGATATGTAGGGTTTTGCAATGTTGCAGAAAATGGAAAGTAATATCTTATAAATAATCATGCAAGAAATGTACCTTGGCACCATCATAGAAAGTGATATTGATATGCAAGAAATTATAAGTTAAGGATAGTATTTATAAACAACAATAATGGGATAACACAGATGGCTAGATTTATTGAACAACAACATGACATCACGTGACACCATGTGAAAAAGAATCAGCAATATTGGGATGTGAGCAGACTATCCTAAAACAATTTTAGTGTCTGTGTATCCATCTTTCTTTCACTCAGGATAAGAATACCTAAGTTTGATTCCTTTTTCTGACCAAAATGAACCAGCACTTTCACCCAATAAATAATAACAATAATGATAATCATGATAACTAAAATCAGGTAATCCCTGCTCATCATTGTTTGTCATCAATTCTTTTCAATTTCATTTCATGGTCATGCCAAGCACAAGAAAGCGAAAAGCACCTGCTCAACAGGCAGAACAGCCATGTGGACAACCTGCTATGCTGGAATGACAGCCAGAACCGCCTCAACCTCCAGGTGATGGACTTGTTGGCATACCATAGGAGACCACCAATGACTACCAATTATCACAATCATACACAAATGGCTAGCCAAGGCCAACCAGGTAATTTATTATTACCTTTAGTGTTGGATTCAAATCCCATCCCAAGAGTAGATTCTGAATTAGGCTTGCACATTGCTTCTGGCATTAAAGATAAAATGAAATGGGGTCAGTATGTGGACCTACTAAACATGTTGGCAAAACTGGGGCAGTTGACTCACAGGCTGGTAGTTGATAGTTGAGGCAATGTCGGTACCTATCAGCCCACCTAATTAAAAGTCAGGAAGTGTTGAAATATTTTTCAATGATTAGATTGGCAGCAAAGATGCACATTGGCATAGGGTGGTAGTCATATGACATCCACTTTAGGCTATGCTTGTGTTCCAACCCCATTGCCACAATGAACCAGGAACTGTTGTTATTGTGCTTGGGCCTCCCCCTTCTGACACATGGTCTGGTAAGAAGTGCTATGATTATAACTATAGAACATGTCTTCGAACATATCTTGAAAGGGCAATTAGCTAAAGAAAAGGGCTGATAAGCTGAAGGAATTTCTATAAGCTAGGTAGTCAACAAGACAAGTTCGGCTTGGCATGCCTTCAATTCTTTTTGCAGAGGCCTGCCAAAAAACTCATTGTTGTCTTCAAAAATAGCTGAGCTTAAAAAACTCACAGGGCAATATTCTGCTTAGCACCAGTAGTTGTCATGACAACATCTGAATGTGACATATTACACCCTGAGAGTAAAGTAATGTCTGTTTCAGATAAGGAAAGAAAACTTCTCTGAACATGAAAAGCTGTTGTAACTTGGCTTTGTTGAGCCACACAAAGATGGTATTGAGTCCAATAACAAGAGGGCTATGATGGCCCTGTATTGCTCCACTGGCTAATAACTAAAAACACTACAAGCCAAACATTACAGTACTTGGCCAATAGATTTCAAACTAGAAGACATACAACAATTTTTCTATAAAATCCTCAAGAAAGTTATGACCCCAGGGCAAAGCCATTTTTAACCACAAAGCTATAATTACTTGAATCCTGGTGGACGTCCACAAGATAAAGCCCCATACCAAATAATACAGGTCTAGAATGTGTGGTTATAAACAAGAAGATTTTCCAAGTTTCCTCAATAAAAGGCCCTGTAAAACATAAGACGGGCTAAATTTAGTAGCCCTAGGTCTTATGGTTGGTAACAAGAAGGTTTATAAAGTTTTCACTATAAAAGCCCATGTAAAACGTGTGACCCCTGGTGTGGGGACAACCTTGACCCCAGGGCTATAATTTGGGCCCTCTTGGTAGAGGTCCACTAGATCAAGCTACATGCAAAATTTGGTAGCCCTAGGCCTTATGGCTAGAAACAAGTAAATTTTTAAAGTTTTCCCTATATAAGCCCATGTAAAACTTCTAACCCCTGGGGCGGGGCCAAATTTGACCCCAGGGTTATACTTTGGACACCCTTGATAGACATCCACTAGATAAAGCTACATGCCAAATTTGGTAGCCCTAGGCCTTACGGCTAGGTACTTGAAGATTTTTAAAGTTTTCCCTATATAAGCCCATATAAAACTTGTAACCCCCGGGGCGGGGCCAAATTTGACCCCAAGGCTACAATTTGGGCACTCTTGGTAGAGGTCCACTAGATAAAGCTACATGCCAAATTTGGTAGCCCTAGGCCCTATGGATAGGTACCAGAAGGATTTTAAAGTTTTCCCTATATAAGCCCATATAAAACTTTTGACCCCCGGGGTGGGGCCAATTTTGACCCCAGGGTTATTATTTGAAGGAACTTTGTAGAGGTCCACTAGATGAAGCTACATGCCAAATTTGGTAGCCCTAGGCCTTATGGTTTCAGACAAGAAGATTTTCAAAGATTTTCAATATATTTTTCAGTTTTGTTGCCATGGCAACCAGTTTTTGAAGGAATCAAATTCTTTAAAAAAATTCTGAAGAGGACCATGGCAGGAACATTTCTGTGAAGTTTCATCAAAATTGGATGGGTAGTTTCAGAGAAGATGTTTGAAATAAAAGTTGATGCACGCACGCACGCACGGACACCGGGCCATGACATAAGCCCGCTGGCCTTTGGCCAGTGGAGCTAAAAATGATTTAATGACTCTTTACACAAGAACAAAAATATGGGACAACATATTTACATCATTTGATATAAATTAAATAGAGATAGTAGTAGTGATACTGCCATAATGGTACAAAGAACACCTTTGGAATTAAAGAAGCTCTACAGGAGAATGAAAGTGGATGCAACAACACAGTACACCAAGCAAATGAATAAGATGGCTGGAGGCAAGTAAGTCCTGATAAAATAAGACAGTATAACATATGATTCCACAAAAACTTAATGTCATACCACAACCCTTTCAATGATAATGATGGAATAAAATCTCAAAGGTTGACTGAGTATGTAGTTTTTAGCTCCACTAGCCCCACCTTGACTTGCCATAGGCCAGCAAACCTATGTCATGGTCCTGTGTCAGTCATCTGTCTGTGCATCAATTCAACCGTCAAACATCTTGTTGTCACAAAGTACTGGGCCAATTTTAAACTTACTTCACAAGATTTCTCCTTGGGTTAACTTCTTTCAGATTCCAATTTATGTTGAAGGTGGTGGCTGATCCTAGCACACAGGAGAATGAACTGGCAATTCTGATACCTGTGCAGTATACATTTTCCAGACATCATGAAAACTGGGCGTGGGTGGAAAGGCTGCAAAGGGAGGCAACTTTATCTTTTCTCCATCCTGGATACTGGAACATATCCCGCGTAAGCAGTCTTGGAAAAACATAAAGACAAGGGAGACCTTTCTTCCATCCTGGATATAGAACATATCCTGCATAAGCAGTCTTGGAAAAACATCAAGACAAACTGGTATTTTCCCTACATCCTGGATAGTGGAACATATCCCGCATAGGCAGTCTTAGAAAAACATAAAGACAAAGGTAACTCTTTCTTTCATCCTGGATAGTGGAACATATCCCGTGTAAGCAGTCTTTGAAAAACATGAAGACAAAGGTAAGTCTTTCCTCCATCCTGGATAGTGGAACATGTCCCGCATAAGCAGTCTTGGAAAAACATCAAGACAAAGGTAAGTCTTTCGTTCATCCTGGATAGTGGAACATATCCCGCATAAGCAGTCTTGGAAAAACATCAAGACAAAGGTAAGTCAACCCTCCAACAGCTACGTTTGAGATATTGGATCTTCCATTGTTAGAAATGGGCTTGAGTTTCGTGGCCGTGTGTAAATGAAACAGGCCAACTCCAACAGAGCTAGCCGCATTTTTTGACATGGGCTTCCCATTATATTTCCTCAGTTTAATAATTGAAGCTGAATGTACACACTTTTTTATGTTATAAGGAAAGTGGCATCTGTGTGTTATAAGAAGACTTTGCAGTTTTGGTAACCTTCCAAGGCCAACCAGTTACTACCAGGTATATTTGATTTTACAACAGTACCCTTCATTGTTTTTTTTTAAGAATGTTTTGGCAACATCAGGTGGTTTACAAACAGTACTGGTCCAAAACTTAGCCTACACAGAATGTTTGAAACAAAAATCTGATATTGACACATTCTGTTGCAAGTCACCATAGTCTTTTTTAGGTACCACAAACAAATCTTCTTACCCCACATTTGAAGGTGTCTACACATATAAACTTGGATTCCATATTTTAATCAATCTGTTTCTATGAAGTCTTTCAAATCAACAGATGACTGAGGAACAACAACAAACAACAGACATTGAAGGATCACAAAAGCTTTCTCAACATATCGTGTGTTCAGGTAATCTAGAAAACACCTCACAAAGGTCAGTCATCATAGAGTCTGATTTGTTGTGATTTTGTTACATAAACATTAACTGAGCAATGCTCTGGCAAATAGGAGCTTAATGCATCTCTGTGATGCGTGATACCAAGTAAGTTATCACATAAATATGGATCCATAACATCCACTTTGTCAAATAACTAACTGAATCATGAGGTACTCCTTTGACATGCAGAAAAGTAACAAATAGCTAAAAGTTTCGACCCAGGTCAGCTTGTACAGTCCACACAGGCTGACCTGGGTTGAAATTTTTTGCAGATGCATTAAGCCCCCTTTTCACAGACCATGGCTCAATTTCGCTTTATAAAATATAGCTTTTCAAACACCTGCTAAAGATCACTTTTTGAAAACACCTGGGAGTGACAAGAGGAGCATTAATTTTGCTGGTAACAGGGAATTATATCATTTTCTACACTGATCTCCATATTACTCAGAAAAATTACATATTCTCTTCAAAATGTTTCTCCACTTTTCTAATTAATCACATTTTAAAAACACTGGAAGTGGGGAAAGGAGTATTTGCTGGTAACAGAGAATTAAATCATTTTCTACAATGAATTTCATATTATTCAGAAAAGTTATTTTCCTTCCTTCTACTGTTTCTCCATTTTGGTAATTGAAACCATTTTAAGTATACCTAAAAAAGCTGGTCTGGTAATGTGTTTAGTATCTGGGTTACAAATACAGTGAAACAGCAATTTACATGAAATGTGGCAAGCACAGTTTTGAATAAGTATTATGCAAGTTTAATCGTAAACAGGCAACAAAATTATGTATTTTTCCCTATTTAGAGCATGAAAATATTGCAGATGATAAATCAAATATGAAGCAAATAATTTGGAAATTACACCCCCCTCCTAAAATTAAAACCAAAATAAATTTAAAATTTACCTATCCTAGGTACCCTAAATTTGATTATACATGTATATCCAGATTTATTGTTTTAACTCTTTACCAAACAACAAAATTTTAGACTGGTCCAAATTGAAAGCATTTGCAGACGACAAAATTAATGTGACTCAAAAGTTGAAATTTGTTCTGGGAAGGGTGGAAAACATTGTGGGAAAAGGAGAAAATGCTGGTTACCAGCATTTTCTCCTTTTCCCACAAGGTTTTCAAAAGGCTTCTTTCTCCGAGTCGTGAAAACCCTGGATTGTTTGGTAGAGTTAATGCATCTCTGTGATGCTTTATACCAAGCAAGTCGTCGTCACATAATTACGGTTCCATTAAATCCATTTATTCTAAAAATTGACTGGATCTGGAAGTAGAATGGTCTTCTGCCATACAGAAAATTTACAAATAGCAAAAAGTTTTGACCCATGTCAGCCTGTGCGGTCTGCGCAGGCTGACGTGGGTGGATACTTTTTGCAGATACATTAAGCTCCCTTTCCATAGAGCATGATTTATATTCTTTTGAAGCAAATGTACATTTTATTTGTTTGAATTCCTTTCCAACATGTTTTAATGATCCTGAAGATAGGAGGCATATGAAAGCATTGTTGGAAAAAGAGAAAATGCTGGTAACCAGCATTTTCTGCTTTTCCTACAATGTTTTCTACCCTATCAAAGATATATACCATTTCTGAGCTATTTTTAATATCTTATCTGCAGGTGCTTTTAATTTGGACAATCCCCCAAAAAAATTTTTGTCTGTTAAAGTTTTAAAATGACTAGAATACCACTTAAACAATTATCATATTGGAATGTATGTGTATAATTTCAACTCTTTACCTCACAAAAAAAATTTTTGGAGTGGACCAAATTGAAATCATTTGCAGATGACAAATTACATGCAGCTAAAATGATGATTTCTGTATTTGATAGGCTAGAAAACATTGTTGAAAAAGGACAAAATGCTGGTTTCCAGCATTTTTACCTATTCCAACATTTTTTAAAAAGCCTTCTCCTTAAGGGTCATTAAAACCTGGAATTGTGTGGTAAAGGATTAATATACATCCAGGTCTCACGAAACTATGCCTAACCTTTAACTCATTACCTAATGAGAAAATTTTGGATTTGTTCAAATTGAAAGCAATTGCAGACGACAAATTAAAGGTAGCAAAAATGAAACAATTTTTCCTTGATAGAACAGAAAACATTGTGGGAAAAGGAGAGATTTGCTGGTTACCAGCATTTTCTCCTTTTCTCACAATGTTTTCAAAAAGGCTTCTTCCATTAGGTCGTTAAAAGTTGGGACTGTGTGGTAAAGAGTTAAAGCTTGTTCACAACTATCTGCTTAGGCAGAACTAATTGTGACTTGTCTAGAATTTTGCTTGTTTAGCATCAGGAAAAAGGAAGAAAGCTGTGATTATGAAGAAGTGTGGTCCATTATTTTCATTTCATGCAGTAAAATGACGAATACCTCAATATGTACAGTAGCACAGCATGTGCATATAACAAACTTAACTTTACAAAGAAACAAATGAGAAAAAATACTTAACCATTAGAGAACTACTATCCACCACTTGTTTGGCTTTAACAGACAATGTAGATTAAAATCAGACAGCAGAAAATGGGCAGTCTCATCTTGATCTATACTGTCTGTGACTGAGTAAAATTTTCTGGTGAAAAAAAAAAAAAAAAAAAAACTCCAAATTGCAATTTTTTGACTGCTTTCTATTTTTCCTTGATTTGGAAAAAAAAACCCATTTTATTAATTAAGCACCCAAAGGATTCAAGCATAAAGTCAACAAAAACAAAAAACCAAAAAACAACAAGAAAAAAGGCAAACTTGGCATGGCCCTGCATATGTATCACGGTAAATCTGACCCCCCTGAAGCTAAATTTGCAGCAGACAACTTCCTCATTAACACTCCACCACACAAGCCCTAGTTTAACAACCCTGTGGACAAAAGATTTTGAAAATGTTGTGAGAAAAGGAGAAAATGCTATTAACCATCATTTTCTCCTATAGCCACAATGTTTTCTTCTCTTCTGATGAAGCCTAAAGTTTTGTTGTCTGGTTAAGAATCAAATATGGATTATCACCATCAATTAATTCTTTACCAAACGACAAAGTCTTATAATTGTTTCAGCTGCAATCATTTCAAGACAACAAATGAAATAAGACTTATATAATGGGATTTGTCTATGATAGGTTACAAAACATTGTGGGCAAAGGAGAAAATGCTGTTATCAGCATTTTTTCCTTTTCCCACAATGTTTTCAATAAGCTTCTTACCCAGGGTCAAAAAAAGTCGGGATTGTTTGGTACAGTTTTAGTGTTATGGATAAGAAAATTTTGTGGTAAAAGGAGAAACTTCTCATAATAGGCAATTTCTATTACTCGAACAAATTGACCTGAAATTGACCTTTGTGCAAAGAATATTCAGAGAGTGAATACTTATATCAACCAGTATAATCAGATGGTACGGAAATTCTGTTAACAGTAAATGTCAGGTTTGGCCCTTTTAGTGCCATAGTCATAATAAATAGCACTTTTGCGGATGACATGGATCAAGATCAGATTGCACAGAAAGTTCATCTTAGATCTATGTCACCCACTACGAATGACCAATTTTAAAGAACAAA
Source organism: Hippopus hippopus (assembly GCA_946811185.2). Lineage (NCBI taxonomy): Eukaryota > Metazoa > Mollusca > Bivalvia > Cardiida > Cardiidae > Hippopus > Hippopus hippopus. The sequence continues at coordinate 4,749,974 of OX328097.1, read as the reverse complement.
ATCATGTTTATTTCAGGAATTTAAAGTATTCTTTTAAAACACACTAAATCTATTAGCCACATACAGAGTTAAAAATAGTTCACATAGTGCCATATGCAGCCGACAATAGCCGAAGCTAAGTAATTCAAGCATGTAATATATGGTAATAAAGGTCATTTATTTCATGTCAATTTGTTTGAGTAATACTTTGGCCAAAATATTCTCAAAAAGTTGTCAGCTGCAAAATGTAAAATGTCGTCTGCAAGAGATTTTGAGATAATTTGGACTCCCTCACATGTTTGATTCACCAAGGTGACCCAACGTTTCTCATGGTGACTCTCTCACATGTTTGATTCACCAAGGTGACCCAACGTTTCTCATGGTATCACAATGTTTCTCAAGATATCACGGTGTCCTTGCTAACTCTTCACCACACAATCCCAAGTTTTAACAACCCTGAAAGAGAAGACTTATGAAAACCTTATGGGAAAAGAAGAAAATGCTGGTAACCAGCATTTTCTTCTTTTCCCATGATGTTTTCTACCCTATGAAAGACAGAAATCGTTATTTTAGCTACATTTAATTTTTCGTCTGCAAATGCTTTTAATTTGGTCCTGTCCAAAATTTTATTATTTGGTAAAGAGTTAAGCTCATTAATTTGGACTCCCTCGCCAGCTTGATACACCTACGGTGTTCCAATGTTTCTCAAGAAATTATGGTGTACTGCAGCCCCTTGATTCATAAATCATCTTGAAGGCCTGGAGAAAAAAAAAAGACAAAGTCACACTTCTATAGTTCTACCACAAGTTAAACACCAGCCCTTTACCAAACAATTCAAACTCTACAATGTTTTAACTCTTTACCAAACAACAAAATTTTAGACTGGTCCAAATTGAAAGCAATTGCAGACGACAAAATAAACATAACTCAAAAATTGAAATTTGTTTCCAGCAGGGTAGAAAACATTGTGGGAAAAGGAGAAAATGCTGGTTACCAGCATTTTCTCCTTTTTCCACAATGTTTTCAGAAGGCTTCTATCTCAGGGTCGTTAAAACCAGGGATTGTTTGGTAAAGGGTTAACATATGATACTCCAAGCTGACCCAATGTTCACAAGACATCGTAGTGTACTGCAACTTGCTTCATAAATCATCTTGAAGGCCTGCAGAAATAATACAAATTTATTCTTCTATCATTCTACTACATGTAATCTAAATTCCTTTTCACACCAATCCTAATTTACAGCTTTTGCTACAATCTTTTCAGATGTCTGAAATACCAAGGTGACCCAATGTTGGTCCAGACATCACAGTGTACATGGTGCTGCCCCTGGATTCATATTACCACCTTCAATCTAATCTTCTGTCATTCTACTATGTGTTACCTATAGCCATTTTCCAAACAACCCAGACTTTTAGCCTTTGCTACAATGTTTTCAAGTGTTAAATATACAAAGGTGACCCAATGTTTTCAAAACGTGATGGTGTTAGTGTGCTGCAGCTCTTGGATTCATAAATTACCTTTAAGATCTATAAATAGGACAAATGCAGCTTCTATCATACTGCATGTATTACATTGTACATTGTAATCCTAGGCCCTTTTACCAAACAATTCTCACTTTAATCTTTTGACACAATGTTTTCAAAAGTTTGATACGCCCAGGTTATTCCCCCCCCCCCACCCCCTGTTGTCCAGCTATCAATATGCACTGAAGCCCCTTATTGATCATCTTGAAGGTCGGCAAAAATAAGACATTCAATATTCTAACATTCTACTACATGTAAAACTTAAACCCTTTTACCAAATATCCCTACTTTAAACAACCCGAAGGAAGAAAGCTTTTGAAAACATTGTTGGTTACTAGTATTTTCTCCTTTTCACACACTGTTTTCAAAAGCTGGTTTTCTCAGGGTTATTAAAACTCAGGATTGTGTAGAAAAAAGGGTCAAACATAATTTAGTAGAAAATCAATCTGAAAGGTTAAAAGCATTAAGTTTCCAAAAACTTGTTGATGGATTAGATAGAAAGGGACCTTTTGTCTATAGATCAGTAAAAGTAAGGGATCTTTCATCTATAGCTCACAAAAAGTAAGGGATCTTTTTTTTATTTATCAGAAAAAATGGAGGATCTTTTATCTGTCAATCACAAAGAGTAAGGGATCTTTCATCTATAGATCACAAAGAATACGGGATCTTTCGTCTATTGATCACAAAGAGTACAGGTTCTTTAATCTATAGATCACAATAAGTAAGGGATCTTTTGTCTATAGATCACAAAAAGGGATCTTTGGTCTAAAGGTCATAAAAAGTAAGGGATCTTTCATTTATAGATTACAAAGAATAAAAGATCTTTCATCTATAGATCACAAAGAGTAAGGGTTCTTTCATCTATAGATCAGTAAAAGTAAGGGATCTTTTGTCTATAGATCACAAAAAGGAATCTTTGGTCTAAAGATCATAAAAAGTAAGGGATCTTTCATCTATATATTACAAGAGTAAAAGATCTTTCATCTATAGATCAAGAAAAGTAAGGGATCTTTCATCTATGGATCACAAACAGTAAGGGATCTTTCATCTATTGATCACAAAAAGTATGTGATCTTTTGTCTATAGATCACAAAAAGGGATCTTTGGTCTAAAGATCATAAAAAGTATGTGATCTTTTATATTTAGATTACAAAGAGTATGGGATCTTTCATCTATAGCTCAAGAAGAGTAAGGAGAAAGGGATCTTTTGTCTATAGATCACAAAAAGTAAGACATCTTTTGTCTACAGATCACGAAAAGTAAGGGATTTTTCAGGTCTATAGATCACAAAAAGTGAGAGATCGATTGATTCGGGGGTTTACCAGTCTCAACCTACCTTTTGCATACTGGCTATCCATGTTTGTCCAATCTTTTTGTTTGGTCCCGATGTGACAAACATCTTAATTACCTGAGTCTCTCCGCAACTGTCTTTATATTGCATGGCAAGACCTTTGGCTAGAGAATTTCCTGTAAGATAAAGAATGTTCACCTTTATAGCACCTTTCACTACTGTAGTTGCCTTTGCAGCCAGTGTAGATCAAGATTAGACAGCACAACATGTGCAGTCTGATCTATGATCTACACTGGCTGTTTTATTGAGACATTCTGGATAGCAGCAACACTGATACTGCACTTATAAGGGTTTTTATTTGTGAAGGAAAATGTGTTTTAGGTTTATTTTGCACTTTTTCGGTTAAAAAAAAAACATCTTAAGCTGTAATCAATGGACAAAAATGTCCAAATTAAAAGGACTTGCAGAGAACAGTTTAAATGGGGCTTGAAAGATGATCAAAGCTCGTCCTTGATATAATGGATAACATTGTGGGAAAAGGGAAACATGATGGTTACTTAATTCAGTGATAAATCAATTTTGAAGTCTGGTAGGATTATAAAAATATGAATTGCTTCCTTTAACCCTTTGCCAGACAAAAAAATGTTAGCCTTGTCCAAACTGAATGCATTCGCAGACGACAATTTCAGTATCGCTCAAATAGTGCAATTAATCTGTGATAGGGTAGAAAACACTGTGGAAAAAGGAGAAAATGCTGGTTACCAGCATTTTCTCCTTTTCCTACAATGTTTTCAAAAGGCTTTTTTCCCAGGGTCGTTAAAAGTCCACATTGTATGGTTAAGGGTTTAGTACATTTAGCGTAACAGGCAGACAAATGCGGTAAAAATAAATACAAAATATAATTAATTATCCATTTTAATGAACCATTCAAGTCTATTGAAAAAACAGAATAGGACAAGCTAAACTAAGTGCTTTGTACTAGACAAAACAATGGTACGATCAATTCTGCAACCGAACTCAAAAGAAAAAAATCCATGCTCTGGCAAAAGGGGGTTTAATGAATCTCTGATACATCATACTAACAAAGTTATCACTGATTTGTGGATCCATACAATCCATTAATCTGGATCTGGAGGTAGAATGATCCTTGACCATACATAAAATTTACAAACAGCAAAAAGTTTTGACCCATGTCAGCCTGCATAGACTGTGCATGCTGAAATGGGTTGATACTTTTTGCAGATGCATTAAGTCCCCTTTTCATAACGCATAGCTCATAATATTTAATACACCACTTTTCAGGTGTTCTAAATTAATTCTTAGAGTACAAAATAAATGAAATTCTCTGTTTCAGTCATTTAACCCTTTACAGCACAAGTTTTAACGACCCTGACGAAGAGGCCTTTTGAAAACATTTTGGGAAAAGGAGAAAATGTTGCTAACCAACATTTTCTCCTTTTCCCACAATGTTTTCTATCCTATCACAGACAAATGCTATAGTTTGAGCAACATTTGAATTGTCATCTACAATCGCCCTCAATTCGGACAAGTCTGTATTTGCTTGTGTGTTAAAGAGTTAAAAATAACTGCCTATTTGTGCAATATAAGCTCTGTTTGGGGATGAGTATTTTAGAAAATAACAGACAGTGCATTATAAATTTTTATAAGATCAAACAACACAGAGTGGGGCTCATTTTCCATACATTTGACACTCACCATTAATGAATTTACAAAAGATATAGAGCTCTAATTGAACTCTTGATTTGTTTGTTTGTTTTGTTTATTTCTGTATTTAAAGTTATAAATCTAACTCAATAAACGTTTCATTAATGCTTTATATTATTGCTTGTTTTTGCGAATACAGATTGAAAACCTAGAACCGTGATGAGATGATATAAACATTATTGTGTTGGGTTTTTAAATCATCTCGTCACGGTATGTGATTTTGATGTTTATTTTCATTGAGTGAGAGTAATATTTCAGGTATAACGTGGCAGCAAGAGCACTTACTGCATAAGTGGAAATTTTTGCGACGTGGAAATTTTTGCGATTTCGCGAATTTGAAAAATTCGCGAACTTTTCTGTTCATGTATTTTACCCCAAGTATAAGTGTCTTGAATTCAATATTTCTGTTTGCAAAATGTCTGTAATCGGTAATTCGCAAACTTTTGGACACACGTATATATATCCATGTATACAGTATTCATGCTTTCCTAGAATTTCTTGTACCAGTATTTCATACAATATTCTCACCAAGCCACTGGCTGCCTTTCCACATAACCACTGCTGAGAAGAACGATCATGACAGAAGAATAAATCCTGTTACAATGTCTACCATCAATCCTCAGACAGAAACTGGCCAAGCTAAAGATTCAAACCAGTGACCCCTCCTAGTTTCAAGCCCTGTATGTTACACACTGAGCTAACAGACTTGGCAAAAAAACTTCTGAAAACTATGAAAAAAGCTTATTGAGTACAGATCTTAAAACCCTAGAGCATGGAATAAACCTACCGCACATTTTCAGTCAAGGAATTATTCCAAATAAGTACAATTTTAAGGTTTGTCTTTTTTTGTTTAGAACTTTTCAAAATAATAGGAGTAGATCAAAGATCAGACTACACATTTTGTGCAGTCTGATCATGATCTACACTGTCCACAAAGGCAACTTTTTTTTTTCTGTTAAAGGCCCTTCAAGGGTTAACAGATGTGTTATTGTAGTGTCTATGGAATGTGCCTGCACACAGAATTACAACCTTCAACTGTTTTTTACCCTTTACCAAACAACCCTGTGATTTTATGATACCAAGGAAGAACGGCTACAGGGGGGGCCTTTGAAAAGCCGATGTTTGTATTGTGTTTAATGCTTTTTACAGAAACATTTCAGTTATACCACAGGATCAGTGCACATATCCATGCTTTCCTTAAGTCTTTCAACAGTGCTTCAAACAATCTTGTACCCAAGCCACTGGTTGTTTTTGCACATAACCATTGCCAAAAAAAACAATCAGCAATGAGAGAGGACTGAATCCTGTAGCATTCATTGACGTCAATTCTCCAGGAGAAACTGGTCGCAACCCTGATTTCAAGCCCTGTATGTTATGAGCTCAGCTTTTAAAAACATTGTATGTTTGATTGTCTGATGTTTAACGCCATTTTCAACATTATTACAGTTACATCGCAGCGGCTAGTGCACCTATTCACGCTTTCCTGGAGTTTCTTTTTATCAGTACTCAGCAAAACATTCAGCCAATGGCTGCTTTCCCACATAACCATCATCGAAACAATGGTCAGCAATGAGAGAGGAAAGAATCCTGTCACAATGACTATCATCAATCTTCGAAAAGAAATTAACACAGTCAGGGACTGAACCAATGCTGTACGCTACCAACTGAGCTAAGGGGGCTCGGCAAAATCTTGTAAAAAAAAACAAGCAAAACACTTCGAAATCAGCATTTCCAATGCAATTTTCTAGCCTGCGGAGGAAACCTTGAAGAAACTTGCCGCAGTCAAACTCAAGACAACAGGTTACAAACTTAGTTAACATCATCCAAAACTAATTTCATAGAACAACACACTGTCTTTCTCTCTCTGGGGACATAACAAGTTTACGCTTCTCCTGGAACTACTTCTTTGTGTATCCTTACAGCCGTTTAAGTCTTTACCACACAATACCGAGTTTTAACAACCCTAAGAAAAGAGCCTTTTGAAAACACTGTAGGAAAAGGAGAAAATGCTGGTAACCAGCATTTTCTCCTTTTCCCACAATGTTTTCTTCCCTATCAAATGCAAATTCCATCACTTGAGCCACATTTGAATTGCCGTCTGCAATTCAAGTTTGAGAAGTCTACATTTTTGTCATTTGGGAAAGAGTTAAGTCTTTAAAAGAAGACAAGATTTTAGACTTGATCAAATTGAGAGCATTAATTTTGCAGACGACAATTCAAAGTAGCTAAAAATATAACAATTTGTTTAAGAAAGAGTAGAAAACATTTTGGGAAAAGGAGAAAAATGCTGGTTACCAGCATTTTCTCCTTTTTCCTTAACCGTTAGGCTGTTAAGCGCGACTACAGGCACTTTTGAGGACAATGTAGATCAAGATCAGACTGCATAAAGGTGCAGTCTGATCTTTGATCTATGCTGTCCTATATGTTATTTTCTTTCTGGTGAAATCAACTTTAAAATAGCAATATTTGGGTTTTTACTTTTGAGTGGAAATTTCAGTTTCATTTATTTAGCAGTTTAAACGGCAGGCTAAATGTTTTCAAAAACAATCTACCTCAGGGTCGTTAAAACTCAGAATTGTGTGGTAAAGGGTTAAATCCCAACAAGAAGACAAAAGTTTACGCTTGTACAAAATTAAGAGCATTTGCAGACGACAATAAGACAATTTTTTTTCAATTGTAACCAGCATTTTCTCCTTTTTTTTTTCTAAAAGTTTTCTCTTCTGTCATAGAGAATTCATCGTTAGATCGACATTTAACATTGTCTGCAAATACTTTAAATTCGGTCCAGTCTGAAATCTGCAAAAATTTTGTCCTTTGGTTAATAATTATCTCTATAACACACAATCTTAATATGTTTAAATAAATCTACAGATAAGACTTTTTGAAAATACTGTCGAAAAAGCATAATGTTGCTTGAAACAAGCAATATCACTCCATCACAGAACTTCAGGTCACTTTTGAATTTGAGATTTTTGAATTTGTCGTCTGCAGATGGTTTCAATTTGGAATATTTGAGAAACTGTCTCCAGAAAAAGGTTTAACTCTTTAACAAAAAACAAAATTTAAGACTTATCTAAATCCAAAACATTTGCAGAAGAACTAGAGGCGCTTGAGCGCCTGTATCGCTCCACAGGCCTGATATTTCTATAATGGCGAAAGGAAGTTTTTAACAATTATCATTCAATCCTGCATTTTAGCTCACTGAAGAAACAATTTGGTAGACAACCACCATAGGAACTTACCTGCAAAACAACAATGAAATCCAATGAATAGTTTTAGAGAAGAAATTTTTCAAAGATTTTACTTTATACCATAAAAGGAAAATGAGTCTCCCATAAAAGCCATGTTTTTTGACAGATCTTTTTTTTTTTAAGGAATTCTGTAAACCTGTATCTAAGGAACATTCCTGCAAAATAATAATGCTATCCAAATAGCGGTTTGGGATGAGAAGATTTTTAAAGGTTTTTTACTTTGGTTGCCATGGCAACCAGAATTCTTCATGGAACACAATTATTTGAAGGAAATTGAAAGAGGACCACCAAAGGAACATTCCTGTGAAATTTGGTAAAAATCCAGTCAATAGTTTCTGAGGAGAAGTTTTTTAAAGCAAAAGTTTACGGACGCACGCACGGACGAACGAACGGACGCATGGACGCACGACGGACACAACGCCATGACAATAGCTCGCTGGCCTTCGGCCAGTGGAGCTAAAAATGAAATGAGGCTCAAATTGTGAGATCTGTATTCAAAAGGTTAGAAAACATTGCGGGAAAAGGAGAAAATGCTGGTTACCAGCACTTTCTCCTTTTCCCACTATGTTTTCAAAAGATTTCTTTGTCAAGGTCACTGACACTTCAGGATTGTTTGGTTTACTCTTTATGGCACAATGTCCAGTTTAAATAAGCTATAGAAAAAAGACCTTTGAAAACATCATGGGAAAAGAAATGCTGTTAACCGGCACTTTCTTCTTTCCCCAGCATGTTTTCTACCATTTCAAAGGAAAATTTCAGTTTTTGAGTCGCATTTGTTTTGTCATCTGCAACTGTTTTGAATTTGGACCAGTCTAAAATTTTGTCTTTTGGTAAAGAGATAAACCCTCTTCTAGAGACAATTTTTGAGCTATTCCAAATTGAAACCATCTGCAGACCACAAATGTAAAAATCGTAGAAATGACCTGAAAATCTGTGATTGAGTGAAATTGCTTGTTTCAAGCAACACCTGCTTTTTCCACAATGTTTTCAAAAGGTCTTATCTCATGTGATAAAAAAGAGTTAAGGGCTAGAATGTCCCAACTCCCAAGACAAGAGGAAATCAATAAGATAATTTTCCACTACTACATATTTTCTATTATCCAATGCATTAGGGAAATCTTTATTTAATTTATACATAATAAAGCCAGTTACTTGGGAGCACAGTTTGTCTGTGTGGTGGGGAAAAAAACATTTCCTCTCAACCTGTCACTTGTTTTCTCGGTAATTCACTCTTCTCTATCCCATTAACCCTTTCCTACACAATTCCAAGTTTTAAAAAATCCTGAGGATTTGTATGTTTGTATTGGAGTTTAACACCTTTGTAACACCTTAGGTCATATTATGACGGTCAGTGCACCTATGTATGTGTTTCCTGCCTTTCTCACAACAGTTATGACACAACTTGCTTTGCAACTAACTAATTTTCTCAAATTCATCAATGGTTTGCTGCAACCAGGACTGGTATCCAACCTACAACCATCATCTATTAACTATCTACCAGACAATCCCAAGCTTTAACCTCCCTGATGGAAAAAGCTTTTGGATACATTGTGGGAAATGGAGAAAATGTTGATGACCAGCATTCTGTTTTTTTCCCAAAATGTTTTCTACATTTTCCTAGCAAATCCCACCACTTCAGCTAGCCTACATTTTAGCTGCATTTTAGCGATGAACACTGATTCAGTTGCTTTGTTGACAGCCCAGATCAAGATCAGACTGCAGAGAATACTGCTCCTTTGTCAGATTTTCTGACAAAAACAGCTCTTAAAAATTGCAGTATATGAACTTTCAGAATGGACTGAGAGTGTCCATTTCACTTATTTAGCACTACAAGGGTCATGGGAATTATCAATGCCAGCTGGTGGCATTAGTCATGATGGGAGTGTCCTTGGGCAGGTCACTGCAAATCCCCAGCCTAGAGCTGGTAAAACCCAGAAGACGTGAATAAGTGCCCTGCAGCTCTGATATGACTGAAATAAAACACCAGTTTAAGTAAACAATGAGCCATGTTTAGATCTATTATTCTAATTTGTGGGAAAACAAGGGAAACAGATAACTACCGTTCATTCATGAAATTATGATTGATCTGTGTATTACTGGTCCTTTTACCAAATTTTTCTGTTTTAGCAAAACTGGGGAAAGGGGCCTTTTGACAACATTGTCGGAAAAGGAAAATTTTGATTTTCAAAAGACTTTTGTCTAAGGTTGTTAAAACTAGGAATTAGTATAGTATTAGTGTAGTATAAGGTTAAAACCCTAAGCAATCTTAATTTCTAGTATTTCTGTAGATGGTTTTGCATCTTCTGATCTATAATTTGTGAAATATTGTTATGTGATAAAAAGAATCTAACATTTGTAGACGTTTGAGATAAAATTTTATTACACTTGTCAAGAAAAAATGTTATTATGTTTGTCAAAGGCTCGCTTCTTAACATTTTCCCTAGACTTGTTAAATGAAATTTTATCTCAAAAACCAACTCATGTCAGATCCTGCATATACCAAATTTGAAAAGAAAATAGCATGCATTAAAAACAAGTTCAGCAAAATATACATCTTTAATTTCCAATAGTTCTCTATCCTTTCCATTATACCACAACAGTACCAACAAGGGAGACAACTGGCTAACATAATCTGCTTCAATGACTAATGGATTATGGGTATTGGATTTTTCTTTTAACCTTTTACCACACAATCTCAATTTTTAACAACCTTGAGGAAGAAGCCTTTAGAAAACATTGTGGGAAAAGGAGAAAATGCTGGTAACCACATTTTTTCACATTGTTTTCTACCCTATCAAAGTTAATTCCATCATTTGAGTCATATTTAAATTGTCATCTGCAAATGCTTTCAATTCTGACAAGTCTACGTTTTTCTCATGTGGTAAAGAGTTAACTCTCTTCCAAACAACAAAGTTCTAGACTTTTTGACATTAAAGGCACCTGCAGATGACAAACAGACCCTACTCTGAAAAATAGTATTTTGAACGACCCTCAGAAATGTAGCTCAAACATCATGGGGAAAGGAGAAAACCTATGTAACTAGCATTACCAACAATGTTTTCTACCATACTGAAGACATCAGAGATGCATTTAAACCCAACTTTAGTCAGAGTATGGCTCTTATACAAACATCATAATACAAAGTTACTACCCAGTACTCAATCAGCTATGCCTTTTATACCCATCAAAACTATTACAAATTGAACCAAAGGCAAATTGATTGATAGTATGGTGTTTAACGTAGCTTTCAACATCATTTCAGTCATATCGCGGCAGCCAGTGCATCTATCCATGCTTTCCTGGAGGTTCTTTTACCACTACTCCACACATTATTTTTTCCAAGCCACTGGCTGCTTTCCCACATAACCATTACTGAATCAATGATCAGCAATGAGAGAGGAATGAACCCTGTCACAATGACTATCATCAATCCTCGTAAAGAAACTAGCCAAGCGGGGGATTGAACCAGCGACCCCCTGTTTTTGAGTCCTGTACGCTACCGAATGCTCTACCTGAGCTAGGCAAACCAAAGGCAAGGGTCAGTATTCATCAACCATTCTTAAATCTTTACCAGACAACAAAATTTTAGCGTTGTCCAAATAGATGGTACTTGCAGTTGACAAAGTAAATGTTACTTTAAACATGGCATGTACCATTCAAAGGGTAGAAAACATTGTGGGAAAAGGAGAAAATGCTGGTTTCCAGCATTTTCTCCTATTCCCACAATGTTTTCAAAAGGCTTCTCCCTCAGAGTCATCAAAAGTCATAATTTCGTGGTAAAGGGTTCACACATTCCAAGTCTTTTCTCAAAAACTTTCTTTATTTCAATGCAACACAGTTTCTAAATGGCTAAACAATTTCGGATTAACCAAATGGTTTGATCAAAGGGATTGTATTACTTTCTAAATCTAGAACAAGACCAAGATTGCAAGTTGGAATGGCCAGCAAATAAAAGCCAAGAATATGAGGGTAAGAAAAGTATCAACAGTACAGACTGATTGTATGGTGTTCAACACTGTTTTCAACATTATTTCAGTTATATTGCCGCAGCCAGTGCACTTATCCATGCTTTCCTGGAGTTTCTGTTACCGGTACTTTGCATAACATTCTTCCAAAGCCACTGGCTGCTTTCCCACATAAGCATCATGGAACAATGATCAGCAGTGAGAGAGGAATGAATCCTGTAGCAATGACTATCATAAATCCTCGGACAGAAAATGCTGGGAAATAGAACCCCTGGTTTTCAAGTCCTGTATGCTACCAACTGTGCTAACTGGACTCAGCTCAACAGTAAGGAAAACAAATACTTGACAGAGGAATTTTAACTTACCATCAGGGTCTGGTCCCGCAGATAGCACCTGTAATGAGTCAATGTCTGGAAGACTGATGTCATCAAGACATCGATTATCATTCTCAAAATGAAGGAACCTGGGAAATAAATAAAAAGATTATGTTCCGTGTCTATTCTAGGATGTGCAATTGTGGGATTCACGCCAATTTCTTTCAGATCCCCCATAAATTCAGACCTAATGCATGACAGTCCCTCATCAAAAATTAACAATGAAAAAAGTCTCAAAACAAAGAACCTACATTTGCCTCGCAGAAAAATATGGCTGTTTTGAATAAAACAACATCATTGCAGAGGCTGTTTTGCAAGGTATTTTGTCCATTATAGTAACCTTCCTTTACAAGAAGTGGGTCAAAATGGCCCAAATGTTATTTAATTCGGACAGGTCTAAAATGCTTAGATTGATGCATGACCTCAATCTGATCCAAGGCAGACTTAAATCAGACACCTTAGAAGAGTCTTACCAATTTAAGCCATCATAGACATAGAGAATACGTACAAAGTATGGTTAAATATCAAAAATATCTAATGAAGTTGGGAGAATTGATAATTGTCAAGCCTTGGCAAGACAATGATCAATTCTCACAACCGAGTTAGATATTTTTGATATAAGACAACACTAAGTACATATTCTATTTATCTTATAATGCCTGATATTTACTCATTGTGAAAAACATAAGAAAAATATGTGTTATTTCAAGCAAAATAGATATATTCAATTCAGTCAGAAATGGATTTGCTGTGATAATGATATCATGAATAATGTTGATGTCATAAATTGTGACATTTACCCAGGGAACATTCGTTATGTTCTATAAATATCCATATTCTATCAAAAATAAATATTGCATATGTGTTATTGCATAGATAATCGGTTTGTTGAAAGATAAAACGTAATATGAGTATATGTACATTGTTTGTGTATTTGAAAATTTGAAAATGGCTAATGCCTATGATGAGTGTAATGCTACACGATAGCTGTTGGCCAGTTATCTACAATGTTATCTACCCCATAATAGACAAACTTCATATTTTAAGTTATATTCAATTTGTCATCTGCAAATGCTTTCAATTTGGACAGGTCTAAAATTTTGTTGTTTGGTGAAGAGATAAAATTAAACAAAATGTGGTCAACCCTTTACCGGACGACAAAGTTTTACCCTTATCCAAATTGAAAGCATTTGCAGACGACAATTATGATGTGGCTCACATGGAGCAATTTTTCTTTGATAGTGTAGAAAACATTGTGGGAAAAGGAGAAAATGCTGGTTACCAGCATTTTCTCCTTTTCCCACAATGTTTTCAAAAGGCTTCTTTCCCAGGGTCGTTTAAAGTCGGCATTGTGCTGTAAAAGATTAAAATTCAAGGGTACCTGTGGTCTTGTGACAATTTGCATACAAAAACTGAACTCTTGTCATTGTCTTCTCCTTGTAGTGACACGCTGAACGTTCCGCCTGAAATGACAAATAAAGACACGAAATCTTTACCAGACGAAAACATTTTGGATGTGCACAAACTGGAAGCATTTGTAAGAAAGACATTTGCTCTTCACCAGATGAAAAAAATGGACATGTACAAATTGGAAGTATTTGTGGATGGTATATTAACTTTTTACCACGTTTAAAAACATAGTTTTAGCCTTGTCCAAGTTGAGAGCATTTACAGACGAGAAATAAAATGTTGTTTGAATGATTAAATTCTTCTGAAAGAGCAGAAAACATTATGGAAAAGGAGAAAATGCTGGTAACCAGCATTTTCTCCTTTTCCAAAACGTTTTTAAAAGACCTTTTCTCATGTTCGTTAAAACTCAGGATTGTGTGGTATAGGGTTAAATGTTGCTGGAAATATAACGTGTTTTTGAATGGATACAGCAAAATGTAGGAAAAGATAACATACTGGTTTCCAAAGGCAATTTCCCTCAAGGTTGTTAAACCTTTACCATACAATCCCAAATTTTAACGGCCCTGAAAGAGAAGGCTTTTGAAAACAATGCGAAGAAAAGGTATAAATGCTAGTAACAAGCATTTTCTCCTTTTCCATCTATGTTTTCTATATCCTTTCAAGAAGAAATTTCATCAGCAGTGCCACATTTACTTTGTCACTTGCAAATGCTACCAATGTCAAAGTGCAAAATTTTGTCCATTGGTAAAGAGTCCCTGCTAAGACAACTTGGAAATATCAAGAGAAATGGAGTGACTGCTTGTTATGATCAACTTTTATTCAAACATCCTAACCACCCCACAAAAGAAGACTTTTGAAAACATTGTGGAAAACCAGTATTTTCTCCTTTTCTCACAACACTTTCTACTTTTCCTAAAAATAGGTTTCAATTTTTGAGTCACAATTATTATGTTGTCTGCAAATGCTTTAAATTTGGACAAGTCTAAAATTTTGTTGTTTGGTGAAGAATTAAACCACCTTCCACCTCTTTAGTTATCTTTCTCACCAAAATTAATCAAGATCAGAACTCAATATATGCAGTCAGATCTTTGACCTATATTACCATTCTTGCTGAGACATTCTGAGACAAGAGCAACCTTGAAATTTCAAGTATTCAGATCTTATGTCAAGATTGAAAATGTCTGTTAACCCTTGCCACACATTCCTAAATTTAACTCTTTACCACATGACAAAATTTTAGACAAGTCCAAATTGAAAGCATTTGCAGATGGTAATTTTTTTTCCCCACAATGTTTTCAAAAGGTTTTTTCCCCAAGGTCGTTAAAACTTGGGACTGTATGGTAATGTTATCCCTTTACCAAACAACAAAATTTTAGCCTTGTCCAGATTGAAAGCATTTACAGTTGACAATTTCAATGTGGCTCAAATGGTGCAATTTTTCTTTGATTGGGTAGAAAACATTGTTGAAAAAGGAGAAAATGCTGGTTACCAGCATTTTCTCCTTTTCCCACAATGTTTTCAAAAAGCTACTTTCCCATGGTCATTAAAAGCTGGCACTGTGTGGTAAAGGGTTAAAAGGGTTAAGGCCTCTCCATGCAGACAATGATTTACATTATAAGATAAATGTGTCAGAGAGTCAAGTATTTCAATACTATCACCAGGAAACAGAAGGGAAAGTAAACAGCTATGATAATGTAATTGAGTCATGCTTTGTGAAAAGGGAGTTTAATGCATCCAGTGTTGTTCCTCGGTCAAAAATATTGAGTGACACCAGTGTCCCCCTTGGTGAAAACTTAGGGGACATTCTGTAAAACAGGGGGACAAAGACTACTTATAGTAAAGTTGACTTCATGCCTGTAAAGTATACTTGTATGCATATTACTACAACCCTCATTGCAAGCAAATGGTTTTGAAATTTTCAAAGCAGACTCGCAACAGACCTGACACATATGATACTCATTGGAATCATTCACTCGTAACCATGTGAAACTGCCCGGCCACTCCTGAAATTTCCTATTTTTCTGTTTGGATTTAGAGCAAGATTTATTTTGAGAGCTCTACTTTCATTATTGTTGCTGATGTCTGTCAAATTTCCCCACTTCACTTTCCTTATTTAGGATATTTGTAGCTGACGATGTTAACACGCCAAGATGCATATTGACTGTTTAACAAATTATTGTTAAATGCAATGCGACAATATTTTGTAAAAATCGAGATGCAGTCTTGTAATTTTACATAATCTCCTTCACACTGGTCCCCAATATTATGCTCAAAAGTACATGTCAACAAGTGGAAAAATTGAGACATGGTCTACGATTCGCTATCCACTATATAACAGAACAGAATGGAGTAATGCACTGCATGTATGGAACAATGCAAAGGGAGAAAATTAAGAATTTGAACACGCCCGATGTGCAACTTATGGCCCACTCTTCTGTATTTTTTTTTTTTTTTGGGGGGGGGGGGGATATTTTTTAAAAAAATCCTGCGATGGCGCAGCTAGGCACAACACTGTGCATCTCCATGTTCATGCATGTTACCATGCAAGCCATTGTTATACTTGAGTTTTATCATTATTCTGTAATCTCCAAAGGTAGCTGGAGTCTTCATTAAAGCCTTTACCAAACAACAGAATTTTAGACTAGCCTAAATGAAAAGCTATTACAGACAACAAAAATAATTGTGACTCAAAGATCGAAATTCACCGTCGGAATGGTAGAAAAATTTGTGGAAAAGGAGAAAATGCTAGTAAAAAGCACTCTTTTTCTTTTTCCATAATGTTTTCAGAAAGCCTATTAATTAGGGTCGTGAAAACTTGGGATTGTGAGGTAAAGAGTTAAAGTAATTTCAGTGATTACCAATTTTGTTGCGTGATTTTATATGGTAGCAGAGAGGGGTTACAAACCTTAGATATCTGGGTTATGAGCCCAACATGCTTCCACTGCACAACTGGGCTACCATGTAAAATCATGATCATGGATCCACAAAGTCCATTTTGTCTAACAACTGACTGAATCATGAAGTAAACTGGTCTTTGGACATGCAGTAAAATTGACCAATAGCATTAAGTTTTGGCCCAGGTCAGCCTGTGCAGACTGCACAGACTGACCTGGGTTGATACTTTTTGTAGATGCATTAAGCCCCCTTTTCACAGAGCATGGCTCTCAAGTAATAAGGAAGAAGAATTAACAAACTTAACCCTTAACTCTTTACCAAACGACAAAATTTCAGATTAGTCCAAATTCAAAGCATTTGCAAACAAAAAACAAAGATTGACTCAAAAATTGAAATTTGTTTTGGGAAGGATAGAAAACATGGTGGGAAAAGGAGAAAATGCTGGTTACCAGCATTTTGTCCTTTTCCCACAATGTTTTCAAAAGGCTTCTCTTTCAGGGTCGTTAAAAGTCGGGATTGTGTGGTAAAGAGCTAAAGCTTAAATAAACCCACTGTGAATTTTTATTCTAGAAAAAGGATCCTAGTATGAGCAATTTAAATGTTGCCTTTGTACAGAATGTCTTAACAAAGAGGACAGTGTTGTCAAAGATCAGACTGCAAAGGGGCTTTTGAAAACTGGCATTTTCTCCTTTTTCCACAGTGTTTTCTATTAGTACAAAGAAAAGGGTCTTGATATTTTAGGCACATTTACCTTTTCGTCAGCAAAATGCGTTAAATTTGGATAAGTCTGAAATTTTGTCACTTGGTAGAGTTAATATATTAACTTTAGATTTTTAACTTTAGACAAAATTTTAGAATAGTCAAAAATTGAAAACCTTTTTAGATCTGACAAATTAAATCTGACTCAAAATTTGTTTGGGAGGGTAGAAACCATTGTTGGAAAAGGCAAAGATGCTGGATACCAGCATTTTCTCCTCCTTTTCTCACAATGTTATCAAAAGTCTCTATGCAGTCAGATCTTTGTCTAAACTGTCCTCTTTGTTGAGAGATTTTGAACAAGTGAAAAATTCACAGGGTCGTTAAAGGTTGGGATTGTGTGATACAGGTTGATTGATTGATTGACTGTATAGAGTTAAATGCCGTTTTAACAGCTAAGGTCATATCACGGTGGTCAGTGCACCTTCGTATGTGTTTCATGGCTTTCAAACACCAGTACTGACACAACTTTCTTTTCAAGCAGCTGATTACTTTTTTCACTTGCATCAGATGTGAGAGGCGAAAAATAGCCAAAAATAAAGTTAGCCTCCACATATAGAACTCGCACACCACCAGGTCATGGGTCAGATACGCTGACCACTGACCTAACTGGTTAAACAAGGGTTAAACAATATATTCTGTCTTAGCCAATCAGATTGCTAGTTTTACAATTTAGTGTTTGAAATATATTTGGAACGGCTGATGAAATTTGTTCATGAAATTACCTGCAGTAAGTATTTTGATGTGTCTTTCGAAGAAATCTTGCTCCTTTTTACTTATGTTCGAGCACCCCGCACAATGTCGGACTGGGTCGACAAACAACATTCTGTGTAAGTGAACCATCGTTGAACAACAAGCATTGCAGAAACATCGCCCACATCTTCTACAGTGGTGCTGAAAAATAGATTTGGTAGTATATGTATCTTACCCCTTGACTCTTTACCAATCGACAAAATTTTACACTTGTCCAAATTCAAAACTGTTGCAGATGACATATCAAACATTGCTAAATCAATGAAACCTGACTCTAAATGGGTAGAAAACATAGTGGGAAAAGGAGAAAATGCTGGTAAACAACATACCAGTATGTCAGACCCTTCCAAATACAAACATTCTGGAGATAACAAATTTGAAATTGGTTCAAATTACCTTAGGTTCTTGGATAGGGTAAAAAGTATTGTGGGAAAAACAGAAAATGCTGGTTACCACCATTTCCCCCCCACCTCCCCATGTTTCAAAAACTTTCTCCAACAGGGCCGTTAAAACTAGGTATTGTTCGGTAAAGGGTTACGGCTCCTTTCACAATTAAAGATGAACTTTGCAACCAGTGTAGATCAAGATCAGATTATACAAAACATGCGTTGTCATTTTATACAACAAGAGGGCCATGATGGCCCTGTATCGCTCCTCTGGCTATTAAGTCAATCATGTATCACTGCAGCTTGATAATCAAGGGAGGTAAATAGTAACGAACTTTATCTTTCATAAAAAGAGTTATTTCCCTTGATTAATGTTTAAATTGAAGTGACAATATTTTGAAGACCATGTTAAACTTGCGATCCCTGGAATGAAGGCAATTTTGACCCCAGACCTACAATATGAAACTAGAATGTGTGGTTATAAGCAAAAAGATTTTTTAATCTTGCCCAATAAAAAGTCATGTAAAACAAGTTTGCTGAATAAAAGGCCCTGTAAAATATGTGATCCATGACACAGGTTTATCAAGTTTTCACTATAAAAGCCAATGTAAAACTTGTGACCCCTGGTGTGGAGTCAAACTTGACCCCCAAAGTTAAAATTTGGGCCCTCTTGGTAGAGGCCCATTATATAAAGTTACATGCAAAATTTGGTAGCCCTAGGCCTAAATATAGCTATGTACAAGTAGATTATTAAAGTTTCCTTATATAAGACCATGTAGAACTTGTGACCCCCTGGGGTGGGGCTACATTTGACCCCCTGGGCTATAATTTGGGCACCCTTGATAGAGACCCCCTAGATAAAGCTAAATGCAAAATTTGATAGCCCTAGCCCTTATAGCTAGATGCGAAAGATTTTCCTATATAAGCCCGCCCATGTAAAACATGTTACCCCCCGGAGCGAAGTCAAATTTGACCCTCAGCTATAATTTGGACACCCTTGGTACAGGTCCACTAGATAAAGCTACATGCCAAATTTGGTCGCCCTAGGCCCCATGGCTAGGTCAAAGAAGAATTTTAAAGTTCTCCCTATATAAGCCCATGTAAAACTTGTTATATAAGCCCATGTAAAACTTGTTACCCCCAGGCAGGGCCTAATTTGACCCCAGGGCTATAATTTGAACAATCTTGGCAGAGGTCCACTAGATAAAGCTACATGCCAAATTTGGTAGCTCTAGGCCCTATGGCTAGGTAGAAGAGGAATTTTAAAGTTCTCCCTAAATAAGCCCATGTATAACTTGTGACCCCCGGGGCGGGGCCAATTTTGACCCCAGGGCTATAAATTGAAGAAACTTGGTAGAGGTCCACTAGATAAACCTACATGCCAAATTTGGTAGCCCTTGGCCTTACGGTTTCAGACAAGAAGATTTTCAAAGATTTTCAAAATTTTTCAGTTTTGTTGCCATGGCAACCAGAGTTTTTGAAGGAATTAAATTCTTTCAAGAAATTCTGAAGAGGACCATGGCAGGATCATTTCTGTGAAGTTTCATCAAAATTGGATGGGTAGTTTCAGAGAAGAAGACGTTTTAAAAAAAAGTTAACGCACGGACGGACGGACGGACGAACGACGGACAACAGGCCATGACATAAGGCCGCTGGCCTTCGGCCAGTGGAGCTAAAAATGACATTTTCCTGTTCCAGAGATGTTTCCTTTTTACATCAACTTCAACTATTTTAGGTAATCTCAATTCAGCCTGTATGATCAAAACTTAATCAAACAGCAGAAAATTTTGATAAAGGATGAGACTGCTCATTCTGCATGTTCAGTGCAGTCTGATCTTGATTTATGATTTACACAAAAGTAACTACAGTCCTAAAAGGCACTTATCCTTTTTTAAGTGGTATCTTTTTAACCCTTTACCAGACAATCCCGATTTTCAACGACCCTAAAAAAGAAGCCTTTTGAAAACAATGTGGGAAAAGGAGAAAATGCTGGTAACCAGCATTTTCTCCTTTTCCCACAATATTTTCTACCATATCGAAGTCAGAAATCATCATATTAACAAGATTTAATTTATTGTCTGCAGATGCTTTGAATTTGGTCCAGTCCAAAAATTTGTCATTTGGTAAAGAGTTAACTCTTTACCAAACGACAAAATTACAAACTGGTTCAGATTGAAGGCATTTGCAAACAAAAACAAAATAATTGTGACTGAAAAATTGAAATTTGGTAGGGAAAGGGCAGAAAACATTGTGGTAAAAGGAGAAAATGCCGGGTACCGGCCTTTTCTCCTTTTCCCACAATGTTTTCAAAAGGCTTCTTTCGCAGGGTTGTTAAAAGCCGGGACTGTGTGGTAAAGAGTTCAGTGATATCTTTGTATTACACTAACCAATAAATGAAAGTCGAAACAGAGATCTTCCTGGATGAAAACTTCACTAAAAACCAAAACCAAACAATCCTGTGTTTTAACATTCCTGAAAAAGAAGGCTTTTGAAAAAATTGTGGAAAGAAAAGAGAAAATGTTGGTAACAAACACTTTCTCCTTTTCCCACAATGTTTTCTACCTTTTCAAAGATACATTCAGTCATTCAAGCAACAATTAATTTATCCTCTGCAAAATGTGCACAATTGACAAGGCTAAAATTTTGCTGTTTGTTGTAACCACCCTGACAGAGAAGGCTTTAAAAAACAATTGCAGATAAGGAAAAAATGTATAAAAACCAGCATTTCCTACTTTTCCCACAATGTTTACTCCCTTGTTAAGGACAAAGCCAATTATTTGAGCACAATCAGATTGTCTTTTGCAAAATGCCTTGAATTTGGACAAGGCTAAAATTTTGTCATCTGGTAAAGAATCAATTATTAAACATTTGCAGTCTTTTTATAACTTTCATGTTTATACTGATAACTTTTCAAGTATGCTTTATCTCTTTACCAAACAACAAAATTTAGAACTAGTCCAAATTGAAAGCATTTGCAGACGACAAAAGAAATGTGACTAAAAACTGAAATTTCTTTTGAAAAGGGTAGAAAACATTGTGGGAAAAGGAAAAAAATGCTGGTTACCAGGATTTTCTTCTTTTCCCACAATGTTTTCAAAAGGCTTCTTTCCCAGGGTTGTTAAAACTCTGGATTGTGTGTTATGGGGTAAAATATTTACAGTCTTTTTATTACTTTCATGTTTATACTGATAACTTTTCAAGTATGCTTTATCTCTTACCAGACAACAAAATTTTAGACTCATCCAAATTCAAAGCTGTTGCAGACGACAGATTAAATGTGGCTCAATTGATGAAACCTGACTCTGAAAGGGTAAAAAACATTGTGGAAAAACAAGAAAATGCTGGATACCAGCATTTTCTCCTTTTCTCACAATGTTTTTATAATTCTTCTTTCCAAGGGTCATTAAAACTTTGGGTTGTGTGGTAAAGAGTTAACTCTTTACCAGACAACAAAATTTTAGACTTGTCCAAATTGAAAGCAGTTGCAGATGAAAAAATAAATATACTAAAAAATTGAAATGTGTCCTTGGGAGAGTACATAACATCATAGGAAAAGGAGAAAATCATAGTTTCCTGCAATTTCTCCTTTTCCAACAATGTTCTCACTAGCCTTATTCAGTACCATCCTTAAAACTCAGGATCTGTGGAAAATGGTTAACCCTTTACCAAACCCAAACAATTTTGACTGATCCCAAATTGAAAGCCTTTACGGACAACAAATTGAATGTGGCTCAAATGATGGGATTTCTCTGACAGTGTAGAAAAAGATTGTGGGAAAAGGAGAAAACGCTTGTTACTGGCATTTTTTACTTTTCCCACAACACTTCCAAAAGCTTTCTTCGTATGGATTGTTTGGTTAAGGGTTAAGGACATTTTTGACCTAATGAATAAATATGGCTCAAATGATGGGATTTCTATCCCAAAGTGTAGAAAACATTGTGGGAAAAGGAGAAAATGCTGGTTACCAGCATTTTCTCCTTTTCCCACTATGTTTTCTACCTTATCAAAGAAAAATCATTTCATATGAGCCAAGTTAAAACTGTCATCTACAAATGCATTCAATTTGGACAGGTCTAAAATTTTCTTGTGTGGTAAAGGGTTAAATTGGATGACCCTTAGTTTTTGTCATGTGGTAAAATGTTGAAAGTCTTAATTTGTGAAGTAAATAACTGATAGAGTGCAAATATAGAAAAACAATTTTTGACTTACTCTTCTGTTCAGAAAATCAAATTTTCCCTGGCACTGAATGCAAGTCGGGCACTGAAAAGTAAAAAAGATAAATAACTGTCAAATGCACTTTTCAAGATGCTGTATCCTCTTGGAATATGCATTGCAGACAGTTTCTTTAGCTGGAAAAGTGCCTTGCCAATGGCGTGACGAGATTCAAAGCTGCTACCTCTCATGTAATTATTAACATACAGGTTGAGCCACATTTCACATGCAGCAGGATCAGGGCTGTATGGAGGATGCAGTAAAGCTATAATACTACTGTCGCTAAGTCAAATAAAAGGGCATATCTGTGTCAGAAATACTTTGATGGCTACCTGCCAGTTGTATGGATTCCCCTTTTGATAGTGGACAACTTTTCCAAGTTTGGAGTAAATATCTTAAGTAATGACAGAGATGTTAAAGAGTGTTACAGTTTTTTGAAAATGTCAAAGTTTTTGCATGGTGACGGAGACACAGCCAAGGCTTCAAAAACAGCCGAACTAAAAAGGTGAGGCTACAAGTGATTTCAAAGCCCAAGTGTGCCAGTCTCACTGAAAAATAGGGAAACTTCAAATGTTTGGTTGTTTCAATTTCATGGCTTGCATCTCTGCAGGTCAACCATAATAAATTGTTCTACCAATACTAGAAACATAGATTTGAAAATGGAAAGGTCAGATGACTGCCATGATATATCTGAAAAACACTAAAAACCCTTGTTTAGAAAATATTGTGGGAAAAGGAGAAACTACTGGTAATCAGCATTTTTCGTCCTTATCCCACAATGTTTTTTACCATGTCGAAGAATTTCAGTTTAATTGGACCACTTTTGAATCTGTCAGATGCTTTCGATTCGGAAGAGGCTAAGATTTTTCGATAGGGAAAGGTTTAAAAAAAAAAGGTGAGCGCTGAATAAAAAATATATATAAGCTATATAAACGAAACAAACCCGCGGTGTGTGGGTGTGTCTCAGTTTGTTTACAAACTTTTCGAAATTTCGTGGCGACTGATGCTACATATACACAAAGACAACTCGAAATTATGAGATAGACTTATCATACCTGGGCGTCAGGTACCCATGGTGGTTCTTGCAAGGTGAATGGGCTTGTGTCAGTGTCTTCAACAGGTATCATCCGATAGCCACCCTGGCCTTTCACCAACTTTTTGCCAGCTGCAGCCATTTTTAACGTTCGGCCTACTCGGACTTTTCCCCTCCTAAAACGTCATCGCGCGTTGTGGGGATGATTCGGCCCAAGGAAGATTCGATCACATGAAAAAAGTGGAGAAGATCCGACTCCAAGAAGATAGTACGTTCACATAGCAGAAGATTCGACCCAAATAAGAAGATCCTTCATACCTGATTTAAGATTAAGTTCATTGTGTTTACATTTTCCTCCAATCATTTAACTTTTTACGTAATTATTGCAGACTAACCTAAAAAAAAAAAAGATCTTTTTCAAAAATAAAGAATTGAATGAAACTGCCAAGAATTATTCTACCTCAAGATTTAGCCTTGACCGTTGTTAGAAAAAATGGATTTGATGGATCCATAGGTATATGATGACTTGCTTGGTATAATTGGTATAACGCATCACGGAGGTGTATTAACCCTCAGGCTGCTAAGCGCGACTCACTGACCTTTTGCGGACAGTGTAGATCAAGATCAGACTGCACAGAACGTGCAGTCTGATCTTCGATCTACACTGTCCGATAAGGAGATATGATTCCCCAAAACATAAAGTTTAAAATAGCAGTATTTGGGTTTTTACAATAGAATAGAAAATTTCATTTCAGTTACTTAGCAGGACAAGGGTTAAATCTCTTTCCAAGAGCGCCACTCAAATAATTGAAACGTTTGTGGCAGAATGGTTTATTTATCATCATTAGGGAATAAAGTAGAGTTTATTTAGGTTGCTTCGTAAGATTTCATTATGAAACACCAAACTCGCCATCAAGCATACTGAAAGTGTCGATGAGAACATGCCAATATCAGAAGAAATGCCGCACAATATGACACACGGAGACTAACAGCAGAGCTCTGCCTTCACTGCGATCTTTTCCTGGTAAAAAATACGGATAATGTGTTGTATTATGGTTGAAGTATGCAGTGGCTAGATAATGCTGTCGCATTTCGAAGTTTGTTGCAGAGAAATGAAAACAGTAAGTAGTCATAAATATTTCATCGAATTCCGAATCGCTATTGACTA
The DNA here is from genome assembly GCA_946811185.2 of Hippopus hippopus. Taxonomy (NCBI): domain Eukaryota; kingdom Metazoa; phylum Mollusca; class Bivalvia; order Cardiida; family Cardiidae; genus Hippopus; species Hippopus hippopus. The sequence goes on along the minus strand of OX328097.1, from coordinate 4,725,252 downwards.
ATGTTAACATTGTATGTACAGTGTGTCAGATAACTAATTACACAGATTCTGATATTGCTATGATAATGAAAACTATGCTGGTAGAAAGCCATGTTAATGGAGCTAATTAACTTATATTGTTCCGCGCCTGACATCAAGGTTGTAGCTCTCCAAAACCTAGAGGTGTTACCATTCCGTAAAGTTTTGTCGACGTCACCATTGACGTGGGATTGTCTATATGATACTGACACTCGCTAACGTTCGTGTCTTTGTCACATAGCCAACCTCACTCGTTGTCTATCCTATATATCGGACAATGGACAAACTTGTCTACATTGAAACCCGTTCAATTAAACTCTGTCGATATAAGAAGATAGTTAATTAAGACCCGTATCAAAATATGCTAAATCTGTGACACTATTTATAAGTCAGGAAGGAGCAACTGGGAAACTATACGGATTCGAGACAGGATTTCAGTCCACCACTACACCCTCTGTTCACTAGAACATATTTGGCATCAGATTTTAATATTAAATCGGACTTAGTGAGGTTTTTTAAAGGACGTTTTACTTATAAATATTTTCATACAGAAGGCTTATTCTACAGGACGGGACAAATTACTAATTTACGGTACAAAACATTGTCAATCCCACAGTTGCTTAAATCGTTCCGTTTGAAGTTGTTTGAGCTATGAGGCTAAGTTACACATAAATGACATGTTCTTGCAGTTGTTTGTTTTCTTTAATCTTATTTGATATACACTGAAATAAATCCAGTTAGTGATATCGTAAATTATGGAGGAAAAATACATGTATACTATATGGCTTTAAGTTTCAGTCTCGATCTTTGCAACACCGGTTGTGTACATGTGCAATTCTAGGGAGATAGAGGTTTGATATAAATATTTCTTCAACCCAGTGCCGTCTACCTTTTACACTTTCCTCAAATACTACCTGGCGTTCCGGAAGCTAGAATCTTTCTCTACAGTAAATAATACTCCCCTTTACCGTTTCACGGGTTGTAGTTGTATAATACCAGACTGTAACGAAGCTCGGCAAATGCCGTGCCTTGTTCCCTTCGTAATAAACCCGACATACATATTCAGCGTAGAAATGAAACCCAATTAATCATAATTTCATGGTTGTTTTTGTCTAGAGTGTTTCAGCAGAGCGGACAGTGTAGATCAAAGTTCAGACAGCACGTTTTGTGCAGCATGATCTTGATCTATACTGTCCGCAAAGGCAACTATTGTCGTGAAATGTGCTATAAGGGTTTAAATCGACAGAAGGTGCAGTCTGATTTGCGATCTAAAATGTCCGTAAAAAACTAAAAATGCACTTAGTCGCGCTTGGAAGTTCACTGCCAAAAAATCTTGCATAGATGCCCGTACAGCTCAAAGAAAATTATCTCCCAGTCTTGGTAGTTGCTCTCAAATGAAATCTGACCACATAGAACTTAGAACAAGGCGACACAACAACTCGATAATACGTAGTGTAATGACAACATTAAAGTTGGTTTATTAATTGTGAAAGTAATATTCGAGATATCCCTTGTGTCGACCGTCTTTTAGGATACCGTAAGTTCTACTTATTAATTTACATGGTAATCACACCACTGAAATGCGTATTTTGATCGATCTTTTCTGCTTGTTTGCAATCGCTTAAAGACACTTCTTCACCTTTCTTCAGTTCATAAACCAGGCTTCCCCTGTGTCGACTACCATAAGTTCTACTCGTAAATTTACTTGATAAGCACACCACTGAAATGCGTACTGGGATCGAACTTGTCCGCATTTGTACAACTGCTCAAAGACACTTCTTCGTCTTTCTTCAGTTCACAAACCAGGCTTCCTGATCCCGAGGGGTGGTCTCCAGTGTGTTTCGTGTGGGCGTAGACTAGTGATTTCGATGACGATCCTACTTTTATCCAGCAAAAACAAGGTGAACTTGTCGAAGACCCACCTATAATCGTTGCTGAGAAGAAATACAGGCCTGGGGTTTCACAGATAAATTTTCCAGTCGAGACTTTAAAGGCCTCTCCGTAATTAGTCAAAACTGTCTTAAAGGCAAGCCCACCGCCAGGTAAAGCCGAGGGATGTTTCGCTGTGAAGCCAATCCTCGGTGTCACATCTCCTGTAAAATATCGTCAAAGTATTCTTTCATTTCAGGTTTAATTTATGCCCATGTTATGGATTAATAATTTGTCATAGATCTAAACACCGAACCGGTAACCGCTCATCTAAATACATGTACTGCTCAGACTAGCGGCTGCCTACACAGCCTATTTAATACAGTTTTATCGATCCAGAATAAGTAGGAGTTACGAGTCCTTTCATGAGTTTAGGACAAATTCACAATTTTCCAGATAAAATCCCACAATTTTTAAGGTGGATATTATACGCCGTCCTATCATTTTTTTTTTAGGTTGAATAAGCCGCGATACAACTGAAATAATGTTGAAAACGGCGTTAAACACCATACAATATATCAATCTGTTTATAGATGAGCTGCTTCATCCAATTTTATTCGAACTCTTAACATAAAGTTGTTGACAAAAGTACCAGGATTCTGATACGGAATATTGAACACTGAACATGGAACTGTTGATAACGGTACCCGAAAACTATTAATACATTGTTATAAAGGATTGCTTTCATTATTCAAAGCGAGCGATTAGCCTGTCTGAAGTAATGCTTACGAATTCTTTAACTTTTTGCTTTAATTCTCTAACGGACAACATAAGTTTTGGTTTGTGTATATCGCATTTATTTATTAAAAGTTTGACTTGGCTCAAATGATTGGATTTGTCTTTGAAAGGTATTGAAAACCTTTTGGGTTGCCAACATTTGAGCGGTTTCTCCTCAAGTGCAGTGAGGAGGAGTTGAGTATAAATACATAAAAATAAGGGAATAGTTTTTTTTTCTCAATGGGGTTTTGTTCAAATGATAGAGAGCCGGGGACGGGACTCGATAAGTTTTTTTGTATGTAAAATAAACAAACTTTAACGATAAGGATGGATCTACCTCGAACTCCACCAAATATCGACCCAGCTTTAGGTTTGAAATCGTGACATGGCTGTAGAGAACAGGATATAAACTCCACCGGTGAACTTTCACAGTTTTTTCCACTTAGATACGGCGCAGGGTTGTCACATGATCTATACCGTGACTTTATTCCTACGCCACAAGTAGATGTGCAGTCCGTCCATCGGGTCCATTCTGTCCAGCCGCCATCTTTTCATGAAATTAAATAAAGGGAACTCAATTAAAACTAAATCAAGAAAACGTGTTATACTAGTGGGCATTTCTTGCAAGTGTTATTATAATCCCCGAGTGGTCGAGTATGTGCCATACAATCGATGAAGTATAAGGTCCCTTTGACCTGCTTCGTTTTTGAATTTTAAAAGAGGCTTACCTCATTATTATAATCCCCGAGTGGTCGAGTATGTGCCATACTACTTATAAATCATAAAGTCCCTTTGATCTTCTTCTTTTTTGAATAAAAAAAAAAATTACTTCAAATGGTCTGTGTACTCTATACGATCCGGATTAGTTCGTTAACGAAAGTACTTGTGAGGTGACGACACAACAAATTTGCATTGACAGCACTGGATCGATGTGATTTTGATTTGGTCCACTTTGAAGTCCAACTTATGCTTTCTGTACTGATATCTGTATCGTTTTACGACGACAGATTACATAATTATGCTTTCTAAAGCATTTAGGTATCGTCCTTTATACGTGCTTGAAAATGAATCTTTAAATGTTGCCCCTACCTACTCCTATTAACCTGTAATTTGTCGAACAATTTCCATTAATTCTGATTTGAACATGTAAAAGGCGTAATATTTATTGCAAAAGGTCAAGTTTTAATCAGGTATAATATAACAAGATCTATTTAAAGAAACGGTAACAGGAAAATCTAATATCTTTTCAAAATCAGCGGCTTGTTAAGTTACAAACTGCCTAAGACATATCGACGACAGCAAAATTAGAACATATAATGTTGATGATATTACGGAAGATGTTGTATAAAATTTTGTTTAATGAAGTGAACGCAGATGTTGATGATGTCACGGAAAATGGCGTATGGAAATCATTTTTAAAAGTTCCATTTAAAATGACGTCTGCAAAAACTCTCAGTGTGGACAAAGGTTTATTTTGCCATGTAGTAAAAAGTTAACTGAGTGAACGCAAAAACTACTATTTTCCGATGAAATAAAATTTTGGTCTTTCGTTGAACAAGCATTTTTATTTTTTTAATTTCTGCATGCTAAAAACAGTCATTTCTTTTTCTAATTTACCACTCTGTGTATTCTCGCGGGAAACGTAACGTTCACGGCATCAGTCGGCAGATTACACCAATCTTATAGACCCAGCGGTAGAGTTGTCAAATTACAGTTTAAATAATAATGAAACAGTGTAAGACTTCACCGTGGAATCGTAAGGTTATATCACACTATGGTTTGGACTGACATAAGATATAACTCCATCGCGCAATCAGCTGTAAAATCTAGATCTACAGAAGATCTTACGGCGTTTTTTCATCACGATAATTAAAAAAATCATGACATAAAATAGATCCAGAGAAGTTATTCCCCATCTATTCTAAATTGCAGTCTTAGTCTTACTATAGATTTAGAAAGTAACGCAAGTTCTGATTGGCTTAGCCTTTATGAGTTACTCTAAAACCTAGAAAAGTAGCTAAATCTATTCACGCTTTTATACATTCATCTAATTTCAAAATAATTTATCACCGAATTAAATAAGGCACCATCAGTAAAGAAGAAAGACATGAATGTATGAAAAAATATTTTTAGTGGTACTTCCTCAAGTAACCTCTCAAGGTATTACATGTATTAAATTTCGCCTCAGAGTTTCGCAAAGTTTTGTGGGAATGTCATGCGATCGATAGCACACATCGATTATGCGGAATCGTATTTTAAAAAAATACAAGACAAATTTTTGATGCGAGAGCATAATAAAAGCCACAATGTTTTGGTAAACAATTTCAGAAATTTTGATTATATTTTGTATCTTTCTCTTTTTGTTTTTCCAAAAATAAATGGTAAATGGTTATGAAAGGCATATACTGCGGTGGAAATTCCAGAACATAACGATTTCCTACAAAAAAAATGGGGAACAAAATTTGAAGCATGAATCTCAAATACGATGTGGCTTAAATTATGAAATTTGTTTTGAAAGGGTGGGAAACAACCTGGGAAAATGAGAAAATGCTTGTAGCCAACATCTTCCCCTTTCTCTACAATCTTTACTATCCTATCCTATCATATCTACAGCGTTATCTTTTCAAAAACAGATCTATTTAACCTTATTACCAAACGGCAAAATTTTAGATTCAATTCTGTATTGACAGAACTTACAGTCAAGAAATAAAATATGGCTCAAATTTTGAGATTTGTCTGCAAAAGGGTAGAAAACATTGTGGTAAGCAGCATTTTCTCATTTCCCGACAATGTTTTCAAATCCGTTTGCCTAAGAGTCGATAAACACACTGGGTTGTTTGGTAAAGGAACATACAAGTAGGTCTAGCTATAAAATTACTTGCCGATAGATGAAGATCGAATTATTTCTGCAATGTGTGGACCTTGCATCTTCTCGTCTCTTTCCTTCAGCATACTTTCCAAAACTTCAAGTCGCTTCGTCATGGCCTCAACGGCTATCTCTGTTCGAATCATTTTGCTTAACATCTTCTCATCATAGTCAAACTGGCGACAGACCGGTTCGCCAGCCCGGCACATGCCAGCAATAGCAAGGTATAGTAAGATGCTTGACAATACCATGATTTTCAGAAAAAGCACATTCTACTTACGAAGAAATCTTAGCGCAAAATGAAATACAAAATTCCACAAAACTCGCAGCGTCTTTGTTTCTGGGACTTAATGAAGGTTTATTGCATGTTATCGCTGTTTTGACAATTTTCGGTACTTGCAATGTAGAACGCATGGGATTTTTCTTGGAATACTGCGATAATATCTTTCTTTACAGATCTAAATGCATGATATACTTGGAATAAATATGTTTTGAATATATTTGTACTAGAACAAGGCCCGTAGAAAGCATTTCCAGATGGAGCGGGGTTGAGGGGGGATTAAAGAAATATGTGGCTGCAATATCAATCTCTTTTTATGAAACCCCTCACTTTTTTCTCTGGCTTGAGACCAACTTAGAACGATGCATTGGCAGATTTTCTCTCTCTCTCTCTCTCTCTCTCTCTCACTGTCTCAATTTTTAGTAAAACGCAACATAGATTGGCCATCTTAAGAGTTTATAAACTTTCAAATATTTCTAAAGTTATTGAGGGAGGAGGGGGAGATGAGGACTAGGGGCTCCTACTTGTATGGTCCTGTATTCAATGATCGAGCATTAGATTTCAAGAGTTAAGTTACTCGCTCCGATACCCCACATACACCTACGCTTAAAAACTTAATTAGAGCCATGCTCTGGCAAAAAAGGGTTTGATGCATCTCTATGATGCATTATACCAAGCAAGTCATCACATAATTATGGATCTATAAAATCCTTTTAACTAACATATGGCAGAATCCTGAGGTAGAATGGTACTTTTAGATGCAGAAAATTGACCAATAGCAAACAGTCTCGACCAGTGTCAACCTGCGCTGAGTGTGCAGGATGACATAAGTCGATACTTTTTGCAAAATGCATTAAACCCCCTTTTCACAGAGCATGGCTCATCAATAAACAATCAAAAGTGGATTTGCAAATGCTACAACGTGCATTATTGTTGTTTTTTTCTTTGTGTGCGTGGGGGGGGAGTGTGTGTGTGTGTGTGTGTGTGTGTGTGTGTGTGTGTGTGTGTGAGAGAGAGAGAGGGGAGAGAGAGACGGGGAAGGGTATAGATGGAATAGTGGGATGTGGAAAGGAAATCGGTTAAGCCATTGTCAACATTATCTGTTTCTTGACGGTTTAATTATGCCTTGCCAAGCAAAATGTCCCACGAAGATCAGTGCGACTTTACTCAGACATAACCTATCGGTAATAGTCTTATTTGTATATAAATGTGACTGTAGTTACTCTTCTCGCGCTTTAGTTAAAGCCCTAATAGCTGCAAAAAGTAAATAAAGCAGGTGTTAAAATGCATTTAAATTCAAGTCATACCATTTTTAAGTACTGAAATAATTGTAAAGGTGACAATCTGTTACTACACGGTCTGGCAGAAAAATGAATTTTAAAAGTAGATTAAAAGTTGCCAGGTGGCTCTATCTTTTGTTTACTTTTACCTGATTCTATAATTCAATAATTTCCATACCTTTAAAAGGCATGACTTAGTTCATTTTGGTATCTATTGGGTTTTTAATTTCTCCATTTAAAAGGAACTGATACATATTAGCCATGCCCTGTTAAAAGGCGGTTTAATCCATCTGCAAAATTATCAACCCAGGTCAACCTGCACAATCTAGGCAGGCTGACCGGAGTCCAAACTTTTCGCTAAAGTTTAATTTTTCTGCAAGTCAAAGGACTATTCTACCTTCATTATGATTTAGTCGGTTGTAAGACAAAATGGACTTTATGGATCCATGATTATAATGATGGTTTGCTTGGTAAAGTGCATCGCGGAGATGCATTAAACCCCATTGTGCCAGAGTGCGGATGATATACATCATACACATATTTGCCATGTGTCAGTTTTGTTTTAACGGTCATTTTTTCTGGTAACGCGAAGTAAGTCAAGCAAGTGTTTTTAGTTAGGGAAAAAATGTAGATCCAAGATTAGACCGCACGTACTGCGTGGACTGGTCCTGATCTAAGCTGCCAACATTGCAGTCTAAACTTGAACCTCAGGGTCCATATTCAAGAACCATTCTTAAGAACGTTCTGAAAATTGGTTTAACCAATCAGAAGTTGCGTTACTTTCAAATTTTGAAAATTCAGGAGAATAAGTCTCAGAATGTTCTTAAGAATAGTTGGTGAATATGGACCCAGATCAATTTACTTTATTTGCGCTTTAAAAGCGCTCTATGGATTCATTCTTTCCGGTAGTAAGACGCTTGGTTGAAAATAGTCCCAGTTAACAGGTGCGCACTTAGCGATCACGTGACCAACTGACGGATAACAAAAAAAAATATACGGCACCCTGTTATCGGGTCGAAATTATAGAAGGTGACAGGATAAATCTGTTTTTGCACGGTTTCTTTTCAATCAACAGTTATTTATCTCAGTAAAATGTAGATAAAAATCTTTATGAAACTGTAGGTATAACAGATTTAAATGAGCCATGCCCTTTGAAAAGGGGTTTTAATGCACTTGCAAAAATATCGACCCACATCAGTCAGCGCAGGCTGACATGGGTCGAATATTATTTTGCTTTTACCATTTGTAAAATTTTCCGCATGTCCAAGAACCATTCTACCCCATAATTCAGTATATTGTTAGACTTAATGGTTATGATAGATCCATAAACTTGTATATGATGAACTGCTTGGTAAAATGCATCACGGAGACGCATTAAGCCCCCATTCCCAAAGCGCCCCTCGAATAATTGAAACGTTTGTGGCAGAATGGTTAACTTACCATCATCAGAAAGATTTCACAGTGAATAACATCATAAGTGATGATAATTATGGTATCATCACTAGCAATGATACAGTTTTTTAATGTTTGCCGGAACTACTTTTTTCTTATATTGCTCATATTGTGCCATTCTTGATAAATATTATAATGAAAAGGCGTGAATTAGGGATATAAACAGGGTGATCAACTGGTTGTGGGTGATATTAAAAATCTGTCACTAGAATGGGGTTTGATGCTGTTAAAAAACTAAAACTCGTCCTCCAGACTCGTTTTTTTTTTCAACCGCATCACATCCCATTCCGATAGTGACAGATATTTAATATCACACACAACCAGTTGATTATCCTCTATATATTGTTCCGCGCCTGACATCAAGGTTGTAGCTCCCTGAAACTTTGTGGACTGGTGTAACTATCGTGTCAAATATTATCGACGTAAGCATTGACGTGGGATTGTTTATGTGATACTGACACTGTCTTGTCTCATGTCTAGTATCACATTGTCAACCTCATTAGTTGTCTATCCTATACAACTATCAGGCATTGGACAAACTTGCCTACATTGAAGTTAATAAAATTAAACTCTGTCGATGTAGGAAGAGATGGTAAACGAAGAGTAAGACCCGGACCAAAATATGCAAAATGTGTGACACTGTAAGTCAGGAGGGAGCAGCTGGAATACTGCAGATTCGAGACATGGTTTCAGTCGACCACTACGCCCTCTGTTCACTAGAACAATTTTGGCATCCAATTTAAAAGTTAAATCGGAATTAATATAATTTTTGTTTCTTTGTTTGTTTGTTTGCTGGTTTATTTGAGGATGATTTTCCTATATTCTCAGACAGAAGGTTTATTCTAAGTCACGGGACGAAATTCGCTCGTCACAACTCGGCCGCTTCTGTACCTACCGTACATCTAACCTCGTCCGTATCAAGGGGGTTTCCATTTTGAAATACCGCCAGTCACGTGATCTTAAACATAGCGGCGCTCTGTAAATCGATTAGCAACAGCAACAACAGCCACCGTGATAAGCAACCTATCACTGAGAAATACCAACGTAACTGATAGACCAATGAGAAATTAAAAGTACAAACTGTTTGTCATCGGAAATGTATTTAGAATGATTCCCACGGAAAATTGTGATTAGTGTTTGTTTTCTGAGTGGAGTGTTCCGATTTAAAAAAAAAACGGTGACGCGGTGTACTTCCGGCGAAGAAATGTACCATGTAGGTGCACATTAAGCTACCAGATACAGCCGAGGGACTTGATCACCGGATCTTCCCGAGGTATGCCGAATGGATGAAATTACTCCATTTAAGGCACAAAACATTGTCATTCCTATATTTGTTTATCGTTCTGTTTGAGGCTGTTTGAGCTATGAGGCTAAGTTACACATTAAGTAAGATGTTCTTGGCAGTTGTTTGTCTGATTTTATCCTGTTTTGATACACATTAAAATAAAGCCAAAGTTAATGGTCTCGTTAACTTAAAAAATAATAACAATAATAATAAATAAAATGTATACCGTATAGCGTTAAGCTTCAGTTTCGAATTTCCCCTATCGGCCGTATAGCTCAGTGGTTAGCATATCTGACTTGTTACCTTGTAGTTTTGTTTGTACTGGTGTGAGAAAGCCAGGAAACACATACATAGGTGCACTTACCGCCATGATATGACCTAAGCTATCAAAATGGCGTTAAATTCAAATACGTACAAACGATACATCCTGTTTAATACTGCAACATTGGCTGTGTTTATGCAATTAATGGTAGACGCATCCTCGGTGACCCAGTTTCGATTCATTCTGTAATCGCCCCTGGGTTATTTCGCTTGCGTTTCCTCGTTCTCATTAGTTATTCATGAAGCATTTTGATTGGTGATCTCAATTTTTCTTTGAGAAAATCTAAACTATTTTTATCACAAATACGCCGTCATTTCTATTTTTTACTTGTTGATATCCAATCACATCATTCGTTGCAAATCAAGCTTAGCGATACTTTAAATATGGCGGCGCCCATCAACACCACAATCGAGAAGCATTTAAAAGAGATTCTCGGCGTAACACCGAAAGATTGTCAGTTAAAGTCGTATACAAAGATCGATAGTGTCGTCCCTGTATTGCAGAATGGCATATCTCACAGGAGACAAGCACGCCGACCGCCGCCATATTTGTTGACAACCTCGGGTTATTTTTATTAACGGAAGAAATGAGATTATCCTCTCTAGAAGTGAGTATCATTATGTTATCGATCTTTCGATTGGCTTTTAGGGTACTTCCGACCATTTGAATATTCATAAGAAACGACGATTTGCTAGTCAATTTTCCCAGGGGTGATGCATGGAGAGTAACATAATGCTTCAAACCTGGGTTCCGAGGATGTGGTAGACGGTGGTTTGATATAAATATTTCTTCAGCCCATTGCCGTCTACGTTATCAACTTTCTTCAAACGTTAGAATGGCGATCAGGAAGTTGGAATCCTTGTCTATAGAAAATAATACTACCCAATTCTAGTCGTGACACGGCAATGTGGTCCAGCCATGTACGGTGTATATCAATATATAATGCAAAGGACTGGATGTGGGTGGTTCTTGAATTACTTGGAAGACCACGCCAGTCTGTTTATGAAAGGATTCTCTCAAAATATACGAGTTTTTGGTACGAGAGGTTTGTAATGTTAGATCCACTCTATGTTAAACCGACATTACTTAAGCTGTCTAATCATGACTCTCGATAGTTCTTTCAGCACAGCACTTCTTAGGTCAAAGGCCGCTATCCCGTGTAAAATTACCGTTTCACGAATTGTAGTTGTATAATACTAGACTGTGGCGAAACTCGGCAAATACCGTGCCAGGTTCTCTTGGCAAGGTGGATCGATTTTATAAAGACCGGTTTTTTTTTTTAATCAAGGATAAAGAGAAATTCTAACCATTAAACCTGCAATAACCTGTAACGTCCGATACAGATTTACCTCTTTATAAAGTTTACAGAACTACTAACGTCAGTGACTCTAAGATCAAATCACGGACGTCAATATACTCGTACTACATATGCTTTCTCTATTACAAAGAGGAATCTTCGATACTGTTTCAGATGCTTTACATTATTAAATGTCTTTACTGATATATCATGCATGGCGTCTTACAAACTCTTGCATAAGCTTGTATTTAGTCCCTACACTGTTACACATATTTAACAAATAATTTCAGAACTTGAGACTCAAGAATAAAGTTATCAAGAATGATGAAGGATAATTAAGAAATGAAAATGAAAATACCAGACAGTGTATATTCTAGATCTGACTGTGCGTTTTGCACAGTCTCATATCTTGATTCACAAAAGCACGAAATATTGCCCTCGGCCTGATAAGTGTACAAAATTTTGATAAACTGCCGAAATCCAAGAGACAATGTCATATTGTATCATTTTGCCATAACATACCATAATTATCATATTTCGCAACAAGTCATTGAAGGATATGAGTATGGGTCCACAACATGACTCAGAGGACGAAAGTTTTTATCGAAATATCGCGGAAATTTGAAATAAAAAAGAATACTGGTAACCAGCATTTTCTCTTTTTCCCCACAATGTTTTCCACCTTCTCAAATATATTAAAAAAAAACTGATTTACATTCAATTTGTTTTCTGTCGTCTAGTCAAAAGTTAAAAGTTCATATCGAAATTTATAGAGCTGTGAATATTAAAGTACCTGCATAAAGTGTTATGGTTATGAAAGCAGTTGCATCTTCAGTGGCTGAATGTTTTGCTATATTCAACTCAAAGTTAATGTTCGTTTACACCTATTTAGTAAATCAAAAGAAAATTTCAAACTTATATCGAAACACAAATAATGCCAGTTCTAGCTGTGTCAGACAGTGTGCATTAAGATCAGCACAGAACATGCAGTCTGATTTTGATCTAAACTGTCCGTAAAAGTGCATTGAGTGGCGCTTGAAGGCCTAAGGTTAAAAAAAAAGTCACAAAGACAGCACAATTCAACACATCCCCAAATCTGGGTCGTAGCTCTCAAATAAAATTCAACCACATAGTTCAGCAACAAGGCGACACAACTACTCGATATTCTAAACTTAAAGTCAGTTTACTCATTGTAAACGTATTTTCAAGATATTATCCTGTGTCGGGCGTATTTTAGGATAGCACAAGTTCTTCTCGTAAATTTACTTGATAAGTACACCACTGAAATGCGTACTGGAATCGAAATTTGCTGCATTATTACAACCGCCCAAAGACACTACTTCGTCTTTCTTCAGTTCATAAACCAGGCTTCCCGATCCCGAGGGGAAGTCTCCAGTGTGTTTCGTGTGGGCGTACACTAGTGATTTTGTCGTCGAGCCTACTTTTATCTTGCAGTAACAGGGTGAACTTGTCGAAGACGAACCTAAAATCGTTGCTGAGAAGAAATACAGGCCTGGGGTTTCACAGATAAATTTTCCTGACGAGGCATCAAAGTTCTCTCCGTAATTGGTCAAAACTGTGTTGAAGGCAAGCCAGCCGCCAGATACTGCCGAAGGGCCTTTCGCTGTGAAGCCAATCCTCGGTGTCACATCTCCTGTAAAATATCATAAAAGTATTCGTTCAAAGCAGATTATATGGGCCTTACAAAATGCGCATGCAGTATATAATTTGTCATACATTTAAGCACCGAATCGGTCATTTCTCATCAAATTACTGAAACCAGTGGCTGCTACACAACGCATTTGATTGTTCATAAGTATACGTCGCAATGTCAAAGAGGATTGCTTTCGTTGAACTGACGGTGAGAAGCAGTAGCATGCGTATCTTAACCTTTCTCAAGATATGCTTGGTAGGCTTTTTAACGAAGTCATTTTTTCCTCACCGTATATTTTAACCATATTTTATTTTACTATAAGATTGCGCAGTTTCAGGCGTGAATTTCCGTTAACTCTTTCATAAACAACATAATTTTAGCCTTGTCTATATTGCATTTATAAGCACTTGCATACTAAACGTTTATGTGGCTCATATGATGAGATTCGTCTTTGAAAGTTGTTTAAATTTCTTTTGGTAAAAGGTGAAAATACTGGTAACCAGCATTTCAGCCTTTTCCTACATTTTTTTCAAAACACTTCTGGCTCAAGTTAGTTAAACTGAAGCTCGGAATTGTTTGCTAAAGGATTTATTCTCTGAATAACATTTACAAGTTTGGGATGCCAACGTTTTAGCCTCTCTCTCTCTAGTTAGGAGGAGTTGAATATAAAAAAGTCAGAAAATGGGGGGGGGACCATTTTGTCTATGGCATTTTGTTAGAATGACAGAGCCAGGGAAGGGATCCAGTAGTCTATATATATTTAAAATAAACAAAATTGCAATAAGGATGGGTCTACCTCGAACTCCACCAACTATCGGCCCAACTATAGGTTTGAGATCGTCACATGGCTTTAGAGAACAGGATATGAAATCCACCGGTAAACCTTCACAAATTTTTCCACTTAAATATGGTGCAGGGTTGTCACATGACCTATACCGTGACTTTATTCCAACGCCACAAGTAGATGTACACTCCGTCCATCGGGTCCATTCTGTCCAGCCGCCATCTTTTCAAGAAATAAATAAAGGGAACTCAATGAAAAGTAAATCAAGAAAACGTGCTATACTGGTGAGCATTTCTTTCAAGTGTTATTATAATCCCCGAGTGGCCGAGTATGTGCCAAACAGATGATAAATCATAAGGTCCCTTTGACCTTCTTCGTTTTTTAATAAAAAGATTTACTTCAATGCTCTGTTTACTCTAACGATTCGGATTTGTTCGTTAACGAAAGTACTTGTGAGGTGACGGCACAACAAATTTGCATTGACAGCACTGGATCGATGTGATTTTGATATGGTCCACTTTGAAGCCCAGCTGAGTTTTTTTTTACTGATATCTGTATCGTTTTACGACGACAGATTACATAATTATGTTGTTTAAAGCATTTAGATACCGTCCTTTATCCGTGCTTGAAAATGATTCTTTAAAATTTGCCCCTACCTACGCCTATGAATCTGTAATTAGTCGAACAATTTCCATTGATTCTGATTTGAACATGTAAAGGTGTAATTAGTCGAACAATTTCCATTAATTCTGATTTGAACATGTAAAGGTGTAATATTTATTGCAAAAGGTCAAGTTTTAATCAGGTAATATATAACAAGATCTATTTAAAGAAACGGTAACAGGAAAATCTAACATCTTTTCAAAATCAGCGACTTATTTAGTTACAAACTGCCTAAGAGATATCGACGACAGCAAAATAAGAACACATAATGTTGATGATATTACGGAAGATGTTGTATAAAATTTTGCTTAATGGAGTGAACGCAGATGTTGATGATGTCACGGAAAATAGTGTATGGAAATCATTTGAATCCCATTTAAATTGACGTCTGCAAATGCTTTCAATGCGGACAAATGTTTATTTTTGCCATGTAGTAAAGAGTTAGCTGTGTGAACGCAAAAACTAATATTTTCCAATGAAATAAAATTTGGATCTTTCATAGGACAAGCATTTTTATTTTCAAATTTCTGCATGCTAAAAGCAGTTAAATTTGTATCTTTTTTTTTATATTTATCTTACCACTCTTTGTATTCTCGAGGGAAACGTCACGTTCATGGCATCAATCGGCAGATTACACCTACCTTATAAACCCAGCGGTAGAGTCGTCAAATTACAGTTTACATAATAATGAAACAGTGTAAGACTTCACCGTGGAATCGTAAGGTTATATCACACTATGGTCTGGACTGACATATGATATAACTCCATCGTGCAATCAGCTATAAAATCTAGATGTAAAGAAGATCTTACGGCGTTTTTTCATCACGATAATTAAAAAAAAAAACAGTGACATAAAATAGATCCAGGGAGGTTATTCCCCATTCATTCTAAAATGCATTCTTAGTCTTACTCTAGATTTAGAAAGTCACTCAATTTCTGATTGGCTTGACCTTAATGCGTTACTTTAAGTATTAGGAAAATAGCTAGATCTATTCATGCTATTATAAATTCATCAAATTTCAAAAATAATTCATCACCGAATTAGGTGAGGCGATAGATGGCAAACCATCAGTAAAGAAGAAAGACATGAATGTTTGAAAAAATATTTTTAGTGGTACTTCCTCAAGTAAACTCTCAAGGTATTACTAAATTTCGCCTCAGAGTTTCGCAAAGTTTTGTGGGAAATGGGAAATGGGAATGTCATGCGATCGATTGTGCGGAATCGCATTAAAGAATACAAGACAAATTTTTGATGCTAGAGCGTCATAAAAGCCACAACATTTTGGCGAACAATTTCAGTAATTTTGACTAACCTCAAAATTTGTTAAAATATTTTTGTATCCTTCTATTTTTCTTTAAAAAAAAAAAAAAAAAAAAAAATTGT
Source organism: Hippopus hippopus (assembly GCA_946811185.2). Lineage (NCBI taxonomy): Eukaryota > Metazoa > Mollusca > Bivalvia > Cardiida > Cardiidae > Hippopus > Hippopus hippopus. The sequence continues at coordinate 4,709,321 of OX328097.1, read as the reverse complement.
AATGAATGACTTCTATATTGCAGTGGAAAATCTAGACCATGATGGTTGTCCAATTTCTGGGAAATTGAGAAAATTTTCTCCTTTATCTACAATGTTTACTTTTCTTTTATATATACAGTGTTATCCTTAAAAAACAAATCCTTTCATATAACCTTTTACCAAACGGCGAAATTTTAGACTCACCCGTATTGAAAGAAATTGCAGACAACAGATAAAATGCGGCTCAAAATATGAGATTGATCCCATTTTCTCACCATGTTTTCAAAACCATTTTCTCATTTCCCCGCAATGTTTTCAAATCCGTTTGTCTAAGAGTCGTCCAAACGTTAGTCTGTTTGGTAAAGGCACATATGTCTATCTATAAAAGTACTTACCGATGGATGAAGTTCGAATCATTTCTGCAATTTGTGGACCTTGCATCTTCTCATCTCTTTCCTTCAGTATACTTTCCAAAACTTCAAGTCGCTTCGTCATTGCCTCAACCGCTATCTCTGTTCGAATCATTTTGCTTAACATCTTCTCATCATAGTCAAACTGGCGACAGAGCGGCTCACCAGCCCAGCTCATGCCAACAATGGCAATGTACAGCAAAATATTTGACAGTACCATGATATTCAGAAAAAGCACGAACTACTTACGAAGAAAGCTCGGCGCAAAATGATATAGATAATTCCGCAAAACTCGGGCGTCTTTGTTTTTAGGACTTAACTCATTACCAAACGACAATATTTTAGGCTCGTCCAAATTGAAAGCATTTGCAGACGACAAAATAAAAGTAACTGAAAATTTGAAATTTGTTTTGTGAAGGGTGGAAAACATTGTGGGAAAAGGAGAAAATGCTGGTTACCAGCATTTTCTCCTTTTCCCACAATGTTTTCTAAAGGCTTCTTTCTCAGGGTCGTCAAAAGTAGGGATTGTGTGTTTTTGGGACTTAATGAAGATATATCGCATGTTTTCGTTATTTTTACAATTTTCGGTACCTGCATTCCAAAACACACGACTTTTTCTTGGAATACCGCCATAGTACCTTTATTTCCTGACAAGAATGTTATGCTTGAAATGACTATTTTTTTTTTTTTATAGAATTATATGCTGGTACCAGGCCAAGCATTTGCATCCGGGAGTGGGGAGTTAATTAAAAACATGTGGCTGCAATATCAATCACTTTTCCTGAAATCCCTCATTTTTTTCCCTTGAGACTGTTTTAGAACGATGCTTACCCACAGAGTGAATTCTCTCTCTCTTTCTCCCTCTCTCTCTCTCTCCCTCTCTCTCTCTCTCATACAGATTTCTTACTTTTAAATAATGGGGGAAAAGGTTGCCGCTCGCTTCAGCTCCCATTTTCCTGCCCCCTGGTACACAATAGTTAGGCATTAGCTTCAAACTCCTTAGTTATATTTACCTGTCGGTATTTTGTCAATTGTTTATACACAAAAAATTCAAAACAACACCACAAAACACATACCATGAATTTCGGAAATATTGTATATGTGTATTTATTAATGTAGTTCATTGTTATAAGGATTTATTTAAGTTTTATTTGATATGTTAATACTGGGGGGAAAATCCATTTGGTTAAATCACTGCTGAATGACAAATTATCAGGGTTATACTATACTCGCTGCGATACCCCATGTACATTTACGCTTAAGAACTTATTCATAAACACTCAATCTCATGAATTTACAATCATCACAAAGTTCATTATCAAGTTTTGTGTCATATGTGTGTGGGTGGTGAGAGAGAGATTTATGCCTTCCCAAGAAATAGGTCCGACGAAGATCAGTGCGACCTTACTCAAACACAGTCTATCGGTAATAGTCTTATTTGGATATATATGTTACTAAAAAAATTTTTTTTCCAAGCTTTGTTTACTTTCTCCATTTACAAGTAACGGATACATATGGGCCATGCTCAGTGAAAAAGTTAATGCATCTGCAAAAAGTATGACCCAGGTCAGCCTGCGCCGTCCGTTGACGCTGAGCTGAATCGAAACCTTTTCCTAAAGTTTAATTTTCTGCATCAAAGGACTATTTTACCCCATGATTCAGTTAGATGTTAGACAAATGGATCTTATGAATCCATAATTATGTGATGACTTGCTTGGTAAGTGCATTGCGGAGATGCATTAAACCCTCTTGTGCCAGAGCGCGGATGATATACATCATACACACATTTGTCCTGTGTCAGTTTTGTTTTAACATTGTCATATTTTCTGGTAACCTTTAGTGCGCAAAGTAAATCAAACAAGCATCGTAAGTCAGATATAAAAAAAAATACATTATAAACTGAACCGGTGGTTCGGGTAGAATATTTTGCTAAATATCGGAAAGAGTAGATCCAAGATCAGACTGTACCTACCGTGTGGTCTGGTCCTGTTGTACGCTGCCAACAATCACAGTCTGGACTTGAAATTCAAGGTCCGTATCCAACAAACATTCTTATGAACATTTATAGTCTGATTCTCAAAGATTTTCTAAATTTGAAAGTAACACAACTTTTGATTGGTTAAACCAAATGGTTTAGCTAATCAGAAGTTATGTTACCTTCAAAAAATTTGTTGTCTGGTAGAGCCTTAACTGTTTTTGCACGAGGTTCTTTTTCAACCGACAGTTATTGAAAATACCTTAGTAAAACAAGTATATAATCTTTGAGAGTTTGTGGGTATAACACATTTAAATGTGCCATGCTCTGTGGAAAATGGGTTTAATGCATCTTCATACAGGATCGACTCATGTCAGCCAGCGTAGGCTGACATGGGTCAAAACCATTTGCTTTTGCTATTTGTAAATTTTCTGCATGTCCAATATTTATTCTACCTCGTGATTCAGCCTGTTGAATAACAAATTAGGTTTTTATGGATCCAAAATTATATTATGACTTGCTTGGTGTTATGCATCATGGAGATGCAATAACTTGTTACCAAACGACAAAACTCCAGACTTGTCTTGCAGACGACATTGTCCCAAATGATGAAATTTGTCTGTGAATGTTTCAGGGATTTTCTCCTTTTCCAAGAATGTTTTTCAAAAGCCCTCTTCCTTTAGGTCGGCTAAACAAGCGATTTGTTTGCTAAAGGGTAAAACCCTCTTTCCCACATGATGGAAACGCTTGTGGCAGAATGGTTTAATTATCGTCATGAAACAATTTGAAGTAGATTTTATTTAGGTGGCAGCAATAGGGATCATTCCAACTAGCCATCAAACATACTGAAAATACGATTAGAACTTGCCAATATCAGAAGAAATGTGCCATAATCACAGAAGGAAAACAACTGCAGCGGCCCTCAGTGCGATCTTTTTCTGTAAAAAAAATACGGACAGTTTGTCGTATTACGGTGGCAGTATACAGTGGCTGGAATATGTTGTTTCCGCACTTCGAAGTTTGTTCCATAGAAATTATTACAATTAGTGGTCATAAATATTTCATCAAATTCCAAATCCATATTGAATAATATGTATTTTTAAGTGGGTGTGTGAAGTTGACAGTAAGTTCGATGATCGGAGTTCGATATTCAATGTCGAAATGAATATGCTGATTAGTTGAATTTCATGCAGCAGTAAATTCGTTATTTTTCCAAACTCAAGGGATACTTACGAAAATAAATGAATCCTGATTTTAATATAGAAATGAATTTCATGCCAGCAGTAAATTCGCGTATTTTTCTTGCATATGCATATAGATGGTGTTTGAAACCAAATGTAGATTTGAATATCGAACTGAATTTTATGCTAGCAGCAGATTCGCCAAAATTTCTGCACGGGCATGTAGACGGTGTATGAATCGAATGTAGATTTGAATATCGAACTGAATTTCATGCTAGCAGCAGATTCGCCAAAATTTCTGCACGGGCATGTAGACGGTGTATGAAATCGAATGTAGATTTGAATATGGAACTGAATTTCATGCTAGCAGCAGATTCGTCAAAATTTCTGCACTGGCATGTACATGATGTATGAAATCGAATGTAGATATGAATATCGATCTGAATTTCTTGCTAGCAGCAGATTCGCCAAAATTGCTGCTCTGACATATACATGGTGTACGAAATCGAATGTAGATTTGAATATCGAACTAAATATGCTAGCAGCAGATTCGCCAAAATTTCTGTAGGGGCATATAGATGGTGTATAAAATCGAATGTAGATTTGAATATCGAACTGAATTTCATGCTAGCGGCAGATTCGCAAAAGTTCTGCACGGGCATGTAGATGGAGTATGAAATCGAATGTAGATCTGAATATAACTGAATTTCATGCTAGCAGCATATTCGCCAAAATTTCTGCACGGGCATGTACATGATGTATGAAATCGAATGTAGGTTTGAATATCGAACTGAATTTCATGCTAGCAGCAGATTGGCCAAAATTTCTGAACAGGCATATACATGATCTATGGAATCGAATGTAGATTTGAATATCAAAATGAATTTCATGCTAGCAACAGATTCGCCAAAATTTTTGTAGGGTCATGCAGATGGTATATGAAATCGAATGTAGATTTGAATATCGAACTGAATATCATGCTAGTAGCAGATTCGCCAAAATTTCTGAACAGGCATATATATGATGTATAGAATCGAATGTAGATTTGAATATTGAACTGAATTTCATGCTAGCAACAGATTCGCCAAACTTTTTGTAGGGTCATGTAGATGGTATATGAAATCGAATGTAGATTTGAATATTGAACTGAATTTCATGCTAGCAGCAGATTCGCCAAAATTTCTGCACAGGCATGTACATGATGTATGAAATCGAATGTAGATTTGAATATCGAACTGAATTTCATGCTAGCTGAAGATTTGCCAATATTTCTGCATGGGCATGTACATGATGTATGAAATCGAAAGTGGATATGAATATCGAACTGAATTTCATGCTAGCAGCAGATTCGCTAAAATTTATGCACAGGCATGTACATGATGTATGAAATCGAATGTAGATATGAATATCGAACTGAATTTCATGCTAGCAGCAGATTCGCTTATATTTCTGCACGGGCATGTACATGGTGTATGAAAACGAATGTAGATATGAATATTGAACTGAATTTCATGCTAGCAGCAGATTCGCTAAAACTTCTGCACTGGCATGTACATGGTGTATGAAATCGAATGTAGATTTAAATATCGAACTGAATTTCATGCTAGCAACAGATTCGCTAATATTTCGGCACAGGCATGTACATGATGTATGAAATCGAATGTAGATATGAATATCGAACTGAATTTCATGCCAGCAGCAGATTTGCTAAAATTTCTGCATTGGCATGTACATGGTGTATGAAATCGAATGTAGATTTGAATATCGAACTGAATATCATGCTAGCAGCAGATTCGCCAAAATTTCTGTAGGGGCATGTAGATGGCGTATGAAATCAAATGTAGATTTGAATATCGAACTGAATTTCATGCTAGCTGCAGATTCGCCAAAATTTCTGTACCCAATTCGAATCTTGTCAGAGATATCATCAAGACAAATATTCTGACCAAGTTTTATAAGTATCAAACTAAAAATTTAGCCTACAGAGTGCACTCAATGTTTTTTCTAGGATTTGGCCCAGAGACCTACTTTTTACCCGACATGATCCAAATTTTATTTGAGATTTATCAAGGCAAAAACTCTGACTTAGTTTCATGAGTATCTGGCTGAAAACGTGCACACAAGGCTTTTCTAAGATTTGCCTCGGTGACCTACCTTTTTAACCGACGTGACCCAATTTCGGACTTGTCCGAGATATTATAAAGACACAGATTCTAACCGAGTTTCATGGGTATTGGACTGTAAAGTGTGGCCTCTGGCGTGCACACAAGGTAATTGTTGACGCCTGGACGAGACACGACGCACGAAGGACACAGCATGATCACTAAAGCTCACCGTTTGAGCACTTCATGCTCAGTGAGCTCAAAACTTACCGAAGCACGCTGATGTCGTTGCAGATAACATTGGTTTTGAGGTTTTGGTAAGAGCTACATACAGCCCTCAGCCCCATAGATTTTACGGTTCTACAGCAGACGACATTAGAAAACACTGAGTTTAAAAATTGCTCATAATGATCTAATTCTCCTTTTCGCACAATGATTTCTAACCCATCAAAGAATTGCGATTCATAAACACAAAACTTACCGAATCACGCAGATGTCGTTGCAGATAATATTGGCTTTGCGATTTTATGCAACGGGAAGTTTTCAGTCTGTGATCGCAGACAGTCACGGGGTCGGAATCGATTCAGTATCAGGAAATGACGTCACTTTTAAACGTTACGATCGTAAATAACGTTCCTTTACGAGAGTGTTAAGGTCGGTTTTGAGAGATTACTTTAAGAAAATCGTAACGTCCTCGTAAAATGATCGTAAAGTTAACCGTAACTTACGAAACCTTAAAGTTTTGAGATATTGGGCCCAGATATTCGAATCGGTGTTCAATTTTACAAAGCATAAAAAGAAAAACACATCAGACTTTTTGCAATCTGCTTACAACACCATATTCGCATCTGTAATCTATTTCACGGTATATTCATATTACGATAGATATAAACGTAAATTCGGATTTCAGCTTCTTTTTCTGGTCCCTAATTCTTGAATATGCTGCCAAAGTGCAACTCAGATTGACCGATAGCTAAATTCACCGTCTCTATGTCCATATTGGCATGAAATTTAGTTCGAAATTGAAATCAATATGCGATTTCATACACCATCTGCACGCCGATGCTGCTAGCATAAAATTAAGTTGTATATTAAAATCTATTTTCGATTTGATACATAAATCTCTGTGCCCACGTAGATATTTTGATGAATCTGGTGCTTGCATGAAATTCAGTTCGATATTCAAATCTAAATTCAATTCAAACTAGAACTGACGCAAAGCGGACAAATACCCTCACAAGCTCCTTGTCACTAAAGCAGCACAATCAGAGAACGGAGAAATTTCCAAGACAAAGGTCACCAGTGACCTTGACCTTTGACCCATGTGACCGAAAAACAATAGGACACCTCCTTAAGTCATGAGCAACATTTATAAAAGTTTCAGGGTCCTAGGTCAAAATGGAATTGAGTTAGAGCATGAAAACGATTTTCAAACAAAATTTACCCGTGACCTTAACCTTTGACCCATGTGACCCAAACGCAATAGGGCACCTCCTTGAGACATGAGATACACTTGTATAAAGTTTCAGGGTCCTAGGTCAAACAGCTTTTGAGTGAGAGCACAGAAACGAAAACAAGACGGACAGACAGACAGAAACCGGTAGATCCCCCCTCACTTCGTAGGTGAGGGGTAAGATCACCAATTATACATCTATAAAGAAATTATGGCGAATCTGCTTCTGGCATGAAGTTCATACCGATATTCAAGTCCATATTTGATTTCAAACACCATCTACTTACCCATTATTTTTTCCAATCTGCTGCTAGCATGAAATTCAGTTCGATATATAAATATTCGTTCGATTTTATACACCATGTACACGTCTGCATTATTTTTTCGATTCTGCTTCTAGCATGAAAGACATTTCGATATTTAAACCTGCATTTGATTTCAAACACCATACATATGCTCATACGGAAATTTACGCGAATCTGCTTCTAGCATAGTACTCAAATCTACATTCGACTTCGTACATCATCACGATGCCAATATAGAAGTTTTGGCGAATCTGCTGCTTGAATTCAAGTTGATATTCAAATCTGTTTTAAGTTCATACACCATGCACATGCTCATGTAGAATTGTGCGAATCTTCTGTCAGCATAAAATTCAGCTCGATATTCAAATCTTCGTTCGTTTTCATACACCATCTACATGACTATAACAATTTTTTTTGAGAATCTACCAGAAAATGAAATAAGTTCGACTTTCAAATCTACATTCGATTTCATACACGGTTAACATTCCTTTGTAGTTCTTATCGCGAATCTGGTGCTGTCGTAATAGTCAATTTGATATTCAATTCTGCATTCGTTTTCATATACCATGTACATGTTTATGTAGAATTTTATGCAAATCTGCTGCTAGAATGAAATTCATATCGATATTGAAATTTTCATTCGATTTTATGCACCATCTAAAGTCAAGAAAGAAATTTTGGCGAAGCTGCTGCTAGCATTGAACTCAGTACGCTGTTTAAATCTACATTTGATTTCATTCACCACGTACATATCCATGTTGAATTGTAGCGAATCTGCTGCTTGCATGAAAATTGGTGCGATTTTCAAATCTATTTTCGGCTTCATGAACCATCTTTATGCCCATTTTCGCAAATTTCCTAAAGCATAAAAGTTAGTTCGATATTTAAATCTGCTATCGATTTGATTCACAATGTACATGCCCATACTGGACATTTTGCGAATCTGCTGCTAGCATGACATTCACATCGATATTCAGGTCTACAGTCGATTTCCTTAACAATCTCCACTTTAATCATCTTTTAACATAGATATGCGCGCTAAATGACCAAAGCTGTCATTGCGCCATAAAACAACATTCATTCATTCATTCATTCATTCATTCCTTAACAATCTAACGCTACATGCCCATACATTTTTTTTTTTTTTTTTTTTTTTTGTTTGCAAATCTGCTGCTTTCTTGAAATTCAGATCGATATTTATATGTTCATTTGATTTCATACACCATGTTATTGCTCGTATAGAAATTTTGGCGAATCTACTACTTGCGTGAAATTCATTTCAATATGTAATCTACTTACGTCTTCATACACCATATTCGATGCCCATGCACAAATTTTTGCGAATTAATTATCCATCTAAATGCCCATACAGAAATTTTATCGAATCTGCTGCTAGCATGAAATTCAGTTCTATTTTCAAATCTACATTCGATTTGATAAACCATCTTCATGCCCGTACAGAAGTTTTTTTTACGAATCTGCTGTTAGCATGAAGTTCAGTTAGATATTCAAATCTACATTCGATTTCATACAAAGTCTTAATGCCCCTTCAGAAATTTTAGCGAATCTGCTGCTAGCATGAAATTCAGTTTGATATTCATATCTACATTCGATTTCATGCATTATCTATGGCTAGAACAGAAATTTTAGTGAATCAGAAGTTTTTTTACGAATCTGCTGTTAGCATGAAATTCAGTTCGACATTCAAATCTACATTTGATTTCACTTTGATTTCATTTGATTGCATACACAGTCTTTATGCCCGTACAGAAAATTTAGCGAATCTGCTGCTAACAAGAAATTCAGTTCAACATTCAAATCTACATTCGATTTCATGCATCATCTATACGCCCGTACAGAAATTTTAGCAAATCTGCTGCTAGCATGAAATTCAGTTCGACATTCAAATCAACATTTGATTTCATACACAGTCTTTATGCCCCAACAGAAATTTTAGCGAATCTGCTGCTAGCATGAAATTCAGTTCGATATTCATATCTACATTCCATATTATGCATCATCTATTGCTAGTAAAGAAATTTTAGCGAATCTGCCGCTAGCATGAAATTCATTTCAACATTCAAATCTACATTCGATTTCATACACAGTCGTTATGCCCGTACAGAAATTTTAGCGAATCTGCTGTTAGCATGAAATTTAGTTCGATATTCATATCTACATTCGATTTCATACATCATCTTCATGCCCCTACAGAAATTTTGCGAATCTGCTGCTAGCATGAAATTCAGTTCGATATTAAAATCTACATTCGATTTCATAAACAATCTTTTACCCGTACAGAAATTTTTCGAATCTGCTGCTAGCATGAAATTCAGTTCGATATTCAAATCTACATTCGATTGCATACATTATCTTCATACCCGTACAGAAAATTCGCGAACCTGCTGCTAGCATGAAATTCATTCGATATTCAAATCTACATTCCATTTCATACACCATCCATATGCTTATACATAATAACGGGCGAATCTGCTGCTAGCATAAAAATTCATTTCGATATTAAAATCAGGATTCATTAACTTTGGCAACTATCCCTTGCATTTGAAAAAAAATAATGAATTTACTGCTGCATGAAATTCAACTCATAAGCATATTCATTTCGACATTGAATATCGAACTCCGATTGTCGAACTTACTGCCAACTTCACACACCCTTTTTAAGTGTGTAAGAAAACTAATTACGCAGCTTCTGATTATGCTATGATAATGAAAAATATACTGGAAAATGAAAACTATACTGGTAGAAAGCCATGTTACTGAGCTACTTACCCTAATTTACCTAAATTGTTCCGCGCCTGACATCAAGGTTGTACTTCTCCGAAACTTAGTGGTGTTACTATTCCGTTAAGTATTGTCGACGTCACCATTGACGTGGGATTGTCTATTTGCTAACGTTCGTGTCTCTGTCACATGGCCAACCTCACTCGTTGTCTATCCTATACATATATCGGACAATGGACAAACTTGCCTACATGGAAACCCGTTCAACTGAAATCTGTCTATATAGTAAGAGATAGTAAATTAAGAATAGGACCCGTATAAAAATATGCCAAATTTGTGACACTGTAAGTCAGGAGGGAGCAGATGGAATACTGAAGATTCGTGACAGGGTTTCAGTCGACCACTACGCCCTCTGTTCACTAGAACAGATTTTTCATCAAATTTGAATGTTAAATCTGAATTAATGTAATTAGTCAGTTTGTTTGTTTGTTTGCTGGTTTATTTGAGGACAATTTTCTCATATTCTCAGACAGAGAACTTACTCTAGAGGACGGGACGAAATTACTGAATTTACAACACAAAACACTGCCATTCCCACAGTTGCTTATCGTTCCATTTGAAGCTGTTTGAGCTATGAGGCTAAGTTACACATTAAATGAGATGTTCTTGCAGTTGTTTGTCTGCTTTAAGCCTGTTTTGATACACATTAAAATTAATCCAAAATGAATGGTCTCGTAAATTGAATTTAAAAAAATGTGTGCCGTATGGTGTTAAGTTTCAGTCTCGATCTTTCATACATCTCCAACCGCCAGGGTAGCTCATTGGTTAGCATATCTGACTCGTGACCTGGTGGCTGTGTCAGTACTGGTGTGGGAAAGCCAGGAAACACGTGCGTAAGTGCACTGACGGCCATGATATGACCTAATCTATCAAACCGGCGTTAAACCGAAATACATACAAACAAACCATATATCCCGTTTAATACTTGGTAGTGTTTCTGCAATTAAAGATAGACGGTGGTTTGATATAAATATTTCTTCAGCCCAGTGCCGTCTAAGTTTTCAACTTTTTTTCCAATGTTAGAATGACGATCCCTGTCTATAGAAAATACTACTCCCCAATTCTTGCTGTGACACACCAATGTGAACCAGCCATGTACAGTGTGTGTGTGTGTGTGTGTGTGTGTGTGTGAAAAAATCAAATGGTGCCGGTTCAAGGATATTACATAATAAACAAAAATAACATCACATGGGAGTATATATGAATAACGTTTATTGCCAACCGGTTTCGCTTTGAAAGCTCATCAGGGCAATAATAAATCACGTAGCAACGTCGCGTTGCTACACACATAACGCAATAATTGATGACGTTATGGCTTAATGTTCAATTTAGGCATAAATCTATTGATGAATGATTGTTCTTTAAGTAACCTAGCTGAAACATTGTCGTTATGCATTTTAAAGAAAGGAAAGATCGAGAATTTCGGAGAGGTTTTGGAACATTTATCTAAATGCGCACTTAAAGGCATTTGTCTTGTTAATGGGTCTCTGACTTGTTGATAATGTACTGTTTTTCTGTTCCATAATTTGTCACCGGTCTGTCCGATGTAAAATTCCCTACACCCATTACAAATTAAAACATAAATAACATTTTTAACAGTACAGTCCATATTTTCTTCTACAAAAAAAGTTTTATCATTTAATTTAATGTTGTTACCTTCAATAATGTAATCACACAGTCCACACCGTGGTTGTCCACACTTTTTTACGCAAGCGGCCGTGTCTAGACTGAACTCCGACCGCGTAATAAGGCGTTTAAGATTAGGAAGCTGTCTTTTACATTTTATGATTTTAGTGTCTGTGATTATACTATTCATTTTTTCATCCCCGCTTAGAATAGTCAAGTTAGATCTAAGTAATCCGAATAGTTCACTGTTTTTAGGATTGTGGGTGGATACGAACGGTATAATAGGTTTTTCAGTCTTTTCTTTCACTGTTAAAAGATTGTTTCTAGGAATTTGTAATGCTTTTATAAATCCTGTTTTTATCACCTGCATTGGATAGTTTCTGTCAATCAATGAAGAAGCTAATTCTTTTAGACGGGAATTACGAACACTTATATCAGAAACAATGGTGCATATTCTACGAGCCAAGGAAAATGGGATGTTAATTTTAGTATGTTTTGGATGGCATGACTTGAAATTTAAATACTGCTTAGAGTCTGTAGACTTGAAATATATGTCAGTGGATATAGAAGTATTTATTTTGATGACCATAACATCAAGAAAGGGTAACTGATAATCACTGGTTTGTATCTTAAACATAATATCCTTATGGAGAGAATTTAGAGTCGTACAAAAATAAGCTAGATCTTGCGATGATCTTTGTCAGAATATAAAACAGTCATCTAAATATCTTCTCCATTGATCCCGTACGAATTTAGCAAATACTTTACCCTTTTCATGTTCTACTGTTTTGTAGAGTTTTTCCCCTAAAAACCCAAGGACAAGAGTAGCATATGTAGGGGCCACTTTAGTTCCCATTGCTGTACCTTTGGTTTGGTTATAGAACGACTTATCAAATGAAAAATTGTTGTTTTCAAGAATAATTTGAAGACCCCGTAAAATAAACGTTTTACTAAAACGTTCGGACAGCAATTCTGGATGCTTATCCAGCCAAAAGGAAATAGACTCTAGTCCTAAACTGTGTGGAATGTTAGTATATAGACTTACTATGTCAAAGGAAACGAGTTTAGTCTGCGTTGGAACATTTTCAGGAATGAAGTTAAGGAAATCAATGTTATCACGTAGGTAGCTATGAACCTTTTGCAAATAAGGTTTAAGTAACTTATCCAAAAAACAGCTCAGACGACTCGTTTCGCAACAAGGGCCTGCTACTATAGGTCTTAGTGTTAACTCCACAGGATCTGGAATTTCAATATAGTCTGAATGGTTATTAGAACAAGAGCTTTGAATAATTTGGCTCTTATGTATTTTAGGTAAGCCGTAGAAAGTACTAGTTTTACATTCGAATTTCAATAAAAAATTGTTTTCTTGATTGGTCATTCTTTTGTTTTCTGCTATAAGATTTTGATTTTGTTGAAAACTTGTAATTGATTACTATCTGGAATAGTTTTATAGTAACTTTCATCTCTAAGCCTTTCGAGAATTTTTGTTTTATAAAATTCAGTATTCAGTATAACAATGCCACCTCCCTTATCTGCCTCTTTAATGGTGATAGAAGTGTCGTGTGCCAAAGATTTTATAGCTTCACGTTGTTTTAATGTTATATTATGTTTGATGTGTTTATTGTTCTTACTTGTATTAGAACATAACACTCTACTGGTGGATATATATGAATCTAGCACAATATTGCGACCGCTCGGTGGGTCGAAATTGGATTTATTTCTAAATATAGAATTGTCCGTGTTTTCTTTACCGTGAAAAAATTCTTTAAGTCTCAAACTACGAAAAAATTCATTAACATCATTATTAAGTTCCTCTTTATTACTTTTTTCGGGTGTAGGGGTAAATTTAAAACCCATCAACAAGACACTTTTTTCTATTTCAGTTAACTTACGTTTTGAAAGATTAAAAATTTTTGTGAATAATTCTTTAGTTTCAGCTAGGTTACCTTCATTTAATATAAGTGGTTCCAGTTGTGGTCTTCCTGGAGAAAATTGAAAGCGTCAGGATCGACCACATTTAGTTGTATAACACCAGACTGTGGCGAAACTCGACAAATGCCGTGACAGGTTTTCTTGGCACGATGGATCGATTATATTGTGACCGTCTAGTTTCTTTATTCAAGGATAAAGAGAAATCCAAACCATGAAACCTGCAATAATGCGACGTATCGTCCGATACAGATATACCTCGTTATAAAGTTGACAGAACTACTAACGTCAGTGATTCTAAGAACAAATCATGGACTTCAATTTACTACATATGCTTTCTCTATTACAAAGAGGAATCTTCGATATTGTCTCAGATGCTTTACATTATTAAACGTCTATACTGATATATCTTGTATGACGTTTAACAAACTATTGCATAAGCTTGTATTTAGCCCTTACACTGTTACATAAATTTAACAAATAATTTCGAAACTTGAGACTCAAACATTAAATACCAGACAGTGTATATTCAAGATCTGACAGTACGTTCTGCACAGTATTATCTTGATTCACAAAAGCACGAAGTGTTCACTCAGCATGATAAGTGTTCAAAATTTTGATAAACTGTCGAAATGCAAGAGACATTTATCATTTTAACCTACCGTAATTATCATATTTTGCGACAAGTCATTGAAGGATAAGAGCATGGGTACACAACATGGCTCTGAGGACGACAGTTTTTCTAAATATCGTGGGGATTCGAAATAAGAAATAATGCTGGTAACCAGCATTTTCTCTTTTTCCATACAACGTTTTCTACCTTTTCAAAAAAAAAAAAAAAAAAAAAAAATTGATTTACATTCAATTTGTTTTTTCCAAATTTTTACAATCTGGCCGAGTCTAGAATTTTTTGTCGTCTAGTCAAGAGTTAAAGGTTTATATCGAAATTTATAGAGCTGTGAATGTTAAACACCTGTATGGAGTGATACTGTTATGAAGGCAATTGCATCTTCAGCAGTTGAAATATTCTCCATGTTCAACTCAAGGTTAATGTTTGATTACATCGTTTAACGTTAAAGATGTTTAATAAATCGAAAGGTAACTTCAAGACAATATCGAGACACAAATAATGCCATTTCTAGCTGTATCGGACAGCGTGGATCAAAATCAGCACAGAACATGCAGGCTGATTTTGATCTAAACTGTCCGTAAACATGCATTGAATGGCGCTTAAAAGCCTAAGGTTAAAAGAAAATGTTACCAAGACAGCACAATTAAAGATATCCCCCAAAACGGTTAATAGTTCTCAACTAAAATTTAACCACATAGTTCTACAACAAGGTGACACAACTACTCGATTCAAAGTCCGTTAACAACGTTAAAGTTGGTTTACTAATTGTGCAAGTATTTTCGAGATATCCCTTGTGTCGACCGTCTTTAAAGATGCCCGTCTACAGCCGGTAAGCAAAAACGCTGTTAAATTTCAAACAATTTAGAATGGTACAGAAATCAGTCCTTTGTGTAAACATGGATAAATTACTGACATATATGGTGTAATTGAAAAAAAAAAGAACACGGAGATTTGTATCAGAAACCGAACATTGGTCAGAAGAAAACTGGCTGACGATCGAAGCTGTAAACAATGGCGGTGCGTCACGGAAATTTATCGTTGGTTTCCGCCTAGAGTCGGATACGGTGTAATTTGCATATAGGTCGCGACTTCCGTCTGAAAATCGAGGCTGCAACAGAGAAGCCTCCATTTTCCTTTGTTTACCTCATTAGACGCAGGGCGAAGGTCAAATATAGTCACGTAACAGAATGCATGATCTTCATACGAATCTACCCGAGTGTATAACGGATATATCGAAATCTTCGATTCAAAAACCGGAAACGACGAGTCTGTTTACATGGAAGGCCGATACTCAGCGAAATGCATTTTCTATCGACCGTAATCTAAGCAACCTTGCAACCGTCAGGCGCAATATTTGACATGAAGGTATAATAATGACTATAGTTTGATAAAATAAAGACAAAATGAGTTAAAACTGGCTGAAAATGAGTATAAGGGCCTCCTTAAGGATACCAAATGTTCTACTTGTAACTTTACTTGATAAGTACACCACTGAAATGCGTATCTTGATCGAACTTGTCTGCTTGTTTACAACCTCTCAAAGACACTTCTTCATCTTTCTTCAGTTCATAAACCAGGCTTCCAGATCCCGATGGGAAGTCTCCAGTGTGTTTCGTGTGGGCGTAGACTAGTGATTTGTCTGATGAGCCTACTGTTATTAGGCAGTAACATGCTGAACTTGTCTTAGATCCACCTATAATCGTTGCTGAGAAGAAATACAGGCCTGGGATTTCACAGATAAATTTTCCAGTCGAGGCTTCAAAGTTCTCTCCGTAATTAGTCAAAACTGTCTTAAAGGCAAGCCCGCCGCCAGGTAAAGCCGATGGATTTTTCGCTGTGAAGCCAATCCTCGGTGTCACATCTCCTATCCAATATCATAAGAGTATTCGTTCATTTCAGGTTAAATTCATACGCATTTTATGCTTGAATAATTTGTCATAGATCTAAACACCGAACCAGTAACCGCTAAAATAAAAACTGCGCAAACTAGCGGCTGCCTACACAACTCAAATATGACAGTTTACGGTATTAACCCTAGGCTGTTAAGTGCGACTAAAGGACCTTTTGCGGACAGTGTGAATCAAGATTAGACTTCAGAGAACATGCAGTCTGATCTTGGATCTACACTGTCCGATAAGGTGATATTTTCCTCAAGACAGCTTTGAAGAAGCAATAATTAGGTTTTTACTATCGACTTGAAAGTAAAATAAGGAATAAGCCGGCGTTGTTTTAGTCGATTAGTAAGTGTTTATCTCGTTTGAGTTTGGCTGCCACGAACAAAATGTTGAGGGCACACTAGTGTAACTTTCAAGGTATACTGTAGGTGATCCAGAATAAGTAGTATAGAGTCATTCCATGAGTTCAGGACAAATACCCTATTCTCTAGATAAAATTCCAAGGTAATATTTAATCATACGCCATTCTATCATTCATTCTTTAGATTGAATGAACACCCGACAGAACGAGAGAGAGAGAGATGAACAAAATCCTCACGGTGGCAATAATCTTTCAGTTATGCCCATATACACCCACACACACCACGCTCTTTTCGGTTTGTCTCAACAAGCAGGCGCATTCTGATAGAGGTAGACTATACCCAGTGTGAGAATAACGAAACTGGAGTAACGTTTTTGTAATGATATATTTATTATTGTTGAATTCTGAATGCGCAACACATTTACGACTATATACCAAAGTTCTGTGCTTGAATATTTAAGGCTTTGTATATTTTGTCAAACAAAAAGCAACCCTCATCCGATATCAAATTGTCGACTTCTTTAGCATCTTAACTTGGAAACAAGTAGCTTTAATTCCTTTTCATGAACTTTGTTCGCGGTTTGGCGCGGTTTATAGATGAGCTGCTTCATTCGAACTCTAAACATGAAATTGTTGATAAAAGTTACCAGGAAACTGATACGGAAGATTAAACACTGAACATGGAACTGTTGATAATGGTACCAGAAAACCATTACATTTTTAGGATTGCTTTCATTATTCAAAGCGAGCGATTAGCCTTTCTCAAGTAATGCTTGCGAATTCTTTAATTCTTTGCTTTAATTCTCTAACAGACAACATAAGTATTGACTAGCATATATCGCATTTATTTATAGGCACTTGCAGACTAAAAGTTTCATGTGGATCAAATGAGTTGGATATGTCTTTGAAAGGTAATGAAAACTTTTTGAGCTGCCCTAGTTTAAACAGATTCTCCTCACGTCTAGTAAGGAGGGCTTAAATATCAATACATCAAACCTGAGGGTGGAGTATTTTGTCTATG
This sequence comes from Hippopus hippopus, assembly GCA_946811185.2. Taxonomy (NCBI): domain Eukaryota; kingdom Metazoa; phylum Mollusca; class Bivalvia; order Cardiida; family Cardiidae; genus Hippopus; species Hippopus hippopus. The sequence goes on along the minus strand of OX328097.1, from coordinate 4,691,651 downwards.
GGATTTTAATCAAATGATAGAGAAGCCCAGTACGGCACTCAATAAGTTATATATATGTAAAATAAACAAAATCAAAATAAGGATGGATCTACCTTGAACTCCACCAACTATCGGCCCAGCTATAGGTTTAAGACCGTCACATGGTTTTAGTGAACAGGATACAAACTCCACCGGTGAACCTTCACACATTTTCCCACTTAGGTATGGTGCAGGGTTGTTACATGACCTATACCGTGACTTTATTCCTACGCCACAAGTAGATGTGCACTCCGTCCATCCCGCCCATTCTGTCCAGCTGCCATCTTTTCATGAAATAAAACAAACTATGTACATGAAAAGTAAACCAAAAATCAAAGCGCTAACGCATTGAAGCCAGCGGATTTCTTTTCTGGCTCCGAATATATGGTACTAATTGGTGTGTTCTATGATTTTTTTCCTGGTAAACTAATATTAATCAAAACAGAAAGTTCTCCAGAGAACTCTTACCCTTGAGATTAGGGTACGAGTTTACCAGGGTCCGAGATCTCCAGCAACGAGGTATGTTATTGTATAAATGTGCCAAATAGTGGAGAGGTGTTAAACCCGGCACGGTTTTTGTTTTATTTAAGCTGACAATCTTTTTTATCTTAAATTTAAAAGACAACTGAAACATGATGTTTTAATTTTTTCAGAGAACATGTAGTATCAAGTTGAACTGCTTTATTTTAATATCATTGGCTGAACTATTTTGTTAGTGCACGAAACTGGTTTTGTTTACACGGGTATCAAGGCAAAACCTGCCGGAAGCAAAAATCTGACCTAGATAACGATAGTAGGCTTCAAAAATCAGTATATATGCACACGTGATGTAGGAACACGACAGCTGGGTAAACCCGCTGCCATAAATGTGTAATACTAGTGGGCAGTTCTTTAGTACTTCTGTCTTCCAATCGTTATTTTAATCCCCAAATGATCGAGTAGGCGCCATGCACTTGATAAATGAGAATTTCTCTTCGACTTTCTTCTTTTTCGAATTAAAAAAAAGCTACTTCAAAAGCATGATGTAATTCATGATTTGTTCGGATTTGTTCGTTAACGAAGAAAGCACGTGTGAGGGGAATGCACAGGTAATATTCATTAACAGCACTGGATTGATGTTATTTTGATTTCGTCTACTTTGAAGCCCATCTGATGGTTTCTGTATTGTTATCTGTGTCGGTTTACGTCGACAATTTACATAATTATATTGTCTAAACTACTTAGATATCGTCCCTTTCCGTGCTCGAAAATGAATCTTGAAAAATTGCCCCTACCTACGCCTATGACACTGCAAAATGCCGACCAATCTCCGTTAATTCTGATCTGAATTTGTAAAAATATAACATTTATTGCAAAAGGTCAAGTTTTTATCAGCTAAATATAATAAGATATACTTAAAAAAAGTAACAGAAAACTAGTAACTAAAAAATTACAAGCTGACGAGATATCGACGACGGCAAAAGAACAATACAGATGTTGATGATGTTACGGAAGATGTTGTATAGAAATGTTGTTGTTTACCAACTGAACTCCAAAACTAATATTTTCGATAGCAACAAAACTTTGATCTTTCAAAGAACTTTTTTTTTTTTTTTCCCCCCAAGATTTTTTTTTTTTTTTTTTTTTTTCAATTTTTAAATTCCTAAAAGCAGCTAAATGTATGTCCACTGTGTGTATATTCGAGGGAAACGTAAAGTTCATCGATCATTCGGAAGATTACACTAACCTTGTAGACCTAGCGGTAGAGCTGCCAATTTACACCTTAGATAGTAATGAAACAGTCTAAAACGTCAAAGTGGAATTGTAAAGTTATATCACACAGCATGTGGACTGACATTTATTTATAAGAAATACATGTAACTTCATCATTAAATTAACTATAAAATCTAGATCTAAAGAAGATACTACGGTGATTTTTTATAGTGATAATTAAAAAGAATTTATGTAATCAAATAGATCCATGGGCCGGTATTCCCAATCCGTTCTATATTGCATTCTTATTTTACTATAGATTTAGAAAGTAACGCAATATCTGATTGGCTAAACCTTTTATGCGTTACTTTAAAACTTAGGAAAGTAGCTAGATCTATATACGTTTCTATAAACTAATCAAATTTCAAAATAGATGGCAAACCATCAGTAAAAAAGAAAAGACATGAATGTATGAAAATATTTTAGTAATATGCCTATCTCCTTATGTAGCCTCTAAAGGTATTACATGTACTAGATTTCACCTCAGAGTTTTGCAAATATTTGTGGGAATGTCATGCTATCGATAGCACACATCGATTATGCGGTATCGTAGTCAAGAAAGTACAGGACATTTTTTTTATGCGAGAGCATCATAAAAGCCACAATATCTTGGTGAACAATTTCAGAAATTTTTACTTTGTCTTCAAACTTTGTTAAAACGTTTTGTATCTTTCTTTTGTTCTTTTTCAAAAATAAATGGTAATGAATGGCATGTACTGCAGTAGAAAATCAAGAACACAATAGATGTTTGATTTCTTAAAAAAAAAAAAAAAAAAACAGAAAAGAAAGAAAAATGGGAGATAATAGAATTCCAACATTTTTTTCTTTTATCTAGAATTTTAACTATCCTATCTACAATGCTATCCTCTCAAAGACAAATCCCTTCATTTAACCGTTTACCAAACGACGAAGTTTTAGACTCGCCCGTATTAAAAGAACTTGAAGACAACAAATAAAATGTGGTTTAAATTTTGAGATTTATCTGTAAAATGATACAAAACATTGTTGGAAAAGGAGAAAACGCTAGTAAGTAGGTTTTGTCATTTCCAAACAATGTTTTCAAATCCGTTTTCCCAAAAGTCGTGAGAACAGTGAGAACAATGGATTGTTTGGTAATGGGATATAGGTCTATCTGTAAAAGTACTTGCCGATAGATGAAGTTCGAATCATTTCTGCAATTTGTGGACCTTGCATCTTCTTGTCTCTTTCCTTCAGCATACTTTCCAAAACTTGGAGTCGCTCCGTCATCGTCTCAACGGCTATCTCTGTTCGAATCATTTTGCTTAACATTTTTTCATCATAGTCAAACTGGCGACAGAGCGGCTCGCCAGCCCAGCACATGCCAACAATGGCAAGATAGAGCAAGATGTTTGACAATACCATGATATTCAGTAAAAACGCACACTACTCACGAAGAAAATTTGGCGCAAAATGATATACAAAATTCCACAAAACTCGCAGCGTCTTTTGTTTCTGCGACTTAATGAAGATTTATCGAATGTTATCGTTGTTGAGGTGAACAATTTTCAGTACCTGCATTCCAGAACACACGACTTTTTCTTGGAATACCGCCAAAGTATCTTTATTTCCTGACAAGCATGTTATGCTTGAAATGACTATTATTTAACAGAATTATATGCTGGTACCAGGCCAAGCATTTGCATCCGGGAGAGGGGGAGTTAAAAACATGTGGCTGCAATATCAATCACTTTTCATGAAATCCCTCATTTTTTTCCCCTCGGGCTTGAGACGGTCTTAGAACGATGCTTACCCACAGAGTGAATTCTCTCTCTCTCTCTCTCATACAGATTTCTTACTTTTAAATAATGGTGGAAAAGGTTGCCACTCGCTTCAGCTCCCTTTTTCCTGCCGCCCTGTACACAATAGCTAGGCATTAGCTTCAAACTCTTTAGTTATATTTACCTGTCGGTATTTTGTCAATTGTTTATACACAAAAAATTCAAAACAACACCACAAAACGCATACCATGAATTTCGGACAATTGTATATGTCTATTTATTAATGTAGTTCATTGTTATAAGGATTTATTTAAGTTTTATTTGATATGTTACTACTGGAGAAAAAGATCCATTTGGTTTAATCACTGCTGAATGACAAATTATCAGGGTTATACTATACTCGCTACGATACCCCATGTACATTTACGCTTAAGAACTTATTCATAAACACTCTACCTCATGAATTTACAATTATCACAAAGTTCATTATCAGGTTTTGTGTCATATGTGTGTGGGTGGTTAGAGTGAGAGAATTATGCCTTCCCAAGAAATAGATCCGACGAAGATCAGTGCGACCTTACTCAAACACAGTCTATCGGTAGTCAATCAGTCTATCGGTAATAGTCTTATTTGGATATATATGTTACTAAAGTTTCTTTTTCCCAAGCTTTGTTTACTTTCTCCATTTACAAGTAACGGATACATATTTATGGACCATGCTCAGTGAAAAAGTTAATGCATCTGCAAAAAGTATGACCAAGGTCAGCCTGCGCCGTCCGTTGACGCTGAGCTGAATCGAAACCTTTTCCTAAAGTTCAATTTTCTGCATCAAAGGACTATTTTACCCCATGATTCAGTTAGATGTTAGACAAATGGACCGTATGAATCCATAATTATGTGATGACTTGCTTGGTAAGTGCATTGCGGAGATGCATTAAACCCTCTTGTGCCAGAGCGCGGATGATATACATCATACACACATTTGTCCTGTGTCAGTTTTGTTTTAACATTGTCATATTTTCTGGTAACCCTTAGTGCGCAAAGTAAATCAAACAAGAGTCGTAAGTTAGATAAAAAAAAAAAACATTATTAAGTGAACCGGTGGTTTGAGTAGAATATTTTTACTAAATATCGATATCGGAAAGTGTAGATCCAAGATCAGACCGTACCGCGTGGTCTGGTCCTGATCTACGCTCCCAAATTTGCAGTCTGAACTTGAACTTCAGAGTCCATATTCACCAACCATTCTTATTTTAAGTCTCATTCTTCAAGATTCTCTAAATTTGAAAGTAACACAACTTTTGATTGGCTAAACCAAATGGTTCCTCAACCAATCATAAGTTATGTTACCCCTATGCTGCTATGCGCGACTTACTGACCTTTTGCGGACAATGTAGATCAAGATCAGACTGCACAGAACGTGCAGTCTGATCTATGATCTACACTGTCCGGTCAGTAAATACCGTCCACAAAAAAATACCTCTGAAATAGCAAAATTTGGGATTTTACTGCATGACGCCTTACTGCAGTAAGGGACTGTATGAGCTTAAACATTGGTTGTGCATATTCAGTTATAATAGGGAGATACATGTAGTGTTTTTTCATGAGAGCCGTTCACTGTGAAAAAAGGGGCTTAATGCATTCCCGTAGTGTATTTCATCACATTAATATGGATTCTTATCATCCATTTTGTTTAATAACCGGCTGCATCATGAGATAGAAAGGTCATTTGACATGCGAAAAATTTACAAATAGCAAAAGGTTTCGATCCATGTCAGCCTGCACGGGACTGTTCATTGGCGCAGGGACTGTTCATTGGTCCACACATTCGGCGCGAGTACTGTATACTGGTACTGGTATAGTTTCCAGGAAGCAGAATCATTTTAAGAGATTAATACGAGTTGCAAAAATTTATTTCTCGATCGATTCAGTATAAATATGATAAACTGAACAAAATTAATGTCACATATTGATTTATCATGCATGACGCATAACAAACTCTTGCATAAGCTTGTATTTAACCTTTGCAATGTTACTCAAATTTACTTGTAACAAATGGTTTCAGAGCTTGAGACTCCAGAAAAAAAAAATCTTAAGAGTACCATGAGGAAAATTAAGACAATAATACTAAAAAATAAAAAAGAAACCTGGCCAGTATGTATTCGAGATCTGTCTGTACTTTCTGCACAGTCTTATTTTGATCCGTAGAAGCACTAAATGTTGCCCTCGAGATGACAAGTGTTCAAAATTTTAATCATGAACAAACTTTCGAAATCCACGAGATAATGACATATCTTACCATTTTTAACATGGTAAAGTTAAAGGTTAATATTTGAAACAGATAGAGCTGTGAATATCAAAGTACCTGCACAAAGCAATTTGGTTATGAATGCTATTTCAGTTTACTGAAATTTTTGCCTAACTTCAACCCAAAGTACATGTAAGTTTACACCTTTTAACATTTTTAAACGTACTTCATAAATCAAAAGAAAATTTCAAACTAATATCGAAAACACAAATAATGCCATTTCTACCTGTGAGTAGTAATGTCCGGACAGATGGGGAACTTGCCTGCTATGCCTGCGATGCCCCAAAACAATGGGTTTATTCACGTTTGACTGCCCACGAACAATCGGATAGTATTCTGGGAACAAAGGGGTATTATTCTGGGAACAATGGGACGGGTATCGTAAGAAACAGTGACGTCATGTCCTTACGCATACCAGAGAACAATAGACAGAGTGCCTGCGATGCCCAAAAACAATGGAATCATTCACGCATGAATGCCCACGAACAATGGGGTATTATTCCAGAGAACAAGGACCGGCAATACCAGAGAACAATAGACAGAGTGCCTGCGATGCCCAAAAACAATGGAATCATTCACGCATGACTGCCCATGAACAGTGGGGTATTATTCCGGAGAACAATGGGTATACAATGACCGGAAATGCCAATCCTTGATGACGTCATACCACGGTGTCTGCGAGGCTGCGATGCCTGCGATGCCCAAAAACAATGGAATCGTGCACGCGTGACAGCCCAAGAACAATAGGGTAGTATTCCGAGAACAATAGGATTATTATTTCGAGAACAGTAGTATGGTATGTCTGCCTAGAAACAGTGACATCAGACCACAAGGCTGCCTGCTGCCCCTCGCGACTCATACCAGAAAACAATAGGATTATCATTTCAAGAACAATGGGGCAAGTATCGTATGTCTACCTAGAAACAGTGATGTCATACCGCAAGACTGCCTGCTGCAGTCCCGTGACTCATACCACGGAACAATAGGATAGATATCATTTACTTACCACACCTTAATGATGTCATACCACGGAACAATGAGGATCGTAGGTTTGCTGCCGTAACATTCGTGATATGAATTAAATAATGTTGAAAGTGGCGTAAAACACCATTCAGTCAATTTCTCCTCATGCCATATCGTTTTCAAAATACAGTTGAAAACACACCGTGTCACTGGAATGACTTGATCCCAAACGCATTCCATAGGACAATGAGTTATTGTCTTAGAACAAACCCTGCTGCCGTGAGGTTGTTGACACGGAGAACAATGGGTATTATACAATAGTCTGGAGTGGGGTAACATCATTTGGTAGCTGCACTCTTTTTCGGGATGAGAATACACCTTTAGAAAATGGAAAGGAACCTTGTTCACGAAAAGTGGACTGGTCGTGCGTATTGCAGAACGAATTTCAATGGAGAACATGCGAAATGTCGATCCGTTGTAAAGGATGAAAACTATATACCATCTAGCTCGTGTTTAAGGTATCTATTTCAATTTGGTACACGCCTATCGACTGATTAGATCATGACCTATTGTCTATCCGGTGTTAAATGACCGGGTAAGATCAAGGACTCGATAAACTATTGCATGGTGTTAAACGTCCTTTTCAACATTATTTCTGTTATATTGCGACGGCCAGTGCGCCTATCCGTTCTTTCCTGGAGTTTCTAGTAGCTGTTTTTTCGTGTTTAACGCCCTTTTCGACATTATTACAGTTATATCGCTGCGACCAGTGCAACTATCGGTGCTTTCCTGGAGTTTTTACCAGTTGCTTATTCTGTTTATCATGATATGCTTAAAAAGTGAAAGGTTGAAGGAAAAGGAAAGGCCAGACGGTAACGTTAAAAACAGTTTAGATCAAGATCAGAGATCAAGATCAGACATATGCACTTAGTCATTTTTGATAGCGCAGAAGCCCTGCTGCAAAGAGATCACTTAAAATTGTCGTCTGCTACCTTTGACCTATACCTTACTCTACATACACGACACTTGGTGTCGATCAAGATCAGCCCATGTCGATTTAAACCATTTTTTCTTATTCCGAGATTTTTTTATTCATAATACATTGAAATAGTAAATAAAAAAACCCAGACCAGACAGTACCGTTAAAAAACAGTCTAGATCAAGATCAGGCGGTAGTACTTAAGAGTGACTCCTGTGAGTTTATTGAGTATACCGTTTTAGACGAATGCTTCAATAGATACGTAACAAGGGTTGCTTGCTATCGAGTTACATCTGTTTAAGTGTTAATTTGTTGACCGAATCTCGGGATGTTTACCTTTGTTTTATCCTGTGTGGAATAAGATCAATGTAGATCAAGATCAGACTATGTCGGCTTTAGTTAAACGATTTTTCTTTTCTTTTTCTGAAATCTATTTTGTTTATTGTGTATTGAAATAGTGAAGGCTGAGGCCAGACGGTAACGTTAAAAACAGTTTAGATCAAGATCAGACGTATGCACTAAAGAGTGACTCCTGTGAGTTTATTGAGTATACCGAGGGCTTAGAAGAACGCTCAGCAAGGGTTGCTGGATATCAAGTTACACGAGTTTAGTGTTAATTTAATGACTCATTTAACTCGCGTAATTAGGTGTCGTATGCAAGTTCAATCTTGTCTTGTTTCACCGGAAACATTGATGGCGTAATTGGACTGAACTTGATTTTCAGTTGATTTCAACAATTCTCGAACTTCTCGAATCTGGGGGTGTTCCAAGCAACCATTTTTTTTCTCTCTATTTTGAGCGGAATAAGATCAATATAGATCAAGATCAGACTTTTGTCGGCTAAAGTTTTTTTTCCCCTTCTTATTCCGAATTTTTCCCCATTCTATTTTGAAACAGAAAAGATATTAAACTCTTAATTACAGTCTAGAGCAAGATCAGACGCATGTACATAAGAATAACTCCTGCGAGTAAGCGAGGGGGGTGTCTGTTAAAATCGTCAATGACCATTAAATCTTTCGCCGTTTTGCGCACACTTTTATATATTTGATCCTTTAGGATAGCATTTAACCACATCATCCGACTGGTTAAGTTATGAACCAACGCTCTCCGATAAGTGGATCTAAGGGTTCGTAGGCCCGGCCACGAGCCTCTGTTCGTCCAAGTTGTTCTGTCGAGTAAGCTTTGACACCGCCTATTCAAATTGCTCATGACATTAGTCAAACATTTTTTGTATGAGGCTATCCCACGGGTCATAGTCAGTCACATTGCCTTCAGTGTCATTTTCATCCGCCTCTTCGAATGACTGCTCATCCATGTTCATAGACTGGTCCGTATCAGAATCTTGCTCATTTTGGTGAGTATTTCTTTTATGTCGTAACATGTTGTCCCTTCGTTTAAATTTTTTATCGCATAAATTACACTCGTATATGTTGACAGTCTTTATTAAACTGACGAGGAGGAGGAGTCTAGGAAATTTATACATTTAAAACCCAGATTTGTCTATGAAAGAGACTTGTCGCCTCGGTCGAAATGATGAGTCTTTCTTGCCAAAACGTTCATCACGTCTTTTTTTGTCTTAACTGGCAAATCTTCTCATTTTCTCTTTTGAGTCTGCACTTTCGCAGGTTGCTCAAAAGTGGCACCCAGCCGGCGTAATTCACTCTTTGCTCGTTTGACGATCCTTTCTACGGGTGTCACAGGCTCTATAGTTATCGAGTGACAATTTCGTACAGCTGAATTATTCGTTTCTATCGATATAATTTCTGATTTGTTCCTTGGTCGAGGTTGTATTTGTCCGCTGGCCCGCATTTCAAAAAATCTCAACCATTTTTCAGGATCTGGTACATAGCCCTTCACTGTTGTTAGGCAACTGACTTAACTCAAATGACATGTAAGTCTCTAGTGAAAGATATATTTGTATATGAGTCGAGGTTGACTCTCCAGAGCCACTCATTACTAACTTTCTGACACCTCACAAAACTCCTTTTGCCTCCTCAAATACTTTTTCAATTATTGCATTCACTCCTCAATCGGAAAAAGATGTGTGAAGTACGAAATTCAAATGTTAAATCAACATAATTATATGCGCTGGCTATAAAGTAAAATACAGTTGTTTTAAAGCATTTACTTAAAACTTACCAGCTGAATTTAAAAATTTAAACGAAGGGACAACATGTTACGACATAAAAGAAATACTCACCAAAATGAGCAAGATTCTGATACGGACCAGTCTATGAACATGGATGAGCAGTCATTCGAAAAGGCGGATGAAAATGACACTGAAGGCAATGCGACTGACTATGACCCGTGGGATAGCCTCATACAAAAAGTGTTTGACCAATGTCATGAGCAATTTGAAGAGGCGGTGTCAAAGCTTACTCGACAGAACAACTTGGACGAAACAGAGGCTCGTGGCCGGGCCTACGAAGACCTAAAATCCACTCATCGGAAAGCGTTGGTTCATAACTTAACCAGTCGGATGATGTGATTTAATGCTATCCTAAAGGATCCAATATATAAAAGTGTGCGCAAAACGGCGAAAGATTTAATGGTCATTGACGATTTTAAAAGAGATGAAGCTTGGAAATGTGCCATCAACAAACGCAAGTATCTCTTGGATTCCATCCTCGAAGACTATGATCCACCGACACTTCAAAATAACGATGAGTCGTGAAAAAAAAATGGAGCTGACAAAGTAACTAGCTGATCATGAATTAACGAAGAAGTACCCTGAATCTGGAAACAATCAAAAGACATACTTCAGTTTGAATCTTTTGTGACATGAATAAACAATGCATTTCTATTTTGCTGTAATTATCGAGGTGATTGGTAATAAAACTTTATAATGGTTAACACTGTATCTTTTGTCCTTTTACACACAAGGTATGCATTTCGTAATTCTGACACCCCCCTCGCTTACTCGCAGGAGTTATTCTTATGTACATACGTCTGATCTTGCTCTAGACTGTAATTAACAGTTTAATCTCTTTTCTGTTTCAAAATACAATGGGGAAAAATTCGGAATAAGAAGGGAAAAAAAACTTTAGCCGACAAGAGTCTGATCTTGATCTATATTGATCTTATTCCGCTCAAAATAGAGAGAAAAAAAATGGTTGCTTGGAACACCCCCAGATTCGAGAAGTTCGAGAATTGTTGAAATCAACTGAAAATCAAGTTCAGTCCAATTACGCCATCAATGTTTCCGGTGAAACAAGACAAGATTGAACTTGCATACGGCACCTAACTACGCGAGTTAAATGAGTCATTAAATTAACACTAAACTCGTGTAACTTGATATCCAGCAACCCTTGCTGAGCGTTCTTCTAAGCCCTCGGTATACTCAATAAACTCACAGGAGTCACTCTTTAGTGCATACGTCTGATCTTGATCTAAACTGTTTTTAACGTTACCGTCTGGCCTCGCCCTTCACTATTACAATACACAATAAACAAAATAGATTTCAGAAAAAGAAAAAAAAAATCGTTTAACTAAAGCCGACATAGTCTGATCTTGATCTACATTGATCTTATTCCACACAGGATAAAACAAAGGTAAACATCCCGAGATTCGGTCAATAAATTAACACTTAAACAGATGTAACTCGATAGCAAGCAACCCTTGTTACGTATCTATTGAAGCATTCGTCTAAAACGGTATACTCAATAAACTCACAGGAGTCACTCTGAAGTACAACCGCCTGATCTTGATCTAGACTGTTTTTTAACGGTACTGTCTGGTCTGGGTTTTTTTATTTACTATTTCAATGTATTATGAATAAAAAAAAAATCTCGGAATAAGAAAAAATGGTTTAAATCGACATGGGCTGATCTTGATCGACACCAAATGTCGTGTATGTAGAGTAAGGTATAGGTCAAAGGTAGCAGACGACAATTTTAAGTGATCTCTTTGCAGCAGGGCTTCTGCGCTATCAAAAATGACTAAGTGCTCATTTCTGATCTTGATCTCTGATCTTGATCTAAACTGTTTTTAACGTTACCGTCTGGCCTTTCCTTTTCCTTCAACCTTTCACTTTTTAAACATATCATGATAAACAGAATAAGCAACTGGTAAAAACTCCAGGAAAGCACGGATAGTTGCACTGGTCGCAGCGATATAACTGTAATAATGTCGAAAAGGGCGTTAAACACGAAAAAACAGCTACTAGAAACTCCAGGAAAGCACGGATAGGCGCAATGACCGTCGCGATATAACAGAAATAATGTTGAAAAGGACGTTTAACACCATGCAATAGTTTATCGAGTCCTTGATCTTACCCGGTCATTTAACACCGGATAGACAATAGGTCATGATCTAATCAGTCGATAGGCGTGTACCAAATTGAAATAGATACCTTAAACACGAGCTAGATGGTATATAGTTTTCATCCTTTACAACGGATCGACATTTCGCATGTTCTCCATTGAAATTCGTTCTGCAATACGCACGACCAGTCCACTTTTCGTGAACAAGGTTCCTTTCCATTTTCTAAAGGTGTATTCTCATCCCGAAAAAGAGTGCAGCTACCAAATGATGTTACCCCACTCCAGACTATTGTATAATACCCATTGTTCTCCGTGTCAACAACCTCACGGCAGCAGGGTTTGTTCTAAGACAATAACTCATTGTCCTATGGAATGCGTTTGGGATCAAGTCATTCCAGTGACACGGTGTGTTTTCAACTGTATTTTGAAAACGATATGGCATGAGGAGAAATTGACTGAATGGTGTTTTACGCCACTTTCAACATTATTTAATTTATATCACGAACGTTATGGCAGCAAACCTACGATCCTTATTGTTCCGTGGTATGACATCATTAAGGTGTGGTAGGTAAACGATATCTATCCTATTGTTCCGTGGTATGAGTCACGGGACTGCAGCAGGCAGTCTTGCAGTATGACGTCACTGTTTCTAGGTAGACATACGATACTTGCATCATTGTTCTCGAAATAATAATCCTATTGTTTTCTGGTATGAGTCGCGGGGGGTAGCAGGCGGTCTTGTGGTATGACGTCACTGTTTCTAGGCAGACATACGATACTATTGTTCTCGAAATAATAATCCTATTGTTCTCGGAATACTACCCTATTGTTCTTGGGCTGTCACGCGTGCACGATTCCATTGTTTTTGGGCATCGCAGGCATCGCAGCCTCGCAGACACCGTGGTATGACGTCATCAAGGATTGGCATTTCCGGTCATTGTATACCCATTGTTCTCCGGAATAATACCCCATTGTTCGTGGGCAGTCACGCGTGAATGATTCCATTGTTTTTGGGCATCGCAGGCACTCTGTCTATTGTTCTCTGGTACTGCCGGTCCTTGTTCCCAGAATAATACCCCATTGTTCCTAGAATACTATCCCATTGTTCGTGGGCAGTCAAACGTGAATAAACCCATTGTTTTTGGGCATCGCAGGCATGTTCTCCATCTGTCCGGACATTACTACTCCTGTGTCTAACAGTGTGGATTAAGATAAGTCAGAACATGCAGTTTGATTTTTATCTAAACTGCCCGTAAAAGTGCACTGAGTTGTGCTTGGAAGCCAAAGGGGAAAAAAAAACCCGTAGGGTCAAAGAAAATTATATCCCTATCTGGATAGTAGGTCTCAAATGAAAATTGACCACTTAGAACCTATAACACGGCGATACAAAGTCCACTGTGTAGGACCGGAAGTGTACAGTGTTGGGGATTTTATGTGACTTGGGATTCTGTAAAGTGACGGTCTATAACTTTGGTATTAAAATTTGTGTTCGCACGATAAGTCAAGCTGGCGCTTTCTCATTTATTTAGATTGTTATTGTAAAAATATTCTGATGGATTCAGTTGTTTGTTTGTAACGTACGGACCGTATCTGAAACATGTATGTGCGCTGTAAACCTTCCATTAAGCAACAAGGATGTCTTGATCAGTTGACTGTGCTAAAAAAAAAAAAACAGACGATTTTGTCCGAAAACAACGCCGTTCTATTTCAATTACTCGGCGTTATAAACCTGTTTTCTCAACGGAAAATTTATACACAGCTTCTTTATTCATATTTTTGAGAAAACATGTCAAGGTTTTGTAACACAGTCGACTGAAGTCTTCCTTATCATTCGTTAAAATGGCACGATGAGAAAAGAAATTTGTACAGCCACTTGTAAGCGGTTGTACAGTCGCCTGAAATCTTTTAGTTGGTTCACTAATTGTGAATGCAGCTGGGAGATATCCCCCTGTGTCAACCATCTTATAGGATACTACGAGTTCTACTCATAAATTTACTTGATAAGTACACCACTGAAATGCGTACTGGGATCGAACTTTGCTGTATTTTTACAACCACTTAAAAGCACTTCTTCGTCTTTCTTCAGTTCATAAACCAGGCTTCCTGATCCTGAGGGGTAGTCTCCAGTGTGCTTCGTGTGGGCGTAGACGAGTGATTTTTGTGACGAGCTCACTGTTATCCAGCAGTAACAGGATGAACTTGTCGTACTCGAACTTACAATTGTTGCTGAGAAGAAATACAGGCCTGGGGTTTCACAGATAAATTTTCCAGTCGAGGCTTTAAAGTTCTCTCCGTAATTAGTCAAAACTGTGTTGAACGCGAGCCCGCCGTCAGGTAAAGCTGTGGGATTATCTGCTGTGAAGCCAATACTCGGTGTCACATCTGTAAAATATCGTAAAAGTATTCGTTCATTTCAGGTTGAATTTATACGCATGTTATGCATTAATAATTTGTTATAAATCTAAACACCGAACCGGCAACCGCTCATCCAAATACTGCTCAAACCAGCGGCTACCTTCACAGCCCATTCAGTACACTTTACGGCATTAAACCGGCGTTGTTTTAGTCGTTTAGTTAGTGTTTATCTCGTTTGAGTTTGGTTGCCGTGAACAAAATGTTGAGAGCACGGTAGTGTAAATTTCAACCTGTACCACAGGCGATTCAGAATAAGTAGGCGTCTCGATCCATTCCATGAGTTTAGGACGAATTCCCAATTCTCTAGATAAAATCCCATGGTTATTTTTAGGGTGGATATTATCCGCCATCCTATCATTAATTTCTTAGATTGAATAAACAATCCCGCCACAGAGAGAGAGAGAGATGGACAAATTCCTCCTGGCAGTAATCTTTCTTGCCCACACCCCCCTCCACACACACACACACACACACACACACACACACACAAACACACGCTTTTCTCGGTCTTGATAAGCTTTTGCACTCTGATACAGGTATACTCAGTGTGAGTACAACGATACTGGATTAACGTTTTTTGATAGTTTTAACCTATGTAACGGTTGTTTCTTATTGTTGAATTCCAAACGCCCAACACATTTACGACAACACACCGACTGTTATTCAACATTTAAGAGTTTGTATATTTTGTCAAAAAGAAAGCAACCCTTATCTAATATCAAATTGTCAACTTCTTTAGCATCTTGACATGAAAACAAGTAGTTTTAATAATTCCTCTCCATGAACTTTGCAACTGAAGCGTTGTGCCATATCCATGGTTTTGAATTTGACGCTGTTTATTGATGAACTGCTTCATTCGAACTCTAAACATAAAGTTGTTGATAAAAGTACCCGGCAACTGATACGGAATATTGGACACTGAACATGGAATTGTTGATAAAGGTACCAGAAAACCATTATATTGTTAGGATTACTTTCATTCTCCAAAGCGAGCTAATAGCCTTTCTCAATTAATGCTTGCGAATTCTTTAATTCTTTGCTTTAATTCTCTAACGGACAACATAAGTTTTGACTTGTCTATACCACATTTATTTATAGGCACTTCCAGACTAAAAGTTTGATGTGGATCAAATGAGTTGGATTTGTCTTTGAAAGGTACTGAAAACCTTTTGAGTTGCCATGGTTTAAACAGTTTCTCCTCACGTCTAGTAAGGAGGGGTTGAATATCAATAAATAAAACCTAAGGGTGGAGTATTTTGTCTATGGGATTTTAATCAAATGAAAGAGAAGCCCAGGACGGGACTCAATAAGTTATATACTGACCCACACTTCCAACGCAAAAGGATTTTTTAATATAATTTCAGTTCCGGGATATGGAAATCAAAAAGAAGTATCACCTAATCTTTTGATGTGCATGTCCTAACTATGCATACCAGTCAATCAACAATTTTGTTACGCTTCACTTAACACTGATATCTGAGTACGATGCCCCATTTTTGTGTCGCAAATGCACAACTTGCAAATTTTTAACATTTGAATGTACACAAAGTTTGCCATACGATAGCCGACTGTAGTAGATTTAAGATTTCTAAATGTTTTCTCCTGATAAGTCCGAGATAAACGATTGAAACCAGAGGCCTTGCTATTGGAATGTTTTGGCTTTTGTTGTCATTTACACCTGTGTCCCGTTTATTTTTTTGTGCAGTATCTACCGTCCACAGGTTATGGCAGAAGTTCACCCGAACAGGTAATCATTAAAAAAGAATGATTTTGATCATGTATTGCCATTCAAAATTGCAGGATATGGTTATTTACTCCCCACCCCTTGCCCCATCCATCGTTAAGTCTTGAACCGGATATAATGTTCATGTCAGGGTCAAATTGCTGATTTGCCACGCCGAAGTAAAGGCAGAGCCACAAGCCCTATCCATGACAACAGACAGCTCCCAGCGACGTATACCGCGGGTGTAACAATTGGATAGCAAAACTGTTCCACAGTATTCAGAAGGCTACTATGGGACGCCGTAGCTGTCATATGTTAATACATTTCGAGTTTTCGTATTTAAACAAACTTTATTATGCCATAGAATGCATTATTTCGTCAACTAAGATAGTGCTTTTCTCAATATATGAATAAATAAATGTTCAGTTGACGAACTCTCAACTTATCATATTTTAACACTATCTTATTATGTTAATGAAATAAGAGACCTGCTTGATTCTTTGTGATGTTATGTTGAAAGACAAAGGTCAAAAGGTGTTACTCTTCGGTCTATGTGCTGTGTTACTGTGTGCGACACACGAAAGTTTTTATTACGTCAATCAGACGTGTTGTTGCGTTAGTTTGGTACTTTAATCTGTCAATTTTCGTCATGTAGAGGTTAATGAAGTCTTTTGCTTTCTTTAAGTTTTGTATAAATGTGTCTTTTAAAATGTTATTGTATTAATAAGATGAGTCAAATGGTCAATCTTTTGTGTTATTCTCTTAAACGATAATGTTGACTTGTCAAGTTGTTGTTTTGTTATGTCTGAATGCTACTTTATTGTGTTTATAGGATATATTGATTGGTCGATTCTTTGTGGTGTTGGGCTAAAGAACAATGTTAACGTGTCCAAGAGTTATATTATAGCGTTTATACCCCATGTTGATCTGTTCATAGGCCATGTTGATTGGTCAACTATTTGTTTTGTTGGGTTAAAAAACAAAGGTATTATGTCTGCATGCTACTTCAGTTTGTGCATACAGTACGTTGACTGGCCGACTGTTCAGGTCGTTGGGTTAAAAAAAACACGGTTAGCTTGTCAATCAGTTGTGTCTATACAATATGTTGTTGTGTTTATAGAACATGTTGACCGGTAGATTATTTGTGCTGTTGGGTTAAAAGATAATGTTGGGTTGTTGATACGCTGTATTACTGTGTTGACCGAGCATGTTGACCGGTCGTCCCTTTGTGTTGTTAGGTTAAAAAACAAAGTTAAGTTATCAACAGTTAGATCGTTATATCTACATGTCATCCTATTGCGTTCAAAAGACATGTTAACTGGTTGATTCCTTGTGTTGGTTGGTCTGTGAACAATGTTGGTTCATTAGACAGTTGTATCGTGATGTCTACACGCCAATTTATTGTCTTTATTTGACATCTTGAATGGTCGAGTCCCTGTGTTGTTTGGGTAAAAAACAAAGTTGTTATGTCTGCATGCTGCCTTATTGTGTTCATTCGACATACTCACTGGTCGACTATTTGTGTTGTTGTGTTAAAAAAATGAGTTGTTATGTCTGCATGCTACGTTATTGTGTTTATGAGACATGTTAACTGGTGGATTCTTTGTGTTGTTTGGTTAAAATACAAAGTTAGCATGTCAGACAGTTAATTTACTATGTCTTTACGCCATGTTGTTGTGTTCATTAGCCATGCTGACTGGTCTAGTCTTTATGTTGTTAGCTTAAAAAACTTGGGTTGTCAAATGGTTATATTGCTATGCTAACATGGCGTTTTATTGTGTTCATTTGACATGTTGACTGGTCGATTGTTAGTGTTGTGTGGTTAAACAACAAAGTTAAATTGTCAAACAGATGTATTATTACGTCGACGCGCCATGTTATTGTGTTCACTGGACAAGTTGACTGGTGGGCTTTCTGTATTGATTTGTTTAAAGCAATTTTGGGCTGTGAAATAGTTGTATCTTTATGTCTACAAGACATTTCATCGTGTTAATAGGATATAATCATAATAACGTAGCATGTAGGCATACTAGCTTAGTTTTGTAACACAAAAACACAACTAGTGACCAGTCAACGTGTCCAGTGAACACAATAACATAGTACGTAGACATAATAGCTTTATTTTTCAACCAAACAACACAAAGAGTCAACCAGTCAACATGGTGTACCAAAGCAATAACACGGCTTGTAGACATAATAATACAGCGAACAACCAACATGTCCAATGTAAACAGTAACGTAGCATGCAGACAAAATAACTTCTATTTCAATACAACAACACAAACAGTTGACCATACAACCTTTCCAACGAACACAATAACATGTTGAGTAGATTTGGTGACATGACCATTTGACAACTTAACTTTGTTTTTTAAGCCAACAACACAGAGAGCCAACCAGGCAACATGTCCAATGAACACAATAAAATGCAGTGTAGATATAGAAATAAACCATTTGACAAACCAACATTGTTTTTTAACCGTCCAACACAAAGAACCGACCGGTCAGCATTGCTAATGTACCCAATAACATAACGTGTAAACATAATTGTTCAGTTGTATGACAAGTCATCATTCTTTTTTGACCAAACAACAGAAAGAATCGACAAGTAATCATGTCTTCTTAACATAACAACAACATATGTAGACATAATAATACAGCGGTATTACAACTCAACATTGATTTTCAACCCGATAACGTTATGTATTGAGCAAATCACATGCCAGGTAGACATATTAAGATATCTGTTCGACAAAATGAAATTTCATACCAACAAAACAATTCAAATTCTGTTAACTTATGACTGCTATGGCGTTCCATAGGCCTCCGGAACACGGCATCGGAGCGCGCCGTCACTTCGTTAAACGTGTTCGTAGCTACAAAATACAGCCCAATACTCTAACAAGTGCAGCTTCAACAGGCTCTGATCCATGAGTGGAATAACGTGTCCTTAAATGTCATCCCCCGAAACCTAAGGGTCTTTCGTCGGAGATTCATGACTGCAATAAAAGCCACTACTGGTACTACTGTTTTGTTTTTGAGGACACCCCTCTAGCGCGCCGGGGCATAGGCTGATCAACCTTATCAAGTTTGAAGGAAGGATGTAGTGCTGTCTTTTTCAAAAATGATCATTCTGTTTATTTTTGAAATTTTGTGACGTTAAATGGAATAAAAAATTAAAAATATTGAGTCCAACTTAATTTTGCGTTGGAAGTGTGGGTCAGTATATGTATGCAAAAAAAAAAACAAAATCAAAATAAGGATTGATCTACCTCGAACTGCACCAACTATTGGCCCAGCTATAGGTTTGAGATCGTCACATGGCTTTAGAGAACAGGATATGAAATCCACCGGTGAACCTTCACACATTTTTCCACTTAGGTATGGTGCAGGGTTGTTACATGACCTATACCGTGACTTTATTCCTATGCCACAAGTAGATGTGCACTTCGTCCATCCCGCCCATTCTGTCCAGCTGCCATCTTTTCATGAAATAAAACAAACTATATACATGAAAAACAAACAAACAAAAAAAAATGTGTAATACTAGTGGGCAGTTCTTTAATAGTTCTGTCTTGCAATCGTTATTTTAATCCCGAAATGGTCGAGTAGGCGCCATGCACTTGGTAAATGAGAATTTCTCTTCGACCTTCTTCCTTTTCGAATTAGAAAAAAAAAAGTTACTTCAAAAGCATGATGTAATTTATGCGATTCGGGTTTGTTTGTTGACGAAAGCACTTGAGAGGGGAATGCACAGGTAATATTCATTAACAGCACTGGCTCGATGTTATTTTGATTTCGTCTACTTTGAAGCCCAACTGATGATTTCTGTACTGTTATCTGTATCGGTTTACGGTGACAAATTATATAATTATATTGTCTAAACCACTTAGATATCGTCCCTTTCCGAGCTCGAAAATGAATCATTAAAAGTTTCCCCTACCTACGCCTATGACCCTGCAATTTGCCAAACAATCTCCGTTAATTCCGGTCTGGATTTGTAAAGATATAACATTATCGCAAAAGGTCAAGTTTTTATCAGCTTATATAATAAGATATACTGAAAAAGGTAACAGGAAAATAGCAACTTATAAAATACAAACTGACGAAGAGATATCGATGACAGCAAAAGAACTATACAGATGTTGATGATGATACGGAAGATGTTGTATGGAAATGTTGTTGTTTACCTTAATAAACTCCAAAACTAATATTTTCGATTGCAAAAAAGCTTTTGATTTTTCATCAAATCATCAAGCAAGTTTTTTGTTTGTTTGTTTGTTTGTTTTTTGTTTGTTTAATTTTTAAATTCCTGAAATCAGCTAAATGTCTTATCTATCTGTCTACTCTGTGTATATTCGAGGTAAACGTACAGTTCATGAATCAATCGGAAGATTACACCAACCTTACAGACCTAGCGGTAGAGCTGCCAATTTACAGTTTAGATAATAATGAAACAGTGTAAACTTCAAAGTGGAATAGTAAAGTTATATCACATAGCATGTGGACTGACATGAGATGTACATGTAACTTCATCGTGAAATTAACTGTAAAATCTAGATCTAAAGAAGATACCATGTTGATTTTTTATTATGATTATTAAAAAGAATTCGTGACATCAAATAGATCCATGAGCGGGTATTCCCCATCCTTTCTAAATTGCATTCTTATTTTTACTATAGATTTAGAAAGTAACGCAATAGCTGATTGGCTAAGCCTATTATGCATTACTTTAAAATTTAGGAAAGCAGCTAGATCTATGTACATTTTTTTATAAACTAATCAAAGTTCAAAAACAATTCATCACTGAATAAAGTAAAGCAATACTGTAGATGGCAAACCTTCAGTAAAGATGAAAGACGTGAATGTGCGAAAAAATATTAGTGGTATGCCTATTTTTTATGTAGCCTCTAAAGGCATCACATGTACATTTATTAGATTTCGTCTCAGAGTTTTGCAAGGATTTGTGGGAATGTCATGCGGAATTGTATTAAAAAAAAGTACAGGACATTTTTTTAATGCGACAGCATCATAAAAGCCACAATGTTTCGGTGAACAATTTCAGAAATTGTTCCTGTCTACAAAATTTGTTACAGCATTTTTGTATCTTTCTTTTGTTCTTTTTCATAAATAAATGGTAATGAATCGCATATACTGCAGGAAAAAATCCAGAGCACAACAGAATGATCTTCGATTTCTTAAAAGAAAAAGAAAGAAAGAAAAACAGGAAAAAAATTAAAACATGAATGGCACATTCTGCAATGGAAAATCGAGAACATAATGGATATTTGATTTCTTGTAAAAAAAAAAAGGAAAGGGGGTGTACAAAAATTAAAGATGAATCTTAAATACGATGTAATCTAAATTATGAAATTTATTTGGAAAAAGGAAAATAGCTGGTAGCCTATATTTTATCCTTCCTCTACAATGTTTACTATCGTATCATTTCTACAGCGTTATCTTCTCAAAAACAGATCCCTGCATTTAACCTTTTATCAAACGGCGAACTTTTAGGTTCAATTCTGTATTGAAAGAACTTACAGAGAACAGATGAAATGTGGCTCAAATTTTGAGATTTGTCTGCAAAAAGGTAAAAGAAATTGTGGGAAAAGGAGAAAATGCTGGTAAGCAGCATTTTCTCATTTTCCGACAATGTTTTGAAATCTGTTTTCGTAAGCGTCGATAAAAACACTGGATTGTTTGGTAAAGTGATATAGGTCGATACATAAAAGTACTTGCCGATAGATGAAGATCGAATCTTTTCTGCAATGTGTGAGCCTTGCATCTTTTCATCTCTTTCCTTCAGCATACTTTCCAAAGCTTCAAGTCGCTTCGTCATCGCCTCAACCGCTATCTCTGTTCGAATCATTTTGTTTAACATCTTCTCATCATAGTCAAACTGGCGACAGACCGGCTCTCCTGCCCAGCACATGCCAACAATGGCAATGTACAGTAAAATGCTTGACAATACCATGATATTCAGAAAAAGCACGTACTACTCACGAAGTAAGCTTGGCACAAAATGAGATACAAAGTTCTACAAAACTCTCAGTTTTTTTTTCTGTAAATTACTGTAAATCTATCGCACGTTATCGTTGTTTTGACGTTTTTGGAACCTGCAATCCAGTTTTTTCTTGGAATACCGCCATATTATCTTTCTTTCCTGACAAGCAAGAGATGCTTGGAATGAATGTTATTTGAATAGAATTATATGCCAATACTTGGCCCGGAGGAGCATTTAAATACGGGTGGGGGGGGGGGGTAAAGAAAGATATGTTGTTGCAATAGCAATCACCCTACACTTTTTTCTCGGACTTGAGAGGAGTCACATACACACACACACACACACACACACACTCTCTCTCTCTCTCTCTCTCTCTCTCTCTCTCAATTTTCATGGTTTTTAAATAAATGTGAAAAAAAAAAGTTTGCCATGGTAGGAGTTTTTAACTTTTCAAACATTTCCCAAAAATGGGGGAGTGGGGGCGGAGGCTAAGTAGGAATTGATACCTACTTTTTTTATATAACTTATCCCTTCTCAAAACCTTTGACTGCATCGGCCTATTACTTTCTGCTGTAATTTCTACCGATCTACCGTAATTAGGTCATGCCTTGTTTGCGAAAGAAGGCCGACAGAATGCTTATTTTTCCTTTATGCACAATAACCAGCATTTTCTCCTTTTCCCACAATGTTTTCAAAAAGCTTTCTTTCCCAGGGCCGTGAAAACCAGGATTGTTTGGTAAAGGGTTAAAATGTAATTATGTGATCCTTCCGTGAAAATTAAAAAAAGAAAACGTGTTCCATTTAGATTCTAGAATCAAATCGCTTTTGATTTTATTTATGTCAACATCTAAACAAAGTTATCAAATGCACACATGTTATACAATTAATCAGTCAGCAAAGTTTGGTGCTATGGTAGATTGTATACACTGGGAACAAAACTCACCATTGTTTGTCGGCGATATCAAATAAAGCGTCATAATAACTTGTTTATGATCAAATAATGCAAAATATTCACAAGAATTCAATCAGCACATGTGGTCGATTCTGTAGGATAACAATTATACTCATACACTGTATTAAGATTTCATCATTTTTACAACACACTGAAGTCTCAAAACAGAGATGGCGACAGTAGCATACTTGTCAGTTCAATGTATATTTGAAAGCTAAATTCGAAAGTTTTTTTTAAGTTTCGGGTTCATTTATTGGTATCTTTGGTGCATGATCTCGGTTTACATTGTTAAAACAGAAATGTGTGTTATAAAACGATTTCACTGCTATGTATACATATAATGAAACGTTAAATGTTACGTTTAATTGAGAACGGGCGTGAATTTTTTTTCCAATATAACCATCCAATTCAGTTCATTAATATTCGAGTGAAAAAAAAGAAGAATCGAAACTTATCAAAGACACCCATATATTTTCAAAAGGCCCTAGATCTCTTTATGAAGTTTGACGAGCAAGTAGGCGGCTGACTAAGTAATTTGTAATTTATTCAGTACTGTGTTTACAAACGAAGGTTGGGACGAACAAGTAAGAGCGAACAGGTTCACGGACGAAAAAGTCTGCTCCAAAAGTAGGCAACAGCTGAAACTGGAACGAGGCTGGCGGAAACGATCTTCAAAAGCTGCACGTGCAGAATGAAATCCAAATTTTTCCTTTCTGTTGACAAATAGATATAAAAGATCAAGTAGTGATGGTCGGAGAGGTATACAAACTCTTTAGCTGAATCGATCGTGAATTAAAGATCGCAAACAACATCTTTAAGAAATTTTAAACTGAAAGAAAGAAGCGTTCTTCCCAATACGCATTCCTTTTTAATTCGGTAACTGGTTTGTTCGTCCCAAGACTAGTTCGTGCCTTGGCTTGTTCGCCCCAAGGCTTGTTCGCCTGGACTTGTTTGTCAGACGTTATTGCAGCTTTCTTTTTTGACCGAAATGCATTTAAAGTAGACCTCTTTACTTATAACATGAATTCGAAAATCCAGTAACACCATAGATCTACCCGTAAGAGTTATTATCTCAGCAGTCACTTGTATTAATGTTTTTGAATCACTGATATTTCTGTGCAAGGTAATTTGTAGTCACACTAATATATCCCACAGCAGTAATTTATGCTGCAGGAGAAAATGTGCCACAGAACATTTATAACTTTTTTGACAGACATCTTTGGAAAATTTGAAATACAAAGGAAAAGCACAGTTTACTTAGCTAAGGGTACATATACATTGAATCAATTTTTTGTCCCATGCTCTGAATGAGTAGGGGAAAGAAAACCACAAAGTTCTCCACAATGTTTTGTTAATTTATGCTGTCAAAAGTTGTGCATTGTGCTAATCTTGTTAAATTTTTTTATCATTTATGAAATGGCTGTTTAAGATCCTTAGAAAGATGTTTAATAAAATAATGTGGAGAAAGAAGAAAATGATAACTGTAGCCAGCATTTTATCCATTCCTACAACATTTTCATGTACTCTTTCAGAAACAATATTTGAGCAACATATTTTATAGATCAAAGAGCAGTGATGCATCTAGCGTGCGGCATTGCCCCTTTATTTCCGAGAATGCCCCCAAAATCTGAAAACTATGCGGGCAAAATGCCGCATTTTTATCGTGATGTGCGCATTATGAAAAGCACATTGCGCGGTGCCCAAAAAACTAATACGGTGTCAGAAACTATTCCGTCCAAAAACTACGATTTTTGCCAGTGTAAGGGAAACAACTCTTACCCGTAAAGTGGTCACTGGATTTCCCAAGTACCAATGACGTTATTTGATGACATCATAATTTAGAAAGGTGCTAAAAATCCCATGAATTCGATTGGATAAAAGTTTCAGTCGTCAGTTTCCGCGAGTCATCGACGGAAATGGCGAAAGAAAGAACACTGTTCGTTTTTTTCGTCTAACCGTGCCATAGTTACAGAAAATACGATTGAAAATGACCAGACTGTGCCAGAGAAGAAAATGACATCACCTGTTTGTTAGAAAATGAATTATGCGTTCATTCCACGCTGGAAAAACAATCGGCCTTGGTTTGGCACGAAACACGGAAACCCATGACATTACTAAATGTCTCTTTGCCATCGTCCAATCAGAGTCACTATAGACTGCCTTTTCAGCTTTTAAATGACTTTGAGCAGAAAATTTAAGACTTTATGCTGCAAATCATCAATATGGGTTGCTTTACGTCTAGTTGGGAACCATATTGTCATACCCGCTAACATAAAATCCTACCCCAGGTTTACAGCTCAGGGGTGAAGTGTACCCGTGAAATAAAAAGCTAGTGGGAACACTGCTGTTTGTATGAGTTGAATCATTGTGTGATGCATTAGAGAAGATGCACATCTTGCATTTTTTGTAGCATTCCTTTATCTAACCAATTATTCCTTTTATTTTCTAAAAAAAATCAATTGCCCCATTTTCGTATTAGAGTGCCCCCTTTTTGTTAGAATTAGGGGGCATGTGCCCCACATTTTGGAGTTTCTAGATGCATCACTGAAACAGTCTTTCAACTAGAACAATTGTAACAACAATAATCATTTAGGACCATTCTCCAGTTATTTCTCCTGATTCCTATCCAGTACTACATTGGTCCTGAAGAGGGGATTACTTAGTTTTTATCCTTGATTTTCTTGCACTACACAGCTATGTTCTTGAGATAACATCTCAACTAAATCTGATTAGATTATTTTACAAATTGACAAATACGTAGTTCCTGATGATAGAAAACAAAATATTATTGAAATTTCATACGTCGTTAATAAATCATATCGTATTTATTGCAACATCACCGATGGAATCAAGGATAAAAACAAAGGAATACAGGTGAAAGGACCAATCTGTTATTTGGTTACCTTTAGTCTCTATCTAGCAAGGGAGACAATTTAATTTACAGGAATGGCCCACTCATTGTTGTTTGTTAGAGAGTTTATTTACCATGGTATATCTTATTTATTCTATTTACTTGCAGATGACATTTCAAGATTTGCTATTTGGAGGTTCCAGGTTTGTTCCTTACTTTGCAGTGGCAGTATTCATGGGTGTATCCTTAGGGATGACAATGCAGAGCCCTAACCTAAGCCTGATGAGTCCCAGAAAAGAAATAAACAAGTGAGCTGTTGTGATGATGTAACAGGTATACTGAAAGTGGTGAAAAACACCAGATGGTGACAAATCTATGACTGCTTGGAGATGAACATTGGACAGAGGTATGTGTACCAACCATGTTCTAAATAATCAAAGTGCTATTGATGCTCCTGCCATTTTAAATGCAGGTGGCATATAGTATCCCTGCTATTTGTAGCTTTGTCATGGACACCTTGTTAAAAGTAAAGAGAATGGTTTCTGTTTGTCATCTTTGAATACATTTTGAATGGGATTGATATTTTAACCCTTTACCACACAATATGAGTTTTAACGACTCCCCCCCCCAGCCCCCAGGAAAACAGTTTTTGAAAAAACACTGTGAGAAAAGGAGAAAATGCTGGTAACCAGCATTTTTGCCTTTTCCCATGTTTTCTACCCTTTCAAAGACAGATTTCATAATTTTTGCAACATGTAATTTGTTGTCTGCAAATGCTTTCAATTTAGATCAGTCTAAAATTTGGCCATCTGGTAAAGAGTTAAAGACAACCCTACATAATGACAAAGTTTAGGTTATACAACGATAGATATGGAAGCTGGTGTGGAATCTTTGATAAAATCCAGTAATTGTTAACTCTTCACCAAACGGCAGTTTTAAGAATGGTCGAAATTGAAAGCATTAGCAGACAACAAAACAAAGTTAATGTGACAGACAAAAATTGAAATTGGTTTTTGGAAGGGTAGAAATTAAAAGTCATTGCGTGAAAAGGGGCAATGCTGGTTACCAGCATTCTCTCCTTTTCCAACTTTTTCAAAAAGCTATCTTGGGGTCATTAAAAGTCTGGATTGTGTGGTAAAGGGTTAAGTAAGTTAGGATCATTTTTCAACTTCATTTTGGTGCAAGACATTTCAGAGCCCTAGCCTAGTACTGGTGAAACCCAGGAAATGCATGAATATATGAGCTGTTGCTGCGATATGACTGAAACAATGTTGAAAGCAGCATATAAAACACCATGCAATCATCATTTTCGGTACGGTATAGAGTTCTGTTTGTAATCTTAAATATACTTGTAATTGCATTGGATTTGATATTTGACACAGAGGTATATTATCATAAAACAATTGTCACATTTGATATATGGTAAGGTTTTTCATGGGAGGGTCCTTGAGCAAGACACTATAGAGCCCTAACCTAGTACTGGTGAAATCCAGGACATACTTGAATGAGCTGTTGCTGTGATATGCTTGAAATAATGATGAAAGTGGAGTAAAACTCCATTCAATCAATAAAACTATCAATTTAACCTTAATCTTTTGCTTTTCAAATAATTTTATGTGCATACTGGTATGTTTACATTGTAAAAATTAGTATTGTATTTACCCTGAAAGTGCGAAGTAAACAAAATTGAAATTTTCAGCCAGGAAAGCCAACTAATTGCAATTTCAAAATTGCTTTTGGACGGAATGTCTCTGCACAGTCATCAGGGTAGTTCCCAGCCCAGTCTGAAGTAAACATGCAGTCTGATCTTGGATACTCACTGGCTGCAAAGGCAAGTACAGGTGTGAAACTGCCTTTAGACAGAACGTAATGGTTTGTGTAGATCTTGGATCAGTCTGCAGTAAACATGCAGTCTGATCTTGGATCTTCACTGGATGCAAAGGCAAGTATAGTCGTGGAACCACCATTAGATAGAACATTATGGTTGGCATAGATCCCAGGTCAGTATGCAGTAAAGATGCAGTCTGATCTTGGATCTTCACTGACTGAAAAGGCAACTACAGTTTAGAAAGGTCCTTAAAGGGCTTTAACCCTTTACCAAACAACAAAATTTTGGACTTTTCCAAATTTAAAGCAATTACAGGCAACAAATTAAATACAGCATAGAGGGAAAAGTTGTCTGGGAAGGGGTAGAAAACATTGTGGGAAGATGGAGAAA
Organism: Hippopus hippopus; assembly: GCA_946811185.2. Taxonomy (NCBI): domain Eukaryota; kingdom Metazoa; phylum Mollusca; class Bivalvia; order Cardiida; family Cardiidae; genus Hippopus; species Hippopus hippopus. The sequence goes on along the minus strand of OX328097.1, from coordinate 4,663,467 downwards.
ATGCTGATTACCAGCATTTTCTCCTTTTCCCCACAAAGTTTCAAAAACTTTCTTCCTCAGGGTCATTTAAACTCTGGATTGTGTAGCAAAAGGTAAACGAAAGGTTGAAATCAATGTGAATTTTTCTTTCTATTTTCAGGAAGACAATGTGATGTAGAGATGGGTATCAGACTGAATCTTTCCAGCTAGGAGTATTGAACTATGGAATGATGATTTAGCTTGTTACTGTCAGGGGGAAAAAAAAGAATTCCAACGCTGTTTTGACCAATGGAGAAATTTAGCAAATCTTCAAGAATTGTCTCGTCTTAAGTCTTTACCAAACAGTCCTGACTTTTAATGAGACTGAGCTAGAGGGCTTTTGAAAACATTGTGGGAAAAGGAGAACATGCTGGTAAGTTGGTAACCAGCATTTTCTCCTTTTTCCCACAATGTTTTCTACCCTTTCAACGACAACTTGCTTCATTTGAGCCATATTTGCATTCTGGTCTACAAATGCTATGAATTTGAGCAAGTCTAGAATTTGGTCATCTAGTAAAGGGTTGTACAACAGAACAGAGACCTATAAAATTTGGTACCCATGTAGATTCACCTTTACCAAGATTTTTTCAAAGTACTGGCTTGGGTAATAAAAATTCCCTCCCTGGCCGGGATTTCACAATTTTCATGCAGGCCTATACCAGTGCTATAAAAAATTTAAAAATCTTATTTTTCCAAACTGAAAGGTAGCATCTGGTAGACCTCAACCAAGATATTTTCAGTTATGCCCCATGGAGTCAAAAACAGCCACTCATTGTCAAATAATTTTGATATGCTTGTACATACTTGTTTTTTTTTCCAGCTTTAGTATGATTTGAAGCCATTTCATGACAAAGAATTGGTTACTTAGATAGTAATCTTTGAAATGAGTACCAAGAGAAACCTGCATTTTTAGCAGTTGTGAATCAAGATCAGACTGTACAGAACAAAGCATTCTGATCAAGGATCTACATGGCTCTCTCTGTCTTGACTTAAAATGTCTGTGTCTTGTTATCTGTTTACTAGACCATCAAATTTTGAACTTGTAGGTAACTATCATTTTCTGCTTTTTCTGATATTATTTTCATGTCTTTAATGTTGTGAAAACAAGTTTATTTGGCACTGTAATGGAAAATAAGTGATATTTTTAAAGGTAGGAATTTACATCATTGTAAGATGCAGTCACATGTTGATTACCTTTCTTCATCTGCAGTCACTTTTACATGTAGGTGATGGAAATAATGCAACTATAAGATGCTCTCATTGAGTTTTCTGTCAACATTTGCCACAATATTTTCAAGATTCTTGCCTCTTTAGCTCTTTATAAAGCAACCAAAATTAAGACTGATCTCAAATGAAAGGATTGGCATATTACAAATATGCTCAAATAGTGTTGTCTTTAATAGTGTAGGAAACGTTGTGGGAAAAGGAGAAAATGCTGTTTACCAGTGTATTCACCTTTTCCGACAACATTTTCATAAAACACTTTTACCCTCAGGTCAAGTCAAATTGTGGGATTGTTTGATAAAAAGTTACATACATTGTTGGAAAGTAGAAAATACTGGTTACCAATTTCTCCATTTCAGTTATTTGTCACACTAAACATTGAAAATTAGATAACTTCTTCGCAATTTTCAATTTTTAGAGTGACAAATAACTGAAATGGATAATTTATAGCATGTGGAAAAAGAGACACTGCAATGCTGTGTTGCCCAAATATTGCACAGAGTAATGAAATAGAATAGTGTAGATGAAGATTAGACTGCCCCCCACAGTCTGATCTTGATCTATACTAAGACTGATGAAAGGGAGGTCTGAATATATTTTGGTCAATTTTTTTAATTTCAATGTTCTGGATTATTTCTATTTTTTTTTATCTATAAACTCTTAGAGCACCTGTCATAACATAAAGTTACCTTTGTAGCCAATTTAGATCAAGATCAATCTGCACAAAACATGCAGTCAGATCTTTGATCTGTTGTCTGCGTTGCTGAGACATTCTAGACAAGAACAAACTTAATATTTCTTGTATAAATTTTTGCTCTAGATTGTAAATGTGTTTGGTTCATTTGATGATTCATGTGCTAACCCATTACCACACAATCCCGAATTTAAATGACCCTGTCAGAGTATGCTTTAGAAAATATTGTGTGAAAAGGAGAAATTGGTAACCAGTATTTTCTCCTTTTCCAACAGTGTTTCCTTCCCTGTCAAAGAAACAAAACTGTATTTGAGCCATCTTTGTCTACTGCAAATGCCTTCAATTTTGATAAATCTAAAACTTTAACATGTGGATAAGATTTAAGGGATCAAAAGCTTTTGAGTTAATTGCTTTCATTCTTTACAAAATGACAACATTTTACCTTTGTTGAAATTGAAATCATATGTAGATGACAAAACTAATGTGACTCTAAAATATGAATTTCTCTGTGGATTAGTAAAAACAATGTCGGAAAAGGAGAAAATGCTGGCCACCAGGTAACCAGCATTTTCTCCTTTTCCCATAATGTTTTCAAAAGTCCTCTTTTTTAGGGTTGTTAAAACGGGATTGATTAGTAAAAGGTTAAGATATTTTAACCCTTTACCACACAATCACGACTTTTAATGAACTGGAGGAAGAAGGCTTTAGAAAACATTGTTGGAAAAGGAGAAAATGCTGGTAACCAGCATTTTCTCCTTTTCCCACAATATTTTCTACCCTATCAAGGACTACTTTTGTCATTTGAGCCACCTCTAAATTGTTGTCTGCAAATGCTTTCAATTTGGACATGTCCAAAATTTTGTCGTTTGTTAAAGAGTTAATATATACTGATGTAACACTCTTTAGCAATATTTACTGTTGATGATGAATGTTGTAAGCCAACAAAGAACAATGAAAAACAAGGAACACTTTTTTAAAAAAAACATTTGGATATCTCACTTCACTGTTTATCGGTCAACAAATCTTAAGCCTTGTCTGTATTGAAAGCATTTGCAGGCCACAGATGTTGCATTTTTATTTACCAAGCAACATAATTTTAGACTAGACCAAATTAAAAGCATTTGCTGATGACGAATTAGATGTGACTCATATGATACTATATGTCTTTTAAAGGGTATAAAACAAAGTGGGAAAAGGAGGAAATGCTGGTTACCAGCATTTTCTCCGTTTTCCACAATGTTTTCAAAGGTAGTGTTCCATAGGGTTCTTAAAACACTGGATTGTTAAGTAAAGGGTAAAATGATGGAATCTGTTGTGAAATAGTTGAAAATATTGTAGGAAAGGGAAAAAATACTGGTTACCAGCATTTTCTCCTATTTGCACATTGTTTTCAAATTTTGTCCTCCTCCTCAGAGTTGTGAAAATGTAGGATTATTTGGGAGAGGGTCAACACATTACCACCTTAAATTTTAGACTGGTCTAAACTGAAAGCATTTGCAGACGACAGAAAAAAAAAAATTGTTGGGAAGGGTCGAAAACAATGTTGGGAAGAATTGATCTGTCAAAAATAACGGCTGCTGTAGGGTTAGTTTTTCTCTGAATGTTAAGCTAGTCTGTTTTATGATGGTCAGAGGGAAAAAGCTCTTAAATATTGTACACTTTAGAGATACGCAGGTTGATCAATGTGAAATTTTTTTTGTTAAAAACAATTGATTTTGCTACATGTATTTTAGATTTTTTGCTACATGTGTATTAGATTTTATTTAGATGTGTTTCATATTGTAATATAGAGCAATGTTTGTATAAAAACTTCAGCCCAGCCGGGTAGCCCAGTGGTTAGCGTATCTGACAGGTGACCTGGAGCTTGTGGGTTCGATACCAGGTTGCAGCAAACCTTCTTCCTGGTGATTTTTCGCCTCCCACCTCTGATGCATGTGAGAAAAAGTAGTCAGTGGCTTTGGTAAGAAACACATTGGTGCGTCACTGACCGCCATGATATGACCTAAGCTGTTAAAATGGTGTTAAACTCCAAAACAAATACAACTATAAAAACTTCACTCGAGAACAGGTCACTGGTTCGAATTCCCAGCTCAACAAATTTCTTTCAAAGGACTGATGATAGTCATTGTGACAGGATTCCTTCCTCTCTCACCATTGATCATTGTTTTGATGCTGGTTAAGAAGGAAAGCAGCCAGTGGCTTCAGAAGAAAATTTTGCAAAGTACTGGTAAAAAGAAATTACAGGAAAGCGTGGATAGGTCTACTGGCGGCCATGACAAAACCTTTACAAAGCAATCCCATGTTTCATCGACTCTGAGAAAGATGGCTTTGAAAACATTGTTGAGAAAAGAGAAAATGCTGTTAACCAGCATTTTCTCTTTTTCCTATGTTTTCTACCATTTAAAAAACGAAAATTATCTTTTGAACTGCACAGAATTTGTTGTCAGCAAATGTTTCAAATTCGTTTGCTTAGAAAAATTTAGCGTTATGCCATTTGTGGATCACTTACATGTTAGATGTAAGGCAGTGAAGCGATATGGGACCATCATGGCTCTCCTTTTAAGAGATGTATTCAAAATCATCTGTTGTAAATTTGTTAACCCTTAAAGCCCTAAAACCAGCTTTAACCCTTTACCAAACAATCCCTGGTTTTTACGACCCTGAGATAAAGGCCTTTTGAAAACATTGTGGGAAAAGGAGAAAATGCTGGTAACCAGCATTTTCTCCTTTTCCCACAATGTTTTCTACCCTTCCCAAAACAAACTTCAATTTTTGAGTCACATTAATTTTGTCATCTGCAAATGCTTTCAATTCTGACAAGTCTAAAATTTTGTCGTTTGGTAAAGAGTTAAGTTACTTTTGCAGACAGTGAAGATTGTTTAGACCTACTATTGAACCACACATAAACAAATTATCTTTTGAGTTTTGAAGTTTTTGGTTGAAATTAAGGTGACAGGGTTCAGGGTGTCAGTAATGTAGTAGACCCTTGGAATTTACCAAATGGCAAAATGTTTGGACCAAACCAAATTGAAAGCATTTGCAGAGGACAAATAAAGTGTGGCTCAAATGATCTGATTTGTTTCTAAAAGGTTAGAAAACATTGTGAGAAGTGGAGGAAATGTTGGTTACCAGCATTTTCTCCTTTTCTCACAATGTTTTCAAATGTCTTATTTACTGGGACGTTAAAACTTGGGATTGTGTGGTAATAGGTTAACTCCTTACCAAACTTACAAAACTTAAGACGATTTTTAAGTGAAGAAAGCAATGTGGAAAAAGGAGAAAATGCTGGTGACCAGTTTTTAGCTCCGCTGGCCAAAGGCCAGCTGGCTTATGTCATGGCCCGGTGTCCGTCTTGCGTCCATCTGTCCGTGCGTGCGTTAACTTTTTTTTCAAACTTCTTCTTCTCTGAAACTACCCATCCAAATTTGATGAAACTTCACAGAAATGATCCTGCTATGGTCCTCTTTAGAATTTCTTGAAAGAATTTGATTCCTTCAAAAACTCTGGTTGCCATGGCAACAAAACTGAAAAATATTGAACATCTTTGAAAATCTTCTTGTCTGAAACCATAAGGCCCAGGGCTACCAAATTTGGTATGTAGCTTTATCTAATGGACCTCTACCAAGTTTATTCATATTATAGCCCTGGGGTCAAAATTGGCTCTGCCCTGGGGATCACAAGTTTAACATGGGCTTATATAGTGACTCTAATTTAAAATTGTAATCAAGGGAGTAACTCCTATTATACAAGATAAAGTTTGTTACTATTTAACTCCCTTGATTATCAAACTGCAGTTATACATTATTGGAGTTTGGTATTCAAATTTTTTGGAGGGGAAATGTTCTGTTTTAAGAGAGAGTAATTTATTTTGATGCTAATAGTTATGCTCACATGAATGGAATGTTTAATTTAAGGTTTCTATCACTGAAATTTCTTTCAGAACTTTACTTTTCATGCTAATGAATAAACCTTCTTGTATTCACTTACATTATCTTTGGATTTAAAAAGATATGACTCATTTTGTTTGGTGGGGCGGGGTGGAGGTTATGTTTTCAAAGTAAGATTATTACCATACAGACTTTTTATGCTGTATGTCTCTGTCATTGCCAATAAAGCACATGATACGTCAATTTTACTCTTTAAGAAATGTCAAATTTTTTTTACTGTACCAAGTTCAAAGCGATTGCAAAAAGACAAATTGAATGTAGCTTAAATGACTATTTCTGTCTTTGATAGGTTAGGAAACGTTGTGGGAAAAGGAGAAAATACTGGCTGGACAACATGTTGTCCTTTTCTCTTTCAGGGTCATTAAGACTTCAATTTGTGTGGTAAAGGGTTAAAAAGCCAGTGGAGCGATATAGGGCCATCATGGCCCTCTTGTTTCCTTTTTCCCCACAATGTTTTCAAAAGGTTTTTTCCCTGGGTGTTGTTAAAACTCGGGGCTGTGTGGCAAAGGGTTAAAAAAGAATATTTAATTATCTTTCTCTAAAATATTTATCCTTTTTTGCCATGCTGTACAGTCATGCTTTTGGTATGGTAACCCTTTACTGAAAAAAAAATTCCTTTTATGTACTTGGAGGAAAACTCTTGAAAACATTTTTGGAAAAGGATCAAATAATGGTATTCAGCATTTTTCTCCATCTTTTACCATGTATTCTAGGCTTTCAAAGACAAACCCCATGGTCATAACCACCATTTCCTCTTAGTCCAGAAACTCTTAGTGTGGCAAAAACCAATCCAGTCGTTTGAGCCACAACTAAACTGTCATCTGCAAATGCTTTTAATTTGGATGAGTCTTCTATCATTTTATCATTTGGTAATGAGTTAACCCTTTACCACACAATCTCGACTTTTAACGACCCGGAGAAAGAAGCCTTTTGAAAACATTGTGGAAAAAGGAGAAAATGCTGGTAACCAGCATTTTCTCCTTTTCCCACAATGTTTTCTACCCTTCCCAAAACAAATTTCAAATTTTCAGGCACTTTTATTTTGTCGTCTGCAAATGCTTTGATTTGGGATCAATCTAAGATTTTGTCGTTTGGCAAAGAGTTAAAACAGTCTGTATTATGATGAGGTTATTGTATTGATTTTAACTTTGTATTAAACTATTTTTTTTTTTTAAAAACTAAATGAGTCATGTTTTGGGAAATTGGGGCTTAATGCATCTGCAAAAAGTATCGACCCAGGTCAGCCTGCACAGTCTGCGCAGGCTGACCTGGGCCAGAACTTTTTGCTATTAGTCAATTTTCTGCTTGTCAAAGGACCAGTCTACCTCCTGATTCAATCAGTTGTTAGACAAAATAGATTTTAGGGATCTATAATTATGTGATGTCTTGCTTGGTACAACGCATTACTGAAATTCATTAAGCCCCCTTTTGCCAGAGCATGGCTGAAATGTAGTACGCTTTTAAAAAATGTGTGGAAAATTGTGAAAGTGCATGTAACCAGCATTCTCTCCTTTTTAAAAGGTAAATTCTAACATTCAAGCCACATTTGGAATTGTCCCTTGCAGATACTTTCATGTTGGACAATACTAAAATTTTGTACTTTGTTAAAAAGTTAAAATGGTCTGTATTCTAATGAGTTTGTCTTAAACCCTTTATTACATAAAAGAACATGATTAAGTGGGCTCTTGAAACATTGTGAAAAATGGCAAAACTGCTGGTAAGAAGCATGTACATGTACTACTTTTCTTCCATGTTTTGTATCCTTCCATAGACTAATCACATCATTTTAGCCACATCTAATCTGATGTCTGCAAATACATGTACTTGCAATATAGACATGTCCAAAATTTCATCATTTTGTAAAGAGTTTTTTTAAAATATTTTGTATTGTGATGAAGTTATTGTCTTGATTTTAACCTTTTCTCAAACCAGCCATTGCTTTTTAACATAAAGATGCATAAGGTTCTAGATCATGGAAAACAGAGAATGTGTTTGTAACCAGCATTTTCTCTTTTTCACATTGGTTTCTACCCACTGAAGGACAATTTCCATTGTCATAGCTACATGTATATTCCATTTTGTGATCATTCAGTTTGGACCAATGTAAAATTTTGTTGGTTGGTGGAGAAACAATGAACTTTTTAGCTCACCTGAGCATGAAGTGCTCAGGATGAGCTATTGTGATCACTCACCGTCCGTCGTCTGTTCGTCCGTCTGTCCGTCCGTCCGTCGTCCGTCCGTTCACATTTTTTTGTTTACACTCTAGCATCTACAAATATTAACCAATCAGCACCAAACTTGGTCAAAATATATATGACCATAAGATCTCGGATGAGTTTGATAATGGGTCTAATCGGACCAGAACAACTGGAGTTATTTGCCCTTGAATTAGAAAAATTGCTATATTTGACTTTGTTTACACTCTAGCATCTACAATTTTTCACCAATCAGCACCAAACTTGGTCAAAATATATGTGACCATAAGATCTCGGATGACTATGATTATGGGTCTAATCGGACCAGAACAACTGGAGTTATTTGCCCTTGAATAAGAAAAATTGCTATATTTGACTTTGTTTACGCTCTAGCATCTACAATTTTTAACCAATCAGCATCAAACTTGATCAAAATACTTACAACCATAAGATCTTAGATGAGTTTGATTATGGGTCTAATCAGATGGGAACAACTGGAGTTATTTGCCCTTGAATTAGAAAGTTCTATAGAATAGTTCTTTGTCCGGAGCATAACTTTGTCATCTCCAGTCCGATTGACTTGAAACTTGGCATTTGTGTTTGTTGCAATAAATACGGAGTGCAGTGTGAAAAAACTATAACTCTATCTTGTACTGTCTATGAGTTAATTCCCTTTGATCGTCATTTTTACAGCATTTTCTGCTTGTCCAGAATATAACTTTGTCATCTCTAGCCTGAACATCTTCAAATTTGGTATGCATGATTGTTGAAAAATTACGGAGTGCAGTGCAAAAAAACCATAACTCTTCCTAGCATGAATTTTGAGTTATTCCCCCTTTGACCTTCATTTTTATAGCATTTCTTGCTTGTCCAGAGCAAAACTTTGTCATCTCAAGTAGGAATGACTTGAAATATGGTATGCTTATTTGTTGCAATATTTGGAAGTGCAGTGCACAAGAATTGTAACTCTACCTCGCACTGTCTTTGAGTTATTTCCCTTTGATCGTCATTTTTACAGCATTTACTGCTTGTCCGGAATATAACTTTGTCATCTCAAGTCAGAACGACTTCAAACTTGGTATGCATGTTTGTTGCAATATTACTGAGTACTGTGCGCAAGAACAATAACTCTGCCTAGCGCGGATTTTAAGTAATTCCACTTTGATCTTCATTTTTACAGTATTTCTTGCTTGTCCGGAATTGAACTTTGGAGTCTCATGTCAAATTGACTTGAGACTTGGTAAACATGTTTGTTGCATTACCTGCCCTTTGCAATCATTATACCTCATCGACAACTGGCAGTGGGATGGGCATATCTTGCTACAATTTGCCATTCTTGTTTCATTATCATTTGGCCTTGAACCTCAATATTTGGTATTTATCTTCATTGTAGACCTTTACTGCTTAGTACTCAGGTGAGCAATATAGGACCATCATGGTCCTCTTGTTTCAACTTTAAGTCTTTACCATATGACAGAATTATAGACTGGTCCAAATTGAAAGCATTTGCAGACGACAAAATGGATGCGAGTAGAAAATAGAAATTTGGTTTGGGAAGGGTAGAAAACATTGTGAGAAAAGGAGAAAATGCTGGTAACCAGCATTTTCTCCTTTTCCCACAATGTTTTCAATAGGCTTCTTTCTCAGGGTTGTTCAAAGTTGGGATTGTGTGGTGAAGCGTTAAATGATTTTGAGCCATGCTCTGGCAAAAGGGGGCTTCATGCATCTCCGTGATCAATGGTACCAAGCAAGTCATTACATAATTAGGGATCCAAAATATCCACTTTTTTTTAATGACCGACTTAATCATGAGGTAAACTAGTCCTTGGACACACAGAAAATTGACCAATTGCGAAAAGTTTAGGCCCAGGTCGGCCTGCGCGCATTGCGCAGGCTGACCTGGGTCAATAATTTTCACAGATGCATTAAGGCCCCTTTTCACAGAGCATGACTCCTTTAATTTTAGACTTTAGTATTTGTGTGTTGACCTTTTTCCAGATAATGAAATTGTGGATAAAGCAATACTGAAGGCATTTGCTGTGGACAAGTTAAATACATGTATGTTCAAGTAATGATAATGGTGTGTGAAAGAGTAAAAAACAATGTGGGAAAGAAAGAAAATGTTGGTAACCAGCATTTTGTTCCCTTTTTCCTCAATGTTTGCTAAAACCTTTTTAATTCAAGATTGTTGAATGTGATCTTTGGGTAACCTGTTTTTGTTGTATAAATTAACATTTCATTTTGAGTATTAAAACATTTTCTATTTATGCTTTGGTGTTCTTCTTGCTTAAACTTGATTTCTGCTCAGAGAAAACAAGTTCTATAAAGTTATAACAAAAAGAAATATTCATCTTTTATTAAACACTTCTGTATTAAAACTGATAATCCCAAACACACAGAGTAGTAAAAGGTAATTTTCCTGTGTCCCACCATCGCCTACCCAAGTGTCTTTCTTGCCCGTTCTCTATCCGGCTCTTGGTTTTGCTATCCGGCTGTCTTTCTCTTTTTTCCCCCGCTTCTCTATGTGCTTTTTTTTTTCTGGCTTGGGCGCGTCTCGATCTCGGTTCGCCGAGTTCCAAGTCGACTCCCCTGACCATTAGACCAATTTGGAGCCTATAGGATTAAGGTCGTAGTTTCTATTTGAATACAATTGTCTTGTAAAAACATTGAAAAAAAAAAGTTTTACCGGAAGTCTCGCTTGGTGAGCTATGTTCTCCAGTCTAAACTTTCTACCAAACTAGCCCATCTTTTAACAACCAGAAACGCCTTTTGAAACCATTGTGGAAAAGGGAGAAAAACTTATAACCAACATTTTCTCTATTTCCATACTGTTTTCTGCACTTTGAAAGATAAATCGCAGTGTTTGAGCTACATTTAATAAGCCGTCTGCAAAGGCAGTTATTTTGGACGATTATTAATTTTTGTAGTTAGGTTGAGCGTTCGCTTCAACTGAAAGTACAAAACTCAGCACCTCCACAATCAAAGGTATGCGGCAAATAACTGGTTTTAACAGAATAGATCATATCGCGGCGGTAAGTGCTCCTATGCATGTGTTTCCTGGCTTTCTCACACCAGTACTAACAACAACTTTCTTTCTAGGTCACTGACTACTTTCTCACATGCATCAGGGGTGAGAGGCGAAAAATCGCCCGAGAGGAAGTTTGCCTCAACCGGGTGTCGAACTCGCAACCACCAAGTCACAAGTCCGACACTCTATCCACTGAGCTACCATGGCAGGCTGCAAATAACTGTAAAATGGGGATACCAAACAAGAATGCACGTGAAAAGACTGTGACAAAAGGAGCTGTTCAGGTGCCAATGATTCAATAATTTCTAACAGTCCTAACTAATCACGGTCTACATAGATCTTCAAAAAAAATATAAATCTGCATCGGTTTTTTTTCCCCGTTTTTGACAAAGTAACGTAAAAATAAAGTTGAGCCACGCTCTAGTAAAAGGGGGCTTAATACATCTCCGTGATGCGTAATACCAAACAAATCATCACATAATTATAGATCCATAAAATCCATTTTGTCTAACATCTGACTGGGAAGAACGGTCGTTGGAAATGCAGAAAATTTACAAAATGCAAAAAGTTTCAACCCATGTCAGCCTGCGCGGACCGCGCAGGCTGACATGGGTCGAAACCTTTTACAGATGCATTAAGTCCCATTTTTACAGAGCATGGCTCAGGAAAAGATTATCAGACTGGGATTCAGACTGTCGTTATTTCGCTTTCAAAAGTTCAATCCAGCATAAAACCGCACTTGCATGTTTATAATTGACGATGTTTGCGACACAATTACTTCTCCACATACGTAGGAAACAAATACCTACGTAGATTGTCATTATCGAAATTGTGTAAAAAAAAAAATAAACAAATATGATTGAAGAAAATACATGTAGCAATAAAGTGTATCAAAACCCAGAGCGCCAACTACATCCAAAAGACTAGGATATGAGATATTTACGACTATAATCAGACAACCAGTCATGCACAGTCCGATCTTGATCCACACTGTCTGCTACGTATTTCCTAAACATTATCAGCCCTAGGCTGGTACTCCGCCTTACCAAAAGACACACCCATAGAAATTCAGTGCGGCCGGTGAGGATCGACCCGAACCCGCCGATGGTATATCGATCACCTTAACTCTTTACTAGACGACAAAATTGTAACTTCTCCAAGTTGTAAGTATTTGCAGACGACAATTCAAGCATGATTTTACCGCACAATACCGACTTATAACCCTTTGGCGGCTAAGAGCGACTCATCGACCTTTTGCGGACAGTGAAGATCAAGATCAGACTGCACAGAACGTGCAGTCTGATCTTGGATCTGCACTGTCCGATAAGGAGATGTTTTCCTCACAAAAAAATAAATTCAAATAACATTATTTGAGTTTTTGTCATCGGCTTGAAAGTTTCATTTCATTTATTTAGTAGGATCAGGGTTAACGACCCTGGGAAAGAAGCCTTTCCCTACAATGTTTTCTACCTTATCAAAGGAAAATTGCATCAATTGAGCCACATTGAAATTGTCCTCTGCAAAAGCTTTTAATTTGGACGAGGCTGAACATTTGTCGCCCGGTAAAGGGTTTAACACTTTGTAGCCTGATGAAGAGTTTATAAATTTGTCTACGGCGATAAAGTTATCGGCTGCTTTTCCGTGTCTTAATACAAGTTTTACGACAAAAAAGTTATGTCACGGCGACAGCCAACTTAATCTGTTTCATGTATTCGTTCGTCTCACAGGTACTACGCCAGATTTTTGAAGTGCTTTGCGCAAGGGCGCTATGTACAGCGAAACACCATTTCCTCTCTTGAAGGTCGAACTCATGACTGGCGGACTATGAATCCTATACCTAGACTACTAGGCCATGCTGAAACCGTTTGGTCGAGTCAGGAATCGAACTCGCATGTTTTATTTTTTGGCGCTCGATCTTAATTAAAAGCGTTGCATGTGTGTAACCTAATAAATAACATGGTTATTTATTAGGTTACACACATGCAACGATTTTGAATTAAGATCGAGCGCCTTTTACGTCAACGACTGAGCCACCGAGCTTGGCATCGAACCCATAACCTTAATTTTCAAGCCCTATTGTCATTAGCTGAGCCACCGGGCTCGGCATCAAACACACAACTCCAAAATTTTCTAGCCTTATACATTATCGACTGAGCCTATCACGACGACCATCACTGAACCTCTTTGGGGATGAGATGGGGGTGAAAACAAGTGACAAAGATGACGATAGTAAGTATAATGTTGATTTCATTAAAAAAAATGACATTAAAGAGAAGATGAAAACCACAGCAATAGATTCACCCACCTCAATGTTTATCATTTTCCAGAATGTATCCATTAATTAAATAATCCACAAGATCAAAAGAAAAAATAAATAAATAATCATTGTCACATAAAAACAAGCATTTTACACAAGTCACCAACATACTCAACAGTGAATACAAAACATGTCCGAATTAAGCACGTGGAAAGTGCAAATATGGTGATTGTGCTGATTGGAGGGTGTTGACTTGGGTTATATATATAACAGTTCAGGTTTCCCTGTGATCTATTCGACAGAAAGTGTTTACCCAAGATCAGCCTGTGCAGTCTGATAGTGATCTACACCTTTCCTTTCTGGTGATGTTTGAAAATATAATTATTGACGGAAACTGTGTGTTTTTTTTTTTAACCCTTGTCCTGCTAAATAAGTGAAATGAAACTTTCAAGCTGATAGTAAAATCCCAAATACATGTATTGCTATTTGAAAGGTATTTTTGGAGAAAAGATATATCCTTATCGGACTGTGTAGATCCAAGATCAGACTACACGTTCTGTGTAGTCTGATCTTGATCTACATTGTCCGCAAAAGATCGGTGAGTCGCGCTTAGCAGCCAAAAGGTTAAGTCGACAGGAAATGGATTACCTCTATTGCTGTATGAGGCCCTGTAATCAGAATATTAGCATCTTTTTTTACGCTTTGAAAGTGTATCAGATACTATGAAACTGCCTGTTCGTGGAGTTATGTTAACTTACCATAGATGAGTCAAAGAATGATTGGACACAGACAACACTTAGCTTCAAGTAAAATCACGATGGTGCATGTTTGTTACTGAGATACGTTATACCTGTGTTCAGGCGGCAAGAATTATTAAAATCATTCCTTATCAAGGTCTACTTTTTTCCCACAATATTTTCTCCCCTTTTCTTAGACAATGCCAATCGTATTAGCTGATGAACAAGTAAATCCAGTGACCAGTATTAGTATCTCAATTTTGCACCAAATCATTCTTATCATCTTAAAACTGGTGCATCAGTTCTAACTTCTCACCTGAAATACCTACCTTTATTACTTCTAAGATCCATCCAATAAGGCAGACATTTTTGCTTCAACGGGTCTGTTTTAAAGGTGTTCTCTCCAATCTCCAAAATCTCAGAAATCCTCAGAAACTTTGCAGAAATCTTATACTCTAACTCAAACTGACAGGTCTACACCACGAAACCAACACAGAACCTTCTGTAGAAGATCTCTAAAGATGGAAACTGTAATCAAAGCACTGAAAGTAGTGACGGACCAATGCGTCTGGGATAAGTGGCCTTGGTAAAGATCAAACTTGGCTGGTCTCTATAAAATTGAAGAAAATGGTCAAATCCGGCTCTAGAGTCTGATCAAATTCAACCTAGTCCGATCTGGTGACTTTACTGACTGCTCATAGCTATTTACTCGTCAAAATAGGAAATACCATGAAAGAAAAACCTTTGTTGATCGTTGATTGAAAACACTCACACACACACAAGGAACATATCGTTTTGGTGATTTCGCACTTGAATACTTTCTGGAGTTCACTTTAGGTGAACTCTTCATGTTCTTTCACTTTCTTATCGGTTGGACAAACTCGTAGCTTAAGACCCACAAGATCCACAAAAAATACAAGGATAAAACAGTTTGTGCTGGGATAGGTAAAGATGAGCCTGGTTTGCCTAGGTCACTGACTTAATTTACATACATGTATAAGCAAACATCTTGTACCTTACCGATGGCATCTTGTTCAGTCTGCGAGTTTGTAAGTAGACACCGTTCAAGTTGCGGTGGTAGACATTTTGTAGTTCATGTTCACATATGTCATATTTAACAGAACTACAATTTCTTACAGAAAGAATTATTTTCTTTGAGCCTGTAATAGATATAGAGGATATTTGTTTTTTCACGGTGAAAGATCGAAATTTATTTCGAGTGAATATCATCGGTAATATTTTCACGAGTGGCACAGCCACGAGTGAAAATATTACCGATGATGTTCACGAGATGAAATAAATTTCGATCTTTCACCGAAAAAGAACAAATATTCTATTTATTTCATGCTTAAAACCCTTTCTGAGGTGAAATTAAATCAAAATCCAGTGCAGCACTTTTCGATTATTCCCCATGGCGTACCCCCTCCACATAGCAACGCATAACAATATTACGTCAAGTGCAAGAAATATAAGGTAAATTACGTCATATTTCCATCTGGTTGTCAGGCACGCGCATTTTAACTAGGTAACTAGTGCGCGAGAACAACTGTTTCCGCCTTCGATTGAAGAGTTAGAATATAAAAATCGGTATTTTCACTGGTGGTAACCATGAAATATCGAAAAATATTTCACCGATATTTCTCGATAACCTACTGGAAAGCGTGAAATAAGACTGTGTTTTTTCTTTTTCATTCATATTTGAAGCTACGTCGTTCCCGATGATTAATGGCGGGTCTAATCAAAACACTGAAAGCACTAATAGGAGGTGATGGTGGAAATTTGCTAGCAAATAGATTTTAACAGTCGACCATTTCATCAAAGATTCATTTATCTAACGGTTGACAGCATCTTTTTTCTAAGATTTATTGCATTATTTCTTGAGTCTTTTTTTGCATAAAATCGTGCATCTAAGTATGCTACATCCGGTGTTAAGTGTTTGAAAAACGGTTTGGGATAATTTTCCAAGTCGTTTGTGGTGATTTTGGTGTTTCTCTTACTTATTCATCTGCAATGTAGACTTTATAAACAAATCAAATTTCAAATCTATAACTAATTGTTGACATGAGGTTACTGTTTGGGTAATTGGGTTGCACAGGTTTTCAGTCCACAGGTTCTTTTCACATATCAAATCACACAGACAAGTTCGTTCATTGATCTATAAGGACCTATTTTTTTTCTTAAACAGAGGAGTGATTCGTCAAAGGACGGTTGACATAAGAAGGTGAGACCTGAATGGTCATCACCTTCTAAGAAAAGGCAATCAAGTTTGAGGTTGAACAGTTTATTTTTAGCAGTTTACTTAAGTAGCAAGTATTATAAAATGCAATATACATGGCAACTGAAACTCATTTGTGACCAGGTTGAACAGAAACATAAGTAGTACCAAACTGTCCTACATAAGAATCTTGGCTGAAACCTGTTATCAAATAGTCAATGAAGCAAGAAGACTGTCAAGTATTTACCACATGACAAAATGTTTGACTAGTCCAGATTCAAAGCTTTGGCAGTTAAACCCGTTTACCACACAATCCCGACTTGTAACAACCCTGAGAAAGAAAGCTTTTGAAAACATTGAGGGAAAAGGAGAAAATCAGCATTTTCTCCTTTTTCCACAATGTTTTCTACCCTATTGAAGACAGAAATCATCATTTTAGCAACTTTAAATTTGTTGTCTGCAAATGCCTTCAGTTTGGTCCAGTCCAAATTTTTGTCATTTGGTAAAGAGTTAAACAATTTAAATCTGGCTAAAGTGATAGAATTGGTTTTTGACAGAGTAGAAAACATTGTGGGAGAAGGAGAAAATTACATATGGCACAAATGATGAGACTTGTCTTTGACAGGGTGGTAATCAAAGTGAGAAAAGGAGAAATTGCACATTTTGTTCTTTACCCACAATGTTTTCCAAAACTTTCCTCTGCTTGCTCATTTAAACATGGGATTTCATAGTAAACGGTTAACCCTTCTTCCTCTTCTGGGTCATTTAAACATGAGATTTTGTAGTGAAAGGTTAACCAGCATTTTTTTGTTTTTTCCCACAATGTTTGGTAATTAGCATTTTTTCCTTTTCCCACAATGTTTTCTACCTTATCAAAGACAGAAATCATCATTTAACCACTTACCACACAATCCCGACTTTTAATGATTTCAAAGAAGAAGACTGCATATGTGTGAAATCTGCATACAGAATTATGGTAAGCAAGCATCCAGTTTGAAAACAAGTTTCACTACACTGCATAACTTAACAGTAGGAGTAAATATTTGCATAACTTATGGTAACACCAGCTCACACCTTTGTGTAAAGCAGGGATTATATGAGTGTATATGTTCGGTGCAAAGTAAGAATTGGTACAATTCCGGAATTATCCTGTGCAAAGTAGGAATTCCTCCTTTGTCCACCAATTCTGGAATTGTACCGGACAATTCTAGAATTGCGCAAGGGAGATATATTGTATTATGGTCAGATATGGTCTGTGCGCAAAGTAGGAATAGGCTTGGACAAAGTAAGAATTCAAAGGGTAGTGCAAAGTGAGAATAGTCAGACAGAGTAAAAATAGCCAAAGGGATTTCTATACAAAACATGTAAAGATACAGAAAACATGAATAGATTGTCTTGCAACTGGTGATATTTCTCCATTCCCAGATGAATCAACTAAGGTCAAGCGACGACGAAGGTGTAGATCAACGCTTCTATGCTAAACTATAAAAGCATCGTGAGAAAAGGAGAAAATGGTGGTAACCAGCGATTCATCCTTTTCCCACAATGTTTTCTACTCTTTCAAAGACAAATCCCCTTGTTGTTGTCTGCAAATGCTTTCATTTTGACCAGTCAAAAATGTGTTTATGTGGTATAGGGTAAATCTACAAAATATCGCAAAATCGAAGTTCTTTTCACCAGAGAAAATCTTACTGTGTAGATCAAAGATCAGACTGCACCTCTAGTGCTTAGTTCGGTTATCAGCATTTTCTCATTTATCCACAATGTTTTTAGTAACCTTCTTCTTCATGGTCGTTAAAAATTTGGTAAAGGATAAATTTTATCTAAATTGATTTTGCTTTGCTTTTCCAACAATGCTCATGCTGCAACACATTCTATTATTTTCTCATTACACGTTTGACTCGTTATTATGTGCTCATGACTCATATTACATGTTTTATTTGTCCCCGATTCCTACTTTTCGCAGGGAAAATAATAGATTCTCACTTTGCCACAATCCCTACTTTGCACAGGGACAATTCCGGAATTGAACTATGCCAGGTAGGAATTCTTACTTCGCCCGGCAAAGTAAGAATTCCTACTTAGCGCAGGACAATTCTGGAATTGTCCCGATTCCTACTTTGTGCATAACATATGTATAATCCCACATATTTTTACGTAATTCGTAGCCCGGTATGAACTAGAAAGTAGGGTATTTATTGATAATCTTAATCTAAACTAAACCAGTAGCTTTCTGATTGGTTGGAATGATAATTTTCAGCCAATCAGAGGTTAGTACATTATATGTGAAATGAAAATTGGATTTGCACCTTAAAATATGTGTGCAGGCAATCACACAATCTAAACTAGCACCAATGTCATTGGCCATAAACCCACAATCTCAATTATTTGATGCCCTTGCAAAAGGGGGCTTAATGCATTTCCAAGATGCATGATACCAAGCAAGCAATCGCATACTTATTGATCTAAAATGGTCACATTTTTTTACAAACAAACTTAATCATGCGGTAGATCAGGCCCTGGACATACAGAAAACTGACCAATAGCGAAAAGTTTCAGCCGAGGTCAGCCCGCATGGACTGCGCAGGCTGACCTGGGTCATTACTTTTGGCAGATGAATTAAGCCCCTTTTTCACAGAGTATGGCTCATTTGTAATTAAAAAAAATCTTTCCACCTTACTTCTTTACCATACAATATAATGTGTTATGTTAATGGTTCTAATGAAAACCTCCTGAAAACATTGTAAGAAAAGGAGAAAATGCTGGTAACCAGCATTTTCTCCTTTTCCTAAAATGTTTTCAACAAATCTCATCATTTGGTTCACATTTAATCTGTGGTCTGCAAATGCTTTCAATTTGGAGAACTCTAAAACTTTGTTGTGTGGTAAACAGTAATTGATATGGAATGACAGAAACAGAAATTATAACATATGAACAGATGGTGCAGAGACAGGCAAGATAACATTGTGGGCAAGAGGGCCATGATGGCCCTGTATCGCTCTACTGGCTAATAAGTAAAAACCTTACACGACAAACATTACAATTTTCGGCCAATTGGTTTCGAACTAGAAGACATAAAAAAGTTTCTATATATAAAATCCCATGAGAAAGTCATGACCCCAGGGCAAAGCCATTTTTGATCACAGAGCTATAATTACTTGAGTGATAGGGGTCCACAAGATAAAGCCCCATACCAAATAATACAGGTCTAGATTGTATGGTTATAACAAGATTTTCAAAGTTTCCTCAATAAAGAGCCCTGTAGAACATGAGACCCCTGAGACCGGGCTAAATTTTGTAGCAGTATGTCTAATAGTTAGTAACAAGAAGATTTCTAAAGTTTTCACTATATAAGCCCATGTACAACTTGTGACCCCTGGGGTAGGGCCAATTTTTACACCAGGGCTTTAATTTGGGCCCTCTTGGTAGAGGCTCACACGATTCAGCTACATGCAAAATTTGGTAGCCCTAGGCCTTATGGCTAGCTACAAAAAGATTTTTAGAGTTTCCGTAAATAAGCCCATATAGAACTTGTGACCCCAGGGGCAGGACCAACTTTGACCCCGTGGCTATAATTTGGGCCCTCTTGGTAGAAGCCCACAAGATAAAGCCACATGCAAAATATGGCTAGGTACAAGAAGTTTTCTAAATTTTTCACTATATAAGCCCATGTAAAAACTTGTGACCCCTCAGGCGGGGCCAATATTGATCCCAGGACTATAATTTAAAGAAACTTGGTAGAGGTCTATTTGATAAAGCTACATGCCAAATTTGGTTGCCCTTAGGGGTCTTATGGTTTCAACTATTTTCAAAGATTTTCAATATTTTTTAGTTTAGTAGCTATGGCAACCTGAGTTTTTGAAGGAATCAAATTCCTTCAAGAAATTCTGAAGAGGACCATGGCAGGATCATTTCTGTGAAGTTTCATCAAATTTGGACGAGTAGTTTTAGAGAAGAAGATGTTTGAAATAAACAATAACACACAAATGGACGCAAGACAGACACCAGGCCATGACATAAGCCCCAGGCCTTCAGCCAGTGGAGATAAAAAAGAAACCAAACACTCATACACTTACATAAACAGAGAAAAACAAACTGCACTATAAAAGATTATGACATTGCATATAAACAGCACTGAATAACAAAGGCAATACTAGCAGTTTCAAATGAGACTAAAATAGGTTTTCAAAGTGTTACATCACTCGAGAGTAATTAATCAAAGAACTTCATTCACCACTAATGAAAAATAAATACCGTAGCTTTAACCCTATGCCACACAATACCATGTTTTAACGAACCTACTGAAAAAGGCTTCTGAAAACATTGTGGGAAAAGGAAAAAATGTTGGTAACCGAAGAACTTCTTTCACCACTGATGGAAAATATATACCTTAGCTTTAACTCTATGCCATACGATCTGGAGATTTATCGACCCTAGTGAAAAAGGCTTCAGAAAACATAGTGGGAAAAGGAGAAAATGCTGTTTACCAGCATTTTCTCCTTTTCCAACAATGTTTCCTATCCTTTCAAAGAAAAATACAATCATTGGGCCACACTGAATTTGTCATCTGCAAATGCTTTCAACTTGGAAAAGTCTAGATATTTGTGTGGTATTAAGTTTAAGACTCTTTACCAAATGACAAAATTTTGGTGAAGACCAAATTGCAATCATTTGCAGACGACAAAATGGGAGTAGCTTAAATGATGATTTCTGTCTTTGATACGGTAGAAAACAATCTGAAAAGGAGAAAATGGTCGTTACCGGCGTTTTCTCCTTTCCCTAGAATTCCTTCAAAAATTTCTTCAAGGTCATTAAAACTTAGGATTGTGTAGTAAAGGGGTACCCAGTGTATCTAAAACAATACTGGACAGTGTAGATCCCAGAACGGACTGCACAATTGGTGCAGACTGTTCTTTACCTACACAGTTTACAAAAAGAAGCTAGAGCCATCCTTCACTTATACTAGTGGTTAACCCTTTACCATACAATCCCGAGTTTTAACGACCCCCCCAAGGAAGAAGCCTTTAGAAAACACTGTGGGAAAAGAAGAAAATGCTGGTAACCAGCATTTTCTCCTTTTCCCACAATGTTTTCTACCCTTACAAAAGCCAATTTTTTAGTCACAATTATGTTGTCGTCTGTCAGCTTTGAATTTTGTCGTTTGGTAAAGAGTTAACCCTTTACCACACGCCAAATTGTTGACTCTTCCAAACTGACAGTGACTACAGAAGCCAATTTTGAAGTTGATACAAATGAGCTGAAGTTCTCTGATAGGATACAAAACATTGTAGGAAAATGAGAAAATGCTGGTTACCAGCATTTTCTCCTTTTCCCACAATGTTTTCAAAAAGGCCTCCAACTTGGGGTCATTAAAACTCAGGTTTGTATGGTAAAGGTAAAAAAGTTTCACAAAGAAGGGTGATGAAGAAGCAGTTGTAATGTTGTGACATGTATAAGACATTTGAGTACATGATTTCAATGATAAAAAAATTAAATAAACCTACAGCTATAGTGAGAAATAATAATAATATTAAATAAACTAAAAACACAAGAGCCATTACCCAGAAAATAAAATCTATACAATTTGATCAATATTTAACTTTCAATACCTGTACTTGTGATAAATATGTTATTCTTTATGTAAATCTTTCTTTACTGTATGTTCCTTGCTTTGCCACCCCGACAGGAAGAAGGTTTTTGAAAACAATGTTGGAAAAGAAGAAAAGATTTGAAAACAATCCAGACTTTCAACGACCCTGAGGAAGAAGCCTTTTGAAAACATAATGGGAAAAGGAGATATGCTGGTAACCAGCATTTTCTCTTTTTCTCATCATGTTTTTAACTCTATGATAGACAAATTTCATGTTTTGAGTTACATCCATTGTCTGCAAATCCTTTCAATTTGGACAAGTCTAAAATTTTGTCATTTGGTTAAGGGTTAGCCAAGCTCCCATAGCTCCGTCGGTAGTGTACAGGACTTGAGAACAAGGACCCGCTAGTACAATCCCAGGCTCGATCAATTTCTTTCTGAGGACTGATGATAGTCATTGCAACAGAATTTATTCCTCTCTCATTGCTGACCATTGCATCACCGATGGTTATGTGGGAAAGCATCCAGTGGCTTTGAAAGAATATTGTGAGGAGTGCTGGTTAAAAGAAATTCCAGGAAAGCATGGATAGATGAACTGACCACTTCATAATAACTGAAATAATGTTAAAAACAGTGTTAAACATCATACAATCAATCAATCAATCAATTGGTTAAGGGTTAAATGAAGCTCAAAAGATGATTTCTGCCTTCAGAATGGTTGAAAACATTGTGGGAAAAGGAGAAAATGCTGGTTACCAGCATTTTCTCCTTTTCCCACAATGTTTTCAAAAGTCTTATTCCTCAGGGTTGTTAAAACACAGGAATGTGTGGTATAGGGTTGACAACATATTGACAGATACAAAATAAGCATATTTATCAAACGGACAGGTATGCACAGCAAGAGACTTACCTTTAGCCTCCATAATAATACTTCACAAAACATTAAATGGAAGACAAATAAAAACGATTACAGTGTATATCTATGAACAGTCAAACCAATTTTAAAAAAGCACCTAGGTGACACTGGAGAAATGCTTTCTTAACTCTTTACTGAATGATAAAATTTAAGACTGGTCCATGTTCAAAGCATTTGCAAGCGACAAATAAATTGATATACAAATGATGGGTTTGTATCAGAAAAGGGTAAAAAAACTGGTTACTAGCATTTTCTACTTTTCCCATGTTTTCAAATGCCTTTCACCTCATGGTCATTAAAACTTAAGATGTATGGTAAAGCATTAAAGGGAGCTGCCAACATTTTTTAATCTAATCAAACTTCAAAAAAAAAGGTTTATCACTGTATTATGTAAGCTGATAGCTGGCAAATCATCAGTAAAGACAAAAGCAAAAAAAAAATTTCAATGGTGTTTCTTCCAGCCTTTACCACACAATCCCAGCTTTTAATGACCCTGATGAAATGGACTTATAAAAACATTATGGGAAAAGGAGAAAATGCTGGTAAGTACACTTTTCTCCTTTTCCCACAATCTTTTCTATCCTTCCATAGAAAAGTTTCCTAATTTATACAAATTTACTTTGTCATCAGCAAATGCTTTCATTTGAACCTTTATAAAATTTTGTTGTTTGGTAAAGAGTTAACCCTTTACCACACAATCCTGAGTTTTAACGACCCTAAGGAAGAGGCCTTTTGAAAACATTGTGGGAAAAGGAGAAAATGCTGGTTACCAGCATTTTCTCCTTTTCCCACAATGTTTTCCACCCTATCTAAGAAAAATTTAATCATTTGAGCTACCATCAAATTTTCTGCAAATGCTTTCAATTTGGACAAATCACTATTTTTGTTGTGAGTTAAAAGAGTTAACTCTTTACCAAAATTTTAATGACAAAATCTTGGACTCGACTAAATTGAAAGCGAATCAAATTAAATGTAGCCCAAATGATGATTTTTATCTTTGACAGAGTAGAAAACATAGTGACAAAAGGAAAAAATGCTGGGAAACAAGCATTTTCTCATTTTCCCACAGTGTTTTTAAAGGCCTAGTTCTTAAAACTCAGGAATTTGTGATACAAGGTTATCAAAGGTGGCCACTAAAAACAGACTTTACTCTACAATTATAGGCTTAATCTTTTACCAAGCAACAAAATCTTAGACTTGTTCAAATTGGAAGTATTTGCATACAACAAGTTAAATGTGACTGAAAAAACGAAATCTGTTTTCGGATGTGTAAAAAACATCATGGGAAGTGAGGAAATATTGGTTACCAGTATTTTCTCCTTTTCCCCAAAATGATTTCAAAAGGCTTCTTTCTTAGGGTCATTAAAAGTTAGGATTGTATGGTAAAGTGTAAAGTAATATCACTACGTGACGTTCCCTCTCAACAAAGTCACAGCAAATGACTGTGAAAGCATCCATCTAAAACATGTGTATTCTTTATAAATTAAGATTCAAAACATGGACATAAGGTAAAATACTGTGACAAAAGGACTAACTGCACGTAGCTAGCAGTTTATCGTTTCTTCTCAATGCTGTCGCATTGTTGCACCGGCAGCATAAAGTTAAGATTTTTTTTACCCCTTTACCACACAATCCCGACTTTTAACAACCCTTAGAAAGAAAACTTTTGAAAACATTCTGGGAAAAGGAGAAAATGCTGGTAACCAGCATTTTCTCCTTTTCCCACTATGTTTCTAGCCTTTCCAAAACAAGTTTTGATTTTTGAGTAACATTTAATTTGTTGTCTGCAAATGCTTTGGATTTTGGCAAGTCCAAAATTTTGTCGTCTGGTAAAGGGTTGATATATATCTGACGGTAATAACAAGGCAAGAAAATCATTTCTTGGAAAAGGGCATTGATATATACTACTCAAACTTTGATGGGTATCATTTAGATATTTCAATATGGGTATATGCTACAGTTATGCAGTTTTGCATTAAAAACATCCATTTCCACATGTGGTTTATTTCACCAGTGTGTATATACATGTATAACATTGAAAAACCATACCTGATGCATGCCACACATATACATCAGCTGAATCTAATATGGTGATCCCTAGCAAATTTTGAGTAGTATATTTCAGTGGCAAAATACACAGCCTTATTTTCTTGAAAACCTCTGACTGATTCTGCATAAAAGTTTTGAACTTGAATAAAACATTCCAACTGCATAAATAAAATACTGAAACCAAATACCAACTTAAAATACATCGGAAAAGATATAGAACACACTCTAAATAAAATAAACTGTTACACAAAGCATTTGCAGCCAAAATCACCCAGACAATGAAGTTAATAAACTCTTTACGGAACAATGATATTTTACACTTGCCTGTATTGAAAGTATTTGCAGACCGCAAACTAAACGTGACTTAAATGATGGTAACTATACTTGAAAGGGTAGAAAACATTGTGAATGGCATTTTCTCCTTTTTCAACAAAGTTTTCAAAAGCCTTCTTACCCAAGGCTGTTTAAAGATTTGATCCTTTGGTAAGAGGTAAAAGATTAACTCTTTCCCACACAATGCTGACTTCTAACGACCCTGGAAAAGAGACCTTTTGAAAACATTGTGGGAAAAGGAGAAAATGCTGGTAACCAGCATTTTCTCCTTTTCCCACAGTGTTTTCTACCCTATCAAAGAAAGACTGCACCATTTGAGCAACTTTGAAATTTTCGTCAGCAAATGCTTTCAATTTGGACAAGGCTAAAATGCTGTCACCTGGTAAAGTGTTAACTCTTCACCACACAATCCTGAGTTCTAATGACCCCAAGATAGAAAGCTCTTGAAAACGTAGAAAAAAGGAGAAAATGTTGGTAACCAGCACTTTCTACTTTTCCCACGATGTTTTCCTACCCTTTTTGATATAAATATAATCACTCCAGTCACATTTAATTTGTCATCTGTAAGTGCTATGAATTTGGACCAGTCAAAAATTTTTTTTTAGTAAAGATTGACTCTTGTTCTTAACCCTTTACCAAACAATCCCTGGTTTTAACAACCCCGAAGAAGAATCCTTCTGAAAACACTGTGGGAAAAAGACAAAATGCTGGTAACCAGCATTTTCTCCTTTTCCCACAATGTTTTCTACTCTTCCAAAGTCAAGTTTCAATTTTTGAGTCACATTTATTTTGTCGTCTGCAAATGCTTTCAATTTGGACCAGTCTACAATTTTGTCGTTTTGTAAAGAGTTAAACTATGCAAAGCTATTAGAGCAATGATGATTACAGTGACAAATTTTCAACATTATTACATGTCCATTTTCAAAACAATCCAAAATTTTAACAGACATGATGAAGAAAGCTTCTGAGAACAGTGTGGTAGCAGGAGAAGGAGAAAATGCTTGTAACAATAAAGAAGACGGTCAAAATGGCCTTTAATTGCTCACTGGAGAACACAATTTGTGACTTGCCAGGTGGGTCCAATTTTGACCCCAAGATAATAACTTGAACATCCTTAGTAGTGCACCCCCATATCATGCCACATACCAAATATTTATTTACAAAACTGAATAATGTAACAAGAAGTTTTTAAAAGTTTATTCTTTACAGGCCAATGTGAAAAATTGTGACCCCCAAGATGGGAAGACATACAGAGACTTTTAGCACATATGCTCTGGGATGCCTTTTACTATACTGTGTATATATGAAATTTGCAAGGTAAGTAAGCATCAGGTCTGAAAACAAGTTTCATTAAACTGCATAACTTTATGATTTGAATAAATATTTGCATAACTCTAAACCAGCTCACACCTATGGGTAAAGCAGGGATTGTATGTATGTATACACAATCCTAGATAATTTGCATAAATCTACACAGATTAGTGAAAGGAACCCCTGCCAGGGTCTGTATTCACCCACCGTTCTTTAGAACATTCTTAGTCTCATTCTCCAAGATTTTCTGATTTGAAAGTAACACAACTTCTGATTGGCTAAACCATTTGGTTTAGCCAATCAGAAGTTGTGTTAGTTTCAAATTTAGAAAAATCTGAAGAATACGACTTTCTTAAGAATGGTTGGAGAGTACGGACCCTGATGAGCTTCAAAGCATTTGAAATGGAGCTATGTGATGGAAAAGGATGCAAAAAGAAACTCTGTTTAATGTGGCAGGGATCAAGCAATAATTAAAAACAAGGCATATTTTTTTCCCATCATTACTTTTCCTCTTTTTTGCCATCTAAGGGTACCTAGTGACATCCTCAACTTTCTTCCCCCCTCCCCTCTTCATAAAATTTGAAGTCAAAATCTGGTTGAAAGTCCCTTCCAGAAGCAACTGTGAACACAGCCAAGGGAAAGATCAAGATTGTTACTAGAAATGCCTAGAAAATCCTTTACTTTTCTTCTGAAATTTCTCATCTACTCAGCATTAGGCAACAAAAATACATGTAGATATGAGCCATGCTCTGTGAAAAGGGGGCTTAATGTGTCTGCAAAAAGTATCGACCCAGGTCAGCCTGCGCAGTTCACGCAGGCTGACCTGGGCCGAAACTTTTCCCTATTGGTCACTTTTCTGTATGTCCAAGGACCAGTCTACCCCAAGATTAAGTCGGTTGTTAAAAAAAGTGGCTATTATGGATCCATAATTATGTGATGGCTTGATTGGTATACTGGATCACTGAGGTGCATTAAGCCCCGTTTTGCCAGAGAGTGGCTCATATATAAGCTTGTACCATTAAAAAAACTTTTTAACATATTTCTGAAAAAATGGCTGCCAGACAGGAAAACACAAACTAAAAAAATGGGATACAAATAAACAAAAATATCTAAAATAAACTATAATCTCAGAAGACCACATTACTTTTGCTGAACTTTTAGTTCTAGTCTGTGGATTTGATAACCCTGAGAGCCCCAGATACACCCAGTGGACAATTTCAGTCTAAAAATAGGACCTAAATAGCTACAATATCAAGGCTCCTCTAGTTTAGAATGTCTCAGCATAGAGAGACAGTATAGATCAAAGATCAAACTGCACATCTTGTTTTGATCTATGCTGGCCGCAAAGGAAACAATAGTTTAAAATAGCTTTAACACTTCACTGCACAATGCCAACTTTTAACGACCCTGGGAAAGAAGCCTCTT
The DNA here is from genome assembly GCA_946811185.2 of Hippopus hippopus. NCBI lineage: Eukaryota > Metazoa > Mollusca > Bivalvia > Cardiida > Cardiidae > Hippopus > Hippopus hippopus. Next base: position 4,635,528 of record OX328097.1, on the reverse strand, counting down.
GAAAACATTGTGAAAAAAGGAGAAAATGCTGGTTACCAGCATTTTCTCCTTTTCCCACAATGTTTTCTACCCTATCAAAGAAAAATTGCACCATTTGAGCTCACTGAAATTGTTGTCTGCAAATGCTTTTAATTTGGACAAGGCTAAAATTCTGTCGTCTGGTAAAGGGCTTAGGGTTAACTCCTGGTTCCATTGTATGTCCTTTTTTGTCTCATTTTCTCTGAAAAGCACTCGGTCTCAGGTACTGGCGTAGGTAGGCTATACTCATTGGCTGTTTGGCAATCAGGTCCTCAAATGGCGTGTGATCGACACCCATTATAACATTGCCAAAATCAATCTGGGAAGAAAAAAAACATTGAATGTACAGATAGCATAACTGAAAATATTTTAATTTGCAATACTGTTTTTTTCTGCAAACAAGATCTGTTATTTGGAAAATAATGATAAATTCATCTGTCCATTTACATACAACGGGTGCTATCACTGAAGAGGGTTTAATGCATCTCTGTGATACAGTATACCAAGTAAGTCACCACATAATTATGGATCCATAAAATCCATTTTGTCATGTGACTGAATCATGAGATAGAATAGTCCTTGGACATAAAGAAATTTGACAAATAACAAAGTCTCAATCCAGGTCAGCCTGGGCAGGCTGGTCTGGGTCAAAACATTTCACAAATGCATTAAACCCTCTTCTCATAGAGCTTGGCTCATACATTTGAATGTATTTAATCAGCAAGACTTAACCCTTATTCTGTTAAATAACTGAAACGAAATTTTCAATTCGATAGTAAAAACTCAAATATTGCTATTTCAAAGTTATGTTTTGGGGAATAACATCTCCTTATCGGACTGTGTAGATCCAAGATCAGACTGCACATTCTGTGCAGTCTGATCTTGAGCTACACTGTCCGCAAAAGGTCGGTGAGTTGCGCTTAGCAGCCTAAGGGTTAAGTTTTGCAAATTTGAAGCTGTTTTGCTAAAAAGGTATTGAAGACTGTACATCCAAGATCAGACTTCATCACTTGAGCTACATTCAATTTGGAGTGTGCAAATGCTTTCAGTTTGGATCAGTATAAAATTTCGTCATTTTGTAAAGATTCAAGTGTTAAAAAAAATAAAACCTACCTGCATAATATATGTAACCATGGAAACGATTTTCTTCTCCCTGGTTAGTGGTTCAATTATCCATCCACTTGGTAAGACCTTATATATAGAACAGTAACATGAGAAGTATCAATTTACTTAAAAAGACAGTTAGCTATAAAAATAAAAAAGAGTTTCATTAATACATTTAGTAAGTAAATGTAGCCAAGCCCTGATAGCACAATCGGTAGCACACAGGGCTTGAGAACAGGGGGTTCCAGGTTCGAATCCCCAGCACAGCCTATTTCTATCCGAGGATAGATGATAGTCAGTTCCACAGGATTTATTCCTCTCTCATCGCTGATCATTGTTTCCAGGATGGTTATGTTGGAAAGCAGCCAGAGGCTTGGGAAGAATATTGTGCAAAGCACTGGTAACAGAAATTCAAGGAAAACACTGATAGGTGCACTGGCTGCTCCATTATACCTGAACAAAGGTTGAAAATGGCACTAAACACAATACAATCTGGTAAGTAAATTTATCAATCCGGAGGATGCTTGTCTAGTGTCTTAACTCTTTACCACAAGACAAAATTTGGGACTGGTCCAAATTGAAAGCATCTGCAGACAACAAATTAAATGTGGCTCACATGACTTTATTTGTTTCTTAAAGGTAAGGAAAGATTGCAGGAAAAGGAGAAAATGCTGGTTACCACTATTTTTTCTTTTTCCCTCAATCTTTTCAAAAGTTATTTCTTAGGTTTGTTAAAACTCAAGATTGTGTGGTAACAAGTTAATAATCCATTATGGTACAGGTTATTTTTGGATCTACCAGATCTTATTATAATTCACACACAAAGTTTGTATTGCACAGTACATGTATATGGGAAAAACATACAGGAAAAAGACAAATTGCTTAATTGCTTGTAACTACAAAATCAATTCTTTTCCTTCAATATTTCAAAAACAACTTATTTGAATGGTGTTTAAATCTGCTTTCAACATTATTTCGGCCATATCACAGAAGCAGCTCATTTCCTCATGTCTTTGTTACTTTCACAAGTATTAGCCTGAGGTTCTTAAATGCTGTACCCAAGGGCACTTCCATGTGGCCAAAGCCTCCTGCGGGAATGAGTCTTGGGATCTTCTGATTACGAACATTATACCTAACTCTTAACCAAACGTCACAATTTAATGACCCTGAAAGAGAAGACTTTTGAAAACATTGAGGAAAAAGGAAAATATACTGGTAACCAGCATTTTCTCCTTTTCCCACAATGTTTTCTACCCTATCAAAGAAACACTTCATCATTTGAGCCATGTTTAAATTTTCATTTGCAAACACATTCAATTTGGACAAGTCTGTATTTTTGCCATGTGGTAACATTTAAACATACAGCCACAGGAAAACCACTCAAAACTCATAGTCTTTTGAAGAAGCATTTTGATTCAAATTTTTCATAATCAAAGTACCTGCACCCTTGTCACATCGGTGGGAACGGGCACTTGGACTTTGTCAGTTGACTGCATGGCTAAAATATATTTATCACCGGAATCCATTCTCTCACTCTGTGTGACCACCACGTCACAGCACTCTGACTTGAACAGCTGAAGCACTTCATGGTAATAATACACTGTAATATACAGAAAGTTCTGACTTATGCATCGACATTTTTAACCTTTTACCACTACGCAAATGTTAGACTTGTCCGAAGTGAAATTATTTCAAGAGGGTGAATGCAAAACTATTCCACCTGCTTTCTGTAAAATTTTATGAGAGATGAAAAAAACCTTCATACTTCTGTGAAAAGTATTGTTACATCAACATGTGTACATATGTTGAGTCCAATGAATTCACACAATTCAACACAATATATCTAGATAAGAAGATCTAACAATGCTTATCACAGAAATGAGAAGGTTTTTTCCCTCTCCAGTAAAATTTTCCAAAATGGGATGGAATAGTTTCACATTTACCCCCTTTGATTTGCCGACCACAAAATAAATGTGGCTCGGGATATTGTGGTACAGGTTTAAGATCAATTCTTTACACACCTTTTCGGGACAGTGTAGTTCTATGTGCAGACTGCTGAGAATTTGACTCTTGATCTACACTGTCTGTTTTTTGCGAGAATTTCTGGTAAAATAACAAAAACCTACAGTCAAGTTGATCAAAAATAGAGAATGACATCTGACTGTATGTTCAATTAATTGATCATCTGTACAGCATAACTATAAATCTTTGTTCTGTTATACCTTTCCACAACTATCTAACTTATTCCCAAACGACAAAACTTAAGAATTATCCATCACCAAACCATTTGCAGATGACAGACTAAATGTGGGTCTAATCTAGACAAATATCTTTGAGCCATTAGACAAAAGGTTGGAATTGGAGAGAAATGCTGGCTGCCAACATTCTCTCTTTTTTTTAACCCATCACTTTTATTTAAAGTCTTTTCCCCTCGGGTCGTAAAATACAGGACTGTTTGGTGTTAACCCTTTACCAAACAATCCTGTGTTTTCATGACCCCACAGGAAAAGACTTATAAAAACATTATGAAAATGGGAGAAAATGTTGCCAACCAGCATTTTTCACCTATTTGATTAATCTTTACCAAACAAACCCAAGTTTTATTGGCCCCAGAAAGATGGCTTTTGTAAAAATTGAGGGCAAAGGAGAAATTGCATGTAACATGCATTTTTTCCTTTCCCAACCATGTTTTCTACACTATCAAAGAACTTCAGCTTATTTAAATCAATACAGAATTTGTCATCTGTTTGTGCTTTCAATTTAGAAGAGCCTAAAATTTCTTGTTTGTTAACAAGTTCATATCAAACTGAAAGCATTTGCAGATGAAAAAGTAATTGTAGCTTCAAAGTGATTTCTGTCTTTGATAGGGTAGAAAACAATATAGGAAAGGGAGAAATATGCTGGTTACAATCATTTTATCTTTTTCAAAATATGTTGTCAAAAGGCTTCTTTTTCTAAGTGGTTACAATACAGGGTTCTTTGTGACAAAACACTTAGAAAAATTGGGTGACCTTGACCTCTACTTACCTATCTTTATTGTGTCTGACACAGTTTCTAGAACATCCACTTTCTGAAAAAGATAAGAAACATGCAGACCTCCAGATAAGAGGGAGCAATGGTAATCTAAATTCATAATTTCTCTTTGAAACCCTATGTTGAGACGATTCTAATGATTTGATGAGACGATTCTAATGAGTACCTACAACATAGGGCTTAGTGGAGAATGACTAATATTTTCAATTTTTAAATCAAAATCACTCCCTCTGTCTGGTGCTTTGAACATGTGTCAATTATTTTCTTGGTTTGGTTGAGTGAATGGTTATTTGAATGGTGTTTAACAGCGCTTTCAACATCATTTTTGCCATATAACAGGAACAGCTCACATATTCATATATGTATTGGATTTCACAAGTACTAGTCAAGGGCTCCAAAGTGTCTTGCAGAAGGATATTCCAGCAAAAAAAACCATCATCTTCAGAGAGACTCAAACCCAGGGCTTCCAGGTTATGAGTCCTACACTATATCACTGAGCCACACAGGACCCTTCTAGGTTTGTATATAACCATTTGCATACCATTCCTTTTCTCTTGTAGTAAATCAATTAAAAATAAAGGGACATTGCCCTCTGCTACAACATTTTCATAATTGACTTATTATGATAAGCAACATGCAATTCAATGTTGTTTAACCCTATACCTAAACAAAAAATTTTGGACAGGACAAAATTGAAAGCTGTTGCAGATGAAAAATTAACTGTTGCTAAAATGATGATTTGTCTTTGATGGTGAAAATGGCCATTACTAGCATTTTTGCCTTTTCCCACAATGTTTTCAAAATCCTTCTTTTTCAGGGTCGTTAAAAGTTGGGAGTGTGTTGTAAAGGGATCAATCTAATACTATACAAATACACCCCTTCAGTTGGAACTATAAAAAACATTCTCGGAAAAGGAGCTCCTAATTGCTTCTTTTTCAAGACATCTTCTCATCCTGCAAATGTGTGGTAATGGGTTAGAAAGTATTTACCTTTAGGCTATCATCATACGTAAACCTTGTCCGAGGATTCTTTATGGCATTCCAAACCACTTTTGGATTGGCTTGAATAATTCCTTTTCCTAAATAGCTGAAAATGCAAAATGTAGTGTAAAAAATCCTGCTCCATACCAAGACTTTCTTTCATAAATTGCTCCAAGAGCTACATGTGCTTCGAGTTCAAGATAAGATTAGAAAAAACAGAGGGATGTCACACATTTCAAGAAATATCACATTTCTTTTATGCTTTTCAAAATTTATAGAGATGTAACACTGAATTATATCCTTAAAATTCACCAGTGAGTTTCATTACTTCTGTTTTTGACATACCACGGATAATTACAGAACATGGATGATATTTAAGCTGGTGAATGTTACGTTTTATGACATAGTAAACATCAGTCATGGCGTCATTATCACAGCAAGTCCATATCTGACTAGATTGAATAGATCTATTTTGCTTCAAAAATGCACATATTTTTCACAAAGAGCAAAATTTAGACTTGAAAAGAAAAGTTAAAGTGATGAGCATAAAAACAAAAAAATAGGATAATTGTTTGTTTCAGTGTATGATCAAAATTTCTTTCATCTTGTGAAAAGCATAGGCCAATCATGAAAATATACCCCTCACATTTCACTCCATGAAATAAATTTTGATAATACACCTAAATAGACAATTATCCTCTATTCAATATGTCCTCTGCAAATGCTTTCAATATTGACAAGTCGACATTGTTGTCATCTGGTACAGTATTAACCCTTTACCAAACAATTCCAAGTTTAACTCTTTACCACACAACAAAATTTCAGACTAGTCCAAATTCAAAGCATTTGCAGATGAAATACTAAACATGAATCAAAAAATTGAAATTTGGTTACCAGCATTTTCTCCTTTTCTCACAATGTTTTCAAAAGCTTTCTCTTTTAGGGTTGTTAAAAGTCGGGATTGTGTGGTAAAGAGTTAAATGACCTTCAAGATGAACGCTTGTGAAAACATCTGGGAAAAACGGTAAAAGGTGGTAACCAGTTTCTCCATTTCAGACAATGTTCTCTTGTCTTCAAAGACAACTTCCACCATTAAAACCATAGCTGTCTGCAAATGTTTTGCAAAAGTCAAAATTTTGTCATTTGACAAAGAGTTAAGCCAGGGAAAGGCAGGTTTTTTCCCCTGTTTACACTGAGGTGAAGTGATTGTCCAAGTTCCAGCCAGAGACATAATGCTCAACAGAAAATTACAAAGATCTGTATCAAAAAGGATCAGGTTTGTAGGTGACACATTTTAGTCTTGAGTAACATTAACCCTTTACCAAGCAATCCCAAGTTTTAATGACCCTGAAAAAGAAACCTTCAGAAAACACTGTGGGAAAAGAGAAAATGCTGATAAGCTGCATTTTCTCCTTTTCCCACAATGTTTCTACCTATTTAGGGACAAGTATCAGAATTATCTATTGAAAAAATATTTGACTTGTCTTCTGTAAATTCCTTGAATATGAAAAGGTTTAAAATTTTGCCGTATGGTAAAGAGTTCAATGATCAATTTCTCAAAACAGAGGGAAAAGGCAAATAGTCTTGATCCCAAGGAATATTGAAAACAGCAGCAAAGATCATACATTTTTTCCCTGACATTTGTTTGTTTGACTCCCATATAACACACAGATCCAAGACAAGTGAGGAAATTAGCAAAGTTCTGTAGAAGCAGTCAAAGGTTTCATATTCAATTCATATAACTCTTTACAAATCGACAAAATTATGGACCGAACCTAATTGACAACATTTGCAGATAAAAAATTTATAGTTCAAATGATGATTTCTCTCTCTGATATGGTAGAAAACATTTTGGGAAAAGGAGAAAATGCTGGTTACCAGCATTTTCTCCTTTTCACACAATGTTTTCAAAAACCTTCTCTTTCAGGATCACTAAAACTCGGGATTGTGTCATAAGGGGTTAAGGGGTAGAAAAGATAAACATTTACCATTGAATGTTTTCTTTCACAGAGATTTTCTTGAGCACCACTACATCATTTTCTAGTCCACAAAACCTAGAATACAGATAAAATACCATGCAATGAACTCAATGCAAAAATTTTATAGAGGATCTTACAAGAGAGTTTATGTATTATCACTTTTACTACCTAAATTAGCTGACTAGAAGCATAAGATGCAAGCCTTGAGAATCATATATGAGCCATGTTCTGGCAAAAAGCTGTTTAATGCATCTCCACTTTACATAGTTTTCACATCGTTATAGATCCATAAAATCAATTTTGTCTCACAACCAATTAAATCATGAAATAGAATCACCATTGGACGTGTAGAAAATTGACCAATAGCCATAGGTTTTGACTCGGATCAACCTGGGCAAACTGCGCAGGCTGACCTGGGTCAAAATTTTTTGCAAGTACATTGAACCCTCTTTTCACAGAGCATGGCTCATGTATTTTAGTCAACAAGTTTAATACAAATCACATACATAAACATAAATGTGAGATTCTCTTTATCACATAAAAAGAAATGGAAGGCAAGCAAGCATCTAGTAGCATTGCCTTTAGCTTATATGGCACTAATGGGTCAATGAATACAGACAGGTTTAGTTCTGTTTGGAATAATAAAAAGATAGCAGGGTGTTTTATTCGAGAAACATGTTCTCCATTTTCAGTGTTTTCGAAAGCTTTCTTTCTCAAGGTCCCTAACACTTGTGATTGTGTGATAAAGGGTTCAAGGATTAACCCTTTACCACACAATGCCGACTTTCCATGACCCTGAAAGAAAAGGCTTTTGAAATCATTGTGAGAAAAGGAGAAAATGTTTGTGACCAGCATTTTCTCCTTTTCCCATAATGTTTTCTACATAATCAAAGACAGAAATCATCATTTTTGCAACAGTTCATTTGTCGTCTGCGAATGCTTTCAATTTGGTCCTATCCCATATTTTGTTGTCTGGTAAAGAGTTAACAATTAAATCTCTTTCAAGCCATGTAACATGATACTTACATCCAACCCCCTGAGTTGAGAACCTGCTCTTCAACAGATTTGTTAAGATCTATGTTTGAAGCTTGTATTGCCTGAAATGAAGGTAAAAATACTTATAGAACCTAGAATTCACTGCATAATTTTTGCCATTCAAACAAGAAAAATCTAATATGCAGGAAATGCAAAGTTGTTCTACCCATAAGCAGAGTGTACCAAATACAAACAATCTTTGTCCAGTCCATTGGGATCTAAACAAGAGTACCACATGAGGGTGCCAAGGCTCAGCAGCAGTTGCTTTTAGAAAAAGATTGATTCTAAGTCAAAAAAGGGGCATAACTGTGTCAAAATTTTTTTATGGTTACCTGCCGTACTGGTATGGGCCCCCCTTTTGATAGTTAACAACTAGTCCAAGTTTGAAGTAAATAGCTTCAGTAATGACAGAGAAATTATAAAATGTCAAAGTTTCTGCATGATGACAATGGCTGGGCTATGGCATTACCTTGACAATTTCTTTGAAAAAGTTGAGCTAATTATCTATGAAAGCACCTTGATTTGTCTCCAGCATGGTATTAACCCTTTACCAAACAATCCCAGCAGAAAAAGTTGTGTAACTCTTAAATTTAGATTTGTCCACATTGAAAACATTGGAAGACCACACAATAAATGTGCCTCAAAAATAGTTTTAGAAAGGGCAGAAAACATTGTGGGAAAAGGAGAAAATGCTGGTTACCAGCATTTTCTCCTTTTCCCACAGTGTTTTCAAAAGTCTTTTTCCTCAGGATTGTTAAAAGTCGGAATTCTTTGGTAAAGAGTTAAAGAAGGACTGATTCAGGTCAACTCCAAAACAAAATCCTTCAGCCTTTTGGCTTGGGATAAAATACTTGACTAGTATGTGCAAGTGGTAGCATTCTATACTTACTACCGCTAGAAGCTGAGCTGCAGTGTGATTTGCTGTAACAATGTGTTGAATGTCATCTGCAATGAATATAATACAAGTATAATCATTCCTTTAACTCTTTACTAAGCTACAAAATTTTAGACTGGTCTAAATTCAAAGCATTTGCAGACGACAAATTAATGATGGCTCAAATGCTGGAATTTGTCCTTCATAGAGTAGAAAACATTGTGGGAAAAGGAGAAAATGCTGGTTACCAGCATTTTCTCCTTTTTCCACACTGTTTTCAAAAGCTTAAACTGTGGATTGTTTGATCTAAGAGTAACCCCTCACAGTGTCACATAAATGGAACTGATATTACTATTTAGTAAAATAAAAACACAAGCTGTTGAAACTTCAGGGCTACTACAGCAAGAATATATCACATGTATACCATAAAGTAAGCAAAATCAGAAAGCAAGTTTTCTGTAGCATTCCACAACAGATATGGTGTAGCATGGCATCTAATTGATTTATTGTAAAAACTTTTCCCATAACCATGATTGGACCCCTTCTGTAGCAATCTTGATACAGTCATATGCTTCTAGAAGCAATATTACCAACACAAGTTATAATCAACAGATAGTCCTATAACCAAATTAAGACATACTTTTCAATTTTCATTTTCAAAAGAAAACACTAGACAGATTTTTATACCAAGCATCATGAGTATCGGGCTGAAAATGTGGCCTCTATAGAACACACACAGTTTTCCTTAGATTTGGCGCAGTGGCCTACTTTTTGACCCTACATGACCCATTTTCAAACTTGTTGGAGATATCATCAAGACAAACATTCTGACTAAGTTTCATGAGTATAGGCTAAAAATGTGGCCTCTAGAGTGCACACACGATTTTTCTCAGATCTGGCCCTGTGACTTACTTATTGACCTGATGTGACCCTATTTCAAACATGTTGGAAGATACGATGGAGACAAACATTCTGACCAAGTTTCATTTGTATCAGGCTGAAAATGTGGCCTCTATAGTGTGCACAAGGTTTTTTGTAAGATTTGGCCTTGTGACCTACTTTTTGTACTGGCGTGACCCAATTTCAAACTTGTCCTAGATATTACCAAAACAAGCATTCTGAATAAGTTTCATTAGTATCAGGCTGAAAATGAGGCGTCTATAGTGTATACAAGGTTTTTCTAAGATTTGGCCCAGTGACCAACTTTTTTACCTGACTTGATCCAATTCTGACCATGTCCGAGATCTTCTCAAGACAAACATTCTGACTAAATTTCAAGAGTACCAGGCTGAAAATGTGGTCTCTAGCGTGCACACAAGGTAAATGTTGACGACTGGACGACAGACGACTCACGACAGATAAAGCATGATCACAAAAGCTCACCTTGAGCACTTCGTACTCAGATGAACTACAAAAGAAAAGAAGGCCATGCTGTCTATCTAATTTAAAATCTTTGACTTTTTTTTTTTTATATATACAAAATATATCCATGTTCAAAGGATTTACAGATCTATGACAAATCAAATGTGACTCAAATGATGCAGTGTCTTTGATACAGTAGAAAGTAGTGTAGGAAAAGGAGAAAATGCTGGTTACCAACATTTTCTCCACTCCCACAATGTTTCCAAAACCTCTAAATCCCCAGAGTTATCAACCTTTTACCAATCAATTCCAAATTTTAAGGACCCCTAGGGCTTTTGAAAAAACTGTGAAAAAATGAGAAAATTCTGGCAATCGGCATTTTCTTTATTTTCCAAAATGTTTCTACCATTTCAGAGACTGAACTCATCACTCAAGCAACATTTTAATTGCCACCTTCAAATTGGCTGTTCTAAAATTTATTTGTCTGGTCAAGAGACAATAAAATTGTTAGGCACAGATTAAAAACAATAATGGCTACCGTTTAGCAATCAAGATTAGAATAATGCCATCTACATACACTTTTTCCACCTTGCAGCATATAACAAAACACCATCCAACAAATATCCACTCACCTTTGCAGTCTGTTGAGTTCAAGAGTTCTTTAAAACTCTGTTCCTCTTTTTCATGATCATGAATATCTTCATCTAAGATCTTATCCATGTCTTTATTTTCAACTTCAGCATCAGATGGGGTTGACTCACTCTCTTCCAACGAATCTTTTCTCATGTCAACTCTATCAGTATCATTTGTTTTGGAATCTAGATTATTATTGCTAGAAACGTCCCCATTAATACCATTCCTACTCTTATCTGAATCGGAAAATGCAGCCTGTTTTTTTGTAACATTTCCAAGATCTGGCATATTTTGCTTTCGATCAAGAGAATTTGTCTTTAAGTATTTGCGTAAAGGCATTTGTGGACTAGGTGGTGTAAGATCTAATCGTGTGCTGTGATGCTGCAGAATCGATGTCGACCTTTGAATCTCCTTTTTCGGAGAGTAACCATGACTAGGTCTCGCAACGAGAGAGCGAAATCTCAGTAACATCCGCTTTCCCGGACTTTGTGACTCAGTTTCATCTGAGGAGCTGTAAGATGGTTCTGGCTTTTCGAAACGATGTGATGGAAGTCTAATATCGAGTACAGGTGTAGACGGTAGCTTCCTGTAGATAACGTAATCTTCCAGGGCTCCAATTATTTCAGAAATATGTGAGGCACTTGAGTGACATTTATCACAGTCTGAATATCCACATACTGTCAGCAAGCATTCATCCACCTCTGGAGGGGAAAAAAATATACAAAGATGTAATACATCTTATTTGATTCTTTACCATTTGACAAAATTTTAGACATGTCAAAATTAAAACCATTAGCAAGCAACATATAAAAGTGCCTCAGAAGATGCAATTTGTTTTTTAAAAGGAAGGAAACATTGAGGGGAAAAAGATTTAGAGGATAGTTGTTTTTTTTCTGTGAAAGATCAAAATTTATTTCATCGAGTGAAAATCATCGGTAATATATATTTTCACGAGTGGCACAGCCACGAGTGAAAATATTAATGGCGATGTTCACAAGATTAAATAAATTTCTACCTTTCACCAAAAAACTGAATTTTAATATTCTATTTAATTCACCCTGTTGCTTTGTTGAATACATAGAGGATAATCAACTGGTTGTGTGTGATATTAAAAATCTGTTACTTAAATTTGGTGTGATGTGGTTGAAAAAACAAATCCGAAGGACGAGCTTTTTAACCGCATCAAACCCCATTTGAGTGACAGATTTTTAATATCATACACAACCAGTTGATTATCCTATTTATTATATTCCTAATTCACCCTTTTTTATTCTAATAATTATCAAGAATGGTACAATATGAGCTATATAGGAAAAAAAACTGTTCCGGCAAACATTCTAAAACTATATTGTCACTAGTGATGATACCATAATTATCATCACTAGTGGTGTTATTCACTGTGAAATCCCAGTAATTCACTTAATATATGAATATGATAATATTTTCTTCTGTATTACCCCTATAAATCAATGACAACCAGATCAGTTCTAGACAGTTGGATCAAATTAAAATGTCAAAGTGATGAATTTAAGCTGAAGTTCTGCAAATGTCCTTGTTGTCTTTCATGCTTCTGGACACTTTTTTTTTCTTTTCGTTGAAATTCAACACAATAAGACGAAATTAGGCAAAATGTTGCATTGATACTTTGGCAAGATAAGTCTTTGATGAAAATCTTTTTACACAAAATTGTTTTCGATGAAACATCATGGATCTCATTTTTTCTTCATGTTTTTGTCTAAAAATGTAAGAAGGCCATACATACAATTAGGATATTATTGGGCAATGAGTTTTTGGTTAAAATATTTTCAAAATTGTTGGAAATGGACAGACATTGGATATTGGATGGACAGTAGGCAACTGCAATAGCTTACTTTGAGCTCCATGTATAATTATAAAATACAAGAAACAGTCTTACACTAAAAAAAACAACATTTTACAAGACCAGTATCTTGTGAAGAACAAAGACAGACAGGTGGTATTATATAACTAGCTCTATCTGAAATTCCAAGTAAACTGTTTCAGTCATAGTTTATGACAGATCTTACTAAAAATTAAACTTTTACCCACCCTCGACTGGTTGAGCTAAGTAAAAGAGCCACTCTTGTCGGTTCTCACACATCTGCAGAAGCCATGACACTCCATTGTCCTCTCTGTGCCAGTATCTGAAGAAAAACATAGCAGGTCATTACTGTTTATATAAGGATAGGTAGGAAATGCATTTCCCTCAGGAACTCATAGGTCACTCACTGCAATAAATGAGCAGCACTCTGGCAAAATGGGGTTTAATGCATCTCTGTGATGCATATTACCAAGCAAGCCATCATATTATGAATCCATAAAATCTATTTAATCTAAAAACTGTGTGAATCATGAGGAGGAATGGTCCTTGGACATGCAGGAAATTGACAAATAGAAAAAGGTTCAACCCAGTTCAGCTTTCATGGATTGCTTCATTGACCTGGGTTGATACTTTTTGCAAATGTGTTAAAATTCATTTTCAAAGTGCATGGCTCAAACCTAAGTGAAACAGTTTGAATTTAGGCAACAGCCGTCAAATTTAGTTTTCTTCTGACAGAAAAAAAAAAAAAATTACACTTTCACAAGTACAAAATGTACCTTCCCACTTGCTTTGTAAGTGTATTCTTTTTCCTAACCTGGAGCTTATTTAACCCTTAAAGCGCCTTTAGAACAACACAAGCCTTTGAAGACTGTGTAGATTAAGATCACACTGTACAGGACATGCAGTCTGATCTTTGATCTACATTGTCTTGCTTTCCTGAAACACACCAGATAAAAGCAACTATATAATTGCAATTATTTGGGTCTTATTTGTAGGACTAAAAAGTATGTTTAGTTTATTCAGCACTCCAAGGGTTAAGATTCTGCATCCTAATTTATGCCCTTATTCATACCTTTTGTGTTCTTTTGTGACACTCTGTATGGTTGTGTTTTGACCAAACAAATTGAGAATGTGATACCAGATCCCGCTGGGTTCCGGCGTAGTGAGACTTGTCTCCTCCATGACTATATCATGCTGCACAGATCGATAAACTATGCTTCCCTTCGTTTTCAGTCCAGGCTCTCCGTCTGGTGGCTTGAATGTAATACTTGTTGCTAGGCAACCAGGTTTCCAACTGGAGGTCTTGGACACATCTTTGAGAATGTTAAGAATCACCTGTAATTTTATATAAGGAATTTAAGGTATCATTTGAATTTGAAAAATACTTAGATAATCTACCCTTTAGTACTAGAATAGCTGTGTCTAAATTGAGACTCTCCTCGCATAAGCTAAGAATTGGGACTGGTCGATATAAGCAACAAAGAACTGGTAGATCTCTAAGGAAATGTCAATTCTGTAATTCTCAAGGTTTGGAGGATAAATATATCATTTTTTACTTATTTGTCCATTGTACACAGACATCAGGAAAAAAGTACACTCATATTTTGTGAGGCCTAGTGTTTACAAATTTGTTTGTCTTATGAACAGTACTGATATCTATATCCAGAAGAAACTAGGTCAATATGTAGATGAGTCCTTTATGTTAAGAAAATCGCTCATTCAATAATATCACTCTTATTGTTTTTCAAAACGGCATTATGTTCTTCCTTCTAATGCGCTTTTTTCAACATCTTACTCGACTTTTTCCCATGTACTCATTTTTTCCCTTTTTTTCTCTCCACTCCCCTTTTATTGTAAAAACGTATACAACAGCGTTGTCATCTACGCTATCATTTTCTGTAAGTGTGTCACTGACCTGTACCGTAATAGATTTATCTGTATTTTTCTTGTTGATGACGAAAAACTCTGTATAGTTTAAGTCAATAAAATATTCTGTTCTGTTCTGTTCTGTAATTTGAACATGTAACAACTGTTCTCTTTAATTTGAAAGCAAAAGTAAGGGATATTACGCTGTAAAATTAGATCAAATAGCATAAACATTTAACCCTTTACCAAACAATCCTGTGTTTTAATTTGCAGACAACAAAATCAATGTGACTCAAAAACTTAAATCTGTTTCGGGAGGGGTAGAAAACATTGTGAGAAAAGGAGAAAATGCTGGTTACCAGTATTATCTCCTTTTCCCACAATGTTTTCATAAGGTTTCTTTCTCAGGGTTGTGAAAACCTGGAATTGTTTGGTAAAGGGTTAACAACCTTGAGGGAAAAGCCTTTAGAAAACATTTTGGGAAAAGGAGAAAACGCTGGTAACCAGCATTTTGTCCTTTTCCCACAATGTTTTTTTTCCCTATTAGAGAGCTTAAACTCATTTTTATCAATTTTGAATACGTCATCTAGGGATGTTTTGAATTTGGAAGAGCCTAAAACTTGTTCTTTGAGAAAGGGTTTACTCAGTTGTTATTGGGCCTCTATCAAACAATCCTTTGTTTTACCCATCCTGAAGAAGAGGCCTTTTGAAAATATTGTGAGAAAAGGAGAAAATGCTGGTTACCAGCATTTTCTCCATTTCCCACAATGTTTTCTAACCTTTCAAGGAACAAATCTCATTATTTCAGCCAAATTCAATTTGTTGTCTGCATCTGTTTTCAGTATGGAGGAGTTTAAAACTTTGTTGTTTGGTAAAAATTCAAAAAGAGTAAGGGTCTATAAGCCAGTCTTAATTGCTTGATTGTATGGTTCATTGCGTGGTGTTCAACGCCATTTCAACATTATTTCTGTTATATTGCAGCGGCCAAAGCACCTATCCATGCTTTCCTGGAGTTTCTTTTACCAGTACTCCGCACAATATTCTTTCCAAGCCACTGCCTGCTTTCCCACATAACCATCATTGAAAAAATGATCAGCAGTGGAAGAGAAATGAATCCTGTCGCAATGACTATCATCAGTCCTCTGAAAGAAATTGGTCAAGCCATGGATTGAACCCACAACCCCTTGTTCTTAAGTCCTGCACGCTACCGACTGAGCTACTGGGGCTTGGCCATTCTTAATTGAATTTTTAGTTTTATTGTAGATTTAAAGAGTAACACAACTTTTAAATAGCTAAACAATATGGTTTAGCCAATTAGAAATCATGTTCCTTTGAAACTGATAAAATTCTAGAGAAATAAACTAAGAAGGTTATAATGAGTGGTTGGTGAAAACAGGCCAAGGGTCTAAAAGAACCTTGGTGCTCCAAGCAAAGACTCATAACAATAGCTGTGCATCCAGCACACATCAGCCGCAATGCCTCTGTAATTGTCTTCAATGTATTTGTAGAAAGAAATATGGCACATACTCAAACTAGTCCAAAGTTTATCTCAACTTGCAACATCAACATTTTAGGACACCAATAGCCAGATACTACGCCCCCTTTTACTGTTATTCATTTAGTCATCACATCAATACTGGTTTTGCCTCTATTACTGTACTTTCACCAGTTGACCAAAAATTTGGACCTGGCTAAATTGAAGCCTTTATAATTGACAACTTAAATCTGATGCAAGTGAGGGATCTTTTTTTCGAAATGGTGGTAAATAATTTTGGTGAAGAAAAAAAAAGATGCTTACCTGCATTTTATCCTTTTCCACAATATTTTTCAAAAGCCTTCTCCCACAAAGGATTGTTGGGTAAAGGTTTAAATTTTCTATGAGATTCATCTGTTGTTATTCTGATTTTGCCCATTTTATTAGTCATTTATCATATCTTAATGGCAAAATATTTTGTCACTAAAAAATCCTGTTTCAGCGACTCCAATGAACAAAGAGCTTCACAAAGCGGCGCATATACGCCCAAAGGGGCTTGTCAGTGATGGGTTGAAAATCTAGAATGCCTGCAGATATCTAAATTTTAAAAGTCATATGCACAACTACACATCATAGAGATTCATTGTGGTAAGTTTGAACTTATTCCAATGAAAACTGTAGGAGAAGTTGCGTGCACAAGAAAGACGGACGGACAGCCAGACGGGCAGACGGACGACCAGGGCCATAACATAATACGACCTTCTGGGCGTTTAAAAAGGCTTTTGCAAACAACTGTCTTTTAATGGGTAGAAAACAGTGTGGGAAAAGGAGAAAATGCTGGTTACCAGCATTTTCTCCTTTTCCCACAATGTTTTCAAAAGCCATCTTTTTCATGGCCATCACAACCCAGAATTGTTTTGTTTGGTGAAGGGTTAAGTAGGCACATACCTGAGCAGGCACTCTGACCTTGACAAAGGCAGCATAGATAAGAATTCCTTCCTCATCCCCGGACTGAGAAAGTTCTTGAGTCCAAATCCTTTTGTTATTTTGGAAAGAATGAAGTTTCCACCCTTTGTGTACACTAACAGGAAATGGCTGTAATAGAAAAGATGTTCTCATCAATACCATTTCAAAATAAACACTTTGTGTCATGTTGAAAGCATTTGCAGATGATGATGAAATAGAATATAATAATATTAAATTAGTAAAGATGATGATGATGATTGTGGTCATGGTAATGTTGATGGTGATGATGATGACAGTTGTTACACATACATGTATTATAATTATACCACTGCCTATGATAATAATGCGAGGGAAGGCAGCCAGTGGCTTGGAAAGAATAGTGTGCGGAGTACTTGTAAAAGAGACTTCAGCAAAGCATGGATGGGTGCACTGGCCGCCGCGATATAACTGAAATAATGTTGAAAATGGCATTTGACACCATACTATCAATCAATCAATATAATAATAATACATGTAATAGTAGTAAATTTTTATGCAGCACCTTTAACAGTTACATGAAATGATGGAATTTCTCTTTGAAAGGTTTGTTCACCTTGTGGGAAAAGAACAAAATGCTGGTTACCAGCATTTTCTCCTTTTCTCATAAAGTTTTCACAATCCTTGTTCCCGAGGTATAAACAGTCATTAAAAATTGGTACTGACTGGAATGTGGATTAAATATTATAAGTCAGTTTTCCATAATCACCGCATCTATAATGCTTTAACCCAGAACATCTCTTCTATGTCATTTTCTTCAGGCTTAGTTTTCTCTTGTACAATTCTTTTCTTCATATACTTAAATTACCTCATCCCTTGAATGAGAATAAACCAAAGTGAAAACACTTTCATGTAAGTTCTTTTCAAGAGCTGAACATAGAAAAAGGCACCATACTCACTTTAAGTCTTTACCAAATGAAAAATTTTAAACTAGTCCAAATTGAAAGAAGTTGCAGACAACAAAACAAATATTACTGAAAAAAAAAAATTGTTGCTGGAAGGGTAGAAAACGTGGGAAAGGAGAAAATGCTGGTTACCAGCATTTTCTCCTTTTCCAAAGGTGTTTTCAAAAGGGTGCTTTCTCAGGATCGTTAAAAGTCAGGATTGTTTGCTAAAGGGTTAACACTTTGAAGTAAACAAATAAAAAGCATAATAATAATAATAATAATAATAACAATAATAATGATAGTAGTAGTAGTAGTAGTAATAATAATAATAAAGAAGGATATCTTGTCTTACCTTGTAGTTTTTCAACAGTGTTAAAACTTCTTTGGTGGACAGTCTAGTCTTTTTCTGAAATTGAAATCAAATTGATATGAATACATGTTCAGGTATGGGTTTACTTCTGTACTGGCATCTTTTTTTTTGTCTTGTGTGTTGTAACTTGTTTCAATATACTTGATGGTAATCATGAATGAATCTATGACAAACAAACCAGTACATGTAGACAATTATCCATGAAAGAGAAGAAAACATGGTGAAAAAAACAGAATTTCCAGCATTTTTTTTCCTTTTCCCACAATTTTTTCAAAAGCTGTCTTCCTCAGGGTCACCTAAACTCTGGATTGTGTGGTAAAGGGTGAACTCTTTATCATATGAACAAATTTTAGACATCAAAATTTAGGGCAGAATTATGCAGATTACAAATCAGTGGTGGCCCAAATGATAAAACTTGCCCTTAGTTGAGTAGAAAACATTGTGGGAAAAGTAAAAAATGCTGGTTACCAGCATTTCTTCCTTTTCCCACAATGTTTTCAAAAACAATCTTTCTTACTGTTGTTAAAACTTGGAATTGTATGGCAAAGGGATAACTCTAGGCAACAGCGTTACAGACTGGCCTATGCAAAAAGCATAATTAAGCAGGAGACATGTTTTCTCAATGATGGGGTTTGTCACTCCCTGGCAGGGAAGAAAACATTGGTAAGGGGAACTTAAATTGTGGGTTACCTACATTTTCTCCTTCAGTGTTTCATCTGGGCCTTCCCCCATCTTTTTGTGACAGACAAGAAGACTTCATCAAAAATCGTAACAATAAAAGTAAATAATATAACATTTTTATGTCCATATTGTAAATAAAATTTGTCGTCAATTAACATTCTGTTCGCAAAATGGATGACCTGGAAATTAGCTGAAGACAAATCATGGAATGCAAAAATCAAGGATTATGCCTCAACTTGAAGATTTTTTGACTGAGGAACTATTAATCAGTTACAAGCATTTATGTTTTAAAAGGTTGGCACGTGATTTGGTGCAATTTAATGTGAATTGTTGGTGAATTGTGTACATGTTTATTGGTCAGATCTTGGTGACCTGACTGTTCATAAAGTTTAAAGCCTTAATTAAGTATTTTCAGCATGACTGTGCCCATGACTACATGCTGGTTTTAAGAAAAAATAGGTGTATCATTGATAAAATGCATGGTTAAAAGACTTTTGTGTTGTGTGGTAGTTTTGTCATGTACATTGCCTGAAACCTGGTGTTTTATCCATAAAAGTTGTATGGTACCTTTCTGTCTATAAATACACACATTTCAATTTTTTCAATCACGTTAAAGTCACCTTTGGTAGTCTGTTCTTACTAAAATGAATAAAGATTATGAATGAATGCTTGGAAACAAACCAGAAATAAAAAGAAAAGTGCAGATATAATTTGGAGAAAAATAATGTCCTCAAGATAAGATCATCACGAGTGAAGAAAATATTTATCCCTACCTTTTGTTTGTCCAGCCTCATCTTGCTGATGGAGATAAACTTCAAAACACACAGCACTACTACGCAGAACACAGCCGCACACGCGGACAGATACAAGTGGTAGATCATCGTAAAAAATCTTGTATTTTCCGTGCATTACACCTTTTTATGACTAGATATCAGCATTTAGGAAAAAAATATATTGTTTTATTACTGCATCAAAGT
Source organism: Hippopus hippopus (assembly GCA_946811185.2). Lineage (NCBI taxonomy): Eukaryota > Metazoa > Mollusca > Bivalvia > Cardiida > Cardiidae > Hippopus > Hippopus hippopus. The sequence continues at coordinate 4,615,413 of OX328097.1, read as the reverse complement.
CTTAGGGGAGCACTTTAATCGTCTGCCATCTTGAAGTCATGTGACCAGACGGTGTGTCATTATAACTGATAAACGGGTAGTTTTTACCAAATGGACGAAATGGAAATCGTTTTCACGAAATGGGAATCGTCTCCGACGTACATTAAAAAATGAGACAAAAAAAAAAAAAACCTGCTTGCTAGCATTTTCTCCATTTCCCACAATACCCAAAAAGTGTTTTGCAGGGTCGTGAAAACTCGGGATTGTGTTGTATAGGGGTTAAGGTTCTTCTTGATAGTTATCAGAATAGTTTTTTGTATCATAACCTAGTTACCTGCGTTATATTTTAAACCTACTCTATAGGTAAATAGGATGGCTATAATTATCAATTTCAAGCCGTGACGAGAGTTCCATTACGTCAAACGATTTGCACTACAATGTCCATTTCGTAATATAATTTACAAATTAGTATGACTAGCTCTATGTAACAAATATTCATTTTGTGTATTATTCTTTCCAAATTTATTATTATAAATTTCAATAGTCTTTTGTATTTCAATTCAGCAGAGATGACCGATTTCCATTTCGCCCACCGATTCCATTTTCTAAAAATTCAAATAGTAAGGGAAGTAGACCAGGGATCGTATATACACACAAAAAAAAAACCCTGCTTGCTAGCATTTTCTCTTTTTCCCACAATACTGTGTTGTATAGGGGTTAAGGTTCTTCTTGATAATTATCAGAATAGTTTTTTGTATCATAACCTATTACCTGCGTTATATTTTAAACCTACTCTATAGGATCCCTGAGTAGACTGACAAAAGAATGGCGAAAAAGTGCTTTCAAAATCAGTTTAAAACGATTCAATATTATTGCAGTGTTTCTCTTACATAAATATTTTCTACCCAATTTCTAATCTAAAGTTAATGTCCTGATAAATTCTACAATTTCGTAGCGTACATGTAATTGCATAATGGGTATGAACACAAATATGACAAGTTCGTTTATTAGTCTTTTTTGAATTTACAGAGAATTTAATAGATCTGCTCATCACCATTATTATTATTATTATTATTATTATCATTATGTTTGTTTCAACTTTAAACTTTTATTAATTTGATCCACGAGTTCCATTTTGCTAGGAAAACGGCATAGGAAATAAAACGAATACGATTCTTGCTGAGACTAAGGCTGCCTATGGTCAGGGATCTTATATACATGTGTATATACGATCCCTGCTATGGTGGAGTTAAACATTCCTTTCATTCATTCATTTATCTAATAATTTGTGCGACTTTTAGAAGTTCCTGTATTTCGTGAATACTTTTACTGTCTTTCCACTCTGTTTACACTGATTTACGTCATTGGGAAGTTCTGTGAGGCACGAACCCAAACCGGCTTAATTAGGAGTAATTTTATGGTCAAAGGGAAAAAACTCGTACATACTGACATCACTTTCTTAACGACAGAGTTACGTCCCTTATATTTGTGGATAGTATACAATCAAAGACGAATAAACATCATTGCAGTTTGTGAAGACGATATCATCTGTATCTAAAAATTGTTCGTAGAGCTGTCATTATTTCTGGTAAAGTTTAAGACAGGATTGTAGATGCTGCTCATTCTGAAAATAACATGACAGGAGGAAAAAGAAAGAAAAAAAAAAAACAATTGCAAACGTGGTTACTATTTTGTAAATAGGCGGTAGTCTCCCTTGTATTTCGTCACACTGTAAACAAGGCGACCGCCAAAATTTAAACTTGGAAGTAACAATTCGGTTATCAAAGTAAGAGCTCACGCAGAATATAAATATAATTTTTAAAATAAAATAAATTAACTGGTGAATGTATACGATGAATAAGCTTTCTTAAGTTACAACTTAAACTTATCGACCAAAGACATGTTTCGTTCAATTAGGTTTTCGAGGTTAATAACACAATCGTTAATATGGGCTGAATTATTGTCAAATTCCAATCACTTCTTTGACCATTGACCGAAGGAACAGGGGACAGAAAGCAAAAGCATACCCGAATCTTCCAAGAAATAAATGGAGATGAAAGCTTTGTTTTTCCCGATATCATTGATGTTTATTCCAGTTTAGATCCCGCTCTCTCTCTCTTTTTTTTTGAGTGGAAGGGGGGAGGTTATAAGAGGGAAGGTCACTCTCTGTTGATTTGAATACTGTATCTTTTAGACATTAAATTGATTTAAAATAACGCAACACCATTCTGCCTTTGACAGAAAAATACCAGCGCGCAGACCATAACTTTAAAAATCAGCTCAGACTAAACTTGGATGTACTTATGAACATGCAGTCTGATCTTGAATCTACAAGGTTCAATCAGAACATTTTCCAAAAGAAAACTCTGTTGAAAGATCAAAGATTGGGTTTTAAATTCGGCTTGAAAGCTTTATTTAACTTATTTAGCAGGATAAGGGTTAACAGAGGGTCCGGGTTTTCCGACAGACGGATGGGTATAAATTAACCTTGCACCGGTTCTTAAAGTTTCGGTGTGACTGTAATAGTTGAAAAAAAGACTATTCTGAGGGGGGGGGGTAATAATAAGGGAGAGTACTCTTCATAACTAATGGATAAACATGTTGTACGAGTTTTTTCCCTTTGACCATAAAATCACAATGGAATCTGACGGTTACCGTTTCAAGACCAGTGACCGATCCACGATGATATTTAGCTGTAATTTCTCTCGTTACCTTTATTCTAGTCCAATTTTGATCTATTAAAACATCTATTTCTTCCCCCAGATCTATATTTCCTACTCTCTTTATTCGCGATTTTGCTGTAGATCTAGATCGATTAAGATTTGATTTTCTCATTACATGTAGACTAGTTGGCCGCTTAGGAAAGGAGGCCTACTTTCGATTCGGAGGGTAGTCCTGTTATATTTTTTTTTTGCTTTATCTGAAGCGCTCTACGCTCTAGCACTTAGCGGAGAAACAATCACAAGTATAACGTTAGGGTTACCCTTTGTTTTGAATTTACAGTGATTCTGACGCAACTTCAGACCAGCTGTGCATTTTCTCCTTTCCTCACAATGTTGTCAAAAATATTTGTCAAGGTATAAACAAATACGCTTATTTGGTGAAGAATTATTCATTACTCATGCTCTCGCAAAAGGGGTTGGTTTAGTGCATTTCCATGACCTTTCACCTTTTTTTTTTACATTGAACTCTTTACCAAACGACCAGATTTTAGACTTGTCCAAATTGAAAGAATTTGCAGACGACAAAATAAACATGACTCCAAAAAAGAAACGACTTTAGACAGGGATCGTATATACACATATATATAAGATCCCTGCTTTAGAAGAGTAGAAAACTTGTGGGAAAAGGAGAAAATGCTGGTTTACCAGCATTTTCTCCTTTTCCCACAATGTTTACAGAAGACATCTTTCTCTGGGTCGTATTAACCAGGGATTGGTTGGTACAGGGTTAAACTGCTGTGTTTATGGTTTCAATAGCAAGTGAATTGTATTGATTGTGTGGTGTTGAATGTTCTTTCCGACATTAATTCAGTTTATAACGCATGGCCAGTGCACCTATCCATGCTTTTCTGGAGTTTCTGTTACCAGTACTCGGTGCAATAATCTTTCAGAGCCACTGGCTGCTTTCCATCGTTGAAACAATGAACAACAATGAGAGAGAAATGGATTCAGTTGCAATGAACATGAATTTTTGGAGGGAACTTGGCAGGGCTGGGAATTCCAACCAGTGCACTACAAGGTCTGGGCTCAATAAGAAGAAATAAGCCATGGTAAACAAACACCAATATTGTGGCATTTCATGTTTCATTTGGAGTGAATAAAGCATAGGGCAGGAAAATTACATACCTTAGTCTTAACTTTATTGGATTTTGAAGATAGAGTATCTATGCAAATAATTGAAAATGTCTGAAATAATGTCAAAAAAGCCGCCAACAAAGTCTGTTCTTGTCTCACCTTTGTAAATTTCTTTAACTGTTTCTTTTTGCATTCAAAGTTGTTTAAGACTACTGTCAGCTAAACAATATCCTGTGGCTGTTTTTTTTCCCCTTGCTGACAAAAATCATGCAATAAATTGAATTTTGCTAGCAGCCCCCCCCCCTCGCCATTTTGCATTGGCTGATACACTCTCACTTTTAACCACTTCTTCAATGTAGACATAATTTTAGACTTGCCCAAATTGAAAACTTTACTTTGCAGAGATGACAATAACAAACAGGCTTAAAAACAAAAACTTGCCTTTGGAAAAGTAGAAAGCAAGGTGGGAACAGGAGAAAATACTGGTTACTAGCATTTTCTTCTTTTCCCAAAATGTTTTCAAAAGGCTCCTTCGTCAGGGTTGATAAAACTATGGACTGTGTGGAAATGAACAAGTCTGACAGCCAAATTGAAGGCACTCACAGATGATAATTCAAGCCTGACGCAAATGATGGAAATACCATTCATAACAGTAGAAAACATTGTGAGAAAAGGAGAAAATGCTGGTTACCAGCAGATTTCAGGGGCATAGCCAGAAATTTATAAGTATTACGCACGCCAAAGGCGAGTCCAAGCGCCGGAATCAATAGGGACGTCATTGACTCAGAGGGACTATATTTACAAACCATGAGAATTTACAATGTGTTTAGGTTTGAGTTTGAAGCAATTTCATGAGAATAAAAACAGAAAATGTCACTTCCCACAATGTTTTCTTTCTCAGAGTTGTTAATAGTGGGAATTGTGTGGTATAGGGTTAAAAGATAGATTAAGGGAATTTTGTTCACCTTTGAAAACCCCACACTAATGAAGATGGTTTTAGAAATATAATGACATCAATTAACCTGATTCTGTTGCAAGGAGAAATTATTTAACTCTTTACTAAACATCAAAATGTTGGAGTTGGCCAAATTGAAAGCATTTGCAGACATCAAATTAACGTAGCTCAAATGAAGATTTCTCTCTTTGTTAGGATAGAAAACATTGTGGGAAAAGGAGAAAATGTTGGTTACCAGCATTTTCTCCTTTTCCTACAATGTTTTCAGATGCAATCTTCTTCAGGGTCATTAAAACTCATGATTGTGTGGTAAAGTGTTAACTGACTCTCATCCATTTATGACATTAACTCTTTTCAAACCAAGAACACTCTAGACTCGTCCAAATTGAAAGCATTTGCAGACAACAAATTAAATATAACTGAGAAATTGGAAACTGTTTTGGAAGGATAGTAAACATAGTGAGAAAAGGAGAAAATGCTGGTTACCAGCATTTTCTCCTTTTCTCACTATGTTTTCAAAAGCCCTCTTTGCAAGGCTTGTTCAAACTCTGGAATGTTTGATACAGGGTTAGCAGTTTGCCCTCTTACCATTTTTCTCCCTCTAATTGTCAATATTCTTAAGAGTTCATTACCTTTACACTTTATTAGCAAATTTTTGACTACTATTATTATACAGCTTTCTAATTTGTGGCCATGCATAAAAGATAGAATATGAGTTAATGACGCCTGATTTCAAGGGTATTACGTGAGAACATAGCAAAAAAAGGAAAAATTACTGATCACGTTATTAAAAAGTCATCAGCATCAGATGCATTAGAATAATGAGCTGTGCTCTGTGAAAAGGGGGCTTAATGTATCTCTTTGATGCATAATACCAAGCAATTCATTACATAATTATAGATCCCTAACATCCACTTTGTATAACAACCTATGCAATCATGAGATACACTGGTCCTTTGACATGCAGAAAATTTACCAAAAGCAGTTTCAGCACAGGTCAGCCTTTGCAGGCTGATATGAGTCGATACTTTTTTGCAAATGCATCAAGCCCCCTTTTCACAGAGCATGACTCATGCAAATGAGGGTAGGCTGATTTGTCACTTTACAAAAATGGCTTTTCAAGCCTGTTGTTAACAGATTTGGAAAACATTGTGGAAACAAAAGCAAATATTGCTTGCATAAAGGAGTAACACCTATTCCCAAAATATTTTCTTACTTCCTTTACAACAACATTTTCTGTTGGATGTTTGTGCTTTTCTGCTGATGCCCCAATAGCTCTGTCGGTAGCGTACAAGACTTGAGAACAGGAGGTCGCTGGTTCGATACCCAGCTAGGCCAATTTCTTTCTTAGGATTGATGATAGTCATAGGGACCTCTCGCATTCCCGACCTTTGTTTGGACGATGGTTATGTGGGTAAGCAGCCAGTGGCTTGAAAAGAATATTGTGTGGAGTACAGTTAAAAGAAACTCCTGGAAGCATGGATAGGTGCACTGGCCACCGCGATAAAACTGAAATAATTTTGAAAACAGCATTAAACTCTAAACAATCAATCAATTATTTGTGCTTTGCTATCTTTTCTTTCCTAGTTCCTGGTAGGTCTAAGAATAGTGTGCTCAGAATTGGGTTAACTGGCCGCATGAAAGTAATAAATTTTGTTCTTTAATCCTTTACCAAATAATCCTTTGTTCAAGTGATCTTGAGAAAGTTGAAAAACATTCTGGGAAAAGGAAACAAAAGGGCCATGATGGCCCTGTATCGCTCCACTGGCTAAAAAGTAAAAACCCTACATGCCAAACATTACAATACTAGGCCAGTTGGTTTCGAACATGAGACCCCTGAGACAGGGCTAAAATTAGTAGTCCTAGGTCTTACTGTTAGTAACAAGAAGATTTCTAAAGTTTTCACTATGTAAGCCCATGTAAAACTTCTGCCCCCCGGGGTAATATCAAATTCGACCCTAGGGCTATAATTTGGGTATTCTTCGTAAAGACCCACTAGATAAAGCCATATGCAAAATTTGATAGCCCTAGGCTTTATGGCTAAGTACAGGGAGATTTCTAAACTTTTTCTCTATATAAGCCCATATAAAAGTTGTGACCCCCAGGGCGAGGCCAACTTTGACTCCAGGGCTATGCTATAATTTGAAGAAACTTGATAGAGGTCTACTAGATAAAGCTACATGCAAAATTTGGTAGCCCCAGGTCTTATTGCTGGGTAAAATATAAATTCAAGAGGACCATGTCAGCATCATTTCTGTGAAGTTTCATTAAAATTGGATGGGTAGTTTCAGAGGAGATGATGTTTAAAATAAAAGATAACGCATGGACTGACGGACGCAAACACGCACGCACGAATGAACACACAACGGACACCTGGCCATGACATAAGCCTGCTGGCTTTCTGCCAGTGGAGCTAAAAACACTGATAACCAGCATTTTCTCCTTTACTCACATTTCTACCCTTGTAAAGAAATTGCCCAGCATTTAGTGAAATTTTCACCTGCTAAAGCTTTCAGTTTTGTCAACTCTAGATGGCTTAACCGTTTACCAGATGAAAAAAATTCAAGTTTGTCCAAATCTGGGGTCTGTACTCACAAACCATTCTAAAGAATGTTCTTTGTCTAATTCTTCAGAATCTAATAAATTTGAAAGAAACACAATTTCTGATTGGCTAAACCATTTGGTTTAGCCAATCAGAAGTTGTGTTACTTTCAAATTTATTAGATTCTGAAGAATTAGACAACGTTTTTAAGAATGGTTGGTGAGAACGGGCCCCCGAGTTGTTAAAACATGCAGTTTTTTGGTAAAGGGTTAATCCTATGTAATGAGACAGTTGCTCACTAATCCTGCTCTGTTAATGCCAATAGGTCACTGTCTTTCTTTTTTAGGTCACTAAACTCTTTGTCTTGTAATTATGCAAATTTTGCCATCTTTGAAATGGCAGATCATTGACCCATCACCAGTTCTGTATTTGCCGAGCCCCGGTAACTCAGTCGGTAGCATACAGGACTTGAGAACTGGGGGTCCCTGGTTCAATTCTCGGCTCAACCTTTCTGAGGACTGATGATGGTCATTGTGACAGGATTCATTCCTCTCTCACTGCTGACCATTATTTCGACAATGTTTAGGTGGGAAAGCAGCCAGTGGCTTGGACATCAATCAATCGATCAATCCATCCATCCATCAATCAATCAATTAAATGATTATGACCCTGAAGAACAAGGCTTTTGAAAAAATTGTTTGAAAAGGAAAACATTCTTGTAACCAGCAATCTTTCTTTTTCCAACAATTTTTTCACCTTTGAAAAGCTAACTTCATGATTTTGGCCAAAGTTCATTTGTCCTGGCAAATGCTTTCAATTTTGTACAAGTCTAAATTTTGTCATCTGTAAACCCTTTATCACATGGCAACAGTTTGGACTTGTCTGTATTGAAGGAATTTACAGGTGACAATTCAAATGTGTCACAAGGGATAGTATCTGTCATTTAACCCTTTACCAAATGACAAAATTTTAGTTTGAACATATTTATTTTATATTGATTGAGAACAAGTTCATACAACTTATGCTAATCTCTCTAGATTCTGCTTCCTGGGAACTACACCAGTACTTGCACCAAATGTGTGGGGCAATGAATAATCCCAAAGTTGACACCCGCTCCCCGGTATTGAACTCGGGACCTAATGGTTATGCGGCCGACGCTCTACCTCACAACCACGGACATCACATCTACACTCGTCCATTTTAAAACTGTTGCAGACAACAATTTAAGTGTGGCTGAAATGGTGAGATTTGTCTTTGAAAGGGTAGAAAACATTTTGGGAAAAGGAGAAAATGCTGGTTACCAGCATTTTCTCCTTTTCCCAAAATGTTTTCAAAAGCCTCCTTTCTTAAAGGGGTTATAAAACTCACGATTAAGTGGTAAATGGTTAAAGAGGTCATTTATCAGCATAGCACATGAGTAGGTTTTTTGTACCAAACTCTAGGAAAATTGAAAGAAAGGAAAAATATTTGAAAGAAAGGAAACTGTAGGTATAATACAACAAAGATTCGTCAAACAAGAGTTGACTGATTGAATGTTTTACGCTGCTTTCAAAATTATTTCGGTCATATCAAGGTGACAGCTCACATATTCATTTACATTTTGTATTTCCTGGGTTTCGCTAGGCTAGGGCTCTGAAGTGTCTTGCTCAAGGACACTCCCACAAAAAACTCTGTGGATCCAGTGAGGCTCGAAACCGGGGCCACCAGGTCACAAGTCCTACACTTTACCACTGAGCCACGCAGGACCCCTGTAAACAAGAGCTCAACAAAACAGGGCAATATAGGGGCTAAAGGAAGCTATTAACCCTTTCCCTAACAATCCCGGGTTTTCACAACCCCGAGAGAGAAGCCTTTTAAAACCTTTGTGGGAACAGGAGAAAATGCTGGTAACCAGCATTTTCTCCTGTTCCCACGATGTTTTCTACACTTCCCGAAACAAATTTCAGTTTTTGAGTCATTTATTTTGTTGTCTGCAAATGCTTTCAATTTGGAAGACTGAAATTTTGTCGTTTGGAAAAGAGTTAAGAGCATGTCATCTTTGACATTTCCCCCCCCCCCCCACTCACACACACTAACCTTGACCTTGAAACCTCTGCTCTTTATGTCATCTCATAAAAGTGCACACATGAGAGACATTTTCAAAATCAGATCAGGGGTTAAAGACATGTGGATACTAGAGCATTTGACCTGTGTTTCAGCAAAGTGGACAGTGTAGATTAAAGATCAGACAGCACATTTTGTGCAGTCTGATCTTTGACCTACACTGGCCACAAAGGCTACTATTTGAGAAAGGCAGTTTATGGGTTAAAGCCTTTCTCAGTTATCCTTGTTTCTAGTAGTAAACAGTCAGTACTCCTGAGGATTAATTAGTGAGGACATAGAGTAATTTTTCTAGTTTCACTGCTGTAATTCTGTGAATGTCACTGAATCAGGTCAGTACATCAGTATGGAAAATATGGTGCCTTTCAAGGCTAAGCAAGTGCCTAAAGTGTCTGTAACTTCTCCGATTGCACAGAAGGACATGGTACAGACAGAAAGCATGTACAGGGTGTTTCATAATATATGTTACACTTTCAAATATGTGTAAGGTAATTCAATAAAATCTATACCCATTTAATAAGTCTAGGAATACAGTTTTATGACATACACTGTTATGTAAAGGTAACACTGAACAATAAAAGCAGTCAGCGCCTGTCAAAATGTACCTTGATTTACATCAAATTTTCAAAAATGACATCAATTTCCAGTTTGCACAGCATTCTGTCTCTCCATGAAATTCACTTTCATCAAATTTGGTTGCAACGAGGCTCACGTCTGGAACATTGATGCCTTTAGCTCATCTTTTGTTGGAGGCTGGACCTTATGCACATTGTCCTTGAGAATTCCTCACAGAAAAAAGTCCAACGGGCCTACGTTTGTCAAGTGAGGGGGCTTAGGTTGCTCTGTTTTCAAGATCACTCTGGATTCAAACTTGCTTTCCAACCATTTCCATACGCTATGGGCTGTTTGTAGAGCTGTACTATCTTGCTAAACCGCATATCCTCCTGTACTAGATACTTTACCACAAAGGGAGTGCATAAACTTTTGCTTCAAGGGAAGATCTGAAATTATTGTTCCTTGTAATTATTGCAGGACCTTCATCAGTGTCTTCAAAGAGGAAAGGCCCGATTACACCACTCATACTCAAAGCACCTCCTACAGTGTGCAGAAAGTCCACCCTCAGACAACAGTTGAACTTAAAGCATAAGAAGTTCCAGAAATGAGCTTGATCACAACCCAGATTGATGAAAGTGAATTTCATGAAGAGTCTGAATGTCCTGCAACATCAAAATTAATGTCAATTTTAACATTTGGTGTAAATTGATGAAAGTTTTGAAACGCAATAGCAACCTTTATTGTTCAAGGTTACCTAACATACTGTTTATGTCATAAAGACTGTATTCTTATCACATGGTATAAATTTTATTGTATTACCTTTAAAATATACCTTAAACATGTTTGAAAGTGTAACATATATTATGAAACACCCTGTAAGTATATAAAATGAAGACAATAATGGCCCTGCATGGCTCACCCAATCGAAGTTGTACAAATGAAAAGTTTGGCAATTTGAGGTTTAATAATCTTGGGGTAACATTAAGGAAGAATTAAATTTCTTTTTTCCTTGTATCACATTTTTAATTCTGTAGATGTTGTCAAATCAGTTCAATAACCTTTTATGGAAAGTATGGTATCTATCAAAGTTAGACATATGAACTTAACTCTATACTAGACAACAGAATCTTAGAATGCTCGAAATTGAAAGCATTTGTAGACATCAAATCAAATACTGCTCACTGATGGGATTGGTTCATAAAAGGGTAGAAAACATTGAGGGTAAAGGAGAAAATGCTGCTCAGTAGTATTTTCTCCTTTACTTTCAATGTTTACAAAAGCTTTCTTCTTCAGGGTCATTTAAATGAGATTGTATGGTACAGTGTTTGGCATCCGTCATGCCTTGCCAGATAGCCTAAAAGGACATAAACAGGCAGAAAATGTACCAGTGCTTAAAACTAAACTAGCAAAGTCTTATTGGTAAAAGGAATCTGAAAACAAACAATTTTGTATTGTCTGTGAAATTTATTATTTTCAACATGCTTGGAAGTCATTGAACAGTTGACATTTATTTTTTTGGTTTTTCCGATCATCATGATTATCAGAGGATTTAGATAATCCCCTTAGGACCCGCGATTATGATGATGTTAACTTTTTACCAGACAACAAAAATTTACACTTGTCAAAATTGAAAGCACTTGCAGACGACAAATTCAATGCAGCTGTAATGATGGAATTAGTCTTTGATAGGGTAAACATTGTGGGAAGAGAAGAAAATGCTGGTTACCAGCATTTCCTCCTTTTCCCACAATGTTTTCTACAGGCTCCTTTCTCAGGGTCTCTTTAACTCGGGATTGTGTTGTAAAGGGTTAACTCCTTACCACACATCAATATTACAGACTTGTCAAAGTTGAAAGCACTTGCAGTAACAATTTAAATACAGCTGAAATGATGGAATGAGTCTTTGATAGTGTAGAGAAACTGTGGGAAAAGAAGGAAATGCTGGTTACCAACATTTTCTCCTTTTCCCACAATGTTTTCTACAGACTTTTTCTCACAGTCTCTAAAACAAAGACAGGACAAATCAGAGTAGCCCATGATGGTTTTGATTTCCCCTTTTCCTGTTGTCATCATATAATGGCGTATTGATTATACAGCAGGTCCCTCACTTTGAAGAAATCTTTTGAAATGGCTCCCTCTAACTGCATTCTGCCTGTTTCATTCTGGAAAAAGAATAACAAAAGGATGACATTAATGTTTGTCCAAATCATGTTTTTAACTTCACCCTTCACCATAAAATCCTGAGTTTAGAAAAAAGAGTTTTTGAAAACATTGTGGGAAAAGAAGAAAATGCTGGTAACCAACCGTAACAAACTCAAACCCACATCTATACACTTTCCAAAATAGTCCCCAGTTTTAACGACCCTGAGAACGCAGGCTTTTGAAAACATTGTGGCAAAAGGAAAATATGCTTGTGTGTTTGCAAAAGAAGGACAATGACAGAAAAAATAAATGTGTTAAACTTCAATCACAGATATTTTTTTCATTTCCAGTGAAAAAGGTCTTTAATTCCTAATGACAAATCATGCTAGTACCTGGACCCTTTACCACACATATCAAATGTCTAATGACCCTTACGGAGAAGACTTTTCAAAACATTGTGGAACAAGAGCGGCAAATTGTCGCAAGATACGCCCGTCCCACCGCCAGTTGTTGAGGGGGGATAATAATCGTAAAGGGCAGGTAGAGGAAGATAGTAGTGTAGCAGAAATCATGTAAGTTATTGAAATAGGCATGAATGTCTCCTCTAATGTTAAGGAAACATGCATATAAAGTTTCAGGTCATTCCAACATGAAAAGACAAAGTGATATTGTAGGGAAGCATGAAAAGCTGTAAAAAAAAATAATGAATAGGGAATAATTCCAAAAGGGCATAAAGTAAGGTTACGGCTCCAGTGCATTGCACTTTTCGTAACTGCAACAAACATGTTTACCAAGTCTCAAGTCAATTTGACTTGGGGTGACAAAGGTCCGTTCCGGACAAACAAGAAATACTGTAAAAATGAAGATCAAAGTGGAATTACTTAAAATCCGTGCTAGCTAGAGTTATTGTTCTTGCACACTGTACTCCGTAATATTGCAACAAACATGCATACCAAGTTTGAAGTCGTTCTGACTTGAGATGACAAAGTTATATTCCGGACAAGCACTAAATGCTGTAAAAATGACGATCAAAGGGAAATAACTCAAAGACAGCACGCGGTAGAGTTACAATTCTTGTGCACTGCACTTCCAAATATTGCAACAAATAAGCATACCATATTTCAAGTCATTCCTACTTAAGATGACAAAGTTATGCTCCAGACAAGCAAGAAATGCTATAAAAATGAAGACCAAAGGGGGAGTATTTCAAAATTCGTGCTAGGAAGAGTTATAGTTCTTGTGCACTGCACTCCGCAATTTTTCAACAATCACGCATACCAAATTTGAAGATGTTCAGACTAGAGATGACAAAGTTTTATTCCGGACAAGCAGAAAATGCTGTAAAAATGATGATCAAAGGGAAATAACTCAAAGACAGCACGAGGTAGAGTTATGGTTCTTTCGCACTGCACTCCATATTATTGCAACAAACACAAATGCCAAGTTTCAGTCAATCGGACTGGAGATGACAAAGTTATGCTCCGGACAAAGAACTGGACGCTGCCCGCCCACCTGCCCGGATGTCCATACGCCATGGGTGATCCCATAATACGTCCCGTCTTTGACGGGCCTATGAAAATGAGAAATGCTGGTTTCCTACCTTTTCAAAGACAAATTTCATTTGTACATTTCATTTGTCCACTGCAAATGCTTCCATTTGGACCAGTCAAAAATATTATAATTTGAAAAAGAGTTAACCCTAACCCTTCACCACACCATCCTGAGTCTTAACAACCCTGAGCAGGAAGGCTTTTGAAAACATTGAAGGAAAAAGAAACATTGTGGGAAAAGGAAAAAATGCTGGTAACCAGCATTTTTTCCTTTACCCACATTGTTTTCTACCCTTTCATAGAACTTGCGGGCATTTTTACCAATTTTGAATTTGTCATCTGCAGATGTTTCAAAATTGGTCAAGTCTAAAATTCTGTCATTTCGTAAAGAGTTAAAAGCAATCCAAACATGTGGGTAAGGAAGGAAGTAGGAGATTATTGTTCTAAATACAACAATTGATTGTCCCAATAGCCATGTTCATATAGATTGATTGATTGTATGGTGTTTAGTACTGTTTTCAACATTGTTTCAGTTAAATCATTGCAGCCAGTGCTCCTATCCATGGTTCCCTGGAGCTTCTGTTACTGCGATTTCGCACATTATTCTTCCCAGGCCACTGGCTGCTTACCCACATAATCATCATTGAAACAATGATCAACGGTAAGAGAGGAATGAATCCTGCTGCAATGACCATCATTAATCCTCAGAGAGAAATCTGTGGAGTTGGGGATTCACACCAGCTATCCCCTATTTTCAAGTCCTGTTGCCAGTCTGGATCACAGATCAGACTACACAAAACATGCAGTCTGATCTTTGATCAACTGTCTGCCTTGCAGAAACATTGTGGACAAATGCAACCCTGACAAAGCTACTATTTGGGTTTTATATGTAGAATGAAATGTCAGTTAAGTTATATGGCACTCTAAGTATTAACCCTTTACCACACAGTCTAGAGTTTTTATGATCCTGAAGTTAACAGCTTTTGAAAACATGGTGGGAAAAAGAGAAAATGCTGGTAACCAGCATTTTCTCCTTTTCCCACCATGTTTTCTACCCTTTAACCCTTTACGAAACAATCCCGAGTTTTAACAACCTCAAATAAGAGGTCTTTTAAAAACATTGTAAAAAAAAGAGAAAATGCTGATAACCAGCATTTTCTCTTTTTCCCACAATGCTTTCTACCATATCAAAGACAGAAACCATCACTTTAGCCACATTTTTTTTTAAAATCTGCAAACACTCTCAATTTGGTTGAAACCAAGATTTTGTTGTTTGGTAAAGAGTTAAAAGACAAATCCCATCCTATGATCCACATTCACCTTACCATCTTCAAAATTAATGCTTTCAATATGGACAGGTCTACAATTTTGTTGTGTGGTAAAAGAGTTAACTTATAAGCACCTTTTTCCTCTTTTGAAACCATAGTGTAAAAAAAAAAAAATGGAACTGTTCACAATAAGCAAATTCTCTTTTTGTCACAATGTTTTCAAATCTAATCATGAGTTGATAACGGGAATGGACAATGTCCTGAAATTATTAAAATGATTATGGGAAAGGGTGCAATAGCTTAACTCTTTACCAGATGACAAAATTTTGTAGTCAACCAAATTGTAAGCATTTGCAGATGACAAATTAAGTGTAGCTCAAATTATGTTTTCTGTCTGTGTTAGGGTGGAAAACACTGTGGTAAAAGGAGAAAATGCTAGTTACTAGCATTTTCTCCTTTTTCCACAGTGTTTTCAAAAGGCTTCTTCCTCAGGGTCGTTAAAACTCGGGATTGTGTGGTAAAGGGTTAATCCTTGACCACATGAAGCCGACTTTTAACGACCTAGAGAGTGAAGATTTTTGATAACATTGTGGGAAAAAGAGAAAACAGTGGTTACCAACATTTTCTCCTTTTCCCAAAATGTTTTCTACCCTATCAAAGACAATTTCAATCAACTGAGCCGTATTTGTTGTAAGCAGATGCTTTAGTCTGGCTGGGTAGCTCAGTGGTTAGTGTATCTGATTCCTGACCTGGTGGTTGCGGGTTTGATACCTGCTTGCCGTAAACTACCTTTCCGGCCATTTTTCACTCTCACTTCTTATGTATGTGAGGAAAGTAGTCAGTGGCATGGAAAGAAAGTTGTGTGAGTGCTGGTGTGAGAAAGCCAGGAAACATGTGTGTAGGTGCGCTGGCTGCCTAGGCTGTTGAAACAGTGTTAAACTTCAATACAAACAAACAAACAAAAGCAGATACTTTTGGTATGGACAAGTCTAAAATTTTGTCGAGTGGTAAGGGGTTAAATGGTTGCCAAAAGACAACTTTTAGGCTTCCAGGTTGAAAGCATCCACAGAAAATAAATTTAAAATAGATAAAAAAACAAAATTATTGTTGGGACAGGAAAATTTGCTTCTTTCAAGCATAATTTCAAACTAGGAAATATGTAGTTAACTCTAACAGCACTATGTGTAACTCCAACTGTTTTTACAACCAATCCAGATCAAAATCAGACTGAACAGAACATGTAATAGTAATCCATGCTTTTTTCTCTCCTAGGATTTTCTGGCCAAATGGCAGTATTGAAAATCCAATATATGCGCTATGCTTTTGGAAATGAAGGCTTAATGCATCTCTGTGATGCATTATACTACGAAAGCTATAATTTAATTATGGATCCATAAAGTCCATTTTGTCTAACAACTGACTCAATCATGAAGTAGACTGGTCCTTTGACAAGCAGAAAACTGACAGGCTGCACAGGCTGACCTGGGTTGATACTGTTTGCAGACACACTAAACCCCCTTTTCACAGAGCATGGGGCATATCTTATTTTCCTGTGACTTAATTTGTAAACAAAACCACACAAAAAAACAGGATTTCTCCATCACAAAACATGTTTATCTGACATATCTAACATTTCCAATGGATTGCCTCACACAACTTTTGAATTAACCCTGTACTTTATGAGTGAGACGATATTGACAGATATATGACTATTATTAAAAAAAATTTACCCTTTACCACACAATTCCTACTTTTAATGATCCTGAGAAAGGAGGCTTTTGAATACATTGTAGGAAAAGGAGAAAATGCTGGTAACCAGCATTTTCTCCTTTTCCCACAATGTTTTCAAATGTTTCAGAAACATATCCAATAACCTGAATCACATGTAGATTGTTGTCTACAAATGCTTTCAATTTGGACCAGTCTAAAATTCCGTTGTTTGGTAAAGAGTTAACCCTATACCACACAATCCTGACTTTTAATGACCCTGAAAGAGAAAGCTTTTTAAAACATTCTGGTAACCAGCATTTTCTCCTATTCCCACAATGTTTTCTAGTCTATGAGAGACAGAAATTATCATTTTAGCAACATTCAATTTGTTGTTTGCAAAATGCTTTCAATTTAGTCCATTCCAAAATTTTGTCCTTTTGTATTGAGTTAATCGGAAAAACTTGAAAGTGACCTAGAGATAATATTTGTCCAAGATAAATTGGTTTAACACTTTTACAGATTTATAAAAAAAACAAAACAAATTTCTTAACATTTACCAAACAATCCTGTCAGTTTGACTTACTAAACCTGAGAAAAAGGGCTTTTGAGATCACTACAGGAAAACTAAAAGATGCTGGTAACCAGCATTTTTTCCTTTTCCCACATTGTTTTCATTCTGTTAAAGACAAATTCCATCATTCAAGTCACATTTAAAGTTTCTGGAGTACATCATTTACAATTATCTTCATAATCTCATTCATTAACTCTTTACCATACAATCCTAGGTGTTAACGACTCTGAGGGAGAAGCCCTTTTAAAACATTGTGGAAAAGGAGAAAATGCTGGTAACCAGCATTTTCTCCTTTTCCCACAATTTTTTTAACCCTGTCAAAGATAAATCCTACCATTTAAGCCATGCTTTATTTGTTGTCTGCTAATGCTTTCTATTTTGACTGTCTAAAATATTGGTTTGGCCACCAAGAGGGTTCATATAGTGCCCTTTACTACAAGATTACCATTTTCATTCCAGTTATGAAAGTAATAATTATCAACATTTTCTCCTGCTCCCACAATGTTTTCAAAAGCTTTCTTTCATTAAGTCACGTTTGCGTGGTAAAGGCTTAACTCTTTCCCAGACGGCAAGATTTCAGACTCGGCCATATTGAAAGCATTTGCAGCTGACAAATTAAATGTGGCTTAAATGATAAGATGTGCCTTGGGGTAGAAAACATTGTGGAGAAAAGAAGGAAATGCAATTACCACCAGTTTCTCCTTTTCTAACGATATTTTCAAACACTTTCAAACTATTTCTGTCAATGTGAAAACTCGGTATTGTTTGGTAAAAAGTTAAAATTGTATTGAACTCATACTTTACAAAAATGTTTTCAAAGTAACAGGATACATTCAGTTGATCGAGTACATCATTTACATTTATCATCATAATCTTATTCATTAACTCTTTACCTAACAACAAAATTCTAGACTGGTCAAATTTGAAAGCATTTGCAGCTGCCAAATGAGGCTTACATGATTTAAGATTTGTCTTAGCATAGAAAAATTGTGAGAAAAGAAGAAAATACTGGCAACCACAATTTTCTCCTTTTCCCAAAACATTCAAAAGCCTGTTTATTCATGGTGATTAAAACACAGGATTGTTTGGTAAAGGGTTAATGGAATGGGATTGCTGCATATCGGCCTACATTATTTGTCAGTTTACTATGACTGACTATGATACAAGGAAAATACACAGGAAGGTTATAGGGTCTCATTTTGCATCTGTCAATATTTCAGTCATATCAATTGCAGCCTGTGCACCTATCCATGTGATTACTTGAGCTTCTTAAAGTGTACTGCAAACAACGTTCTGTATCATTTCATCATTATCAGCCTATACCATTTTTCAGTTTACTGTGATTGACTTTGATACAAGGAAATAAACAGGAAGGGTACAGGGCCTCATTTTACATTTGATTTTGCTACACCTAACTTTCTAAGCATTTGTATGTTTTTGTTTGGTGTACTTTTACTCTTCGCTAAAACATCCAGAGTTTCTGACCTGAGAGTTAAAGTAATGATAGGGTAGAGGGTAGACAACATTGTGGGAAAAGGAGAACATGCTGGTCACCATCATTTTCCCCTTTTCCCACAAAGCTTTCAAAAACCTTTTCATTAATGGTCATTAAAACAAGGTATTGTTTGATAATGGGTTAATGGAATGGGATTGATGCATATCAGCCTTTATCTTTAGACTGTTTACTGTGACAGACTTTGACACTGGGAAGAGGAAATAAACAGGATAGGTAAAGCCCCTCATTATAAACTTTAGCATCTGATTAGTGATTATGCCACACATATAGCTCTATGCATGTTTGTTTGTATTGTTGAATTTTCAACACCATTTTCAAGCATATTTTGGTCACAGCCTGTCCATCTATTCATCACTTGTGTCCCTTAAGTTTCCATACAGTACTACACACAATGACCATTTTAACTTCAGCATCCGATTTACTACACCGATAATTCTACACCTTTGAGCCTTGCTCTGTGACAAGGGGGCTTAATGCATCTGCAAGAATTATCGAACCCGGTCAGCCTGCGCAGTCTGTCAGCACTTTTTGCTACTAGTCAATTTTCTGCATGTGAAAGGACCAGTGTACCTAATTATTCAGTCAGTTGTCATACAAATTTGATTTTATGGATCCATAATCATGTGATGACTTGCTTGGTGTCATGCAATACTGAGATGCATTAAACCCCTTTTTGCCAGAGCATAGCTCATTTGATTGCTAGATTGTATTGTTTAATGTTCAACACTATTTTCAACAATATCAGTCATACTGATTGCAGTCTGTGCATCAATCCATGTTGTCCTAAAGTTTCTGTAAGTGCACTAAATACAATACATGTACTCTACTCCAAACCCTTTTCAGTGAGAGAAGAATAAGTCCTGTTGCAATGACTAAACTCTCGACCAAGTGAAAAAATTTGAAGCTTTTCCAAATTGAAAGTATTTGTAGAGAGCAATTGAAATGGTTCAAATCACGGATTTTGTCTTTGAAGGGGTGGAAAGGACTGTGAAACAAGCAGGCCATGATGGCCTTGTATCCCTCCATAACCTGATGAGGACATAAGCTTTTCCAAGCAAGGGCATGTTTGGGATAATACCAAGATAATGTCAGTAAATACAAAGAGGTCTATTACCATATACCAATAAATTCTGACCACAGTTTTTTTTTGACAAGAAGACATTCACAAATTTAGTAGCAGAAAAACAATTTTCTTTGGCATGAATTGGAAAGATTTTGAACAAATACTGAAAGTTTCACATTGATATAATTATGATATAAGCTGTCATTAAAATAAACCCACAGGAGCAATGTGAATATTTAGAACACTTGGTGTTTTAAGCCCCTCATTATATTATTTGAGCCACGCTCTGTGAAAAGGGGTCCTAGTGCATCTGCGAACAGTATCGACTCAGGTCAGCCTGCGCAATCCACGCAGGCTGACCCGAGCCGAAACTTTTCGCTTGATTGCACAGGCTGACCCGAGTCGATACTTTTCCCAGATGCATTTTCTGTATGTTAAAGGACTAGTCTACCACATGAGAAAGTCGGTTGTAAAAAAAAAGTGAACATCATAGATTCATAATTATGTGATGATTTGCTTGGTTTAATGCATCACGGAGATGCATTAAGTCCCCTTTTGCAAGAGCATGGCTCATTTCAGTCATATCACAGTGACAGCTCCCATAATCCTGTATGTCCTGGGTTTTACCAGTACTAGGCAAGGATTCTGAAGTGTCTTGCCCAAGGACACTCCCAAGAAATGGCTACTGCCTTCAGGAGACTCAAATCAAGAATTATTTATGCCAATTTGGAGGGAATTCCTAGCAGCTGATTTAGTGATGAAGATTTTTACAGAATTTTCAATACTTTTCAGTTTTGTTGCCATGGCATCCAAAGTTTGAAATGCAATCAGGTTCTTTGAAGAAAGTATAAAAAGGACCATTACAGGATCTTTTCTGTGACACTTGGTCAGAATAGGATTGACAGTTTCAGAGGTGTGTGAAATAAAAGTTAAAACACAGATGCACCCACAAACAGATACTTGCATGCATGCATGACATACGCAGGTACTCACCAGAAGTATCTCATTGTGACAATCCTCATGAGTACCCAAAACACAGATTTTATTGATACCTACAGAAATACTTTTCTAATCTTTATCCTTGGATAATAGCAGCCAATCAAATACTTACTCTTCTCACAGCTATGGTATCATTACAGACAAGTGCTCCTGCACTAAACTCTGCCTGTACACCTTCTTGTAGTAAGACCAGTTTGAAATCACTCAGCTTAGGTTCATTGACAAATACTGACATGTGACCTGATATCTGAAAAACAATCCAGATTTACTAAATGACTCTTTACCAAACAATACTGTGTTTTAACTATATTTAAGAAAAAGGCTTTTGAAAACCTTGTGGGAAAAGGAGAAGATGCTTGATACAATCAATCAATCATCCTTATTCATGCAACTTTCATTCAAACCCATTTCAAAACCTGAATTTCAGACCCATCCCAAATTTCAAAACCTGAATTTCAGTTTAACTGGAAGTCCTAATTGCTGGATTTCGCTGATTTATTTTACGGCTGACACCTTGAGAGCAGAAATTAATCATTTTCAACATGACATTGAGCCATGTACTAACATTACAAGCTCGATACAGGTTATTTACAGACCCGATTCTTTGCCCACATTAAGTCAATTAAGTCAAATAAAAGAATCTATCTTAACCTATCTTTTAACAATCCTGGGGAAGGAAAGGCTTTTGAAAACATTGTGGAAAAAGGAGAAAATGCTGGTTACCAGCATTTTCTCCTTTTCCATCATGTTTTCAAAACATTTTTTTTTACTCTATGTCATTAAAACACAGGCTAGTTTGGTTAAGCCTACAGTAGAGTAAAATCCTGTGTAATCATCTTAGAAATTGTCATTACCTGATTTGATGGTAAAGCTTCCAGAGTAGCAATCTTTTCCATTGTTCCTCTTGGCCTTAAACCTGCAAACATAGTTGTACACCCTTAACTCTTTACCAGATGAGAAAATTTTAGGCCGATCCAAATTTTTACCACACAATCCCGAGTTTAACAACCCAGAAGAATAAAGCCTTTTGAAAACAATGGTGGAAAAAGAGAAAATACTGTTAACTAGTATTTTCTCCATTTTCCACAATGTTTTCTACCCTTTCCAAGACAATTTTCTCCATCTGAGGCACATCAAAATTGTCGTCTGCAAGTGCTTTCAATTTGGATTTTCTAATATTTTGTTGTTTGGTAAAGAGTTTAAAGTATTTGCAGATAAAAAATAAAATATTTATAAGGGTTAACTTTGCTTTTAAAAGGGTAGAAAGTACTGTTGGAAAATGAGAAAAAATGCTGGTTACCAGCAATTTTTCCTTTTCCCACAATGTTTTCAAAGGCCTTTTTCCTCAGGGTTGTCAGAAGTTGGGATTATTTGGTAGAAGGTTAAAGCAATAAATAAATAAGCCATGCTCTGGCAAAAGGGGGCTTAATGTAACTCCATGATATAAAATACCAGGCAAGTCATCACATAATTATGGATCCATTAGAGCCAATTTTTTAAACAACCTACTGTATCATGAGGTAGACTGGTCTTTTGACATACAGAAAGTTGACCAATAGCGAAAAGTTTCGACCCAGGTCAGCTTGCGCGGACTGTGCAGGCTGACCTGGGTCAATACTTTTCTAGATGCATTAGGCCCCCTTTTCACAAAGCATGGCTAAAATCAAATTGACTTTCTCATTCAGAATAAACACAACAACTGGCACAGCATGCAAATGCAAATGCTTGGCTGCAGTTGCTTTTAGAAATAGACTGAAAATCAATGTAAGTCAGAAAAAGCAGCATAACCGTGTCAAAAATGTTTTGATGGTTAGCTCCCCTTTTGATTGTTCACAACTAATCTCAGTTTAGAGTACTCAAATATCTCCAGTAATGACATCGATATCATGAAATGTCAAAGTTTTTGCAAGACAATGCAGAAAACATTCCCTCAACTTCCTCTTCAAAAACAGCTCAGCTAAAAATAGACTTTTGAGGCTGTTTTTGCCAGAATATTTCACACAATAGTGGATGATGTACATCTAGGATATTACAGTATATTAAAATGCTGTCTGATCCTGATCTACATTATTCACAACAGGCCCTCTTGTTCTGATCTACATGATAATGGGTGTGCCGAGTGCTCCAATAGCTAGTTCTAAATGAAATCAATGAACGAATACATGACAATTTCCATTCGTTCATCTTTTCCAAATTCTTTAATTAATTACCAAACAATCCCCAGTTTTTTAAAAATTTAAAACATTGTTGGAATAGAAGAAAATACTGGTAAGCAACATTTTCTTCCTTTTTTTTTAATCAATCTTTTCTACAAAGTCTATTATTATTATTATTTTGTTGTCTGGTAAAGAGTCAACACCTCCTGAGAATAATTATGGGTGGCTATAAGATTAACAAGACATCTAGTTAATGCAGGAACATTTATTTGGTTTTTAACTCTTTGTACCACACAACAAAATTTAATCCAAAGCATTTTACAGTTAAAAAATTAAATGTGGCTCACATTATGTATTTTGTCGATGAAAGGGTGGAAAACATTGTGGGAAAAGGAGAAAATGCTGGTTACCAGCATTTTCTCCATTTCCCACTATGTTTTCAAAAGCCTTCTTCCTTACAGTCATTAAAACTCTGGATTATGTAGTAAAGGGCCAACTTCATTCTCTCTATACTTACTAGCATCAGATTCTTGGTCCATTTCTTCCTCCTCATTATACAAATCTACATCAATATCTTGTTTAGCATCAGGGTCTTCTATCCTACCATCCAACCAAGCTAGTTCAGCATCTTTTGCTTTAGAAAAGTCCAGGGCAGAGACAAGATAGTCTTTAAGTTTGACCTGAAGGTAAAACAAAATACAACCTTCTTTACTTGCACACTACATGTACATTACATTGACAAGCAACACCAGTTAACCCCTTAGGCTGCTAAGCACGACTCACTGACCTTTAGCGGACAGTGTAGATCAAGATCAGACCACACAGAAAAATAGTTCAATTTTTTGACAGAACTTACCTGTACCTCATGTGATTTTTTTTGTACTTTATTGAGCAATGTTTAAAGATTGTTATAATACTTCAAAAATTTAACATGGAAAACGACACCAAAAGTTCCCTAGCACAAACCAGAAAGTCAAAGGGTTTATTTTCGAGCATGGTTACTTGATTATCAGCTTTCAGCTAGCGTTCTTACTCCATCACACAGCTGACAGATTCCATTCACTGCAAAAACTGCCAGACAAGCAGGTGACAAATAAAAATGTTTACCTGGTAAATGTGACTCTCTGTTGTAGCATCCACCATTTCCCCAACCATAGGTGTGTAGACCTTTGTTTGTCCTAGACCTGCAGTGTTTCTACAGTAATCAGCAAGAGATTCTGTTGCTTCTATAGTACCATGTACTAAAACCTTCAAAATAGAAACCATCAGGGAACATGTTCATTGCTAGAAGGAGTGTTATCATATTGAAAGATTGATAGAATGAATGGTGTTTTATGACACTTTCAACATTACTTCAGTCATATCAACGCAATAGCTCACTAAGTCTTATTCATGTATGTCCTTGGTTTCACCAGCACTTGGCTAGGGCTCTGAAGTGTCTTGCCAAAGGACACTCCCACGAAAAAAAACCCAGTGCTTCAAGTGAGGCTGCAACCTGGGGTCTCTAGATTACAAATCCTACACTATAACACTGAGCCACACAGGACCCCTTAATATATCATATTAAAAGATATGTGCAAAGTTTCATAGTTTATTAGTATGGCACTAAGGCCATTGGCCCAAACATACCATAAAACATACATATAAAGTCATACATCACACAAATGGTAGTGAGAATATTCAATTTCACTACAATTACAATCAATAAATTAACCCCTTCAAAACAAACCCATCTTTTAATGACCCTAAGGAAGATTTTTGAAAACATTGTGGGAAAAGTAGAAAATACTGGTGAGCTACAATTTCTCCTTTTCCAGAAATGTTTTCTACCACTTCAACAACAAATCTGATTGTATGGTTGTATGGTGTGTAACGCCGTTTTCAACATTATTTCAGTTATATCGCGGCGGCCAGTGCACCTATCCATGCTTTCCTGGAGTCTCTTTTACCAGTACTCCGCACAATTTTTCTTTCCAAGCCACTGGCTGCTTTCCCACATAATCATCGTCGAGACAATGGTCAGCGGTGGGACAGGAATGAATCCTGTCGCAGTGACTATCATCAATCCTCGGAAAGAAATTGGCTGAGCCAGGGATCGAACCCTGGACCCCGTGTTCTCAAGTCCTGCACGCTACCGACTGAGCTACCGGGGCTCGGCACAAATCTGATCATTTGTGCCATATCTGTTGTGTACAAATACTTTTAATAAGGACAGGTCAACATTTTGATCTTCTTGTATGGAGTTACATAAAAATAAAACCAAGAAAAATTTACCAGTTGTCTGGGTTTGATCTGACTAAGTATTTTTCTCATAGATTCTCCGTCAGTTCTGCCTTCAAAGTCTATAAACTGTATATTGGCATTGACATCCAGTGTTACAGTGACTGCAATACACTTGGTTGGGACCTCAGACACATCTGTAAATCATGACAGTAACCCTTAACACTTTACCACACAATCCCGACTTTTAACAACCCTAAAAGAGAGGCTTTTGAAAACATCGTGGGAAAAGGAGAAAATGCTGGTAGCCAGCATTTTCGCCTTTCCCCACAATGTTTTCTACCCAATCAATGACAAAAATATTAATTTTAGCAACATTTAATTCATCGTCTGCAAATGCTTTTAAATTGGACAAGTCCAGAATTGTTCGTTTGGTAAAGAGTTGAGCTGCTAGATATATCAAACTAAAGAATTCTGGCCAATAGTGAAAAACAATAGTTTACGGTTTGAAAACAAGAGGGCCATGATGGCCCTGTATCGCTCCACTGGCTATTAAGTCAATCATGTATCACTGCAGCTTGATAATCAAGGGAGGTAAATAGTAACAAACTTTATCTTTCATAAAAAGAGTTATTTCCCTTGATTAATGTTTAAATTGAAGTGACAATATTTTGAAGCCCATGTTAAACTTGCGATCCCTGGAATGAAGGCAATTTTTGACCCCAGACCTACAATATGAAACTAGAATGTGTGGTTATAAACAAAAAGATTTTTTAATCTTGCCCAATAAAAAGTCATGTAAAATAAGTTTGCTGAATAAAAGGCCCTGTAAAATATGTGATCCATGACACAGGTTTATCAAGTTTTCACTATAAAAGCCAATGTAAAACTTGTGACCCCTGGTGTGGAGTCAAACTTGACCCCCAAAGTTAAAATTTGGGCCCTCTTGGTAGAGGCCCATTATATAAAGTTACATGCAAAATTTGGTAGCCCTCGGCCTAAATATGGCTATGTACAAGTAGATTATTAAAGTTTCCTTATATAAGACCATGTAGAACTTGTGACCCCCTGGGGTGGGGCTACATTTGACCCCCTTGGCTATAATTTGGGCACCCTTGATAGAGACCCCCTAGATAAAGCTAAATGCAAAATTTGATAGCCCTAGCCCTTATAGCTAGATGCGAAAGATTTTCCTATATAAGCCCGCCCATGTAAAACATGTTACCCCCCGGAGCGAAGTCAAATTTGACCCTCGGCTATAATTTGGACACCCTTGGTACAGGTCCACTAGATAAAGCTACATGCCAAATTTGGTCGCCCTAGGCCCCATGGCTAGGTAAAAGAAGAATTTTAAAGTTCTCCCTATATAAGCCCATGTAAAACTTGTTATATAAGCCCATGTAAAACTTGTTACCCCCGGGCAGGGCCTAATTTGACCCCAGGGCTATAATTTGAACAATCTTGGCAGAGGTCCACTAGATAAAGCTACATGCCAAATTTGGTAGCTCTAGGCCCTATGGCTAGGTAGAAGAGGAATTTTAAAGTTCTCCCTAAATAAGCCCATGTATAACTTGTGACCCCCGGGGCGGGGCCAATTTTGACCCCAGGGCTATAAATTTAAGAAACTTGGTAGAGGTCCACTAGATAAAGCTACATGCCAAATTTGGTAGCCCTTGGCCTTACGGTTTCAGACAAGAAGATTTTCAAAGATTTTCAAAATTTTTCAGTTTTGTTGCCATGGCAACCAGAGTTTTTGAAGGAATTAAATTCTTTCAAGAAATTCTGAAGAGGACCATGGCAGGATCATTTCTGTGAAGTTTCATCAAAATTGGATGGGTAGTTTCAGAGAAGAAGACGTTTTAAAAAAAAGTTAACGCACGGACGGACGGACGGACGCACGGACGGACGGACGGACGCACGACGGACAACAGGCCATGACATAAGCCCGCTGGCCTTCGGCCAGTGGAGCTAAAAATTGCTCTATACAGTGATCAAACAGTATTGGACAGTGAAGATCTAAGACCAGACTGCATATTCTGCACCCTTTATCAAACAATCCCGAACATTAACAACCCTAAGGGAAAAGGCTTTTGAAAACCTTGTGAGAAAAGAAGAAAATGCTGAAAACCAGCATGTTCCCTTTTTTCCATAATGTTTACTACCCTATCAAAGACAAATACCATGAATTTAGCTACTTGTGATTGGTCATCTGCAAGTGCACTCAATATGGACCAGTCTAAATTTATGTCATATGGTAAAGGGTTTATATTCAACATGTCTGAGCGTAATCTAAATATCTAAGGGTTAATACTCAACACATCTGAGCATAATCTAAATATCTAAGAGTTAATACTCAACACATCTGAGCATAATCTAAATATCTAAGGGTTAATACTCAACACATCTTAGCATAATCTAAATACTCAACACATCTGAGCATAATCTAAATATCTAAGGGTTAATACTCAAGACATCTGAGCATAATCTAGATATCTAAGAGTTAATATTCAACACATTTGAGCATAATCTAAATATCTAAAGAAATTATTTTAACCAAAAACCAACTAAATCCTGTTCAGACAATTTGAAAATACTGCACCAACCATGTTATAAAGATTAGTATGATAATGTAAATTTGTCCGAATAGACAGCATTTGCAGATGACAATTCAAACATGACTCAAATAATGGAATTTGTCTTTGACAGGGTAGAAATCATTGTGGGAAATGGAGAAAATGCTGGTTACCAGTATTTTGTCCTTTTCCCACAATGTTTTAAAAAGGCTTCTTCCTCAAGGTCGATAAAGGTCATGATTGAGTGGTATAGAGCTAATACCAAGCTTGTCTAATGTTTGTAATGAAGAAAAATTGAGCCAAGAAAAATTGAGCCAAATCAAAATTATACCCAGAAATCAGAAACAAATCATTCCATGGGTCATTTAAGCCAATTTGCAGAGAATCCGTAGCATGATGGCGAAGAACATTTTAAAAGATTTCAAATATTTTCTTCAGTTTTGTTGCCATGGCTACCTGAGTTCTAGTGGGAATCAAATTCTTTGAAGAAATTCTGAAATTTACCATTGCAGGTGAAATTTAATCACTAGAGGCGCTTGAGCGCCTGTATCGCTCCACAGGCCTGATATTTCTATAATGGCGAAAGGAAGTTTTTAACAATTATCATTCACTCCTGCATTTTAGCTCACTGAAGAAACAATTTGGTAGACAACCACCATAGGAACTTACCTGCAAAACAACAATGAAATCCAATGAATAGTTTTAGAGAAGAAATTTTTCAAAGATTTTACTTTATACCATAAAAGGAAAATGAGTCTCCCATAAAAGCCATGTTTTTTGACAGATCTTTTTTTTTTTAAGGAATTCTGTAAACCTGTATCTAAGGAACATTCCTGCAAAATAATAATGCTATCCAAATAGCGGTTTGGGAGGAGAAGATTTTTAAAGGTTTTTTACTTTGGTTGCCATGGCAACCAGAATTCTTCATGGAACACAATTATTTGAAGGAATTTGAAAGAGGACCACCAAAGGAACATTCCTGTGAAATTTGGTAAAAATCCAGTCAATAGTTTCTGAGGAGAAGTTTTTTAAAGAAAAAGTTTACGGACGGACGCACGGACGAACGGACGGACGCACGACGGACACAACGCCATGACAATAGCTCGATCGCCTTCGGCCAGTGGAGCTAAAAACTGGTTCAGTGTTTTTTAGGATGGAGAAGCCTAACATAAAAGCTGGCCTGTAAAGCACCTGTCAGGACTATAGTTGCCTTTGAGGCTGGTGTAGATCAAGATCAGGCTGCACATTTTGTGCAGCCTGATCTTTGATATACACTGTTTGCCTCGCTGAAGTGATGTAGACCAAAGCAACCGTGTAATTACAATAATTTGGGTAATATTTCTAGGATGAACATATCTGTTGGTTTTACCAGGCGCTCTAGGGGTTAACACACAAACACAGACAGTTGTATACCAGCATGTTGGACATAGGGCCATGCGGTGCATGACTTTTTGTCAAAAACCATTTTGTCAAATCACATTTTTGTCGAAGACCCATTTTGCCGAAGTGAGGTTAGGTCAAAATTAATGCGACATTGAAAATGACAAAAATCAGCACTAACTACGACATTTGGTTGAAAAACTTTATTTTCATTTGACTTTTTCCAATGAGACCTATTCAGTATTTTACTGTTAATTACTGTGTGCTTTTGTTTAGAAGTACTTTATTCTTCGTGTTACTGCAACATGTTTCCATAGCAATTGCTACTGGATGTGACAGTTTGAAAAAAAGTTAACACTAAATGTTAATAGATAAATTATCAAAAAGAGCTAGATTTTTTATTGTTTGATGAAAATTTGGATGAATTAATTTGTACATAGCTTCCTTCGGTTGCTTTGCTTAATGTTATTTTCTTCTTTATGACCTATATAAACCGAGAAAAATACAAATGAACCTTTATAAATCGATTAAAGTAGGATCAAATTAAAATGTGAAAGTGAGTGGTTTATAATAATTTCTTTTATGCAGATGCTATTGCCGTCTTTCACACCTCTAGACATTTTTGTTTTCGTCGAAATTCTACACAATTCGATGAAGTTTGATAAAGTGTCGCTTCAATGAAACATCGAATTCGGTGAGACGTCGCATTGGAAAGATACTTTTTCGATGAAATGTCATGGATCCACGGCCATAACAAAATTCATTGGCCTTTGGCCAGTGGAGCTATAAAATCATAAAAATAGATACCTTGTAGTTGGTCTGATTCAGCCACCAGTTTTTCCTGAAAATAGAGAAGAAACATGTGGTGAATGGATTGAACAGAAGATCATCCAGCTTATTAGGTTTACTCAATATGTTTTTTCTTTACTATAACAAAATTTTAGACTAAAAATTAAAAGTTTTGCTGACAACAGATTTAATGTAGCTCAAATGATGAGATTATTTTATACAAGGGTAAAACACACTGTGAGAAAAGTTGAGATAACGGCTGTAACCAACATATTCTCCATTTTCTATAGTATTCTGTCCTTCAAAGGATTAAATTATAGCAATTAAACTTTGCCCTTCATGATCTACAAAATCCTTGAATGATATTTTTTTTTCTAATTTTGGCAACTGTGTAGATCAAGATTGGAATGTCCAGTTTCTGCTATTTGACCCATGAATTAAACTGCCTGCTATTTTGCTAGATATTCCGACTTAAAAGTTCTTAGAATTACAATAAATGAGATTTTATTGCAGATTGAAAATATATGTTTTACAGGCTTAGCATGCCTGGCATTAATGCTTGAATTTGTGTTTGTATATTTCAAACATGGTAGCAAACAGAGACTTTGTTTGTAGGTAGCCATTTCTCAAGTTCGTTCAGATTTTTTATTATTCTGTTCACAATTGTCAATTCTATCACAAAAATTGCATAAACATCACGTAAAAGTCTAAACAGGAAAACTAAAACTATTGAATTCACTACATAAATCTCAAGCTTTGCATTTATTTGCATGTAACCTATGGGGATTCTACATTCCATAAATTTACCCTGTGCAGTGCTTAAACCAGATTCAAGTGCTTTTGCAGACAATGTAGATCCAAGATCAAACTACACAGAATAAGCTATTTGATCTTAGATCTACACTTGCAATATTACAGACTGCAGACGCCCATTTTATTTATCACTACAAGGGCTAACCTCTTACCACACAATCCCAAGTTTTAATGACCTTGTGAAAAAGAGACTTTCAAAAACATTGAGGGAAAAAGAGAAAATGCTGGTAACCAGCATTTTCTCCTTTTCCAATAAGGTTTTCCACCCTTCCAGAAAAGAAAATCCCACCACATTTATTTTGTCGTCTGCAAATGCTTTGAATTTGGACTAGTCTACAACTTTGTCATCTGGTAAAGAGTTAGTAATGATATAAAAAAGAAGATATCACTTGCTGTAATAACTTGGCAAAATTACCATGTCAGAAAAAAATCTTGACATGATACACCTATGTAAACAGCTAAAGCAATTATGCTTATCTATACAGTTCCAGCAATACCAATTTACCATTTTACCTACTCAAACTTCCATAGCAGCTGACTCTCTTAACTCTTTACGATACGACAAAATTTTAGACTGGTCCAAACTGAAAGCATTTGCAGACGACAAAATTAACGTGACTCAAAAATTGAAACTTATTCTGTGAGGGTAGAAAACATCGTGGGAAAAGGAAAAAATGCTGGTTACCAGCATTTTCTCCTTTTCCCACAATGTTTTCAAAAGGCTTCTTTCTCAGGATCATTAAAAGTCGGGATTGTGTGGTAAAGGGTTAATCTGTAAACCTTTACCAGACAACAAATTTTTGACTCCACCAAACTGAAAGCATTTGCAGATCACAAATTCAGTGTAGATCATAAGACTATTTCTGTTTTTAAAAGAAACAAGAGCATGTACGCATGCGAGTTTCAAAACTCAGCTGCAGTTGCTTGATGTACACTACAGTGAAAATTCTAAGAGGAAAAAGGGACATAACTGGGTCAAAATACTTTGATAGTTATCTGCCCTTGTTGTATGGGTTTCCCTCTTGACAGTTTGCAACTTGTCCCAGTTTTAGGTAAATATCATCAGTAATGACAGAGTTATTATGAAATGCCATAGTTTTTGAAAATTTTCAGTTGAAAAAGGGGCATAACTGTGTCAAAAAATAATTAATGGTTGCCTGCCCCTTTTGTATCAGATCCCCTTTAAATAGTTGACAACTTGCCTGAGTCTGAAGTAGATAGCTTCAGTAATAATACAGATATTATTCTATAAAAAGTCTCAGCTTTTGCAAGACAATCATGGATGCAAACAATGCAGAAGATGCCAGGGCTAGGACAACACCTTAACATTTTCTTCAAAAACAGCTGAGCTAAAATTGGTAAAAGACATTGTTGGAAAAGGAGAAAATGCTGTTACCAATATTTTCTCCTTTTCGTACAATATTTTCAAAACCCTTTTTTTTTTACAGCTCTTTTAAACATTGGATGGTTAGGCAAAGGGGTTACAAGGTAAATAAATAAAACAGACATTTCAAGCCACAATGGCTTAGAAAATATTGTGATTTGAAATTTGTTTTTGTCAGAAAATCTCACCAAATGCAAAAGTGTTCTGTAGCCCGATCTTGATCTATCCTGTCACCAAATATGCACTAAATTGGGCTTTAAAGCCAAAACAGTGACTTGTTGCCAACCAACCAAGTTCGTGTCATGTCCATGTTGATAGCATTTCCAGTTGACGCTATAAATATGGCTATGACAGAACTTGTCTCTAAATATTTACAGTAGAAACAGTCTTTGAGAAGGAGAAAATAGCATTTTCTACTTTTCTCACGATGTATTCCTAATGCTTTTCCCCCAGAGTTGTTTTAACACAAGATTGCTGCTAAACAAATGTAACACAAAATAAAAAGACTAATTAACCCATTTTTATTTTGTTTCTACTTCCACTCAAATTTCAAATCTTATTTAACCCTTCATCACACACTTCTGAATTGTAACGACTTGAGAAAATAGCCTTTTGAAAACCTCATGGGAAAAGGAGAAAATGCTGGTCACCATTATTTTCTCCTTTTCCCATAATGTTTTCTACACTTTCACCGACAATGACCATCATTTCAGCCACATTCTACATGTATTTGTCATTTGCAAATGCTTTCAATTTGGACAAGTCTAGAATTTTGTCATCTGGTAAAGCGTTAATGGATTAAATTCCAGACTAAAACAGAGATAGAGCAGGAGCCATCACTCAACAGATAAAAATTAATCAACATGAGTTGATGGATAAGTTGGATAAGATTACAAAAAACTCAGATAATATTTTCTGCAATCCAATGACAACTTGCTGACAGATTTACATAATGTCTTGCATTTATTTTTTGCAACCAAACTATTTTTCACTTTTTTCTAAGGTGATAGCATTTCTAACAGATTTCCATGCAGATTTTCCCTTAGTTTAAATATACATCTCTACAGCCAGGGAGAAAAAACGCAGTTAAAACTTTAGAGTGTGTATAATGGTTCTGATAATGATAAGCTGTGTACACATGGGTAAATAATCGATAAATAAGGGTACGGGCTCATTTGTCCTCATTTAAAACTGGAATCAACAACAGCAATAGCTTGGAAGGCCTCCAAACCATGAAATGCAATTTCTATCCGTAGCAATTTATGCAACCTTGCAGCCATCAGGGGCAACATTTGGCATTCATAAGACACAAAAATGAACTGGCTGAAAACGAGAATAGGAGTATCTTAGAACATAATTTTACATCAACTGAGAAACAAGTTCTTTCAATTTATACTAATTGCTCTCTATTCTGCTCCTAGGAACTACACCAGTACTCACATTGAATGTGTGAGCCAATGAACAGTCCCAAAGTTCACATTAGTGGTGTACGTGGTTGTGAGGTAGAGCGTCGGCCTCGTAACCTTAAGGTCCCGAGTTCGATACCCGGGAGCGCGTGTCAACTTTGGGATTTTTCGTTGGCCCACACATTTGGCACAAGTACTGGTATAGCTCCCAGGAAGCAGAATCGAGAGAGATTAGTATAAGTTGTAAAAACTTGTTTCTCAATCGATGTAAAAAAATCTATATTTAAACTAAAGTTCACATCCACTCCTAAGTATCCTCAAGGTTGTTAAAACTCAGGTTTGTGTGGTACAGGGTTTAAAGTTGCACTCTGAGCTTTGGAATTTCACAGAGTTTTTTTCTACAGTGATAAAGGGACATAACTGTGTCCAAAATATTTTAGGATTACCTTCTTGTATCATGTTACCCTTCTGATAAGAAACATCTAGCCCCCAAGTTAGAAGCAGTAAAAAAAGAAGTATGAGAAACTGTCACAGTTTTGCACAACCACAACAGATCTGTGAATATACCTTGGGTCTTACCCTATACCACACAATCCTGAGTTTTTATGACCCTGATGAAAAAGGCTTCTGAAAAAATTGTGGGAAAAGGAGAAAATGCTGGTAACCAAGGTTTCCTCCTCTTTCAAGCAAAATTTCATCTAATTGGGCCACACTTTATTTGTCATTTGCAAATGCTCAGGAATAGGACATTAGTCTAAAATTCTGTCGTTTGATAAAGAGTTAATCCCCAGAGAGCCTTTTGTGCGTGAAGTTGCTTTTGCAGACATTGCAGATCAAGATCAGACAGCACATGACATGCAATCCAATCTTTGATCTACACTGTCTGCTCTATGACGACAATTTTGCCACTAGCTGCCTTTATGTTGCAATTTTTTGGGCATTTTTTTCTTGTTAAAA
Source organism: Hippopus hippopus (assembly GCA_946811185.2). Lineage (NCBI taxonomy): Eukaryota > Metazoa > Mollusca > Bivalvia > Cardiida > Cardiidae > Hippopus > Hippopus hippopus. The sequence goes on along the minus strand of OX328097.1, from coordinate 4,580,988 downwards.
CTTTAATCTTTAGCAAACAACCTTAAGTTTTAATATCTCTGATAAAGGAGTTTATATTTGAAAACATATTACTGGTAACCAGGATTTTCTGTCTTTAGCACAATGTTTTCTACCAGTTCAAAGATAACCCCCATCATTCAAGCCACACTTACTTTGTTGTCTGCAGTACTTGCTGTCAATATGAATAAGTCTCAGATATTGTCATTTTGTACAGAGTTAACCCTTCACCACATAGTCCCAAGTTTTAACCACCTCTAGGATAAATCTTTTTGAACAACATTGTGAGAAAGGAGAAAATGCTGGTTACCAGCCTTTTCTCCTTTCTCACAATGTTTTCTTCCTTATCAAAGACAAGTTCAATCATTTGATATGAGAGTTATTTTTAGTCTTTTAATATGAGAGTTAGGGGCCATAGACTCGCCAACTCAACGGTAAATATCGTGTAACATCGACATTTTTGTAAAGGCTATTCACCCAATCTTGGCAGCTTCCATCTTTTAATAAGAAAGTTAGGGGCTGTAGACCTTAAATTGTTGTCTGCAATCACTGTCAATGTGAACAAGTCTCAAATGTTGTCATTTTGTAAAGGGTTAACTCTTTAGCAAACGACAAAATTTTAGACTGGTCCAAATTGAAAGCATTTGCAGAAAGCATTTGCAGACAACAAACTAAATGTTGCAAAAAACAGGAAATTTTTGCTGGAAAGGTTAGAAAACATTGTGGGAAAAGGAGAAAATGCTGGTTACCAGCATTTTCTCCTTTTCCCACGATGTTTTCAAAAGTCGATTCCTTCAAGGTTGTTAAAATGCGAGTTTGTGTAGAAACAGTTAAAAATTAATCAAGATGGTTTAGTTGATAACCAGGTCTAGGACTATTATTTCCCATAATCAATGAATGTAGGCTCCCTGATTGCTTTTTTTCAAATTTTTTTAACCACGTATTTTTCATTTTCATTCTTGTCTTTCTCCATTCATCAAAATCTTTGTTTTATCCTTCTGACATTCAATTTGACGCATTATCATTGGACTGTTTTCTAACTATCAAAATCTAGTAAAATGGACAAAAAGGAAAAAATATTTAAAGGAAATGAAAATCCTTTTGGCATTGAAAACAAAGGGTTAAACAACAAACAAGTACTCCTTCTACCACAATATTCCCAACCATTGTTTTGTAACTATGGGTCACGAAGAGTCAATTTCTGCAAAACTGGGCAGACAAATTACCTCTTTGCACCTTCCAACTTTCGAAGCATACTTGTAAAATATGAAGCATCAAACCAGCATTTTCTCCTTTTCCCACAATGTTTTCAAAGCCTATTATCTCAGGGTCGTTAAAACACAGGATTGTTTGGTGAGGTCTTTATCATACAAAGAACTTTAGACATGCCCAAATTTAAAGTACTGGCAGAAAAAAATTCAAGTGCGGCTCTAATACTGGAGTTCGTCTAAGAAAGGATAGAAAACATCCTGGGAAACAGAAAAAAAGTTGCAATAAGCATTTTCTCCCATTCCCAAAAAGTTTTCTAACCTTTCACAGGCCAATTTCATTACTTACGAAATATCTAATTTGTTGTCTTTGTTGTCTGCACAATTTTTGCTTTCACTATTGATCTAAACGAGTCTAAAAATTTTTCTATAGTTTTTTGTAAAAATGATATGTCAGTAATATTTTTACAACTAGGATTTACATATGAAAAAACAAATGTAATTTTGTGACAGACAAAAAGAAAAAAAACAGGGGCCAGGTATCTTCGCGAAATAATACAAAATCCCAGACATATGTACCTAATTTGAGCTGTCAGTTCCCCAGCAGATGAAATCTGAAGTAATCATGTCCGTATTGGATAATTAAATTGTGGGCCCAAATCTATCTACTCCATCTTCGTTTGTGTCAAGGGAGTTAACTCTTAGCATAGAAAGAGTTGTTGAAGGTGCTTTATTCACAGACAACAAACTGACAGTACAGTTTTGACCCCTTTCTAATTAAATGGTGTTTTAAGCCGCTTTCAACAATATTTCAGTCGTATCACGGCAACAGCTCATATATTCAATTTTAAACAATCCTGTGTTTTCATAAACCTGTAGAAGAAACCATTAGAAAACAACATTGGTAACCAGCATTTTCTCCTTTTCCCACAATGTTTTCAACTCTTTTAAAGGCTAATTTCAGAATTTTGAGCCACCCTTATTTTGATCTCGGCAAAATATTGCTCTAAATTTGGACAAAGTCTAACATTTTGATCATGGTAATGAGTTTACTGTCATGTTTATTGTCTAGAAGTTTTTCCAAAAAATAAAGCGAAAAATATAAAATATTTCTGAAAGCCCTGATTATCTCTCTATCCAAACAACCCTGAGCTCTAATGACCCTGAGGAAGAAGTTTGAAAATATTGTGGGAAAAGGAAGAAATGCTGGTAATCAGCATTTTCTCCTTTTCCTCCACACTGTTTCCAAGCTAGTCAGAAATAAGTTCCATTATTTGAGCCACATTTAACCCTTTACCACACAATGACGACTTTTAACGCCCCTGAAAGAGAAGGCTGTTGAAAACATTGTGGGAAAAGGAGAAAATGCTGGTTACCAGCATTTTCTCCTTTTCCCACCATGTTTTCTACCCTATCAAAGAAAAATCATTTCATATGAGCCACGTTAAAACTGTCATCTACAAATGCTTTCAATTTGGACAGGTCTAAAATTTTGTCGTGTGGTAAAGGGTTAAATTGTTTTCTGCGATTGCTTCAATTTGGACAAGTCTATATTAAAGTCATTGAATAAAGAGCTATAGAAAAGTACTGTGAGCTAAATGATAAAGTTTCAGTATATTAGTCTATCATTATTTGGTTTGTGAAAGACAAATATATTTTTTTATTAATAGAATCAAAGGTTATCAATTCCAAAACAAATATCTTACAATAAAATTACACATCTATTCCCATGCAGAAAGAAGCTTTGAGAGTTAATTTAATTCATCAAGTTATTTTCTTTTTCAAAGGGAGAGCAAAATCCCTGAGAGATTCCAAAGAATTAATTCATATCAGACAACAGTTTTTCAGACTGATCTATATTGAAAGCAACTGCAGACTTGAAATCACAAATTAAATATATTTCAACTGATGGGATTTATTTCAATTATCTTTTAAATGGTAGAAAACACTGAAGTTAAAGAAGAAAAAGCTAGTTAGCAGTATTTTCTTCTGCAGCAAAAATGTTTGCAAAAGCCTTCTGAAATGGATACAAATATGGCATTTGAATAGTGACATGGTAATTTTGCAATTGGTAACTCTTTTATATGAGACCGTATGTGATGTCAAAGTATCTATTTTTAAATACCATCCCATTTAATCAACATGTGACATTTCCTGTGGCATTACAAAACTAATAGAAAACAGGAGGGCCATGATGGCCCTGTATGGCTCTACTGCCTTATAAACAAATCATGTGCCCATACATATAATTGGCCTAAACAGGGACATTTAACCGCAGGAGCCTGTTCTGTTATAAAAGTTTATTGAGAAAATAAGCTGAGCCCAAAACAGTCCTATCTTTTTCAAATGCCAAGATGGTGTCAATGAACGGAATTAATGGTAAAGTTTTTTTGGAAAAATGTAAAATAATGCAAACCTTGCTTCAGATATTCAAAACATCAGACCATAACCATTAACATCAAAATGAAATTAGTTATCACAAATTATAAATGCACACTTAACCAAAATGGAATCCTGGGAAAGTTCCAACTACAATAGCTTTGGCAGGTAGTATGGAAGACTGGCAGGTAGTATGGAAGACAGTCTGATCTTGCATCTACATTTTGGTGTTATAATTAGGCCAAAACAGCCTTAAAAGAGAAAATTTTGGCTAACTTTCTTCTGCATTTTAAACCTTAACTCTTTACCAAACGACAAAAATTTTGACTGGACCAACTTGAAAGCATTTGCAGACGACAAATTAAATGTTGCTAAATTGGTGATTTCTATCTTTGATAGGGTAGAAAGCCTTGTGGGAAAAGGAGAAAATTCTGGTTACCAGCATTTTCTCCTTTTCCCTCAATGTTTTCAAAAGGCTTTTCTTTCAGGGTCGTTAAAAGTCAGGATTGTGTAGTAAAATCGAGTTGACCATACAATCAAGAACTCTTTCAAATACCTGAGAATGAAAGCCTTTTAAAATGTTGTGACATATTTAGAAAATGCTAGAAAGTACAATTTTCTCCATTCCAATAAAAAAATCTACCTTTTATCCACAAATGTCATCAATTACTATCATTATAAAATCTTTTCAATAGAGATGAGACTAAAACTATGTCAACACATTTGGTATGAAAATTAGGCAAATGACTTTCTAAGATATAAGATAATTTTAAAAGTTTCTCCTTTTAGTTGCCATGCCAACCACACTTCAGCATGGAAATAATGTCTTTTAAGAGATTTGAAATTACATTTCTTTTTCATACTGCACTTTGTTTTGCAAATGATGTACTGAACACATAGCATTAAATTGCAAATACATTATGAAGACTTTCAAAAGCATCAGCGACTCTTTACATTCAAGAAACAATCTAACAACCCTGACAATGAAAGCTTATGAAAACACTGAGGGAAAAGGAGACAGTGCTGGTTATCAACGTTTTCTCCTTTTCCCACAATGTATTTAAAAGCCATCTTTCTTAGGGTCCTTTGAACACCAGTGATTGTTTTGTAAGGGGTAAAGCCCTTTCACAACTCAAACTTCTGCAAAATTTTGCATTTACTGAGATGCTTTCAAAGCTCATTGTATTACTAAAATGTCAAATAATGTCTGCAATATAACAAACACTGAAGTTGACATTAAATTTATGACAACAGACTAACAGCTGATACCATATACTGATCATATAACATATTCTTTTTCTCCCCCATATTTCTTTGATACAATCATATTTATTTTATATGTTTTATAACCCCAGACTGTAACATATTAAATTCAGACCAAATTGAACTTCACTATGTAATGTGCAACTACAGTCAAGTGTTCAATATGATGAACTATACCAAATGAGAAAATTCTGGACTTGTCCAAATCACATGCATTTGCAGACAACAAATTAAATGTTAAGCTCAAATAATAGGATTTTCTTGCTATGGTCGAAAACATTGTGGGAAAAGGAGAAAATGCTGGTTACCAGCATTTTCTCCTTTTCCCACAATGTTTTCAAAAGGCAGTTGGTAGTGCACAGGACTCAATAACATGGGGTTGCTGGTCCAATCCCAGGCTCAGCCAATTTCTTTCAAGGTCGGGTTGATGATAGTCATTGTGACAGGATTCATTCCTCTCCCACTGCTGACCATTGTCTCAGTGATGGTTATATGGGAAAGCAACGAGTGGCTTGGAAAGAAAATTGTGCAGAGTACTGATAAAAGAGACACCAGGAGAGCATGGATAGGTGCACTGGCCGCTGCGATATAACTGAAATAATGTTGAAAACGGCATTAAACACCATACAATCAATCAGTCAATCAATTTATCAGGGTTACAGGATTATTTGGCAAAGGGTTCATTTGTGAACTACCATAAAAGGCCAAACTTGCTGATGAGCACTAAGTCTTGTTTTAGGTTTGGAACATCAACCATAGGACATTGATGGTTATCTATTGCTCACAAGAATTTGGATTAGACTTGAAAATTTCTGTGAAGTTTCTTAAGTTTTGATAGAGAGGATGTTTGAAATAAAAGTTAATGCAGGCATAGATGGACAGACTAATGCACAGATCGACGAACGTATGGATACACAACCAACATAGGGCTATGACATAAACTTGCTATCCGCTAGAAATGTATGCACAATAGTTTAAAGTTACATGAGAAGGTACATTTATTTATTCACTTCCTTGAATTTGAAATAGTGAGGCGGAATTGTCATGCAATTGGCACAACTTAACTGATTTTTGGCTTTCATGTCCTGATCTTTTTTTCAAGTTATCCAAAATAATGTGAAATATTACTGCGATTTTGTGATATGACTCGAAAAAATCCTTGCCAGATGACTGATAAGCCATATTTTTCTTTGAGGAAATTCTGTTGTAAATATTATGAGCTAGAGTTGATTGATGGTCCCAAGATAAACCACGAGGCAGAGATTCTAGGACAGTTTTTTTCACTACCTGTAGGTGTTTTTTGCAATTTGCAATTAACCTGTATGGGTCATGTTCTGTGATAAGGGGGCTTAATACATCTGCAAAAAGCAGCAACCCAGGTCAGCTTGCACAGTCTGCGCAGGCTGACCTGTGTCAAAACCTTTTACTATTGGTCAATGTTCTGCATGTCAAAGTAACATACCTCCTCATGATTCAGTAGGTTCTTAGACAAAATTGATTTTTAACTCTTCACCAAACGACAAAATTTTAGGCTTGTCCGAATTGAAAGCATTTGCAGGCTATGAAAGAAACTTGACTCAAAAATTAAAACTTGACTATAGAAGAGTAGAAAAAATTGTGGGAAAAGGAGAAAATGCTGATTACCAGCATTTTCTCTTTTTCCCACAATGTTTTCAGAAGGCTTCTTCCTTTGAGTCATAAAAACCAGGGATTGTTTGGTAAAGGGTTAGCTTGGTATTATGCATCACAGATCTGCATTAAATCCCCTTTTGCCACAGCATGGCTCAGATGGTGTCATTAAAAAAATCCATAACACAGACCTTTATTGTGGGCTTGAAACAATAAAGTGATAACTGGTTATTAACCCTTTACCCCTTTTAAAGAAGAGAAAGAAGACTGAGAAAGAAGATTTTTGAAAACATTGCGGGAAAAGAAGAAAATGCTGATAACCAGCATTTTCTCCTTTTCCCACAATGTTTTCAACCCTATCAAAGACATAAATCATCATTTGAGCTTCATTTCATTCTGTCATCAACAAATGCTTTAAATTTGGTCTAGTCTAAAATTTTGTCATTTGGTTAAGAGTCTGCTACTATTAGCCAAGGGATAATTATAGTCAAGTTTGCCTTCTTGCAAACAATCATGCACCAAGATGTAGAGTTTATCACATAACCTCCCTTGTTTTCAGTGTAAAATACCCATGACGAATTTTTCTTATCTTATACATGTCTGATATCACAATTATGTGATATCATTTTTTTTTTAAAACATCATTTTGTACATATTTCATAGAAGTGAATGGGTTTATGGATACTACCCCAAGTACATCTACTGTATAGGTGGTTTTGCATCTTCTGATCTGTAATTTGTGAAATATTGTTTTGTGATAAAAAGAATCTGACATAAGTTTGAGACAGGAGAAATGTTATTTAGCAAACCTTTGGCAACTTATGTCAAATCCTATATACACTGTATCTTATTTGTACTAAAATGGTTACCAATATCTTTCCAGGTTGCTCAGCTGTTGAACCAAATGTGCTTGTATGCATGCTCATATGCAAAATCCTATCTTTTACCTAAGAGCATGTATCATACAGTTTTTCTGTGCTTATCTTATCAAGTAATTTTACAAAGAAAACAACATGGTAGCTCCACCTTGTTTGAAACTATTGTTAACCCCCACCAACAGGCTTTTGCAATTTTCTATGCCCATTGAACTGACTGAAAAAAGATTGAAGCTTTTAAGGCTAAATCATGTAATGGTGGTGGCAAGAACCAGAGTAAACATCTTGGTAAAAGTAGAGAGGATTAAATTTTATTCAAAGCAAGAGATTTGTCCATTTGGCAAGTTCTTGAGACCCTTAACTCTTTCACTACTGAATAAATAAATCACATTTTCTCAAAGGCTAAAAATTTATTTTGTCTGCAAGATCATGAGAAAATTTGGTCATAATCTAGAATATAGATCTAGCAGTGGACAATGTAGATCAGAGGTCTGTGCAGTCTGATCTTGATCTACATTGTCCCCAAAAGCTTCTGGTGTCGCCTATAGTATGGAAAGAGTTAAAGTCCGTAAGTTTTGAAAGACAGTTGAGTGAGGGCAATTGCATCAAGCAAAATACAGACAGCATAGAACATTTTGATTAATCAGCCTTCATTCATGACTGTATCATTTAGATGATCTCAGTAAATATGTTGCCATTGTGGCTGACATGTTGTGATTTACTTAGTGACCTCTTTCCATCTATCTCCAACGCAGGACGATTCAGTAAATTTATTGAAAAGACTTTGACAAAAGTAGAAATTGCTCAGTGTAAGACATTATTGAATCTTGGGTGTAACATGAAATGGTAGAGAGGAGGTTAACAAAGTAGGAATTCAACTTGTTTATTGACAGCAGATATTTCAAGCTTTTGGAAATGACAGAATAAATGTAACACTCAAAATTTCTAATTTGTTCTTGTAGTGGCAGAAAGGATTATTGTAAAAAAAATAAAATGTTGACTAGCGTTTTTCCTTCTCCAACAAATTTTTCACTAGCCTTCTTCCTGAGAGTGCAAAAACTGCAGAACCGCCTGGTAAAAAGTTCAGGGCTATAAATCAAAAAGAGAACTTTTTTTTTTTTTAAAAATGATAGACTTCGCCCCTCAGTATTTTTTCATTTCATGTCCTTATAATTGTGATATATTGGCCATTTGCTTGTATGCCTTTGATCTAGTAATAAAGTAATTAATCATCTTTATTTTCAGCGTGTTAATGATAATGATAATAATACGGTACTTTTTGCTATTTCCATATCAGAATCTTAATTTGCTATTTCAGTGAAAAATCACAGAAAAGTCTATTGGAACTAAAGAGACATCAATCATGGCAGCCAAAAGTTTGACTTTTTCAAAAATAAATCAAAAACCAACTTATATTCTTCAAAACAAATATTGCTTAATTACGTCTGATACTCATTATCTGCATCTAGTTTCAAAGTGAATTGATTGTCAATTCTACAGAGGACTTTTTGTACCGTAACTATATGCTAAACCAAACTTCCAATACAACACCAAAATTATGTGATTTTTTTCATTTTTTTTTAAAATTTTTAGGGGGTAAATATTTCACAACCAATTCCTCAAGCATATGTGAAATTTGACAAGAACATTTTAGTGATTTTCTGTCACAGTTGACTTAACCCTTTACCACATGACAAAATTTTAGACCTGTCCAAATTGAAAGCATTTGTAGATGACAGTTTTAACGTGGCTCATATGAAATGTTTTTTCTTTGATAGGGTAGAAAACATTGTGGGAAAAGGAGAAAATGCTGGTAACCAGCATTTTCTCCTTTTCCCACAATGTTTTCAAAAGCCTTCTCTTTCAGGGGTGTTAAAAGTCGTCATTGTGTGGTAAAGGGTTAACAAACATTTGGAGGAATTAGTTGTGAAATATTTATGTCCTAGAAGTTACATTTGAAAAAACACATCACATGATAATATATTGTGTTGAACAAGTTCTTTTGATAGGGTTGCCTGAGCTTGCAAGGGCAACTATGCTAAAAGAACGAGTTCAACACAATATATTCCAATACAAGTGCAATAACCTTTTTAGTATATACTTTGATATTGTTTATATAATTTCCAGTTATTTAATGGTGTTTTCATGAATTTAATGATTTACCTTTTATACCGTCTTGTTTCTTTCAAAAGCATAAGAAACCTGTTTCATTGACCTACCATGCTATTACAGAATTTTCATTATTAGCTTTTGATGTCAGGCCACCATTCTAGAGGTATGTATTTAAACAAGATGACAACCATTTCTTTTGCTTAACAATTTCTTCGTCGATAAATGTAGACACATTTTTCATATCTTTGTAGTGACAGTTATTTGGAAAAGAAATGTTCTGTTTGATTTTTTACAATTTTATTAAGTACTATGTATTGAAAAGTTTGGAAAACACAGTGTCTAATGGGGAATTTTTTGATAATGGCGGCCATTCATATTTTGATTTTTGGACAAATTTTAAAATAGTTCCGTATTTAGCAACACATGAAAAGGCTGTGAAGTATGCAATATGAAAGTATGCAATATGAAAAAAATATTGCAAACTTTCATCCGGTGCAAATACATTGGGACAATATCAAAGTGTAGAAAAATACTAAATATGTCATTCTCTGCAAGTGTAAAGAAACAAAGAAGGCTTCACTCTTTAACCCTTTACCACACGACAAAATTTCAGACCTGTACAGATTGAAAGCATTTGCAGATAACAATTTCAGTTTGGTCAAATGATGCAATTTTTCTTTGATTGGGTAGAAAACATTGTGGGAAAAGGAGAAAATGCTGGTTACCAGCATTTTCTCCTTTTCCCACAATGTTTTCAAAAGACCTCTCTTTCAGGGGCGTTAAAAGTCGGGATTGTGTGGTAAAGGGTTAAAAAGGTGCACTTTTGGCACTAAATGTCTCGATGACTGTTGTGCTAGCATGGATCTTTGTTGTGCTTGCAGGATCTATATCTAGTTTTATGAGACCAGATGTGACATAATCATACCTTTTTGAATGCAATTCCAAATTGTTAACATGAAAAATTGACCATGGGATATTCCCACAAGCCTTAACAAAATTCTGGCAAAAATCTAAAATAAAATTAAGAAAATTCTCAATAGCTTCTTAAAAATTAAATGGTGTCTTACAGCTGCATTTTACAGCAAAATATTTCAGTCATCAATGCCAAAGCCAAGTTTCTTTCACTCATAAAAGCTCAATATGAGCACTTTCTGTGCTTTGATGAGCTGAAAAAATGCAAGGGAAAACTAATGATGGGAAATTTACTCGATGTGTTTTGTCGATTATGTCAATTCCTGTATTAGGTTGCAGAATCACATAATTTCTACATCAATCTAGCTTATGATCCCAACAGATGTCATTATTCCTTCCAAATTAGCACTAGGCTAAAGCTGTATTCGTTTTTTACATGATAAAATACTTTCATTTCTTACGGTAAAAACTTTAAACTCCTAGAGTCTTCAGTCACTTAAGAGAATAGTGTAAATCAACTTCAGACTGCAGGCAATAAAGTGTGATCTTTGATCTACTCTTTCTGTTAATCATCTGCACATGACATATCTAAAGGCAATACAAATGAATTGAAGTTCTTTGACAAGGGGGAAAACACTAGGAAAAAGGAAAACATTCTAGACATTATCAATTGGAGTTCATCCGAAATGCCAATCTTTCGTGTTACATTTGTAATCTGCATTTTTTGATATAATTAGAAATGTACTTTTTATACACCTGAAGGTTTTAGTTTATGCCCCTGTTTGTCCATCTGATAGCAGTTTTGTGTCTATCTCTCAGTTTTGTATCTATATCTCTTGAGCTCTTGTCTGACTTTGAAAACATTTCAATCATATGCTCTCACCATGATATTCTGTAGTGTGAAGGTTTCAGATGCCAGGTTTCAAGGTCAAGGTCATAGCAGAGAGTAAAAAATTACACTCTCTTAATTCTTTACAAAACGGCAAAATTTTGGATTTGCAACATTGTAGGAAAAGGAGAAAATGCTGGTTACTAGCATTTTCTCCTCTTCCCACAATGTTTTCAAAAGCTTTGTTCCCTAGGGCAGTTAAGAGTCAGGGTTGTGTGGTAAAGGGATAAATGGTGTCCATTCCATATCTCTTGATGCTCTGGTATGATTTGAAAATATGTCACAAATGCATCTTGATGACGAGGACATGCAGAACAGCAGTTTCAGATGCCAGGCTCCAAATCAAGGTCATAGCAGGAGTTCACTCGTCACAACTTGGCCGATTCAGTACCTACATCTAACCTTGTCTGAATCAAAGGGGTTTCCATTTTGAAATACTGCAGTCACATGATCTTCAACATTGGGCCACCCTCGAAATTGATTAGTAACAGCTATAACAGCTACAGTGATATTTAGCAACCTATTGCTGAAAAATGCCAGCGTAATTGATACAACCAGTAAGAAAATAAATGTACAAATGTTTGTCATGGAAAATGTATTTAGAAAGATTCCCACAGAAAATTTTGAGTAGGGTTTGCTTTCTAAGTGGAGTGGTACAATTTTAAGAACAGTGAACTGGTGTAGGTGCATATCCAGCTACATAATACAGCCGAGGGACTTGATCACCGGATCACCAGAGGTTAGCCGAATGAGCAGGAGTTCACAGTAAGCTGCTCTTAATACTTCCCTTGGGCACATATCGCCCATAAACCCCCACCCCTACCCATTGCTACACTCTTGATCTTTAACAGTTAACAATAAAATGGCTACAGTGCATAACATTTCTTATGGAACAAAGAAAGAAAGAAATCATCAGTGCAAAAGTTGTCTGATTTTTTTGGTAGCACTTACTTTCCTATTATACTCTGCAAATTTGCAAATTAAAATCCAATTATCTTGATTTGAAAACTAACAACAGCTGATGTTAACATTTAGTGAGTCATAATATAATTATAATGGTTAAAATTTCTTGTAAAGTATAACTTATTACCTCTTGCAGGTGAATTTTCGGTCAAACAGCGTTAGATGACTGCTCATAACACAGTTTCTTCTTTTCGCCACACGTTTTCACATGTATTCCTGTATTTATGGGTTACCTTGATTCATTTTGATTAAGTAAGCCTTACAAGGAATTTTCCAACTTTACCGCTTCAAATTTGTTTCAGGAGGTAGACATGAAGGGCCGATACAGGGTATGAAACCAGGCAGTCAGTGGTTCATGGCTTATTTCTTTCGAGGCTTGTCAGTATGACAGGATTTGTTCTTCTCTCAGCCTGATCATTGTTTCAACAACTGTTACTTAGGAAAGCAGCCACTGGCTTGGGAAGAGTATTGTGCCAAGTTCTGGTAAATGAAACTCCAGGAAAGCATGGATATATGCACCATCCTGGCACAATGTAAAAGATATGATGTTGAAAATGGAGTTAACTCATTACCAAACGACAAAATTTTAGGCTAGTCTAAAATGAAAGCATTTGCAAACGACAAAATAAATGTGACTGAAATATTAAAACTTGTAGTGGGAAGGGTAGAAAACATTGTGGGAAAAGAAGAAAATGCTGGTTACCAGTATTTTCTTCTTTTCCAACAGTGTTTTCTAAAGGCTTCTTTCTTAGGGTCGTTAAAAGCAGGGACTGTGTGGTAAAGGGTTAAACACCATACAAAGGTACATAGGTCAATACATTTTGTCATACTGTCTTCATCCCCTTTTCATATTTTTTTTATTTTTCATATTCTTCTGCACTGATCCTTTACCAAGAAATCCTGAGTTTTTAACTACCTTACAAAAAAAAAAAAGATCTTTGAAATCACTGCGGGAAAGGAGAAAATGCTGGTATCCAGCATTGTCTCCTTTTCCTCCAATGTTTTCTACCCTTTCAAAACCAAATTTCAGATTTTTATCATTATTTTGTCGTCTGTAAATGCTTTCAATTTGAACAATCTAAAATTTTGTCATTTGGTAAACAGTTAAAAGTTCCTTTTCTTATGAAAAAAAAAATGATCTGAAAAAATAAGTTGGCCCATTTCCAATGTTGAAAAATTTTCTACGCCTATGAATATCTTTAAATAGATACAAATCAAAAGAAAAACAAAACTGAAAAAATTAAGTGATAGCTATCATAATTAACGTCTAGATTATTGAAACACTGCACCAACAGATCTAGGACTGCAAAAAGTGCAAACCACTTTTTGAATGCTGTAAGAAATTCAATTAAAAGGATGAAAGGGCTTTAATGAGTAAACAAAAAATCCCCAGGTTTGCAAATAAATTGATTTCAACCTTTCCCAAACCACCCACTTGTTCTAAACACCCTGGAAAAAATGGTTTTTGCAAACATGGAAAAGGAGACAATACTGTTTGACAGCATTTCCCCCTTTTTCCACAATGTTTTCTAGACTTTCAGAGACAAATCCCATTTTTTTTGAGGCATAAATTAATTTTTTGCAAAAACTTTCAATTTGGATGAGATTTTGAGGTCTGGTAAAGAATCAAGTAACAAGAGGGCCATGATGGCCCTGTATCGCTCTACTGCCTTTCAGATTTATCATGCACTTAAGAGGCATTTAGACAGACATAGATCTGAAGAAGTCTGTACGGCAATAAAACAATCATAGAGAAAATAGCCTAAACCCCCCCCCCCCCCAAAAAAAAATAGTCATACTTTCTAAAAAAAAATTCCAAATTTATGCAAACATGATGTCAGTGAATGCAAACAGGTCTTATTAACTCTTTACCAAACAAGCCCTGGTTTTCATGACCCTGAGAAGGAAAGCTTTAGAAAATCTTGTGGGAAAAGGAGAAAATGCTCGTAACCAGCATTTTCTCCTTTTCCCACAAGGTTTTCTACCCTTTCAGAGATAAATTTCATAAATCGAGACACTTTTAATTTGTCGTATGCAAATGCTTTCAATTTAGACCAGTCTAACATTTTGTCATTTGGTAAAGAGTTAAGTATCATTCATGCCAAATATCTATGAACTCTATCAAAGAGTGCTTAGTCAAGAAGATTTTCCGAACATTTTATCAATTGCATGAATGGTAAAGTTCTCGATCAATAAACTACATTATGCAAACCTTGTTCCATACTATATATTCAACTCATCCGAGCATAACAATTAATATCATAATAAATCACTCTCACTGGAAACTGAACATTTTCCATTTAAAAACTTAAGTATACCACACTAATCATGTAACAATGCAGTTGGATAATCAAGGGAGTGTAAATGGAAACAAACTCTCTTATGAGTGAACATAAGTTATTTCCTTTGAAGAGTATATAAGCTTCAGTCATATTGACTTCATGTACTACAAGCGGATTTTTTAAAGTTTTTCACTGTAATAGACCTTTGTAAAATGTGTTACTCCCAGGGCTGACCCCAAATCTAGTTTTAACAATCTTGCTACAGGTCTACAAGGTAAAAAAAAAACCATGCAAAATTTGGTACACCTACACCTTATAGTAGTCAGAAACCAAATGACTTTTTTAGTTTTCAATTCATGACCCCAGGGCTATTATTAGAACAAAATTGGTAGAGTTCTACTAGATAAAGTTGCATGCCAAAGTTGGTATCCCTATGCCTGAAGGTTAGAAACCAGAAGATTTTTGCAGGTTTCACTACACAAGCACATGTAAAACTTGTGACCCTCCATATGTGGCCAATTTTGACCTTAGGGCTTTAATTTGAAGGAATTTGGTGAAAATCTGTTAGATGAAGCTATATGCCAAATTTAGTTGCCCTAGGCGTAATTGTTTTGGACGAGAAGATTTTTTTAAAAGATTTTTCAGTTTTTACTAGAATCAGAATCTTTGAAGACTTTCTGACAAAGGCTATTGCAGGATCATTTCTTTGAACTTTCTTCAAACTTGGATGAGTCATTTAAGAAAAGAAGATATTTGAAATAAAAGTTAAGGCACACATGCATGCACAGATGCGCACACACAATGGACACAGGGTCATGACATAAGCTCGCTGGCCTTTGGCCAGTGGAGCTAAAAAAAAAAATCAAAGGGGAGCAACAGATTTATTCTCTCCATGATAAATGAGGGCTGGTGAG
The DNA here is from genome assembly GCA_946811185.2 of Hippopus hippopus. Taxonomy (NCBI): domain Eukaryota; kingdom Metazoa; phylum Mollusca; class Bivalvia; order Cardiida; family Cardiidae; genus Hippopus; species Hippopus hippopus. Next base: position 4,565,565 of record OX328097.1, on the reverse strand, counting down.
GCAGATTTTTCAAGTGGGATTGCACAGGCACTCAATAATCACATCTGGAAGACCATACATCCATCAATCTTCTCCATCAGCTCTTTGAACAACCTTTTTACTAGCCCTGTTTGACAAATGAGCCTTGATGCTTTCAGACCATCTGACAGATTTTTACTTTTAATGATGCTTTTTCTGAAAATTTAGTTGAGCAATGCTCCGTGAAAAGGGGGCTAAATGCATCTGCAAAAAGTATTGACCCATAGCCGCCTGCACAGTCCGCGCAGGCGGCCATGGGTCAAAACTTTTTGCTATGGGTAAATTTTCTGCGTGCCAAAAGACCAGTTAACCAGGGGATTTAGCTGTTTGTTAGACATAATGGATTTTACAGATCCATAATTCTGTGATGACCTGCTTTATAAATGAATCATGGAGTCCCTACTCTCCTAATTTCAAACAAAAGCTTGTTTGTAAACTAACCTCATCTATCTTTTGTTTTATTATATACCTGAAAATTTTCTGGCTCAAATTAATGCGTTGCACAAAGATAAAATATCACACAGGGCAGAAAAAACTAGAGCCGTCACTGAATGTGACTTAATACCTCCGCCAGTGCTTTGACAGAAACAGGCAATTTAACAAATTTTCTAAGTTCAAGGGGAGATTACCCTTGAATGATAGGGGTAGATGATTGAAAACTGCGTCTTGCACAACTTCATTATACGATCAATGTATCAACAAGCTTTCAATACAACAGCAGCAAAACTGTAGGAGGAGTTCGCGACACAAAATTACTAGTATTTTGTACACAGACGGACACACGGACGAACAGACAGACAGGCTGATTCCAGTATACCCCCGAAAACATTCGTTTTGCGGGGGTATAAAAATCTGTATGTAAACAGTGTCAAATACGGTCCCAAATATGATGGCATATTTGTGCACGGAATACACATACACATTGATTTATAATTTATCAAAACATAAGGCTATAATATTCATCTGCCATTCATAAAAATGAAGTTGCCGGTTCTACCAACTAATCCATTATTTTATTTTGTTGAGCATTTTTGAATTAAAAGTCAATAATCGTACTAATTTGTTGTTGAGTGGCTGTGCCACTCGTGAAAATATTACCGATGGTGTTCACTCGATGAAATAAATTTCAATCTTTCACCGAAAAAAACAAATATTCTATTTATTTCATGCTTTTAACCCTTTCTTGGAGGAGCTTTATCAAAATCCAGTACAGTTCTTTTCAATTATTCCCTGTGGCGTACCCCTCGCGCATAGCAACGCATTATAATATTACGTCAAGCGCGAGAAATGTAAGGTAAATGACGTCATATTTCCATCTGGTTGTGAGTCGCGCGCAATTTACCTAGGTAACTAGAATATAAAAATCGGTATTTTCACTGGGCGTACCCGTGTAATATCGAAAAATATTTTCACTGTTATTTCTCGATATCCTACCGGGAAGCATGAAATAAAAAATGATAATAAACTTAATACAGTTTGGGTAACACATAATTGAATACTGTGACATCAACACTTTACCAGACAACAAAAATTTAAACTGGCCCAAAATGAAAGCATTTACAGATGACAAATGGCATATTGCGCAAATTTGTCTTTAAAAGGGTAGAAAACATTGTGGGAAAAGGAGAAAATGCTGTTTACCAGCATTTTCCTCTTTCCCTCTCTTTTCTATGGTCTTCATCCTTGGGGGTAGCTAAAATTCTGGATTGTGCGATAAGGGGTTAATAATCTACTTATCAATATAAATGAGAAAATTCTGTGGGAAGACTATATTTCCATAAAAACATATTCCTATAGATCTGTCACAGCAGAATTCTTTCTGCATGTTACTGCAAGTGTAATTAGCCAATTATCATGCAAATACAAATAACTTATTTGTTACACCCACCCAGATGACAGCTTTCGAAAAAAAATTACAGAAAAAAAAAACGGAGGCAATAGCTTGTTAGGATAACTTACTCTTAAACCAGTGGTGCTCTGGCTAAAGGCAGTTTAGTGCATCTCTGTGAAGCATCAAACCAAGCAAGTTACCACATAATTATGGATCCATAGAATCCATTTTGTCCAACAACTGACTGAATCATGAGGTAGAATGGTCCTTTGACATGCAGACAAAAAGTATCCACCTACGGATTATATTTGATATATCAAACTGCGCAGGCTGACATGGCTCAAAACTTTTTGCAGGTGCAATTTAAACCCCCTTTTCACAGACGAAGGCTCCTGTTTTTCTTATGATGTAACACAAATTTTTCCTTTGAGTCACTTGTCCAAGATGCCGGTATATCTAACAAGAGAGCCACGATGGCCCTAGATCACTCATCCGAACCATTTGTACCCTTGAGATGAGAGAATATAAATATGAGCCATGCTCTGGCAAAGGGAGTTTATATGGAATATTATGCTGTAATAATTTTCCTGGTGCTTGTATTCACTTCAAGCAGTGTGAGAAAATTTGGTATCACGCAAGACCGAAGGTCGAGCAAGTTGCCAAAATTATCTTATGCAGCGAGAAGTAAAAACAAGCACCAGGAAAGTCACTATAGCATAATATTCCTTTTATTATATACCTAAACCTTTTCAACGACAAAATATTGCAAATTATTGACATTTCATTTGAAAACGGTAAGCAAAATAAAACAAATAATGGTGTAGTAGCCAGTAACTTCATTTTTATGAATGGGGATAAATATTACAGCGTAAAATTTTGACCAATGAACTTGCAAATGAATACATACGTATACCGCCCGTGAATTATGTCATTATGATGTCATCATACCATATTTGGAACCGTATTCCACTGAGTGTAGATACGGATTTTTTTTCCGTCATGTGTGATTTTATCTGTGTGTGACGCATGTATCTAACCCGGAAAACTTACAGGTATATAATAAAACTCTTTACCAAACGACAATATTTTGGGCTAGACCAAATTGAAAGAAAGACAGACCTACTTCATAGATGGGGGGGGGGGGTGGTGTTTATAATAATCCCTAAAAAAAGTAATTACATGCATAACGTGATATCACATGGATACAGATCTGTGGTGAAAAGGTCATTCTGCCATTCACTGATTGAGAAAATGATCTAAAACATAATAGAGTATTGAACTCCTGTGCTGGCCTATTTTCATTTCATCTATACAAATTAATTAACCTCTGTAGACTCACTGCAAAAAAGACGTCCTGGAAATTCTTAACCTTTTTCTCCATTAACCGGCATTTCCTTTGATCGGTGCAATTTTTCTTTGATAGGGTAAAAAACATTGTGGGTAAGGGAGAAAATGCTGGTTACCAGCATTTTCTCCTTTTCCCACCATATTTTCAATAGGCTTCTTTCCCAGCATCATTAAAAGTTGGCACTGCAGCAAAGGGTTAAGGACCATTCATACTGTACTTATATTAATTAATTCTAGGTCCGTCCGAATACATCAACCATTCTTTATACTATTCTAAGTCTAATTCTAGATTTAGAAAGTAACACAACTTCTGATAAGCTAAACTTTTAGGTTTAGCCATTCAAAAGTTGTGTTACCTTCAAATTTAGAAAATTCTTGAGATTAAGACCAAGAAAGTTCTTAAGAATGATTAGTGAATATAAACCTGGATATACTATTACATATACTGGTCTTGACAAGAAGATTTTCTGAAAGATGTCTAGAAAAGGACAGTCCATTACAAATATCAAATAATTATGACAGTTATTTTTTCTCTAGAAGATTTACAAATATTGCACAATAAGTCACATGGAAATAAACCTTACCCATGGCAACCAGTTTGTTTTTGCAAATTTAAGATCCAACTGATAAATCTGCAAGAAGTCAATCCAATACTTTTGATGAACTACAGCAACTTTTAACTTGGGAAATTTTTTCAATTGGATACTTTTCTTACTCTCATTGCCATGGCAATCAGAGGTCTTCATCAAAATGATTTTTTTTTCCAAGAAATTCTAAAGAATACCAGGGCAGGGACATTTCTGTGAAATTTTGCTCAATATAATTATAACTGGTAAGGTAGTTTCGCTGTGATCTCACATGTTAACACAAGAGCACCTCATGTGGGTGCCAATGCTCAGCTGCAAGTTCATGATTTTCAGTGAAAGTTCCAAGTCAAAAACAGGGGCATAAATGTGCAAAAAATACTTTGATGGTTACCTGCCCCTGTAGTATGACTTCCGCTTTTAATAGTTAACAGCTTGTCCAAGTTTGAAGTAAATATCTTCAGTAATAACAGATATTACAAAATGTCAACGTTCTTGCACGATGATGCCGACGACAACACCAGGGCTACGACAATTACTCATCATTTTCTTTGAAAAATGCCCAGCTAAAGAGCATGCAAAAATGAATGAGACAAAAACACAAGGCCATGACATTATGGTTACATGGCTTTGGTCTGTTGAGCTAAAAATCATTTGGATTTAATTGGTGGATTTTGTTGCTAAATGTTGAAATCTCTTGACTGTATCTTGTTTTATTCTTGGACTTTGTGAGAAAATATCTCCCTTTATCCTTTTACTAAATAATCCCATATTGTAACAACTGCGAGGATGAAGGCTTTGGAAAACACTGTCGGAAAAAGAGAAAATGCAGGTAGCCAATATTTTTTTGTTTTCCAACAATGCTTTCAATTCTTTCAAAGACATTTCCCACATTTTAACCACAATTGTGCGTGCAAATACTTTTCGTTTGGAAAAGTCCTAAATTTTTCATTCGGTTAAGACTTAATAACCCAGGGCAAAAGTGGATAATAAAAGCAATTCAACCATTCTGTTTCCTTTATGGGTATCATTTTTTAAGAATCACAGAGGCTCCCTAACTTGAAATTTATGGCTTTTTGTATAATTCAAGACCATTCATTTACATTCAGAGTCCCTTCAGAGAAGAAAAAAAAAAACAAAAGAAAGATCTGAAATAAAATGGTTGGCTTTTTTTATTGGATATTTCCAGTGTGTTTGAAATTCTAGATCAGAGACAGTTTTTTTTACTATTAACCCTTTACCAAACAATGCCAAGTTTTAACAACCCTGAGAAAAAAGCCTTTTGAAAACAATGTTGGAAAAGGAAAAAAATGCTGGTAACCTTTTCCAACAATGTTTTCTACCCTATCAAAGACAGAAATCAAAATTTGATTTTCATTAAAATTGTTGTCTGCAGGTGCTTTCAATTTGGCCGAGTCTAAAATTTTGTTGTGTGGTAAAGACTTAAAAGCATGAAGTAAACATTTTATAGATGATAACACTAACCCATATCCTGCTAAGTAACTAAAATGAAATTTTCAGTTTGGAAGTAAAAAACCCTAATACTGCTATTTCAAAAATATGTTTTGGGAATTATATCTCCTTCTCGGACAGAGTAGATCCAAGATCAGACTGCATGTTCTGTGCAGTCTGATCTTGATCTACACTGTCCGCAAAAGGTCAGTGAGTCGCGCTTAGTAGCTGAGGGGTTAATGCCCTAGAAAAGTGGTAATTTAACAACAAAATTTGTAGAAGGGCTTTATCAGAAACCAAATTTTATGAAAAATTGCTGTTTGCAATGAATTGTCTATCAGTGCATTAAAGTCAGTAAAAGTTTAACTCTTTACTACATAATCCTGAGTTTTCATGACCCTAAGGAAGAAGACCTTTAAAGGCCCAGTAAAGGCCAAAATATCAAAGCAAGTGCCATAATACATTTAAATTTAAATCATGCCATTTGAAAGTAAGGAAAATATTGTGGAGATGGAGTCTGTTATCATGTGGTCGGGCCATAATGTTTTTTTTTTCATTTTTTTTTTGTAAACTTTATTAGCCACGTATATTGGATAGGGGAGGTCGTGGCCATCCTCCCTCTATCCTTACAACAATCGTTATTTACATCCAATAACATTTGTGACCCCTGCGAACAGTGCAGACTAAGATTCGAAAGTAGATTCATTTTGGAATTCACTGTTCACAAAGGTGACAAATTGCAGAAAAAGAGTTAATCAAAAAACATGTACTATTCAGAGATCCAGATAAAGTTATGTGTTTAAACAAACTAGTTGCAATATGATCATAAATTATTGATTTTATGGAAGAACACTGTGGGAAAATGTGAAATCAATCTTTGCGAGCAATTTCACTCCCCTCCACAGTGCTCTTAATTTTTTTTTTTTCTTCATTGTGTTAAATAGAGTATGAGGGGAAAGTGTCATACAAATGGTCTATTTAGTTCACCGAATCTGGATCAATGAATAGTTATCAAAGACTAATAAAATTTTACAAAGCTATGGTCGGGCCATAATGTTAGTCGCTGGCAGAAAAAACTGAATTTTACAAGATGTCTGTTTGTAAAACAGTCATGCCCCCCTACTGCCACATTGATACAGGAAGTGGCACAGTTCATAAACTGATATCAAAAGAATTGATTGGGAAATATCGATGTCATCTTTTTGATTTATGGCCCACTTCAATTGTTAAACATGATAATCTGTCAACAGTTCGCATAATTATACACACCGCCGTGTGTATACATACAAGATTGTAAACAGTCGCCAATACACAGACTGGGTTATCAATTTTCTTTCCGGCATGCACGTTCGACTTCCGCTTTTTCCCAGTCAACTTCGATGCTTACTATGTCCCCGGTAATACGCGAATAAAATGTTGGAGCCACAAGTTGAGCCACATGATGATTTTTGAGACACTTTAATTTTTTTTGAGCAAATGGCTTTAGTGGCGAACGGCAGCGCGGGCCCTGAATCATCTGGTGGTCACTGTGACCTTGACCTTTCATGGATTAACCTTAAAATCGATAGGGATCATCTACACTCCAAGATGAATATCTGTACAGAATTTGAAGGACCTAGGTCAATTCTGTGTCTAGTTATCATCTGGACAAGGTTAGGTCTAAATATCATTAAGTTGAAGGCCACTGTGACCTTGACCTTTGACCGATTGACCTCAAAATCGATAGGGATCATCTGCATTCCGAGACGAATGTCTGTGCCAAATTTGACGAACCTAGATCAATTCTGTGTCTAGTTATCATCCGGACAAGGTTTGGTCTATATATCAACATGTTGACGGTCACTGTGACCTTGACCTTTGACCGATTGACCTCAAAATCAATACAGATCATCTACACTCCAAGACGCATGTCTGTGCAAAGTTTGACGAACCTAGGTCAATTCTGTGTCTAGTTATCATCCGGACATGGTTTGGTCTATATATCAACATGTTGACGGTCACTGTGACCTTGACCTTTGACCGATTGACCTCAAAATCAATAGGGATCATCTACACTCCGAGACGCATGTCTGTGCCAAATTTGACGAACCTAGGTCAATTCTGTGTCTAGTTATCATCCAGACAAGGTTTGGTCTATATATCCGTATGTTGACGGTCACTGTGACCTCGACCTTTGACCGATTGACCTCAAAATCCATAGGGATCATCTAAACTCCGAGACGCATGTCTGTGCCAAATTTGACGAACCTAGGTCAATTCTGTGTCTAGTTATCATCCGGACAAGGTAAGGTCTACCGACGGACGGACGGACGGACCGACCAACCGACATTAGCAAAGCAATATACCCCCACTTCGTTGAAGGGGGGCATAAAAATCAGGCAAAAAGTAAACAAAAGACAAAGCTACCTGGCAGGTTTTAACCTAGTTTTGAAATTAATTTCTCTGTCAGCGACTAACACTTGGACCGACCGTACAACGACAGATTATCATTTTCACAATAATTTCAATACTTTTAAATGGTATGATATAAATTTAAATGCATTTAAACACCCGCTTTGTTTACATTTGGCCTTTATTGTTACTTTAAACAATTTGGGAAAACAGACAATTCTTGTACCAAGCATTTTCTCTTTTTCCCACAATGTTTTTAATGTACCAGCACTTTTCTTTTTCCATAAAGTTTCAACAGCCATCTTTCTTAAACCATTTACTGAACAGTCCTAACTTTAAACAACCCCGAGGAAAAAAAGCTTTTCAAAATTTTGTGGGAAAATAAAAAATGCTAGTAATCAGCATTTTCTTATTTTCCCAAGTTTTCTACCCTTCAAAAAACAACTTCCAGTTATTGAGTAACATTTCTGTTGTCTGCAAACGTTTTCAATTTGGACAGGTCTAAAATTTTGTCATTTGGTTATGATGCAACCCTTTACCACACAATCACAAGTTTTAACGACCCTGAGGAAGAAACCTTCAGAAAACATTGTGGGGAAAGGAAAAAATGCTGGTAAACAGCATTTTCTCCTTTTACCACCAAGTTTTCTGCCCTTTCATGGACAAATTTCATCCTTTGAACCATTTTATTTGTTGTCTACAACAGCTTTGAATTAGGATTGATTGATTAATTGTATGGTGTTTAACACCGTTTTCAACATTATATCAGTTATATTGTGGCGGCCAGTGCACCTATCCATGCTTTCCTGGATTCTCTTTTACCAGTACTCCGCACAATTTTCTTTCCAAGCCACTAGCTGCTTTCCCACATAACCATCCTCGAGACAATGGTAAGCGGTGGGAGAGGAATGAATCCTGTCTCAATGACTATCATCAATCCCTGGAAAGAAATCAGCCAAGCCAGGGATCGAACCCACGACCCCCTGTTCTCATGTCCTGCACCCTACCGACTGAGCTACCGGGGCTCGGCTTTTGAATTAGGACAGGTCGAAAATTTTGTCGTTTGGTAAACAGTTAAAACATACAATAGTTTGGTACAGGATTTAGTACCTGATTTTGAAAAATAAAAATTTCACAAACTGCCACTCCATTACCAAGAACTTTTCCAAATTAAACCAACAAAAGGAATGGAAAATGAAAAATTGCAAAAGGCATGACTGAACGTCAATCCAGGAAGTTTGGAAATGAAATATTTCATTCATAAAATATTGATTCCTCAGGGAAGCAGAGCAGTAAATGTCGTTCAGTTTATTTCAAATAAATCGCTCTAAAATTTATTGCCTATTTGTAATATATCGAATGTCCAATGTTTTGGAAACACCTCAAAGGGTTTACTTTGCCCACTGATAAGAATCATTCAGCTGTTGATTTGAAAAGATTTTTCAAACATTGAGATAACTTTTCCTGGGCACGCCTAAATTCTATTCTGTGTGTGTTTTTTTTTGTTAATTTCAAGTCTTAGAAGGCAAAATAAATGAGCCATACTCTAGCAAGAGGGGATTTAATACATCTTTGTGATACATGATACCAAGAAAATCATCAAATACCTATGGATCAATAACATCCATTTTGTCTAACAACCGACTAAATAATGCGGTAGAATGGTTCTTGGACATGCAGCAGTTTAACAAAACCAGAAAGTTTTGACCCAGGTCAGCCTGTGTGAACTAGAACTGTCACAAGGCTGACAAATACCCCCCACCAGCACCTTGTCACTGAAGCAGCACAATCAGTGAATGGAAATGATTTTCAAAACAAAAATGTGACCCAAAATCAGTAGGGCACCTCCTTGGGTCATGAGTAACACTTATATAAAGTTTCAGGGTCCTAGATCAAACAGCTATCGAGTTAGAGCACAAAAAAGATTTTCAAACGAAGTTCAACTGTGACCTTGATCTTTGACCAATGTGATCCAAAAAAAACAATAAGGCACCTCGTTGGGTCACGAACAACACTTGTATAAAGTTTCAGGCTCCTAGGCCAAATGGCTTTTGAGTTAGAACATGGAAACGAAAAAGTCTACACATTGACAGCTTGTGGAATGGATGGATGGGCAGACGGACAGACAGACAGACATGGTAAAACCAGTATACCCCTCTCTACTTTGTAGGTGGAGGGTATAAAAAAAAATTGTGTGAAAAGGGTTGAAAAAGATACTTTACTTTCCTTCAATTTATCTATTTGAGTCCCAAGCACCATTTTGTGCTAAAAGGAAAAAAAAATATTCTGCTAATGTAAATTTCTTCAATGTGGCTCAGACTCTTGAAAGAGCAATTAGAAAACGCTTAAATACTGCTAAGCACCTTCCTATCAAAGTATCCTACCCTAATGATAAAAATATTTCTTCCTATCCAACACTCTGATCTTTAGCTTATCTTGTTTTGTCAGACTTGTAAACGAATTCCTTAAACAAAGACCAAAAATGTTTATGCTGTAACTGACAAATTGACAAGGTGATTCATTTTAACGCTTTACCACACATTCCCAAGTTTAAATGACCCGGAAAATGAAGGCTTTTGAAAACAGTGTGGGAAAAGAAGAAAATGCATTTTCTTTTTTTCCCACATGTTTTCTATTGTATCAAAGACAGACATTCCCTGTTGAGCTACACATAATCTGTCTGCAAATGTTTTAAATATTGCTGAGTCAAAACGTTTGGTGTTTTGTACAGGGTTATTCACTGAGGGAGGAATTCTGTCTAATATACCCATGTGAGGGCAGACACACAGACAGTTCGACAAACAGACCAACAGGCAGACAAAACAGGCTGATTCAAGTATACCCCCGTCATTTGTTGTTTTTTTTGGGGTATTGGGGCTGGGGCGGGGGTAGGGGTTTAATGAAAATGGAGCTTTAGTGACAGAAGCAGGCCACGTATTCACCAACCATTCAAAGTTTCTTTCTAAGTCATATTCTCAATAACTTTTATAAATTTGAAAGTAACACAACTTCTGATTGGCTAAACCATTTGGTTTAGCCAATCAGAAGCTGTGTTACTTTCCAAATCTAGAAAAAGACTAGAGAATGCAACCAAGAATGGTTGGTGAATACAGGCCCAAGTTCAATTCCTACCTTGTTGATTTCTTCCTCAGCTACTGGTGCTTCCACAATGGTATAATCTTCTGGTCTGTAATAATAACACAGCTCATTTACCTCCTGAATACAATTTTCTATGTCCCACATTTGATTTCCTCTGAAAACATTGTGACAAAAGGAGTGATTTGCTTGTAACAAGCCAATTCTTCTTCTTTCTGTCAAAATGCTTTGCCTTGTATTCATGTATAGGACCTTCGTTCATTTTGACTACCAGTATCCATGTCCAGACTGCATGTTTTGTGCAGTTTGATCTTGATATACATTGGCTGCAAAGGCAACTAAAGTTGTGTAAGACACTTTAGAGGTAAACAGTCTTATTTGTTTTGCACAATTCCAGAATTAGGTTGACATATTACAAAATGTCAAAGTCTTTGCATGACGATGACGCAAATGACAAATGGCTATGACAATACCTCCAAGTTTTTTTCGGAAATAGCCAAGTCGCACATGATAAACCACTCTCAGGTAGAAACATATAGGCATAATTCTCAATGAAAAAAAGATCTAGTGTCATCGCTCCTGTGTCAACCCTGGGTAAAATAAAAAAGAAATTCAACAAAGTAAATCACTACTCACTTGATAATTTCTCCATATTCATCCCACTTCAGTTTCTCCTCAGTGTAAGGAAACATAGGATAGGACTTTTTGGCTTGTTTGAAGAAACCACTTCTACCTTTGCCCTTAAGTTAAACAAGTTACACTGTATTACCAGACTATTCCTTTGGCACAATCAAAGAGGGATCTTTAACTCTTTACCACATAGCAAAATTTTAGACTCCTCCTTATTAAAGGAATTCACAGAAGACAATTCAACAGTTTTTCAAATGATGGTATTTGTCTTTGAATAGGTAGAAAACATTGTGGGAAAAAGGAGAAAATGCTGGTTACCAGCATTTTCTTCTTTTCCCACAATGTTTTCAAAAATCTTCTTTCTCAGGGTTGTTAAAGCTCAGGATTGTGTGGTAAAGGGTTAACCCTTTACCACACAACAAATTTTAGACCTGTCCGAATTGAAAGCATTTGCAGATGACAGTTTCAATGTGGCTCATATGAAATGATTTTTCTTTGATAGGGTAGAAAACATTGTGGGAAAAGGAGAAAATGCTGGTAACCAGCATTTTCTCCTTTTCCCACAATGTTTTCAAAAGCCTTCTCTATCAGGGGTGTTAAAAGTTGTCATTGTGTGGTAAAGGGTTAACTCTTTACCAAACAGTCCTAAGTTCTCAAAACCCTGGAAAAGAAGGCTTTTGAAAACAATGTGGGAAAAGGAGAAAATGCTGGTAACCAGCATTTTCTCCTTTCCGCACAATATTTTCTGTACTTCCATAGAGAAATTTTGTTTTTTCAGTCACATTTAGTTTGTCGTCTGCAATTACTTGTTGTTTGGTAAAGAAATAAAATCAGGCAGGCTTTGCTCTTTACCAAACCTGTCCAGATTCAAAGCATTAATTTGCATTAATTTGCAAGACACAATTTAACTTGTACCATATGATGGTATTTGTTTTCTAAAGGGTAGGAGACATTGTGGATAAAAGAGAGAATGTTGGTAACATGCATTTTTTTCATACACTATCTTTCTAAGTATTGTTTAACTCTTTACCAAACAACGAAAGTTTACATGAATCCAAATTCAAAGCATTAATTTTGCAGATGACAAAATAAATGTGACTCAAAAACTGAAATTCTTTTTGGAAAGGGTAAAAACATTGTGGGAAAAGAGAAAGTACTGGCTACCAGCATTTCTCCTTTTCCCACAATGTTTTCGAAAGGTTTTTTCTTCAATGTCAGTAAACTCATGATTGTGTAGTACAGGGTTGAGCTTTTGAAAACATTGTAGGAAAATGAGAAAATACTAGTGCACAGTATTTTTTATCTTTCCCCACAATATCTTCTGCCATTTTACTCTTTACTAAACAACCAAACCTTTTTTGACTTGTCCAGTTCAAAAGCATTTGCAGATGTCAAATGAATCATGGTTTAACTCTTTACCAAACGACAAAATTTTAGACTGGTTCAAATTGAAAGCACTTGCAGACGACAAAATAAATATAACTCATAAATTGAAATTTGTTTCCAGCAGGGTAGAAAACATTGTGGGAAAAGGAGAAAATGCTGGTTATCAGCATTTTCTCCTTTTCCCACAAAGTTTTCCAAAGGCTTCTATCTCAGGGTCGTAAAAACCAGGGATTGTTTGGTAAAGGTTTAATCATAAGACCTGACTTTGAAAGGGCAGAAAACACTGTGGGAAAAGGAGAACATGCTGGTTACCATTTTCTCCTTTGGGAATAGTAAAAAACATTTGTCATCTAATAAGGAAATATAGTGTAAATTTTAAATAAAAATAACAATCAATACAATAATAAAAATATGTTTAACTACAAACTGATTTTGAATACTGTGGAGCGTTTTTTTTTTTTTCTCTGGCAAAAGGGGGCTTAATGCATCTCAGTGATGCATTGTGCAAAGCAAGCCATCTAATAATTAGACATCCATAAAATCCACACTGGTAACCAGCATTTTCTCCTTTTCCCACAATGTTTTCTACCCTATCAGGAACAAATTTTGTCATTTGGGCCACCTTTGTCATCTGCAAATGCTTTCGATTCGGACCAGTCTAAAATTTTGTTGTTTGGTAAAGAGTTAAACAGTATAAAAACTGATGCTTTCCTGAGAATATTGAGGCAAATACGACTGAGCCATGTTCTGGCAAAAGGGGGCTTAATGCATCTTAGAGATGCATTATACCAAGCAAGTCATCAAATGATTAGAGATTAAAAAAATCCACTTTGTCTAACAAGCAACTGAATCATGAGGTAGACTGGTCCTTTGTCATACACAAAATTGACAAATAACAAAAATTTTTGGCCAAGGCCAGCCTGTGCAAACTACTCAGGCTGACTTTCATCGATACTTTTGCGGATGCATTAAGCCCCCTTTTAACAAAGCATGGCTCAACTATTTCCAAATTTCTGCTAATCCTGTTTCATAGGAGTAATATTTTTTCTATGGTATAAAATAAGGAAATTTGATAAGCAATTTTCTGGAAATCTAGCCATGACCTCAATATGTCTCACTCACATCCACACATATTTCAGAATGTCTGAAAATATTCCAAACACTTGTCTGACCTGGCCTGTCTATGACATTTGGGATTCAAAAATAGTTCACTTAACTCTTTACCACACAATTCTGAGGTTTAACGACCCTAAAAGAGAAGGCTTTTGAAAACATTGTGGGAGAAGGAGAAAATGCTGGTAACCAGCATTTTCTCCTTCTCCCACAATGTTTTCTACCCTAGCAAAGACAGAATCATCATTGAAGCAACATTTAATTTGCAAATGCATTCAATTGGGTCAAGTCGAAAATTTGTCATTTTGCAAAGAGTTAACTCTTTACCAAATTGAAAATGTTAGACTGAAAGCATTTGCAGATGACATTTCAAGTGTGCAATACATGATGGGACTTATCTTTTACAGCTTTGAAAAAAAACATTACAGGAAAAGGAGAAATTGATAGCTTATCAGTATTTTCTCCTTTTCTAACAATGTTCTTCTTCCCTTGGGTAGAAAAATATTTGTACAGCCACTTTACTTGGTCTAACACTACAGTGCCAAAAAAATTAATTGGATATTTTCAAAAAAAAAGAAGAATCAGCAGTTTGCACTATTTTGGCCCAAGTATCATAATTCTACCGCACAACAAAATTTTTCTCCTGTCCCTTTGGAAGCATTTGCAGAGGATTTCTTGTAAAAAACTGCAAACTGTGACTGTACTTTTTTTCAGTGGAGTCTTTTATTTCATAAGAAGAAAAGCAGTCCATTTCTAGCAAAGAAATGTAAATCGTATGTGAATATCACAAATTGTAACAAAGGCCAATGAACTTGATCAACAAATCACCAAATGTTTGCACAATGATATGAATCTAATGCCATTCATTTTAACTGTTCTATGAATAATTGCCCTGAATTATATAAAACATTCAAATTTTTTTTTATATCTGTTGTAAAACATGAATGATCTCATATTTCAACCTTATACCACACAATCCCAAGTTTGATCTACCCTGACAGAGATGGCTTTTGAATGTTTTCTACCCTTCCAAAAAAGATTTCAATATTTGAGCTACATTTGATTTGTTGTCTACAAAATTAATGCTTTCAACTTGGATAAGTCTAAAATTTTGTCATTCGCTAAAGAGTTAACTATAGAACTGACTAGAACTGTCTCAAAGCTGTCAAATACCCCCACCAGCACCTTGTGACTGAAGCAGCACAATCAGAGAAGGGAAATGATTTTCAAAACAAAGCTTGCCTTCGACCTTGACCTTTCACCCATGTGACCCAAAAACATCAGGGCACCTCCTCAGGTCATGAGCAACACTTGTATAAAGTTTCAGGGTCCTAAGTCAAACAGCTATTGAGTTAGAGCATGAAAACGATTTTCAAACATAGTTCACCTGTGACCTTGACCTTTGACCCAAAAACAATAGGACACCTCCATAGGTTATTAGCAACACTTGTATAAAGTTTCAGGGTTCTATGTCAAACAGTTTTTTGAGTTAGAGCATGGAAGTGAAAACAAGACATACAGACTGACAGGCAGGCAGGCTGGTGGGCTGACAGACATACAGACAGACAACGTGAAAGCAGTATAGCCCCCTCTGCTTTGAAGACTGGGGTATTAAATTAATACTGCAGTCCTCATAATAATACCACTCTTTCAAGCCTTGCATGACCTCTACAAAAAGAAAAGAAAATCCCTTTCAAATTTAGCTAGCTAACAGCAATCAACAACCATAGAACCAAGTTGCATTTGATTTAACAATTCAATAGTCATAATTATCCTCCTGGGTAACAAATACAATTTTACTGGGGAACAAAATCTTGAAAGGTTGTTTTTAAAAAAAATACCATTGAATTTTATTCTTAGACGGCTTAATGAATGTGACAAACCTTCATAATATGACTCGGACATGTCAATTTCCAGGTTGTTTTTGTGGGAATGCTTAAAAAAGCAAGAGTTGTCATTGCCAGAATTAGGCAACAATAGTGACAAATTTTTGTCACTTAACTCATTAATAAACAACAAAATTTTTGACTGGTCCAGATTGAGAGCAGCATTTGCAATCAACCAATTAAACATTGATAAGAATGTAAGATTTGCCTTTGATAGGATAGAAAACATTGTGAGAAAAGGAGAAAATGCTAGTTTCCAGCATTTTCTCCTTTTCCCACACTGTTTTCAAAAGCCTTTTCTCAGGGTTGTTGAAAAAAGGGATTGTTTGGTAAAGGGGTAATGTAATGTTGATTAGATTACTACAGGTACCAATAAGTAAACCAGTTTTTACCAGTGAATAAATTCAGATGAAAATTGAGTCATTCAGCAGAAAAAAGTTTCTTTTTTTGTTTGCTACAGTAGCATTGACCTTGCCCCAAAATTGACACCATCCTAGCTTTTCCAAAAAGCTTCCTATACTGAAGGTTTCATTTAGATATGTTTATAAATTGTTTATTAGTTATTCAGGGAAAAACTGTTTTTCTATATTTGGCAACACTGACCTTGACCTTCAATGTGCTGACCCCAAAAATCAATCTTATGATAGCTTTTAACATAAACAGTCTACATAGTAAATTTCACTCACAAATGTTTGTCCTTACATGAGCTACTGGGCAGAAACATGTTTTTCTATTAATAGTTTTGTGGCGTTTACTTTCGTTCATAAATTTCCAATCTAACATTACTTTTTGGATGGAAACACTTTTTCTAGTAAGTGAGCCTGATCTTGCATCCAATGACCTTCAAATTTATCCCAAGCTGGCTTTTCACATAACTTTCCAGTACAGTAACTTTTCTTCACATTTTGTCCATTCAAACATGAGTTACTCAGCTGAAACACTTTTACTATTTTTAGTAAAAGTGTCCTTGACCCTGCATGCACTAATCACATGCGAGATATTCATATAACCTTCATGTACAGCAAGTTACATTCATATAGATATTCATATAACCTTCATGTACAGCAAGTTACATTCATATAGATATTCATATAACCTTCATGTACAGCAAGTTACATGCATATAGATATTCATATAACCTTCATGTACAGCAAGTTACATTCATATAGATATTCATATAACCTTCATGTACAGCAAGTTACATTCATATAATTATGTTCATTAAAACTCAATTAATTGGGTGGAAACCTTAAGTTGTACATCCACCAACCTACACACTTGGTCTACACTATCTGCAAAAAGCATTCTGATCAAGTGCTTCTTTGTCTGCAACATTCACAATTAAAATCAAGGCAAAAAGCTGGACTAACATCAATCAGATAGATACAGAACTTCCCTTTTAACCCTCTACCACACAACCCTGAGTTTTAACGACCCTGAGGAAGGAGCCTTTTGAAAAGATTGTGGGAAAAGGAGAAAATGCTGGTAACCAGCATTTTCTCCTTTTCCCACAATCTTTTCCACCCTATCAAAAACAAGTTCCATTGTTTGAACCAAATTTGAAATGTCATCTGCAAATGCTTTCAATTTGGACAGGTCTACATTTTTGTTATGTGGTAAAGGGTTAAAGGAAATTTCTCTATATTAGAAACAACCTTAGGTAATCTATCATAGAAAAGTCTATAAACATAACATGAGCCATGCTCTGTGAAAAGAGGGGTTTAATGCATCCACAAAAAATATCAACCTATGTCAGCCTGTGCAGTCCATGCAGGCTGACATGAGTTGGAACTTTTCGCTATTTGTAAATTTTCTTCATGGTAAAGGACCATTCTACCTCTAAATTCATTCGCTTGTTAGACTACATGGATCTTATAGATCCATAATTATGTTATGATTTGCTAGGAAAAAATGCATCAAGGAGATGCATTAACCCTTTACAACACAATCCCGAGTTTAAACGATTCTGATGGAAAGGACTTGAAACAATTGTGGAAAAAGGAGAAAATGTTGGTAATCAGCATTTCTCCCTTTTCAACAATCTTTCACATACAAAAACTTTCATTTGAGTAACACTTAATTTGTCATCTGCATACGCATCTGCAATTTGTGCCAGTCTCAAAGTTTGCTTTATAAGCCCCCTTTTGCCAGAGCATGGCTCAAAATCTAAAATGTCATCTAGTGTCAAACACAAACACCCTTTTAAACAATTGATAATTCAACCCTAATAGTGCTGAACCTTGATTTCATAGCTGACAGTGTAGATCAAGATCAGACCACACAAAACCTGCAGTCTGATCCTGGATCTACAGTCTGCTTCTTTGACAGTGCAGGTATTCTGACAAAAACAGTTCTTAAATCACAGTATCTGCATCTTTAGCACTGATTGAGAAGATTCCTTTCATTTATACAGCACTACAAAGGTCGACTCTTTACCAAACAACAAAATTTCAAACCTGCCTGCTTTTGCAGACAACAAATAAATTGTGACTCAAAAATAGAATTTCACATTTGGAATGATAGAAAACATAGTGAGAAAAGGAGAAAGTGCTGGTTACCAGCATTTTCTCCTTTTCCCACTATGTTTTCAAAAGCCTTCTTCCTTGGTATCATTAAAACTGGAGATTGTATGGTAAAGAGTTAAAACATCTGCTACACAATTTACATATTTATTTATCATTAACCCTTGGATATCCAGACAAAAACTCCGATTGTTTTTCCATCACAATGTGGATCAAGATCAGACAGCACTGTATGTGCGCTTTGATGTTCGATCATCTGTGTGGGCTATTTTCTTTAAAAATTATTCTTACTATAATAAAACTGGAAAATGAAATATGTGGGGATTCTAAATGACCTTAAATGTGTTTTATTGATCTAAACCTTCACTGCACAATCCCATGTTTTAATGATCCCTTAAGGAGGTAGGCTTTTGAAAACATTTTCTCCTTTTCCCACAGTATTTCCCACTCTTCAAAGACAAATGTCATCATTTGAGCAAAATCTAAATTGTTGTCTGCAGGTACTTTCAGTTTGGACAAGTCTAAAACTCTGTCGTCTGCAAAAAGGTTAAACCTCTAATGGGTTAAATATCTATAAAGGATTGGTAGAAACAATGACATCTGTTGTTATCTATCCATGCAAAAAAAAAAAATTAAATACATTTCGTATTGTGTGTTTTTTTTCATAAACACTGATTCTGGCAACAGTTCTGAGGCCCTATTCACCAGTCTAGATATCATTCCAAGCTCATAGACCAACAGTCAATGGTTGAGATAGAATTGTTCACCTAAGTAGGAGAAGAGTCTTAGAAAATTTGATGGTGTGTCTTCCCAGTAAAAAGTGAGAATAAGTACTGAATTTCAGATGAATCACAACTTGACCTATGGTACAGTTATAGCTGACATCATTACCTCCCTTGAATGTATGCAAATGAGATAGGCTACACAAACTGTTGCAGTGTATATGTAGGTATATGAGCTGGACTGCTAAAGTTTCACAGCATTGTTGACCAGCCCGCATAGCTCAATAGGTAGAGGGTAGGACTCTTGAACGTGATGTTTCGAGTCTTTGGAGGATGTGGGTTCGATCCCCACGGCTGGCCACCTAAAATTACTAAGAGTCTTTCAAATGAGACGTTAAACCGAGGTCCCGTGTGACGGTGCTATACACCGAGCACGTAAAAGAACCAGGCGTAACTTAACATGGGTTTCGTCCTGTATCTGCACTATCCCCCGTAACAATACTAACAGCCTTCAGGGGGCGTAGCCCATATGGGCAACCGGTGGCGACGATAAATAAAAGCAAATTCAATCAATCACAGCATTGTTCCCATTTGCTCTTTGTTGTGACTTGTCATTTGTAACAAAATTTAATGCGGGCTAGAAAAACTTGTTTGTGCTTTATGCCAAAACGATATAATTTTGTCCAAAGAAAACCTTATTATCATTCTTATAAAAGCACTAAATCACCAAAATGTTGACCTCTACAAAAAGGAGAGGTACTATGGCTGGTATTACTAAGCCCTTCAATGAATCCCAATGAGAGATCAAGGCAAACTGTTGAGGTGCTTGAGTAGGTATATCATCTGGGGCTAAACTGTTTTCATTAAAATGTTGGGTACCTCAAAGCATTACTCCACATTATGAGTGTTATGCTTAGATTATTGGTGCAGACTATAGCTGTAGTATTATCTATATTTGCAAACACTATGACAAAATGATTAAGTGCATCCTACGTGAAAAAAAAAAACTGTCTGATAATCCAGCTTACCTCTTGTTTAATGATGATATCATGCTTGGCTTTAGAGGTACTAGCTACAGCTGTGTTTCCATCAACTTCCATTTCAGTGTCACTTTCATCACTAGACTCTTCATCAAGCTCTCTGAAAGGTTTATTCATTTAGTTGAAAAATACATCTATACTCATTTTTCAGCATTACTGAACCCATTTCATCTTTATTTTATGAAACAATGATCATTCTGAAATCTTCATGCCAAATACTGCCCCTGACAGTTGCAAGGTTGCACAGATTATGACCGATGGAATATGCATTTCACTTTGTGGAAGCCTTCAAAGCAATTAATATTGTTCCCCGTGTTAAACTGAAGACAATTCCCTTGAGTTTATTTATTTCTTACACCATAAATATTGGTATTTTACCTATGTTTACACAGCTGACTAAATTTTGAGCCATTCTACACACTATCAAGTTTTAACAAGTGTTTTTTTTTTCTCTGGCTGAAGGATGTATCTTAAACTCTATACCAAACCACAAAATTGTAGCCTTTCCTAATTAAGAAGCATTTGCAGACAATTAATCAATTTTTATTCCAAACATGAAATTTCTATTAAGGGTAGAAAACATTGTGGGGAAAAGGAGAAAATAATGGTTACCACAGAATTAAATCAGAGACCCCTTGATTACACCCAAAGCATTGTTAAAAAAAGGTTTTTAATCAGAAAAACAACATTCTTTCTCTTGTCAATAACACCAGTGTAGAAACCACACCAAAACCAGCTTGTTTACTGAAATATTTATAGTAATTTCATTAACCATTTCAAGCAAAAAAACAAGTCAGTTTGTAGTCATACAAGGGAAATGCTCTAATCATAACAGACTCTCTGTCTCGATATTTAAAGTAAAATTGCTTATGAAATTATCATTTGGTGACTATTGGTCTTCAGAATTTTCCTCCCCCTCCTTCCCTGGCATACCAAACCCTTTTACTCTATACCAGACAACTAAGCCTGGCCCGGTAGCTCCGTGGTTAACGTATCTAACTTGTGATCTGGAGGTTGTGGGTTTGATACCCAGTTGCGGCAGACTTTCTTCCCAGCGATTTTTCGCCTCTGACCTCTGATGCATGTGAAGAAAGTAGTCAGTGGCTTTGGAAAGAAAGTAATGTGTCAGTACTGGTGTAAGAATGCTAGGAAACACATGGATGCGTCACTGACCGCCATGATATAGCCTTAGCTGTTAAAATGGCATAAAACTCCAATACAAATGTAAATATACAAATGTAAAAAACAACTGAATTGTAGAACTTTCATGTTAAAAGTGTTGCAGATGACAAACCTTAACTCTTTACCAAACAAGAGGGCCATGATGGCCCTGTATCGCTCCACTGGCTATTAAGTAAAAACACTACAAGCCAAACATTACAATATTCAGCAAATTGATTTCAAACACGAGGACATGCAAACATTTTTCTATCTTATCCTACGAGAAAGTTGTGATCCATGGGCAAAGCCAATTTTGATCGCAAAGCTATAATTATTTGAATCCTGGTGGAGGTCCACAATATAAAGCTCCATACCAAATAATTCAGTTCTTGAATGTTATAAACAAGAAGATTTTCAAATTTTTCTCAATGAAAAGCCCTGTAAAACATGAAACCCATGAGACAGGGCTAAATCTAATAGCCTTAGTCTTTATAATGGTTAGTAACATGATGACTTAAGATAGTTTTCATTACAAAAGCCCATGTAAAACTGGTGACCTTGTGTTCCGTGGTGTGGGGACAAACTTGGGTCAAGGACTATAATTTGGGCCCTCCTTGTACTGGCCCACTAGATAAAGCTACATGCAAAATTTGGTAGACCCCATGGCTATTATTTGAAGGAACTTGGTAGAGGCCCACTAGATACAGCTACATGCCAAATTTGGTAGCCCTAGGCCTTACAGTTTTTGTTGCCATGGCAACCAGAGTTTTTGAAGGAATAAAATTCTGTCATGGGATTCTGAAGAAGACCATGGCAGGATCATTTCTTTGAAGTTTCATCAAAATTGGATAAGTAGTTTCAGAGATGTTTGAAATAAAAGTTAATGCACGCACGGAGAGATGGACGGACGGACCTTCAGTGCCAGTAAAAAACAAGTATATACATCAATCTCAGTTTGAAATATATCTTTTTAACCTATTACCAGACAATCCCTACTTTTGATGACCCTGAGAAAGAAGGCTTTAGAAAAGCATTTTCTCCTTTTCTTACAATGTTTTCTACTGTTCACAAAACAAATTTCAAATTTTCAATCACTTTTATTTTGTCGTCTGCAAGTGCTTTCGATTTAGACAAGCCTAAAATATTATCGTTTGGTAATGAGTTACATGTGTGCTAACAATTGTCATAATAAATCACTAAGATTTTTTTTCAAACTTATTTTATTAATACTTTTTCTAAGCTAGTCATCATCAAACAGTAGACATGGTGTATTAATATGAACACTTCATAGTTTGTAAACAGTCAGATATGTGGAGGATAATTTTTTGTTTTGGTGTATGATTGAAAATTCTTTTATTGAGTTGAAACAAATGCTAAAAGCTCCCCTTGAGCACGTTGTGCTCAAATGAGCTAAAAAGTTAACATACGGATGGACGCACAACGGACAACGGGCCATAACATAAGCCTGCTGGCCTTCGGCCAGTGGAGCTAAAAAACTTGTCTAGCACCAATCATGTATCACTGCAGCTTGATAATCAAGGGAGGTAAATAGTAACGAACTTTATCTTTCATAAAAAGAGTTATTTCCCTTGATTAATGTTTAAATTGAAGTGACAATATTTTGAAGCCCATGTTAAACTTGCGATCCCTGGAATGAAGGCAATTTTGACCCCAGACCTACAATATGAAACTAGAATGTGTGGTTATAAACAAAAAGATTTTTTAATCTTGCCCAATAAAAAGTCATGTAAAACAAGTTTGCTGAATAAAAGGCCCTGTAAAATATGTGATCCATGACACAGGTTTATCAAGTTTTCACTATAAAAGCCAATGTAAAACTTGTGACCCCTGGTGTGGAGTCAAACTTGACCCCCAAAGTTAAAATTTGGGCCCTCTTGGTAGAGGCCCATTATATAAAGTTACATGCAAAATTTGGTAGCCCTAGGCCTAAATATGGCTATGTACAAGTAGATTATTAAAGTTTCCTTATATAAGACCATGTAGAACTTGTGACCCCCTGGGGTGGGGCTACATTTGACCCCCTGGGCTATAATTTGGGCACCCTTGATAGAGACCCCCTAGATAAAGCTAAATGCAAATTTGATAGCCCTAGCCCTTATAGCTAGATGCGAAAGATTTTCCTATATAAGCCCGCCCATGTAAAACATGTTACCCCCCGCGGAGCGAAGTCAAATTTGACCCTCGGCTATAATTTGGACACCCTTGGTACAGGTCCACTAGATAAAGCTATATGCCAAATTTGGTCGCCCTAGGCCCCATGGCTAGGTCAAAGAAGAATTTTAAAGTTCTCCCTATATAAGCCCATGTAAAACTTGTTATATAAGCCCATGTAAAACTTGTTACCCCCAGGCAGGGCCTAATTTGACCCCAGGGCTATAATTTGAACAATCTTGGCAGAGGTCCACTAGATAAAGCTACATGCCAAATTTGGTAGCTCTAGGCCCTATGGCTAGGTAGAAGAGGAATTTTAAAGTTCTCCCTAAATAAGCCCATGTATAACTTGTAACCCCCGGGGCGGGGCCAATTTTGACCCCAGGGCTATAAATTGAAGAAACTTGGTAGAGGTCCACTAGATAAAGCTACATGCCAAATTTGGTAGCCCTTGGCCTTACGGTTTCAGACAAGAAGATTTTCAAAGATTTTCAAAATTTTTCAGTTTTGTTGCCATGGCAACCAGAGTTTTTGAAGGAATTAAATTCTTTCAAGAAATTCTGAAGAGGACCATGGCAGGATCATTTCTGTGAAGTTTCATCAAAATTGGATGGGTAGTTTCAGAGAAGAAGACGTTTTAAAAAAAAGTTAACGCAAGGACGGACGGACGGACGCACGGACGGACGGACAACGGACAACAGGCCATGACATAAGCCCGCTGGCCTTCGGCCAGTGGAGCTAACAACAAAATTTTGGGCTCATCCAAATTGAAAGCATTTGCAGATGACAAAATAAATCTGGCTCAAAAACTGAAATTCAGTAAGTGTAGAAAACATAGCGGGAAAAGGAAAAATGCTTCTTTTCCCAGAATGTTCTCAAAAGCCTTCTTCCTAAAGGTCGTTAAAACCCAGGATTGTGTGGTAAAGGGTTACTAGTAATATGTGGCTTTTAATATTGAAATTTATCATGTAAAGGGTTGAAAACTTTGTAAGCAAAGGAAAAAAATACATGAACCAGCATTTTTTTCTCTTTCAAAGATGTTTACAATAGTGTTCTACCTTAGGGATGTTAAACCTTAGGCTGCTAGGCGCAACTCACTGACCTTTTGCAGACAGTGTAGCACAAGATCAGACTGCACAAAACGTGCAGTCTGATCTTGTACCCACACTGTACACTAAAGAGATATTTTTGTCCAGAAATTAATTTGAAATAGTATCATTCAGGTTTTTACTATCCGCATAAAAGTTTCATGATATATTTAGCAGGTTAACCCTTTACCAAATGACAAAATTTTGGACTTGTCCAAATTCAAAGCATTTGTAAATGATAAAATGAAAGTGACTCAAAAATTGAAATTGACTTTAGAAGGGTAGAAAACATTGTGGAAAAAGGTGAAAATGCTGGTTTCCAGCATTTTCTCCTTTTCCCACAATGTTATCAAAAGCTTTCTTTCCTAGGGTCGTTAAAAGTCGGGATTATGTGGTAAAGGGATAAGAATTTAACTCTTTGCCAAGGGACAAAATTTTAGACTTTTTGAAATTTAAAGCATTTTTCAGACAACAACTTAAATATAACTAAAATGATTGGAATCATCCTTGAAACAGAGGAAAACACTGTGGGAAAAGGCCTTTTTCAAAAGACTGTTTAAACCCAAGATTGTTTGGTAAAGGGATAAAACACAATACTTTTTGTGAAAAGATGGCATACTTGTTTTGAGCTATTTTTTTCTTTGCCTCTTCCACTTCTTTTTCCTGTTTCTTCTTCACAAAGTCTTCTAGTTCTTGGCCTTCAAGCTTAAGTCTTCTTCTGACCTGAAAAACAAAATTGTTTAACTCTTTTCCACACAACAAAACTGCAGACTTGTCCATATTGAAAGCACTTTAAGACGACACTTTAAATGTAGCTCAAATGATGGAATCTGTCATTGATAGAGAGGAAAACATTGCGAGAAAAGGAGAAAATGCTGGTTACCAGCATTTTCTCCTTTTCCCACAATGTTTTCATGAGGCTTCTTTCTCAGGGTAGTTAAAACTTGGAAGTGTGTGGTAAAGAGTTAATGAATCATAAACCTTAACCCATTACAATTCAGCCCATCTGGGTAGCTCAGTGGTGACTTGTGACATGGTGGTTGCGAGTCTGATTGCTGGTTGTGGCAAACTTTCTTTCTAGTGATTTTTCGCCTCCCACCTATGATGCATGTGAGGAAGTAGTCAGTGACTTGGAAAGAAAGTTGTGTCAGTACTAGTGTGAGAAAGCCAGGAAACACATGCATAGGTGCACTGACTGCCGTGATATATCCTAAGCTGTTAAAATGGCGTTAAACTCCAATTCAATCAATCAGTCAATCAACCATAACTCTTCAGCAATACAATGATATTTTAGACTCGCCCAAATTGAATACATAAGCAGACAAGAAATGAACCATGGCTAAGATATAGGCATTTGTCTTTTAAAGGGTAGAAAACATTGTGACAAAAAGGAGAAAATGCTGGTTACCAGCATTTTCTCCTTTACCCTCAATGTTTTCTAGAGCCTTCTTTAAATATGGGATTGTTGAGTAAAGCATAAGAGCGCTGAGCACAACTTGTTTTGCTTTTGGGGACAGTGTAGATCAAGATGAGACAGCACAAAACATGCTGTACACACTTTGCTATTTACAAGATATTCTGACAAACACAACCTTGACCATGCAAAATCTCCCCCCAACTCATTTGTTCGAAACGGAAAAGTTCTAATTCCTTTATTCAAGGCTTTAACCCTAAGAGGGTAAAATTAATCAAATGTGATTTTTCAAACATAAACAAGAGGGCCAATGGCCCTAAAGCACTCACCTGAGTAAAGTCATCTAGGGTTTATAAAGCTGAAGAGATCCTGATTTTAATGATGTAAAACACATGAGTGCAAGTGACCAACTTTTTCACCCAAAATGACCCAATTCCATACTTGTCTGAGGTGTCATCAAGACAAACACCCCAACTTAGTTTCATGAGTATCAGGCTAAAAATGTGGCCTCTTAAAGTGCACACAAGGTTTTTCCTAAGATCTGATCAGGTGACAAACTTTTTGACCCAACAAGACCCAATTTCGAGTGGGTCCAAGATATCATCAATACAAACATTCTGACCTAGTTTCAAGAGTATCAGGCTGAAGATTTTTCTAAGATCTGGCCCAGGGACCTACTTTTTGAAACCACATGATACAAACTTCGAACTTGTCCAATATTTTAGGAAGACAAACATTCTGACAAAGTTTCATTAGTGTCTGACTGAAAATATGGCCACATGTTGACGAACGCACACCGGAAGCCTGACACAGCACGATCACAAACGCTCACCTTGAGCACTTTGTGCTCAGGTGAGCTAAAAATCAGCTCCACTATTTTCAATTTCATTGTTGTTTTGGTTGCAACATGTTGTAACGAAATGAACAGTGTAGATCCATGATAAGACTGCATGTTTTGTGCGGTCTGTTTTAATCCGAACTATCTGCCAAAAAACCTAACAAAAGCCATGTTTAGCAAGTTATAAGTACAGGGTTAACCCTTTACCATAAGACAAAATTTTAGACCCTTCCAAATTGAAAGCATTTACAGACAACTTCAGTGTGGCTCAAATGCTGGGATTTTTCTTTGATAAATTTGAAAACATTGTGGGAAAAGGAGAAAATGCAGGTTACCAGCATTTTCTCCTTTTCCCACAATGTTTTCAAAAGGCTTTTACTTCAGGGTCATTTAAAGTCGGCATTGTGTGGTAAAAGGTTAATCCTTAGAGCACCGAATAAACCCAACAAACATTTTCAGTTTCAAAATAAGAGTCAAATAATCACAATATCTGAGTGGTTTTTTGTCTGTCATGTTTAGCAAAGCGGACAGTCTAGATCAACGATCAGACTGCATGTTTTGTGCAGTATGATCTTGATCTACACTGGTCACAAAGGCAACTATAGTTGTGAAAGGCACAAAATGGGTCTTTTTGGATCAGGTCAAACATCCTAAATACATGTATTGTTATCTCCACGTTGTTTTTGCAAAAATATGTAAAGAATTCGCAGACAGTGTAGATTCATGATCAGACTGTACGTTCTGTGCAGTCTGATCTTGATCTTCACTGTCTGCAAGAACAACTTAACTCGGTTCCAGCACTTTATGGATAAAGGGTTAACATCTTTGAATCAAGCAATCAGACACGAATTCACAGAACAAGATTTCTCTGTTTGCTCATTACGTCCTGCAGACGACATTTTGCGTCTTGCAACAGACTGTAGTTGAGTGCACTTGAGCGGACAAATTGCTTGTAACTGGAAATTTCTCATTTTCAAACTCGTTTAAGATAACATCAAGACAAAC
Organism: Hippopus hippopus; assembly: GCA_946811185.2. NCBI lineage: Eukaryota > Metazoa > Mollusca > Bivalvia > Cardiida > Cardiidae > Hippopus > Hippopus hippopus. Next base: position 4,537,869 of record OX328097.1, on the reverse strand, counting down.
ATTCTGACTTTCATGAGTATTGTATTGAAAATGTGGCCTCCAGAGCGTATACAAGGTTTTTCAAAGATTTGACCTAGTGACTTAGATTTTGCCCCGACATGACCCTTTTTGGAACTCATCTGAGATATCATCCAGGCAAACATTCTAAGTTTCGTGAGTATTGGACAGAAAATGTGGCCTCTAGCGTGTACACAAAATATTTTCTAAAATCTTACCTAGTGACCTAGTTTTTGACCCGACCTAACCCATTTTCAATCTTGTCCGAGATATCATCAAGACAAACATTCTGACCAACTTTCAAGAGTATTGGACTGAAAATGTGGCCTCTAGTACGTACACAAGGTTTTTCTAAGATTTGACCTTGTGACCTAGTTTTTGACTAGACATGACCGATTTCTGAAGTTGTCGGAGACATCATCAAGGCAAACATCCTGACCAAGTTTCATGAGTATCGGACTCAAAATGTGGCCTCTAGAGCATACACAAGGTAAAAGTTGACAACCTACGACTCGGACAACGCCTGACACAGCACAATCACAAAAGCTCACCTTGAGCACTTAGTGCTCAGGTGAGCTAAAACAGCGTGGAAAATGGAGAAAATGCTGGCTACCAGCATTGTCTCCTTTCCCCATAGTGTTTTCTATGGCTTTCTCTTTGTAACACAGAAATGTTTAGTAAAGGGTTATAGAAATTTGTTCACATAATGAAACTAAATGAAACAAACACTGAGATAATTATGTAGTTAACCTTACCTCCATAGTTACAGTTTTGTTATCAGGGTGGTCCATTAACCATCTTGCCAGAGTCTTGTCTGATGTTCTACTCGTTAATATGATACTATTTTTAGTGTTGCCACACCAAGCCACAAATAGATCTCGGGAAAACCCACTCTGTAGGTCTGGTTGGCTGCAGAGCACAACCTGAAAGTAGAAAGGAAGATGTCTTTACAAAAAAGCCCACGATTTTCATCAGTTTACACCTTATCAAAACAATAATTTATTCCATGTGTTAAAAACCCTTAGGAAAAAGACTTATGAAAACATCATGGGGAAAAGGAGAAATTACTGGAAAGAAGCATTTTCTCACAAGCATTGTCTCTTTTTTCCACCATGTTTTCTACACTATTAAAGACAAAATCCTATCATTTGAGACACATCTAATTTGTCATCTGCATATGGTTTCAATGTAGATGGTTCTTCAGTTTTGTCTTCTGCCAATGTTTTCCATATGATCCTTAAAACAATACTTTCTTTGTCAGAGTATTTCTTTTATTCATTCTCAGCTTTGATGGCTGATAATTTTGATTTTCTAAAACAGTTGCAATTTCCAAAAGGAAATATAAAAACTTTGTATTTCAGATAACGAGTTTCAACACTAATGGGTTGTACAAGACTATCCCCAAAATTTCCCGAGTCTTGACATGTGACAAAAGGTCACCAATACCATACTTCCTAAATTCAACTCTTTACCAAACGACAAAATTTTAGATTAGTCCAAATTCAAAGCATTTGCAGACGACACAATAAACGTGACTCTGAAACTAAAGTTCGTTTTGGAAAGGGTAGAAAACATTTGGGAAAAGGAGAAAATGCTGGTTACAGCATTTTCTCTTTTTCCCACAATGGTTTCAAAAGGCTTTTTCTTCAAGGTCGTTAAAACTCGTGATTGTGTGGTAAAGGGTTAAGTTACACAGGAAAATCAACAAAAAAAAAAAACACACAAATCCTTTTAAAGATCTGAAGTCAGGTTTGCCATTAATTTTAACATTATTCTTTCTTCTACAAGAATCATTTTAAAATCATAAAGCAAATGTGATGTCATTAGTTGCAAGTCACGAAATGGAACAAGCTGTTTTGAGTTTCATTTGCAACGAACAAAATAATTATCTTGACATTTTAAATAGAACAAAAAGCTAATGGCACGTGTAAATTGTATGCGTGAAACTTTTTTTTCTTCTAAAGTGTCCTTGATTACCAAATATTTCCCCCATATCTCCTAAGTCAAAAGCCTAGACAAGTAGCTTAGGCTTAAATGTTGCAGGATTCATTCCTCTTTCACAGCTGAAAATTGTTTCAACAGGTTTATGTGGAAAAGCAGCCAGTGGCTTTTGAAAGACAATTTTGTGCCAACCGAAGTACTGGTACAACTAAAATAATGTTTAAAACTCAATCAAAAAGCTACGTAAACTAATAAAGGACCATCAGTCTTTAATAATTAACCCTAGAACTTTTTAATTCATAATTGCTCTCCCTACAGTCCTAAAAATTAATGGTTTTTACCTATTACTTTTGAAAAAAGTTCATAACGACTGACTAAAATTGTTTTGTTCATTTGTTTGTATTTGAGTTTAACGCTGTTTTAACAGCTAAGGTCATATCACTGCGGTCAGCGCACCTATGCATGTGTTTCCTGGCTTTCTCAAACCAGTGCTGACACAAATTTCTTTCCAAGTCACTGACTACTTTTCTCACATGCATCAGAGGTGAGAGGCAAAAAATCGCCAAAAAGAAAGTTTGTCTCAACCAGAAATCAAACTCGCAACCACCAGGTCATGAGTCAATACGCTAACCACAGAGCTACCTGAGCTGGCGGCTACAACTGCCTCCTCTGGTAAGTTGATACAAATTTCAATAAAATGACCTTGTGCACTAGTTTTTGACAAAGCACCATTTCTTTAAATTTTGCCCATAGACTTCGGAGATGAATATTTTGACAAAATTTTGTGCACAAACCTAAATCAATTCACCAATCAACCTAGTTTGAACCCTTAAAGCGCCTTTCACGACAATAGTTGCCTTTGTGGCCAGTGTAGATCAAAGATCAGGCTGCACAAAAAGTGCAGCCTGATCTTTGATCTACACTGTCCGCTTTGCTGAAACACTGTAGACAAGAGCAAACATGAATTGCAATTATTCTGGTCATATTTCTAGGGTGAACATTACTGTTGGTGTTACCTGGCGCTCTATGGGTCAAACCCCTGCATAAAACCCAATTCTAAACATAAAGATAGGATAAAAACTGTGACCTCTACGTTGCTGCCAAAATTTTTTTCATCAATTTTGAGTCTTTTGACGAATTTTTTTAACATGTTATATCAAGTGAATGCTGAACAAAAATTAAATCTCAAAACATTTTTAACCAATTCTAAATTTCTGATTGGCTTAACTATTTTCTACATGGCTAAACCATTTGGTTAGCCAAATAGGATTGTGTAGTAAAGGGTTAAAAAATGCAAATGAGACAACCAAGTCATTAGAACAAAGTCGGACAACAACACTGTTCATGTTATATTTATTCTAATGTTTGATCCCATGGCAGCTATAAGCATGTTTGTAGGAAAACAACCAATGTCAATATCTTTTCTTGCTTTTCATTTGTATGCATTGAAAAGAAAACTTTTGATTTTGGTATCAGCTCTTACAGTGCTTATCAAACCTTTAACAAATATTTGTCCAAAAAAGGGGAAATGCTGGTAAACAACATTTTCTCCTCTTTCCAAAATGTTCTCCAGAAACCCTTTTTAAAGCAAAATGCACTCTTTTTTTTTCATCTTGTAAAGAATGAAATGAAATGAACAATTTTCAATCATGGATAGATCAAACTATTGCACTGTTTTACGTAATGATTCCATAAAACTACTGTTCATACATGTTTTAACTTAGTCTCAATAATGAGACATTAGGATGCTTAGTTTCATATCTGTATATAAGTTCTGCACAGTGACTTCAAGAACTAAAATCACATTTGAGGACAGTTATCTGTAAGTACTTGTTTTTGCCATGAATTGTATATTCTGAGCTGGTAGAAAAAGCATATTAAGTTAGGGCAATTTTAACTGATTACTGAACTTATATAACTTTTTACAGCCCTGCACAAGACAGTTTTTGGAACAAAACAGAAGATTAAAGGGTGAGGCAGCCTTTAAAAACAAATCCTAATTTACACAATCATCTTTTTTTAGCTCTATACTATGAGGCCCCATCCTAAATGCTAACTGTTTTGCTTGCCTATGCCAAGAACTGTTAATTTTAGGTTCATAGTAACTGTTGTTTTGGTGTAACTTTGCTTCACTCTGCATTCAGGATTGTTTTGATTATTTCATGATAACAGTTCACTTGAAAAGCTTCACCAATGAAAAGCTTGAGCTTTGAGCTTTAAACTTGATCAACACTGTTGGGAAAAGACACCCAAAGTTCCTCAAAGTCTTTTTTCCAAGACCTTTTTCAAACAGACAGTGCAATGACCTTCCAAAAGTCAAAGGCAGTGAATATAAAATCTAAATCAGTCACAATCATGTTAGCGATATTATACCAACCATGACTTGTTTTTGGAAAACATTGTGACAGAATTAACCTAAGCTCTTGCTTTGGAAAAAACAGAGTGGGTGCAAGGTAAGTCAGTGACTTTTGCTTCCATGTTCAAAACTCTTTACCAAATAACTAATTTTTAGACTTGTCCTATTTGAAAGCATTTTCAGACAACAAATTAAATGCGGCTAAAATGCTTGAATTTGCTCTTGAAAATAGAAAGAAAAAATGTTGCTGGTTATCAGCATTTTCTCCTTTTCTGACAATGTTTTCACAAGCCATATTTGTCAGGGTTGTTAAAATTTATGATTCTTTGGTAAAGGATTGAACAAAATCACTTTGAAAACATCCTAAAATTAGGATATCAATATGAAATAGGGTTCGATTAATAGATAAATTGACAACCACATATTGCCCCTTTTGCCAAAAAATTTTTATAAGTGATTTTCTGCAACATGAAGCTAGAAATATTCAACATGATTGAATCAGTTGGCCCAAGCAAGAGCACACTCCGCTGCAGTTGCTTTTAGTGAAGATTCTAAACCGTAAGAGGTGCATAATTGTGTAAAATATTTTTATAGTTATCTGCCCCAGTTGTATGGGTTCCCCATTTGATAGTTAACAATTTGTCAGTTTGAAGTGACTATCTTCAGTAATTAGGGAGATATAAAATGTCAGTTTTTTTAACATTCTTTGTAAAAAAAAAAAAGGGCATAACTGAGTCGAGAATACTTTGATAGTCATCTGCCCCTATTGTATGGGTTCCCCATTTGGTAGTTAACAACTAGTCCAAGTTTGAATTAAGTATCTTCAGTAATGACTAATGACAGAGATATTGTACAATGTCAGCTTTTTCAACATTTCAAGTCAAAAAAGAGGTGTAACTGTGTCAAAAATATTTGATGGTTAAATGCTTCTAATGTATGGGTTACCCTTTCAACAGTTAACAACTTGCCCAAGTTTTAAGTAAATATCGTCCATATGACAGATATTATAAAATGTCAATTCTTTTTTTTCTTCAAATTCTGAGTAGAAAAGAGGCATAACTGTGTCAGAAGTATTTTGATAGTTACCTCCTCCTATTGTATGGGTTCCCCTTTCAATACCTAACAACTTAATCAGAGTTTGAAGTAAATACTTTCTGCAACGATAGATATTATAGAATGTCAAAGTTTTCAACAACAACACAGGTGACCATGCAGACAGTAACGGTGCAGACAACAACAGGGTTATAACAATACCTCGATATTTTCTTCGAAAGCAGTACAGCTAAAAGTGGACCTTCCCGAAACACTCCATTTTTTCCCTTTTATCAGTGTATGATAATTCATCAAATCCATCTGATTTCATGACAATCTCATATATCTGGATATCAAGAGATGCTGGTGTTAACCTTTTACCAAACAATCCCTGGGTTTCCATGATGCTGGGAAAGAAGGCTTTTGAAAACATTGTGGGAAAAGAAGAAAATGCTGGTAACCAGCATTTTCTCCTTTTCCCATAATGTTTTCTAGCATTTACTCCTTTTTTGCAATTTTTTCCACCCTACACTGGACACAAGGCTAAAGGTCATTTTTACCAATTTTGACTTTGTTGTCTGCAGATGGTTTGAATTTCAGAGTCTAAACTTTGTTGTTTAGGAATGGGTTAAATTAAGCATTTCCCTCCTTTTGATGTTTCAGCAATAGTTATGTGGTAAAGCAGCCAGTGGCTTGGAAAAAATATTGTGCAGAGTACTGGTAAAACTCCCGGAAACTCCAGGAAAGCATGGATTGATGGACTGGCCACTGCGATATAACTGAAATAATGATGAAAATGGCAGCAAACACCATACAATCAACCTTTTGATGCAAACTGGCCGGTCTGCTGCAGAAAAAAAATATTTTGAAAATGGAATAGATCTAATTGATCAAAATAAGACAAATGTTCCATTTTTTTTTTTACCCCATGATGTTGTTGTTGTTATATATCCTGTACCGTGCTTTTTATTTTCCTGAATGTTTACTACCTGCCTTTGTAGCTCAGTGGTTAGCGTTTCAGACTCGTGACCTGGTGGTTGTGAGTTCGATACCTGGTTGAGGCAAACTTTCTTTCTGGTGATTTATGCCTCTCACCTCTGATGCATGTGAGAAAGTAGTCACTGACTTGCAAAGAAAGTTATGTCAGTTATGGCCGTGATATGGCCTAGGCTGTTAAAACGGCATTAAACTCAAATTCAATCAATCAATCAATCTGAATGTTTACTAAATCTGAATCAAAATAATATTGACTCTTTACAAAATGGCAAATTTTTGACTACTATATTAAAGCATGTGCAGATGACAAAATGTATGTAGCTCAAAGATGATTTCTGTCTTTGCAAGGGTAGAATACATTACAGGAAAATGAGACTGTGCTGGTTATCAGCATGTTCTCCCTTTTCAACATTGTTTTCATAAGCCGTCTTTTTACACGGATGTTTAAACTCGGTTAAATTTTTCCATACTTTCCCCTGTTTTACAGAGGAGTCTGCAATTTCCTTTGAATTCAGGTTTAGTAATGACATCATTTTTTTAAAGATAGTAAAGATAGTAAGTATGTGATGATCAAAGGTAATCACTTATCATCAGGGTTATTTATTTTTTAGTGTTTTATTCTACATAATATCAGCAGTGTTTTCCAATGGGAAGAAGAGGCCTGTGAGGTCACTACCCCCTAGAACAAACAAAATATTCAGCACAATCACAAAAGCTCATGTGAGCTAAAAAGCTGGTAACAAGTATTTAGTCCTTTCCTGACAATATTTCTATAAGCCTTTTTCCATACAATCATAAAAACTTCTGTAGTGAAAGATTCACAGTGCCCTGGTCTGATAAGTACTGGATGCATGATAGAATAAAGGCACTGTACTGAATGGTCTCAAAATGAAGCTAATGCACCATTGGTATTTACTCAAGTAAGTTACTTTGAAGTCTTTGAACTAAGCCGCCATGCACCACAGACAACCTTTGCCTCACAATCCTTTTTTTTTTAAACAACCCTTATAAAATGGACTTTTGAAGACTTTGTTGGGAAAAGGAGAAAATGCTGATCAGTAGCATTTCCTCCTTTTCCCACTGTTTTATACCATATCAAAAACAAATTCCATTACTTTAGCCACATTTAAATTGTCATCTACAAATGCTTTAAATTTTGACTAGTTCAAAATTTTAAAGTTTTGTAGAGAGTTAACCAATCATAATGAAAACTGCTTATGCACCAGTACCCAAGGGGCTTCCACTTAAAATTTCATCCAAAACATGGTATTTCAAAAGTGGAGGAGAAAAGGACATGAAATTGCATCTTCCAATAGCCCCTGACAGCCATATAAATGAATTTTAAGCCTTCAAGCGCCTTTCACAATTATAGTTGCCTTTAGGACTGCACAAAATGTGCAGTCTGATCTTTGGTCTATACTGCTTTGCTGCAACAGTACAGGCAAAATGCAACCATGAAATTGCAAATATCTCAACCAAAATGTCAATTTGGTTTCTTTGGCACTTTAACCCTTTCCATACCGTAGACAACACCAGAAGCTTTTGTGGACAGTGTAGATCAAGATCAGACTGCACAGATCTTAGATCTACACTGTCTGATAAGGAGATAATCTTTCCCCAAAAACTACCTTTGAAATAGTAGGATTTCAGTTTTTGCTGTTGGCTTGAAAGTTTCATTTCACTTACTAAGCAGGATCAGGGTTAAAAGACGCAACAATTCCTAGTTCCATATGCTCTAGATAATATTTCCTGGATTCTTGACCCCCTTTTCAAGAGATTTTCTACTATTTTCTGTAACTCTTACAAAGTCCCCAATCCATTACTTCTCACACTTGCTAATTGATGTGTCAGAAATATGTAAATAAGCCTCTTATTTGATAGACAGCAACCTAGATTATTATCGCTTATCCTTCAGTGTAGATATACAGCTTAAATCATTACTTCCTGGAAAAAACCTTCTGCTGCCGACAGATTTAAAAACATCCAGATAAAGTAGGGATAACCCAGAAAATTAAAGATACATCTATACTGGTTTTTTTCAGCAAGTTTTTCACCTACTTCATCCTTATTTTATGAAACTATAAAACTATAATAATCATTGTTGTATCTTCATGCACAATGTTGCCTTTGATCGTTGCAAGGTTCCATAGATTACGACCGATAGGAAGTGCATTTCATTTTCTAGAGGCCGTCAAAGAAGTCTCTACTGATTTCTGATATATCTGTATATATAAATTTATCTCTAACACCAATTATATCTGTAATTTATCTATGTTTACTCAGCTGATCAAATTCTGAATCACTCTACAGTCTATCAAATTTCAACAGTTCTTTTTTCTCTTTGACTGTAATAATATATCTTTATGCTTTAACCCTTTATCATATAATCCTGAGTTAAAATGACCTTGAGGGAGACCCCTTTTGAAAACATGTATGAAAAGGTGAAAATGCTGGTAACAAGCATTGTCTCCTTTTCCCACAATGTTTTCTGTCCTTTCAAATACAAACTATATCATTTTAATCAAATTTGATAATTGTCTGTCAATGCTTTGAAATTGGATTAGTCTAAGATTTTATCGTCTGGTAAAAAGTTAAGTCTTTACCATATGATACTGTGTTTTAAAGACCTTTAGAATGAACACTTTCGGAAAAATTCTTGGAAAAGGTGAAAATGTCCTTATCTCACAATGTTTTCTTCCTCTTCAGAAACAAATTCTATCATTTGAGTCATACTTAATTTGATTCCTTCAATTTGGACAAGTCTAATATTTTGTCATCTAGTAATGACTTAAAACATCCAGATAAAATAGAAATAATCACAATACTAGAAGATTGCCCAGGGGCAAGTTCAAGCCTGCCATGGTGGGAGTTAGAAAAGGACCTAATAAGCTACACTAAGTCTTGAGAAAAAAGTCACCAATCACTAAATGCACACTTATCTTATTTCAGATCCCTTTGTTTTCAAATTTCCATGAGGACAGGAGTATTCCCTATTTATGAACATATAGAAACTTAATTCTTTTTATGATCGTTTTATCACTTGACCTCAAAGTATGACCTTGACCTTGGACATAGATAACCAAATATCTTAAATCGCACATTAACTCATGAAGGAGAATAACTGTGCCAAATTATTTTGAAATCCATCAAAAATGTAGAATTTATGACTTGGAAATGATCTTTTAATGATAATTTTATCATTTGACCTTGAAGTGTGACCTTGACCTTGGACCAAACTGAACAAATGATTTAAATGACACTTCTACTGGTAAAGGAGAACATTTATATAAAGTTATTTTTAAATCCATCGATAAATGTAGAAGTTGTAGCTAGGGCAAGCTTCATTTATGACAATTTTATCATATGACCTTGATGTGTGACCTTGACCTTGGACCTACCTGGACAAATATATCAAATGGCAATTTTCTTCATGAAGGAGAACAATGGTCCAAAATTATTTTGAAATCCATCCATAAATGTAGAAGTTCTGGGGCAGACAAATTCGGACAGATGGACAGAGACACACACATGCAGATACACAAAACCGAAGCACATGCACCCGAGCAACATTGTGATAACTATGATTCGCTCACCGCAAGCTGGTTCAGCCATAATGAACTTTAATATCTGTTTACATGTGGAAAAACTTGTGGCACTTCCTCATGCAAGAAGTTCAGCTGCAACACAAGAAAACTCGTCTGTTAGAGGTAATGTAGTAACAAATTACCACTCTTTTGAACCAAAAAAAGTGCACTGGCGCATCAAAATATACAGAGCTTGTCTGGTAAAAGAATGCATTGTGGCACAGAAAGAGTTATCTAATTCTCTTGAAGAAATAATAGCAATAGTCCTATTTGGTTGATGAAACGGACAAAGTACAAATTTGTATGCTGGTTAATTGATTGGCCCATATTAGCCAACCATGAGCTTTCATTGCATTTATAAACTAGAGGTGCTTGAGCGCCTGTATCGCTCCACAGGCCTGATATTTCTATAATGGCGAAAGGAAGTTTTTAACAATTATCATTCAATCCTGCATTTTAGCTCACTGAAGAAACACTTTGGTAGACAACCACCATAGGAACTTACCTGCAAAACAACAATGAAATCCAATGAATAGTTTTAGAGAAGAAATTTTTCAAAGATTTTACTTTATACCATAAAAGGAAAATGAGTCTCCCATAAAAGCCATGTTTTTTGACAGATCATTTTTTTTTTTTAAGGAATTCTGTAAACCTGTATCTAAGGAACATTCCTGCAAAATAATAATGCTATCCAAATAGCAGTTTGGGAGGAGAAGATTTTTAAAGGTTTTTTACTTTGGTTGCCATGGCAACCAGAATTCTTCATGGAACACAATTATTTGAAGGAATTTGAAAGAGGACCACCAAAGGAACATTCCTGTGAAATTTGGTAAAAATCCAGTCAATAGTTTCTGAGGAGAAGTTTTTTAAAGAAAAAGTTTACGGACGCACGCACGGACGAACGAACGGACGGACGGACGCACGCACGCACGACGGACACAATGCCATGACAATAGCTCGCTGGCCTTTGGTCAGTGGAGCTAAAAATTATGTCTTTTTTTTTTCTGTGATTGAACCAGTGTTTTTTTTTTTTTTGTTTTTTTGCATTATGTCTAACAATGTTTTCAACATTATTTCAGTTATACTGCCGCAGCCAGCACCCCTATAAATGCTTTCCTTGAGATTTTTTTTACCATAATTCCACACAATATTCTTCCCAAGCCTCCAGCTGCTTTCCCATAAGCTATCTTCAAAACAATGACCAGCAGAAGAGAGGAATGAATCCTACTGCAATCATGACTATCATCAATCCTTGGAAAGACACTGGCCAAGCAAGAGGTTCCACCCAGGGACTCCTTGGTCTCAAATGCATTATGCCAGTGACTGCGCTGCCCCTGTCTTAGCCAGCTTCTTTGAAATGACAGTGTGACAGAATAAATTGTTGACAACATTTTGGGAAAAAGAGAAAATGCTGGTAACCAGGATTTCCTCCTTTTTCCAAAATGTTTTCTACTATTTTAATCACAAATCCCATTGTTTAAGCCATACATGTATTTTATTTATTCTCTGCAAGTGCTTTCAATTTGGCCAAGTCTTAATTTCTGCTGTTTTGTAAAGAGTTGAGAGCTATGCTAGCCTTTCCTTACTTTTTGAAAGATTTCTAGAACAATTTGTAGTGGAAAAAAATTCCTAAACTTAAGCATTAAAAAGATATCAGTAGTTTTCCCATGAGATTCTTTCCAAGTTTTATTTAGCACCATAGAACATGCAATGCAGTCATTTGACCTAAATTAAAATTTGTGTGGTGATATCATGTTCACACTTTTATACATGCAATTCGTCAGATTGTAGAAATTTCCCTGTGGAAATACAGCAATATAATTCCGTGTAACCTGATTATTTCATAATGAAATTATAATTATTTTGAATTCACTGTTCCAACCTTATGATTGTTTTCCATGAAAAAATTGTTTGCTGTTTAAACACTGTTTACCAGATTCTCTTGTTTTTTAATAACCCCAAGGAAAAAGGCTTTTGGGATGGAGAGAAAATACTGGTCACCGCCAATCAGCATTTTCAACAATGTTTCCTACCCTTTCAAGGACAAATTCCACAACTTGTAACATGGTAAAGGGTTAAGTTAAACCCTAATTCGAAATGACAGTGATATGAAACAATCAGCTTCATTAGCATGGCATTACAATCACACAAAAATACATTTAGTCAATTTGAGGATGAAAACATCACTTTTTAGATGTTTAAGTATGTAAAAAGAGATATAAATACATTATTAGACTTGGGTTTTGTCTATTTCAGCAATTATAATAGAGGGAAATTTAAAACAAGAGGACCATGACGGTCCTATATCGCTCACCTGAGTACTAAGCAGTAAAGGTCTACAATGAAGATAAATACCAAATATCGAGGTTCAAGGCCAAATAATAATGAAACAAGAGTGGCAAATTGTTGCAAGATATGCCCATCCCACCGCCCGTTGTCGAGGAGGTATAATAATTGCAAAGGGCAGGTAATGCAACAAACATGTTTACCAAGTCTCAAGTCAATTTGACTTGAGACTTCAAAGTTCCATTCCAGACAAGCAAAAAATACTGTAAAAATGAAGATCAAAGTGGAATTACTCAAAATCTGCGCTAGGTAGAGTTACTGTTCTTGCACACAGTACTCGGTAAAATTGCAACAAACATGCATACCAAGTTCGAAGTTGTTCTGACTTGAGATGACAAAGTTATATTCCGGACAAGCACTAAATGCTGTAAAAATGATGATCAAAGGGAAATAACTCAGACAGCACGAGGTAGAGTTACAATTCTTGTGCACTGCACTTCCAAATATTGCAACAAATAAGCATACCATATTTCAAGTCATTCCTACTTAAGATGACACAGTTTTGCTCCGGACAAGCAAGAAATGCTATAAAAAATGAAGGTCAAAGGGGGAATAACTCAGAATTCGTGCTAGGAAGAGTTATGGTTCTTGTGCACTGCACTCCGTAATTTTTCAACAATCATGCATACCAAATTTGAGGATGTTCAGGCTAGAGATGACAAAGTTATATTCCGGACAAGCACTAAATGCTGTAAAAATGATGATCAAAGGGAAATAACTCAAAGACAGCATGAGGTAGAGTTACAATTCTTGTGCACTGCACTTCCAAATATTGCAACAAATAAGCATACCATATTTCAAGTCATTCCTACTTAAGATGACAAAGTTTTGCTCTGGACAAGCAAGAAATGCTATAAAAATGAAGGTCAAAAGGGGAATAACTCAAAATTCATGCTAGGAAGAGTTATGGTTCTTGTGCACTGCACTCCGTAATTTTTCAACAATCATGTATACCAAATCTGAAGATGTTCAGGCTAGAGATGACAGTTATATTCCGGACAAGCAGAAAATGCTGTAAAAATGACGATCAAAGGGAAATAACTCATAGACAGTACGAGTTATGGTTCTTTCACACTGCACTCCATATTATTGCAACAAACACAAATGCCAAGTTTCAAGTCAATCAGACTGGAGATGACAAAGTTATAGTCCGGACAAAGAACTATTCTATAGAACTTTCTAATTCAAGGGCAAATAACTCCAGTCGTTCTGGTCCGATTAGACCCATAATCAAACTCATCCCAGATCTTACGGTCATAAGTATTTTGACAAAGTTTGATGCTGATTGGTTAAAAATTGTAGATGTTAGAGTGTAAACAAAGTCAAATATAGCAATTTTTCTAATTCAAGGGCAAATAACTCCAGTTGTTCTGGTCTGATTAGACCCATAATCGACTTCATCTGAGATCTTATGGTCATATATATTTTGACCAAGTTTGGTGCTTATTGGTTGATATTTGTAGATGCTAGAGTGTAAACAAAGTCAAATATAGCAATTTTTCTAATTCAAGGGCAAATAACTCCAGTTGTTCTGAGCTGATTAGACCCATAACCAACTTCATCTGAGACCTTATGGTCATATATATTTTGACCAAGTTTGGTGCTGATTGGTTAATAATTGTAGATACTAGAGTGTAAACAAAGTCAAATATAACAATTTTTCTAATTCAAGGGCAAATAACTCCAGTTGTTCTGGTCCGATTACACCCATAATCGAACTCAACCGAGATCTTATGGTCATATATATTTTGACCAAGTTTGGTGCTGATCGGTTAATATTTGTAGATGCTAGAGTGTAAACAAAAAATTGTGAACGGACGAATGGACGACGGATGGACAGACGACGGACGGACTGACGGACGACGGACGCCGACGGACAGTGAGTGATCACAGTAGCTCATCCTGAGCACTTTGTGCTCAGGTGAGCTAAAAAAAAGTGAAAATTAATGCTGAATTCACACCCTAAAAAGTCTTTAACACAGGATTGAAGAAAAAAAAAAATGTTTCAAGATTGGAAATTTATACACATATATGTTCATGTTTAACTGGTAATTTTGTAAAATGAATTTGCAGCTGACAACTTTGTTAACCACACGACAATAATTTAGACTTGTCAAAGTTGAAAGCATTTGAAGATGACAACTTGAATGTGGCTTAAATGACAGAATTTGTCTTTGATAGGGTAGAAAATATTTTTTTCAGATAATGCTGGTTACCAGCATTTTGACCCTTTTCCACAATGTTTCCAAATGTTTTTTTTCTCAGAGTGCTTAAAACTTGGAACTGTAGAGTCACAAAGTTACTCACATAAAATATGAATTACTAAAATGAAGTGAAATTCACATAACTATTATACATATGATAAAGAAATGTTGAAAAATAGAAGAATTTGCTCATTACCAGTGATATAACCCTCTTACCACAATGTTTTGAAAGTGGTCAGCAGCAGTTACCAGATCAGCAATAATAAATGACATGGTGAATGTAGCAAAATTTATTGTCCTCAATGACATAGATCTAAAGGGGTACCATCTGGGTCCATAATGAAAACATCACAGGAAGCCATTTTGTTTGGTTGATTGGCAATGATGGCCATTTAAATACAGTTCATTTAATTTATGTGGGCAGTAATATTTACTATCTTGATAATCATTAGATCAAGATCTGAGACTCCACAGAATATTACACAAAATATTTTTGTAGTAACTTTCCTGGTGCTTGTATTTGCTTTGGGCGGCAAAAGAAAATTTGATATCGCTCGAGACTGAAGGTCCAACTAGATGTTAAAATTTTCTAGGACAATGAGATTAATAAACAAATGATAGAGCAACTTTGCAACTTTTTACTCACTGTATTGTCTCTTTATAACGCCACATTTCCAAAAGGAGGCAATTAATGAGGTAAAAAAAAAAACACAATTTTCTGACAACGGTGATAACATTACTGTTCGGGTGTTCCAGTCAGTACCTCCTGCAAAGCGATTGCCATTTGAGAAACCTGCTGTATTAAGGCAGAATATCGATTTTACCGAAGATCATAATCCATTTGGACATTAAAGAGCATTCATGATTAATGCGAGACATCGGTCTTTGGTACTTTCAATTTCGTAAAGTTTTTCCAAAATATGTGTTATCGGAAGTTTATAACATTATCAAAAGTGTACCTGTATTCAGATAGTCCGGTATAAATGACATCCATTTTAGAAGTAATTAGGATTATGTTGATGCCATAAGTTTAATCCAGCTGATTTATTTCAACTTTTGCAATGGATTGGCTGTCTGGTAAGCCCATTTTTGGTTAGAAAAAAGCTGGGGGAGCATTAATTAGAGAGGAAGTGGTAACTAGAGCTGTCACTGAATGTGACTTAATACCCCCGCCAGCGCTCTGACAGAAACAGGCAATTATTTGTACACAGACGGACACACGGACGGACACACAGGTTGATTCCAGTATACCCCCGAAAACATTCGTTTTGCAGGGGTATAATAAATAATGTTTTGCAAAAGCCTTCATACTCAGTAAGGTTGTAGTAATTTTTTTCAAGGATATTTTCAAAGCTGTCTAATGCACACCTGTTTTAGGAAGTACAATTAAGTAAAAGATCAGAAAAAAACAATCTAGAACTAAGAAATATTAAAAAAAAGAAAAAAAAGATCTTAAGCCCATAGTCTTGGTTCACTAATTTTATGTCAGTTCAAAAGCTTATGTTAGGATAATTCCACTCCAAAACATTACACTGGTCACTACTAGCATAAGATCTGAGAGCCGTATTCACCAATCCTTGCATTCCTTAGTCCTCTATCATACAATCCCGACTTTTAATGACCCTTACAAAGAAAGCTTTTGAAAACATTCTTGGAAAGGAAGAAAATGCTGATATCAAGCATTTTCTTCCTTTCCCACAATGTTTTCTACTCTTCCCAAAACCTATTTCTATTTTTGAGTAATATTTATTTTATTGTCTGCAATTGCTTTCAAAATGGACTAGTCTTGTCTTGTTTGGTAAAAATGTTTGACTTGACCAAATTGAAAGCTGACAAATGTAGCTAACTTGATTATTATTGTCTTAAATAGGGTAGAAAACATTGTGTGAAAAGAAAAAAATGCTGGTTACCAGCTTCTTTCCCTGGGTTGTTATAAGTTGGCATTGTGCAGTACAAGGTTAAAGATCTGGGAACACACGAAGGTGTCTCAGCCAAGATCACTCAATAAAAGTAAAAAAAACATGTCTATGGAAAAAAAACAAATTTCAATTTCCTTCTGAATTTCCCAGACTGCCCTCTTCTGAAAACAATTGCATGTCATTTAATCAGATAGAACAATCCAATATATATTCCTGGAAATGGTCGGTATTACAGCATTACCAACTCATTTTCAAGTCAGACATTTCATTAAGTGTTTATCTCTGAATGATAAATCTACACTGTCTGGACGAAGCTGTATAGTGTCATTTGGTAAGAGTTAAACCAAAAGAGTTTTTGGTAGAAATACATGCATAAAAAAATGTTAAAAAATCTTATAAATGATACGCCAATTCCTAAACATACAAATGCAATACTCCAACAAGAGTTGCCATCGCTCCTCTGCAGTTCCTTTAAGGGAAAATTTTAAGTCGAAACAACTAGATTTAGTTAAAGTAAATATCCTCAGTAATGACAGAGATATTATAAAATGTAAAAGTTTTTGAAAACTTTTTAAGTCGAAAAAAGGGCATTACTGTACCAAAAATTATGTTGATGGTTACCTGCCCCTGTTGTATGGGTTCCCCTTAGATAGTTAACAACTAGATCTTCAGTAATGACACAGATATGAAACAAGAGGGCCATGATGGCCCTGAAGTCACTCACCTGAGCCTTTTGATCAAACATGACCCATTTCCAATCTCTTCCGAGATATTAAGACAAACATTCTGACAAACACTCAGTAGTACTGGACTTACAAACATAGCCTCTAGAGTGTACACAAGCTTTTTCTAGAATGTTTGTCTCTGAGGCCTACTTTTAAGCTCAATATTACCTATTTTCAAACATGTAGAAATTATCCAGACAAACATTCTGACCACCTTTCATGAGTATTTGAGAAAAAATGTGGCCTGTAGGATGTACAGAAGATTTTTTCCGATATTTGACCTAGTTTTTTATCCAACATGACCCATTTTCATACTAGTCTAAGACATTATCAAGACAAACATTCTGACCAAATTTCAAGATTATTGGGCTGTACATGTGGCCTCTAGATTGTACACAAGGCTTTTCAAAGAGTAAACCTGGTGACCTAGTTTTTGAACCCACGTGATCCATTTTCAAACTCATGCAAGATAACATCATTAACACAAACATTCTGACAAACTTTCTGACAAACTTTCAAGAGCATTGGACTGAAAATGTGGCCTCTAGAGTAAACACAAGGTTTTTCTAAGATTTGACCAAGTGACCTAGTTTTTGACCCGACCTGACTCATTTTCAAACTCGCCCGAGATATCATCAAGACTAACATTCTGACAAACTTTCAAAAGTTTTGGACTGAAAATGTGGCCTCTAGAGTGTAAACAAGGTTTTTCTAAGATTTGACCTAGTGACCGAGTTTTTGACCCGACCTGACTCATTTTCGAACTCGTCCGAGATATCATGAAGACAAACATTGTGACAAACTTTCAAGAGCATTGGACTGAAAATGTGGCCTCTAGAGCATACACAAGGTTTTTCTAAGATATGACCTAGTGACCTAGTTTTTGACCCAACATGACCCATTTTCAAACTTGTCCAAGATATCAAGACAAACATTCTGACAAACTTTCAGGAGTATTGGACTGAAAATGTGGCCTCTAGAGTGTAAACAAGGTTTTTCTAAGATTTGACCTAGTGACCTAGTTTTTGACCCGACCTGACTCATTTTCGAACTCGTCCGAGATATCATGAAGACAAACATTGTGACAAACTTTCAAGAGTATTGCACTGAAAATGTGGCCTCTAGAGCGTACACAAGGTTTCTCTAAGATTTGACCCAGTGACCTAGTTTTTTGACCCGACCTGACCCATTTTCACACTCGTCCAAGATATCATCAAGAGAAACATTCTGACAAACTTTCAAGAGCATTGGACTGAAAATGTGGCCTCTAGGGTGTACACAGGGTTTTTCTTAGATTTGACCAAGTGACCTAGTTTTTGACCCGACCTGACTCATTTTCGAACTCGTCCGAGATATCATCAAGACTAACATTCTGACAAACTTTCAAAAGTTTTGGACTGAAAATGTGGCCTCTAGAGTGTAAACAAGGTTTTTCTAAGATTTGACCTAGTGACCGAGTTTTTGACCCGACCTGACTCATTTTCGAACTCGTCCGAGATATCATGAAGACAAACATTGTGACAAACTTTCAAGAGCATTGGACTGAAAATGTGGCCTCTAGAGCATACACAAGGTTTTTCTAAGATATGACCTAGTGACCTAGTTTTTGACCCAACATGACCCATTTTCAAACTTGTCCAAGATATCAAGACAAACATTCTGACAAACTTTCAGGAGTATTGGACTGAAAATGTGGCCTCTAGAGTGTAAACAAGGTTTTTCTAAGATTTGACCTAGTGACCTAGTTTTTGACCCGACCTGACTCATTTTCGAACTCGTCCGAGATATCATGAAGACAAACATTGTGACAAACTTTCAAGAGTATTGCACTGAAAATGTGGCCTCTAGAGCGTACACAAGGTTTCTCTAAGATTTGACCCAGTGACCTAGTTTTTTGACCCGACCTGACCCATTTTCACACTCGTCCAAGATATCATCAAGAGAAACATTCTGACAAACTTTCAAGAGCATTGGACTGAAAATGTGGCCTCTAGGGTGTACACAGGGTTTTTCTTAGATTTGACCTAGTGACCTAGTTTTTGACCTGACCTGGCCCATTTTCCAACTCGTCCGAGATTTTATCAAGACAAACATTTTGACCATGTTTCATGAGTTTCGGACAGAAAATGTGGTCTCCAGAGCGTACACAAGGTAAAAGTTGACAACGGACGACGCATGCCAGACACATCACAATCACAAAAGCTCACCATGAGCACTTTGTGCTCAGGTGAGCTAAAAATGTCAACGTATTTGCACCACTGAATTATTTCCCCTCCCCCCTTATACACATTTGACCTATCTTGACCTAGACCTTTGACTTAGGGATATGGTTCTGCGCACAACACATCACTGTCTTTATGTGATTGACAATTCTGCACAGTTATACTGAAATTTATTCGTAACTAAACAAAAGTTACACTGGCCTGACACAAACGTGACCAAGGAAAGTTTCATTTTTGAAACATACTTGTCCTTGCCTTGACCTTTGACGTACAGACATAGTTCTTGTGTGTGACACATTATTTGTATGTTGGAAACAATTCTGCAAAGCAATACCAAAATTCTTCTGTAACAAAAAATGTTAAAGGCCAAAGACAGACACTACCCCCAAAAAAACACATTTGACCTTGCTCTGACCTTGACCTTTGACCTACAGAAATGACTCATGCTCATGACAGATTATTTCCATGTGGTTAACATTTTTCCAAAGTAAATTTACAATAAGAGATAGAGAAAAAAAGTTATAGGCCTGATAAGAAAACTTCACTAAAGGACAAACAGGTGGATGGATGGATGGATGGATGGATGGATGGACTGAAGATGAACACAAATGAAAGACCAAATAAAAACTATCTGCCCAAGAAAATTTTTTGCACATAAAAGTAAACACTAAACAGCCCAGAAATACCTGTGAAAACAGTGTTTCCATCAAATTGTGACTGATTTCATTCTACAGATGGGTATCTTATGGGGAGAAGGGAAGGAAAGGCGTCGATTCAGAAGATGAGACAAATCAACCGGCTAGGGACATATCACCTCAACTTTCACCTGTTTTGGTTAGTAGTTATACAGTTACAGTTCAAGTAAAGCGAAAACTAAGGTCAGAATTAATAATTCAAGTTCAAGCATGCCCACAAACAGACAGACAGACAGAATGATTCCAATGTTTAGTTTTGCATGTGTTCAGTAACTGAAGCTTGTTGAATAATAAACCTTGTTTTTACAGATCTTGATCCGGGCTTCATGCTCCATAATCAGCGCATTATCGCTTTTCAAATACAAAAATTCTAGGCTAATATATAATGCAGGATTCATCAATTACTGTGTGTGCATGTTTTACAGCTGTACCAGAGGAAGATCTGTGATAACTATTTAACCCTTTATCACACATTCCCAAGTTTCAACAACCCTATAAGAGAAGGCTTTTGAAAACATTGTGGGAAAAGGAGAAAATGCTGGTAACCAGCATTTTTTTCCTTTTCCCACAATGTTTTCTACTCCTTCAGAGCTGAGTTTCATAATTAAGCCACATTAATTTTAATTTGTTGTCTGGAAATATTTTCAGTTTGGAAAAAGTCTAACACTTTTTCCTTTTTTTCCTTTGGTAAAGAGTTCACCCTTCGGGCTCTCAGCAAGTTAAAAGGATATAACATTCAATTAGCCCTAAAGAATAAGCAAAAAGACTGGAAACTAAAGTCAAATCAATATGATTTGCATCATCTTATGGGCTAGAAAACATGCAAGGCATACACGAAATGCTCCATTTTTATTCAATTTTTTCTGTTTGGGTTGATATGAAAAGTAAATCAGAGTTAATTCTAATTCTAGAAGTTAGCCCTTTTCCACACATTATGCCTACTTTTAACAACCCTGGGAAAGAAGCCTTTTGAAAAACTTGTGGGAAAAGGAGAAAATGCTGGTAACCAGCATTTTCTCCTTTTCCCACAATGTTTTCTACTTTATCAAAGAAAAATTGCACCATTTCAGCCACTTTTAAATTGTCGTCTGCAAATGCTTTCAATTTGGACAAGGCTAAAATTTTGTCATCTAGTAAAGAGTTAACTCTTTGCCATGTGACAAAATGTACGCCTGGTCAAATTGAAAGCCTTTGATCACCATGTTTTTCTAAATGTGGCTCCAACAATGAAATTTGTTTCTGAAACTGAAAACACTGTGAAAATAGAAGAAAGTTCTGGTGACCAATTTTTTTTTACTTTACTCACATTGTTTTCAAAGCCCCTCTTCTTGGTCTTATGAGAACACAGGATTATTTGGCAAAGGGTTTATAATACTGGAAAAGAAACTAACAGTGCAACAAAATGTCAAAAGCACCAGGGAGTCAGGTGAACTATTAGATTTACAACTTTTGCAAGAAATACTCCAGAGATCATTCTTCACAATACATCAAGCATATTGAGAATAGTAGGGGTAACATTAATGTCAGGGAAAAACCATAATTTGAACATTAATATAACACATGAAGTCCTAAAATGATAAACAGGCAACTGGGTCTATAGATCATCAACAATCTGAATAAAAACAAACCCTTCTACAATGCCATTAGAATAACGGTTTCTGCAGATAGGGCAAACACATTCACTACAAGAGCACTGCATGCTCAGATGCCAACACTTGGCTGTAGTTGCTTTTGGTATAAATTCTAAATAAAAAAAGGGGAATAACTGTGTCAAAAATATTTTGAAGGTTTCCTGCCCTTTTGTAAGGTTTTTCCTTTTGATAGTTAACAACTAGCCCAAGTTTGAAATAAATATCTTGGGTAATGACAGAGATATTATAAAATGTCAAAGTTTTAAAAAATTCTATATTGAAAAAGGGTCTAACTGTATCAAAAATATTTTGACGGTTATCTGCCCCTGTTGTATAGGTTCAACTTTTGACAGCTTACAACTAGTCCAAGTTCGCAGTAAATATCTTCAGTTGTAACAGATGTTATAAACTGTACAAGTTTTGCATGACAACGCAGACGACCATGCTTCTAAAACAGCAGAGCTAAGAAGAGGACTAGAAAACCTGAGCTTCACAACAGACTGCAAATACACAGAGACCTTTGGATTAAGATTAACCTCCATATTTTGGAACATGATTTTAAGAAAAATAGTATTCCTAATATAATGGATGGGACTAAAGTCATTTTGGTATGGGCAACAGACACAAGGTTCCGGACACCAGACTGTGATGACCACCAACTCCTTACAACACACAACTCCTACACAACTCACAATGGGAGTCGGAAGCTCTTTCATGAAAGCACTTGCAGGTGATAAATTATATATAGTTCCAGTTAATGAAACTGTCTTTGAAATGATAAAAAACATTTTGGGCAAAGGAGAAAATGCTGGTTACAGCATTTTCTCCTTTGCCCAAAATGTTTACTATACTTCCACAGCCCAATCTCATCATTTGATCCACATTTTATTGGCCATCTGCAATTGTTTTCAATGTGAAGGAGTCAAAGATTTTTTCATGTGGTGAAGTAATGTTGCCAACATTTATCTTAGTCTTAATATTGTTGTAACCCTTTACAAAACCATCCTGTGTTTTCATGACCCTATGAAAGAAGGCTTTTGAAAACATTGTGGAAAAAGGAGAAAATGCTGGCAACCAGCATCTTTTCCTTTTCCCACAATGTTTTCTAACCTATCAGAAAGCTTAAGTTCATTTGTACCAATGTTGATTTTGTCGTCTGCAGATGTTTTGAATTTGAAAGAGTCTAAAATTTGTCGTTGGGGGAAGGGTTAAAATCTATTGTTCTGCTGATGAATGGAACTTTTGACCAACCATACCTTACCTTTACAGGTTGTCAGACTAACAATAATCTTTTATAGACGGAAATGTTTACATCTGATTGTTAATGGACCTTTAAGGTAACAGTTACAGGGCATGTTTTATTCTACAAGCCATACTTGGCATTTTCATCAAGTTTTTTAACCAATAGAGAACCGTTACCAAAATTCATGAGAAACATAGTAAAACGAAATACATGTATTCTGACCAATTTCATCAAACAATTTGAGTAATCTGAGAAAGTCCAACCATTGCCAAATTGTGACTGATTGATGGTCTTTGACAAAAAGATTTAAAGTGAAAGATTACAAGTGCAATGTAAATCAAACAGAGAAAACAAACAACACTCTTGAAAGCCAAACATACAGTCTACTGGTTATAGATCATACTGCAAGCGTACACCTGTTATTGGTAATAACATAAGAGTACATTGGTTATTGGTAATAACGTAAGGGTACATATTATTTTGTGGTCATTTATATCTGTCTACATCAGAGGATGGTCAATGCAAAACTAATGGATTTATCCATGAAAAGAGCATCTTGATTTTGACAGCTGTCAATTTTGGTTATGTTCTGTTTTAACACCATGTTTGGATGTTTGAATCACATCAAATTTGTCATCTGCAAAATGATGCTTTGAATTTGGACTAGGCTATACTTTTGTTGTCTGGTACAGACATAACCCCTTACCAAACAATGCCCTGTTCCCAGGAGAGAAGCCGATCCAAAACATTGTTGGAAAAGGACTAAATGATGGTAACCAGCATTTTGTCCTTTTCACCAGCATTTTGTCCTTTTCTCAACTATGTTCTCTACCTTTCTAAAGGTGACAACCAGCCTTTAGGCTACACAAGAATAATGTTGTCTGCAAATGCTTTAAACTTCGGTGAGTCCAAATTTTTTATCTCTATCTAATTTGGGCATTCTGGGTACAGAACCGGTCTACTTTTCAAAACAACAACCGTTACTTTGAATTTCAAAATCAAATAAACGTTTACTCAATAAAACGCTACCTGGTGCGATTCATTCAGCTATGATTGGCTAGCATGTAACCTATGCATCGGCCATTTATTAAAACAGCCTCTATATGCTTGGGTAATAGGCTAATAAGCTTTGATATAAGCCCTGCTTTTCCAAGGTATACTGGGATGGGTGATGCGTCATAGCAGACAAGTTGAATCTTCGAAGAATATGACATGCGCAGACAACGTGCTTCTTCTCCTCCATCTTCAGCCTACCCCCCCCCACCAGTTACAGATACAGCTTCCATCTTAACCCTATTGTTCTGAAGCCCACATTCAAACCTGCTTCTATTTATACCTTAGATCTATTACCGTAACAGACATTTTTAACGAGTGGAATTGTACTACGACACCATGTAACCGGAAAATTAACATCCAGATAGACCAATTGTGCCAAAAGCAAAACAAAAAGTAATCTGCTGACGTTTTTCCAAGGCAAATAATGACTTGATGGGCTAAATATTATACATATTTCTAAAATAATGCTAAGAAAAAAAGGGCTGAGGGTTATAGCATTATTTAGGTATAGAGCAAATACATGTAGTATGTATACAAGAGTTCAAGTCCACTAATGAATGTAATCACATCACTTTAATTGAATCAAATGAACATGGTGAGTGACCTAAGCAAACAAACCCAGGAATCTACGATACCTCATCGGATTTCTAATCCACCCTTTTCCACACAATCCTGAATTTTAACAACCCTGAAGAATAAAAATAGACTATTGAAAACATCATGGGAAAAGGAGAAAATGCTGGTAACCAAGATTGAAATAAGAAATTGGTTTCAGTTTATCATCTTTATTCCCTTGCAATGTATGGCACTGTAAGCAATGTGCCGAAGTAAGGTTGTTTAAAAAGTAAATGTCTCCAGTTAATTTAGTCAAACAAAAACTATTTGACTCTTCATTTGTGGGCAGTGAAGAGTTTAAAAAAAATTACCTGGGATATGGTTATTAAGCCAATATGAGACAACTTTTTGCAGGATCCAGGGATCCACGTACAGCAAACTAACATGACAATGAGAATTTCTTTCTTTGTAACCTTATTATCAATATATACCTGTTGTTTATTGATACATAGTTTTTTTCCCCTGCGTTTTTCAGATTTTTTAATTACATCAATTTGTAGGTGAAATAAACAGCTGAGATGGTTACAGTTCAGTCTGTGGGGTATGTTGGATATAACTAGATTTCCATAGAACAATCAGGAGATATAATTAGAATAGTAGAGTACAATTACATATAAGCATGCTGTATGACAAGGGGCTTTAATGCATTTGTGAAAAGTATGGACCCAGGTCAGCCTGCAGTCTGTGCAGGCTGACCTGAGTAAAAAATTGTTGCTTTTGGTAAATTTTCTGTATGTCAAAGGACCAGTCTACTATATGAGTCAGTTGATTGTTAGACAAAATGGATTCTAATGGATCCATAATAATGCCATGACTTCAAGGAGATGCATTAACCCTTTACCAAACAATCCCTGGTTTTTACAACCCTGGGAAAGAAAGCTATTCAAAACATTGTGGGAAAAGGAGAAAATGCTGGTAACCAGTATTGTCTCCTTTCCCGCAATGTTTTCTGCCCTGTCAGAGAACTCAAGTATATTTGCACCAATGTTTAGCTTGTCATCTGTATATGTTTTAAATTTGAAAGAGTCTAAAATGTGTCGTTTGGGAAAGGGTTAAAACTACTTCTGCCAGAGCATTTTACAATTATGACTTTCAACACTTTACAAAAAATTCCCAATTGTTTTAATGACCCTGAAGAAGAGCATTGTCAGAAAAGGAGAAAATCTTGGTAAAACAGTAATGTTTTTAAGCTTTCAAAAACAAGTTCCTATTACTTGAGCTAAGTTTTGTTTCTCCCCTGCTTTCAATTTGGAAGATTCTACCATTTTGTCATTTTCCTTTCCTTTACTCTTCTCTCCCTTGCGCCACTTAACCATTTACCACACTATTCAGGGTTTTAACGACCCTGAAGAAGAAGGCTTTTGAAAACATTTTTGGAAAAAGAGAAAGTGCTGGTAATCAGCATTTTCTTCTTTTCCCAAAATGATTTTTACCCTTCAAAAAAAAAATTTAGTTTTTAGTAACAATTTGTTGTCTACAAATTCTTTAATTTTGAACAAGTCCAAAATATTGGCGTTTGGTAAAGAGTTCAACTAATTTGTTGTGTGTCTAAAGATAGACAGTGTGGTTTATGAATTATGCCAGTACCACACAAGTGTATCTCAGAAAAGTCTAAACAAAAAGACTGATAAAAAGATCAGTCATTGACTCTTTACCAATCAATTCTATGTTCTAATGACCCTAAGGATGAAAACTTTTAAAACATTGTGGGAAAAGGAAAAATTCTGGTAACCAGCATTTTCTCCTTTTCCCACTATGTTATAAGCAAGCTTCTTTCTCAGGGTCGTTAAAAGTGGGGATTGTGTGATAAAGGAATAATTTGCATGGATCTTAAGTTTTGTTGTTTGACAAAGAGATAAACAGGATTCATTCCCCCTCAAAGCCAAGCCTCAGAGGCTTAGTATCTCAGTTGGTAGCATACAGGACTCAAGAACAGGGGGTGGCTGGTTCGATCCCCAGCTCAGCTAATTTGATGATAGTCATTGAGACAGGATTCATTCCTCTCCCATGGCTGACCATTGTTTAGATGATGGTTATGTAGGAAAGCAGCCAGTGGCTGGGAAAGAATATTATGCAGAGTACTGGTAAAAGAAACTCCACGAAAAGCATGGAAAAGCACTGGCTGCTGAAAAAACGTTGAAAATGGTGTTAAACACCATACAGTTAATCCCCTCTCACAGTTTTACTCACAACAAAAAAATGGTGAAGTTTAATGACCCTGAGGAAGGAAGCTTTTAAGAACATGATGGGAGGAGAAACTGCTTGTAACCAGCATTTTATCATTTTCTCATGGTGTTTTGTATTTCTCCACTGACAATTCTCATTATTTAACTCTTTACTAGACAATAATTGTTAGAACTGACCATATTGAAAATATCTACACAACAAATAAAACTATGTTTGTTTTTTAAAAACAGGCTTGTCCTTGAAATTGTTGAAAAAATTGTAGAAATTGTAAGAAACATTGTGCTGGAACAGCATTTTCACCTTTTCCCACATTGTTTTTAAAAGCCTTCTTCAAAGCTGTTAAAACATCAGATTCTTTGGTGAAGAGTTTACCCTTAAAGTGCTGAATTCGAAGGAAAGACATTTTCATTTTGATAAAATGGCTTGAATATTGTAATATCAAGCTGTTTTGGCCAAAAAATCTTACAAAAGTAGTCATTGCGGGTTAAAAAAATCAGACTAAGTGTTCCGTGCAGTCTAATCTTGATCTATATTGTCTGCAAAACCAACAATTATATTGTGATTAGTGCTGTACAGGTAAATATAAAAGGGGAAAGATGAAAACAAGTGATAATGGGCTCTAGTGTTTCTTATAATACTCAATAGTCTAGAATGTCAAATGCAAGGATTATCAAAGACAACATGTTTCTTACAGCTCACAAAGGTGTTCTCCTTGAGAAACATTTGCCCATCTGTTAACGGACATAGTAGCTCTTTAGCACACAACAAAAATTTAGACTTGCCAAAAATTGAAACAATTTATAGGTGACCAATGAATTGTGGCTCAAAACATGAAATTTGTTGTCCAAAGGATTGAAAACAATGTTGGAAAAGCAAACAAGAGGGCCATGATGGCCCTGAAGACGCTCACCTGAGCCTTTTGACCAAACATGATCCATTTTAAATCTCTTTTGAGATATTATGACAAACATTCTAACAAGCTTGCATAATTATTGGACTGAAAATTTGGCCTCTAGCTTGTACACAAGCTTTTTCTAGACTCATCCAAGATGTCATCAAGACAAACATCTTGACCAAGTTTCATGAGTATTAAATTTAAATTGTGGCCTCTAGAGTGTACACAAGGTTTTTCTAAGATTTGATCTAGTGACCTAGTTTTATACCCGACCTGACCCATTTTCGAACTTGTCCGAGATATCATCAAGACAAATATTCTGACTAACTTTCTTGAGCATTGGACTGAATTGGACTGAAAATGTGGCCTCTGGAGCATACACAAGGTTTTTCTAAGATTTTACCAAGTGACCTAGTTTTTGACCTGACATGACCCGTTTTCAAACTTGTCAGAGATCACGAAAAACATTCTGATCAACTTTCAAGACTATTGGATTGAAAATGTGGCCTCTAGAGCATACACAAGTTTTTTTAAAGATTGGTCCCAGTGACCTAGTTTTGACTCGACATGACCTGTTTACAAACTTGTCCGAGATATCATCAAGACAAAGATTCTGACTATTTTTCAAGAGTATTGGACTGAAAATGTGGCCTCTAGAGCATACACAAGGTTTTTCTAAGATCTGACCTAGTGACCTGGTTTTTGACCTGACATGACCCATTTTCGAACTTGTCTGAGATATCATCAAGACAAAGATTCTGACTAACTTTCAAGAGTATTGGATTGAAAATGTGGCATCTAGAGCATACACAAGGTTTTTCTGAGATTTGACCTAGTGACCTAGTTTTTGACCCGACATAACCCATTTTTTAAGTCGTTTGAGATATCATAAAGGCAAACATTCTTACCAAGTTTCAAGAGTATTGGACTGAAAATGTGGCCTCTGGAGTGTACACAAGGTTTTTCTAAGATCTGACCTAGTGACCTAGTTTTTGACATGACATGACCCATTTTCAACCTCGTCTGAGATATCATTAAGGCAAGCATTCTGACTAAGTTTCATGAGTATTGGACTGAAAATGTGGCCTCTAAAGCATACACAAGGTAAAAGATGACAAAGGACGATGGACGACGCACGACGGACACAGCACGATCACAAAAGCTCACCTTGAGCACTTTGTGCTCAGGTGAGCTAACAAGAGGACCATTATCATCCTTAGAATATTGCTTCACTGCTTAATAAATTGTGAGAGATCTGCATGCTTAAAACAGTAAAAAGGTATGAGCCATGTCCTGTGAAAAGGGGGCTTAATGCATATGCAACATGTATCATCCCATGTCAACCTGTACAGTCTGCACAAAACTTTTTGCTACTTGTGAATCTCATGCATGTCCAATCACCATACTACCTAATGATCCAGTGGGCTGTTAGACCAAATTGTTTTCATGTGTCCATAATCATGTGATGACCTGCTTGTTATAATGCTTGAGTAACATGCATTAAACCCCCTTTTGCCAGAGCATTTCTAACAATTATGTTTTACTGACTTATATTCCAGAGAAAAAGTTTGTAGGCTCAAATTGGAACACACATATAGCGCTTTGACCAATCAGAAAACAGTATAATAAAATTTTACAATGAAGATACAACTACTGTGGTTGTATATCAATAAATACTGGAATGTATAAAGTACATAAATCTTGTATCGTAGTATACAAGAAATATACATTCACTAACTCTCTAGTATATTTCCAGTGTATACAAAGGCAGTGGTTTTCAAAACTAATGATAACTTACCAAAGTTCCAATAGAATTTTCACCAGCAACTGCAGATACGAGGGCTGTTCGATATGTAATGTGTATTGTACCACAGCGCGATAACGCTTTGCATGATTTTGTGGATGATGATACGCTTGAAAAGCTCTATTCAATACCTTTCCAACGGTATAAACATGAGCCTTCAGCTCCACATAGTTTTAAACTTATAGTCATTTCTATAGAGCTTGTCGTTGACCACTGTTGTAAAAATGGTTGGGAAACGGATTAAGAATATTGAAGAAATCAGAGCTTATATAAAAGTTCGCACAAAACTCGGTCATTCGGTAATGCAGATTTTTACTGAATTGGGGGAAGTTTATGGGTCTGATAAGGTATCTTATGAGACAGTTCCTAGCTGGAGAAAGAAATTTCTGACTGGCACAGAGTCCGTCAAAGATGCAGCAAAATCTGGCCGACCTCTGACTTTAACAGGCAAGGCAAATGTCTCAAAAGTCAGGGAAATAATTGAAAGTGATGGCAGATACACGATTCATGATATTGCCAACGCTGTTGGCATATCGCTATCGCGGGTGCATTTCATTTTGAAGCGTATTTTGAAAGTACGAAAGATTTCTGCCAGATGGATACCGCATATATTGACAGATGACCAAAAATGGGTACGAGTACAAACCGCTATGCAATTGCTCAAAATGTTTCCCAAATTCAATCAAAGACAATTTGCAAACATTGTTACTGGTGACGAAACATGGGTTCACCATTTTGAACCAGTAAGAAAAATTGGAAACAAAATATGGCTAACTAAACACGGTAGAAGGACTGTAGTTGCCAAAAGAAGCACAAGCACAAAGAAGGTTCTTTATTGCATATTCTTCTCATGTGATGGTATAGCCGTACAAATTCCGGTGCCGAAGGGCAAAAGTGTTACAGGTCGGTATTACCGAGATGTTATACTAAAAAAGGTCAAGAAATATTATCTTAAATGACGCCCTGTGTCAGGATTTAGGCATGTTCGTCTACTTCATGATAATGCTCCATCACATACATCTGAGATTTTGAAGCGATTTTTGAAGTCGGAGAAGGTTACCGTCTTGCCACACCCACCATACTCTCCAGATCTAGCCCCATGCGACTTTTTCCTTTTTCCAAAACTTAAAAAGTTCTTATCTGGTCGTCGTTACAAGTCCCGTCAAGCCCTTGGCTCAGCCATCAGTCAGTGCCTCAGAGGTCTACCTAAATCAGCGTACCGTGACGCATTTCAGAAATGGATTCAGAAATTGAAATTATGTATTTCAAACCGCGGAGAATACTTTGAAGGGATGTAATGTTCATTTCACTATTTGAGTCGAATGCTTTTGAGATATCGTACAATACACATTACATATCGAACAACCCTTGTATGTATTAATGAGTATTCTATATCAAGGAAATCCTCTTGGGTGCCAATCTTTTGCGTGCAAGTGTATATGTCTATAATACATAAATCTTGTGCCTCAGTATACAAGAAATATACACTCACTTTCACTTGTGTATATTTCCTATTTCCAGAATACAATGGCACTTGTCTTCTATCCTAATAATAACTTACCAAAGTTCAATAGAGTTTTCATCAGCAACTGCAGATGTGAATTAATGAGTATTCTCTATCAAGAAAATCCTCATGGGTACCATTGCCATTCATTAAACCCTTTACAACCCAATCCTGACATTTAACTTTATCACATAACCTCCCTTGTTTTCAGTGTAATATACCCATTACGAATTTTCTTATCTCATACATGTTTAATATCACAATTGTGTGACGTCATTTTTTATGTCATTTTGTACTTATCTCATAGATGTGAATGGGGTTTTATGGATATTACTGCGGGTGTATCTATAGATGGTTTTGCATCTTCTTATCTTTGATTTGTGACATATCGTTATGTGATAAAAAGAATCTGACATTCGTTGGCTTACGAGATAAAAATTTTACTAAACTCGTCGAGATAAAATTTTTTATTAAACTCGTCAAGAAAAAATGTTATTAAGCTCGCCAAAGGCTCCATTCATAACATTTTCCCTAGACTCGTTTAATAAAATCTTATCTCAAAGTCAACTCATGTCAGATCCTATATATCTGAAAACAGAAGGTTTCTGAAAACATTGGGGAAAAGGAGAAAATGCTGGTTACCAGCTCTTTCTCCTTTCCCAAAATGTTTTCTACTAATAGTAGATATTATCAAAGACAAAAATCATTATTTGAGCTACTTTTATGTTGTCATCACAAAATGCTCTCAATTTCGGTCTAGTCCAAAATTTTCATTTGGTAAATAATCAAACCCTTTCCCATCAATGAGTGACCCAGTGTCTTAAAACACAGGCTTTTATAGACATTGTTGGAAAAGGAGGAAGACCTGGTAACCAGTATTTTCTCCTTTATGTTGATCTTTGCAACTGATAAAACTGGTTAACCATCATTTTCTCTTTTTCCCACAATGTTTTCTCCTCTATCAAAGACAGAAATCATTATTTGAGTTACTTTTATCTTGTCATCTGCAAATGCTCTCCACTTGATTTAGTCCAAAATTTTGTCATTCGGTAAATAATCAAACCCTTTCCCATCGTGAGTGACCCCGAGTTTTAAGATACAGGCTTTCAAAGACATTGTCGGAATAGGAGGAAGGCCTGGTAACAAGTATTTTCTCCTTTCTTCCGATATTTTTCACCCATAAAAAAGACAAATCTCACCACCAATTTCAAGTCAAATTAAATTTGTCTTCTGCAAATGCTTTCAATATGGGCAAATTTAATTTTTTGCTGTCTGGCACTACACAGATTTCTTACATTTTGGCTTGAACACGGTATCTAAATTTTGAAAAACGCTGTACCTATTCATAGATGCTGGATTATTGATTGCTTGTATGGTGTTTAATGCCGTTTTCAACATTATTTCAGATATATCGCGGCGGCCAGTGCACCTATCCATACTTTCCTGGAGTCTCTTTTACCAATACTCTGCACAATTTTCTTTCCAAGCCACTGGCTGCTTTCCAACATAACCATCGTCAAGACAATGGTCAGCAGTGGGAGAGGAATGAATTCTGTCGCAATGACTATCATCAATCCTCGGAAAGAAATTGGCCAGGCCGGGGATCGAACCCACGACCCCCTGTTCTCAAGTCCTGTACGCTACCAACTGAGCTACCAAGGCTTGGCAGATGCTTGATTAACTTTTTACCTTACAACTTAATATTATGCTAGTGCAGACTGAAAGCATTTGCAGACAAGAAAATTTTACACTTTACTAAAAGACAAAATTTAAGACTTGTCCAAACTGAAGGAATTTGTACACAATAAATTTAATTTGGCTCAAATAGTGAAAGTAGTTTTTGATTGTGAAGAAAACATTGTGAGAAGAAGGAGAAAATGCTGGTTACCAGTATTTTCTCCTTTTTCTACAATGTTTTCAAAAGCCTTTCTGCTAAGGGTTGTTAAAACTCGGGACTGTGTGGTAAAGGGTTAAGTCTCATACATTTAAGTTGGTCCCTCAATGTTTTCTGCCATGTAAAAAAAATTGCCATCATTTGAGCTTTATGTAATTTGTTGTCTGCAAATGCTTTCAATTTGGATAACGTCTTTTTTTTCCTTTGGTTGAGAGTTAACTTTTTGCAGGTTAGCAGCTCTAAATAACTGTCATCTTGAAAAGGAACTGTAAGTAATTCAAGTTGATCAAACCAACTGTGATTAGTAGACAGTCTGTCTAAAGTAATAATTCTTACTTTGGCTGAGGGAAATGAGAAACATGAAGAGAAAATAATGATAGCTATAAATATTCATTAAGGCACCTAATTATATTATCATTCAACCACTGCAATTTGTCACCATTGTTGCTTTCAATACCTCAGCCTCTCTTAAATACACCGTTAACTTTGATAGAGCTTACCCACTGCTGTGATCCACTTAACCATTCACCATACAATCCTGAGTTTTAACAACCCTGATAAAAGGCTTTAGAAAACATTGGAGGAAAAGGAGAATATGCTGTTTTTTCTCTCTACCCTATTAACCCTTTACCAAATGACAAAATTTTGGACTAGTCCAAATTGAAAGCATTTGCAGATGACAAAATAAACGTGAATCAAAAATTGAAATTTGATTTGGGAAGGGTAGAAAACATTGTGGGAAAAGGAGAAAATGCTGGTTACCAGCATTTTCTCCTTTTCCCACAATGTTTTCAAAAGCTTTCTTTCTCAGGGTCATTAAAAGTCGGAATTCTGTGGTAAAGGGTTAAAGACACAAATTATCACACAGGTAACACTGATTTGTTGTCTGCAAGAGCTTTTAGTTTTGTCAAGACCAAAATTTTGTCATTTGGGAAAGAGTTATCCATTTACCATCCACAAAAACATAGGTCTCAATGTCCACATTGGAAGCATTAATTGCAGTCAACAATTTAAATATGGCCCAAATAATGGAATTTATGTTCGATAAAGAAGAAAACATTGTAGGAAAAGGAGGAAATGCTGGTTACCAGCTTTTTCTCCTTTTCATACAATGTTTTCAAAAGGCTTCTTCCTCAGGGCAGCTGTAATTAGGGATTTTTTGGAAAAGGGTAAAAGATTTTTAATGTTACAATCCAGAGGTAAAAGTTCTTTGAAAACATAGTGCAAAAAGAAGAAAAGAGGGCCATTGGTCCTACAGCACTCAGCTGAGTAGTTGAAGAGATCCTGGTTGTGATGATGTAAACACGTAAGTATTTGTAACCTACTTTTTGACTCACGTGACCTATTTTTGAACTTGTCAGAGATTAACATCAAGACAAACATTCTAATTATCAGAATGAAATTGTGGCCTCCAGGAGGCACACAAGGTTTTTCTATGATCTGGCCTAGTGACCTAATTTTTGATCCAACATAACCCAATTTTGAGC
Source organism: Hippopus hippopus (assembly GCA_946811185.2). Lineage (NCBI taxonomy): Eukaryota > Metazoa > Mollusca > Bivalvia > Cardiida > Cardiidae > Hippopus > Hippopus hippopus. Next base: position 4,503,536 of record OX328097.1, on the reverse strand, counting down.
CTGTGAGATATATAATCAAAACAGACCAACTAATCTGACCAATTTTCATGGGTATCAGACTGTAAATGTGGCCTCTGGAGTGCACAGGTTTTTCTAAGATTTGTCAAAGGACCTATTTTTTTGACCCAGTATGACCCAATTTCAAACTTGTCCAAGATATCAGCAAGATAGAGAATCTAAGGTACCTTTCATGACTATCAGACTGTAAAATTCTTGCTTCTAGATACATGTAGTACACAAGGTTCTTCTAAGATTCGTTCCAGTGGCCTACTTTTTGATCCAATATGACCCAATTTTAAACTTGTCTGAGATATCACCAAAACAAACATTCTGACCAAGTTTCATGAGTATCAGACTGAAAATGTGGCCACTGGAGTGGACAAAAGGTTTTTCTAGGATTTGGCCCAGTGACCTACATGTAACTTTTTGACCCGATTTGACCAAATACTGATTTTGTAGGATATTTTACCGACACAAAGATTCTGACTAAGTTTCATGAGTACTGGACTGAAAATGTGGCCTCTAGAATGCACACAAGGTAACAGACAACAGCATTACACATGACTGACAAAAGACACAGCACAATCACTAAAGCTCACCTTGAGCACTTGGTCCTAAGGTGAGCTATCTCCTTTTCTCACAATATTTTCTACATTACCAAAGACAAATTTCATCATTTGAGCCACATTCAATTCTTATCTGCAAATCCTTTCAATTTGGACAAATCTAAAATTTTGTCATGTGGTGAAGAGTTCACTAACACAGGGCTGCGAAGTTTCCAATATTGCTGTTACAGGTTACTCCAGCATGTTGTGGGATGCCATCCATTGATAAATTCTGTTTATCAGTCAACTATAGACACTTTCTTGTGCGACATGCAGTGAGACGGACACCAAGTCCAGAGGAATATATAGACAACAGGAGTAACACTTCCAAGTAAAAGTCATTTCTAGACAGTTTTTGGGAATTTTTATAAAGTTTTTCTGAAACGTAACAAGCAAAAAGGTAAATATTCTTTGGTCATGTATTTGTAATTCTTTATTTTTTTTTCTGATTAAATTTGTTTTTGAAAGTTTATGGAATAGAGAGAACACTTTTCAGACTTGGACTTTTTTACATACCGTAAATCAATCTGATTTTATCTAACTTTACGTGCTAACTTTACAAACAATACAAAATACAACTGTTTGACTTTTCAAAGATTTACAATTCATAAGAACTTTTAGAATTATGTCTTTCATTTCATCATCAAAAAAAAAAACCCTCATTATTTCAGGTCTAATTCAGACATACAAAAATGGTTATTTTAAGAATCAAATGATGATAAAATTGTAGTTTTACCTAAACCTTTATTATATAATTACAAATTTTTTCTTCAATCATGAACCAGCCCTGATAGGAATTACAATAAACTTTGAAACACAGGAAAGAAACTCAACATGCAATAACCGGAACTGAGTGTAACTGATGTGAATATTCATTGGTTATGTTGCTTCTAGGAGTCATCATCAATTTCATGCATATTCAATCAACTTCTTTTTGCTAAATGATTTATTTCCATATATTTGTTCTTAGAGAATAAATAAAATATTTTCAGTCCGTATTAACCCATAGAGCACAAAAATAAAATCAATTGACATGTTCAGTCTAGGAAATAAGACCCAATTTCGTACAATTTCAAGGTTGCTTTTGTCTCTTTTAGTTTTTAACACTTTACCAAACAATCCCATGTCTAAGGGACCCTGAGAAAACACGCTTTTGGAAAACAGATCAAAGATCAGACTGCACAATTTTTGCAGTCTTCTCTTGATCTACACTGACCACAAAAGTTACTATGGCTGTGAAAGGCTCTTTTAAGGGGTAAGATTTTTGCAGTCAGTAAAATAAAACACAACCATTTCAAGTTTAAACTATAACCTGCCAAAAATCAAATATTCAAGTTTCACAGATCTTTGTACTGTAAAATTCAATCTAGCAGACAGTATGGACCCACTTTTAGACTGTAGATTCTGTGCAATTCTAGGGGTCCACATTCACCAACCTTTCACAAAAAAAGAAATCTTAGTCTTATTCTCAAGAATTTTCTAAAGTTGAAAGCAACAGAACTTCTGACTGGCTGAACCAAATGGTTTAGTCAATCAGAAGTTGTGTTCCTTTCTTAAATCTAGGATAAGACCATGAATGAAGTTAGGAATAGTTGGTGAAGTCTGACCCTGATTTTTACCCATGCCATCCATAAAAGCACAGTAACTTGCACTATAAGTTATACTTGACAGCCAAAAGGAATCTAACATGTATATTTTTGTATAGAATAAATTCTGGAATATTGTGTCTTATTGACACTGAAATTCAAAAATATTCAAAAAGAATTCTTCCATGCCAACACATTTTATGTGTATGCAATATAGTAGAAGAAACAAAATTTGAAAAAAAAAAACCCCAAAGAACTCTGAAGTTTTCTTTCTTAGATATATTTTGGAAATCAAAGAGATTTCATAACAGTTCTGAAGTCATTAGTTAAATGAAGAAAACCTTCAAGTTTTGAAAAATGGGATTTAGAACATCAACTTTGTTGCCAAACAAGAATAAATCATCTGTATTAACTCTTTAACCAAACAACAAAAAGGTAGACTTTTCCAAATTCGAAGCATTTGCAGATAATAAAAAATTAATGTGCATCAAACGTTTAAATATCAATGATAAGATAAAAAACATGGCAGGAAAAGAAGAAAATGCTGGTAACCAGCATTTTCTCCTTTTCCCACCAAGTTTTCAAAAGGCTTTTGTGTTAAGATTGTCAAAACCCCTGATTGTGCGGCAAACAATGAAATGACTCTCTGACGGTTGAATATTCTTGATTTTAAATTTGTTTCAGCCTTTGGTACAAATAATTGGTTTAAGTTTTGTAGCCATTGTTGAAAAAGGAGAAAATATTTGTAACTAGCATTTCCTACCTTCCCCACAATTTTTTTGCCCTTTCTAAGAAAAGTTTAGTATTTGAGCCTCGATTAAATTGTCTCCAAATGCTGTCAATTTTAACAAGTCCAAACTTTTGTCATTTGACAGTGACTTACCTCTTCACCAAACAGCACAGTTTTAGCATCGTCCAAATTAAAAGCATTTGCACATGAAAAATCAAATGTAATTTAAAACATGAAATTAGTCTGTCACATAAAAGAAAACATTGTGGGAAAAGCAGAAAATGCTGGTTACCAGCATTTTCTCCTTTTCTCATAATATTTTCAATAGGCTTCTTTCTCAGGGTCTTCAAAAGTTAGGATTATGTGGTAAAGAGTTAAACAAAAAATTTAAACTTACACCTTCTAAAGGCTACTTTTCGTCTTTTTTCTTCCATTTTGATGGATAGAAAAAAAATTTTGATGAAATTATGCTGTGAATAAATGTTTGTCAGAAGGTGCTATTAATTTAGAATAAAGTATTTTGGTAAACTGAGATATTGCTCAATTAATGGCACTGCTATTCACACTAAACCCTTTACCACACAATGCCACCTTTTAACAACCCTGATAAAGAAGGTTTTTCAAAACATTGTGGGAAAAGGAGAAAATGCTGGTTACCAGCATTTTCTCCTTTTCCCACAATGTTTTTTATCCTTTCAGAGACAACCCTATCATTGGAACCACTTTTAAATCGTGGTCTGCAAACATTTTCAATTTGGGCATGTTTAAAAATATTGGTGTGTGGTAAAGGGTTAAAGTGCAGAATAAACCTAAATGACATTTTCAATCTAAATATAATACCCATATCAAAATATAACGCTCTTTCATAGTTGCCTTTGTCTGAAAAATGTTGTAACGCAAAGATACTGTGAAATGTTGATGTTTGTCAGAAGGTGCTAATTTAGAATAAAGCCTTTGTCTATTTGATTGGTTGTATTGGAGTCTAACGCCATTTTAACAGCTTAGGTCATATCACGGGGGTCAGTGCACCTAAGCATGTGTTTCCTGGCTTTCTCGTACCTGTACTAACACAACTTTCTTTCCAAGTCACTGGCTACATTTTTCACATGTATCACAGATGAGAGACGAAAAAATTGCCGGAAAGTAAATTTGCCTCATCCGGGTATCAAACTCGCAACCACCTTGACACAAGTCAGATACATGTATGCTAACCACTGAGCTTCCAGGGTCACCAGGGCCTGCCTTTATCTGACGAAAGTTATGATGCAAAGACGCTGATGTTCCTCAGAAGGTGCTAATTTAAAGTATTTTAGTACACTGAGAAATTGGTTGAATAATCCCACGGGTATTCACCCTTAAAGCACCCAATAAACACAACTGTCAGTTTCAGTCTAAAAATAATACCCATATAAAATGCTATTTCACAGTTGCCTTGGTCTGTAGTGTTTTAGCAAAGGGGAGAGTGTAGATCACAGATCAGACTGCACATTTTATGCAGTCTGATCTTGATCTACACTGGCCACTAAGGCAACTATAATTGTTAAAGGCACTTAACTACAGACTGGTCCAAACTGAAAGCATTTGCAGATGACAATTTAGACATTGCTTAAATTTTGAGAGATATCTTTGAAAGTGTATAAAGCATTGTGGAAAAAGGAGAAAATGCTGGTTACCAGCATTTTCTCCTTCTTCCATAATGTTTTCAAAAGCCTTATTCCCTAGCATCGTTTTAAGTTGGGATTGTGTGATAAAGGGCTAAAAATAACAGGTTAAATATAACCAAATCAACACAGTTCAATGACATAGATATAAATAAGATATTATTTATAACAGTCTGATTGCGAAATCTGACACGTAAGCACTGATTACTTGAGTCGGGAAATGAATAATTGAAAGAAAAAAAATCTTCTTGTGGACAATTATCTTCTTGGACAACTAAATATGGCCATCTCAAATGTCAGATGTAGAGACAATTCATTGCCCTCATATCTGGCTTCCACAAACTTATACAGCTGTGAGAGCACTAGATCTTTGAAAGGAAAGCAGGATTAGTTTAAACCTTTGCCACATAATCTTGAGTTTTAACGATCCTGAAGAAGGAGACTTTTGAAAACATTATGGGAAAAGGAGAAAATGCTGCTCGCCAGCATTTTCTCCTTTTCCCACAATGTTTTCTACTTTATCAAAGACAGAAATCATTACTCGGGCAGCATTTAAGTTCTCTTCTGCAAATGCTCTCAATTTGGTCGAGTCCAAAGTTTTGTCATTTGGTATAGAACTAACTTTTTACCAAACAACAAAAATGTAGCCTAAAATCAAGAATGAAAGCTGTTGCAGATAACAAAATTGAATGCAGCTCAATTGATGGAATTTATCTTCAAAGGATAGAAATGATTGATGGAAAAGGAGAAAATGCTGTTTACCAGCATTTTCTCTTTTTCCTACAATGTTTATATAGGCTTCTTTCCCAGGGTTGTTTACCAGCATTTTCTCTTTTTCCTACAATGTTTATAAAGGCTTCTTTCCCAGGTTTGCTAAAACATGGGAACGTCTGGGCAAAAATATTGCAATTTCTCTGCAGATTTGGCAAGAGTATCTAAACAGAAAAACCACAAATATTGCAGATCCGAGATAAGGTTGCATATTCTGTGCTTCTGATCTTAATCTATGAAGTTGCTGGGAAGAAATAATAGCTTTATGATGAGAATACCCTCAAATGCACACATAATTGTCCTAATCTTCTTCACCAAACGACAAAATTTTGGACTTGTCCAAATTGAAAGCATTTGCAGATGACAACAGAAATGTGACTCAAAAATTGAAATTTGTTTGTGGAGAGGAAGAAAACATTGCCGGAAAAGAAGAAAATGCTGGTTACCAGCATTTTCTTCTTTTCCAACAATGTTTTCAGAAGGCTTCTTTCTCAGGGTCGTTAAAATGGGGGATTGTGTGGTAAAGGCCTTTAACTGTTAATCAAACAATCCCTTGTTTTAATGACCCTGAGAAAGAAGCCTACTGAAAACATTGTACTAAAAGAAGAAAATGCTGGTAGTAATGTATTCTACTCTTTCATAGATGAATTCTGCCATTTTGGACATTCAATTTGTTGTCCGCAATAAGTTTTTAATTTTGACGCGTCCAAAGTTTTGTTCTCAAGTAGACAGTTAACACTTTACCAGGTGGAAATTGTCTTTAAATGGATAGACAACATTATGGAAAAAGGAGAATATGCTGCTTACCAGCATTTCCCATCTTTCCACGGTATTTTCATAAACAATCATCCCGAAGGTTGTGAAAACAAGAGATTGTGTGGTACAGGAGTTAAAGTAGTATATGCAGGCAACAAATATTGCTCAAATTACGGCACTTGCTTTTGAAATGATAGTAAACATTGTGGAAAAAGGCGAAAATGCTGGTAACCAGCATTTTCTACTTTTCCCACAATGATCTTAAAAGCTTTCCCTACCAGAGTCATTAAAAGCAGGTTAAAGCCTGGTAAAGGGATAAACATAATACTTTCTGGTTTTTTTTTCATTTTACAAAGATGTTTCCAAGCAAATCTGATGCAATTTTGTTTCAGAAGTGTTGATGATGATGATGATGATGATGATGATGATTTCGTAGGATCATAAGTGTTGTTGATGATGACGATGATAATGATGATGATGATGATTTCGTAGGATAAAGATACCTCCATGCTTGTTTCTGGAGGTAAAAAAGCAAATGTTATAAATCCCCCTAATCTTATCTTCAAGAAGAAGACAGCTTTTAGTGTCTTATCAGTATTTATCTGACATTAGAGGTAATCCTCATAATTGAGAAATAATTCCATTCAAACATTATTTCAGAAATTTATGCCAAGCACAGGTAGGTTAATCAATAAGCAGAACTTACTATCTTTGGTTTGTTTCGAAGTGATGATGATTTTGTAGGATTTTAAACTCTTAAAGCGCCTTTCACGACTATAGTTGCCTCTGCAGACAGTTTACATCAAGATCAGGCCTTCAAACAGTATTTTAGATATTCACTAAAAACATGAAATTTTCCTTTCAGAGGCAAGACAAGACCTTGAGAAAAGGACAACATGCTTGTTAAGTTCATCATTTGTCTTCTTTGCATAGGGGTCCTGCATGGCTCATTGAAAAGTGTAAGACTCGTGACCTGGAGGTCCCAGGTACTAGCCTCACTGGATGCACTGGGTTTTTTGATGTAGTTTCCTTAGGCAAGACACTTCAGAGTCCTAGCCTGGTACTGGTAGAACCCAGGAAATACATGAATAAGTAAGCTGTTGCCCTGATATGACTGGAGTAATGTTAAAAGCAGCGTAAAACTCCATTCAATTAAAGGCCCAGTAAAGGCCAAAATATCAAAGAAGGTGTCATAATACATTTAAATTTAAATCATACCATTTAAAAGTATGGAAAATATTGTGGAGATGACAGTCTGTTATCGTGTGTTCTGGCCATATGTTAGTTGCTTGCAGAAAAAAAGAATTTTAAAACAGGCAAAAAGTAAACATAAGACACAGCTACCTGGCAGGTTTTAACCTGGTTTTAAAATCAATTTCTCTGTTAGCGACTAACACTTGGAATAATCGTACAATGACAGATTGTCATCTTCACAATAATTTCCATACTTTTAAATGGTATGATATAAATTCAAATGCATTTAAACACCCGCTTTGTTTACATTTGGCCTTTATTGTTACTTTTATCAATCTTCTTTGCATAATATACATGTACTGTTTACATTGTTCAGACTTCTTATAATTCAACCGCAGTGCATTAGCTCTTTATCACACAATCCAAAATTTTAATGATCCTGAAAAAGAAAGCTTTTGAAAACATTGTGGACCAGCATTTTCTCCTTTTTCTACAATGTTTTCTAACCTTCCCAAAACAAATCAATGTCTGAATCACATTTTTTTTGTTGTCTGTAAATGCTTTCAATTTGGACAAGTCTACAGTTTTGTCATCTGGTAAAGAGTTAAAAGAATGTCTTGTACTGCCAAGTAAAATTCAAAGTGATAGAGACATCGTGCAAAAAAATATACATCATACAGAAAATGTTTGTTCTGAGAAATTCTCTACAATTCACAATGTTAAAAAAACATCTGTTGCTAAAAAGCTAAAAGGCATCTGAAAAAAGAGGAGAGAAAATACCAAAAAAAATGTCTGCAACATTGTTTTGCCTGTTTTTCCTACCTACTTTCACAGTTTTTATTATGATTAAGATCAACACTTCTGTATGCTCCCCACATGTTTGTATGCTTGTTAAATGTCATGATCCTGGTGTTTCCTTGGGACAGAACTACGTCTTACAGCCTTCCAAGGTTTTCCACAGAAATTACATTTTTCAAAATGGTCTTAACTCTTGTCCAAACGACACAATTTTAGACTTGTCCAAATCCAAAGCATTTGCCTATGATAAATTTTATTCAAAAGATGTGATTTGCCTTTTCCCTGCTTTTCCTACCTACTTTCACAAATTTTATAATGATTAAGATCAACACTTCTGTATGCTCCCCACATATTTGTGCACTAATGTTAAATGTCGTGATCTTGTTGTTTTTGTGGGTCAGAGCTAGATCTCGCCTTCTATACTAAGGTTTCCAATGGAAAAATTACATTGCTTTTTATGGTTTTCACCCTTTATAAAAGGACAGAATTAGACTTGTCCAAATGGAAAGCTTTTGCAGATGGTAGAATAAATTTGAATAAAAGATTGAAATTTTGAGTTAAAATGTAGAAAACATTGCAAGAAAAGGAGAAAATGTTAGTTACATGCACTTTCTCCTTTTTGCAAAATGTTTAAAAATGTCTTTTATAGGCTCGTTAAAACCATGAATTGTTTGGTGACAGGAATAACTATAATGAGCGATTTTTCCTCTCCACAGGGGAAGTGGCTGGTTCTGGGGTTAAGGCGTTAGACTAGTAATCCAGAGCTCCTATGTTCAAACATCACATAAGGCACTGGGTGTTTCTGGGAGTGTCCATTGGTAAGATGTCCTCATGCATGATTTAGAACCTGGCCCCAATTAATTATTATTATTTTATAAACAAACTTGTGATTACAGCAACTTGGCTAACCAAAATGCTAAACTCTTTAACAAAGTGCAAATTTTAGAGTTGTCCAAATTGGATCCATTTGCAGACGACATAAAATTTGCAAATGAAGGCATTTGTCTTTGATAGGGTAGAAAACAATGTGAGAAAAGGAGAAAATGCTGGTTACCAGCATTTTCTCCTTTTCTCACAATGTTTTCAAAAGCTTAGATTTAGCGCATGGGACTGTAAAACTACGGATTGTCTTGTATAGAGTTAACAACTTATTACAATATTTGTCCATGCTTAAATGATTGCCGTTTAACTCCTGGGAAAACATCCTAGATTAATTATTAATGGCAGATCCTCATTGAAATGCACCTGGGAATTATAGTGAAGATTACAAATCTCTCATCAATTAATCATTTATTTTTATGACGACTCTGTTGACATAACAGTGACAGGTATATCATGGAATATCATGTCCAATTCCTGTTCATTTCCTGTCAATCAGGCGGAAGCGTTTATGTATTATTGTGAAATGATCGATAATCATAATTATACCAAAACTTTTCTTTTTACTCCAGAAAAAAATGGATTCATATATTATAATGAAAGCATTAAATCTTTACTAGACAACAAAAACAGATTTGTAAAAATGGAGAGCATTAGCAAAAGACACTTTAAATGTGGCTCAAATGATGGAATTTGTCTTTGACGGTTACTAAATTTTCTCATTTTCCGTCAATGTTTTCAAAACTCCTGAACTTGGGGTCATTAAAACTCTAGACTGCATGGTAAAGAGTTAACCCTTTACCACATGGCAAAATTTTAGACCTATCCAAATTGAAAATCATTCGCAGACAACAATTTCATAGTGGCTCACATGACACAATTTCTCTTTGATAGGGTAGAAAACTTTGTGGGAAAAGCAGAAAATGCTGGTAACCAGCATTTTCTCCTTTCCAACAATGTTTTCAAAAGGTTCTTCCTCAGGGTCATTATAAGTCGTCATTGTGTGGTAAAAGGTTAAAGACCCACTAGCAGCCAAAAGTAAACAACTTGGTCTAAGTCAAATAGCAGGCATTTGTGGCTCCACCTTTCAAAAGTATGAATATTACTATGAGTATGACAATGTGTTACAGTGCAGTCTGTCAACATTCCATTCACTGACAGAAAAATTAATCTTACCCCTAGTATTAACTGTTTACCAAACAATTCCTAGTTTTAACAACCCTGTTTCTGCAAATACTTTGAAATTGGACCAGTCTTAAATTTTGTCCTTTGGTATAGAGTTAACTGTTGACCACGGGACAAAATCATTTGATAGAATACTGGTATAATTTTGTTCTAACACTGATTATTAAGCGTATAATTTTGTTCTAACATTGATTAATAAGTTTGTAAATGAATGAACAAAGACAACAAAAGAATAGTTCAAGATGTTCCTGTGAGCAATTAAGACACAGACAATACAGCGAAGGCCATTTCTTTTTTCACGCCACTAAGGTCAAGAGTTCTCTTGCCAACTGACATGCTACAGAGACTTTATTTCCTTGCCAAAAACTTTCTTTCAAACTGTCTGTCACAGAGAAACATAAAACCTGACATTCCAAGTCAATGGCAAATAGTCATGGAATGTCAGAGGTCGGTAACCCCGCTGGCAACAACTTGTTATTCTGTCCAATCTCTCTGAGACAACTCTTCATGTTCTACAATGGTTCTTCATGGAATTGGTTATCATATGTCCAACTTAACCTTTTATCTCTTTCCGTACCATAGACAACAGAAGCTTTTGTGGACAGTGTAGATCAACATCAGACTGCACAGAACGTGCAGTCTGATCTCTGATCAACACTGTCCACTGCTTTATTCTAGATTATGAATGAATCGGCTTTTGATCTTGTAGCGGAACTGTATTTGTAGCCACCATGATAATGCTATTTATGTATTCAGTAGTGCAAGAGTTAATTCTTTACAAAACGACAAACTTTTGAACTGAACCAAATTGAAAGCATTTGCAGACGACCAATTAAATATAGCTCAAATTATGCTTTCTGTTTTTGCTACGGTACAAAACATTGTGGGAAAAGGAGAAAATGCTGGTTACCAGCATTTTCTCCTTTTCCCACAATGTTTTCAAAAGCCTTTTCCTTTAAGGTCATTATTTTAACTGGGGTATGTCTGGTAAAAAGGTATCCCTTCACAACTTTGTTGCCTTTGCGTTTAGTGTAGAATAAGATCAGACTGTTCAAATGTTCAGCTTGATCTTTGATCAATACTGTCTGATGTTCCTATAGACATTCTAAATAGGAATGACCTTGACACATAAATGGACAATCATGCAAAGACCATGAAGAATAAAGCTTTTGAAAACATCATGGGAAAAGGAGAAAATGCTTAGATTTTAAGTACGGTTCCTGCATGGCTTAGTGGTAAAGTGTGGGCCTCGTAACCTGGAGGCCCCCTCGAGCCGCACTGGATCCACCTAGTTTTTCGTCCGAGCGTCCTCTGGCAAGACACTTCAGAGCCCTAGCATAGTACTGGTAAAATCCAGGAAATACATGAATATATCAGCTGTGGCCGTGATGTGACTGAAATAATGTTGAAAGTGGTGTAAAACACTATTCAATTCAATTGGATTTGAAGTAACCCACATTTTCTCCTTTTTCAGTGATGTTTTCAAAAGCTATATTCTTCAGGATCCTTGAAATACAGCACTGTTTGATTGAAGGATTACAACAAGGCAAATTGTTGTCTTTTGTGATACAAATCTACTCCATTGTACTTGGTATTCCATAAGGAACCTGACCCTCCTGCCCTCCTTGATTTACAGTGCAGAGACAGATTTATAGAATTGTTATGACCAAATCAGGGAGAAGTCAGAAAAAAATCTTTATCACAGTAATTGTTCGCAATATTATTCCACGTAGGTCTGAGGGTCGTGAAATATGACATAACCTTAATTGAGCATCTTTAGATATACTTCTTTCCTTAACCCTTTACCACACAATTCCAAGTTTTAATGACCCTGAAGAAAAAAAGCATTTTGAAAACATTGGGGGAAAAGGAGAAAATGCTGGTAACCAGCATTTTCTCCTTTCCCCACAATGTTTTTTTTTAACTCAATGAAAGGCAAGTTTTATCATTTTTAGCCACATTGAAATCATCATCTGCAGATGCTTTCAATTTGAACAGGTCTATATTTTTGGAGTGTGGTAACGAGTTAAAGCCTTAAATCTCTGATTATAAACCCCAACGAACATTTTCAGTCTTGATTAAAACCCAGATAAATTGCATTTTAGTGGTTGCTTTTTGTCTGTCACAGCGTTTTAGCAATGCTGACAGTGTAGATCAAGATCAGCCTTATCTTTACTGGCAGCAGAACATGTAGTCTGATCTTAAATCTACACTGCGGAAATTTTTGCAACATGGAAATTTTTGCAATTTTGAGACTTTGAAAAATTCACAACTTTTCTGTTTATGAATCTTACTACAAGTATAACAAAAAGTAACAAGTGTCTTGAATTTGCAAACATTTTCGTACACAAGATGTCTGTCAACATTAATTTGCAAATTTTTTGACACGCGTATATATCCATGCATAGTCAGTAATTTGTTTTGTGTTGGTCTTCTGCTGGAAACAACCTTGATATAGCAATAATTAGGCTGCTTTTTCTTAACTGAAAACTTCCAATCATGAATTCAGAGCTGTAAGGGTTGAAAACATGTAAGTGGCACCATGAAAAGTTCCCCACAATACATGAATAAGCAATAAGTCCATCTACTGCCATAATCATGAGCATGTCAATTCATCAATGCCTACTGTACTTTTCTTGAATTGCCTCTCTTACTCTTTACCAAACGACAGTCATAGACTTGAACATATAAAGGCATTTGCAGACGGCAAATTGGATGTAATTAAAAAAAAATTGGAATTTCTTCAACGGAGAAAAAAACATTGTGGAAATAGAAAATGCTGGTTACCAGCATTTTCTCCTTTACCCACCAAGTTTTCAAAAGGTTTCTTCCTCAAGGTCGGAATTGTTTGGTATTGGGTTAACTCTTTTATCGAACGATAAAATTTTAGACACAACCAAATTGAAAGCATTGTATGGTAAGGGGCTAACTCCTTACTGAACAACAAAATTTTAGACTCGATCAAATTGAAAGCATTTGCAGACGACAAATTAAATGTAGCTAAAATAATGATTTCCGTCTTTGATAGGGTAGAAAAATTGTGGGAAAAAGAGAAAATGCTGATTACCAGCATTTTCTCCTCTTTTCACAATGTTTTCAAAAGGCTTCTTCCTCAGGGTCGTTAAACTTGGGGATTGAGTGATAAAGGGTTAACCCTTTACCAAGCGATAAAATATCTTAGATTCAACCAAATTAAAAGCATTTCTAGATGGCAAAGTAGATGTGGCTTAAATGAAGGGAGCTGTATTCTAATTGATAACAAGAGGGCCATGATGGCCCTGTATCGCTCCACTGGCTATTAAGTAAAAACACTACAAGCCAAACATTACAATATTCAGCAAATTGATTTCAAACACGAGGACATGCAAACATTTTTCTATCTAATCCTACGAGAAAGTTGTGATCCATGGGCAAAGCCAATTTTGATCGCAAAGCTATAATTATTTGAATCCTGGTGGAGGTCCACAATATAAAGCTCCATACCAAATAATTCAGTTCTTCAATGTTATAAACAAGAAGATTTTCAAATTTTTCTCAATGAAAAGCCCTGTAAAACATGAAACCCATGAGACAGGGCTAAATCTAATAGCCTTAGTCTTTACAATGGTTAGTAACATGATGACTTAAGATAGTTTTCATTACAAAAGCCCATGTAAAACTGGTGACCTTGTGTTCCGTGGTGTGGGGACAAACTGGGGTCAAGGACTATAATTTGGGCCCTCCTTGTAGAGGCCCACTAGATAAAGCTACATGCAAAATTTGGTAGAACCCATGGCTATTATTTGAAGGAAGCCCTAGGCCTTACAGTTTCAGAGAAGAAGATTTTTGAAAATTTTCTATATTTTTCAGTTTTGTTGCCATGGCAACCAGAGTTTTTGAAGGAATAAAATTCTGTCATGGGATTCTGAAGAAGACCATGGCAGGATCATTTCTTTGAAGTTTCATCAAAATTGGATAAGTAGTTTCAGAGATGTTTGAAATAAAAGTTAATGCACGCACGGACAGATGGACGGACGGACCTTCAGTGCCAGTAAAAAACAAGTATATACATCAATCTCAGTTTGAAATATATCTTTTTAACCTATTACCAGACAATCCCTACTTTTGATGACCCTGAGAAAGAAGGCTTTAGAAAAGCATTTTCTCCTTTTCTTACAATGTTTTCTACTGTTCACAAAACAAATTTCAAATTTTCAATCACTTTTATTTTGTCGTCTGCAAGTGCTTTCGATTTAGACAAGCCTAAAATATTATCGTTTGGTAATGAGTTACATGTGTGCTAACAATTGTCATAATAAATCACTAAGATTTTTTTTCAAACTTATTTTACTAATACTTTTTCTAAGCTAGTCATCATCAAACAGTAGACATGGTGTATTAATATGAACACTTCATAGTTTGTAAACACAGTCAGATATGTGGAGGATAATTTTTTGTTTTGGTGTATGATTGAAAATTCTTTTATTGAGTTGAAACAAATGCTAAAAGCTCCCCTTGAGCACGTTGTGCTCAAATGAGCTAAAAAGTTAACATGTGGATGGACGCACAACGGACAACAGGCCATAATATAAGCCTGCTGGCCTTCGGCCAGTGGAGCTAAAAAACTTGTCTAGCACCAATCATGTATCACTGCAGCTTGATAATCAAGGGAGGTAAATAGTAACGAACTTTATCTTTCATAAAAAAGAGTTATTTCCCTTGATTAGTGTTTAAATTGAAGTGACAATATTTTGAAGCCCATGTTAAACTTGCGATCCCTGGAATGAAGGCAATTTTGACCCCAGACCTACAATATGAAACTAGAATGTGTGGTTATAAACAAAAAGATTTTTTAATCTTGCCCAATAAAAAGTCATGTAAAACAAGTTTGCTGAATAAAAGGCCCTGTAAAATATGTGATCCATGACACAGGTTTATCAAGTTTTCACTATAAAAGCCAATGTAAAACTTGTGACCCCTGGTGTGAAGTCAAACTTGACCCCCAAAGTTAAAATTTGGGCCCTCTTGGTAGAGGCCCATTATATAAAGTTACATGCAAAATTTGGTAGCCCTAGGCCTAAATATGGCTATGTACAAGTAGATTATTAAAGTTTCCTTATATAAGACCATGTAGAACTTGTGACCCCCTGGGGTGGGGCTACATTTGACCCCCTGGGCTATAATTTGGGCACCCTTGATAGAGACCCCCTAGATAAAGCTAAATGCAAAATTTGATAGCCCTAGCCCTTATAGCTAGATGCGAAAGATTTTCCTATATAAGCTCGCCCATGTAAAACATGTTACCCCCCGGAGCGAAGTCAAATTTGACCCTCGGCTATAATTTGGACACCCTTGGTACAGGTCCACTAGATAAAGCTACATGCCAAATTTGGTCGCCCTAGGCCCCATGGCTAAGTCAAAGAAGAATTTTAAAGTTCTCCCTATATAAGCCCATGTAAAACTTGTTATATAAGCCCATGTAAAACTTGTTACCCCCGGGCAGGGCCTAATTTGACCCCAGGGCTATAATTTGAACAATCTTGGCAGAGGTCCACTAGATAAAGCTACATGCCAAATTTGGTAGCTCTAGGCCCTATGGCTAGGTAGAAGAGGAATTTTAAAGTTCTCCCTAAATAAGCCCATGTATAACTTGTAACCCCCGGGGCGGGGCCAATTTTGACCCCAGGGCTATAAATTGAAGAAACTTGGTAGAGGTCCACTAGATAAAGCTACATGCCAAATTTGGTAGCCCTTGGCCTTACGGTTTCAGACAAGAAGATTTTCAAAGATTTTCAAAATTTTTCAGTTTTGTTGCCATGGCAACCAGAGTTTTTGAAGGAATTAAATTCTTTCAAGAAATTCTGAAGAGGACCATGGCAGGATCATTTCTGTGAAGTTTCATCAAAATTGGATGGGTAGTTTCAGAGAAGAAGACGTTTTAAAAAAAAGTTAACGCACGGACGGTCGGACGGACGCACGGACGGACGGACGGACGGACGACGGACAACAGGCCATGACATAAGCCCGCTGGCCTTCGGCCAGTGGAGCTAAAAACCATTGTGGGAAAAGGGGAAAATGCTGTTTACCAGCATTTGCTCCTTTGCATCAAATGTTTTTCTTCCGGTCGTGAGAAAAACGCTTCGTAAAGGGTTAACTTTTTTACCAAACAACCCCCCCCCCTCCCCAGGTTTCATGACCTTGAGAAAGAAGCCTTCTGAAAACATCGTGGTAAAAGGAGAAAATGCTGGTAAGAAGCATTTTCTCCTTTTCCCACAATGTTTTCTACCCTTCCCAAAAACAAATTTCAGTTTTTGAGTCACATTAATTTTGTCGTCTGCAAATGCTTCCAATTTGGAATGGTCTAAAATTATGTCGTTTGGTAAAAGATTAAGAAGCCTCTAAGGAAGGAACATCTAAGCCTCATATTTTTTTGTGCTCTGAGGGATAAACCCTTTACCATGTAATCCCAAGTTTTAACAATTATGAGGTAGAAACCTGTTGAAAACATTGTGGGAAATGGAGAAAAGGCTGGAAACCAGCCTTTTCTCAGTTTCCCAAAATATTTTCTTCACTATGGATTTTCTCCTTCTGATACTATGGCTTCTGAAAGAAAAAACATTGTGGGAAATGGAGAAAAAGCTCATGATATTTTCTATCTTATCAAAGACAATGGGAAATGGAGAAAATGCTCATGATATTTTCTATCTTATCAAAGACAAATATCACCATTCCAGCCACATTTAATTTACGAGGGTTGTTCGATATGTAATGTGTATTGTACGATATCTCAAAAGCATTCGACTCAAATAGTGAAATTACATTACATCCCTTCAAAGTATTCTCCGCGGTTTGAAATACATAATTTCAATCTCTGAATCCATTTCTGAAATGCGTCACGGTACACTGATTTAGGTAGACCTCTGAGGCACTGACTGATGGCTGAGCCAAGGGCTTGTCGGGACTTGTAACAATGACCAGATAAGAACTTTTTAAGTTTTGGAAAAAGGAAAAAGTCACATGGGGCTAGATCTGGAGAGTATGGTGGGTGTGGCAAGACGGTAACCTTCTCCGACTTCAAAAATTGCTTCACAAGCTCAGATGTATGTGATGGAGCATTATCATGAAGTAGACGAACATGCCTAAATCCTGACACAGGGCGTCATTTAAGATAATATTTCTTGACCTTTTTTAGTATAACATCTCGGTAATACTGACCTGTAACACTTTTGCCCTTCGACACCAGAATTTGTATGGCTATACCATCACATGAGAAGAATATGCAATAAAGAACCTTCTTTGTGCTTATGCTTCTTTTGGCAACTACAGGCCTTCTACCGTGTTAAGTTAGCCATGTTTTGTTTCCAATTTTTCTTACCAGTTCGAAATAGTGAACCCATGTTTCGTCACCAGTAACAGTGTTTGCAAATTGTCTTTGATTGAATTTGGGAAACATTTTGAGCAATTGCTTAGCGGTTTGTACTCGTACCCGTTTTTGGTCATCTGTCAATATATGCGGTATCCATCTGGCAGAAATCTTTCGTACTTTTAAAATATGCTTCAAAATGAAATGCACCCGCGACAGCGATATGTAAATAGCGTTGGCAATATCACGAATCGTGTATCTGCCATCACTTTCAATTATTTCCCTGACTTTTGAGACATTTGCCTTGCCTGTTACAGTCACAGGTCGGCCAGATTTTGCTGCATCTTTGACGGACTCTGTGCTAGTCAGAAATTTCTTTCTCCACCTACGAACTGTCTCATAGGATACCTTATCAGACCCATAAACTTCCCCCAATTCAGTAAAAATCTGCATTACCGAATGACCGCGTTTTGTGCGAACTTTTATATAAGCTCTAATTTCTTTAATATTCTTAATCCGTTTCCAAACCATTTTTATAACAGTGGTCAACGACTAGCTCTACTCAAATGACTATAAGTTTAAAACTATGTGGAGCTGAAGGCTCGTGTTTATACCGTTGGAAAGGTATTGAATAGAGCTATTCAAGCGTATCATCATCCACGAAATCGTGGAAAGCGTTATCGCGCTGTGGTACAATACACATTACATATCGAACAGCCCTCGTATAGTCTACTAATGCTTTCCATATGGACAGGTATAAAATTTTGTTGTCTGGTAAAAAGTCAAGGGTCATAAGAACAACTATTGCATATTTGATGGAAAGATCACAGAAGAAATACAAAATGACCAATGCTCTCTGAAAAGGGGGTTTAATGCATCTGCAGTCCGCGCAGGCTGACCTGGGTCAAAACTTTTTGCTACTGGTCTATTTTCTGCATGTCAAAGGACCAGTCTACCTAATGACTCAGTCGGTTGTTGGAAAAAATGGATTTTATTGATCCGTAATGATGCAATGACTTGCTGGAATAATGCATCTCGGTGTTGCATTAACCCTTTACAAAACAATCCCTGGTTTTTAAGACCCCGAGATAGAAGCCTTTTGAAAACATTGTAGGAAAAGGAGAAAATGCTGGTAACCAGCATTTTCTCCTTTTCCCACAGTTTTCTACCCTGCTGGAAACAAGTTTCAATTTTTGAGTTATGTTTATTTTGTCATATGCAAGTGCTTTCAATTTGGACCAGTCTAAAATTTTGTCGTTTGGTAAAGAGTTAAATTCCCTTTTGCCCAAGCATAGCTCATATTTGTATGGAAATATCATGGGTGAAATACAATATTTATTGACTATTATAATGTCTCTTGCTTTTCTTTTTTTTTTCAGATTAATACTGTGGCCAAGACTCTTATTTTATAGCACTGAAGATTAGATGTCCAAGGTTTCCAGACTCAAAGGAGAGAAAAACATCCAAAAATCAATTACGGAGTTTGGAAATTGAACAATCCAGACCACCATGACGCCATTTTGTCATTTTTTACTGATTTTTTTTCACAGATGAGATGATGAACAGTCCATAAAATACAGACATCTACTCTTGCAGATCTATTTTCAATAAATTTTCACGCATGAGTTTGAAAAGACTATATTGATAACAGTTTATGAAGAAAAACAAATTCTGATATTTCACAAAGAAAAAAAGACTCAAATTCAGACTACACAGCTTATCTGTATGAAACATTTAAATAAATGCAGTTTTGAACAACCTAATAGACTATGAAAGTATCTACGTGTTGATGTGACTTCCAATGCATCTTCCAAACCATCAAGGTAGTACAACAACAACAACAACAACAATCATGGAGAGAACAAGCAGCGAGGCACCAACCTTAGACACTGGGGTCACAAGAATATCTGTTGACCTTTTCAACATGACCTTTGAGGAGATTCAAAGACATTTTGAAATGCTGGAGAACTTGACCCAGCCACCAGAAGACCTGGACATCATGAAGCAAAAGAACTGGCAAATAGCAGTGATTGCAATATACAGTATTGTCATACTGTCAGGGTTTCTGGAGAACTTTGTTATTGTCTGTGTGTTACTGAAAAACTCCCATCTCCATACTCCGACAAATATTTTCATCATGGGATTGGCCACATCAGATATTTTACTGTGCTCATTCAATTTACCATTCCAGCTTCACTATCAACTGACTGATGTATGGATATTTGGAAGTACCCTGTGTCACGTCATCATGCCCACATTTGGTGTACCAGTGTTTGTTTCATCAATGTCCATATTAATGATAGCTATTGACAGGTACATGCTGATTGTACATCCATTCAAGAAACGAATGTCAAAACTTACAGCAGTGTGCATATTTCTTTCAATAGCTGTTTTAACAACACTTATGGCTGTTCCAATCATAATACACACAGACTATGTTGTGATTGACCTCCCTGGATTGAGGATTTATCGAACATACTGTATTGAAACATGGAAGAACATAGCAATTCGCCATTTCTACACTGTATCAACTGTTTTCATTCAGTTTTTTGTGCCTTTGATAGCCACAAGTTTGCTTTATATCCAAATCAGTAATGTGTTGAAAAGGAGGCCAGTGAAGAAAAACGAGCAACGAAAGAATCATAAAACAAACTGTATACTGATTTCTATAGTGCTACTATTCTTTACCTGCTGGTTGCCGTGGAATGTGTTCTATATCCTTTCTGAATTCAATCACAAATTAGTTTCGGGAAAATACTACAAGCTGATAGATCTCTTACTTAAAATCTTCGCAATGAGTTCTGCATGCATAAATCCATTCCTTTATGGCTGGCTCAATGACAATTTCCGACGGGAACTGGACATTATCGTGAAGCGGCCTGGCCGAAACAGGATTAGACAAAATGGGCACACATACACGCTAGCGGACTATTCCAGGACAGATATGATGGACAAATACACAATGGCAAATGTTTAACTCTTTAACAAACAACAAAGTTTTAGATTTGTCAAAATTTAAACATTTGCAGACGTCAAATTCAGTGTTACTCAAGACATGAAATTTTCTTTAATTGGGTAGAAAACATTGTGGGAAAAGGAGAAAATGCTGGTAACCAGCATTTTCTCCATTTCCAACAATGTTTTCAAAAGCCTTTTTCCTTGGCGTTGTTAAAAGGTGGGATTGTGTGGTAAAGGAATAACGTCAGCTGAAAAGTTTGCCCCGCCCTTTTTTTCTTAAATTTCTAAGAGCACTAAATATACCACTATTAATTCTAGAGTTTGTTAAAATTTTGGGATTGCTTTGGTCCAGAATGTCTCAGCAAAGTGAACTGTCTAGATCAAAGGTCAGATTGCATGTTTTGTACAGTCTGATCTTGATCTGTGCTTCCTGCAAAGGCAACTACAGCTAAATGATATTTTCAACAGTATTTCAATGGGCATAACAATGTACCTACCTGCTACAACATGCAACATTCTTCTAAGCCAAAGGCTTCTTTCCCTTATACCCCAGTCAAAACAATAAAATCTAAGGTTCAGCCTGCCCGGGTAGCTCAGTGGTTAGCGTATCTGACTTGTGGCCTTGTGGTTGCGAGTTTGATACCTGGCTGAGGCAAACGTTCTTCTCAACCATTTTTTCCCTGTCACCTCTGATGCATGCGAGAAAAAGAGTTAATGACTTGGAAAGAAAGTTGTGCCAGTACTCGTATGAGATAGTCAGAAAACACATGCGTAAGTGCACTGACCGCCATGATACGATCTAAGCTGTTAAAACGGCGTTCAATTCCAATGCAAACAAAACAAATCAAAGGTTCAAGAAAATGATTAGACAAAATCCAATACACCTATCATAGTTCAAGAATAATCTCAGCTTGTTATTATCTAAAACAAAAATACTTCTATAGTTGCCTTTGCTGCCACGGTGTAGATAAAGACAGTGATGCATCCAGAAACTTCAAAATATGGGGGACATGCCCCCTAAACCTAACAAAAAGGGGCGCACTCTAATCTGAAAATGGGGCAATTGATTCTTTTGAGAAAATGAAAGGAATAATTGGTTAGATAAAGGAGTGCTACAATAAATGTAAGATGTGCATCTTTTCTAATGTATCATACAATGATTCAACTCATAAAAACAGCATTGTTCCCGCTAGCTTTTTATTTCAAGGGTACACTTAAACCCCGAGCTGTAAATCTGGGGTAACATTTCATATTACAGGGTATAACAATATGGTTCACAACTAGAGGTAAAGCAATCCATATTGATAACTTGCAGCAAAAAAGTCTGTTAAGATATTTGTGTAAATTTTCTGCTAAAAGTCATTTAAAAGCTGAAAAAGCAGTCTGAAATGAGTCTGATCAGACAATGTCAAAGAGACATTTAGCTGTGTCATGGGTTCCGTGTTTTTTTCAACCAATCAATTTTTCATGTCTGTTAATTTCTAAATAAGTATTTCCGCACGAGTTGACACAAATTTGTCAATAAGGGTAACAAGTAATTTCAAAAACTGTCATTTTACACAAGATAAGCGTATAAAGGCCTTTTTTGTCCATGTATTCTCTTAACTGAGGTCTCGCGTGTAATTCGTGCCCAACCAAGGCCGACTGTTTTTCCAGTTTGGAATGAACGCGTAATTCTCTTTCTAACAAACAGGTGATTAGTCACTTTCTTCTCAGACACAGCCTGATCATTTTCAATCGTATTTTCTATAACTATTGCATGGTTTCACGAAAAAATCGAAGTGTTCTTTCTGTCGCCATCTCCGTTGATGACTCGCGGAAATTGATAACTAAAACTTTTATCCAATCGAATTCATGGGATTTTTAGCACCTTTCTAATTCATGATGTCATCGAATAATGTCACTGGGACTTGGGAAATCCAGCGACCTCTTTACGGATAAGAGTTGCTTCCCTTACACTAGCAAATTTGTAGTTTTTGGACGGAATAGTTTTCGAGACTGTGTTAGAATTTTCGGAACCGCGCAATGTGCTTTTAATAATGCATGCATTACAGTAAAAATGCGGCATTTTGCACGCATAATTTTTAGATTTTGGGGGCATTGTCATAAATAAAGGGCCAATGCCGCGATGCCGCACGCTGGATGCATCACTGTAAAGATCATTGTTACTCAACCCCTATAGCACCTTTCACTTTTATCTATGCCTATGCTGCCGATCTAGATCAAGATTAGACTGCAAGAGATATGCCATCTGATCTTTGATCTACACAGTCGAGAGTCTCTGCTTTGCGGAGTTATTCTGGACAAAAGCAACCTATAAATTGCACTCATCTGGGTCCTATTTCTAGATTGAAAACGTCTCATGGGGTTATTTGGTCCAAGGGATAAACTTACTAGATTTTCAAATAATGTTAATACTATCTCTACCTGATTACTTGACTCTTTATCAAACAGAACAATTCTGGACTAGACCTAATTGAAAGCATTATCAGATGACAAATTCAGAGTGATGATTTTTGTCTATGATAGGGTAGAAAATATTGTGGGAAAAGAAGAAAATGCTGGTTACCAGCACTTTCCTTTTCTCACAATATTTTGAACAGACCTCTTCCTTAGGATTGTTAAAATTCAGGGTTGTGTGAGAAAGGGTTAACTCTTTTCCAAACAACAAATTTTGGACTGTTTCAAATTCAAAACATCTGCAGACGATAAATTCAAAATTGGTGCAAAATTTTTAATGAACTTGAGCTCTCTAATAGGGCAGAAAACATTGTGGTAATAGGAAAAATGCTTGTTACCAGCATTTTCTCCTTTTCCCGCAATGTATTCAAAAGCCCAGTGTCATGAAAACCTAGAATTATTAAAGGGTTTTAGTGACAAAATTTTACATTTTTCTGTATTGAAAACATTTGCAGTCAAGAAATTATGGCTCAAATGATGTGATTTGCCTTTGATAGGGTAACAAGCATTGTGGAAAAGGGAGAAAATTCATAATCCTTTTTCCTTTAAATGTTTTCAAAGGCCTTTTTCATAAGGGTTGTAAAAAACTTGTCTGAAATTTTTTTCTGTAAAATAAAATAAAAATTGCTCACTCTCCCACATGTTGTTGTTTTCCATGATTCCATACTATACCATAGCTTTTGATGTATAGTTCTATACCAAACAACTAAAACTTTGGACTGGACCAAATCGAAAGCAATTGCAGACTACAAACTAAACGTTGCAAAAATGATGATTTCTATCTTTGATAGGGTAGGAACCTTACTTTAACCCTTTACCAAACCGCAAAATTTTAGACTTTTCAAAAATCAAAGCATATGCAGAAGATAACTCAAATATGGCTAAACTGATGGTCTTTGTTATGGACAGGGTAGAAAGATATTGGGAAAACAAGAAAATCTGGGAAATGAAGATTATTGCTGGTTACCAGCATTTTCTCCATTTCCCACAATATTTTCAAAACCCTTTTTTCTCAGGGTCTCTAAAATTTGGGATCATGTGGTAAAGGGTTAGACATATTTATTTTATCGACTGAGAAACAAGTTCTTTCAGCTAATTCTCATCTCTCTCGATTCTGGTTCCTGGAAACTACACCAGTACTTGAGCTAAAAGTGTGGACCTATGAACGGTCCCAAAGTTAACACCTCCTCCCAGGTATCAAACTATGGACCTTATGAGACTGACGCTCTACCTCACAAGTCTACAGACAACCCAGAAAAGAAAACTGTGGTTGAAAACATTGTCGGAAAAGGAGAAAATGCTGGTTACCAGCATTTTCTCCTCTACCCACAATGTTTTCAAAACCTCTTCTCTTTTTAGATGACTCTCATCATTTGGAGCACTTTAAGGTTGCTATCTGTAAATGCTATTAACTTGGACACATTCAAAATTTCGTCATTTGGTATGGAGTCAACAGTCCAAGAGAATGACAACTGTCACACTACATTGTGGTCCAATAGCCACATCGGCACAGCAACCATCAAGGTTTGATACCATGGTATCCATGGTCGTTTTCAACAAAATATTCCAGAATATCCAGTCATAAGGCAGACTCAAGTATTCACCAACCATTCTTAAGAAAATTGTTAGTCTTATTCTAAAGAATCTCAACAATTGTCTAGATTTAAAAGAAACACAACATCTGATTGGCTAAACCATTTGGTTTAGCCAATCAGAAGTTGTGTTATTTTCTAAATCTAACACGAAGTTCCAGTCATACAACAGTACACCTACCCACATCTCCTAGACCATGCAGCAGTGCAAGTTTTGATTTGTGAAATAATACTGAAGGTCATGACAAAAACAATCCAATCATCAACAACATGTGCAAAAATCAACAGTTGCAACTGACAGAATGTCAAATAAAGCACAACAGATGACGAACAAGGAGACTGCTGAGCTCTAACTTCAACCTTTTAGGGCTGTAGGCAACAAATGTAAATTTTTCCAGATGGCATAGATCAATATCAGACTGTACAGAATGTGCAGTCTAATCTTGGATCTATACCATCTGCTTGCTTAGTAAAGCCAAATAGAGGACAATCTTTATGAGTTTTAGTGGATTGTATTTTGAACCATCTTACGTAAGAGGTCAACTTTAAATATTTGGCCCTTAATGAGTAAACCCTTCATCACACAAAGAGTTTTACCCACTCTGAAGAAGAAGGCTTTTGCAAACATGCAAACATTGTGGGAAAAAAAGAAAATGCTAGCTACCAGCTCCCACAATGTTTCTACCCTTTTATAAAAAAAATTCCATCAGTTCACCCATATTTAAAGTCCCAATAGCAGCCAAACATAACCAATGTGGGTGTTAAAATACAATTGAATTTATATCATTATTTTTAAAAGTATCAAAATGTTTGTGAAGATGTAAAACTCCTTTTATACAGTTGATCCCTGGCACAAAAGATAGAACATCCTGGCAACTTCTGACCTACTTTTAAAACTATGTGAACGATTAACACTTGGACCAGTGGAACAACAACAGATTGTCATCTTCACAATAATTTCATTACTTGTAAATGGCATGATTTAAATTCAAATGCATTTTAACACCCGTATTGTTTACTTTTGGCTGCCATTGGGGCTTTATGTTGTCATCTGCAAAGCTTTCAATTTGGACAAATCCAAAATTTTGCCATATGGTAAAGAATGAACAGATCATACATGAAGAAAAAAGTTTTATCTTAAGCTCTTCTGACCTGTCAAATGGACTACTAATTGGTTTGATGATGGGCACTTTAGTACCAGTAGTTGTCCAATTTAGAAGCATGGATACGCCTGTAATTGCAGCTTTACGCCTTAAACAATGATGTTTTAAAAGGCTGTTAAACACAACCAAGTCAAAGACAATGACTTAGAAAATAAAAAAAGAACATTTCCAATTTTTCACAGTGCTCCTGTAAAGTCCAACAGACCTTTTACGCTTTACCAAATGACTTTTTAGACACGTCAAATTTGAAAGTATTTGTAGACACCAAATTAAATGTTTCTTCAAGGATGGTATTTGTGTTTGAAAGGGTACGAAACATAAGAACAGGAGAAAATGCTGATAACCACATTTTTTTTTTTTCCCATAATGTTTTCAAGAGCTTTTTTTTCCAGTGCCATTAATACTCGGCATTGTGTGGTAAAGGGTTAAAAAAAAAAAAAAAAGATTGGAGGGTGTTCAAGAAAATTTATCTTTTTCTGGGAAAAAAATTCCACCAAATGAAACCAATTTTAACTTGAAATAATTAGAATCTTCTAAAAATGCAAATTACCCATCACTCTCTGCTTAACCCTTTACCAGACGACAAAATTTTAGCCTTGTCCAAATTGAAAGCACTTACAGACGACAAAATAAACGTGACTCAAAAATTGAAACTTGACTATAGAAGAGTAGAAAACATTGTGGGAAAAGGAGAAAATGCTGGTTACCAGCATTTTCTCCTTTTCCCACGTTGTTTTCAAAAGGCTTCTTCCTCTGGGTCGTAAAAACCAGGGATTGTTTGGTAAAGGGTTAACTAGTAGGCTTGTGCTATTTCACTACATTATTGAAGAGGGATTTTGAAAACATTGTACAAGAAGAAGAAAATACTGGTTAACCACCGTTTTCTCCTTTTCATTCGTGTTGTCTGCGTTTTCACATCTGACACCATTATGGACTTCATTTAACTCTTTGCCAAACGACAACATTTAGGACTTGACCAACTTCAAAGCATTTGCAGACAACAAAATACATGTACAAGCTCAAGTGATGATTTCTGTCTTTGATAGGGGAGAAATCTTTTCGAAGAAGGGAGATAATACTGATTGCCATCATTTGCTCCTATTACAATAATAATTTCAAAAACTTTCTTCTTCAAGGTCATTAAAACTAATGGGATTGTTTGATAAAGGATTAACCCTTTACCGCACAATGCCGACTTTTAACGACCCTGGGAAGGAAGCCTTTTGAAAACATTGTGGGAAAAGGAGAAAATGCTGGTAACCAGTATTTTCTCCTTTTCCCAGAATGTTTTCTACCCTATCAAAGAAAAATTGCACCATTCAAGCTTCAATTCAAGAAATTGTCATCTGCAAATGCTTTCAATTTGGACAAGGCTAAAATTTTGCCGTCTGGTATGGAGTTACTTGTCTGAAAATGCCTTTAACCAATAACCAAACAATCCTGTATTTAAACAACTCAAAAAAGAACACTTCTGAAAACATTATGGTAAAAGGAGAAAATGCTGGTAACCAGGAAGTTCTATTTTTCCTTTAAAGCATTTAAAGTTAAACCTCATGATTTGAACTTACTCAGTTTATCATCTGCATATGCTTTCAATTTTCTTAATTTTTGTCATCGAAGAAAAATTTTTTTTTTCACAGATCTCTGAACACAAAACATTGTGGTAAAAGGAGAAAATGCTGGTTGCCAGCATTTTCTCCTTTTACCACAATGTTTTGGCTGTATCCCAGTAGCTGATCCCACATCTGAATCAGGTTCCATGTGGAAAATCTCTTTAATGAGGCTCTAAGACATAGAAAAATGAGGTCTTCTTCCCAATGCTTTGGAGACTAGTGACTGGTTAACATGGCATTATTTTTGTAAGTAAAAATTTGCAATAGTTGGATCAGAAAAACAGACAATATTTGAGAACCAGTCAAATCTTTGTTTTTTTTTTATCAGTAATGGCCTCATCCCATGCATACATAAAGGACTAAACACTAAAGCAAGTATTTCTTTATCAGTTCTGCTGTTTACGGAGAAAACAAGTTACTGTGATAGCCCTGATATCGTTGCCATTGTCGCTGTCGTCATCAAAAACTCTGACATTTTGCAATATCTCTGTTATTACTGTGGAATTTTATTTACTTCAAACTTAGACAAGTTGTTAAGTATCAAAAGGGGAACCTATACAATATGGGCAGGTAACTATCAAGGTATTTTTAACACAGTTATGCCCCTTTTTCAACTTAGAATTTTCACTGAAAATCAAGCACTTGCACCCAAACGTTGGGATCGGCATGCAGTGCTCTTGTTTTGTAACAGGATCTGGTGAGAGCTCACTTTTGAATGTTTCCCAATACATAACTGAAATAACACTTACAGCTTAGAAGTATTATGTAATATAAACAGTCCGACTTATAAACATTTAGTCAAATCTGCCTGCTATAAATCAGGCTTTTTCTAACCCTTTACCACATGATCCTGAGTTTTAACAAGCCTTTTGAAAACATTGTGGGGAAAAGGAGAAAATGCTGGTAACCAGCACTTTTTCCTTTTCCCACAATGTTTTCTTCCATTTCAATGACAGCAATCATCTGTTCTCTTGAAAAGCTTTCAATTTGGACAAGTCTAAAATTTTCTTGTGTGGAGATGGGTCGAGTCTTTACCATACAATTCCATTATTTAACAACCTTGCGGAACACAGGTTTTGAAAAAAAAAACAATGTGGGAAAAGAAAGAAAATGCTAGAAGCTGTTATTTCTCACAGTGTTTTTTTTTCAGTTCTTTCAAACAAAATTTTTATTAACTGTGCTGTTTTATTTGACATCTACAAAAGCTTTTATTACAAACAAGTCTAAAATTTTGCTGCCTGGTAAAGAGACTTAACTCTTCATTGGACCACAGAATTTTAGACTTTTCCGAATTAACGGCATTTGCAGATGACAATAATAAATCATAAAATGTGGCATAGATGATAGGCCTTGTCTTTAAAATTGCAGAAAACATGATGGGAACAGGAGAAAATGCTGGTAACCAGCATATTCCTCTTTTTCCAACATGTTTTAAAAAGCCTTTTACAGAATCATTAACCCTTTACCAAACAATCCCTGGTAAGGAGGCTTTTGAAAACATTGTGGGAAAAGGAGAAAATGCTGGTAACCAGCATTTTCTCCTTTTCTCACCATGTTTTCTAACCTATCGGAGAGCTTAAGTTCATTTGTACCAATTTGAATCCATTGTCTGCAGATGTTTTAGAACAGAAAGAATCTAAAATTTTGGAAAAACTTAAAACACAGGATTGTCTGGTAAAAAGTTAACCCTTTACAAGACGATAAGATTTTATCCTTGTCCAAATTGAAAACATTTGCAGACGACAATTTAAATGTAGTTCAAATAATCAAAGTTGTCTATGATTAGGTAGAAAACACAGTGGGAAGAGGAGAAAATGCTGGTTACCAGCATTTTCTTTTCCCACAATGTTTTCAAAAGGCTTCTTCCTAAGAGTTGTTAAAACTCTGGATTGTGTGGTAAAGGATTAAACACCAGTTAACTTTTACCACACAATCCCGACTTTTAACGACCCTGAGAAAGAAGCCTTTTGAAAACATTGTGGGAAAAGGAGAAAATGCTGGTAACCAGCATTTTCTCCTTTTCCCACAATGTTTTCTGCCCTTCCCAAACCAAATTTCAATTTTTCAGTCACATTTATTTTGTAGACTGCGAGTGCTTTCAATTTGGACCAGTCTGAAACTTTCTAGTGTGGTAAAGAGTTAATGATATAAGATTGCATGATAGATTCCATTACAAATCCAGAAAATTATCTGTTGTCTAAGACTACTTAATACTAGAAAAACAACTTTATACTGAGATACTTAATACTAGAAAAACAACTTTATACTGAGAAATTAACCTCACATTATTCACTTTCTACTTTCACCGTAACAACTTGGACTTTGTGCAGACTGATCCTGATCTACACTGTTCACAAAAGGCTCATACAACTGAAAGTTTAACTTGTTACTGTGATTACCAGTCACCAATATTTAGACTTGTGAAATTCTAAAGCATTTGAAGACAACAAATCAAACGATGTATGGTGTTTAACGTCCTTTTCAACATTATTTCAGTTAAATTGCAGCAGCCAGTGCACCTACCCATGCCTTCCTGATTTTCTGTTACCAGTGCTTCGCACAATATTCTTCCAAAGCCACCATCGCAGAAAGAATTATTAACAGTGAGAGAGAAATTAATCCTGTCACAATAACTATCATCAATCTTTAAGAAAAAATCGCTCAGCTGGTGATTGGAAACCGTGACCTGTTTTCAAGTCCTGTACACTACCAACTGCACTACCAGGGCTTGGCAATGACAAAGTACATGTGGCTCAAATGCTGGAATTTATCTTTGGAAAGGTAGAAAACATTGTTGGAAAAGGAGAAAATACTGGTAACCATTTTCTCCTATTCCCACCATGTTTTCAAAAGCCTTCTCACTCAGGGCCATTAACTCTTTCCTTACTGTAGAGGACACAAAAAGTTTTTGTGGACAGTGTAGATCAAGATCAGACTGCACTGAATGTGCAGTCTGATCTCTGATCTACACTTTCCACTTCCTTATTCTAGATTACCAGTATAACCAAACTGGTCCTCCATTTTGCAGCAAAAGTGTATTAGTGACTTCTGAAAAAAATGTAAATTTATCTATACTGTAGTGAAAGAGTTAATATACACGACTGTAAGACACAGGGTTAAATTATTATAAAATATTTCATGAGCTACCTGATGGGATCCTAATTCAACAGCAATTTCACATCTTATGTACAATTTCTCACAGCTTTGGTGCTGACTTCAGTTGTAAACAATTTTCATACAAATTGTGAAAAACAGAAATAAGGCCATTTTTCATTATAACAGGCTGAAAAATAGTTAACCCTTTACCGTACAATCCAGACTTTTAACAACCCTAAAGAGGAGGACTTTTGTAAACATTATAGGAAAAGGAGAAAATGCTGGTAACCAGCATTTTCTGCTTTTTCCACAATGTTTTCAAAAGCCCTCTTTCTCAACTCGAAATTGTGTGGTAAAGGGTTAATTACATGCCACATTATAGATAACATCTCTGTTTAATCAAGGTTAAATATTTAATGGAAAAATAAATCAAAATACATGGCATCTTTCATGTTTTGAACATGTATTTTCTTTCAATTAACTGATTGAATGGTGTTTTGTGCTACTTTCAACATCATTTCAGTCATATCACAGCAACAGCTCGTTTATTCATGTATGTTCAATGTTTAACCAATACAAGACTAGGGCTTTGACAGGTCTTGCTAAAGGACACTCCCACGATAAACCCAGTGCTTCCAGTAAGGCTTGAACCCAGGGATTCCAGGCTACAAGTCTTACACTTTACCACTGAGCTACTGCAAGACCCCATTTTCTATCAATAATCCATGATTATATCTTTACCCTGTACGAAGCGAGTTTTAACGACCCTGAGGAAGAAGGCTTTTGAAGAAATTTTGGGAAAAGGAGAAAGCGCTGGTAAATAACATTTTCTCCTTATTCCAAAATGTGCCGAGCCCCTGTAGCGCAGTCGGTAGCATACAGGACTCAAAAACATGGGGTCGCTGGTTTGATCCCTGGCTCGGCCAATTCCTTTCCGAGGATTGATGATAGTCATTGCGACAGGACTCATTCCTCTCCCACCGCTGACCATTGTCTTGACGATGGTTATGTGGGAAAGCAACCAGTGGCTTGGAAAGAAAATTGTGTGGAGTACTGGTAAAAGAAACTCCAGGAAAGCATGGATAGGTGCTCTGGCCTCCATGATATAACTGAATAATGTTGAAAGCAGCGTTAAACATCATACCATCAATCAATCCCAAAATGTTTTCCAACCTTTTAAAATCAAAACCAAAGATCTAATCCACAGTTGTTCTGTCATCTAAAATTGCTTTTGAAATTGACCAGTGTGAAACTATTTCATGTGGTAAAGGGTTAACTCTTTACCAAACACCATGAAGCATTTGCAGATAATAAATCAAATGTGGTTAAAATTTGTCCTTGATAGGATAGAAAACATTGTGGGAAAAGGAGAAAATGCTGGTAACCAGCATTTTCTCCTTTTCCCACAATGTTTTCTAAAGTCTTCTTCCTCAGGATCATTAAGACTACAGATGTGTGGTAAAGAGTAAAAGGCCATCCTTCCAAGCAAATAGGTATTATTAGATTTTGCTAATCTTTGTTTAAAACCTTGTCATTACAAAATCTGCATGCAAGCCCAGCCATTTAATAAGTTTGGCTGCCTTCCTTCATTTAATCCTTTTACCACACAATTCTGACTTTCAATGATTCCGAGGAAGAGTCTACTAGCTCTTATATTAACATTGTGGGAAAAGGAGAAAATGCTGGTAACCAGCTGTTATTAGGCATGAATTCTATCATTTCAGCCACATTTCGTCTGCAAATGCTGTCAATCTGGACAAGTCTGCATTTTGCATGTGTGGTAGAGTTAACCCTAAACTAAACAAAAAAAATTTGTTCCTGTCCAAACTGAGAGTGTAAATAGAAATTACAATGTATCTGAACTGATATCTGTATTTGAAAGAGTAGAAAGCATCAAGGGAAAAGGGGGAAATGCTGGTTAGCAGCATTTTCTCCTTTTTCCAAAATGTTTCAAAAAGCCTTCTACCCCAGGGTCATTAAACAGGATTGTCTGGTACAGGATAAACCCTTTATCACACAATCTTGAGTTTTAACAATGATACATGTATTAAAGAAGGCTTTTGAAAACATTGTTGGAAAAAGACAAAATGCTGGTAACCAACATTTTTCTTTTTTCCCACAATGTTTTCTACTCTTTCAAAGACAGATTTCATGATTTGTGTAACATTTAACTTGTTGTCTGCAAATGCTTTGAATTTGGACCTGGCTAAAATTTTGTCATTATGACAAAGACCTAAGGATTTGCATCCATTTGCATGATGATTTATTTTTACTCTTTTTCATCTTCCATTTCTCATCAGCTCTTCACCAAAAGACACATTTATTTACTAGTCAAAATTAAAAGCATTTGCAGATGACAATTTAAATTTGGCTTAAATGATGGAATCTGTCCTTGATAGGGTAGAAAACATTGTGGGAAAAGGAGAAAATGCTGGTTACCAGCATTTTCTCCTTTTCCCACAAGGTTTTCAAAAGCCTTCTTCCTCAGGGTCATTTAACCCTTTACCACACAATCCTGAATTTGAACAACCCTGAAGAAAAAGCCTTTTGAAAACATCGTGGGAAAAGGAGAAAATACTGGTAACCAGTATATTCTCCTTTTCCCACAATGTTTTTTACCTTTTCAGAGACAAATTTTATAAATTGAGACACATTTAATTTGTCGTCTGCAAATGCTTTTAATTTGGACTAGTCTAAAATTTTGTCGTTTGGTAAAGGGTTAAAGTCAGGATTGTGTGGTATAGGGGTTAAGCCTTGGCCTGATTTTTCTTGCAGTTGGTCATTAGCAGAGGTGGAATTTTGAAGAAACATTGTTTTCCACTCTGAAAAGATCTGATTTAACCATTTATCATGAAATCCCATCTATCAATGACTTTTCAAAACATTATGGGAATAGGAGGAAATGCTGGAAAATGTGCAGTCTGTGACTTGGCTTTACTCTCTCTGTTCTCTATCAGAAGTCTGAGTCTTAAAATAAAAGACTAAATGTTAAAAGATTTAACAGAACTTATTTTTGTTATTGTCAACTATCTAAATATTGGCAGGATACGGGTTAAAAACATATTAAAAACATATTGTTAACCTTTTACCAAATGGCAAAAATTTTGGACTTGTCCAAATTCAAAGCATTTTCAGACGACAAATCAAATGTAACTCAAATAATGAAATTTGTCCTTGACATGATAGAAAACATTGTGGGAAAAGGAGAGAATGCTGGTAACTACTTTGTTTTCAAAATATGATTCTTCCTCTGGGTCATTAACACTTGGCCTGCAACACACGAAAAGGGGCATTCGGACACTTGCGTAAAGTCTCGTCTCGGATCAGTCTGCGCAGGCTAATCCGAAACGACACTTTCCGTTTGTATGTAATTAACTGTTTTGCGCAAGTCTACTTTAGCACAAAATCTAATGAAGTTGTACTGTGCCATCTCGGATTAGCCTGCGTGGACTGCACAGGCTGATCCGAGACAACACTTTACACAAATGTCTGAACGCCCCTTTCCGTGTATTGCAGGCCACTTGGGACTGTGTGGTAAGGGGTAAAGTGTGTGCAAGAACAGCTTGTTATGAAAAGTGACAAAAACAGAACCCTAACAACACCATACAAGAAAGTTACAGATCTGATCAGGAGAAAACAGAATATTGGGAACCTGTCAGTCATGCAGTATGGCAACTGACAAGGGTATTTTCTCAACCTGCTTCCTATTAATATGACTCGCCCAATACCCTTCACCAAATAATTCCAAGTTTCAAAGTCCTAAGTAACCCCATTCCACTGGGCTGTGATTCCGCTAGGCTTCCAAATTTTGCTAAAAATGCCATGAATCATAGGAGAAAAAGCAACAGCTCAGTAGAGACGCCTTGATCGTGGTAAAAGTGAATTTAAAGCTTCATGATCGCAACATAAAACCTCCATTCTAGTGAGAGGCAATTGCGCTATGCTTTGAAATTTTGGTAAAAACTGTTTGTATTGACCTTGCTCAAAATCTACATAGCTGGATTGCCATGGGCTAGAAGCACCACAAAAGCGTAGTAAAAGCGAAGCAAGAAATTTGTGAACCCAGCAGTAGTGTAGCCACAGCGTAAGTAACACAGCACAAGTGCTGCGCATCATAAACATCAAACCCTATCAGTTACTGCAACAATTCAATCCATAGTCTTCGAAGGTGAGCGGTCAACTGCTGCCAAAGCAGTTAAATCACCAGTTCTATATAGAAACGTTCCTCAAGTGCAACTGAAGCGCAGCTCCTGCGCATAGGTCCAAGCAAAGGTTGCAGCAGCAACATAGTAAGACTGAAATTCCGTGACCTGGTCAAAGCGTAGCAGAAGTGTCTTGCAGAAACCCCAAGGCTGTAGAAGAGTGACAATAGCTTGACAGAATCGTGACCAGCACAGCGAGATGGTGACTGAAGCATACTATGAGCGTACTGGAAACACAAAGTCCCAAATGTTGCACACATTGGCACTTCTACGAGGATTCGGAAGATTTTGGAGAAGCCCCATGATCACCATGAGCGCAGTGGAATCAACACCCAATAGAATGGGGGTAAAGGTAGAGACCATTCGGTATACCTCGGGTGATGGGAGCCATCATATCCCTCGGCTGTAACTGGTGGATTGATATGCACCAGATCGGTACATACCCAGAAATACGCCGGTTAACCGTTCTGAAAATTGTAAGGCTCCTCTTAAAAAAATAAACTTGAGTTTCAATTTTCTATCGAAACCTTTCTAACTATATTTCAGTTCAGTTGACAAACAGTTCGTACAGTCATTATTTAACGTGGTTTATCAATTTCGATTGAAATTTTTACCGACAGATAAACAGATGTGAATAACTTCATTGAGGTTGTTTATGTCGTTGCTAAACGACTGTCAGTGGCGTGCTATATATAGAATCACGTGATTCTCATTTCAAAATGGAAATCTCCTTGATACGGACGAGGTTAGATGTAGGTACGGAATCGGCCGAGTTGTGACGAGTGGGTATAGACAACATTTGACCTCATTGTGGGAAAAGGACTACTTTTTCAACATGTTTGTACTCTTTCAGAGACAAATTCTACCATTTAACAAGCCAAATTTTACTTCAATACTTTACGACACAATCCTGAGTTTTAATGACCCTGAAAGAAGATGCCTTTTAAAACACTGCGGGAAAAGGAGAAAATGCTGGTAACCAGCATTTTCTCTTTTTCCAACAATGTTTTCATTAGAGAGATTTTATAATATGTCAAAGTTTTTGCACAACGACGCAGACAATGCGAGGGCAACAATTACTCGCAGTTTTCTTCAAAACAGCCAAGCTGAAAAAAAAACCAAGAAATCAATGTAATGGACAAAAAGAATGTGGGTAAAGGAACTGCTGATAACAAAGCACAATTGCTTTATTTCCCACAGTGTTTGAAAAAAGGCAGTCTAAAGCTTGAACAAAGAAATTCATATTAGCAATGGAAAGGATTAACTCATTACCAAACGACAATATTTTAGGCTTGTCCAAATCGAAAGCATTTGCAGACGACAAAATAAAAGTGACTGAAAATCTGAAATTTGTTTTGTGAAGAGTAGAAAACATTGTGGGAAAAGGAGAAAATGCTAGTTACCAGCATTTTCTCCTTTTCCCACAATGTTTTCTAAAGGCTTCTTTCTCAGGGTCGTCAAAAGTTGGGATTGTGTGGTAAAGGGTTAAACTCTTTACCAAACAGCAAAAATGTAGACTTTTCCAAACTGAAAGCATTTGCAGATATAAATTAAATGTGGCTCAAATGATGAATTTGTCTTTGGTAGGGTAGAAAACAATGTGGGAGGAGGAGAAAATGCTGATATCCAGCATTTTCTCCTTTTCCAACAATGTTTTCTGAAGTCTTTTTCCTTGTAGGTCGTTAAAGCTCAAGATTGTGTGGTAAGGGTTAACTCTTTACCAAACAACAAAATTTAGGACTGGACCAAATACAGTAGAAAGCATTTTCAGATGACAAATTTGATGTTGCCAAAATGATGATTTGTCTTATTGATAAGGTAGAAAACAAATGGCTACCAGCATATTCTCCTTTCCCCACAATGTTTTCTAAAGTCCTTTTCCTTGGGTCGTTAACACTCAGGATTGTGTGGTAAAGGGTTTAAAGCAAGCCATTTGTCTTTAAGAGTCTTGGCCTGCCATTTCCTGTCTTCACCTACTGAGCATAAATCTTTTTGACAACAAAGGCAACTGGTTAGCAGCATTTTCTCCTTTTTCACAATACTTTCTAAAGTCCTTTCTCTTGGGGTTCGTTAAAGCTCAGGTTTGTGTGGTAAGGGTTAAAGCAAGCCATTTGTCTTTAAGAGTCTTGACCATTTCCTGTCTTCACCCACTGAGCATAAATCTTTTTGACAATGAAGGCTATAAAAGCACGTAGATAACAATTTGCTTTGCTGTGTTTTCCCTGGTACAATATGATGTGATGCCATTACAACCATTTGTCATAGAGTTTCTGAAGTTATTACTGCCTTTTTTTTTTTTCTCTCAAAGTCATTACTGCAATTGTTTGGGAAACCCATTTCCTTAAATCTATACAAAACGTCAACATTTTGGACTTGTCTCAATATAAAGCATTATGCAGACAGAAAATCACACATGTTTCAAATGAAAGACTTTTCTTTTAACGGGTAGGAAAATTTGTGGAAAAAAGAGAAAATGATGGTAACCAGCTCACAAACCCTTTTTTATCCAATTAAAGTTACATGCTGGACATACCCTGCCAAAATTCCAATTCACAAACACATATGAAATTGCTGTGACACTGACGTTTGACCTACGGACATGATTCTTGTACACATCATCTTTATGTGGTTAAAATTTCTGCAGTTATACAAAATTTTTTGGTTAATTTAAAAGGTTTACAGGCCAGACACATAGCCTTGACCTTGACCTTTGACCTACGGACAATTGCTTCTTGGACATGACACATAGTCTATATGTGGTTGACATTCCTGCACAGTTATACTAAAATTACAGGCTGAACAAAAATAATCTCCAAAATTTCTTTTCTTAAACATATTTGACCCTACTATGACCTTGACCTAAGGACATGGCTCTTGTGACACAATGTCTGTGATTACATTTCTGTGCAGTTGTACTGAAATTCATTCATAATTCAATATGTAACAGGCCAAACACAGACACTACCCTCTAAAAACACATTTGACTCTGCTTGGACCTTGACCTTTGACATACAGACATGCCTCTTGCTCATTACACATTTGTGCGCAGTTATTTCTACGTTAAGTAATAGGAAAAGCTATGGCCCAGATACGAAAACTTCAAGGACAGGCATACAGACCAGACAAAATCTATGTGCCCCCAAAAAGTTAGTTTTCCCTGGATTTTTTCACAAGAGGGGTCATCTGACCACCTTCAAATGAATGAAAGTAGGTAAACACCTACATAAGATATGTTTGTGGGACCAATTTCAAAGAAACAAGGGGTCAGATAAAAAAGAAAAGCTTGACAAATTCCACCATTTGTGCCACATTTCATTTGTCCTCAGCTATCGTCTCATTATCTTTGAAAATGGACAGGCGTACAAATTTGTGGTCTGGTAAAGGTTTAAATGCTGTCTGAAACAGTGATATAACAACAAATTATCATTTTTTTATCCCCACCCTGGCGTTAAAGACAAATACAAGACAAATTTATGATGCATAGCATCATAGAAGCCGCAATCTTGTGGTGGACATTTTCAGAAATATTGACTCTCTTGAGAAATTGTGATTACATTTTTTTGTATCTGTTTTTACCCCCCCCCCAACAGAAAATCATGACAAATGGTACTAAAATGCAAGGATAAAAAAACAAGAAAATAATATGTACATGTATTCTAATTCTATTTAAAAAAAAGAAGTTTAGAGAGGAATCTTAAATAATCTTGTTATTATTACTATTATTATTATTATTATTATAAAGTGATAATGCTTATTTGGAAAAAAAAAAACACCCGTAAAAGCATCGGAATTTTTAAATTTCTACTCGAAATTTTAAAATGGAGAAATTGTGCATTCAAATACAGCATTTTCCATTTATTAAATGAAAGAAAACTTCTGTAGCGGCATCAAAGGCAATACTACGGAATTATTTAAGTTACCAATTATTCAAAGTGATATTAAGATTGTTATTCACAAATGATGTTTACATGTATTTACAATTTTTATCAGTGATCTCTTCTTTGTGTTTAATTTTTTTTTTCCTTACAACAAAAAAGAAAAAGAAAAAAATACTCAACAACTTTTTTCTAAGAGATGATCTTCCTGCTTGTCAAAAAATATCTTAGCATGCTTGTGACACAGCAAATCTTTACATTTCTACTGTAGAAACAAAATCTTTTGTATGGCATCTCCAAAATTATTCTGATCATAGCCTGCACAGTTGGCACAAACCACGTTTCTTTTATTCCTGAAATGGCAGACACACACACAACACACACACACACACACACACACACACACACACACACACACACACACACACACACACAAAATATTTCTTAAGTCTTTAAAGATCTAAATCTATTCAACCACAACATTAACTATTACTATACATATTTCGTAGTAGTTTGAACCATTTTCTGCATAGGCCTTGTACAAACCTAGTGTAAAACTTCTAATGTAAATTTCAAGAGCTATTCTAAACCTTTGACTAGCAGCGACGTAAAAAGTTGTATATTCACAGTAATAGGTTTTGTAATAACTTTAACCCTTCAACTACCTAACGAAATAAATACACTGAGTAAGGAAAACAAACAAGATTTTTTTTATGTTTACGAAATATCGTATAGAATATTAAAAAAATATTACACAGGCTATGTGCTGTCTGATCTTCATCTATTTCCGTCATTTTCGAGCAGCTTCAAACCTTAGAGCACCAGGCACCACCATGATAATTACTGTAGTCAATGTAAATCACGATCCATACGTCATGTTTCAAGGGTTCTGTAGATCAGGACCATACTGTATGGTACGTACAGACTGATCATAACAGCTTCGACACACAACACAGTAAATGCTAAATTTTACAGGTCTCATAAGGTAGATGTTCCATACGGCAAAAGTCTTGACGAAGGGAAGAAAAAGGGTTATCTTTTCGCAAGTATTCTATAAATAGCTGATGTAGACGCCTCTTGTGTAGGGAGGTAACCTGCCTATACCTAGATCAAAGGTTAACTGCCGTTTTATCTTTTACAGATTAAGATTGGACAAAAAACTTGTTCATAAAATTGCTTCTGATTACCATATTCTAAGATGCTCTCTATATCATAATCATCATTATTTTGTTTTGTAAAAAAGTAGACAAATGCGAAAACCATTGAGAGGTGGGAAAGCTTGTGATAAAGGGAAAGCATAACAACTTCGTTTCGGAAAATAGAAGGAATCCTATATGTGTGAAAACTTCGGGGGACTAGCCAATCAAAGGATGTTTATCTTTCTGTATTTTTTATTGTTATTTGGGAATGAACTATATATTGCAAGAAAACCAGGCTTGAATTTCATGTAGGTCTGTTGGAATATTTAAGAAAAAGTCATGTGGAGTAATTCTGTCACAACAACACAACATTATTAGAAATTTTACAAAAATAATGACCAATCGAATAATTACTGATCATCTACATGGTAAATAGTTTAGGTACATTCCTACTGGAAGCCGCTTTCGAGCGGCTTCCAATGAGTCTGAATAAATGAGGACAATGACTTTCTATGTCTGACAATTCTGGTACATATAAGAACCATGTGAACAGAACAGCTGATTATGGTACCAATTAATCCTTAACTATTTACCAAATGACAAAATTTGAGACTAGTCTAAATTGAAAGCATTTGCAGCCGACATATCAAATTTAGCTGAAATGGTGGTAATTGTCTGTGAAAGTGTAGAAAACCTTGAGGGAAAAGGAGAAAATGCTGGTTACCAGCATTTTCTCCTTTTCCCTCGAGGTTTTCAAAAAGCTATTTCCTCAGGGTCGTTAAAACTCGTGATTATGTGGTAAAGAGTTAAAAAGCACTTTTCAATACGTTTGTTTCCTTTGCTGCCACTGAAGATCAAATACCAGACTGCGCAAAACATGCAGTCTGATATTTCATACATGCCAAAAGACATTGTGGCACAGGGAAAAGTTATTCATCAGCAATTTTCAGTCTACTGGATCTACAACATATACAAGCACCATTTGCCGAGGCTTCCACAAAAAAGCCTTGGTATGGACAAAGGATGATGCCAATGTCCGCATAATTTGATTTCTTGGATGTTCTGTTATATCTATAATTTGAACAATCTGACAGTAAACAAAGATCTGCATCCAAAAACTACAGAAGTTATGGATACATATAATTCATAGACTGGATACGTATAATTCATAGACTGTAATTTCCTTCTCTATGACTTTTACCAAATATTCTGATAAACTTTGCAACACAATACCAAGTTTATAATGCTATACCACACAACAAAATTGTAGACTTGTCCAAATTGAAAGTGTTTGAAGACTACAATTTGAAGTTGGTTCAAATGATGGAATTTGTGATATAGTAGAAAAAATTTTGTGAAAAGAAATAAATGCTGGATACCAGCATTTTCTCCTTTTCCCAAAATGTTTTCAGAAGGCTTCTTTTCAGAGTTTATAAAACTTGGGGTTGTGTGGTAAGGAGTTAGGACCCTGATGTAGAAAGGCCTTTGAAAACTTTGTCGGAAAAGGAGAAAATGCTGGTAATCAGCATTTTCTGCCTTTCCTACACTGCATTCTATCCTTCTACAGACAAATCCTATAATCTCGTAGACAAATCCTATAATTTGAGCGTTATTGGCCCTGGAGAAGTTTTAAGAAAATATTGAAGGAAGAGGAGAATATGCCAGTAATCTTTTTAGACAGTGTTTTCTATCTTTTCACAGACAAACCCATAATTTGGGTTTTATTTAATTTGTTGTCTGTATAGCTTTAACTATGGATGAGACTGAATTTTGTTTGTCTGGTAAAGAGTTAAAAACTTCTTGTTTGTAAGAAACTAGAGCTGTCACATAGGGTGTCATAATAAGTGCTTTGATAAAAGACAGATATTTAACTCTTTACTAGATGACAAAAATTTCTGACGGATTCAAATTGAAAGCAATCTGACTAACA
The DNA here is from genome assembly GCA_946811185.2 of Hippopus hippopus. NCBI lineage: Eukaryota > Metazoa > Mollusca > Bivalvia > Cardiida > Cardiidae > Hippopus > Hippopus hippopus. The sequence goes on along the minus strand of OX328097.1, from coordinate 4,462,001 downwards.
AAAACTTTATTTTGTCTATTGAAGTGTAGAAAACATTGTGGGGAAAAAAAGGAAATACTTGTTATGAATACTTACTTCAATTCCCAGGAATGTTTTCTAACCTTTCAAAGGAAGAAAAAATCATTTGGGCTACATATAATCAGTCTGTATACAAATGCTCTCAATCAAGACAAGTCTAGAATTCTGTTGTTTGTAAAGAAATGATCCATAACCATATGATTACAACTGTTTATCCCTTTGCATTTGTAAGATACTTCTTTGGGAAAAGAAGCATTTAATTGTTGCAGCTAAAATAAGGCATGGCTTTGCTTGTTGTTTCGTTCACAATGGATTTTCAAAATCAAAGCTTCATCAATTAACTGTAATGACAACAGAGTTCTTAATGATTTTTTCATGTCTTAAAATTAAGTCAATCCAAGGCCTTTATACAGCAACTAATCTAACTTCCATTATCAGTCTTATTCTGAACTTTGAAAGTAACAGAATTTCTGATTGGCTAAACCAAATGGTTTAGCCAATCAGAAATTGTATTACTTTCAAATTTAGAAACTTCTTGAGAAGTAGATGAAGAATGGTATTAAGAATGGTGTAAATATATACAGGCGCATTATTGTGAACATTTTCATCAATGATTCTAAATTGCTTTCTTGGTCTTATTCAAGATTTACAAACAAAATTCAGAAAATGGGTGACTTTTGAGTTAGAAATGTCTTCAGAATTAGGCAAAGAACTTGATACATGTATTAAGAATAGTTGGTGAAATTATGGACCTGATATGGTCAACTACTGTCAAAAGTCCTTACATCACATCGTAAATATCTGGAAAACCGAAAAAAATTGTGGAAAATAATTTAGTAATACGAAATGATAGCCCAGAGACACCCAATGTGACTGTAATTATGGAGGCCGAACCTTCTAGCTATCTATCAATGATATTAGTTCAGGTTATTATATTCCCATTGTGTGTCAACATCCAGTATGAATCTTCCGTAATGGAAACATTCTGTCTGACCACCGATTATGGCAAAATTGTCGGGACATCGAATTTATCAAACTTTTACACTTATTGTGTGACAAATACCAGTATAGAGGCTAGGTCAATGCTTATAAAACTTTTTCGTGCTTGACTCAGCTGAGCATGAAATTTCAAAGTTGTATAAATCTAATTTGAGAAACCTTATGGAGTAACTTCTGAAATTTAGGGCTTTTCTGTGTTACTGTTATATTTAGCACTTAAATTTTCATATTATCTTAACCCTTTACCACAAAATCTCAAGTTTTAATGACCCCAAGGAAAAAAGTTTTTGAAAACATTGTGAGAAAAGGAGAAAATGCTGGTAACCAGCATTTTCTCCTTGTTCCACAATGTTTTCTATCCTTCCAAAGCCAGATTTCATAATTTGTTCAACATGTAATTTGTCATCTGCAAATGCTTTCAATTTGGACCAGTCTAAAATTTTGTCGTCTGGTAAACAGTTAACCGTAAATGAGACTTAAGTTTTAGCACAAACATGGTTGAGCATGAATTTAAGTTTTATTAGCACTTAACCCTAGTCACACAAACTTATTCAGCTCTTCACGTTTTTACCAAATGACAAAATATGACTGGTCCATATTGAAAGCATCTGAAGACATCAAACAAATGTGGCTCAAATGATGTGAATTGTCTCAGAAAAGGTGGAAAACATTGCTGTAAAAGGAGAAAATGCCAGTTACACACCTTGGATTAAAATCTATTTTGATAACCACTAAGCCTGAATAATATTATTAGGTCCCTTGTAGTTTGTTTGTATGATGTATATTCTAGTTGTCAACATTATTTCCTTTATATTACAGTGGCCAGTGCACATATCTATGTTTTTCAGGAGTTTCTTTTACTAGAAATTTGTACAGCACTCTTCCCAAGCCAATGGCTGCTTTCCAACATTAACACCCGGAAATCTGAATTTTCAGAGGTGAGAGAGAAATGACTCTTACAGCAATGCCTGTCATCAGTTCTAAGAAAGAACTTTGCCCAACTAGGAATCGAACCGAAACTCCTAGATTTCAAGCTTGGTACGTTACCAATACTTGCAGACAATTACACAAATGTAGCTCAAATGATGATTTCTGTCTTTCATGGGGTGGAAGAGCGGGAAAATGCTAGGTATCAGCATTTTCTCCTTTTACTCACAATGTTATTAACCCTTTACCACACAATCCCAAGTTTTAACAACCCTGGAAGAGACGGCTTTTGAAAACATTGTGGGAAAAAGAGAAAATGCTGGTAACCAGCATTTTCTCCTTTTCCCGCAATGCTTTCTACCTTATCAAAAACAGAAATCACAATTGGAGTTGGACACAATTTGTCATCTGCAAATGCTTTCAGTTTGGTCTAGTCAAATATTATGTCTTTTGGTAAAAAGTTAAAAGCCTTCTTCTTCAGGGTTGTTAAAACTCAAGGTTGTGTGGTAAAGGGTTAAAGCACCAAATAAACCCAAGGGGTATTTTCGGTCAAGAATGAGACCCAGATAGATGCATTTTCATAGTTGATTTTTGTCTGTAGTGTTTCAGCAAAGCAGACAGGCTCGATCAAAGATGATCACACTGCACGTTTTGTGCATGGTAAATGCGGGTAACCAGTATTTCCTCCTTTCCCATAATGTTTTTGAATTTTTTTTTTTTTCAAAGGGTCACAAAAAACAAAGGATTGAATTATTAGGGATTAAATACTTGATGAAGACAACCCACTTTGCAGTCTCATCATGATCTACATTGGCTGCAAAGGCAACCATTGTTGTAAAAGGCACATTAAGGGATAATTGTTCTATAGCAATGTAAGTAGGTGTAGAACATATTGTGACATCATCCAAGTCATAATGTCATAACATTTCCTGTTTTCGATGATTTTCTTGTCTCACACAATAGGTGACGTGACAGTGTTTGTGTCACATGACACTGTCAGTGACATTTGTACCCTAAGTAAACATTTGAACCCCTGAACTTTAATTCTTTACCACTGACAACAAAATTTAAGACTTGTCAAAAATTGAAAGGATTTGCAGACAACAAAATAAATGCTACTCTAAACATGAAATTTTGACTCACAAACATTGTTGGAAAAGGAGACAATACTCAGGTTACCTACAGAGTTAATGTGGCTGTCAGACAGCCAATAGTCTACAGGCTGTTTCAACTTATTCTTACATATTTTCTATCCTATTATAAGCTAAATTTACATCATTTGAGCCATACTTTACGTCATATTCAAATGCTTTTACATGTTTAGAAGAGTTTAGTCTAAATATGTTTTTTGCTAATGAGTAAACACTTTACACAATGACAAAATCTTTGACCTTGTCCAAATTGAAAGCATTTGCAAACAACAATTTAAATGTGGCTCAAATGATGGAATTTGTCTTTTATAGGGTAGAAAACATTGTTAGAAAAGGAGAAAATGCTGGTTACCAGGATTTTCTCCTTTTCCAATAATATTTTCAACAGGCTTCAACAGGGTCGTTAAAACTTCGGATGTGGTAAAGCGTAAGGGAAAATTGCCATGCTGCAATGTTTTTGTATTTGAGCATATGCACATTTCATCAAACATCTCATCTACCTGTGAAATTAATCAAATGATTGCTCTTGAATAAGAGTTGGCATACAATTAGTGTTATGGTTATTCCATTAAATCTGTTTTCAAATATAATTCACCAATGCTTTTTTGTTTTTTAATTTGAGGAAAATTGGTGCAATGTGCTTAATTATAAATCAACCAGTAATCTGATAAGCAAACTCCTTTTTTTTTTTTGTGAATTCCATTAAAATTCGAGGTACAGGTATTCAGAACAGAACAGAATGACTATTGAGCATGTATGCTAATGAGTCAAATAAAATTTCTGTTCTGTTCTGTTCTAATATTTGACTGAATGCTAGTAACGAGCTTTTTCTCCTCTTCCCACAATATTATCTATCCTTTTCGAGTACAATTTTCATTATTGAAACATACTTTAATTATCATCTGCAAAAGATTTTGACTTGGAAGAGTATCAAATTTTTTTGTCTGGTAAAAAGTGTGACTAGGATATATCCTTTAAACATCATTTTAAAGATGCATCTATACTTATTTTCAGCCAAATTTTAACCCATTTCATCTTTGTTATCTCAAACCATATTAATCATTTTTGTATCTTCATGCCAAATGTTGCACCTGACAGTGGCAATGTTGCATATAGATTATGACCATTAGAAAATGCATTCCATTTTCTGGAGGCCATCAAAGAAATCGCTGTTATGACTTTTCCAGTTTTAAATCGAAGTTTTCAGGTATTATGTATTTATCCCTTTAAACATATATACATGTATTGTTAATTTATCTTATGTTTACATAGCTGACTTATTTCTGAACCATTCCATTGTCTGTCACATTTTAACAGCATTTTTTTTTCTCTCTGGATGTAAGGATGTATCTTTAAGCCCCATAACCCATACTAGTACTGATAGGTTTCAAAAAGCTCATTCTATTCTGGCAAATATTTACTTAGTGATGAACAAGATAATCTAGTAATTTTGTAATGGTGAAAAAAAATCTAAAATCATTTAGATCAACAGAAACAAATAATTAGGTTAAAAGCTCAGTTTTTATCATTACAACAGCCCCTATTTACCAAACCTAACATTGACAGATTTCAGATATCATCAAATTCATGCTGGCACTCATTAACCCTTTACCACATAATCCCGAGTTTTAATGACCTCAAGAAAGAAATCATTTAGATCTACAGAAACAAATAATTAGGTTAAAAGCTCAATTTTGATCATTACAACGCCCCTATTTACCAACCCTAACATTGACAGACTTCAGATATCATCAAATGCATGCTGGCTCTCATTAACCTTTACCACACAATCCCAGCTTTAATGACCCTGAAAGAGAAGGCTTTTGAAAACATAATGGGAAAGGAAGAAAATGCTGGTAACCAGCATTTTCTCCTTTTCCCATAATGTTTTCTACCCTTTCATAGAAAGAAGTCTTCACTTGGGCTGCTTATAATTTGTTGTCTGCAAAACCTTCCAATTTGGACAGGATTAGAATTTTGTCGTTAACCTGATGTGAGTTTTTGACAAATCAAAATTTAGAAAGACAGAGTTTAACAGCAGACAAATTAAACAAGGCTCAAATGATGGGATTTGTGTTTGAAAGGCTAGAAAATATTGTTGTGAAAGGCAAAAGTCCTGGTTATTACTATACTTTCTCCTTTACCAACAATGTTTTCAACAGTTCTTTTTGTCCAGGGTCACTAAAACACACTTTTGTTTGGTCCAGGATTAATATCAAGACAATCACATCAATTTTACCCAATTATGGCCTAGAAAATTTAAGCACTCTGATAGAAACCAAGTAATTGCAATAAAATTTTCACGAAAAAGAAACAAGTCCCATAACTCTGGCAAATATTGATTTTTTTTTTTCTTTCATCATCCAACTTTATGACCCTTAACCACACAATTCCAATTTTATACAGCCCCCATGGAAAAGTAATTTTGAAAACATTTTAGGAAAAGGAGATATGCTGCTTTTTTTTTCATTATCAAACTCATAAACCACTGCATTACAAGGAATTGCTCCTTTTCCACAATATTTTCCATGTCCTTATTGTCATTAGCAAACATTGTCGGAAAAGAAGCCACTGCATTACAAGGAATTGCTCCTTTTCCGCAATATTTTCCATGTCCTAAACAATCATTGACAGATACCATCTTTCAATTGTTTGGCTTTCATGCAAAAACTAACTGATGTGTCTAAAATCAGCCAGATAAAGCAATTGGCCGATAATCTGACGCAAAATTTCAAAAGGAAGAACATGACTGTATTGATCTCTTTTAACTCTTTTCTTACTGTAGACGACACCAGAAGCTTCTGTGGACAGTGTAGATCAGGATCAGACTGTACAGAACGTGCAGTCTGATCTCTGATCTACACTGTCCACTCCTTTAATTTAGATTATGACCTAACTGTCCCTTCTTCTTGCAGTGTAACAAAATTTGTAGCCACTGAAAAGTTGCAATTTATTTACTTGGTAGTGAGAGAGTTAACAGACAAGATTTTCTTGTCTTTCAAATGCTTGGCTTTTGTGCCATATCTTTGGATCATCTAAAATCAGCCAGGTACAGCAATTGGCCAATAAATCAACAGAAGATTTCAAAAGGAAGAAAACTTATTGATCTTGTTTATGAGGTTTGAATCAGCTGTGACATGGCCTAATCCCATAATATCGCCCAATAATGACCACCCGCCTATGATATGTCTCTTTTAGAACATATTACATGAGGAAACAGCTGGTCATAATTCGGCACAGATCAGAGTTGACATTGAGAATATAATATCAATATTGGAATATACGAATACTTACCTAAAATGATCAACTTGGTCACAATATACAGTTTAATGACTGTCCCAAGACCGATCGCTTGATAAACTTGTGTTTAATGTCCCTTTCAACATTATTTTAGTCATATCACAACAACAGTTTGCATGTTCCTACTAAAAGTTCCAGTGTGTCCAGTGCGGCTTGAACTGGGAGCCTTCAGGTTGCAAGACCTACACTTTACCACTGAGCCAAGCAGGACTTCTGACTGCCCCAAGATTACTGGTAATACATATTGAATTCATCTACAACAGGAAGTCGGCATAATGCATTGCAATTTTTTTTTTTGGGGGGGGGGGGGGGCGCAGAGGTAAAATTACCAGGTTACGAGTACATTACAACAAGCAGACAACTGCCCACTCTTGCAGACCACTTATAAAAGCATTGTAGTAAAAAGATAAACGAACCAATATCTCTTTCTGCTACAATGATTTCATACATTAATCCTTTACCACATAATCCCCAGTTTTGACGACCCCAAGGAAGAAAGCTTTTGAAACATAGTTGGAAAAGGAGAAAATGCTGGATACCAGCATTTTCTTCTTTTCCAACTATGTTTTCTTCCCTTTCTCAAAACAAATTTGAAATTTTGAGTCACAATTATTATGTCATCTGCAAATGCTTTCAATTTGGACAAGTCTAAAATTCTGTCATTTGTTAAAAGGTTAAACCTAAGTATCATGTCGTAGTTTTAAAAAAGTTATCAGTTGTATTTAAACTCTGAGCAAGCTGCTGAAAATGTTTTACAGAAATTGACAGAAACACGCACATAATTATATGAATGCTTTGTCTTTTTTTTTTTAAAAAAAGCCAACCTTTCCTATTTCTTTACTAATTTTCAATTGAAAAATGATCAAATGTGTTGTGCTGGGTCTCCATGTCTTTCGGTCTGTGATACAGAGGAAATGGTAACATATTGCTTCTGTCAGGTACCACCAAATAAATGTGTTAATTCATGGAATAATGTTATTCAAGTATCAATAAGTGTTGTTCCTGTTAGTGGACCATGGGTATTATAAATACAGAATGAACGTATGTCATGTCATCAAAGTATAAGTAATACAATCATGTTTAGCCTCAGATTTCTAAGCACAACTCAAGCTGCTTTTACAGGTAGAATAGATTCATATTGATTACCAAACAACAAAATTTTGGACCTTTCCAAATTGCATTGCAGGGGCCAAATGTACCTCAGATGATGCAATTTACAGTTTTTAGGGTAGAAAACATATATTTGTTATATATTCTGGCCAAAACAATCTTGAAATGGCAACATTTCAGATGTTTATCCTAATTGAATAGTCTCTTTTCATTAATTCAGCACTCTGGTGTTAAAGCTTAAATTTCTGTATGAGCCTTAAAGTTCTGTAACAAGGGGGCTTAATGCATTAGCAAAAAGTATCTACCCATGTCAGCCTGCGCAATCAGGGCAATCAGCGCTGATAGCGCAGGCTGACATGGATCAAACCTTTTTGCTATATGTAACTTTTCTACATGTCCAAGGACCATTCTACCTCCTGAATTAGTCAATTGTTTGACAAAATTGATTTTATAGATCAATAACCATGTGATGACTTCATTGGTATAATGTATCACAGAGATGCATTAAGCCCCATTTTGCAAGAGCACAGCTCACATTTATGTTTGCCAAGTGAAACTAATGTCTCATTTTGTGCTCCAAGCATACTACTAATTTCCATTTCTGCAATACTGCTTCTTGCACAATTTTTGCACTAGTAATTTATCAAAGCCACTGATAGCTGTTTTTTGAGCTAACACAGAAGATTACAGAAGAATGATAATCATAAATTTCCATTAGGTTCCTAAGGAGAAACAAACAATTGCAAAACAGCAAATCCAAGATAATAGATGAATGTTTTTATTTGTATGACTGTTGAATGTCTCACTGTAACAAAAAGAGTGTTTTATGATAACAAGATTTACAAGCATGGTCAAAGCATTTGTCGGATAAACTCTTTACAAAACAATTTCAAGTCTGAACAAACCATAGACAAAAAGCTTCTGGTAGTTCTCTTCAATTACCATGATCAGTATTTTGGTCATGTTCTATTCTGATCCATCGTCTTCTCAAGTCAATGTTAAAACCTTGCTAGAATTTATAGCCATGATCTTATCTGATTCTGAAAAGAAGCTAGAAACCAACACCTCACCAGGCCTCTTTCAAATGGTGAACATGTCTAAACTCAGCATACAAAGTTATATTTATATTTTAAACTTTACATCATGAGTAAAAAACATCCTCACAAATACATGTACCCCATAACATCAAAAGGATAATATGTGAAAATAACTGCCAGGGAACTCAACAACAATTGTCTATCATAAATATGCATATCTTAATTGTTTACAAACATAAAAGACATGCCATCACTTTCATCAATGTACGGTAATTGTTTATATTCTGTATCTTCAGTAAAGACCTAGAAAACATTGTCTTGAATGCAGAAATCACTAATCAGAGTAAAAATCTTTATTATATTCCTATCAGTGAATTACTGGGATTTCAAGGTGAATAACAACACGAGTGGATAATTATTGTATCATCACTAGTGACGATTTAGTTTTAGAATGTTTGTCGGAACTACTTTTTTCCTATATTGCTCGTATTGTACGTACCACTCTTGATGATTATTAGAAAACAAAGGGTGAGTTAGGAATGTAATAAATAGAACAATCAACTGGTTTTGTGTGATATTAAAAATTTGTTGCTGGAATGGGGTTGATGTGGTTAAAAATCTTGTCCTTCGAACTTATTTTTCAACTGCAAAACACCCCATTCTAGTGACAGATTTTTAATATCTGACACAACCAGTTGATTGTTCTATTTATTACATTCCTAACTCACCCTTTGTTTTCTAATAATCATCAAGAGTGGTATGTACAATAAGAGCAATATAGGAAAAAAGTAGTTCCGGAAAACATTCTAAAACTAAATCATCACTAGTGATGATACAATAATTATCCACTCGTGTTGTTATTCACCGTGAAATCCCAGTAATTCGCTGATAGGAATATAATAAAGATTTTTACTCTGACACAACCAGTTGATTATCCTCTATTTATTTTCAACATTTTCTCTTTGTGGTATTTGTGACTATACTCAATTTAACCCTTTAACACATAATCATGACTTTCAACGACCTTGAAAGAGAAGGCTTTTGAAAACATTGTGGAACAAGACCGGCAAATTGTCACAAGATACGCCCGTCCCACCGCGAGTTGTCGAAAGGGGATGATAATAATCGTAAAGGGCAGGTAGAGGAAAATAGTAGAGCAGCAAATCATGTAAGTGATTGAAATAGGCATGAATGTCTCCTCTGATGTTAAGGAAACTTGCATATAAAGTTTCAGGTCATTCCAACATGAAAAGACAAAGTTATATTGTAGAGAAGCATGAAAAGCTGTAAAAAAAAATAATGAATAGGGAATAATTCCAAAAGGGCATTAGGTAAGGTTACGGCTCCAGTGCATTGCACTTTTCGTAACTGCGACAAACATGTTTACCAAGTCTCAAGTCAATTTGACTTGAGGTGACAAAGTTCCGTTCTGGACAAGCAAGAAATACTGTAAAAATGAAGATCAAAGTGGAATTACTCAAAATCCGCGCTAGGTAGACTTATTGTTCTTGCGCACTGTACTCTGTAATATTGCAACAAACATGCATACCAAGTTTGAAGTCGTTCTGACTTGAGATGACAAAGTTATATTCCGGACAAGCACTTAATGCTGTAAAAATGACGATCAAAGGGAAATAACTCAAAGACAGCACGAGATAGAGTTAAAATTCTTGTACACTGCACTTCCAAATATTGCCACAAATAAGCATACCATATTTCAAGTCATTCCTACTTAAGATGACAAAGTTATGCTCCAGACAAGCAAGAAATGCTACAAAAAGGAAGATCAAAGGGGGAATAACTCAAAATCCGTGATAGGAAGAGTTATGGTTCTTGTGCACTGCACTCCGTAATTTTTCAACAATCATGCATACCAAATTTGAAGATGTTCAGACTAGAGATGACAAAGTTATATTCCGGACAAGCAGAAAATGCTGTAAAAATGACGATCAAAGGGAAATAACTCAGACAGCACAAGGTAGAGTTATGGTTCTTTCGCACTGCACTCCGTATTATTGCAACAAACACAAATGCCAAGTTTCAAGTCAATCGGACTGGAGATGACAAAGTTATGCTCTGGACAAAGAACTGGACGCTACCGGCCCGTCCACCCGGTCGCCCGTACGCCATGGGTGATCCCGTAATACGTCCCGTCTTCGACGGACGTATAAAGAGGAGAAAATGCTGGTAACCAGCATTTTCTCCTTTTCACACGATGTTTTCTACCCTTCAAAAAGGCCAAATTTCATGGATCAAGCCAACTTAGTGGTCTGCAAATGCTTTCAATTTGGACAAGTCTAAATTTCTTTGTGTGTTAAAGAGTGAAGTGTCCCTATGATTTCAGAGATTTTTGTCAGATGGACTGAATTTGGCCATGTAACAAAATTTGTCTTCAAAGGAACCAGTTGAATTAGGATCATAAATAAAACTTGAGTCTATTCTGGGGTTCATATTTTACATGAATAGCATAAAATCAAGTTAAAAGCAAACCATGAAAAAGGACCGACTTTTATCAGCTTTTAAAAAATCAGGCCAAAACATCTGGATCGAAAAAGGATTTTGTTAATATAAATTATCATCTTGTTTCATCGAAATACTTTTTCAAGATAGCGTTTAGTTTGATCGAATTAGAGTTCCCTTACAACAAATTAATATTTCATTTTATCGAATTAGTGCTGCATTCTAATGAACTAAAAAGAGTGTGACACATGACACCTACAGGGTTCAGTGTTAGGTGCCCATTCTTTCATCCGTCTTCTCAAAAGCTGCCAATTAATTTCCGAACCTGTTAGTAATACTCTTTACCAAATATCAATACTTTAGACATGTCCAAATTGAAAGCAATGGCATAGATCAAAATAAACGTGACTCAATAAAATTAATGAAATTTGTTTTTGGACAGGTAGAAAAGATTGTGGGAAAAGTAGAAAATGCTGATAACCAGCATTTTCTCCTTTTCCCACAATGTTTTCAAAAGCCTCCTTTCTCAGGGTCATTAAAACTTGAGATAAGGTGGTAAAGGGCTAACAAACCTTGTTTGTACAGAAAAATGGGTGAATCTTCCAGAAAAACAAAACTACAATAATACTTTCATTACATAACAATAAAGTTAACTGTCTCATCATTGTAATGGATTCTAATGGGCACTAACAAGGCCTCCAGAGTTTAAAAGTCAAACCCAATCTAACAAGACCAATATTCAAATTTCTTAAACCCTTGAAGATCTAAGATCAATTACAGTCACTCTGGTGTACAATGTAGATCAAGATCAGACTTTAAAAAATGTGTAGTCCCATCTTGGATCACTGTTTCAAAGGTATTCTGACAAAACTTTGTAATAAAACATGTTGGAATTTTTTAAAAGTGTTTAGATGTGCCCAAATCAAAAGCATTCACAGATTATGAACTAAGAGTGCTTACAATGATGGGGTTTGTCTTTGACAGAATAGTGAACATTCTAAAAGAGAAAATGCTGGTCTTCCTTCCCAGGGTCATAAAAAGATTAAACCCTTTACTACACAATCTCAAGTTTGAATGACCCTCAAGTAAACAATAGAAAACATTGTGGGAAAAGGAGAAAATGATGGTAACCAGCATTTTCCCCTTTCCCGCATCATTTTCTTTCCTATCATAGGCAAATCTCACCCATAGAGCAATATTTAATTCGTCCATCTGAAAATGCTTTCAATTGGGATCAGTCCAAAATTCAGTCCTCTGGCAAAAAGTTAACCCTTTACCACACAATCCCGACTTTTAACGACTCTGGGAAAGGAGCCTTTTGAAAACATGGTGGAAAAAGGAGAAAATGCTGGTAACCAGCATTTTCTCCTTTTCCCACAATGTTTTCTACCCTATAAAAGAAAAATTGCACCATTTGAGTGACACTGAAATTGTTGTCTGCAAATCCTTTCAATTTGGACAAGGCTAAAATTTTGTTGTCTGGTAAAGGGTTAAAACTGGGGATCTATCCTAGTAGTTAGTGCTCTAAGGGGAAGCTAGCTCTTCACTTGTAACAAGCTCACAGGAGAAAACTGTTACTCAAAGCTTATCTTGTGAAATGTCAAAACCAGCAGTAATGCTTTGAAGTTAATTTGTTGTAATGAGAACAGAAAATTCTAATGATCCCCTTATCAATAATGCCAGATTTTCCTGTAGTATTTGAGGCTGTAAGCTCTAATGACACTGTATACAGGAGGACCATGGCAGCCCTAACACACTCACCTGATATAACATAACTGAATCTGGACATAGCTTAATATTCTAACAGTATTGTCAATTTACAAAACAAGTGGGCCATGATGGCCCTGTATCGATCCACTGGCTTATAAGTAAAAACCCTACACGCCAAACATTACAATACTAGGCCAATAGGTTTGAACTAGAAGACATACAAAACTTGGTGGCCCTAGGTCTTATGGTATCTAACAAGAAGAGTTCTAAAGTTTTCACTTAGCCCATGTAAAACTTGTGACCCCTGGGGTGGGGCTAAACTTGACCCCAGGGCTATAATATTGGCCCTCTTGCTAGACGCCCACTAGATAAAGCTACATGCCAAATTTGGTAGCTCTAGGCCTTATGGCTAGGTACCGAAAGATTTTTAAAATTTCCCCTATGTAAACCCATGTAAAACTTGTGATCCCTGGGGCAGGGCCAATTTTAACCCATAGGCTATGATTTAAAGAAACTTGATAGTAGTCTATCAGATAAAGCTTCATGCCACATATGGCAGGTCTGGGCTATATGGTTTCAGACAAGAAGATTTTCAATATTTTTCAGTTATGTTGCCATGGCAACCACAGTTTTTGAAGGAATCATATTTTTTCACGAAATTCTGAAGAGGACCATGGCAGGATCATTTCTGTGAAGTTTCATCAAAATTGAATGGGTAGTTTCAGAGAAGAAGATATATGAAATAAAAGTTAACACATGCACACATATGGACGGATGCACGACGCACACCGGCCCTTCAGGATTGTGTTGTAAAGGATTATGTAATGGGAGACCACTCCTTCATGCATGGCTTCATCCCGATTTAAATACAATACCTAACAACTGCGTTAGGGAGAATTCTCTTTAGCTCAGTGATTATGGTGTTGGCCTTTCGTCCAGGCGTTCTAGGTTCGAATCCTGCCCAGTCCCTGTATTTCTGCTATGCATTTGTTCATTTGTTTCTTTGTTGCGGACTTTGTTCATAAGAATTAACTCTCAACATTTAATTAGTAACTGACTTTCTACTGACTGAAATTATCTTTGAATTTCACTTGCATGCAAAGGTTTAACTTTTTACAAAAAAATCCTGCATTTTTATAACCCTTACAAGAAAAGCTTTTGAGAACATGTTTGAAATTTAGGAGAAAAATGCTGGTAATCAGAAAAGCTTTTGAGAACATGGTAACCAGCATTTCTCCTGTTCCTGCAATGTACTCTGTCCTTTCGTAGCCAAATCTTATCACTTGAAAAATATTTAGTTTGTCTTCTGCCAATACTTTCAAATTGGATAAAGTCTGTAATATTGCTGTTTGGTAAAGGAAAACAAGGAAAACATTTTCAAAGAAAAAAAAGGAGAACTTCATTTGCATTTCAAGACCTATACTAAAAAGAGCAAACTACATTACTTCATCCCTAATTCACAAATTGGCATCTGAGCACTTGTAATTTCAATATCGGATATCAAATATAGGATTTAGAAATGAGTTTTAGTCTCCTTATTTTCTTTGTCCAAATCTCTATAAAAGATAGATTCTTGGTTCCCAGCAGGGTATTTATTCCAATCTGTAGAAACCAGATCTATCATTTAATGACAATTTCCTTCGATAACCCACACACTGTCTTGGAACCCCATGTGACTTTCTGAAATTGTTTGTTCCTAATGGAATTATCTCTACCTAAAAAGGCTAATTGAACATTATCCATTAACTTTACCGGACTGCAAAATTTTAGACTAGTCCAAATCGAAAGCAATGTATGAAATCATAATAGATGAAGCTCAAATGATGGAATTTGTCTTTGATAGGATAGAAAACATTGTGGGAAAAGGAGAAAATGCTGGTTACCAGCATTTTCTCCTTTTGCCATAATGTTTTTTTTTTGAAAAGCCTTCTTCCTCAATCAGCCGTTAAAACTCTGGGTATACCCTTAGAACACAAAAATTGTATATTTCAAGTAATGGAAATAAACCTCAAATAATTATGGTGTTTTGAAAATCTGTCATTGGTAAGATTTTTACTAAAAGTAGAAGTCCCAAATAGTTCAAGATCAGACTACAAGTACATGCTTTTTGCATTCAGATCTTTATCTACATTGTCAAAAATGAACCCTACTTGCAATATGCACAGTCTCTTGGTTAACTCTTAACCAAACAACAAGTTTTTGGACTGCACCAAATTAAGTCTTTACCAAATGACAAAAAAGTAGAGTTGTCTAAATTGAAAGCATTTGCAGACGATAAATTAAATGTGGCTCAAATGATGGGATTTTGCTGGTTACCAGCATTTTGTCCTTTTCCCACAATTTTTTCGTAAGCTATCTTTCTCAGAGGTGTTAAAACTAGGGCTTGTTAGGTAAAGGGTTAAACAAGAAATATCTTTAAAAAAGAAAGACGGCGTAAATTTGCCAGCAAATATGCAGGGGCCCTTAGAATAAACATGTCTTCATTTTTGACCAGTCACAAATTTCTACTTATTCATTTGGTATCAGTACCAAAAAGTAGGTCAAAAGCCAGTACTTTCAGGTACACAAAAAAAAAAGGACTTTTAAAAGTAAAAAGGTGTCTGTAATTAATTCAGAGCTTGCATGACGCCTAGGTCATCAGAAAGTATGCCATTATATTTATTTTCCTTTTCTTTTCCATTGTTTTGCTCAGTTTATCCATGTTCTTATTTAAAAATAATGGAAAAGGAGCATATTGTGTATCACTGCTCCTTTTCCAACAGTTTTTTCCAAATTTAGAAAAAAAGTATTTTCCTTTCCATATATGTTTTCTCCTATTTGTCACTTTAACCTATACATTAACTGTTGACTCTTAACCCTTTGCCTCGTAATCCGGACTTTTAGTGACCCGTAGGTGGAAAACTATTGAAAATATGGTGGGAAAAGGAAAAAATGCTGGTAACCAGCATTTTCTTCTTTTCCCACAATGCTTCCTACCCGTTCACAGACAAATTAACCCTTTACCACACGACCAATTTTAGACCTGTCTGAATTGAAAAGCATTTGCAGAGGACAGTTTCAATGTGGATCATATGAAATTATTTTTCTTTGATAGGGTAGAAAACATTGTGGGAAAAGGAGAAAATGCTGGTCACCAGCATTTTCTCCTTTTCCCACAATGTTTTCAAAAGCCTTCTCTATCAGGGGTGTCAAAAGTTGTCATTGTGTGGTAAAGGGTTAAATTATTTAAGCCACAATTAAATTTTTGTCAGCAAATGCTTTTAATTTGGACGAGTCTGAATTTATGTCATGTGCTAAGAGTTAATTAGATGACAACTGGCGACCTAATCTTAGACCTATCAAAAGCGAGAACATTTGCAGACAATAAATTATATCAGGCTCCTATGTTGGGATTTGTCTTTGCTATACAAAAAGAACATTGTAGGAAGTGGAGAAAATGCTGGTAAAGAATTGCTAAAGGAAAATCCAGGAAAACATGGCTGGGTGACACTGGCCGCTGCAATATAAGTTACTGAAATACTGTCAAAAGCAGAGTAAAACACCATTAAAACAAACAAACACAACAAATGGAGAAAACTGTCATTACGAGCAATATCTCCAATATATCACACTATGTCTGTTTGATTCCTCACCATATCAAACCTTTATGACGAGTCAGTGTTTCTTTTTTCTGTTTTTAGTACTTCAAAGGTATTATTTCAAAGGGTTACTGCCCTAGTATCTGATAGATCTATATGTAGAACTGACATGGTGTCAGAAACATGAAAGAAAGTACTTTTACATGGTATGAAAAACATTGCGCAAAAAAGGAACAATTCACTGGTACTTATATCAACTTCCCCTTTCCTTACAACCCATTTACAGGCTGTTTTTTGCAGGGGCATAACAGTAAGCCAGATATTGGTAATAGGCTCAAAAATGATATCACAGTTATGACCTGTTATTGCTGGGCTCTTGTGTTTTAGATCAATTCTCTTGTGGATTAGATAGATAGCCTGAGCTATTATGTAAATATCTGAATCAATCATATTGTCTAAGATTTCTTGTTGGTATTACATTTAGATTTATGTTTCTACAGTGATGTGTCAGGTCAGAAACAAGATCACTCTACAAATCATCAAGAGCTATCACAGGACAAGAGTTACAATAGATTGTCTTTGGGTGCCAAAGTGGTGAAGGTTTCTTCTGCATGCACCAAAACAATCAAAGAACTAAGCACAGGCAGGATTTTACATGGCAGTGTTCTTAGGCAAGACACTTTAGAGCACTAGTCCAGTACTGGTGAAACTGAATTTTTAGGCATACATGCCTTATAAAAGCTGTTGCCATGATACCACTGAAATAATGTTGAAAGCTGCCTAAAACACCTTTCAATCAATCATTCCTAGCTACACTCATCAGAAGGTACCAAAATATTGCACATAAGATACTGTGATACCATCATTGAAGAAATATAAAATTGTAAGAAACAAAGTCATCAGTCGTCATATTCTTCATGATCATTAGTTGGACATGTTGGATTACATAAGAATAAGTTTATCTCATTCTGTAGTCAGTTTGACCCTTTGCTAAACGTTCCTGAATTTTAACATCCCCTACAGAGAATCTTTTTGAAAACAGTAGGAAAAGGAGGAATATGCGAGTAACCAGCATATCCTCTTTATTCCACCAACTATTTTTTTCATTTTTAGGGCAAATCCTGTTGTTGAAGCCATATTTGTCATCTAAAACTGCTTTCAATTCAGGCAAATCTAAAATTCTATCATCTGGTAGAACACCAACAGACTTATCCCACCGAGGATGTGGAGTTTTCCATCACAAAATAATGGAATGAAAACATTTAAGTAGACACATTAACTCTTTATCACACAATCCCGACTTTTAACGACCCTAAGAAAGAAGCCTTTTGAAAACGTTGTGGAAAAAGGAGAAAATGCTGGTAACCAGCATTTTCTCCTTTTACCACAAATTTTCTACCCTTCCAAAACCAAATTTCAATTTTTCAGTCATATTTATTTTGTCGTCTATAATTTGATTGTTTGGTAAAGAGTTAAACCAACATACCCTAGGACAAACAAGGAGAAACACTCCTTGAAATCCTAAGAGTGCCAAATAAGTAACACGAAGAATCTCAGTCAGTATTCAAGACCTAAACATTCCCATGCCAAGGCCAAAATTGTCAGAATATATCTCAAAGTGGCTGCGTAGATACAAGGTCAAACTGTACCTTGCAGGCTGATTTTGATTTAAACTGTCCACAAAAATTATGATATTTGTGATAGGCATCGTTAAAATTAATATGTCTGTGCACAAGTCTCACTTTTCCCATCAATGTTTGAAAGACTCTCCTGATGAAGAAATGAGAAAAAGCATGATGTTATCCAGAAAAGAGTTGATGTAATTTTGTTCTCTATATCCTAAAGCCCAGCCAGTGATTAGTTTTCTTGCCCTTAAAATGCAGAGCACAAAAATGCATGATTTTGCAGACAGTGTAGATTTAACCACTAAGCAGTCCAACCTTGGACCTGCACTGTTGATCGAACACCTTGAGCAATATTTGCAGCAAAATGGCCTGAAACTTTGGAAAAGTTGGTGCTTTGTACTGACAGAAAATGTGTTTTACTTATTCAGTGTGGTAAGGGCCAGTTATATGTAATCAGAACTAACAGGTAACAAGATTAATCCCTGTATCTAGCATAGATAAAATTGGAATTGTATCAAACCTTACAGTGCCAGATGAATGAAATATAAACTTTTCAGTAACTCTTAATCCTTTACCTTACAATCTTCAGTTTTGACGACCCTGAGAAAGATGGCTTTTGAAAAAATTGCAGGAAAAGGAGAAAATGCTGGTTTCCAGCATTTTCTCCTTTTCCAACAATATTTTCAACCCTTTCAAGTTACCATAAATCCCATCAGTTGGTCAACATTTGTTGGTGGTAAATGTTACTATCATTTTTTTGTCCCTTTTGTCCCAGTATTTTCAATCTCTTTTAAGATAAATCCCACTATTTGGTCCTCCTTTGATTTCAAATACTTTCAATTTGGAAAAATATAAAATATTGTTGTCTACAAAAAAAAATATGACAATGTCAAGGCTGTTGTCTGAATGTGTCACAAAATATTCTGAAGTTATTGTTGCTTCAGCATTTTTCTCTATTTTTGGTGATGCTTTATATTCAGAGAACAGCTTTGATACAAAAGTACAAGCTTCAAGCGACCAAATTTTATTCTAGCTGATCCCCCCCTTTTTTTCCCAGAAGCGAAAAGGGGTGGTCACTTCGTACTTTTACCAACTAAACTCTTCAGCAGACAATGAAACCTTAGAGTCCATTTTGAAAGCAATTGCATAAAAAACCACAAATCATATAGTGCTAAAAATTGAAAAATATCTTTGAAAGGGTACAAAACATTGTGGAAAAAAGGAGAAAATGCTGGTTGCCAGCATTTTCTTCTTTTCCGACAAGGTTTTCAAATCTTTAATTTCCAGGGTCGCAAAAACAGGGGATTGTTTGGTTAAGACTAAAACTTGGCCCAATCCAGTGTCTGAAACACTACAAAGTGTGAAATCAGGTAAATCACATTAATAATTTGCTTGGGGTGCCAATACAATGACATTCCCTTCTCTAAGTGAATTTACAGGAGCTTAGAATGACCCCCAAGTGACCAGTAAGTTTAACACTAAACACTTTACCTAACAATAATGGTGGAAGGGAAGGTTTTAAAGACATATGGAAAACAGTCTTTCAGAAAAATTATCATAGAAGGAGAACATAAAGTTCACCATTTTTTTTTCGTGTTCCCACAATATTTCTCCTCTTTCAAAGCTAAATACCATCATTTGAGACACATTTCATTTGCGGTCTTCAAATGCTTTCCATTCCGACTAGCTTAAAGTACAGTTGTCTGGTGAAGAGTTATAATTTCTTAATAAAATGTACTGGATGTTTTCTCTGTCAGTACAAATTACCTAAATCAGAGGAAAATATAAACAGTCACCCAATAGTCCATGGTGACTAAAAAACTGATGAAAGAGTGAATTTTGCCAGGTTGGTACCAACTGGTGGCAGTGGTCCTTTTTGATGTTTCATGCTATTCTAGTCTATTGAGGAAATAATCTGTGCAAAGAACCACTTTGTCACTCAAAACCCTATGATTACAGATTGCACCACCTTCATGCTCTTCTGTGGTACAGGCTGGATATAGATTATGCATTTAAGATTCCTCAGTATCCAGTATCAGGTGACTTCAAAATTGACTGGGTGGTAAAATTTGTACAAGTTAGGCCCCAAGGAATTGATAAACAAGAGGGCCATGCTAGCCCTATATTGCTCAGCTGATCAAAATGATACATATGAAATGCCCTGGAGACCATCTTGTTCATCAGAGAAAAACAGTTTGAGCAGGGTCATCCAAAGGAGTTTTCTGTAAAATTATTTCAAATTCCTCCCTCTAGACACAGAGGTTTTTCTTGTAATACACCTACTGTCTATCATAACCAGTGAAGCACAACCTTTTTCAACAATTTTGGAAAGTGAAATTATGTAACAGTCTTCCTACCGGTTTTGGAGGTAAGCTTGTTTAGAGAGTTTTCTATGGTTATCTCTGGTGGCTGTCTTGTTGAATGGAGTACAACACTTAAGAGTTTTTTTTGAAGCCTGAGGTCATCCAAAAATTATTCCTGTGATAGTATTTCCTTCCACTGTTCTAAGGTAATAAGTGTTTTAAAGGTTAATATAAAGACTCGTACAAAAATTTAGTTGATTGATTGATTGTATGGTGTTTAGCACAATTTCAACAACATTTCAGTTATATTGCAACGGCAAGTACACCAGGTCCTATCCATGCTTTCCTGGAGTTTCTTTCACCAGTACTTTGCACAATATTCTTTCCAAGCCACTGGCTACTTTCTCACATAACCATCGTCGAAACAATGGTCAGCTGTGGGAGAGGAATGAATCCTGTCGCAATGATTATAATCAATTCTTGGAAATAAATGGGCCGAGCAAGAATTGAACCGGGGACCCCCTGTTCCTGCGTGCTACAGACTGAGCTACTGGGACTAGGCAAGAGACTAAAGGATAAACCAACAAAGCAGGTAGACCTGAAAAGCAATCTGCCACACCAATCTTTGATCTTGGGGGCATAAAAAGTGCCAATGCATTCATGCCTCCTACTTGATTACAAGGATTACTGGGGATTAGCTCGTGCACATGATTTCCACTGCAATGTTCATAATTTGCAGCAGGGATTAACACTTTACCACACAATCCCAAGTTTTAACAACCTCAAGGACAAAGACTTTTGAAAACCTTGTAGCAAAAGGAGGAAAATGCTGATAACCAGCATTTCTCCTTTTCCCACAAGGTTTTTCTACCCTCCCCAGAACCAGTTTCAATTTTTGAGTCATACATATTTTATCATCTGGAAATGCTATCAATTTGGGCAAGTCTTCAGATTTTGTTATTAGGTAAAGACTTAATTCTCCTGAAGATATCCTTGGATACAAATAGTTCAACAAGTTTCCTTTTCAAGTAAATTCCAGGGGATTATGTGTATCCATCAGTGCTTTATGATACTGCTAAAGCAAGAAACAGCCCTGCTCAATTTTATCACATTTTTGGATATAATAATTTAAATTATTCACTTTATATTAAGTCCCATCAAGGTCACCATAAGACATTCCTGGAAGAACAATCAAAGAGGACTGTAACATCAAAAGACAGTAATTACATTATAACATCTGATCTGATGTCAGGCTCATTTAGTCTATATTCAGTCAATTAAATCAATTAAATTCTAAGATCTCCTTCTTCAATTGCTCTAATTCAGTTTAAACTATGACTGTACAATAATTAGCCCCAGGGTAGAAAGTCTTTGAAGTGTTGTATAAAAAAAAAAGAGAAAACAAGGATAAATGCTGTTATTTTCTCTCTTTCCCATAATGTTTTGAACTCTTTCAAAGATAATTTCTCTCCTTTGTGCCATATTTTATTTATATTCTTTAAATACTTTAAAAGTGGATATGTCAGAAAGTTTGTCATTTGGTTAAGAGTTAACTCTTTACCAAATGACAAAATTTTGGACTTGTCCAAATTGAAAGCATTGGAAGACGACAAAAAAAATGCAACTGAAAAATTGAAATTCGTTTAGGAAGGGTAGAAAACATTGTGGGAAAAGGAGAAAATGCTGGTTACCAGCATTTTCTCCTTTTCCCACAATGTTTTCAAAAGGCTTCTTTCTCAGGGTCATTAAGAGTCAGGATTATGTGGTGAAGAGTTAAATGTCAAACCCTGATGAAGTTAGAACAGGGACTGGCATCTTGATCCTATAGAGGATTGCTGGAGATATGTATAATCAAATAAGGGGAAACCTTGATTCAAGGATTGCTTGTCTGGTGTCAAGGCTTTTGTAAAAAAAAAAACCTTTGCAGAGAAAATAAGTTTACTTAAAATCTAAGGAAGCTGAGGATACCATTGGTGCTGTTTGCAGACCATCTGCAAAAAGATCTGACAACACACATTAATATCCTGCTTGGTCTTAGATCTATGATGCCTGATGATACATGAATCATGTTGACAAAAAATGCCTCGAGTTTTAAATTTTCAGAACCTTGTTACCGTGTGACAATACTGTTTTGTTCATTCATTCTTTACCAGATGGCAAAAGTCTATGCTTATTTTAACTGAAAGCATTTCCAAACAACAAATGAAACTTGGCTTGTGATGGGATTTGTCTTTGAAAGATATAAAACAATATGGAAAAAAAGGAGAAAATGCTCGTTAACACCATCTTCCCTTTTCCCTGGATGTCTTCTAAAGCCTTTTCCCTTAGGGTCACATAAAACAGAAGTGTTTGGTTAAAGATCAACCAATCTAATTGTTAAAGACATGATGACACTGGGGCATTGACTCCTTGTCTGATTATCCATCCCACTGTCAATTGTCTCCAGAGATGATATCAGAAATTTAGACATTAAAAACAAGAGGGCCATGATGGCCCTGAAGTCGCTCACCTGGTCTTTTGACCAAACATGACCCATTTTCAATCTCTTTTGAGATTATCAAACTCGTCTGAGATATCATCAAGACAAACATTCTGACCAAGTTTCACAAGTATCAGACTGGAAATGTGGCCTCTAGAGCGTACACAAGGTTTTTCTAAGATTTGACCTAGTAACCTAGTTTTTAACCCCACATGACCCATAATCGAACTTGTCCGAGATATTATCAAGACAAACATTCTGATCAAGTTTCACAAGTATCGGACTGAAAATGTGGCCTCTAGAGCATACACAATGTAAAAATTGATGACAGATGCCGACGCCGGACACAGCACGATCACAAAAGCTCACCTTGAGCACTTTGTGCTCAGGTGAGCTAAAAAAAACCCTCCCACATAAAAGATCTGTGATATTCACAGATGGGAATGTTTAAAGATGAGGATACATTTAACCGAGACTTTACCAAACAACATAAATCTAGACTGGTCCAAATGAAAGCATTCGCAGATGGCAAATGTTACTCAAACATGAAACTAATCTTTCATAGGGTAGAAAACATTGCGGGAAAAGTAGAAAATGCTGGTTACCATCATTTTCTCCTTTTCCCACAATGTTTTCAAATGCTTTCCTCAGGGTTGTATAAACTCTGGATTGCATGATAAGGAGTTAAGCTGTAGGAGGACAACAAAGCTCTTGGGTGGAACAATGATGTACTTGAGTTTTCATAAAATTGACATTGTGATCTAGTAATTGACTCTGCAGATTCTACTGTTGAACTTTGCCTAGACACCATACAGGCAATACACTAAGATAAACTGCCTTAATGATTGCAAGAAAACATTTCCTTTAGTGTCTAAACAAAAACTATTGTCAAGGTGACCTTTTGGCTTCTTGTTTGACTTCATAATTATAATTTTGAACTGGGCCAAGACATTACAATGACAGACATCAAGACAAATGGTGTCCATGGTTGTGAGGTAGTAGTAGTCAACTCTAGGATCGTTCATTGGCCCACACATTCGGCACGAGTACTGGTGTCGTTCACAGAAAGCAGGATTGAGAGAGATTAGTATAAGTTGTAAGAACTTGTTTCTTAATCAATGTAAAATAAATATGTTTAAACTAAAGTAGATGGTGAGGATGGCTGGAGTGAAAAGTGGTCTTTAGAGTCTAAATAAGACTGTGAAATAAAACTGATCTTTCAATCTAATTATCTGACCCCCCTCTCCCCAATCTAGTTTTGAACTTGGTCAAGATATCATATAGATGGGCATCAGAAGAACTGCTTTGGTAAGCAGAAGAAAAAGTGTCCTTTTGAGTCTAAACAAGAAGTAGTATTAAATCAACCTTTTAAACTTATTGTTTGACCCCCAAATAATTTAGTTTTGAACTTGGCAAAGACATCATTAAGGCAGGCACCACGACAAATTGCCTTGATTATTTGGGAAAAATAAAGTCTGAACAAGATTCTATAGTCATTAGTACAAAGTAACCAGGGCCAGAACTCTCAAGAGTTTTCTAAATTTAAAAGTAACACAACTACTAATTGGCTAAACCGAATGGTTTAGCCAATCAGAAGTCCTGTTACTTTCTTCAATGTAGAATTAGACTTGGCATGAAATAAAAAAATGGTTGGTGAATACAGGCTCTGGCTTACCTTAAATGGCGTAGTTTATAACTTGAATTTATATCATAGAGATGACCAATAGGTTTGTGATAAACTTTTGAGATGATTCAATCAAAGCTGCTAGCCTATGTTGTACTGAAATTTGACATAGAGACCTATCTTTCTGACCTCATGGGACCCAATTTATCCCTTTACCAAAAAATGCAGAGTTTAATTGACCCTAAAAAAACAGTATTTGAAAACATTGTAGGAACAGGAGAAAATGGTGGTAACTAGTGTTAAATTTCTCCTTTTCTGACATTATTTTCTGACCTTTCAAAGACAAATCCAATCATTTGAGTTACACTTAATTTGTCATCCACAAGTGCTTTCATTTTGGAATCCACGTAATTATGGATCCATAAAATCCAAACTGTTTAACTGGCTGAATCATTATGTAGACCGGTCCTTTGACACACAGAAAATTTACTGATATCAAAAGGTTTTGACCCAGGTCAGCCTGCATGGACTGATACTGGATCAATACTTTTTGAGGATTCATTAAACCCCCTTTGTGCAGAGCATGGCTCATTTATTTTGTGTCATTGACACTTTTTAGCAAATGTCTGAAAATAGCTATTATCAGAGTGGGCTGGGCATTTAAAAGTGCCATATTGAGAGAAGGCAAAAAATACTCCTAATTCTCCAGAATATGATACATAAATATCTGTTAAACTTGCCTGAAGACTACACTATTAACTTGCAAATTAGCATGAAGGTTATTTTGAGTTTCAAGGTCATATCTTAGTGCAAATAAGGTGCATGATTAAAGACTACTATCATGTAATTACTGATTTTCTCAAGACAAGGCACAACTTGTACAGAAACCCTCTACCACCACACAGTCATAAGTTTTAACAACCCTGAGACAGAAGGCTTTTGAAAATATGGTGGGATAAAGAAAATTGATTGAGTTACGTTTCATGCCCCTTTAATATTATTAGCTTGGCTGTTTTTCGAGTAAAACATGATATTGTCATGGCTCTGTGGTTGTCGTTCGCATAGTTGTCTGGGTTGCCAGGCAAAAACTTTGACATTTTACACTATCTCTGTCATTACTGAAGATGTTCAAACTCGGACTAGTTATTAACTATCAACAGGGGAACCCATACAAGTGCCTTGCTCAAGTGAGGATCAAACCAGAAGCCTCGGGGTAATGAATCCTACACTCTTCTACAGGGTCAAACAGGATCCAGAAACTAGCACTTTCTCCATTTTCTCTTTCAAACAATATACCCGGACATGTAGTTTTTGCCCAAATCTGTTTTTACTTGCCTGAAAAATAATGATTGAAAAACCTTTTTTTCCCATTCCTTCATTAAAAGGCTAAAAAGTCCAAAATAGCTGGTAGAAGCTAACATTACAGGATCAGGCAAGCCTGTTTACGAGTCAAATGTTCCAGCAAAGTCAGCGTGGTATTGAGAGTCTTTCACATAAAACTGATGGCAAGACTTATCTGTGTCGATACTTTTTGTACATCCATTAACCTCCCTTTCCACAGAACATGGCTGAAATATTACATATGAGCCATGCTCTGGCAAAAGGGAGCTTAATGCATCTCCGTAATCCATTACACCAAGCAAGCCATTGTATACTTATAAATCCACAACAGCCACTTTTTTTGTAACAACCGAATGAATCATGGGTTGTACTGGCCAATAGCGAAAAGCTTCGGCCCAGGTCAGCCTGCGCGGCATGCGCAGGCTGACCTGGGTCGATACTTTTCGCAGATGCATGAAGCTCCCTCTTTACAGAGCATGGCTCATATACAAATTTCAGGTACCCATTTGTATGACTGTGGACACCAGCTTGTACCTTGGTGTGCACCAGGTGAAAATCAAGTACACCCTGTATTATTGCATACTATGTCATTATTACAGCTGCATATAAACAAGAGCACAGCATAAGAACACCAATGGTTGGCTGCAGTCCCTTGATTTTCAGTGAAAATTTTGAGTTAAAAAAGGGGCATAACTGTGTAAAAATTACTTTGATAGTTACCTACCCTTGTTGCATGGGTTCTGCTTTTGATAGTTTAAAACTTGTCCAAGTTTGAAGGAAATATCTTCAGTAATGGCAAAGATATTATAAAATGTAGAAGTTTTTGCATGCTAATGACAACAACGCTGCCACCTACGACCCAAATGATAACAGGGCTATGACAATTACTCAACGTTTTCTTTAAAAACGGTCATGATGAAATTACCTAATTTATCAAAATCATTACAGAAGATATTTGTGAATTGGATTCTAATAGAAGAATGACCAAACATAGAGAACAAGATAGGACCACAATTATCAACCGTGTTATGTCTGATTTGATGATAGCCCTCCTCATTCTCCCTGTATAATTAACCCTTAAAGCGCATTTCATGACTATAGTTGCCTTTGTGGACAGTGTAGATCAAGATCAGGCTGCACAAAATGTGCAGCCTGATCTTTGATCTACACTGTCTGCTTTGCTGAAACAGTGTAGACAAAAGCAACTATGAAACTGCTATTATTCTGATCATATTTCTAGAATAAATATTTCTGTTGGTTTTATTTAGCACTCAAAGGGTAAGCACTTTCCACCCACCATTTTTTTCTATACCTTAACTCTTTACCAGATGACAAAATTTTTAGACATTGCCAAACTATTATTTTGTGCTGACAAATTATGACTAGTGTGGCTTAACTGCTGGGACTTGTCTAAAAAAAAAAGGTAGAAAACATTGTTTCAAAAGAAGAACATGCTGGTAACCAACATTATTTCCTTGTCCAGCAGAGTTTTCAACGCCTTTTTCATACGGTCATTAAATAGGGGATTGTTCCACAAATGCCTAAAAACACCATTGCCCATACATTCCTGTTATCCAAGAAATGGCTTCTGTCTTTTTTAGAGACTATCTCTCTTTGTTATCTTAGCACCATTGGGTCCATGGAGACCAAATGAAGTCCTGTTCCTCTTGAAAAATATGTGGACTCCTCCAATGTCGACAGACTTTACAACAAAATATAGGTTTAATCCACTAAATGAAACATACATTTTCAATCTGTAGATGTTGAAAAGACTTTAAACTCCTTACTGGTTCACAATATCTCAATCTTGTCTAAATTGAAATATTTTGCAGATTATAAAATTTTTGTCTTTGGAAGGACTGTAAGCATTGTGCTACCTGCATTTTATTATTTTCCCAAAATCTTTTGAAAAACTTTAACCCTTAGGGTAGTTATAACACCAGATTGTCACATAATAATAATATAGGGTTCAATAAAACTTCTGTTTCAAGGATTTCTCCAAGTTGGTATACTTCCTGGTGTTTAATAAATAATTACAAATTAAACAATGACTTTCAATGACAATTCAACCTCTAGTTATAAGGACCCTGAGAAAGAAAGTTTTTGAAAACATGGTAAAGGGTTAACTCTCTCTAATAGATACAAAAAAAACCCCCATAAGATTGTCCAAATTGAAAGCATATGCGAATGACAAAAAAAGACATTTCTCAATTGATAAAAGTAGTCTTTGAAAAGATATCAGTATTTTCTCCGTGCCCCGCCCTCTCTTCCCCGGTGTTTTCAGAGAGCTACATCTTCATGTCATGAAAAAATGGAACTGTACAAAAGCTTACAAAAATAAGAAAATATGGAACTGTACAAAAGCTTAAAAAAATAAGAAAATAACAGTGTTTTTTGCCTATAAACTTTAAAAGATAATGATCCCTGTGAGACTAAATAAAAATTGTTTGAATTTGATTTCATTCGCAAGTGCAATTTCTATTTTCCAACGTGAGAGTATGTAAACTGCTTAGTTGTCGTTCACATATGCCAAAGAACTGTAAAACTTCTAAAGCCAACTAAGTTCTTGAAACAATTCAAAAGTATCTGAGAATTGAAGAACTTTAATTTTATGAAGGTTCAACCCTTAACCCATGGAGCACCAAATGAATCAAAGGAACATATTCAGTGCAGAAATAAAACCCAAATAATTGTAATTTTACAGTTGCTTTAGTTCAGATTGTCTTAGAAAAGTGGACAGTGTAGATCAAAGATCAGACTGCACATTTAGTGCAGTCTGATCTTGATCTACACTGGCCGCAAAGGCAAATACAGTAGTAAAAGGCACCTAAAGGATTAAAAAATAAATTTGATACCAGAACTTTTCAGAGAAGTTTACCCTTTACCAAACAATTACAAGTAATGACAACCCTCAGGAAGAACCATTATGAAAATGTTTATGGAAAAGGGAAAGAATGCTCGTTACCAGCATTTTCTTCTTTTCCCACAACGTTTTCTACCTGTTCAAGGACAAATCTTATTACTTAAGCCATACTTAAATTTTCATCTGCAAATGCTTTCTATTCGGACAAGTCTAAAGTTTTGTCATTTGGTAAAGAGTAAGATGCCATTTTTCATTCGAGATTGAATGACACATATTCACCCTTCTTTGATGAAAACACATCTGTTATAGATAAAAAAGAAAGCAGAATGTTTTCATGACTAACTAAGCGTATTATTTTTCATAATACAACGGAATACTATTTACTATCTGACAAAGTAGTTCTTGTATATATATCGACTTGTATCATACAAGGTTGAAGGTCAGCTTTATTTACTTTGCTTGATGTTTTTACCCAGTATTCAACAGTGTTTAGTAATATTCCAGGTCTGCATTAATCAAGCAATCATAAAAACATTCTTTGGCTTTATATCTGAGATTTTCTGAATTTGAAAGTAACACAACTTCTGATTGGCTAAACCATTTGGTTTAGCCAATCAGAAGATGTATTACTTTCAAATTTAGAAATTCTAGAGAACAAGACTAAGAATGTTCTTAAAACTGGTTGGTGATTATGGACCCAGGGCCTGTATTGTCCAACTGTTCTAAAATGCATTCTTAGTCTTACTCTAAATTTTGAAAGTAACACAATTTCTGATTGGCTTAACCATTTGCTTAAGCTAATCAGAAACTGTGTTACTTTAAAATTTGGGAAATACTTAGAGAAATCAGACTCAGATTACTATGAACAATGGTTGGTGAATGTAACATAGTTTTTGTGGCATTTGTCGAAGACAATGCCACTATGAGTTCAATATTGAAGTTTGAAGACCATGTATTGTATTTTGTGCAAAGCCGAAGGAAATAAACCCAATTAAACTCAATTATTCTCAGACAAATGAGTTTTTCGATTGCACTCACATATATAATTGGAAATGGCAGATCAAAATACAATGGGTGAGGCCATCGATCATGGAAATACTTCTTTTTTATTGAAAATAGCTTCACCTGCTCATAGCCTTCTATTGGCGCAATGATACACAAAATTTATCTACTGACCGCTTGGTCCCGAGCTTTTTCGTTCCAAAACCAGTTCGTCTCTGGGCTTGTTCTTCCCATGATTGTGTGCTACTCCATTTGATTATACATGAATATTTATAGATCGAAATAATTTATTGTAATGTTGGGAATTAGATCTTTACGGCCAAAGATATCTTAAAATCATAGTTGTCAGGTACAAACTAAATTTTATTCGATATATTCATATGGTTTCTCTCTCTACCCATCATGCATCCATACTGTCAAGGGACATTACTCCCGACTCCTCCTGAATGATCAAAGGGAGGCCACCAATACACAAATAATCCTAACTATGTCATGAGTACTCTCCTATTACCCAAAAAGGTATTAATTTGCTTAGTAGGTTGACTTTTAAGCTAATATTTGAATAATATTTCTCTTTTTATTTCAAATTATTAATTCCACACAATGGCTTTCTTGACAAATGCCACTTCAGTGTTTTCAACGCTTTGGTTCTTTAATGAATGATGTGCACAACACTTTTTTCAAGGTATAGGCTGCTTACCAACAATTTGTGAAGAGAGAAGATGCCTGACACATTGACTATAATTAATTGCGTAGCCTTTATATAAATAATGATCTGCACTGGGATTTTTTACATTCACTATGAAGATTAATTTACATGCAAATTATCTACCCTTCCCTCTAAAACATAAAACCCTCCCCATGTTTTTAAAACATTCATGAAGGTTTATTAAAGCATCCTTGACAAACCAGATTAGAGTCTTGCTCTGCAAAAAGGTGGCTTAATGCATTTGTAAAAAATATTGCTCGTATCACACTGAGCAGTCTGTGCAGGCTGCCACGAAAAAAAGCATTTTGCTATATGTAAATTTTCTGCATGTAAAAGGACCATTCTATCACCACATTCAGTCAGCTGTTAGACAAGATAGATTTTTATGGATCCATAATTATGTGATGTCTTGCTGGTATAAAAGGGAAAAGGCTTTTAAACCTTAGTAGAAAAAGGAGAAAATGGTTACCAACATTTTCTTTTTTTCTGCAATTTTTTCTACTGTTTCAGCTGAAAATCCCATCAGTTGAGCCACATTTAATCTGCTTTCTGCAGCTGCTTTTAATTTTGACAGATCTGAAATTTTGTCATTAGTAAAGGTTTTAAGTGTTTACCAAACGACAAAATTTTAAACCCATCCAAATTGAAAGCATTGGCAGATGAAGAAATTCATGTGACTCAAAAATTTAAGTCTGTTTTGGAAAAGGTAGAAAACATTGTGGGAAAAGGAGGAAATGCTGGTTACCAGCATTTTCTCCTTTTCCTGCAATGTTTTCAAAAGGCTTCTTTCTCGGTGTTGAGAAAATCAGGGGTTGTTTGGTATAGGGTTAAGCTGTTTAAAGTATGCTACTCAGCAAATATTTTCAGTCAAGAAATAAGACCCAAAAATTTGCAGTTTCAATTTTATTCTTGTCCAAAATGTCGCTGCAAAGCGAACAGTGTAAATCAAAGATCATACTGGACATTTTGAGCTGTCTGCTTTTATCTACAATGGCTGCAAAGGCAACTATAGTTTTGAAAGACACTATAACTCTTTACTACACAATCCCAGTTTTAATGACCCTAAAGAAGATGACTTTTGAAAACATTGTGGGAAAAGGAAAAAATGCTGGTAACCAGTATTTTTTCCTTTTCCAACAATCTTTTCAACCCTTCCAAGACTAATTTTAAATGTTTAAGTCTCATTTATTTTGTTGTCTGCAAATGCTTTCAATTTGGACATGGCTAAAATTTTGCTGGTTAGTATTGAGTTAAGAGTTTAAATAGGCTTCAAAGGTACTTTAGCCTGCTGCTGGTTCTATAGCATATATATATTCTGATTTTATAACAGAAAAAAATCTCTTTATTTGTAATGAAATTACATTTATAGCCATCAAAAGAAAGCGTTTTCACCTACTTGGGAGGAACCGAGTTAACCCTTAGAGTACAGAAAAAAAAAACGAAAGGAACATTTTATTCATAAAATAACATGCTTTAACATTGCAATTTCAAGTCTTTTTTTTTTTTCTTGGCTTATATATTCTGCATCTAGCAGATGGTGTAGATCCAAGACCAGACTGTTCATTTTGTGCAGTCTGATCATGATCTACACTGGCTGCAAAACCAACTAAACCTTCGAAAAGCCCTTTAAGCCTTTACTATATAATCCTAAGTTTTAACAAATATGAGAAAGAAGGCTTTTGAAAAGATTGTGGGAAAAGAAGAAAATGCTGGTTACCAGCATTTTCTCCTTTTCCCACAATGTTTTCTACCCTATCAAAGAGGGAAATCACCATTTGAACTTTATTTAATATGTCGTCTGCAAATGCTTTCAATTTGGTCGAGTCCAAAATTTTGTCCTTTGGCAAAGAGTTAAGGATCAACACTTAGTACACTAAATATTTTCTTCATGGAGCAAGGACACAAATATTCTAAAAGATCAAGGCTTTTCCTGGGCAGAATATCTCTTCATAGTGGACACTATAGATAAGTGATCAGGCTGCATGTTATGTGCAGTCTGATCCTGATTCACTTTATTCTGTCAAAGTAACAGTCACTACAGAAAAGGCTGGCACTCTAGAACTAAGGGTTAAGTAAAAATATAATAGAACCTGAAAATAGTATGGACTTCAAAGAAAATATGAAATGACATTTCTGACAGGTAAATGGAATAATTTTCAGCTGATTATGAAGACTTGGGCAGTCACGTAGTACACAGTTCCACCTTCAAACAACTCTTTCAATCTTAAAGAAGAGCACTTATGAAAACATGTAGGAAAAGGGAGAAAATGCTCTTTATAAACATTGTTTGAAAACATATTTACTTAATTTACCTTTATTCATGCTTATATCATTAGCAAGCTGCCCAGTGCATTTTGGTGCAAAATATATATTTTTGGCTTAAAAATATAGGAAATTAATATAAAAAATATAGGAGTAAAATAGGAAATTATCGGCTTACAAAGGACTTCTATTAACATTAAAATGTACAATTAACTTGAAAGGCAATAGACTAAAAGCAATAAAGCAAATCCAAATTTTACCAAAGTTTGATGAATTTTCCCTGGCCTCCACTCCCCTTACAGCCAGCCCTTTAAATCACCATCTCTAATATTACAACATAGAAATCTCACTTATGTAATTTTGTTTTTTTCATTTCCTTTATTGCTTTGTCAGCAAATAAATGTGTTTGACCAGCACAAGTCATTTAAATTACTGACTAAAATAATATAATACTCAAGCTGACTAGACCATTTGCTTTGTGAAGATCTTGAGAAAGCAAAACACAGTTTTTCAATGAACATCAAAGGATAATAGTTGACCTAATGTCCACAATGTTACATATTGTTTTGGATAGGTTATCATGGGTACTTGTGGTGTCCAAACACAAAGCAAAAATTAAGGCAAATCCGTAACACGTTAAACGGATATCTGCATGAACTAACTGGATAGTTCCTTCAATGCAGATAACACTTATTAAAGCTATAGCTATAGATATTCAGTGCACTGACATTAGTTTCAACACAATACATGTAACTGTATTGTAAATCAATGCACTTCATCAGCAGCATTTTGAAAAAAATAGGAGTTTAGATGAAAAATATAGGATATGGGCACCAAATATAGGAACATATAGGAAGCTCAGAAAATATAGGAAAAAATAGGAAAAGTAGGAACACTGGGTAGACTGCATTAGTAGTAAGGATGTTTATCAGCTGCAAATGTTTTCCAGGTGGTTAAGATTCAAAAGTTTTGTTCAAATTCATTTACTTTTTTGTAGAAATTTGAGACATCACGAATTTCGACCAAGTGCTGCTATCACAAAATGGAGTATTTGGTGACACATGACTTCGGCAAGATGGGTCTTCCATGAAACTATTTTTCCACAAAGTGGTATTCCGTGAAATGTCATAGATCCATAATAACATTGTCCGCAAACATGAGTACAAAACATGAGGACAGAAATAGGTTTGAAGACAAGATTGTGACACCAGAGATGCCAATTAACAAAGCATAAAGCAGGACTTACCTTTGGTTCTGGTATCTTGCCCAGCTCTGATAAGTTATGGCAAAGTTTCATGTGTTTAAAATGGTAAGGATTACTTCGATTGTCTTCAAAGGCTCGCATGATCTTATCGCTCATCCATTCCACCTGCAAGAGACACCCATGGGTTATTTATGGACTACATAATGTCGAGATCCACCTACTGAAAAGTGACAAATTTCCTGTCATGAGTTGATCTCCTATGTTGTGGGTACTTCCAGGAATTATCTCTTTGTTTTGAGCCAGGCAGCACTTGAGAAACGACTGACCATTCATTTGGAAAGAACTCAAACATCACAGCCTTGACAAGCCAAAAATCTTAAACATGGCCATATTGAATAAATGAATGTTGTTTTATGGCGCATCCACAGCTTTGGTCATTTAGCGCGTATATCTGTGTTAGAGCCATATTGAAAGCATTTGTAGACAACAAAGGTGGCTTGAATGATAAAGTTTGTTTTTGAAAAGGTAGAAAACATTATGGGAGAAGGACAAAAAAATGCTGGTTACCACCATTTTCTCCTTTTCCAACCATGCCTTCAATAGCATTTTTATCAAGGTTAAGAAAAGGTAGAAAATACTGTGGGAAAAAGAGAAAATGCTGGTTACCAGCATTTTCTCCTTTTCCCACAATGTTTACAAAGGCATCTTTCTTGCCCAATAAATCATGGGATTGTTTGGTACAGAGTTAATATATCTAATTGATACAGGACACCTGCAATTGAAAGCCTACTTCAATCAATCATCAGTTACAGTGAGTTACTGTTATGAAAATTGTTCTGTAATTGACATAATAACTACACATACATCAATTTGTATTCTAGAGGTGAATGCTCGGAACATAATCAGTAGACAGAACACTTCAAAAACATATCTTCCAATTAACCCTTTACCATATAATCCCAACCAAACAATCCCAACTTTTCCAATTTTTCCATCTGTGGGGGTTGCTCAGAGGTTAGCATATCTGACTTGTGACCTGGTGGTAGTGGGTTTGATACCTGGTTAAGGCAAACTGTCTTTCAAGCGATTTTTCGCCTCTCACCTCTGACGCATATGAGAAAAGTAGTCAGTGGCTAGGAAAGAAAGTTATGTCAGTTACTGGTGTGAGAAAAGCCTGGAAATGCATTTACAGGTGCACTGACCGCCATAATATTACCTAAGCTGTTTTAAACTTGAATACAATAATATATTTTCTCCTTTCCTTCATTATCATTTATTCTGCCAGAAAAAAATACTGTCACTTGAGTCACATTTAATTTGTCGCCCATTTTTGATGAGTACGGTATCAATTTTTTCTAATTGGTAAAGAGTTAGAAATAATTTAAGGTTTTCATTACCATGCAAAACCGTTAGAATATAAGAAATAAGCCATGCTCTCGTAAAAAAGGGGGCTTAATGCATCTCCATGATGCATTACAACTAGCAAGTCATCACATAATTATGGATCTGTAAAATCTGTTTTATCAAACAACTGGGTGAATCCTGAGGCAGAACAGTCATTTTCCATGCAGAAAATTTACTAAAGACAAAAAGTTTCAACCCAGGTCAGCCTTTGCAGTCCACCCAGGCTGACCTTCATTGATACTATTTGCAGATGTATTAACCCTTTCCCACACAATGACGACTTTTGACGACCCTGAGGTAGAAGCCTTTTGAAAACATTGTGGGAAAAAGGAGAAAATGCTGGTAACCAGCATTTTCTCCTTTTCCCACAATGTTTTCTACCCTTCCCAAATCAAATTTCGAATTTTCAGTCACTTTTATTTTGTCGTCTGCAAGTGCTTTCAATTTGGACCAGTCTAAAAATTTGTCGTGTGGTAAAGAGTTAAACCCACTTTTCAAAGGGTATGGCTCTAATCATTTATCACCCTTTACCAACTTATGTGATATTATCATCATGAAGAAGACAGCTTTCGAAAATATCATGATAACATAATTAATGATATGTCCATCAAAGATACTACGAATCAAGCTGCCTTTAAATTTTTGTCTAAAAGTTAGCATGTAAAATTTTATCCAAGTCAGTTTTGGAGTTTGAGATGACACAGGCAATCAAGGATAGCATTTTGAAGGACAAGGGCCATAACTCTTTAACTTTTTACTAGGCGACCAAAGTTTAGCCCTGTCCAAATTCAAAGCAATTGCAGAGGACAATTTCAGTATTGCTAAAATGGTGCGAATTTTATTTGAGAGAGCAGAAAAAATTGTG
The DNA here is from genome assembly GCA_946811185.2 of Hippopus hippopus. Taxonomy (NCBI): domain Eukaryota; kingdom Metazoa; phylum Mollusca; class Bivalvia; order Cardiida; family Cardiidae; genus Hippopus; species Hippopus hippopus. The sequence goes on along the minus strand of OX328097.1, from coordinate 4,426,030 downwards.
GACAAAAGAGAAAATGCTGGTTACCAGCATTTTCTCATTTTCCTACAATGTTTTCAAAAGCTTTCTTTCTTTGGGTGGTTAAAACTCAGGATTGTCTGTTAAAGGGTTAAGTATTCATTTCAAGTGGTATGAGGTAAAATGTGGAAATATATGGAAACAAGGAAATTGTCTTTCTTTAAATGAAATTGCAAACAGCATCAAGTATGGAGCAACTGTTTGTGACACGCAGCTATTACTTTTCCCAGAATGCTTTCAAAAACCTTTCTTAGAGTTATAAAACCGTGGTATCATTTGGAAAAGGGTTTACAAAATGGTACAATTTTAGATCTAACAAATACAAAAAAGTTTGCAGACAACAAAAAATTGTTGCTCAGAAGAAGGAGTTCTCTTATGTGAGGGTTAGAAAAACATAGTGGGAAAAGCAGAAAATGCTTGTTACTAGCATTTTCTCCTTTTCCCACATTGTTTTCAAATAACTTTCTTTCCAAGGCCGTACCAACACGAAGTATTTACAAAATGATGAAAAGTAAAGAAGATATTTCTGGCAATGAATATGATTTGATTAGCTAATTATCTTTACTCTAATTACCATAAACCTCTAAATTGGGTATTTACAAACACATCAATATGCAAATAATTGATGTTTTGCACTAAGAGACAACTTTTCCTCATTAACTTATTACATCACATGCTAATTATAGAAACATCAAAAACTAATACCAGAGAGAAACACTTAATCCTTTATCACACAATCCTGACTTTTAACAACCCAGAAAAAGAAAGCTTTTGAAATCAGAAAGGGAAGGGGAAAAAATGCTGGTAACCACCAATTTCTCCTTTTCCCATATTGTTTGCTACCTTATCATAAGAAAGCCTTTTGAAAACTAGAGAAAGTACTCTCAGTGAAGATTGCCTAAGCCAATCAAGTGGCAAAGTCTTGCAGTTAAGAATCAACCCTTTACCACAAAACCCCAAGTATTAATGACACTGAGAAAAACACCTTTTGGTAACCAGTATTTTCTTCTTTTCCCACCTTTTTTTCTCCATCAAAAATAGAGATTTTCTCCTTTTCCCATGTTTTCTACCCCATCAAAGAAAAATTCTTAGAGCCACATTTAAATTGTAGTCTGCAAATGCTTTCAATTTGGACTTACCGGTATCTAAAGTTTTGTCACGTGCTAAAGGCTCAACCAGCATTTTCTCTTTTTCCCACAATGTCTTTTACCACTTCAAAAGGAAAGTTCTAACAATTTAGCCATATTTAATTTGTCATCTGCAATTACTTTCAACTCAGACAAGTATGAAATTTGGTTTTGTGGTAGAGTTGAGACAGTGTTTAGAACTGAGGAATACTTTGCACGGTCTTTGAATTTCTGGGATTTCTGGGACAGAAAATGATGATTTAATTTTTAAGCAATTTCTAGGAATTAATCTATGGTCAGATTCTGGGTATTGATAACTGATGAAGTGCATCAAATAGGAACCCACACAGTCAGAATAATTAGTTTATCCTATACCCTTTACCAAACAATTGTATGTTTTAACGACCCTGGGGATGAAGCTTTTAAAACTAATGTGGGAAAAGGAGACAATGCTTGTAAGTTTGCAGTCAGCATTATCTTAGATTTACACTTTCTGCTTTAATGACATATTAAGGCAAGAAGCATCCTTGGAATAGCAATTATGTCCAAGAATTTTCCGGCCTGATTTTTTTTTTTTATTTGGGTTATTTTGCCCCATAAGGATGAAGATTTCTGCCTTAACTGAGCTGATGAAGAAGTGTGTTGAGATTAATGCATTCATTAAGCCCTTAACTCTTTACCAAACGACAAAAGTTTAGACTGGTCCAAATTGAAAGCATTTGCAGACGACAAAATTAACATGACTCAAAAATTGAAATTTGTTCTACGAACGTGGAAAACACTGTGGGAAAAGGAGAAAATGCTGGTTACCAGCATTTTCTCCTTTTCCCACAACGTTTCCAAAGAGCTTCTTTACAGAGAGTCGTGAAAACCAGGGATTGTTTGGTAAAGAGTTAAAGCTTCTTTCTCATAATAACTGCATTTGCCACCAGTATTGATCAAAATCAGACTGCACAAATTGTGCAGTCTGATCTTTGACCTACACTGTTTGCTTTGCCATGGCATTCTGGACAAAAATAATCTTGAAATTTGGAATTACTAAAGGTCTTACATGGAGACTGAAAATGTCTGTCTAGTTTATTTCACACTCTAAGGGTTAGTTCTGCTTTCTTGATGATCTGACCTCTTTCTGGCCTTCAACACCGAAATTTTGTCAATGCTCAATGCTCTACTGTAACTCTAGTCAGAACTTTCCCTGTTGAGAATCAGTTCATGAACTAATAAACTGTTAACGGATTGTTGATGCACATTCATGAATTGTTCATCATCATCTTCATCCATGTTCATGAACCAAGGCTAACACATTGTTCGTGAACTGTCACATCAAATTTCATTAAAAAAGTTTATGATTCCATTGTCATTAATACTTTCTAGCACAGTATTCATTTAAAGTTTAGGAATCTACATGTTTATTAATACTTGTTCAAATAAGACTAAACACAGCCTACACATACATGCAGTCTGATACTGACCACAGCCTTTTCTTTTCATAAATAGTTTCAGTCATGTGACCCTGTTATATGATCTTAGGTAAATGTAAATTAGTTTTATAGCACACTGACACCAAATGTTAGCTCACATGACAAGGAATATAACTATGACGAAGAAGATATTAAACAAAAGCAGAGTTATTAGAATATTAACATAGCTGGATCAGTCAAGGAACTGCACTGATGCAACAAAACATTTTAGACTACACCAGACAAGTTTCTGTTAACACTCCAAACTGTAGAATGACACATGGCTGAGGACAGTTGTTTATCAACCAATCACATTTAATATCTTTTTGCTCCCAAAAAAGGATAGCATAGCAGGGTAACAAACAGTTTGATAAGACAAGTGATGCTCAGTGCTTTGTGATCAGCTGAGAGTAGTGGATCACCCCAAGAAACAATAATGAAATATATAATGTGTTTGAAGGAGATCAATAGATATACCGTAAGTTTCATGGGAAAGGGACATCAAATCATATATAACCAATAGAGGTACGTAAAACTGATAATAGTGATGATCAGTAAAAAATATTGAGGATTTCTAAGAAGTTATTGCTACTATTAAATGAAAACAATTACCACAAATGTTTATGCCTTTCCTTCGAGGTATTATTGTTTTAGTATTTTGCTTTCATGTGATAGTTGTGTAGAAATAACACCCCATGTAGAAGACTTTCTGTTGTGATAGAAATGACTATGTTTTCAAAAGCATAACAGAATGATGAGACAATACACTCAAAGGTTGTAATTTATTTGGGAACATTTCCCTTGCATTTAGATCAAGTAGTAGATTTTAAATTATCATATTATAATCCATTTGGAAACAACGAAAAACCAAACACCCTAAATAAATGCATTTATCAAGAACTGCTCAAGCACAGTTCATAAACATGGTTCATGAATAGTGAAATGTGCATGAACTAAATCACACTTCATGAACTGTTCATGTGGCACATTAACTTAATTAATAAACAGTTTATGAATTATTTTGTACAATTTTGTTGTTCATCAATGCCTGATTCATGATCTATCAATTATGTTCATTAACTGTGCATGAAAAGGTCTTCATATTTTTGGCAGGGCTATGCTTCTTTTTTTCTTTATTTTGTGGGGGGTGTTAGATTACGGGATAGTATTTAAAACAAGAGGGCCATGATGGCCCTGTATCGCTCCACTGGCTATTAAGTAAAATTCTGACCAGTCGTTTCAGAGAAGAAGAATTTTTAAGAATTTCTAAATTTCCATATAGTGCAAGTAGCCCCCATTCACCAGAGCCACATTTTTTGACGGATCAAAATTTTACGAACAGTTTTTGAAAAAGGTCACCCAAGCAACAATCCTGTGAAATTATTTCAAAATCTGACCTGCTGTTTCAGAGGAGAAGATTTTTAAAGAATTCCTTCATTTCTGTATAGTGCAAGAAGCCCCCATTCACCAGAGCCACGTTTTTTGACGGATCAAAATTTTACGAACAGTTTTTGAAAAGGGTCACCCAAGGAACAATCCTGTGAAATTATTTCGAAATCTGACCAGCGGTTTCAGAGAAGAAGAATTTTGAAGAATTCCTTCATTTCTATATGGTGCAAGAAGCCCCCATTCACCAGAGCCACATTTTTTGACGGATCAAAATTTTACGAACAATTTTTAAAAAGGGTCACCCAAGAAGCATATCTGTGAAATTATTTCAAAATCTGACCCGTGTTTTCAGAGGAGAAGATTTTTAAAGAATTCCCTAAAAAATTCCATTTGGTTGCAATGGCAACCAGAGTTTTTGATGGAATCAAATTCTGTGAACAGTTTTTAAAGAGGACCTTCCAAGGAACATTCCAGCCAAGTTTGGTCCAAATCCGCCCAGTGGTTTAGGAGGAGTTGATGTTTAAAGAATTGTTGACGACACACGACGCACGACGGACACCAGGTGATCCTAAAAGCTCCCCTTGAGCACGTTGTGCTCAAGTGAGCTAAAAAGTTAACATACGGATGGACGCACAACGGACAACGGGCCATAACATAAGCCTGCTGGCCTTCGGCCAGTGGAGCTAAAAAACTTGTCTAGCACCAGTCATGTATCACTGCAGCTTGATAATCAAGGGAGGTAAATAGTAACAAACTTTATCTTTCATAAAAAGAGTTATTTCCCTTGATTAATGTTTAAATTTAAGTGACAATATTTTGAAGCCCATGTTAAACTTGCGATCCCTGGAATGAAGGCAATTTTGACCCCAGACCTACAATATGAAACTAGAATGTGTGGTTATAAACAAAAAGATTTTTTAATCTTGCCCAATAAAAAGTCATGTAAAACAAGTTTGCTGAATAAAAAAGGCCCTGTAAAATATGTGATCCATGACACAGGTTTATCAAGTTTTCACTATAAAAGCCAATGTAAAACTTGTGACCTCTGGTGTGGAGTCAAACTTGACCCCCAAAGTTAAAATTTGGGCCCTCTTGGTAGAGGCCCATTATATAAAGTTACATGCAAAATTTGGTAGCCCTAGGCCTAAATATGGCTATGTACAAGTAGATTATTAAAGTTTCCTTATATAAGACCATGTAGAACTTGTGACCTCCTGGGGTGGGGCTACATTTGACCCCCTGGGCTATAATTTGGGCACCCTTGATAGAGACCCCCTAGATAAAGCTAAATGCAAAATTTGATAGCCCTAGCCCTTATAGCTAGATGCGAAAGATTTTCCTATATAAGCCCGCCCATGTAAAACATGTTACCCCCCGCGGAGCGAAGTCAAATTTGACCCTCGGCTATAATTTGGACACCCTTGGTACAGGTCCACTAGATAAAGCTACATGCCAAATTTGGTCACCCTAGGCCCCATGGCTAGGTCAAAGAAGAATTTTAAAGTTCTCCCTATATAAGCTCATGTAAAACTTGTTACCCCCGGGCAGGGCCTAATTTGACCCCAGGGCTATAATTTGAACAATCTTGGCAGAGGTCCACTAGATAAAGCTACATGCCAAATTTGGTAGCTCTAGGCCCTATGGCTAGGTAGAAGAGGAATTTTAAAGTTCTCCCTAAATAAGCCCATGTATAACTTGTAACCCCCGGGGCGGGGCCAATTTTGACCCCAGGGCTATAAATTGAAGAAACTTGGTAGAGGTTCACTAGATAAAGCTACATGCCAAATTTGGTAGCCCTTGGCCTTACGGTTTCAGACAAGAAGATTTTCAAAGATTTTCAAAATTTTTCAGTTTTGTTGCCATGGCAACCAGAGTTTTTGAAGGAATTAAATTCTTTCAAGAAATTCTGAAGAGGACCATGGCAGGATCATTTCTGTGAAGTTTCATCAAAATTGGATGGGTAGTTTCAGAGAAGAAGACGTTTTAAAAAAAAGTTAACGGACGGACGGACGGACGGACAGACGCACGACGGACAACAGGCCATGACATAAGCCCGCTGGCCTTCGGCCAGTGGAGCTAAAAAATAATTCCATAAAACTCTGATCTAAATCTTTATCAAGCAACAATATTCTTGTCTTATACATACTGAAACCATATGCAGACAACAAATAAAATGTGACTGAATTGGTGGAAATTTGTGACAAAATTCACTGAGAAATTACTATAATCCAGAGTACAGCATATATGAAAACAGCTTTCCCTATCATCACACTGGGAGAGAGTTTTCTGGGAAAACATCGGCCTTTTTATCTGACATAAAAGAGATGTATCTTGACACCAATTGTGTGACCCTTTATTGATACCTAATTTGTGTTTTCTATTAACTCAGAATATGGCATAATTAGGTAGAGCCAGTATCATATTTATGATTCACAGTAAGGCTTCCAACCCTGTCCTCTAATGAGTAAAGCTTTGACATACTTTCTGGACACGTAACTTCTGAAAACACTTAAACAAAGACAGATGTAGGTTAGCATTAACAAGAAGTGTCTTTTTTTAGATATCTTTTTTCTTGTTCCAGATTAGATTTCTGTATTAAATCTAAGCAAATTGTATATAAAAAAAGCATCCATGATTCAGTACAAGGAAACTGGTTTACTATTCCCTAAGTCCTTCCATATTGCGTGCGGCATATTATATTGCATGCAATATGATGTAATCAATTCACCTTATATCAGATAAAAGGACCTTGATTTAATACAATTTAATAACACTCCATGCTACAAAGCTGATAAATTTAGATTTCTGGAGCAGGCTGTTGACCTTTTAATAAGCCTGTTTTTCTTTGTAAAAAAAAAAGATGTTAAAGGTTATTAGAACACAGAATATTGTAAAAGGCATCTTAGACACTGAAGCCAAACAATCTACCAACAAGATAGATACTAGATCTATTTCCTCAAACCTTTTCCCCAATTGAGTTACACATCAAATGAGATTTGGATGCTAAGATTTATCTTTGAAAGGACAGAAAACATTGTTGGAAAAGGAGAAAATGCTGGCCACCAGCATTTTCTCCTTTTCCAATAATGATTATGTTTTTGAAGGCTTTCTGTCTCAGGTTCCTTAACTCTTTACCAAACAGCACAATTTTAGACTGGTTCAAATTGAAAGCACTTGCAGAGGACAAAGTTAACATGACTCAAAAATTGAAATTTGTTCTTGGAGGGTAGAAAACATTGTGGGAAAAGGAGAAAATGCTGGTTTCCAGCATTTTTTCCTTTTCCCGCAGAGTTTTCAAAAGGTTTCTTTTTCAGGGTCGTGAAAAAGAGGGATTGTTTGGGAAAGGGTTAAAAGCCTAATTCTTTGGTAAAGAGCAAAACACTTTATCATACTGGACAAGAAAATTTTAGACCAGCCCATACTGAAAGTTTTAGCATTCAACAATCTCAATGTGGCTCAAGCAATGATACTAATCTTTGAAAGGCTAGAAAACATTGCAGGGAAAAGGATAAAATACTGGTCACCGGCACTTTTCCACTTTTTCCAACAATGTTTCCAAAAAACTTCTTCAGGGTTGTTAAAACACAAGATATTTTGGTAAAGGGGTAAGAGAGCTGAAGCCAAACAATTTACAAACAGCATGCATATTATTTCCTTGAACTCTATCACAGACGACAAAATTTTAAGGTTTTTCCATCCAAAAAGCATTTGCAGATAACAAATCAATCCAAGCTGATTAGACTGGGCTTTCAAAGAGATCGAAGAAAACGTAAGTGGATAAGGAGATAAGTCATTTTGTCATTTTCTCCTTTTCCCACAACATTTTTAAAGCTCTCTCACTCACAGTCCTTAAAAACCGAAAATTGTGTCGTAAAGAGTAAAACTCTTGCAACAGATGACAATATTTTTAGAATTTTCCATATTGAAAGTATTGTGCAGATGACCATGCAATCAATTAAGGCTGATCTAGTTTCCCTATGAAAGGCAAGAATTTATTGTGGGAAAAGGAGAAAAAAAAATTGGTAACAAACACTTTTCTCCATTTCCCATAATGTTTTCAAAAGCCTCCCTCAGGGTGTTAAAACCATGTGAGTACTTAAATAAATTCATCAGAAATTCCATGTCTCTTGTGTTTTGAATGTTTCTCTATATTTTGTTTCTTTAACACTTTACCAATCATTAGACTTTTCCAAACTGAAAGAATTTGCAGACAACTAATCGAATGTGGCTCGAATGGAATTTGTCAATGAAAGGGAAGAAAAAATGCTGGGAAAAGGAGAAAATGCTGGTGACAGCATTTTCTCCTTTTCCCAACATATTTTCCAAAGCCTTCTTCCACAAGGTCGTTAAAACTCAAGATTGTGTCGGTTAGAAGGTTAAACACAAATAACAGTTACTTTACTATGAAATGCTTTTTAGATTAAATCTCGTTTTGTAGTATTGTAAAAAATGGATAATCATGACCCTTATTTACCAAAGGCCATGGAAGCTTTCATACTACAAATTAATACTTAATTAATTGAAGGCACTTGCAGAATGACAAGTTAAATGTAGCTCAAATGTTCCGATTTGACTATGAGAGGGTAAAAAACATTGTGGGAATAGGAGAAATGCTGGTAGAAATGCTGGTTACCAGCATTTCCTCCTTTTCCCACAATGTTTTTGAATGCCTTCAATCCCAGAGCCCTTAAAACTCTGAAGTGTTTGATAAAGAGTTCATAGATTACTTTAAAGATGTCTGGTTGACATGCTCAAGATCTAGAGAGATAGGCTTGCGCACTTTGTAATAGATCTCCATGAAGATGCAAGCTTGGATGATACCAAGAGAATAAATTATGATTTAAATTATGGACAACTTTGTAGACAGGAACTCCCCAGAGGTTGTATTCACCAACCATTCTAAAGTGCACTCACTTCTCGAGAATTTCTTTATACTTCAAAGTGACACTATTTTGATTCATCTATACCATTTCGTTTAAAGATACATCTTCACTCATTTTCATCCAGCTTTTTAACCCTTGTTTTCTTAATTTTATGAAACTATAATCACTCTTGTATCTTCATGCCAAATATTGACCGATGGTTGTAAGGTTATGGCAGATAGAAAATGATTTTCATTCTATTGTGGCTACCCATAGACATAACTACCACAGTTTCCGGTTTAAATCAAAGACAAATCCCTACGGTTTCTTTACCCGAAACACCTTATATTGATTTTTTATCTACGTTTACACAGATGACTAGATTACAACACCGTCAAGTTTTAACAGCATTAATTTGTTTACTCTCTGGCTGTAGTGATGTCTCTATAACCCAACAGAAACTTTTTTTTTTTAATAAAAGCAATTAAGGATGGTTTGTGAATATGGGAACTGGTTTTCAAATACATGCAATGAAAGTAGGAACTCACTATCTTCTGCTAGGTGGCATTTTTCAAATACATATGGTACCTATCTGATTTGGGCATTCTGGGTTCAGAACCAGACTGCTTTTCAATACAGCAATCGATGCAGCGAATTTAAAAAAAAATCAATTTTTACTCAATAAAACGCTACCTGTACAGTTCATCATGCCATGGATAGCTAACATATAACCTACGCACCAGTCATTTATAAACACAGCCACTATAAGCTTGAAAAGTAGTGCCTGTAGAAGCTCAGCATGGTTGGGACATTTTTGTTGTCAAACACTTGCACAAATCCTATGTCTATATTTAGAATCTGTATACAAAGATTTGCATTAAACAATGGTATTTTTTAAACAATTTATCCCATTAAAATTATTATATACTGAGAAACTTCGAGCGAAAAACACGCTTGATTTTCCCATTGACATATTATTAATAGTTATTTTCCGCTTCCTCTTTTTTTTCGATGGGACAGATTTTAGTTAACTCTTTACCAAACGAAAAAATATAGGACTTGATGAAATTGAAAGCATTTGCAGACGACAAATCAAATGTAGCTCACATAATGATTTCTGTCTATGATAGGATAGAAAACATTGTGGGAAAAGGAGAAAATGCTGGTTACCAGCATTTTCTCCTTTTCCCTCAATGTTTTCAAAAGCCTTCTTCTTAGGGTCATTAAAAGTAGGTATTGTGTGGTAAAGAGTTAACGCACTATATATTAATTTATCCTGTACAGGACAGGGTTCGACATTAACATTTTTTTCAACTAGACCAGTGGACCAGTAATTTGAAATTTTTACTAGACCACTTCAGATTTCTACTAGACCGTTTTTGCAAAATGAAGAAAAGTATAAAATAGATCTAAATCTATGTTATTTCTCTTGCTAATATACCAAAATTGTGATGAAAAAAAAGACAACGTCTTGTTAAGTAATGATCAATGAATGTTTCTCCGTTAATTATTTCAATAACGATTTCTTTTCCTGAGGAAAAAAATTAGACCGCATTTTGAAAGCAATACCAAACACACATGTATATTAGTCTAACTTAGGCTCAAACAACAGAATTTGAGTTTAAAAGGACAAAACCATTGTGACATAATGTTATCAGATCCTTCAACAGATCTTCAGTTTATTAAGCTGTCTGAGAAAACATGACATTTTCCTCTGGATCAAACAGAAACCAACGGCGCGAATTCAGCATTCCACTCAAGGTCCAAAATGATATTTTTTTTTCTGTGATCTACGTCTTATTTTACTCATCTAGATCTATTTTTGTTTCGATCTATTTATTTGTTTTTAGCTTTATATTATGACTATGCTTCTCCCTGATGAGATGTTATTTTGAAGCTATGCAAGCTTGGCATATTGATGATATTCCCTGCTTGTCAGCTCTGTCGTCTACATGTATGTAAACGTCTGAGCGACTCATTTTCGGTTGTCGTCAAAATGAAACTACGGTATTCCAAGAAAAAGAGCTAGACGTAAGAAATTCTTGCTTAAAGTCAAATACTCGGACAAAATGATAACAATCACGATAAAAATTATGACTTATATCCTTGATGACAAAATAGCCCGTGGACTCAGGTCTACTAAATCTATTTTCGGTTCGATTTGGTTTTTCCAGTTAAAAATATTGACTACCGCGCATGCATGATCGTCTTCCTGTAGAAATTCGGTCGTGTAGAAATTGTCAACAAATTGTCGCTCGTTGACAAAATCACAAGTTATGTAAATGATCTTTTTCGATGAACGGCACATCAGGTCGATTTTCGTCACTTATGGGAAGCATTCAAACTGATACTGAACTAATTGTCTGGATTTTTGCACTAGACCATTCGGGCTAGCTGGACGCAGGTTCTACTAGCCCGAGCCGATTTTTTGCTAGACAATGTTGTTCGGACGTGCCTTAATGTCGAACCCTGCAGGATAGTGATATGTCATAGCAGACAGGTTAATCTTTGCAGAATATGACACGCAGACAACAAGTAAGAACTACGTTGGTGAAATGTTACTTTCACTGTTCTAGTGGTATGGTATAGAAACAAGAGGGCCAAGATGGCCCTGGATCGCTCACCTGAATTTTTGAGAGAACCATAGCCATTTTTTTTTTGAAGTATTGAAATTTTGGAAACAAAATCATTATTTTGCCAAGCAATTTTGAAAAGGTCACCAGTAAAAATCATTTCAAAATCTGTCACCACCCCTACAATCATCACCATAGCCATGTTTTTGACGAATCAAAATTCTGCAAATAAATTTTGGGATAGGTCATCCAAGGACCATTTCTTGAACAAGAGCAGATGTCCGATAGTGGCTAAAACTATTAAGTCGAACAAGAGCACCGCATGCGGGTGCCAACGATTGGCTGTTGGGTGCTGGATAGTAAGTTAAAATTTTAAGTCGAAAAAGGGGCATAATTTGGACAAAATTATTTTAGAGTTATCTGCCCTTGTTGGGTTGCTCTTTTACTAGTGAACAATTATTCCAAGTTTCAAGTAAATGTGTTGAGTGGAAGCCGAGATATAACAAAATGTCAAAGTTTTTGCACAATGACAACGACAACAACGCAGACAACAACAACAGGGCTATGACAATACCTCAATATTTTCTTCGAAAACAGCCAAGCTAAAAAAAGGGGCATAATATAAGGATCATTTCTGTGAAATTATTTCAAAGTCTGACCAGTGGTTTCAGAGAAGAAGAATTTTTAAGAATTTCTTCATTTCCGTACAGTGCAAATAGCCCCCCACCACCACAGCCATGTTTCTTGACGGATCAAAATTTCGCGAACACTTTTTCAAAAGGGGCACCCAAGGAACATTTCTGTGAAATAGTTTCAAAATCTGACGAGTGGTTTAAGAGAAGAAGAATTTCAAAGAATTTCTTTAAGTCCATATAGTGCAAAGAGCAACCCCCCCCGCCATGTTTTTCGACGGATCAAAATTTCGCGGACAATTTTGAAAATCTGACCAGCGGTTTCAGAGGAGAAGATTTTTAAAGAATTTCTTAGAAAATTCCATTTGGTTGCCATGGCAACCAGTTTTTGATGGAATCAAATTCTGTGAACAATTTTTAAAGAGGACCTCCCAAGGAACATTCCAGCCAAGTTTGGTCCAAATTGGCCCAGCGGTTTAGGAGAAGATGTTTAAAGAATTGTTGACCCCGCACGACGGACACAACATGATCCTAAAGCTCCCCTTGAGCACATTGTGCTCAGGTGAGCTAAAAACAAAACAGTTTTAGAAAAAAATATTACCAGAATATTATCCCATTCATCGAAAATGTATGTTATTATCAGCAGAGGTTTGTTTTGACTGTAGAATACACTGTTTTGGATGGAATGGGATGACATTTATAACAAGCGACAGTGAGTTACGGGCAAAGCCTCTTTTTGCGGTAACACCGTTCTAGATTTTTAAAAATGAAATTCCGACTTCGTTCTGGGTTTTAGTCTAAATCTAAATAGGGATGACTGAAAAACTGAGTGTCTTCCGGTTAGTCTCACAGCGTCAAATTGGTAAAAAATGACAATAAATATCTACCGATCGAATGATTACTTTAAAATCATTATCAGTTTAATGAGTAAAGATTATCTAATTTCTTACTTACTTTCAGCGTATTAAACGTCTATTTGTGTATGAACATATGCAATGATCTATGCTAGCAAATAATGACGTCATAAATCATACTATTCTTATGTCATGCACAAGCCGTTTTTTCGCGGAAAATATTGTGTCGTAGAAATCATGACTAAACTAGTTTATTGACTGTTTCAAAATACCATTTCGAGAGAAAGCCGGATTTATGATCTGTGAAAAGGGGTCTTACTGCATTTGCAAAACTTTCGACCCAGGTCTGCCTGTGTAGTCCGCGCAAGCTAACCTGGGTCAAAACTCTTTGCTAGATTTATTTTTCAACGTTTTGAATGTCAAAGGACCAGTATGTATGCCTTTCGATTCAGTCAGTTATCATACAATATGGATGTATAATATTGTGATGACTTTCTTGGTATCATGCATCACGGACATGCATTAAACCATCTTTTACCGCAACATGGCTCAAGATTTTTTTTTGTTTGTTTTTTCCTTTTGTGCGTATATTCATTGTGGCGGCAAGTGCACCTACCGTGCGTTCAGGACTGAAGTTCCTTTTACCAGCACTCTGCTCAATATTCTTCTCAACCTACTGACCGATTCCTCGTAAAAGTCAAAGTCTCTCTTATATAGGTCTAGATCTACATGCAGTGAGGAAATATTCCCGTAAAATGGTCTTTACAAGTGTGTGAACCAAGAATTATTCCAAGTTATTTTTCTGGACATAAATTAACGAAAGTGTCAAGGAACTGTCTTTCTTTTGTTAAGGAAATCAGGGACATTCACCCTATTTCACATGTACAAATCTATGAAAGAAAAATGCTTTCTACTTTTGACAACCCTCAAAATTAGTTTTGGCAAAGCCGGAATTCGAACTCACACCCTTTGATTTCAAGATCTAGAATCTAGCTCGTCATTCGAATTAATACATCTATATATGTTCCACAAATCATTCACGTCGCTCGTATTGAGGCTTTGCCTTTTTCATATTACCTCACTAGACAAAGGTTACATGTACTGCGATAATAGCTCTCATGACTTAAATGAATATGTGGGAGAGGGTTAAGCACAAAATACCCAGTTTTAAAAACGGAAAAGAAGTTTGAAAACATTGTGGGAAAAGGAGAATATGCTGAAATCCAGCATTTTCTCCTCTTCCCACCATGTTTTCTTACCTTTCAGATACAAATTCCATTATTTAAGCCACATTTGATTTGTCATTTGCAAATGCTTTCAATTTGGACCAGTCTGGTCCAAACTTTTGACGTTTGGTAAAGGGTTGAATGAATCTGCTAAAATCTTACACATGATCGGTAAAGGGACATTCAAAGGGCCATACAAAGGTGATACAAACTTGTTCAAGTACAACCATAGAAGGCCATTTAGAGTTTTAGTGTATATCTAATTACGATACCATAATAGTATAGGTCATGCAACCATACAGTTACCATGCACATGATGAGAATCATTAACCCTATACGAGTCAGTAATGTCCTAGAATTGTCTATCTTGAAAGCTCTTACAGATGACAATTTTTGCAGATGATAAATGATGGGGTTTGTTTTTTGAAAAGACAGAAATCTTGAAGCAAAAAATGAGAAAAAGCTGGATACCAGCCTATTCCCCTTTTGCCACATTGTTAGCAAAAGCTTTCTCTCTCAGGGTCAACAATACAGAACTGTTGGGAAAAGGTTTTTTCTTTACCAAATGATAAAATTTCAGACTTCTCCCGAATGAAAGCATTTGCAGAGGATAAATTAAATGTAGCTGAAATGATAGTATAGTAAGTTAAGTGTGGAAAACCTTGTCGGAAAAGGAGAAAATGCTGGTATACCAGCATTTTCTCCTTTCCCAACAAAGTTTTCAAAAGCGTTCTCTTTCAGGGTCGTTAAAAGTCAGGATTGTGTGGAAAAGTGTTAACCCTTTACCAAACGACAAAATTTTAGACTAGTCCAAATTAAAAGCATTTGCCGACGACAAATTAAATGTGTCTCATTTTATAAAATTTGTCTCTGAAAAGGTAGAAAACATTGTGGGAAAAGGAGAAAATGCTGGCTACCAGCATTTTCTCCTTTTCCCACAATGTTTTCAAAAGGCTTTTTCTTCAGGGTCGTTAAAATTCGGGATTGTGTGGTAAAGGGTTAAAAGGTTTTTTGTTGTACAACAACCTCAGCTGATGTTCACCAGGCTATAAATTTCCCTTTGAAAAGTAGATACTGACAGCAATTATTTTCCCTACATTTGCCAAAGTTTTTTTTTTCTTTTCGTGTCAAAAACTTATTTGAAAATACAGTGTAAATTCTCAAAATGCAGAGAAGCCACATAAGGTGTTTTCACAGGCAATGCACAAAAAGTCTATTTTTGCATTAATACTGTCCCAAGTTTATGTGAGGATACTGTGGTCAAAGCAGCCTTCATGCTGCAAAACTAGGATCTATTGGCAAGGAAAACTATTTTCCCATAATTTTTTCTAACCCTTCAAAGACAAATACCATCAAACTTAGCCATATTTCATTTGTCATCTGCAAACTTTTATCATTACAGACCAATTTTAGATACAGTCAAGTGATAAAATGTTAACACCAGAGTTAGGATTATTGTCAAGTACATAAAACTGAAAAATATAGCTGAAAATGACACAAGATCCTCCTCATTTTGGATATGATAATTTAATGTCTTTGTAACTTTGTCTTTTGAATTGATTGACCTATAATTGTTGTTTAAGTGTTATTTTTTTAAATATAAATGGGCGCATGATCATTAAATAATGCTCTGAAATATCAGCATGTGATAATCAACCTCTGTAATACCTAGAAAGTTTTTCCTTTAAAGGATAGCCATGTCTGAGTCCAGGGTTATGGGCCTTTACTAAACAAACAAAACAATTTCTCAAACACATGACCACACAGATCATTTCTGACCCATGTCCTACAATGTGAACATTCATGGTACAGGTCTATTAGGTGATACCAAATATGGTACCTGGCCCTGTGATTTAATAACAGGAAATCTTGGAACCCCGTAACCCCTATATAACTTTAACATGAGAAGTATGTGATCCATATGCTAGGACAGAAGGCTGTTTTACTTTTTAGGCTCCAAATATGTACCAACAATCTTTTTCAATGGCTAAAATTCACTCCACAGATATTATGATAATGTTTTACTTTACAAGCACAAAGTATTTTAAAAGATCAGGATGCATGTTCTGAACATCCTAATCTCGATCTTTGCTATCTACAAAAACCCCTGTTTTGCCCTAGAGCTCCGAGAGGTTCGCAAAGACTCATTTTAGTAAAAACTAAGATATGGAAACTTAACAAGAGCACCGCATGCTGGTGCCAATGCTTCATTGCAGTTGCATGTAGAAATAGATTGATTTTCAGTGAAAATTCAAAGTCGAAAACAGGGCATAACTGTGTCAATAGTATTTTGAGGGTTTCCTGGCATACTGGTTTTTGTTTCCACTTTTGATAGTTAATAACTATTCCATTTTTGAAGTCAATATCTTCAGTAATAACTGAGACATCATCAAATGTCAAAGTTTTAGCACAACAATAATGATGACAACAACAACTGGGCCATGGCAATACCTTGATGTTTTGTTTGAAAACAGCCGAGCTCAAAATAATGACTGTTTAATGCAGGTAGCTACTTAGTACATGAGCCACGCTGTGTGAAAAGAGGGCTTAATGCATTTGCGAAAAGTATTGACCCATGTCAGCCTGTGCAGTCCTCACAGGCTGACATGGGCCAAAACTTTTCGCTATCTTCAAATTTTCTGCATCTCAAAGGATAATTCTACCTCATGATTTAGTTGGTTATTTGATAAAACTGATTTTATGGATCTGTAATAAGTTGATGTTTTGCTTTGTATAATGCATCACAGAGATGCATTAAGCCCCCTTTTGCCAGAGCATAGCTCACATATTTTAACAGAGGACAAGCCATACACTTGATAGAACACACACAACAGCCATTCAAGATCCAATCAATCTGATTAGTTCAGACTTACCTGAGATTTAGCGAATTCTATGACATTGAAGCTGACATTGTTCAACAGTGCCAGGGAATAAGACGTCAGGCCCGACTCTGAACTTCTCCACATCTGATCCTGAAACACAATCACAAAAATCAAAATCAACGCTTTACCACGTGGCCAAAATTTCAGACTGGTCCAAATTTAAAGCAGCTGCAGACGACAAATTCAATGTTGCGTAAATGTTGGGATTTGTCTATGAAAGGGTGAAAACATTGTAGGAAAAGGAGAAAATGCTGGTTTCCAGCATTTTCTCCTTTTACCGGTGTTTTCAAAAGTCTTTTTCTTTCAGGGTTGTTAAAACTCAGTATTATGTGGTAAAGAGTTAACCCTTTACCAAACAATTCTGTGTTGTAATCACCTTGTGGAGGAAGGCTTTTGGAAACAATGTGGAAAAAGGAGAAAATGCTGGTAATCAGCACTTTCTCTTTTTCCTACAGTGTTTTCTACCCTTTCAATTACAAATTTCATCAACTGATCCATGGCTAATTTATCCTCGGCAAGAGCTTTCAATATGGAAAAGTCAAAATTTTGTTGTTTTGTACAGAGTTACCATAACTCTTTACCACAGAAGAAAAATTTAAACATGTCCAAATTCAAAGCATTTGCAGACGACAATTTAGATTAGACTAAAATGATAGAACTTGTCTTTGACAGTCCAGAAAACATAGTGGGAAAAGGAGAAAATGCTGGCAATTTTTCCATAAGGCTTTTTCCTCCAGGTTGTTAAAAGTCAGGATTGTGCGGGTTAAATCAGTTCATAATAAGACCTGCAGACAACGTTTTTCTCTTCTTGCAGCAGGGATCCTGCGTGGCTTGAAGGTAAAGTGTAGGACTCCTTACCTATATATCTTGGGTTTGTGCCTCACTTGAAGCACTGGGTTTTTGGTGGGAGTGCCCTTGGGCAAGACCTTCTAAAGACAAAACCCATTTTTTCAGCCACATTCCTTTCGTTGAGTGCAAATTCTTTCAATCTGGACAAGTCTAAAATTTGTTGTATAGTAAATGGTTAAAAAAAAAAAGGAGAGAACACAAAAGTGCTGAATACAAAATGGGGAAAAAAATGTTGACTGGTGAGGGAGAAATTTTTGTAAATTTGTAGACGATACACCTTTTGCTGACAGTGAGCCACCATCTCTCGGGAGAATAGATAGGCATCAACATTGTCTGTAAATTTTTTTTATTGACGCCTATAATTCTTGGAAAAATGTGACAATACCAAAATACTGACACTAACTATTTCCATTATATACCTAATATTGAGAACCTACAGGACATTTGTTTTTTTCTGAGAAAGATCATAATTTACTTCATCAAGTGAACATCATTGGTATTATTTTCATGAGTGCTGCGCAACTCATGAAAATATTACCAATGATGTTCACTTGATGAAATGAATTCCGATCTTTCACTGAAACAAACGAATATTTTATATATTTCATGCTTCTAACCCCTTTTTTGTTGGGACTTTCGTCAAAATCCAGTACAGTTGTTTTCAGTAATTCCCTGTTGCGCACCCTCCTCACATAACAACGCATTACAATATTATGTAAAGTGTAAGAAATGTAGGGTAAATGGGTGTAAATTATGTCATACGAGGGTTGTCCCAGAATTCCATGACAATTTCAATAGCAAAAGAAAATGAAACGCTACAAATGCAATTTTTTGATGTTTTCAATACATATATACCAAACATGTATATAGAAAATCACACAAAAATCTTTACAAATAAGAAAGTTATAGCATAAATACCACAACAAGTACCCACACTGCGGCGCACGTCAAGCGTTAATTAACGACATCAATGTTAAGTTTAAGAGTCTTTGTCAAAGTATTCTCCGTGAAATTCAAAGCATTTTCCATGTCATTTAATCCACGGCTGCTCAAATTTCTGTCAGACCACTGTTAAAAGCAAATATAGCAGACATCAGCTCATTGTTGGAATCGAACTTGCGACTTCGTAAATCCTACTTAAGCTGTGGAAAGCAGGCAAAGTTGTAAATCCGAGTAGAAATTTTTGCGTTCTTGGATGGAGGGGTCCGAGGTGTCTCCCATATACTGGACTGTCGCTTTCCTCTGGGTTTGAAGTAGTTTAACCACCTCTCATCTGCCATAAAAAGAGGATCCAACAGAGCGTCGTCTGCTTCAACTCGAGCAAGAAATTCTAGGGACGTGTTAACCTTCTTCTGTTTGTTATCATCAGATATCAGACGTGGAGCCCAGCTCTTGCAGACTTGTGACATATTCAGTTTGTCCTTAAATATTCTGTGGAAAAAAGACCTTGAAATGGCGGTTGACGAAGGTACCTCTCTGATTGTTAGTTTCCGATCTGCAAAAATGCATCTCTTCACCAAATCACATGACTCTTCATCAAAAGAAATCGGCCCACCATTTCGTGCTTTCTCCTCTTTCTAGCATTCACCTGCCCTTAAGTCTGTTTTACTGCCATGGCACTTGTAACCCAGTGCTCGAGTAATGTTTTTAAACTTTTCAGTACGCCAAATTTGTTCTATAGTCTAGTCGAGTGTAATTCCAAGATCGGCACAAAATTTTATAACTGTTCGCTGCGCCGCGCAATCTTCTGATGTCGTCATTTCAAATTTCCTATTTTCTACTGATCTTTTTCCTTTGTTTGTATACCGCCTGTTATTTACTCCATCACATTCAAATTTTCTGTGATGATAGCAAAGTTTCAGAAGAAAACGTCCATGTAATATGAAGCAGAAATGATATCAAATATCGAAAATATTCGTACATGATTGGAGTTCATACAAAAACGAATGTGGAGAAAATGGCGTGCGCCGGGAAATGACACCTCCTTACCAATTTTGTGAATTTAAAGTAAAAATAAAGCTAATATTTCATTGGAGACTTAATATAAAGTGAAATAACATCTTCATGGATTAAAGGTGTGAAAATGAATGTTCTGACGCTAAAAATGGCTCATTTATGAAATTTGTCATGGAGTTTTGGGACAACCCTCGTATTTCCCTCTAGCTAAATGGCACTCACTGTTTACCTTGGCAACTAGAGCGTGGGAACTACTGTTTCTTCCTTCAATCAGAGAGTTAGAAAATATGAAATCGGTATTTTTCACTGGTCGTAACCATGAAATATCAAACCATAAATCTACCATTATTTCTCGATAAACTACCGCAAAGCATGGAATAATTTGAATTTTTTATATTTTTTTTTTTCAACTGAGCAACAAAACCTAAAGGCTTGGTCAGACCGGCTAACGGATATGTAACGGGGGCGAAACGGACAAAAACATGCAGAATTTGGTTATCCGGTGACAAAATTTGTCTCCTCTGCCGCTCCAGGCTCACGCGATCGGTGTGTGGAGCGAGGAAGCCACACACAAGACCGCACGAGTACCGCACATGTAACGGAAAAAAACGCACGTTTACCGGATATGTACAGGATAATAAACGGTCTATTAACGGATATCACCGTACAAGTAAGGGACTTGTACCGGATAAAACGGAAGTGCAACGCATGAGAACCGGACAAAATGTTCTTCCAACGTACGATGAACAGAAATGTACCGAACACTAACGTACGAGGAACGTATCGGTCACGTGACATGCCGAGGGTATAAATTGTCAGATGCATCCAAAGTCTATCATTTGCATGTCTCTGTCCGTTTTGTCCGGTGGAAAGTTTTGAACATGCTCAAAACTTCCCACCGGACGGAACGGACATCGCCGGACAAGTAGCGGATTCACCAGATAAGAAACGGACATAACGGATACGAACGGACACGAACGGATAAAATGATTTTTTATCCGTTACTCGTCCGTTAGCTCGGTGTGACCAAGGCTTTAATCATTTTGAAGAAGTAGCTGAATAGACATGTTTGGTAAAAAAATTAAGAAATAGTACCATTTTGCTCATGTCAGCAGTTCATAACTCAAGCATTTCTGCTTCCTGAAAAAGTTTTTTTTTCATGATTGTATCAAGACTAAAATAACTTTTTTATTATATAACCTCCCTTGTTTTCAGCGTAATACACCCACTACATAATTATTTTCTTATCTTAAACATCTTTGAGAGCATTGTGTGATGTCATAATGTGACGTCATTTTCAAACTTCTTTCAGAGACATGAATCAGGTTTTATTCATGGGAAATTTTCCACATGTATGGCTCGTTGACTTTTGAGATAAAAATTTCATTAAACTTCAGTCTACAAAAATGTTATCGAGCTTGCCAAAGGCTAACTTGGTACTCATCTACAAAAGAAATGTTGTTGAGCTTGCCTGATTCTTGCTTAATAACATTTTACTAGACTTGTTTAAGAAAGTTTTCATATCAAATACCAACTTATGCCATATCCTATATATCAAGTACTAATCTCTAAGATACTGAATCTTAACTAAAAACTACAAGACACATTTCAAATTTGTCCATGTTGAAAGTATTGAAGGCTGCAAATTAAATGTGCCTCAACTAATAAAATTCTTCCATAGGGTTGAAAACACTGTGGGAAAAGCAAAAAAAATGCCGTTTACCCCTATGTTTTCAAAAGCATAAGTTCTCAGGAATATGAGAATATGGGACTGGTTAGTAATTGATGAAAAAGTCTAGGTTAGAGACAGTATATTCCCTAAATAAACAAAATAATTGCAGCCCTTTATCATAGAGGAAACATTTAAGGGAATAGATGACAGACCAATCAAATCAAAATTGTATTTTTTTTCCTACGAATCTTTAAAGTTATCTTGATTATTAAAAAAAGTTTTGACATTCATGTTTTTTTTTTATTCAGTTTGACAAGCCATCTGATTCTGATAATGTAAAATATTCTGTTTATTTGATGCGCAGATTGTTACTCCTCTTTTTCCTCAACTCTTCACCACACGAGCAAAATACAGACTTGTCCAAATTGACAGCATTTGCAGACGGCAGTTTAATCGTAGCTCAAAAGATGGAATGTGTCTTTGATAGGGTAAAAACATTGTGGGAAAAGTAGAAAATGCTGGTTACCAGCATTTTCTTCTATTCTCACAATGTTTTCCAAAGGCTTCTTTTGTAGGGTCATTAGAATTCGTCATTGTGTGGTAAATGGTTAACTCTTTACCAAATGACAAAATTTCAGTCTCTCCACATTGAAAGCATTTGCAGAAGAAATACAAAATAATCTATTGTAGCCTAAATGTTGTTGCATGTTCCTGATATGTTAGAAAACATTCCAGAAAAAGGAGATAATGCTGGGTTCCAGCTTTACTTCTTTTCTCACAGTGCTTTCTTACTGTATTGCCTTCTCTTTGGTAAAAATTTTGATATTGATTGATCCATCCTTGTATTTCCATATAACATTATGTCAGAATGCCAGGCAAGGTCCAAGTTACCCTAACTCCATTTACAATAAGCTTATTCAAACAACACCTTATGCAGAAACAGTTAAAGATACATCCTTACAGCCAGTGAGGAAAAATGCTGTTAAAATCTGATAGACTGTAAAATGGTTCAGAATTTAGTCAGTTGTATAACCACAGATAAATTACTGATATACATTTATATGGTGCAAAGGATAAATACATAAACCTATAATTGAAAACCAGAAATGTCACAAAACTGATTTCTAAGATGGCCTCCAGAAAATGAGATGCATTTTCTATGGGTTGTAATCTACAGCCATCTGGGGAAACATCTGGCATGAAGGTACAAGAATTATTACAGTTTGATAAAATAAAGATGAAATTGGTTAAAAAGTAGCTGACAGTGAGTACAGGTGTATCTTTAATGGAAAGAAATATATTTTCCTTAAAGGAGCCTATTTAGTTTTTATACTGTTTATCAAAATTTCTTTTGATTAATTCAACCAAATTATATCAATAAATGCAATTGTATGAATTGTACAGTAACATTCCATGTTAAGGTGCAATTTTGGGTAATTAACCCTTTACCAAACAATCCAGGGTTTTTATGACCCTGAGAAAGAACCCTTCTGAAAACATTGTGGAAAAAAGGAGAAAATGCTGGTAAACAGAATTTTCTCCTTTTCCCACAAAGTTTTCTACCCTTCCCAAAACAAATTTCAATTATTGAGTCACATTAATTTTGTTGTCTGCAAATGCTTCCAATTTGGACTAGTCTAAAATTATGTTGTTTGGTAATGAGTTAAGTAATGAGGTGGCTATTTTCCATTCAGTAACTGTCTGTTTTTGTTACGTTGGATAATGATGTCATCATACTGATTTGAAAACAAATCCTCATTATGGATGCATGTTATTGATCATGTGACATTGTCATTCCCACAAGTCTTTGGAACACTATAGAGTGAAATATAAAAATATTTTTAGAGGCTACATAGCCCGTTAACAAAATAAAGTCATGTACCTTTAAATTTTTTTTTTCTAACTTTGTCTTTCTTCCTTACTGATAATTTGCCAGCTATTAGCTTACTTATTCATTTTAGAAATCTTTATTTAAGTTTTGTGAGATTATAAGATTCTGAATAGTGCCCTTTGACCCTTTACCACACAATCCCAAGTTTTAATGACCCAGAGGAAGAAGCCTTTTGAAAACATTGTGGAAATAGGAGAAAATGCTGGTAACCAGCATTTTCTCCTTTTTCCACAATGTTTTTTAACCTTCCAAACAAAAATTTCTTAATTTGTGCAGCCTTTGATTTGTCGTCTGCAAATTGTTTCCATTTGGACCAGTCTAAAATTTTGTCGTTTGGCAAAGAGTTAAATTGCAAAGAAAGCAGCAAGAGGAAGGACCAATTGTTTGTAAACCCTCAATATTTTAAAAAGCAATGTTAAAAAGATGAATTAAAAACTTATGGCATATTTATCTGATGAGGGGTTTATGAATCTATTTAACTCTTTACCAAACAATCCCTGGTTTTCATGGCTCTGAGAAAGAAGCCTTTTGAAAACATTGTGGGAAACGGAGAAAATGCTGGTAACCAGCATTTTCTCCTTTTCCAACAATGTTTTCTACCCTCACATAAGAAGTTTCAATTTTTGAGTCACATTAATTTTGTTGTCTGCAAATGCTTTCAATTTGGGCCAGTCTAAAATTTTGTCGTTTGGTAAAGAGTTAACTTAACTCTTTACCACATAACAAAAATGTAGACTTGTCCAAATTGAAAGCACTTGCAGACAACAATTAAAATGTGGTTCAATCAAACTTGTCTTTGATAGGGTAGAAAGCATTGTGGGAAAAGGAGAAAATGCTGGTTACCGGCATTTTCTCCTTTTCCAACAATGTTTTCAAAAGGCTTCTTTAAAATTCCAGATTATGTGGTACAGGGTTAAGCACCTTTTTTAAATTCAAAACCTTCAAGGCCCTCGGGAACCAGCTGCCTAACATATGTAAAAACATATGCATGTAATGAATAGAGGCTGGGCCAATGCCCTATGAATCCATAATGAGGGAGTATATTGCCAAATGTTCTAACTTAAAAGGATTATGCAGTGGTATTTCTTTCTTAACGAAATTAGCTATAGACAATTGCATGTAGAAATAAACCCTATAAACCTTTTTCTACTGTCTACTGGTATATCATAACTGAGTTTCTATTTCATAACAGGGCTAGGTCCCATGTCCACAAACCTACTTAAACCTTTACAGCACAATCCTGAGTTTTCACAAGTTTTAATGACCCTGAGAAAGAAAGTATTTGAAAACAATGACGGAAGAGAAAATGCTGGTAACCAGCTTTTTCTCCTTTTCCCACATTGTTGTCTACCATTTCAAAAACAAAACAATCTGTCAAAGAGCAGTACAATATGTCAAGGAACCAGCTGCTGGCAGAAAATCTTTTGTTAAAACTAAAACTATTGTAAAACTAGAAGCTGGTAATTTTTGTTCTAGTATTACTATACATGTTGACAGATTGCGCTCTAACACATTATCAGACTCATAATAAAATCCATACTTTTACATGGTATGAATTTAAATTTGGCTGCACTTTGTTTTCCAAATTGATTATTTTTGATGGCTAGAATACTTTTATGGAAGGAACATTACCAGTAACTGAGCAAGTTCAAGCATCCTTCCAGCTGTATCTACAGCTATCATTACATTGCCATCCCGTCTCATCGTCTGCAGGATTGTGGCTGGAATAGAAAAGAATCAAAAGTTGTTCAAATCATTTAACCTACAAAATAAATAATATGTGAATGCCTTTTTTAAAGCATAGAGGGACAAGGTACAAAATTGATCAGCCCTTTAGCAAACAATCCTGAGTTTTAACGACTTGGAGAAAGAAGGCTTTTGAAAACATTACTGAAAAAGAAGAAAATGTAGAAACCAGCATATTCTTTTGTTCCCATATGTTTCTACCCTATGAAAGACAGAAATCATCATTTGAGCTACATTCAATTTGTCATCTGCAAATACTTTCAATTTGGACCAGTCTAAAGTTTTGTCATTTGGTAAAGAGTTAATGTCTGTTACAAAGTGCCTCTTCCAGTATTTAAATAACTACAAACACAGTATTCACCATACTACAAAATTTAACACTGGATCAAATAGAAAGTATTTGCAGACTACAAATTCAATGTAGCTCAAAAGATTGAATTTGTCTTTGAAATTGTGAGAAAAAATTGCGGAAAAAAAGGAGAAAATGCTCGCTACCTGCATTTCTTTTTTTCCCCCCACATTGTTTTCAAAAGCTTTCTTCTTTAGGATCCTTCAAAACAGGTTTGTGAAGTAATTAGTGAACCCTTTAGTGCACAATCTCAAGTTTTAACGACCCTGAAGAGGGCTTTGGAAAACA
This sequence comes from Hippopus hippopus, assembly GCA_946811185.2. Classification (NCBI taxonomy): domain Eukaryota; kingdom Metazoa; phylum Mollusca; class Bivalvia; order Cardiida; family Cardiidae; genus Hippopus; species Hippopus hippopus. Next base: position 4,400,259 of record OX328097.1, on the reverse strand, counting down.
TTGTGGAGTAAAATGCTGGTGACCAGAATGTTTACTAGCACCCTATAACAAACAAAAACCATCATTGAGATACATTTATTTTTTCATCAACAAAATTAATGCTCTCAATTTGGTCTGGTCCAAAATTTTGACATTCAGTAGAGTTAAAGTGCTTATTAATAATCCAGACCAAAGAATTAAGAGTTTTTACCTTATAAGACTCATCATATTAGGTGGTGTAGATCCAGGATCAGACTGCCTGTTCTGGGCAGTCTGATCTTGATCTACATTATGCCATCTGCAAATAATTGGAAAATGGCACTCAGCAGCCTATAGTTTAACGTTTTACAGAACCATCCCTACTTTAGAATTTAACGACTGTACAGAAGAAGCCCTTTGAAAATATTGTGGGAAGTGAAGAAAATGTGGTAACAAGCATATTCTCCTATTTCCAAAATGTTTTCTACCTTTTGAAAAGGAAAATTCATATTTTGAGTAACACTGAATTGTCGTCTGCAAATGCTTTGATTTGGACATAACTAAAAATTTGTCGTTAGCTTAAGGCTTTCCTCCCCTGAAGCTTCTGGTAAACATGGAAATTATTTTTTTTTGTTGTTAGATTATTGAAAATTTATAGTGATTCAATAATTCTAAACAATTTTAACCGCCCAGAATTTCTTTAAATGTCTATCTAAAAAGTTTCTGTTCATACCTCTATTACTTTTTTGTAAGGGGAGGTAATAAAAATCTCCCTTTGAATTGAGGATATAGTGATTTTAGAATTAAAAATGATAATTCTACGAAGACAAAACCTCCAAAAGTGGCTTGGTTAAGATGCTACAATAATGATGATTTTTAATGATATCATATTTTCCAGAGTAAAATTACAGTGGAAATAGATGTTCTGCTTCAGGGTAGGAATACCTTAACAGTAAAGAGTTCATGGCAGTTGGAAAAGGATTGAAATGCAGTCTGTAAATTAGCTTTCTACAGCTTCTTTATCCATATAAACAAACAAAATGATAAGATTAATTCTACCAAAGGACAAGATTTTAGATATGTCCAAATTGAAAGCATTTGCAAGACAAAGGTAACTCAAGTACGAAAACTGTCTATCACAGAATAAAAAACATTATGGGAAAAGGGGAAATGATGGTCATGTTCATTTTCTCCTTTGTGTGGTAAAGGGTTAAAAGAGTTAATGTCAGCTGGTAAAAGATGGAAATGTGAATATGTAATTTAGCTTTCTACAGCAGCTTCTGTATCTATATAAACAAACAAAATCATAAGATTAAACAGTCATCATTATATAATACTGGGCGTTTCATAATATGCTTTAAAAACATTATACTTTTGCTGAACCCTTTAGCACACAATTCCAAGTTTAACCCACTATGAGGGAGAAGGCTTTAGAAAACATTGCAGGAAAAGGAGAAAATGCTGGTAACCAGCATTTTCTCCTTTTTCCACAATGTTTTCTATCCTATCAAAGACAAAAATTATCATTTTAGCAACAGTTAAATCTTAATCTGTTGTCTGCAAATGCTTTCAATTTAGTCCAGTCCAAAATTTCAATTTCATAGAGAGTTGAAGCCTACAGAAACATGCTTTTCAAAATGTGATGTTTTTCATTCAAAGGGTAGAAAATCTTGTAGAAAAAGGAGAAAGTGCTGATTACCAGCATTTTCTCCTTTTTCCACAATGATTTCAAAAGACTTTAAGGATTATCAAAACTCCAGATTGTGCACTATAGTCTACAGGAACCTGTTATTCAATTATACGGCTAATTTCTGCTGATTCTTAAATCTTATTTAATGTATTGATCAAAGAACTGCATCTTCTCCAGGATAACATGCAGTGAAATTTTAGTTATTTGAAAATGCATTGAATTACCTTGGCTCAAATATAGTGTAATGGAGAGAGGTTAGGTATGTAAGCACTTCAGACCTGGCTTGCTGTTGAGCTAGCTTTTACAGCGATGCGGTTTAGTTCATGTCTCTCCAAGCAAGTTAACACTTTACTGTACAATCCTGAGTTTTAACAACCCTGAGGTAGAAGGCCTTTTGAAAACATGGTGGGAAAAGGAGAAAATGCTGGTAACCGGCATTTTCTCCTTTTCCCACAAAATTTTCTACCCAATCAAAGACAAATTACACCATTTGATTTACAGTTAAAGTGTCATGTGTAAATGCTTTCAATTTGTACAAGTCTGTTTTCTGCTGGTGTGGTAAAGAGTTAAACAATGGTGTTGTGGTAAGTGCCTGGATGGGTGACCAGGCCATTGCATGTTGCATTTGGTACCAAAGGTGGGATTATGACAAGTGCTGGACTGGAGTTGGCTTACCCATGTAAATTGCCGTGGTTTATTTGTATTTAAGTCTCGGGGTCAGGACTTCTCTACGTGGAGAGTAATGTCACAGAGAGAGGTTAGATATAATAAGCACTTCAAACCTCCCTTGCTGTTGAGCTAGCTGTAACAGCAATGAGGTTTGGTGTATGTCTCTCCATGCAAGTTAAGCAACAATGTAGTGGTTAGTGCCTGGATGGGTGACAAGACCGTTGCACATTACAAAAGCATATAGTGTTAGATGTTGCCTGTTACATGCATGTCTTCAGAAAATATACAGCAATAGAAGAAATAAGATCAGCAACTGCAAAATTTTGAATGAATCCTTTACCACACAATCCTCAGTTTCAACAACCTTGAGGAAGAATGGGTTTGAAAACAGTGTGGTAAAAGGAGAAAATGTTAGTAACCGGCATTTTGTCCTTTTCCCACAATGTTTTCTAACCTTTAGGATAACTTCAGTTCATATGTATCAATTTCGAATGTGTTGTGTGCAGATACAATCAATTAGGAAGAGTCTTAATTTTATGTTTATGGAAGAGTTAAACCTTTACCAAACTATAAAATTTTACAAATGTCTGAATCAAAAACATTTTCAGACAACACTTGAATGTAGTTCAAATTGTATGATTTGTCGTAAAAGGATAGAAAACCTTGTGGTAAGGGAGAAAATGGTGGTTACCACATTGTGTAGAATTGTTAAACTATTAACAGTTCCAGCAGACATAGACTGTATGTCGGCTTGGTTTTGATGTGCCAGCATCAGTAACAGAGAGCAATGGCCCTTGGGACACAGAAAGTGGACAAGACAGCATTAGCGGACAATTCCTTTTTTTTTTTAAATCGATGAGTCGAAGTTTGTATTGTCCCAATCAGGTTGCCATGTACGATTGTGAAGCAGTAATGAACACTATGCTAACTGTTGCTTACTGCAATGCCGCTGTGTTTTTTTTTTTTGGGGGGGGGGGTTATAGTGTGGGCAGTATTGCTTACAGGTATCATACCCCACTCATTGTTATCATGGGAAATTCAAATGCCCAAAAATAAAGGAAAAATATTCTAGGCTCTCATGTTGCCCCTCTGCTTCAAACCCATGATGTCAAAACAATGTTACCAAAGATAAATGCTAGAACCTAAACTCAATGCTTGTGTCAATATACAATTTTTGCAAAATCGTAACATTGATTTCATCTACAACTGGCCTTAAAAAGCCCGGATTTGAACCCAATGAAACATCTATGGGATAATCCTGATCACATGTATGTCAACTTCCAACTGCACCAAACAACATTAACAACCTACAAGCAGAACTGAATGAAAAATGGAATAACAATCCACTATCTAATTGTGACATTGCTGTCAGGCAGCCAACATTGCCCAGGGTGGTTACACACATTACTGATTATTGAATTTGAAATAAGTGCCTTCCTTATTTCATTTCAAATCAAACAATCAAATTCATACTTTGCATTAAATATGTCGATATAAAAGATTCGCAAGGCATTTTCATTTTACAAAAAACAGAAGATTTCAACCAAATCTATTGAAATGTTTAAAAAGTATCTACATTCAAACTTAGCAAAAGCATCTGTTTTGGATCAGTATATATTTAAAAGTATTCAAATACAAAATAACAAGTTACAATAATATCCAAGTGTAACTGGGTAAGTTTATTCTAAGCAAACAGGCCATTGGCCCATTTTTTTCAGTATATAGTTAAGTCACAAATATTACAATTTTATAATCATACTAGGCTTAAATTTACATGCAACAATGTTTTACAGATGTTTTTATGCAACTGAATCACAGTTCAACTACAGCACACCACTCCTAGGACGAAGTCTTGGGTATACAGTACAAGACTGCTGAGAAAAGAGGGCAATCAATTTAAATTGAGTAGGCTTGAATAGGGAAATGAAACAAAAACTTATCATTTTATAGGAGTGGAAAGTATATTAAAATTCATTGATATGTCTTCCTAACCTGACAGTTCAGACACACAATAAGGTATGAAACTGTCTAACACAAACAACATTAGAACTGCACAAGTCTAATCTTATGACATCAATCGCAAAACAAAGACATGTAAAATAAAGAACAAACATTTGAAGAAATGAAAAATTAAAATATCAACTCTTTACCACACAATCCTGAGTTTTAACAACCCAGAAGGCTTTTGAAAACATTGTGGGAAAAAAAGAAAATGCTGGAAACCAGATTTGAGACACATTTAATTTTTCATCTGCGATTGCTTTCAATTTTGGAGCAGTCCAAAATTTTGTTGTTCGGTTAGGAGTAAATGAACAGCAAAGAGAGCAATAAGGGAAAAGGACCACCTGCATGTTACAAGCAGTTACTCCTTTTCCCTTAATCTTTTCAAAAGCTGTCCACTGAAGAGATACACAAACTGCTAGCTTGTGCAGTAATGGGACAACAAAAGAACCAATTTAAGGAATCCATGACAAGTTTTCTTTTCCTGGCAAGAATTACATAACATGTCAACATTGGGGGAAAACAAATCCTGACATGCATCATGGGTAAATACGTTAACTGTCACTAGGAAACCTTATACAGCCTCCGAGTGTACCCTACACCAAATGACAAAATATTGGGCTTGTCAAACTCCAAAGCATTTGCAGACGACAAATCAAATGTGGCCAATACTTGGGGATTTATCATTTGTCTTTTAAATGGTAGAAACCAGCACTTTTTCTTTTATCCACAATGTCTTCTATGTTGTCAAAGACAAATCCCATTATATGGGTTACATCTGATTGGCGGTCGGCAAATAATTGTACTTTAAATTTGGACCAGTCTAAAAGTTTTGCTTATGGGAAAGAGTTTTACCACTCCTAGTATACTCACACAAATCTGAATTATTCAGACAGAAAAACCCAGAAAAAAATACAAATGACAGACAGGCAAAAGAAAAAATTATGGAAATAAATGACAAATCATTCTTGAACTGTGAAAAATATTGTAGGGAATGGGATTTGATTGACTGATTATACAGTGTTTAATGCCATTTTCAACGTCATTTCAGTAATATTGCTGTGGCCAGTTTAACTATCCATCCTTTCTTTGAGTGCCTTTTACCAGTACTGAGAACAAAGTAAAAGGGAGATTTTGCTCGTTACATAATACTTGTTGACCTTTTCCCACATTATTTTCAAAGGCTGTTCACTGCAGAAATGTGAAATATTAAGCTTGTGACACTGGATTATGTGAAAGATTCAGACTCAATAAATAATACATATTTCTTTGAAAATGATTCTTTATGCAAACAGTAAGAACTTCTGCTGATCAGTTTGGTAAGAAAAACTATCTTTCTTAATTTTGCCCATGATGTTTTCCATTCCACTGGAAAATGATAATTGCCTTTCTTTCAAATGTGAGTCCCTTGTGGTAGGTCAAGAAATGGGCAGTGCAGTAACAGGTTAATCCTTTTTCACACAATCCTGAGTTTCAGCGATCCCGGAATCATTAGGTTTTAAAAAACATAGTGTAAACATTAGGTTTTAAAAAACATGGTGTAAACAGGACAAAATGTTAGTTTTAACTGTATCATCTGCAAATGCTTCCAATTTGATCTAGTCTAAAATTTTGTTGTCTGGTAAAGTGTTAATAAACCAGACACCCTTGTAATTTGATTCATTTGTTCCGGCCTTTTAGAACTTTAATTAATAAGATTTTACTTTATCTAATAATGCTAAAAGATCCAATTTGATAGAAAAAAACAATACATGAAAGCATTGTTATTTCAGCCTCTAGGTTCTTCTCCAACTTCTTCCATCTTACTTTGAAAAATGCAAGTAAAAGTACCACTTTTGAAGCCTTGTATATTTCTGTGAATTATAAAGAGTCTACAAGCTGCATCTGACAGGTTTAGAACCTTCAATTAAACAATCCTACCCAAACTTGAATTTAAATAAGTTCCCTATACATGGTTCGAAATTCCCATATATCTACTCGCAAAATGCAAGTCACAATTGGAAAATGTGAGCTAAAATTTCAAGCACTCAAAAAAAATGTGAATGTGAATTGTTGAAAGCCAATTACCCAAATGTACTAAATTTTACACATGAATACAACATCAGTCATGTTGCACTGAGAATACCCTCTGATGGCTGTTAACAATTTTTAGATATTTCTCTTTATTTTAATGATAAATATGATTACAAGCTTGAGTGAGGAGAAAAATAGATCTACCAATGTTCCTCTTTACTAATCTAAATGTCTTTTCCATAATAAACCTAAATAAACTATACAAATTAACAATAAATCATAAATTATTTATTGAAAATATAATGAATTTAAGGGATTCATGTACCCCATATTTGAAAAAATGAAATGCAAACCCTGCTATATAATGTTATTGACATAAGAAGTTTATTAAACAATAGCAAAAAAGCCTTAAGTATAATATGAATAAGGCAAAGCCTCAATACGAGCGACGTGAATGATTTGTGGAACAAATAGCTATTAATTCGAATGACGACCTAGGTTCTAGATCTTGAAATCAAATGGCTTTGAGTTCGAATTCCGGCTTTGCCAAAACTAATTTTGAGCCTTGTCAAAAATAGAAAGCATTTTTCTTTCGTAGATTTATACATGGGAAATAGGGCGAAGTGTCCCTGATTTCCTGAACAAAATAAAGACAGTTCCTTGACAATTTTGTTAATTTATGTCCAGAAAAAAATAACTTGGAATGATTATTGGTTCACATACTTTTAAAGACCATTTTAAATACGGGAACATTTCCTCACTGCATGTAGAGTGCAGATAGATCTTTATAAGAGAAACTTTGATTTTTACGAGGAATCGTTCAGTAGGTTGAGAAGAATATTTAGCAGAGTTCTGGTAAAAGGAAGTTCAGGAATGCATGGTAGGTGCACTTGCCACCGCAATGAATATAGATCTACACACAAAAGGTGAATATAGATCTACACACAAAAGGTAAAAACAAACAAACAAACAAACAAAAACAGAATATTTTTTTTTCATTTCTTTGTTAGTGCACAGGTCTACCCATGTTTTACTTGGAGTTTATTTAAAATCAGAGTGCGTTGATCGCTAAAATCAGATTATATGTAGCTTTCCTTTTTCATCCCATCTGCTTTCCTACACGTCCATTATTGAAACAGTGATCAGTGTAAATAAAGGAATGACTTCTGTCACAATGACTACATCTAGATCTATCATCAATCCTAGGAATGAAACTTGCCGAGTTATCGGATAGATATCCAACTTATGGCAAAAAAACCCCACGCCTAACTTTTAGATCTATCAACAAGCTTTCATAACAAATAAATTTGTTTGAGCCATGTTGCGGTAAAAGAGGGTTTAATGCATCTCCGTGATGCATGATACCAAGCAAGTCATCACATAATTATACATCCATATAACTGACTGAATCAAAAGGCATGCATACTGGTCCTTTGACATGCAAAAAGTTGAAAAATAGATCTAGCAAAGAGTTTTGACCCAGGTTAGCTTGCGCGGACTGCACAGGCAGACCTGGGTCGATAGTTTTTGCAGATGCATTAAGCCCCCTTTTTACAGATCATAAATCCGGCTTTCTCTGTAAATGGTATTTTGAAACAGTCAAAATCTAGTTTAGTCATGATTTCTACGACACAATATTTTCCGCGAAGAAATGGCTCGTGCATGACATAAAATAGTACTATTAATGACGTCATTATTTGCTAGCAAGGATCATTGCGTATGTTTATACAGAAATAGACACTTAATATGCCGAAAGTAAGTAAGAAATTAGATAATCTGTGCTCATTAAACTGATAATGATTTTTAAGTAATCACTCCATCGGTAGATAATTACTGTCATTTTTTACCAATCAGGTACTTGTGCGAAAGATTGTCATACATGTGACGCTGTGCGACTAACCGGAAGACACTCAATTTTTAGTCATCCCTATTTAGATTTAGACTAAAACCCATAACGAAGTCGGAATTTCATTTTTAAAAATCTAGAACGGTGTTACCGCAAAACGAGCTTTGCTTGTTACGGGCTTTGCCTGTAACTCGCTGTCGCTCATTATTAAGGCAATATTGTAAGCAGCAGTTTTCCCACTAGCTTTTTATTTCAAGGGTACACTTACCGCCTGAGCTGTAAATCTGCGGGTAAGATTTCAAAATAGAGGGTATGACAATAATGGTTCTCAACTAGAGGTAAACCAATCCATATTGATGATTTGCAGCAAAGAAGTCTGTTATATTGAAATATTTGTGGAAATTTACTGCTTAAAGTCATTAAAAAGTTCAAAAGACAGTCTGAAGTGACTTTAATCTGACAATGTGAAAGGGAACATTTTGTTTTGTCATGGGTTTCCGTGCTTTTTGCACTGATCAACTTTTCATGCCTGTTGATTTATGGATAGGTATTTCCGCATGACTGACAAAGATTTTTCAATAAGGGTAACAAGTAAATTCAAAACCCGTCATTTTATACAAGATAGGCGAATAATGGCTTTTTAGCATTTTTTCTTATGTGAGGTCTCGCATGTAACCAAAATTTGTTACATGAATTTCAATTCTATAATTGATTTACACAATAACTTATGTGAGTGGGAACACTGATGAAGTCTTTCAAACAATATTATTCTGTCATCAGACTGGTCTGCAACTGTAAAACTACAGGCTGTAGTCACCAACCATCTGGTATTAAATCTTAAAACAGGATTATGTTGTAAAGGGTTCAACTATTCAGAGAAACAAGGACTTTGAAACATAAACCTTCCTTGACCATGCTAATTATGCCTTCAAAGACAAATATCATTTTATTTGTTGTGTGCAAAAGCTAACAAGAGCGGCAAATTGTCGATATGCTCCAGACAAAGAATGGGGACGCTGCCCGCCTGTCCGCCCGCCACGGGTGATCCCATAATACGTCCCGTCTTCGACGGGCGTATAAGAAAGCATTCAGCAATGTATAAATGTGCATTCAAATATTCTTTTTATAGGCTTTCATCTATTATTTTCCCTCCTTTCTTGCTAAAATGAAAGACAGTTACCATATTTTTTCTATTTATTGCTCTAGGGATTACGTTTTTTCAAAAAGGAAGCAACAGAGGTAAATAAAAAAGAATTTTCTGTGGACAACATAAAATTGCTGTTGGGTTTTAGTCAGTGTCAATGGCAAAGCAATCACCTGCTTCACTGTGAGGAACCTGCTGTATTTTACTACAATTGTATCAATTTGACATCTGATTTTGATTGTTTTGGACATTGAATTTCATAAGTACTGTATTCATCATTTATCATGTACAATGCTCTTCGATTTTTTTCTTTTTTAAAAGTTTTTCCAAATCAGTTGAGTTTTATGCTACTTGAAGTGTATAATGTTATTTATAGTGAATGTACATTTGGATAGTCAAGGGTCAAATAGGTCAATTTGTGACGTAACTGGGACTATGTCAATAGTAAGATGGTCAAGGGTGAAAGAGGTCAATTTGTGAAGTAATTACGTCAATGTCATTGTTTTCATTCGGTTAATTTTTTTCAGCTTGATTGATGGGTTGAGCCAATTTTCAGTGAGAAAAAAGTTAGAGGGGAGGGTGTTAATTTCAGAGTGGGCGTCTAATGGGGAATTCTTGGTATTTCACAACTCAGCTAAAGATGGTTTTTCAACTAATTAGTCCACTTTTTTCATTCTGCAGCAGAACCATTTTTTTTTAACAAAATATGCCAGAACGATGATAGAAACAGCTGGTAATGGGCATTTTCTCCCTTTGCCACAAGTTTTTTTGTCCATATTTTACATGTAAGTTTTCAAATTCCCACTTCAACTTTGTTTAACCCTTTACCACATAATCCTGAGTTTTAACATTCTTGAGGATGATGTTTTTTGAAAACATTGTGAGAAAAGGAGAAAATGCTGGTAATCAGCCTTTTCTCCTTTTTCCCCACATTGTTTTCTACCCTAGTGATGACCGATCTCATCTTTTAAGCTACATTTGTCATATACAAATGCTATTAGTTAAGTCAAATCCAAAATTTTGTGGGCTGGTAAAGAGTTAAGGATGTAAAAAATCTAGGAAGATGCATGCAATAGTTTTTATTGAATATTTTAGATAATTATAAAGATAACTTGATTGTGTACATTGTCATTAACAGTTGGTATAATGCATACATTATTCTGAATAGTGAGAACTTTCATATTTTTTTTCCTCTTCAAAGAAAAAAGGAGACAAAAAAAGATAAAATTCTATAAATATTTATACCATGCTATGACCCTGGAACAGTAAAAAAATTCCTGTGGGAGCACAGATAATTATCATTTTACCAGTATGTTACAGATAATTTTTTGAGGGGACAAAAAAAAATTTAGAGGCACCCACCTGCTGTTGTCCATGCCAGTTATTGAAGTGACTAGCTAATAAATTCAATGTTGTTCTATATGGCCTGCAACACGCGAAAAGGGACATTCGAACATTTGTATAAAGTGTCGTCTCGGATCAGCCTGCGCAGTGCGCGCAAGCTAATCCGAGACGGCACTTTACGTTAACATTAGATTTTGTCCTACAGTAGACTTGCGCAAAACAGAACATAACCTAAGAACAGAAAGTGTCGTCTCGGATCAGCCTGCGCGGACTGCGCAGGCTGATCCGAGACAACACTTTACGCAAATGTCCGAATGCCCCTTTTCATGTGTTGCAGGCCATATAGCTTTCAACAATATTTTAGTCAAAAGATAGCAACAGTTCACTAAGTCATGTGTCTTCAAGGTTAAACCCTGTATCACTCAACTGAATTTGGACTTGTCCAAATTAAAAGCATTTGTAGACAACAAATTCAGTATCTTTCAAAAGCTGATTTATGTCTTTAAAATGGGAGAAAACATTGTGGGAAAAGGAGAAAAAACTGTTTACCAGCATTTTCGCCTTTACCAACAGTGTTTTCAAAAGTCTGTTCTGTCAGGGTTGTTAAAACTTTCAAATGTGTGGCAAAGGGTAAACTAATGCTAGACTGAGACTGGAAGTGCCTTGGTCAAGGAAACTACCATGAAAGGTGCCAGTGTCCCAGTTAAGGCATGGTTGCTGACTACCAGCATTTTCTCCTTTTTCAATGATTTTTTCAAAAGCTTCCTTTCTCAGCACCATTAAAGCTTGAGAATGATTGGTGAAGCGTTAAAGCATTAAAAAACTTACTCATGAGCTGTTCATCCCTCACTCTACGTCTTGACTGGTTGTATTGCGCATTGAAGGCATCAGTTATCATCAGATGGGGACGGGAGAAATATTTTCCCTCCAAAATACATCCATTCAAATGTCTGAAATAAGAATCAAAATTTATCACATGACGACCCTTGTTTAAAAAGTAATGTACCCATTACAAATTTTCTTATCACAGTTGATGTAAGCATTATGTGATGTCATTTGTGATGTCTTTTGTGATGTCTTTTGGAGAAATGAATTGGGTTTTATACATAGATAAATACCATGTGTACATGTATGTTTTTGCATATTACGCCAAACAATTCTAGAGATACCTCAAGATAAAAAGATAAAAAGAACCTGACATTGGTTGGCATTTGAGGTAAAATTTTATAAAACTCATCTACAAAAAACGTTCTGAAGCTCACCAGAGGCTTCCTAAATAACATTTTCTAGACTCCTTTGATAAAATTTCATCTCAAATGCCAGCTTTTATTTGATCCTAAATGTCAGTTTTATGAATGGTTGTTACATGTACCTAGAAATATCATTGGTTTTTCCCTCATGTTTTCTTCCAGCACAAAGACAAATCAAATCACATAACCTTTTACCAAACAATTCTAAGTTTTAACAACCCAATAATCCCAACATAGAAGACTTGAAAACATGGAAAAGAAGAAAAGGCTGTTAACCCATTACCACACAATCCCTGAGAAAGAAGCCTTTAGAAAACATTGTGGGAAAAGGAGAAAGAAGCCTTTAGAAAACATTGTGGGAAAAGGAGAAAATGCTGGTAACCAGCATTTTCTCCTTTTCCCACAATGTTTTCTACTCTTCACAAAACAAATTTTGATTTTTCAGTCACTTTTATTTTGTCGTCTGCAAGTGCTTTCAGTTTGGACCAGTCTAAAAATTTGTTGTGTGGTAAAGAGTTAACTAGTATTTTCCTCTTCTCATGTTTTCTAGCCTATGACAGACAAATTTCATGTTTTACATTTCATAAGTCACATTTTGATTTGTTGTCTGCAAATGCTTTCAAACTGAACAAGACTAAAACTTTGTACTCTAGCAGAGAGTAAACCTAGACCACACAAATATTGACTTTTTTCGAATTCATAGTATTGACTTTTTTCGAATTCATAGTACCGGTATTTACAAAACAAAAGTCAAGTTGGCTCAAATGATAAAATTTGATATTTAAAGGGAAAATTGATTGTGGGAAAAAGAAAATGCTGGTTACCAACATTTTCTCCTTTTCCTACAATGCTTTCAAAAGCCTTCTTCCTCAGGATGATTAAAAAGTGGAATTGTTTGAAAAACATTTGATGTACACCATGGAGACAGACATACTAGCTTGACATCGAGGAAATTTTCCAAAAAAACAACATCATCTCTATGTTTGTACCCTTTACCATACAATCTCATGTTTTCAATGAGCTTGAAGAAGGCTTTTGGAAATTTTGATAAATAATTCAATATTAGTTGTTTTCATGAATATTGGCCAGTTCTGATTGGCTGAAAAAAAAATTTTCATAGCTCCATGAAAAAAAAAAAACCCTAAGCAGTGCTGGAACTACTTTTGCAGTCAAACTAATGTAAACAAAAATGTATAGATCTATGAGATTTCATAATGTTTTTCTTTCTGATTTTATATCCAGTCCGTATTTCAAATTGCTAGCTAAATTTATTTTCTCTGAATATTGAAAAAAATATCCAACAGTAAATTTAAAGAGAGAGCTTAAAACTTTGCTGGGTTCTAACAATCTTATTTTCAACTTACTTCTATTGTATTGAACTTCTAATAATAAATCTACTAAATTTGCAAAATGTTCAATACTATAATGGCGTCATGAATTACGTCATTTTTACATCATAAACGAGCAGTTTTATCGCACTATGAAATATGAATGAAATGGGCATTAGATGAATACGTAATGTTGGATTTACAAAAGAAAGCAGTTAGTATTATTTAAGTGCATATTTGTTGTCTGTGATGTTGAATTACAAGGAATGAAGAGATTTTTTTTTGTTTTCATGGAGGTATGAAAAAAAAAAACCTAATCACACTTTTGTATGAAACCACTTCGCGGTTTCATAGTGTGATTAGGTTTTTGTTTTCATACCTCCATGTAAACAAAATAAGTTCTCTTCATTCCATAAATGAGAAAATGCTGGTAATGGACAATGTCGTACAATGTCATCTTTCCTTTCCTTTCAGAGAAAAATCCTATCATTTGGGGCAAACTTAACTTCCCATCAACTTTTTTATATTGAAAGCATTTTGCGGATAACAAATTAAGTGAGGCTCAAATTTTCGAATTTGTCTTTGATAGGGTAAAAAACATTGTGGGGGGGAAAGGAGAAAATGCTGGTTACCAGCATTTTCTCCTTTTCCCACAATGTTTTCAATAGACTTGTTCTTCAGAGTCATTAAAACTTAGGATTGTTTGGTTAAGAGTTAGATCGAAGCACAGATTCAATTTTGAAAAGAGATTACAGTTATCTTTTAGTTTTTTAAATTGTGGCAATTTTTTTTGACATTTCATAAGTAGGACACGGTTGTGTTCAAATTGTCTCATTTTTCATGTGCATGTGTCATTTGAAAAAATCTTGCAAGATAGACTAACATGAATGATAGATTTTGTTATAACCCTTGGCCAAGCGACTTTAGTTTGTTTTTCTGGACAGTGTAGACTGACATCAGACTGCACTGAACATAGAGGGGATCTTGCATTTGCAGATCAAAGATTAACTGTGGCTGAAATAATGGGACCTGTCTTTGAAAGGGTAGAAAACTGATTATCAGCATTTTCTCCTTTTCCAACAATGTTCTCAAAAGCTATTATCCTCATGACAGTGTTATTAAAACTTAGGATTGTGTGAAGTGCAAAGCACAGACAGTCACACAGACACACAACGGACTCAGAGCCATACGATAAGCATCGTGGCAGAAGGCCAGTCAAGTTAGAAAAAAACTGTCCGAATTTGGAGGCAAATCAATTTCATAAATTGAGAATTGTTCAAATAAACTCTTTACTAAATGACAAAGTTTTGGACTTGTCCAAAATGAAAGCATTTGCTGACGACAAATTGAATACTAGTATATCTCAAACAGTGCCATAGGTCTTTGAGAAGGTAAAAAACATTATGGTAAATGGAGAAAACTCCCAGTCATGAGCATTCTCTCCTTTTCCCCACAATGTTTTCAAATGCCTTCTTCTTTGAAGCCATAATAAATGAAGTATGGCATTGTTTGGTAAAGGCAAAATGGTATTCCAAGGAAATGAATTTAATTGCTAAAAACATTATGATGTAAATACGGATAGGAAGCCAACTGAAATCAAAGCTTTATGAACAATAATGTTCAACAGATGAAAGTCCTTATCAGCTTCATCTACTTTTTCTCATTTTAACAACTGCATGATATAAATGAATTAATACTTTGAATAGGCCTATTTAATTTTTTGGTAATGGATGTGTGTTATTATCACGTGACATTCCCACTACTCTTTGGAAAACTCTGGCATGAAATCTAAGAGTACCTCTAAGAGGCAATAAAGCCGAATATGGAAAAACCATTAATAAAAAAATTTTTTTTCTTACCTTTATCTTTCTTCTTTATTGATAATTTGCAAGCTGTTGGCTTACTTAATTCAGAAATAAATATTTTTTTAAGTTTGTTAAGCATTTCTCCTTTTCCAACAATGTTTTTTTTTAAAGCCTTCTTACCTAAGATGGATATGCCTAGCAGACAATTAAAGTTGAAAATAAGACCCAAGTTAATGCATTTTCAAAGGGTTGCTCTTGTAAAGAATGTCTCAACAAAGTGGACAGTGTAGATCAAGGATCAGACTGCATGTTTTATGCAGTCTGATCTTGATCTACACTGGCCACAAATGCAACTATAGTTGTAAAAGGTGCTCTAAGGGTTTAGTTTAAACATATTTATTTAATACTGATTGAGAAACAAGTGTTTGCAACTTCTACTAATCTCTCTCAATTCTGCTTCCAGGGAACAACACCAGTACTTGCATCAAATGTGTGGGCCTATGAACAGTCCCAAAGATGACACCCTTTCCTGAGTATCGAACACGGGACCATATGGTTACCAGGCTGATGCTTTATCTCACAACCAGAGACACCACAAAGGTTTACACTTTTCTTGGCATACAAAGGATTGCAACAAAAAGAGTCTACCAAACAGACCAATTGTCTGAAAGAGATATCCATTTGAATTTTTAATGGTAGCTGTGTTTAATGGCTTTATGGAAACTGGTTCCCTGACGGATTTCAAAGAATTAAATTTGAATAACTATATAACTGAGCACATTTTACTCTTTACCTAGCGATGAAATTTAAGACTAGTCAAAATTGAAAAAATCTGTAGACCACAAGTTTATCATGGCTGTTCTAAAAAAAAATATCTTTGAAAAGGATGAAAACATTGTTGGAAAAGGAGAAAATGCTGGTTACCAGCATTTTCTCCTTTTCCCACAATGTTTTCGAAAGCTGTTTTCTCATAATTGTTAGAATACAGAATTGTTTGGTGAGGGTTTAACCAGTTAGTAAATGAAATAAATTTACATGTAATAGGCAAATCCACTTGAGGCAATTTTAACTCTGTTCTTTCAAGAATATTTCTCAAAATACTGCACAGTGCGTGAAGATCAACCATCAGACTGCATATTCTGTGCAGTCTTATCTCAATCTACACTGTCTAGCAAGATGCCTTGGAGCTAGCTAAGAGTAACAGGGTATTTTTTTCTTCTGAAATGCAAAGCTTTAAAAGCATGGAAGCCATTTACAAACCAGAATTGTTCACTGCATTAATGCTATTTACCCTTGGTATACCATCAAAGTAAATTTTCATCCAAAAATAACCCTTCTTTTGTATCATATCCGCAACAATGCAGGAAGTGTAGATCCAAGGTCAGACATACTTGTTTGTGCAGTCTGATCTGAATCTACAATGTTTGAAAGAGCAACTTACATTGTTAAACAGACTCAAAGCTTAACCCTTTACCAGAGAACAAAATTTTAGACTTGTCCAAATTGAAATCATTTGAACACAACAAATTAGATTTATGTACAATGATAGAATATGTCTGCACAAGAGTAAAAAACATTATGGGAAATAGAAAACAAGAGGACCATGATGGTCCTATATCGCTCACCTGAGTACTAAGCAGTAAAGGTCTACAATGAAGATAAATACCAAATATCGAGGTTCAAGGCCAAATGATAATCAAACAAGAGCGGCAAATTGTCGCAAGATATGCCCGTCCCACCGCCAGTTGTCAAGGAAGTATAATAATCAAAAACAGCAGGTAATGCAACAAACATGTTTACCAAGTCTCAAGTCAATTTGACTTGAGACTTCAAAGTTCTGTTCCTGACAAGCAAGAAATACTGTAAAAATGAAGATCAAAGTGGAATTACTCAAAATCCGCACTAGGTAGAGTTATTGTTCTTGCGCACTGTACTCAGTAATATTGCAACAAACATGCATACCAAGTTTGAAGTCGTTCTGACTTGAGATGACAAAGTTATATTCCGGACAAGCACTAAATGCTGTAAAAAATGACAATCAAAGGGGAATAACTCAAAGACAGCACGAGGTAGAGTTACAATTCTTGTGCACTGCACTTCCAAATATTGCAACAAATAAGCATACCACATTTCAAGTCATTCCTACTTAAGATGACAAAGTCATGCTCCGGACAAGCAAGAAATGCTATAAAAATGAAGGTCAAAGGGGGAATAACTCAAAATTGGTGCTAGGAAGAGTTATGGTTCTTGTGCACTACACTCCGTAATTTTTCAACAATCATGCATACCAAATTTGAAGATGTTCAGGCTAGAGATGACAAAGTTATATTCCGGACAACCAGAAAATGCTGTAAAAATGACAATCAAAGGGAAATAACTCAAAGACAGTACGAGGTAGAGTTATGGTTCTTTCACACTGCACTTCGTATTATTGCAACAAACACAAACGCCAAGTTTCAAGTCAATAGGACTGGAGATGACAAAGTTATGCTCCAGACAAAGAACTATTATAAAGAACTTTCTAATTCAAGGGCAAGTAACTCCAGTTGTTCTGGTCTGATTACACCCATAATCGAACTCATCCGAGATCTTATGGTCACAAGTATTTTGACCAAGTTTGATGCTGATTGGTTAAAAATTGTAGACGCTAGAGTGTAAACAAAATCAAATATAGCAATTTTTCTAATTCAAGGGCAAGTAACTCCAGTTGTTCTAGTCCAATTAGACCCATAATCAAACTCATCCGAGATCTTATGGTCATATATATTTTGACCAAGTTTGGTGCTGATTGGTTAATAATTGTAGATGCTAGAGTGTAAACAAAGTCAAATATTGCAATTTTTCTAATTCAAGGGCAAATAACTCCAGTTGTTCTTGTCCCATTATCGAACTCATCCGAGATCTTATGGTCATATATATTTTGACCAAGTTTGGTGCTGATTGGTTGATATTTGTAGATGCTAGAGTGTAAACAAAGTCAAATATAGCAAGTTTTCTAATTCAAGGGCAAATAACTCCAGTTGTTCTTGTCCGATTAGACCCATTATCAAAATCATCCGAGATCTTATGGTCATATATATTTTGACCAAGTTTGGTGCTGATTGGTTAATATTTGTAGATACTAGAGTGTAAACAGAGAAATGTGAACGGATGGACTGATGACGGATGGTGAGTGATCACAATAGCTCATCCTGAGCACTTTGTGCTCAGGTGAGCTAAAAATGCAGATTACCTTCATTTTCTCCTTTTACCACTGGTACAGAGTTTAAATGAATATAATGCAAAGCAAAGCATGTGATTTAAGACAGTATTGAAAAAATAATCCTCAAGAACCTGCTTTTGTTTTTATTTTTGCGCCCCCCCCCCCCTCACAAATTCAGGGTCCCCTTTCACCAAACATTCTCTGTCTACTTCTCCAGAATTTTCTAAATTTGACATGAAATTTGAAATTCTAAATTTGAAAGTAACACAACTTCTGACTGGCTAAACCAAATGGTTTAGCCAATCAGAAGTTTCGTTACTTTCAAATTTGTAAAATCTTGGAGGATAAGGCTAAGAACTTTCTTATGAAGAGTTGGTGAATACATGGACCCTGATCATAATGAACTCTGTTTGACCTCAATCATAAAATGTATTATTACTGGACACTTTCACTCCACTGTTATTCTATCTGTAAAACATAAAATAAACCCATAGAGAACTTATGAGATGGATATTTCAGTCAAGAAAAAAAAATGGCACAGATATTGATATTGATCAAAGCTGTTTTGTCCAAAAGACCAATACAAACATAATATTATCACGATGCAGAGATCAAAGATCAGGCTACATATAATGTGCTATTTGATCTTCCAAATGTTCCTTTGTATTGGCTTAAAGAGCAGTCTGCTTCACCCAGCAAGCAAAAGGCCAACTTGCGCCTTTCACAATTTATCAGAGGCCAACAAGTGCCTTTCACAAGAATAGATGCTTTTGAGGTCAGCAAGTTCAGACAGCACAAAAAAAGAAGTTTGATCATGGATCTACAGTGCCCTCTACATTTAGATATTCTGGCCAACATCAGCCTTGAAGGACCTATTACTTGAGTGTTTTATCCCGCAAAAATATTAAATTCTATATATTTGGCGCTCTACTGGTTTCAACTATTTTTATACAAGAAGAAAATTGGATATTCTAATTGTCACTCCCCCAATCCACCCCCACACACTCTCCACTGTCCTATAGATGGCCTGACACTAGTTGGTTTATGTGCAGTCTAGTCAAACAGATCCTGATATTCAAATGCTAATTCTAATTTCCACTTTTCACTCCCTTGAACTATTTGTGCAAGAAACCTGAAAAACATGCCTCTCTTAAACCCTTTACCACATTATCCTGAGTTTTAATGACCCCAAGAAAAGGCCTTTTGAAAACATTATGGTAAAAAGGAGAAAATGCTGGTAAACAGCATTTTCTCCTTTTCCAACAATATTTTCTACCCTCACAGAAGTGAATTTCTGTTTTTGAGTCATAATTATTTTGTTGACTACATAAGCTTCCAATTTTTGACAAGTCCTAAGTTTTGTCATTTGATAAAGAGTTAAAAAATGGACCAACAAAAGATTATGTGTATGGTGTTTGATAGCAGTTAGGCCAGTGGTTTACAAGTAGATGTTCTCAGATTGTTGACAATGGATGCCAGATGCCAGACCAAGGCCCACTATTAAACCTTCCCATAAACACTCCTTGCTCAGGTGTGCTGAAAAAAATAGACTTTTTGTACTGAGGGAAATGTCCATTTTATTCATTGTCAATCTTTAAGTTACAAATCATGAAATGGCAATGAGAAAACCATTCGAAACAAGCTTGGAGGCCTTCACCTTTTGGTACAGAAGACTACATACTTTTTCAGACTCTAAAACCCAATTCAGTACCAAAAGCTGATAGGTAACCACCCTATTGTGTTATTGGCGGGTGCTGGCACTTTCAGGATCAGTGAACATTTAAAGGGCAAAATAACTATCATCAGAAATTGGGTGAGAAGTTTAACTCTTTACCAAATGACAAAATTTCACCCCTGTTCAAATTGTAACATCATCCACATGACAATTTTAATGTGGATCAAATGCCAAACATGTATCTATTTCTGAAGAAGCAGAAAACATCGTGGGAAAAGGAGAAAATGCTGGTTACCAGCATTTTCTCCTTTTCCAACAATGTTTTCAAATGCCTTCCTATCTCTGGGTCACTAAAACTCGGAATTGTGTAGTACAGGGTAAAAAAATATCTGACAGTGTAAATCCAAGATCAGACTACATTGTCTGTACTGTCCAATCTAGATCACCTTTGTCTTTAATACCATCTGGTGCTGTCTTTGCCTTACGAAAGGTTGTAAAAAACAACAAAAAAAGACATAAAATTCATCACTTTGTTGCCAAAACAATATTTACATATTTTGCCCATTTTCTCCACATAAAAGATTACATTAATGTTTTACTAATGTATTTTTCCATTCCCCAATGACCCACCAGGTTTGTCCAAATAATTATACTGTTGTAATCTCTCTCTTTATGTGATCAAACCCATTCTAAAATGATCTTTTTTTTTGTGACGACACTGAAAAATAAACCCTTTGAAAACATTACAGGAAAAACAGGAAATGTAAAATATTTTTAACAAAGGAAAAAGCCTTATTTACATGATACAGAAAATGTGGTGAGAAAAGGGACAATTGCATGTACCAAGCAATAACTGCTCCTTTCCCATCAATATTTTCTGAAGGTGTTCATTGTATGTCACTAAAATATATTTCTTTGGTTTAAAGGGGAAATTTAGGGTTTTTTGACCCTATTCAAAATTTCTTGTCAAACACTACTATTATTAAGATTTTTCACTCTGCAAGCCTACAGAAGCTGAATGATCACATTCAATAAAAAGAAGCATACTTGGCATTAACTCTTTACCAAGCGACACAATTTAAGGCTCTAGAAAAAAATGTCTTTGAAAAGGATGAAAACATTGTTGGAAAAGGAGAAAATGCTGGTTACCAGCATTTTCTCCTTTTCCCACAATGTTTTCAAAAGCTGTTTCCTCATAATTGTTAGAATACAGAATTGTTTGGTGAGGGTTTAACTCTTTAACCAGTTAGTAAATGAAATAAATTTACATGTAATAGGCAAATCCACTTGAGGCAATTTTAACTCTGTTCTTACAAGAATATTTCTCAAAATACTGCACAGTGCATGAAGATCAACCATCAGACTGCATATTCTGTGCAGTCTTATCTCAATCTACACTGTCTACCAAGATGCCTTGGAGCTAGCTAAGAGTAACAGGGTATTTTTTTCTTCTGAAATGCAAAGCTTTAAAAGCATGAAAGCCATTTACAAACCAGAATTGTTCACTGCATTAATGCTATTTACCCTTGGTATACCATCAAAGTAAATTTTCATCCAAAAATAACCCTTCTTTTGTATCATATCCGCAACAATGCAGGAAGTGTAGATCCAAGGTCAGACATACTTGTTTGTGCAGTCTGATCTGAATCTACAATGTTTGAAAGAGCAACTTACATTGTTAAACGGACTCAAAGCTTAACACTTTACCAGAGAACAAAATTTTAGACTTGTCCAAATTGAAATCATTTGAACACAACAAATTAGATTTATGTAAAATGATAGAATATGTCTGCACAAGAGTAAAAACATTATGGGAAATAGAAAACAAGAGGACCATGATGGTCCTATATCGCTCACCTGAGTACTAAGCAGTAAAGGTCTACAATGAAGATAAATACCAAATATCGAGGTTCAAGGCCAAATGATAATGAAACAAGAGCGGCAAATTGTCACAAGATATGCCCGTCCCACCGCCAGTTGTCAAGGAAGTATAATAATCAAAAACAGCAGGTAATGCAACAAACATGTTTACCAAGTCTCAAGTCAAGAAATACTGTAAAAATGAAGATCAAAGTGGAATTACTCAAAATCCGCACTAGGTAGAGTTATTGTTCTTGCACACTGTACTCAGTAATATTGCAACAAACATGCATACCAAGTTTGAAGTCGTTCTGACTTGAGATGACAAAGTTATATTCCGGACAAGCACTAAATGCTGTAAAAATGATGATCAAAGGGAAATAACTCAAAGACAGCACGAGGTAGAGTTACAATTCTTGTGCACTGCACTTCCAAATATTGCAACAAATAAGCATACCACATTTCAAGTCATTCCTACTTAAGATGACAAAGTCATGCTCCGGACAAGCAAGAAATGCTATAAAAATGAAGGTCAAAGGGGGAATAACTCAAAATTGGTGCTAGGAAGAGTTATGGTTCTTGTGCACTACACTCCGTAATTTTTCAACAATCATGCATACCGAATTTGAAGATGTTCAGGCTAGAGATGACAAAGTTATATTCCGGACAACCAGAAAATGCTGTAAAAATGACAATCAAAGGGAAATAACTCAAAGACAGTACAAGGTAGAGTTATGGTTCTTTCACACTGCACTCCGTATTATTGTAACAAACACAAATGCCAAGTTTCAAGTCAATCGGACTGGAGATGACAAAGTTATGCTCCGGACAAAGAACTATTCTAAAGAACTTTCTAATTCAAGGGCAAGTAACTCCAGTTGTTCTGGTCCGATTACACCCATAATCGAACTCATCCGAGATCTTATGGTCACAAGTATTTTGACCAAGTTTGATGCTGATTGATTAAAAATTGTAGATGCTAGAGTGTAAACAAAGTCAAATATAGCAATTTTTCTAATTCAAGGGCAAGTAACTCCAGTTGTTCTGGTCCAATTAGACCCATAATCAAACTCATCCAAGATTTTATGGTCATATATATTTTGACCAAGTTTGGTGCTGATTGGTTAATAATTGTAGATGCTAGAGTGTAAACAAAGTCAAATATTGCAATTTTTCTAATTCAAGGGCAAAAAACTCCAGTTGTTCTTGTTCGATTAGACCCATTATCGAACTCATCCGAGATCTTATGGTCATATATATTTTGACCAAGTTTGGTGCTGATTAGTTGATATTTGTAGATGCTAGAGTGTAAACAAAGTCAAATATAGCAAGTTTTCTAATTCAAGGGCA
Source organism: Hippopus hippopus (assembly GCA_946811185.2). NCBI lineage: Eukaryota > Metazoa > Mollusca > Bivalvia > Cardiida > Cardiidae > Hippopus > Hippopus hippopus. Next base: position 4,377,124 of record OX328097.1, on the reverse strand, counting down.
AATAACTCCAGTTGTTCTTGTCCGATTAGACCCATAATCGAACTCATCCGAGATCTTATGGTCATATATATTTTGACCAAGTTTGGTGCTGATTGGTTAATATTTGTAGATATTAAAGTGTAAACAAAGAAATGTGAATGGATTGACGGACGACGGATGGTGAGTGATCACAATAGCTCATCCTGAGCACTTTGTGCTCAGGTGAGCTAAAAATGCAGATTACCTTCATTTTCTCCTTTTACCACTGGTACAGGGTTTAAATGAATATAATGCAAAGCAAAGCATGTGATTTAAGACAGTATTGAAAAAATAATCCTCAAGAATCTGCTTTTGTTTTCATTTTTTGTGCGCACCCCCCCCCCCCCATTCAGGTCCCCATTCACCAAACATTCTCTGTCTACTTCTCCAGAATTTTCTAAATTTGACATGAAATTTGAAATTCTAAATTTGAAAGTAACACAACTTCTGACTGGCTAAACCAAATGGTTTAGCCAATCAGAAGTTTCGTTACTTTCAGATTTGTAAAATCTTGGAGGATAAGGCTAAGAACTTTCTTATGAAGAGTTGGTGAATACATGGACCCTGATCATAATGAACTCTGTTTGACCTCAATCATAAAATGTATTATTACTGGACACTTTCACTCCACTGTTATTCTATCTGTAAAACATAAAATAAACCCATAGAGAACTTATGAGATGGATATTTCAGTCAAGAAAAAAAAAATGGCACAGATATTGATACTGATCAAAGCTGTTTTGTCCAAAAGACTAATACAAACATAATATTATCACGATGCAGAGATCAAAGATCAGGCTACATATAATGTGCTATTTGATCTTCCAAATGTTCCTTTGTATTGGCTTAACCCATTACCACACAATGACGCCTTTTGACGCCCCTAAAAAAGAGGCCTTTTGAAAACATTGTGGGAAAAGGAGAAAATGCTGGTAACCAGCATTTTCTCCTTTTCCCACAAAGTTTTCTACCCTATCAAAGAAAAGTTGCGTAATTTGAGCCACTATGAAATTGTCGTCTGCAAATGCTTTCAAATTGGATAGGTCTTAAATTTTGCCGTGTGGTAAAGGGTTAAAGAGCAGTCTGCTTCACCCAGCAAGCAAAAGGCCAACTTGCGCCTTTCACAATTTATCAGAGGCCAACAAGTGCCTTTCACAAGAATAGATGCTTTTGAGGTCAGCAAGTTCAGACAGCACAAAAAAAGAAGTTTGATCATGGATCTACATTGCCCTCTATATTTAGATATTCTGGCCAACATCAGCCTTGAAGGACCTATTACTTGAGTGTTTCATCCCGCAAAAGTATTAAATTCTATATATTTGGCGCTCTACTGGTTTCAACTATTTTTATACAAGAAGAAAATTGGATATTCTAATTGTCACTCACCCAATCCACCCCCACATACTCTCTACTGTCCTACAGATGGCCTGACATTAGTTGGTTTATGTGCAGTCTAGTCAAACAGATCCTAATATTCAAATGCTAATTCTAATTTCCACTTTTCACTCCCTTGAACTATTTGTGCAAGAAACCTGAAAAACATGCCTCTCTTAAACCCTTTACCACATTATCCTGAGTTTTAATGACCCCCAAGAAAAGGCCTTTTGAAAACATTATGGTAAAATGGAGAAAATGCTGGTAAACAGCATTTTCTCCTTTTCCAACAATATTTTCTACCCGCACAGAAGTGAATTTCTGTTTTTGAGTCATAATTATTATGTTGACTACATAAACTTCCAATTTTTGACAAGTCCTAAGTTTTGTCATTTGATAAAGAGTTAAAAAATGGACCAACAAAAGATTACTTGTATGGTGTTTGATAGCAGTTAGGCCAGTGGTTTACAAGTAGATGTTCTCAGATTGTTGACAATGGATGCCAGATGCCAGACCAAGGCCCACTATTAAACCTTCCCATAAACACTCCTTGCTCAGGTGTGCTGAAAAAAATAGACTTTTTGTACTGAGGGAAATGTCCATTTTATTCATTGTCAATCTTTAAGTTACAAATCATGAAATGGCAATGAGAAAACCATTCGAAACAAGCTTGGAGGCCTTCACCTTTTGGTACAGAAGACTACATACTTTTTCAGACTCTAAAACCCAATTCAGTACCAAAAGCTGATAGGTAACCACCCTATTGTGTTATTGGCGGGTGCTGGCACTTTCAGGATCAGTGAACATTTAAAGGGCAAAATAACTATCATCAGAAATTGGGTGAGAAGTTTAACTCTTTACCAAATGACAAAATTTCACCCCTGTTCAAATTGTAACATCATCCACATGACAATATTAATGTGGATCAAATGCCAAACATGTATCTATTTCTGAAGAAGCAGAAAACATCGTGGGAAAAGGAGAAAATGCTGGTTACCAGCATTTTCTTCTTTTCCAACAATGTTTTCAAATGCCTTCCTATCTCTGGGTCACTAAAACTCGGAATTGTGTAGTAAAGGGTAAAAAAATATCTGACAGTGTAAATCCAAGATCAGACTACATTGTCTGTACTGTCCAATCTAGATCACCTTTGTCTTTAATACCATCTGGTGCTGTCTTTGCCTTACGAAAGGTTGTAAAAAACAACGAAAAAAGACATAAAATTCATCACTTTGTTGCCAAAACAATATTTACATATTTTGCCCATTTTCTCCACATAAAAGATTACATTAATGTTTTACTAATGTATTTTTCCATTCCCCAATGACCCACCAGGTTTGTCCAAATAATTATACCGTTGTAATCTCTCTCTTTATGTGATCAAACCCATTCTAAAATGATCTTTTTTTTTGTGACGACACTGAAAAATAAACCCTTTGAAAACATTACAGGAAAGACAGGAAATGTAAAACACTTTTAACAAAGGAAAAAGCCTTATTTACATGATACAGAAAATGTGGTGAGAAAAGGGACAATTGCATGTACCAAGCAATAACTGCTCCTTTCCCATCAATATTTTCTGAAGGTGTTCATTGTATGTCACTAAAATATATTTCTTTGGTTTAAAGGGGAAATTTAGGGTTTTTTGACCCTATTCAAAATTTCTTGTCAAACACTACTATTTTTAAGATTTTTCACTCTGCAAGCCTACAGAAGCTGAATGATCACATTCAATAAAAAGAAGCATACTTGGCATTAACTCTTTACCAAGCGACACAATTTAAGGCTCATCCAAATTAAAAATGTTTGCAGATATCGAAGTAAATGTGGCTCATAAATTCTATTATGATCATATTGTACTTGAAAAACTAGGAAGCTTTGTGGGAAAAAGGAGAAAATGTTTTTATCACAATGTTTTTCCTCAGAGTCCTTTAAACTTGCGATTCTTTGGTAAAGTGTTAAATACATGGATGGTTGTTTTGAAATTGGGAACTCTATCTTTATGAGATCAGGTATGAGGTCATAGAAACTAAATCTAATTGAATAGGACCACAAATAATAAGCATATGTCATTGAGCACATGATGTTGCAACAAGCCTTTGCAAAATTCTGACTTAAACAAAAAATACCTTTTGAGACTATTTATCACTTAAGTTTAAACGCATTATTTATTTTACATCAGTTGAGAATCAAGTTCTTGCAACTTATACTGTCATAATCTCTCTCAATTTTGTTTCCTGGACACTACATCAGTACTTGGGCCAAATGTGTGGGCCACTGAACAGCCCCAAAGTTGACACACACTGCAGAATATCTAACTCGGTATTCAGGTGTCAACTTCAGGGCTGTTCACTGACTTTAAGGCAATACCATTCTTTTCTTTTTCCCCTTCTTAGTTATCTTTTGATGATTTTCAAAAGTAACTATTGCCTCATTGCTTTACTAAATTTAATGATTAATCATTGTTGAAGTTTGACATGATCATAAAAATAGGAATTGCCCGCTTTAAAGACAAACTCTCCATTTACTGGTTTAATCCTTTATCTTTAGGTGACAGCTTGTGATCTCTTATTTTCTGTTTTTATAGCAGATCAAAAACATTTTGTTCTATTTTTCTGCGCTTATTACCTACTACAGCAGACAGACTCAAGAGATCATTGTGAAATAAGGATTAGACATGTAAACAAAAGTCAGGCTTTAACATGGGAATAAATGTGAAAAACACTGTGGCAAAAGGAGAAATTGCTCAACAAGCAATTTCTCCTTGTGCCACGATGTTTTCAGAAGACATCTAAATTGATTGATCAATTGTACGGCGTTTAATGCCGTTTTAAACATTATTTTAGTTATATCGCTGCAGCTAGTGCACCTATCCATGCTTTCCTGGAGTTTCTGTTACCAGTACTCAGCACAATTTTCTTTCCAAGCCACTGGCTGCTTTCCCACATAACCATCCCTGAAATAATGGTCAGTGGTGAGAGAGGAATGAATCCTGTTGCAATGACTATCATCAATCCTCGGAAAGATATTGGCTGAGCCGGAGTTCAAACCACGACCTCCTGTTCTTAAGTCCTGTGCGCTACCGATTGAGCTACTGGGGCTCGGCAAAAGACATCTAGAAAAGATGTCCCAGACGATAAGCTAATCCTTTTTGCCTTTTACCATACAATTCTATTTTAGACTTGTCCAATTTGAAAGCATTTGCAAATGACAAATCAAATGTGATTCAAATGATAGGATTTATCTTAACTCTTTACCAAACGACAAAATTTTAGACTGGTCCAAATTGAAAGCATTTGCAGACGACAAAATTAATGTGACTCAAAAATCGAAATTTGTTCTGGGAGGGTAGAAAACATTGTGGGAAAAGGAGAAAATGCTGGTTACCAGCATTTTCTCCTTTTCCAACAATGTTTTCAAAAGGCTTCTTTTTCAGGGTCGTGAAAACCAGGGATTGTTTGGGAAAGGCTTAAGGCAGAAAACATAATGGGAAAAGGAGAAAATGCTACTAACATTTTGTCTTTTTTTCCCACAATGTTTTTGAATGCTTTCTCTCTCAAGGTCTATAAAACTCCGGATTCTTTGGTCAACGGTAGAGCCTAAAATAAATGAAATGGATAATATTTGTTCACAGAGATACTGGAATTTCAAAACTCTTTGGTCATAAGATCTCACAATGCATTTAGCACTGTTACACTGCACCTTCTAGTGTGATTTGATCTGAATCTATAGGGTACACAAATGTGCTAAAACTGCTATCAGCACCCACAGATTTAGCCCTTTACCAGGCCACAAAATTGCAGACTTGTCAAAATTGAACACAACAAAATAAATGTGGATCAAAAGACTGAATTTGGTTAAAAATGGTAGAGAACACAGTGGGAAAAAGATAAAATGTTGGTGAACAGCTAACCAGCTGAGTGAGCATTTTCTTCTTTTCCCATGTTTCAAATGAAAAGCCTTGGGCCAACTGGGTCACCAAAACTTGGGATTATTCACTAAAGGGTTGGTAAGTTTTCTAAGACAACAATTTAGTACCCTTTCAGCCTGTTTTCAGAGTCTAAATCCAAACTTTAGTCATTTCTAGAAACAGTGTAGCTCAATATCAACCTTTTACCAAACTATGAAGTATTTTAACTCTTTACAAAATTTTTGACTGGACCAAAAAGAAAGCATTTGCGGGCAAAAAACTGTGATGTGGCTGAAATGATGATTTTTGTCTTTGATAGGGTAGAAAACATGGTGGGAAAAGGAGAAAATGCTGGTAACCAGCATTTCATCCTTTTCCCATGATGCTTTCAAAAGCTATCTCTAAAACTCTTGATTATGTGGTAAAGAGTTAATGAACCTGACAAATAGGGATATTTAAAACATTGAAAAGAAGAAATGCAGGCAAAGAGAGTTTTTTCCATTTTCCACAATATCAAAGACAACACTAATCATTTGATCCACATAGTTTTACTTTCTCATTTCAAATAATCCTGTGTTTAACGGGAAGGAAAAAAGATTTTAAAAACAATGTGGAAAAAGGATAAAATGCTGATAACCGTCATTTTCTCCTTTCCTCACAATGTTATTTACTCTTTCAAAGGTTAGTGAAATTTCTTGAGTCACATTTTAAATTATCATCTGAAAATACTATCAATATGAGCAAGTCTTAACTTTTTCTGTCCTGTAAACAGGTAACAGCTGATCTAAAAACTTTGCTGTTTTATGAGATATTATGACAAAAGCAGCTTTGCCATTGCAAATATTTTATGAGACATAATGAACAAAGCGGCTTTGTCACTGCAATTATTTTATGAGATATTATCAAAGTAGCTGTGTAATTGCAATACATGTATGCAAGTTCAAACAAAAAGATTCATTAATCCTTTACTAAACGATTCTGTGCTTTAATGTCCCTGTAGAAGATGGTTACCAGCATCGTCTCCTTTTCCCACGATGTTTTCTACCATTTCAATGAAGGAAATAATCTTTTGAGCTAAATTGAATATGGTGTCTGCAAATTCCTTCAGTTTTGTCCATTCTAAAATTCTGTGGTTTGGTAGAGTCTATTTGCTTTGGCAAATGCAAGTTGCAAAGGGTTTTTGAGCTTGAATCCAGGCTTGGTTTAAACATTTTCCACGGGTTAACCCTTTGATCAACAATAAAAAAAGCTTTTAGAAAACACTGTAGGGATTTGAGAAAATGCTTGTGACCAGCATTTTCTCTATGCTCCCACCTGTTTTCCAACCTTTTAAATGAACTCCATCATTAGCGCCATAGTTCACTTGTTACCTGCAAGTATTTTGAAGTTGGACAAGTTTAGAAACTAGTCTTTTAGATAAAAGTTAATTTAAGTCATTCCTCTTCTTTGAAAAATTCTTTCAGCCTAATTTTTTGACAAAAAAATATCCATGCTGCTCTTAGATTCCTAGCCTTTGCCTTTGTACAGACAAGTTTTGATGTATCAAAAACAGCCAACTTTTGTTTATCTCTAACCACACAATCCCAAGTTTTAACAAGAGCTGTTGTAAAGCAGAACAGATACCCCCCACCAGCACCTTGTCACAGAAGCGCCACAATCAGAGAACAGAAATGATATTCAAAACTAAGATCACCAGTGACCTTTACCTTTGACCCATGTTACCAAAAACAAAAGGGCACTTCCTCGGGTCATGAGCAACATTTGTAGAAAGTTTCTGGGTCGCAAGTCAAACTGCTATTAGGTTAAAGCACAGAAATAGTTTTCAAACAAAGTTTACCTGTGACCTTGACCCACGTGACCCCAAAACAATAGGGCACCACCTTGGGTCCTAAGTAACACTTGAATAAAATTGTAGGTCCTGGGTCAAAAAGCATTTGTGTTACAGCATGGAAATGAAAACATGTCGGACAGATTGACAGACCCTTAAAAGTGTTGGTAACCAGCATTTTCCCCTGTACTCATATTTTTTTCTACCTCTTCAAAGACAGAAATCATCTATTAAAATACAATAATTTTGTCACCTGCAAGTGCTTTCAATTTGTTTAAGTCTAAATTTTTCGTCATTTGGTAGGCATTAAAAGCTTAAGACAAATCAAACAAGGGGACCATGATGGTCCTATATTCCTAACTCGAATTAATAAGAGTTGGACTTTCGTATGGCAATGATTGTCCATAACCTTTTTAGGACTTGAATCTTGTATATTCTTCATCAACTCTTTACCACAAGATCACAAGCTTTAATGACCCAGGGGAAGAAAGCTTTTGAATCATTGTGGGAAAAGGAGAAAATGCTGGTAATCAGCATTTTCTCCTTTTCCGGAATGTTTTCTACCATTCCAAAAACAAATTTCAGTTTCTGAGTCACACTTAGTTTGCTGTCTGCAAATTCTTTCAATATGGACCAGTTTAAAATTCTGTCATCTGGTAAAGGGTAAACTTAGTGATCTTTGCCTATAGCTAAGCCAGAGGAGTGGTAAATATTTGCATTTCAAGACCATACAAAAACCTAGCCCAGAGACTGCTGAAACAACCCTTTCCAGTTGACAAGATTTTAAGTTTGTCTGAATTAAGAGCATTTTATTCAGTAACTGCAAATGACAAATAAGTTTTATTCAATTAATATGGTTTGTCTTTGGAAGGATAAAAAAAAATTGCGAGACAAAGAGATAATGCTGACTACCAGCATTCTCTTCTTTTCCTAAAATATTTTCAAAAGCCTTATTTTAAAAGGGTTATTTAGACATGGGATTGTTTGGTAAAAGGTTAAAGGACAGTTGGCTCATGCATGGCCCAAGGGAGATCACCCTGTAACTTACCTTTCTTTTTTGTGATTATAGTCAACTGCATACACAATCTCTTCCTCTCCATCTTTCAGGATTTTCCATATTGTTCCGCCTATCATGTGACCTGCAGGTAAGGGTGTGATCTGTAGACCATGTCCTCTACCTGGAATAGAATCAGAGACAAATCAGCCCTCAACTTATGGATGACCTCATCATTCAACCCTTTATCAACTACATGTAATACAGTGTTTTAAGGACTCTAACAAAGATAGCTCTTGAAAACATTGTGGAACAAGAGCGGCAAATTGTCGCAAGATACGCCCGTCCCACCGCCAGTTGTCAAGGGGGTATAATAATTGTAAAGGGCAGGTAATGCAACAAACATGTTTACCAAGTCTCAAGTCAATTTGACTTGAGTTGACAAAGTTCTGTTCCAGACAAGCAAGAAATACTGTAAAGATGAAGATCAAAGTGGAATTACTTGAAATCCGCACTAGGTAGAGTTATTGTTCTTGCGCACTGTACTCCATAATATTGCAACAAACATGCATACCAAGTTTCAAGTCACTCTGACTTGAGATGACAAAGTTATATTCTGGACAAGCAGAAAATGCAATAAAAATGACAATCAAACGGAAATAACTCAGACAGCACGAGATAGAGTTATGGTTCTTTTGCACTGCACTCCGTATTATTGCAACAAACACACATGTCAAGTTTAAAGTCAATCGGACTGGAGATTACAAAGTTATGCTCCGGACAAGCACAAAATGCTGTAAAAAATGACTATCAAAGGGAAATAACTCAAGACAGCACGAGATAGAGTTATGGTTCTTTCGCACTGCACTCCATATTATTGCAACAAACACAAATACCAAGTTTCAAGTCAATCGGACTGGAGATGACAAAGTTATATTCCAGACAAGCAGAAAATGCTGAAAAAATGACGATCAAAGGGAAATAACTCAAAGACAGCACGAGGTAGAGTTATGGTTCTTTCGCAATGCGCTCCGTATTATTGCAACTAACACACATGCCAAGTTTCAAGTCAATCAGACTGGAGATGACAAAGTTATGCTTCGGACAAGCAGAAAATGCTGTAAAAATGACGATCAAAGGGGAATAACTCAAAGACAGCACGAGGTAGAGTTATGGTTCTTTCGCACTGCACTCTGTATTATTGCAACAAACACACATGCCAAGTTTCAAGTCAATCGGACCGGAGATGACAAAGTTATGCTCCGGACAAAAACTGGATGCCGCCTGCCAAAAACCCGCCATGGGTGATCCCATAATACGTCCCGTCTTCGACGGGCATATAATAACTCAAAAATTAAGCAAGCAAGAGTTATGATTCATTTGCACTGCACTCCCCCTTAATGAGATCTATCCACCCATGAAGTTTCATAACCGTAGCTAGCATAGTTTTGGAGATATGCTTTGGACAAAATTCAAGTATGAATATAAACAAAAGGAAATAACTCAAAAATTAAGTAAGCAAGAGTTATGGTTCCTGTGCACTGCACTCCCCCTTGGTAAGATCTATCCACCCATGAAGTTTCATAACCTTAGCTAGTATAGTCATGGAGATATGCTCCGGACAAAATTCAAGTATGAAAAACAACAAAGGGCAATAACTCAAAAATTAAGGAAGCAAGAGTTATGATTCCTGTGCACTGCACTCCCCCTTGATGAGATCTATCCACCCATGAAGTTTCATAACCGTAGCTAGTATAGTTTTGGAGATATGCTCCGGACAAAATTCAAGTATGAAAAACAACAAAGGGCAGTTACTCAAAAATTAAGCAAGGGAGAGTTATGATTCCTGTGCACTGCACTCCGCCTTGATGAGATCTATCCACCCATGAAATTTCATAACCGTAGCTAGCATAGTTTTGGAGATATGTTCCATACAAAGAATGGGGACGCTGCCCGCCCGCCACGGGTGATCCCATAGTACGTCCTGTCTTTGACGGGCGTATAAAAAGGAGAAAATTACTTCTTTTTTAGGATCACAAAACATTACATCACATGGTCAAGTTTTTATCCCTTTACTATACAATACCATGATTTAACAACCCTTAGAGGGAAGGCAATTAAAACATAGTGGGAAAAGGACAAATGCTTATAACCAGCATTTTATCCTTTTTCCCCCACAGTGTTTTCAATCCTATTGAAGACAAATCTCTTGATTTAAGCCTTTTTTGATATGTTGTCTCCACTAAAACTTTGTCAGAAAAGGAGAAAATGTAAGTTATTTACATTTTCTCCTTTTCCCAAGATAACTCAAAAGACTTGTTTCTTAGGGTCATATAACAGACTAGGTACCAAATATGTCAAGACTTTTAATACCGCTTTCAATCACTCACCTGTCAGAGAAACAGTCTGGGAATATTTCAACTGAACCATTTTATCAAAAGCAGCATCAACGTCATCTAAATTGAACACTTCAAACTTTTCAGAGTTGTTGCGAGACTGAAAAAAAAAAGAAACATCATTAGATAGAATATCCACTCACTTTCTTTATGGTGACACTGAAATTAAAATTAACTCTGTACAAAATAGTATGTTCTGTACTTTTACAACACTGTTGAATTGGGCTTTTGAAAACATTACAATAACAGGAAAATGCTGGTTATTACCAGTAGTAAATTCATCCTTTCCAGCCATAATTTCTTCCCTATCAATGGCAAGTCCAATCATTTTAGCTACATTTCATTAATTTTGTCTTCTCCAAATGCTATCAATATGGATAGTCAGAAATTTTGTAAACCTGGTAAAAAATTAACTGCCTCATAATCTGGTAGTCTTTTTTCTTCAATATCAATTTTTTTCTTCAACATCTAAAGATCAGTTATTTGCAAAAGACAGTGTACTTTGGCCATAGTTAAGAATCAGCTAGAGGATAGTGTAGATCTAAGATTAGAGAGAATGTTCTTTACACGAAAGAAATGAGAAAAAAAATTCTTAGGGGGCCTACTAAAATCATAGACATTTTCAGTCCAGAAATAAGACCCAAATGATTGCAACTGCAACATTGCTCTTGTCCAGAATGTCTCACCAAAGCAGATAAGGTAGATCAAAGATTAGACTGCATGTTTTGTGAATTCTGATCTTGATCAACACTGGCTGTAAAGGCAAACAGTGTAGTCGAAGATCAGACAATATGTTCTGTGCTGTCCAACCTTCATTTACACTGTCTTTGAAAGCAACTTAACATGTGATGGTCCAAATAAGGGTTAAATCATACTTGTAAACTAACCATTATGAAACATAGAGAGACCTTAGGTAACCATTTACCCAGCAATCCTGTGTTTTACCACTCTTAGTAAGAAAGTGTTTGAAAACATTGCAGGAATAGGAGAAATAGAGGATATTTGTTTTTTTTCAGTGAGGGATCGAAATTTATTTCATCAAGTGAACATCATCGGAAAATCCAAATGGAAATAAGGGATCCTTACCCTTTTTTGTGATATCCTTGGTGCTGATGTGCCTGATATGGTTCTATGCATTTCCATCATATTTGACTTTTTATTTAAATATGTTGTGTGCTACAGTTAAAACCATATTATGTACATTCAGTGCTAAACAAAATAAATAAAATAAATAAATTGGTAATATTTTCATGAGTGGCACAGCCACGAGTGAAAATATTACTGATGATGTTCACGAGATGAAATAAATTTTGATCTTTTACCAAAGAAAAAAAAAAAAAAAAAAAAAAAAATATTCTATCTATTTCATGCTTCTAATCCTTTTTTCGGGGGACTTACATCAAAATCCAGTACCCCTGCGCATAACAACGCATTACAATATTATGTAGAGCGTAAGAAATGCAAATACCTTCAGTTTGGACAATCTTGAATTTTGTAGTTTGGTCAAGTATTAATTAGTTAACTCCAACTGCAAAACAGTAAATGTCTTACCTGATAGAGATCATACATAAACATCTGGCCCATTTTGTAGACAGGTACGGTAGCATATATAGCACAAGATAGACCACATTTACCAACAAGATATGGTAGAGCTCCCAGGTGTAAATGATCTGGATATGTCAACAATACTGCATCTATCTTGAACATGTGTCTGAAAATATAAAAATGCAAGGCATTCTATTTTTGATGAAAACTGATGAATTTTTAGCCATACCACAAAATTTTAGATTTGTCCAAACTGAAAGCATTTGCAGAAAACAAACTGAATGTTGCTACAACGGTGGGATTTGTTTCTGGAAAGGTAGAAAATATTGTGGGGAAAGGAGAAAATGCTGGTTTTCAGCATTTTCTCCTTTTTCTACAATGTTTCAAAAGCCCTTATACTTCAAGACTGTTACAAGACGTGATTGTTTAAGATTTCATGGAAGATGCAAATGAACCCTGTAACATAATATCAAATTTCCTACAAAACTTGGAACTGCTTAAAGATCTTTGCTACCACGGATACACAAAAATTGACAAGACTGACAAAAAAATTTAAAATGGTACATTGAATCTTTTTTGCTGCTAAAATGACAAACAATCAGAAACAGGACCCAGTTTCATGAAAAAACTTAAGTCTCTTATTTTGCTCAAATCTGCTAATTAATGGACTCATCTTCAGACTTAAGTTTAGTTCATTATTTGAGACACATTTCACTAACCTTTACAGACTTAAGTAAGGTTCTAAAATCTCAAGTTGACACAAGGTTTCAGACTGAAGTAAATGAAATGAACAGACTTTACCCTTTACCAAATGACAAAATTTTAGAATGGTCCAAATTCAAAGCAGTTGCAGACAATAACAGACATGTGATCAAATAACGAACATTATCTTTGAAAGAGTAGACTAGAAAACATTGTGGAAAAAGGAGAAAATGCTGGTTACCAGCATTTTCTCCTTTTTCCACAATGTTTTCAAAAGCCTTATTCCTCAGGGTCGTTAAAACTCGGTATTGTGTGGTATAGAAATAATTCAGTTAGCAGGCTTAAGTCTATTAATCAATAAAACAATTTATCTATATACAAACCTTTTTATTTCTTTAATGATGGACATGCTGAAATCTTCATCCCATCCACAATCCAGCAGGAAACAGAATTCATCAACTTGTAATAGGTAACAGGGAGGACCTTCATCCTGTGCTCCAGACAATGGCTGGAGCTTTATTATTGAAGTCATTTGTTACTGAAAGTATTATTTTCAAACAGTTAACATTTAGAGCGCCAAACAAACCCACCAGCAGTGTTTTCTACATAGCACTTTTTTATGTTCTAAACATATTTTTCAATTATTTGTCCTGCTTGAATTCGGAAGTTGCATTTTTTTCTGACACGCCATTTGAACCCATCTGATTGAAAAATATTGAACAATATGAAAGATAAATCCAATTTTGAAAGTACTTGCATACGACAATATTTATATGCCACAAACGATGGGATTTGTATCAGAACGCTTAGTAAACTTTGTGGGAGAAGGAGAAAATGCTGGTTATCAGCATTTTCTCCTTTTTCCACAAAGTTTTCAGAGGGTCATACTTCTCAGGGTCATTAAAACTTGGGATTGTGTGATAAAGGATTAACTGGAACGCAAAGACCAGTTACACTGGTACTAAAAAGAATCAGAGATAAACTGGGAAATTAATTCAAGCATCAAAGAAAGATTTACATGACAGCAGAATGTTGTCTGCACCAAGGAAACAGCCATTTTCGGTGGTATTTAGCATCAGAAAGGAAACTAGCTGATTTCGATAACAAAATCTAACAAATTCTTGACAGTTGAAAATAAAGAAGTTCTGAACCTTTAAGCTCCTTGACTATTCATCATCATAAAAGGTTATCCATGCTAAAGAGAGAGCAATATTTGATAGAGTTTTAATGAAGACTCACTTTTATGTAGTAAGTTCTACTAAGTTGTACTTTTTCTGTATGGCTGAACATATTTGTATTTGTTGATGTCAATGAAATGAAAACAAAAGAACACTGCCAATTCATCTAAAGCACATCAAGAAATTTGACCCCCAGCATTGTCTTTTGACCCCCTACAGTTATGTTTAGGGGTCAAAAATGACATTCAAATTTTTACATCTAGAGAAAATACAGCACGAGACATTTTTGTCTATAAATAATGTGAAAGAATCGCAATTTCAAGGTTGTTCTTGTCTATAATGTCTCAGAATAGCAGACAGTGTAGCTCAAACCACGTGTTATATGCTGTCTGATCTGTGATCTACACTGGATATAGAAAGAACGGACACATTTTGATAAAGCAGCTGCATGTAGAAACTGCAAGTGTATTTGCAAGACTTAAATATTCCTTTTCCCATTATCTTTCACCAGTCATGTTTATGATATTTCCTGTCAAAATCTTATCTAAAATATAGCCAAATTAGAAACATCAAAGGCCTCGTCAAAAATAAAACAAATGTATCGTAATATCCGATTTCAAGTGACGTCCGGAATAATGGACACATTAGTGATCATTGAGTTCCTGATTTTTTTCCCAGTATTTGACCTATGTCTGACTGTAAGCTTTCACTAGTACTTTGAATTATTACTTGGTTCGCCAAGGCCGAATGATTACGGGTAGTTTAATCCTTTAAAACCTGGCGATCTAGTTAAAATGCTTTCACTCGATTTTCGTCTTGCAGCGCGTTGTTCACTTCTTTGGGAAGAGTGCCCGAAATCAAAGTATTGTTGATATTCGACTGTTAGTAAGTCGTTTCGTTCGTATCAGAATCAAGGAAAACCTTCGATTATACGTGTGGTGGATTTAATTTGAGATTTTGGTTAGAGACCTATCGCATTCCACTGAATTAATACAATAAACAAATATTTGAAAGAGTTTCGGTACGTTTAAACTTTTATCAAAGCACTGTAGGGCTTGAAAGCTTTAAAAGTGCTGAGCTAATTCTTTGAAGTCAATGTGATAATGCTAATACATAGAGGTTATTACACGGCTGATGAGGGCCGGAGAGTGATATCGGCCCGCCACCTAGATATCTGCCCCGAGGGCTTTAGGGCAGATTTTGAGGTGGCGGGCCGATATCACTCTCCCGCCCTCATCAGCCGTGTAATAACCTGTTTATTACATTCATTGATCATTTGCTTGATTACTTCGTTTTCTTACATGTTTAAACACATACAACAGAGAAATTCTTGTATTAATTCAACACAACTTTTTTTCTACTGGTAAACGTCACGTTCATGACATAATCATGCATCATTCATCATCACTATCAAAGCTGCATATACAGTATAAGGACGTTTTAAATAAACAGTTTTTCATACTTATTAATAGTTAAAAAGATGCCAGTATGTGTGTTTTATCCAGCCAAATATTCAATTTAGTATGTAACGTGCTATAAATGACAAACAGGAATAAATAGAATAGATAGTTGGTGCTTTGGATTGTGAAACTTAATTAGGCTCTGTTCCCCTGGCTCAACGGATAAAAATTTGTAGAAGTACTAGCCTATAGACACCACACCTTGCCCGATAAACTTTCCCAATCTAAGACAACAACAATCTATTCTTTATTCATCATGTCTTTGCTGGTTTTGCGATTCAATCATTGTCTGTAGTTCTGAAGAAATGTCCGCTAGCGACTGATGGACTGATTCAGCCATTTTGTTTTTCAAAATGGATGTTTTAAGAACGTAAGTTTACGAGCGAGTGTTCTGTTGCTATAGATTTAGAACAAATGTCTTGTCAACGGGCAGGGTATCATATATCAGCCTGTTGCCCCGCCATATCTGCCCTTGCGTGACACTAATATTACATCATTTTCGGCAAAAAATGTTACTATTATTAGTAACAGAATGTAATAACAGTAAATACTATGCCTACAAGAAGATCATGACAGCCCTGGATCGCTCACATTACAAAGTTTTATTGGCATTGGATCGAAAATGTAGCTTTAAAAGTTACCCATCTACTCATTTTAGCCAAATATAGAAATGTGTTCATATCAATAAATTGGCAATATCTATGGCTCCAAAGAATGAAAAGTTTCATATTTGTTATTTGAAATGAATCTTGGTCAGGATATAATTACATCACGTCAAAAATGCAAACAATGGGGTGAGTGTATCACTAGAGTCATTTGCATACCCCCCAACTAAAAATAGAAAGCTGGACTACTTGTTGTTTCAACACCGAAAATGGCGCACTCGTCTAGTTGTAGGACTATGTCTTTTCCCCTTCTTTCAGCAATCCAAAAATGCTAAATTTAATATGCAAATACAAAATTGACATTTCTACTGGCTTTCAAATCATTCCACTTCACTCTAGATATAAAATTCCGACTTCGAGTAAATTGCTGTTGGGTTCTTGTAACATAGATTGTTGCGACAGTAGACCTGTGTAGTGAATCTTAACTCCACTTTCTTGCCAGCTACATGAATATGCAAGGCGTACATTTTCTGTCGTAATCTTTGCAATCTCACAACCGCCAGGCATAATATCTGTCATGAAGCCACAAGAATGACTATAGTTTGATGAAAATATCGACGAAATTGGTTGGCTTAAAATGAGTAAACATGTATCTTTAAGGAGCACCCAAGGTTAGAATGGTGGACACTGGATACTGCAATATCAAAAAAGCTCATCTTGAGCTCAGGTGAGCCTAAAACATGAAGATCCATTTTCTGGAAAGTCTGGTTTCAGCTAAACATTGTCAGCAAAATCGCCATAAGCTTAAAATGTGGCCTCTAGAGAGCACACAAGGTTTTTCTAGGATTTGACATAGTTACCCTTTACCTTCTCCAAGGTCATTAAAACTTGGGATAGTTTGTAAGAGGGTTAAAAGCAATGAGAAACCAAGATATCAGATACTTTACTGGCTCTTTCTTTCATATTTGGTCAAGCCCAGTAGAGCAGTCAGTAACATATAGACTAGAAACTTAGGGTTGCCAGTTAAAATCCCTTGCATCATGAACTTCTTTCTGAGGATTAATGATAGTCATTGTGACAGGATTAATTCCTCTCTCAGTGCTGATCATTGTTTGGGCAATGGTCATTTATGAAAGCAGACATTGTTTGGAAAGAATGTTGTGCTAAGTACTGGTTAAAGAGACTCCAGGAAAGCATGGATAGGAGCACTGGCCACCAAGATAATAATAATTCATAATAGAAATAATGTTGAAAATGGTGTTAAATCCAATACAAATTAAATCTCTCATACTGCCTTTTAGTCACTTACATAAATGTCTTTATTTCTCAAACACTTTGACCAACAGACTGCTACCCAAACCCTGCATTTTTTGATGGGCAACATTGGATTTTGGGGCTAAGGAATAAATAATCAAAGTTTATTCATTCTTAACTGTTTTATTCAATAACAATTGTATTGGCATTAACAGAAAAATAATTCAAAATAGTTCTTTTTATTCATTACCTCATTTTGACAACTTTTTGTATCAGTCATTTCTCTTTATGTCACAGTTTTCACTTGTATTTTATGCATTGACCATGCCAATTAACTCTTTACCACCGGTGAAGACTGGTCCAAAGCATTTGCAGACAACAACAAAATATAGCTTAAAGATTTTTCTGTGATAGGCTATAAAACATTGTGGGAAAAGAAGAAAATGCTGGTTACCAGCATTTTCGTCTTTTCCCATGTTTTCAAAACCTGTCTTTCCCTGGGTCGGTAAACCTCTGGACTGTTTGGTAAAGGGTTAACACTTTTGACTATCACAAACAGATTTGGTTGTTTCTTTGGCATTACGTGGACCATGATCAGACTGCATAAATTTACAGGCAGATCTTGATCTAAAGTCTCCATAAAATGTAATATAAAGAGTTATCAGAGGTCACAATTAGTTTGCTGTTTATCTGTTACCCTTTCCCAAGCAACAAAATTTCAGCCTGGTTCAAATTGAAAGCAGATGACAAATTAAATGCTACTCAAAACATGAGTTTTTTCTTTCATAGGGTAAAAAACACTGTGAGAAAAGGAGAAAAGGCTACCTATCAGCCTTTGCCTCTTTTTCCCATAATGTCTTCAGAAAGCCTCTCTTGGGGTTGTGAAACTCAGGATTATGTAGTAAAAGATTAAAATAAACAAAAAGATCACCGAGATTGTTTTAATTCGTAACCAAACGACAATTTTCAAGACTTGTCAAAATTGAACATATTTGCAGACGACATTTTAAATGTTACTATAAACATAACATTTGTCTTTCAAAGGCTAAAAAGCATTGTGGGAAAAGAAGAAAATGTTGGTTACCAGCATTTTCTTCTTTTCCAAAAACATTTTCAATTGCTTTCTTTCTGTGGGTCCTTAAAACTCGGAACTATTTAGTAAAAGGTTAACCCTATACCACAAAATCACAACTTTTAATGACCCTGGGAAAGAAAGCTTTTGAAAACAATGTGGAAAAAGGAGAAAATCCTGGTAACCAGCATTTTCTCCTTTTTCCACAATGTTTTCTACCCCTCCCAAAACGAAATTCAATTTTTGACGCACATTTACTTTGTGTTCTGCAAATGCTTTCAAGTTGCACAAGTCTAAAAATTTATTGTTTTGTAAAGAGTTAAAGTTATACAGATACAAAATTATTATAGCATAAAGCAGCTGTCATGATGAGGTTAACAGTTTGACACTTTCATCTTTCAAACCATACAGCAGTATACAGCTGCATCTGAAAATACATCATGAAAATATACATGTACTGATATTTAAGCCATGCTCTGTGAAAAGGGGGCTTAATGCATTTGTAAAAAGTATCGACCCATGTCAGCCTGCGCAGTCCGCGCAGGCTGACACAGGACGAAACTTTTTGCTATTTGTTAATTTTCTGCATGTCCAAGCAAGGACCAAACTACCTCAGGATATAGTTGGTTATTGCACCAAATGGATTTTATGGATCCATATTAATGTGAAGACTTGCTTTGTACAATGCATCACGAAGATGTATTAAGCCCCCTTTTGACGGAGCATGGCTTACTTATATGTGAGCCATGCTCTGGCAAAAGGAGATTTAAAACTTTACCACACAGCAAAATTTTAGATCCATCACGATTGAGAGGATTTGTTGAGGAGAAAAAAGAACATGACTCAAACAGTGAGATTTGTTTTTAACAAAGTAGAAAACATTGTGGAAAAAGGAGAAAATGCTGGTTACCAGCATTTTCTCCTTTTCCCACAATGTTTTGTTAAAGTTTCTTTCCTCAGGGTTGTTAAAACTAAGGATTGTGTGGTAAAGGTTTAAAGCACCTCTGTAATGCATTATACCATTCAAGTTGTTGCATAGTTATGGATCCATAAAATTCAGTTTGTCTAACAAGTGCTGAATCTTGACGTAGAAAGGTCCTTGGATATAAGGAAAATTTACCAAAAGCAAAAAGATTTCAACACAGGTCACCCTGCACGTACTGCAAAGGCTGACCTCTGGGTTGATACTTTTTGCAGATACATTAGGCCCCCTTTTCACAGAGCATGGCTCATTTACAGTTTAACTCTACCAAACAATAGAGTTTAAAACTCACTCATATTGAAAGCATTTGACAAGTGTGGTTCAATTGATTGATTTTTTCATAGATAAAGGAAATAACTTTGTGGGAAAGGAGTAAATGCTGATAGCCAGCATTCTTTCCTTCTCCCAAACTGTTCTTTTTATCCCTCTACCTAAGGATCTGTTAAACTCGGGGTTGTGTAGTAAAGGGTAAATACATCAAAACATGTGGTTGGAAAGATGGGATTTTCTTTCGACAGAGTGGACTTGTGTTAATTGATTGATCAGTCATTTTTT
Source organism: Hippopus hippopus (assembly GCA_946811185.2). Lineage (NCBI taxonomy): Eukaryota > Metazoa > Mollusca > Bivalvia > Cardiida > Cardiidae > Hippopus > Hippopus hippopus. The sequence continues at coordinate 4,357,251 of OX328097.1, read as the reverse complement.
CTCAGTCATCTCTCTACCTTAGGGTCTGTTAAACTTGGGATTTTGTGATAAAGGGTTTACAGACAAAAAATGTGGCTGGAAAGACGGAATTTGCTTTTGACAGAGTGGACTTGTGCTAAATGACTGGACTGTGCTTTTTGTCTTTTTCAAAGTCATCTGATCTTTGATTGAAACTGGCTGTTTAGGTAATTATAGTCATGAAAAATTCCTAGCTTTACTTCTAAATGATTACAAAAACAACCTGCACTGAGTAATTTCCTGAAAGATAAACACATATCTGTAAACTTACCAATTGACAAAACTTTAGACTTGTTCAAATTAAAAGCATTTTAATTGAACTTTTTACCAAACAACAAAATTTTGAACTGGTCCAAATTGAAAGCATTTGCAGACAACAAAATAAACATGAATCAAAAATTGAAATTCGATTTGAGAATGGTAGAAAACATTGTGGGAAAAGGAGAAAATGCTGGTTACCAGCATTTTCTCTTTTTCCCACATTTTCAAAAGCTTTTTTTCTCAGGGTGGTTAAAAGTCGTGATTGTATGGTAAAGAGTTAAATGTGGCTCAAATGACAAGATTTATCATTGAAAGTATAGAAAACTTTGTGAGAAAAGGAGAAAATGCTGCCCAACGGTTTGTTTAACTCTTCACCAAATTACAAAAATGTAGTTCATATTGAAAGCGTTTGCATATGGTAATTTAAATTTGGCTCAAATGGTGGAATGTCTTTGATTCTTTGATAAGGTGGAAAACATTGTGGGAAAAGGAGAAAATGCTGGTTACCAGTATTTTCTCCTTTTCTCACAAAGTTTTCAAAAGTCTTCTTCCTTAAGGTCATGAAAAGACAGGATTATTTTGTAAAGATTTAATCTCAAATCAATGAAATTGAGGAACTTACTTTTGTTCAAAGACAAGATCATGTATGTGGTCCATAATTTTACTTAAATATTTTTTGTGTCTTGGTTGTCTGAAAAATAAAGAAAGTCACAATCCAGTAAAATGATAACATTTAATCTCAGATTCAGTTGTCCTGCACTGCCTACTTCAAAAAGCGTTCAGTGCAATATTTACTATGACAAGAACTGTGGCAAAGCGAACAAATACCCCCAACCAGCACCTTGTCATTCAGACAGCTTAATCTGAGAACTGAAATGATTTTCAAACCTAAGTTCACCTGTGACCTTGACCTTTGACCCATGTGACCCAAAAACCAATAGGGCACTTCCTTGGGTCATGAGCAAAACTTGTATAAAGTTTCAGGGTCCTAGGTCAAATGGCTTATGAGTAAACACACTGAAACGAAAAAGTCTGGACTGATTGACAGACGGATGGAGGGCTATAATAAAAACTAAATAGACAAACTGATTGAAATAAAGAAGAAACTTTGATAGTTGCTGTCTACAATATTTTTCAATATAAATTATGCTACTGCAATTGTCATGAAAGAATATTAGGTAAAAAAATAAAACAAGACCAGTCACCCAGAATGACTGATGCCCCAAACATAGAGTAAACTTTTCCTGTGAGCAGTGAACATGAACACTGACTGTAGACACAATTCTTACAAATACTTCTCACCTTACTATGACCTTACCTTTCACCTACGGACATAGATCTTGTGCACGGCCAATTGTCTTGATGTGCTTGACAATTCTGCACAGCTACATTGAAATTCTTTCATAATTTAAAAAAGGTTACAGGCCAGTCACAAACATAAGAGTTCAAAATTCTCAAAAATATTTGACCTTGCCATGATCTTGATCTCTGACATTGTTCTTGCCCTCCACACATCATCTTTAAATTCTTACTTAAAGAAATTACAGGCTGAACTGGAAAATATCCCTCCCCAAAATTTCTCTTTTAAATGATATTTGACCTTACTATGATCTTAAACTTTGACCTACTGACATGGTTCTTGTGTCTGAAACATAATCTTAATATGGTTGACAATTCTGCAAAGTTATACTGGAATTCATTCAAAACTGAAAAGGTTACAGACAGGACAGGGATATTGCTCCCCGCAAAGCATATTTGACCTTCCTGTCACCTTGACCTTTAATCTACGAACAAGACTCTTGCGCATGACACATCATCTTGATGTGGCTAATAACCTTTATTTTGAAATGAAGTGACAGGGAAAAAATTATGGCCCAGAGACAAGAACTGACATTTGACCTTGCCATGACCTTGACCTACTGACATAGTTCTTGAGCACGACAAATTGTGGTTGATAACTCTACACTGTTATATTTAAAATTTATCCATAAGTCATAAGGTTATAGGTCGGACTTTGTCGGACACATATATAACCTTACTAAACTATCCTGAGTTTTGACAACACTAAAGAAAACGACCTAAAATCATTGTGGAAACAGGAGAAAATGTTGGTAAACAGCATTTCCTCCCTTTACAACCATGTTTTCTACTAAAAACAAATTTCTATATTTTGGTCACATTTGTCATCTGCTAGTATTTTCACTTTAGACAAGCCTAAAATTGCACTATTTGGTACTGGAAGAATTTACTTGCTTACTTTTCAACAATAGCACCAATACTGGCCGTAAATGCACTCTCTGTTGAGTCAATCTGTAAAAAAACGAAGAAAAAAAAAAAAGTTTTTAACTCTTTACTAAACAAAAAAATTTTAGACTGGTCCAAATTGAGCATTTGCAGACGACAGAATTAACATGACTCAAAAATTGAAATTTGTTCTGGAAGGGTATAAAACATTGTGGGAAAAGGAGAAAATGCTGGTTACCAGTATTTTCTCCTTTTCCCACGATGCTTTCAAAAGGCTTCTTTTTCAGGGTCGTGAAAACCAGGGATTGTTTGGGAAAGAGTTAACAGTTTTGAACCAAGCATCAGACATACGCCATATGCAAAAACGGGCTTTTGGAGATGTGCACACTGATCTTTGATCTCTACCATCCACTTATTTAGTCAAGCCTATGAGATTAAAATCTTTTTGAGTAACTCTGGATTGTTTTTTTAGCCGTGGTAAGAGGTAAAGTACATATATTAGGAGCTGAAAGAGTTGAAACGAGAAATAAAAAATGGAAGTTTAATTTTACAAATCTTTGCCACTCATTTTATGCCAGCATATTTTGTCTACTGCTATTTTTTCCACACAAGTATCCATCTCAGTTTAAGTCATCTCTTTTAACTTTTCTTTCAAAACATTGTGATAAATGTCCTAATTAATCCTCAGGTAACTGGTATTTTTCTATCTATATCCTCCATTTTCAATATGTCACATTTTAATCCATAGGAGTTGAAAGTGGCTTAGAAATAATATTACGTTCACATACTAAACGATCAGTGATATAGTGGATCAGCTGCCCTCCTTCAACCTTTTACCGCATTATCCGGAGTTTTAATGACACTCATAATGACAGCTTTTGAAAACATTGCAGGAAAAGGTAACCAGCATTTTCTCCTTTTCAAACAATGTTTTCCACCCTTCTGAAGTCAAATCTCATCATTTGAATAAAAGCAAATTTGTCTGCTGCAAATGCTTTTTAATTTGAACCAGTCTTAAATTTTGTTGTGTGGTAAAGAGTTTATCCTGTGCCAAACAATCCCAGCTTTAACAACCCTGAGGAAATGGCCTTTGAGAACATTGTGGGAAAATGAGAAAATGCTGGTTTCAGGGGGTAAAGAGTTACAAAGTACAAAAATCAAGACACACTTACATCCAGAAATCCAGCTATAGTTCTAAGAGCTCCTACAGTCAGATCTAAAGCCACAACTTCTAAACTCTTCATTGTCAGTAACCATGGATATGAAGTGGTTATTTTGGATACAATCTGAAATTATATAGACCACTTTAATTGGAAATTGTAGAAATCACTTTGATATCTCTCGATCATGATAAATTTTCTGACACAGAGCAGAACAAAATTTTGTCTGTATTTAGCAACCATTGTTAAGGATATTCATAGTCTAATTATAGATCTAGCAAGTAATGCAACTTCTGACTTGCTAAACCATTTAGTAACTTTCAAATCTAGAATTGTTTTTACAATAAGACTAAAAATAATCTTATGAATGGTAGGTAAATACAGATCCTGATTCCACTACAGACTCCCACGCGCTCTCCCCCCTTTTTGTGGGGATATAATGAATATCAAACAGGAAGAGAACACAACACAAATTTTCCCAAAATTTGTTCCCTGATCTGTACGTTACATGAGATATCAAAAATGCAAGAAGCTACTTACAATTGACTCATATCTTTTTCTTGCACTATATGAAAATTTTCCATCTTGCAATAGAAATGCAGAATTCAGTACCATATTGCACCCTGATGATTGCTGCTGGTTGGAATTTTCAAAATTGTTACTACTTTTACCAACTGTATTCTGACCACTTTGCTTCTGTTCTCTGGGGAAAAAAAGTACATTTTTTTTTCTTGTTTTATAAGTAACTGACAAGTTGTTAATCCTTTCCCAAACAATCCTGTATTTCATTGGCCCTGAAGGAGGCTTTTCAAAACATTGTGGAAAAATGAAATAATGCTGGTAAGCAACATTTTCTCCTTTTCCAACTATGTTTGCTACACTTTCATAAAATATGTTTTCAAAAGCCTTGTATTAAAATATGGTATTGTTTGTTAAAAGGGTTACACCAGGAACCAATCTAGGAAAATGTAAATAATGCATGACATTTTCATCTTCATATACTGAAAGGTCATCTGTAGGATCATAAAAAATATCTGGGGCTTGTAGTTGCTTTGAGCTGCAAGATGTCAAAATTTTCCCATGCAGCCAGAAGCAATTGAGCCTTGCTCTGTCAGTAGGGGGTTTAATACATCTCTGTAATGCCTAATAGCAAGCAAGACTTAGTCATCACTTAACTCTTTACCAAACGATAAAATTTCCAACTGGTCCAAATTGAAAGCATTTGCAGACGGCAATGTTAATGTAGCGCAAACGATATTTTTTATCTTTGATAGGGTAGAAAATATTGTGGGAAAAGGAGAAAATGCTGGTTACCAGCATTTTCTCCTTTTCGCACAATGTTTTCAAAAGGCTTCCTTCTTCAGGGTCGTTAAAAGTCATCTTTGTGTGGTAAAGGGTTAATTATGGGCCCATAAAAATCTATTTTGTCCTACATCCAACTGAATCTGGAGGTAAAATGGTCCTTTTACATGCAGAAAATTCACAAATAGCAAACAATTTCGATCCATGTCAGCCTGTGCAGACTTCTCAGGCTGACACAGACCAATACTTTTTGCAGATGCATAAGCCACCTGTTCTTAGAGCATGGCACATATACAAGCACCAGGAAAGTTACTACAAAATAATATTCCTTTTATTCTATACCAACACATTTCAACAACAAAACATTTTAATTATTGAAAATGTTTTTCAAATAGCAGGAAGAAATTAAAACAAACACTGGCTTTGTGGGTAAGAACATCTTTTCATGAATACTATAGCAAAACATTTTGACCAATTAAATCACAAACCAAGCTTAAAGTAGTCCACACACATATTACATCATCATGCCATTTTTGGGACAATATTTGACACTGACATGGATTTTTTTCCCTTTTTTTTTTCTTGTTGTGTCTGATTTTATCTGCACATGATACAGGTATTTTAACTCTTCACCAAACAACAACTTAGGCTCATCCAAATTTCAAAGATTTTGCAGACAACAAATTAAAAAGTGTCTCAATTATTGAAATTTGTCTCTGTAAGGGTAGAAATCATTTTGTGGGAGATGGAGGATTTTCTTCTTTTCCTACAATGTTTTCATAAGGCTTTTTCATCAGGGTTATTAAAACACTGTTAACCCTTTACCACAAATCTTGAGTTGTAATGATTCCCAAAGAAGCAGCCCTAAGAAAACATTTTGGGAAAAGTTGAAAATGCTGGTAACCAGCATTTTCTCCTTTTCCCACAATGTTTTCCATCATATCACAAACAATTCTTACCATCTGATTAATATATATTTTGTCGTCTACAAATGCTTTTAATTTGGACTCATCTAAAATTTTGTTGTTTGGTAAAAGGTTAAGCAATACAATTTTTTAGGCACATCATAAACTATTTTACTTACACTTCATCAGAATGGTGCAGCCTCTGTGTGAGAAACTCTACAAGTTTGGATGGGAGGAGTACCTTTTCCATCACCCTTTCTTTTTCAATGGATCGTACCTAGGTATAAAGTCAAAAGAGGTAAATTTAACAATTGGAGCTCAAAATACATGTGAATGAAAGGTTTTAATACCTTTTCTATCTGGAGAAAAAGACAGAAATATTGCAATAATACTTTACTCTTCATCAGACAACAAAACTATGGACCTGTTTAAATTGAGAGCATTTGCAGACAACAACTTAAATTTGGCTGAACAGATAGAATTCTTTTATAAAAGGGTACAAAACGTTGTGGAAAAAGCAGAAAATGCTGATTACCAGCATTTTCTTGTTTTCCCACAGTGTTTTGAAAAGCCTTCTGCCTCAAGGTTGTTAAAAATCAGGATTGTATGGTGAAGGGTTAAAGGCCATGAAGGGCTTGATATTTCTATAAAAGTGAACACTTTTCACCAAACAAAACAGTTTTATTTACCCCAGAGATAATGACTTTAGAAGACATTCTAGGAAAAAGAGAAAATACTGGTATACTGCATTTTCTTCTATTACCACAATATTTTCCTACCCTTCCAAAAACTTTTTTTTATTTTTTTAATTTTTGAGTCACATTTATTTTGTTGCTTGTACATGCTTTCAATCGGACAAACCTAAAATTTTGTTGTTGTGTAAACCATGCTGAGGGAGAATGTTTTTGAAACATTGTCGGAAAAGGAGAAAATGCTAGCTGCTAGCATTTCGGCATTTTTCCCTTATCCAACAACATATTCTATCCTTTCAAAAACAAAATCCAAACATCTGAGCCAAATGACACAATTTTAGACTTGTCTCACAGGATAACATTTGAAGATGACAAATACATGTATCACTCAAATGACAAGTTTTCCTTTGAATGGATAGAAAATATTTTCAGAAAAGAAAAATATGTGCATATTTCTCACAATTTCTCACAATGTTTTCAACAGCTCTCTTCCTAAGGGCCATTGAAACAAAGATTTCTTTGGCAAAGGTTTAACCTGAGTAAGAGGGCTTTTGAAAACACTGTGGGAAGAAGATAAAATGCTGATTACCACAATTTTCTCTTTCAACCACAATGTTTTTTATCCTGTCTAAGACTTTGATTTGAGCCACATCTAACATGCTGTCTGCATACATGTTCAATATTGACTGGTCTAAAGTTTTGTCTTCTGGTACAGAATTACCAATGAAATTTAGACCTGGTCAAATTAAAAGCATTTCCAGACAACAATTTAACGTAGCTCAAAAGATGATTTTTGTCTTTGAAACGGTAATCGATATTTTGGGAAAAGGACAATCTGTTTCGTTATCTGAAAATGATTCCAGTTCAGATAATCTAAAATTTTGTCGTTTGGTTAACTGTTTACCACACAATCCTGACTTTTAATGATGCTGAGAAAGAAATCTTTTGGTAACCAGCATTTTCTCCTTTTCCCACAATGTTTTCTACCCTTCCCAAACCAAATTTCAATTTTTCAGTTGCGTTTATTTTTCGTCTGCAAATGCTTTCAATTTGGACCAGTGTATAATTTTGTCGTTTGGTAAAGAGTTAAAGAACTAAATTGTTACCTTCAAATTCATAGATCCATCTGAATCCTTGAGAATCACAAGATATGAGACTCCATGTGCTCTACAGAAATCCTGGATCACTTCAATACTCTGAATTTTGTAATGAAAAAGAAAAGGGAAACTTCTAAATAGGATAAAAATGATAAAATGTTATTAAGTCTTGGAAATTTAAAATTGAAACAGTCTTTACAACAACTGTTCCATGCAGGCTAAGATGAAAAACAAGAGCACAACATGCAAGTGCCAACGCTCGGCTGCAGTTGCCTTCAGAAATAGATTGATTTTAGTAAAAATTCTAAGTAAGGTGAAAAAGGGGCATAACTGTGCAGAATTTTTTGGGTGGTTCCCTACTCTAGTTGTATGGGTTCCCAGCTTGAAGTAAATACCAGTATCTTCAGTAATGACAGAGATATTATTAAATGTCAAAGTATTTGCACAATGTTAAAGATTTTACACTATGGAGATGACATCAAGGCTATGACAATACCTTGACATTTTCTTCAAAAAAAGCTGAGTTAAAAATTGCATAGATTAATTATACTTCTTTTGGTCCCCTTCTTTTTTTGGAGGGGATATTTCTCTCTACAATTAGTTCAAGCTCCATATGACAAAAAAGTAAAGTTTGGTGTCCTGATTCACCAACTATTCTAAATGCATTCAGAGTCTACTTCTAGATTAATAAAAGTAACACAACTTCTGATTGACTTAACCAAATGGTTTAGCCAATGAGAATTTGTGTTACTTTCAAATTAAGACAATTCTTGAATATTATACAAAAAAAACACACTATAAAATGGTTCATGTATATGGGCCCCCAATGACACCTTACCTCCAAAGTTTCATGGAGAATTTCAGCTCTGAGTCCTGCATTCCACAAATCCCTTGCAGTGGCCATTCTCTCCTTTAACATGGGCTTACGGCCAATTGTACATACTAGTATGTCATATGCACTTTGGGGCTGAAACTGTTGACATGGAAAAAAAGGGTTTTAAACCCTTGAAATCTCCCTGAAGTCAGAGCTCCAGATAAGAGGGAGTGATTGTATTCTAATTCCAATATTTCTCTTCCAAACCCTATGTTGTGGGTACTCATTAGAATCGTCTCAATGAGACGATTCTAATGAGTACCCATAACATAGGGTTTAGTGGAGTACAATTAATATTTTCAATTCTGGAATCAAAATCACTCCCTCTGTCTGGAACTCTGTGAAGTGTTTTCAAACTTCAACATTTAACAACATCCAATAGATACTTACTAATTGACTTTTATTAACCCTTTACCAGACTAAAGATTTTTAGAATTGCAAGTATTTAGTATTCATTTGCAAAAGACCAATGAACAGTGACTAAAAATATAGGGTAAGTCTGCCAAAGGGTACAAAACATATTCCCTTAATGTTTTGAAGGCCTTTACCTTTAGGGTCATTAAAACTCTGGAATGTGTGGTAAATGAATAAACCCACTAACTAAACCAATAACTAAAATCACAACAAACTATACTAATCACAAACATTTGAAGAAAGGAGACTACTGTTTTTTTAACTGTATGGAAAACATTGTGCAAAACGAGACAACTGCATGTTGCGATATTTTTCAAAGTTGTTGACTGTAGGGGCTTAACTCTTTACCAGATGACAAAAATGTAGACTTGTCCAAATTGAAAGCATTGGCACAGAGAAAACCAAATGTGGTTCAAAGGATAAAATTTGTCTTAGACAGAGGCGAAAAGACTTGGGGAAAAGAAGAAAATGCTAGTTTTCTAAAGCCTTCTTGCTCTGGGTCGTTAAAACATGGGATTCTTTGACACAAGGTCGGGGGATAAAATTTTATGAAAATTTGTACAGAATGATTTCATTCAACTAATTTAAAGCTGCAAAGCAATAGTTTTCTAGACTAGCTAAATAAAATTTCAAAAGCCATCTTATAGCAGATCCTATATAACTTAATAACTTACATCTTTCTGTTCCAAGAATGCAGACACAATCTTCTCGAAAGCAATACACATACCAACACCTTTGGCACAGGATACATCTCTCATTGACCGAAACTGGCTGATCTGAAAACATGACATATGTGTACCGCAACTCAGCAATTTAACCCCTTTCCCACACAATCGCAAATGACCCTGAGAAAGAAAGCTTTTGAAAATATTGTGGGAAAAGGAGAAAATGCTGGTAACCAGCATTTTCTCCTTTTCCAACAATGTTTTCTTCTCTCCCCTAAGCAAATTTCAATTTTTGAGTCATATTTAATTTGTTGTCTACATATGCTTCCAATCTGGACCAGTCTAAAATTTCATAATTTGGAAAAGAGATAAACACAGTTGTAACATCAAAAAAGAATACAAATATCTACGTTAACCCTGTACCAAACAACCGCAAGTTGCAACAAACCTGAAAATGATGACTTTTGAAAACATTGTGGAAAAAGTAGAAAATGCTAGTCCAGCAATTTTTTACACCCGACCAAAAACTTAAACTCTATTGTACTCAATTTTGAATTGGTCGTCAGCATAATTATGTTTTGAATTGGAACACATAAAATTTGTAGTGAGGGAAAGGGTTAGACATTTGACACTGTTGTAGTTGTTGTCTCTGATAGTGTAGATGAACATCAGACTGTGAGTAATGTGCAACATGATCTTGGACCTATATTGTCTCATATTCAGACAAAAGCAGTCTGAGGCTGTACTTTCTAGCAAACTTAAAATGTCTATTTCAATGTTTCAGACACTACAAAGGTCAACACATTACAAGCTACAGACCCCTTTCTTGTCTTGCAGCACTCAACTTTTGACAATGTGTGAAAAGCAGAAACCACTCCTTTAATCATTCACAAAATGACAAAATATTAGACTGGTCCAAGTTTAAAGAATTTTTAGACGAGAAAAGAAATGTGACTTAAAAATTAATATCTACTTTGGGAAGGATAAAAACATTGTGGGAAAAGGAGAAAATGCTGGTTACCAGCATTTTCCCCTTTTCCAACAATGTTTTCAAAGGCTTTCTTTCTCAGGGTTGTTAAAAGATGGGATTGTGTGGTAAAGGGTTAATAATGGCAAATATCCTTGTTCTATAATCTTTTTAAAAGTATTTTTTTATCAGTTCTTTAACAAATAACATAAGTTTGGACTTGTCCAAATTCAAAGCATTGGCAGACGACAAATCAAATGCGGCTTACACTACTGGACATGCCTTTGAAAAGGTGGAGGACATTTAAGGAAAAGCAAGAAAGCTGGTTACAAGCATTTTATCATTTCTTGAAAATGCTTTAAGATTCGTTTTTCCTCAAGGTAATTTAAAGTTCAGGAGAGTATGTAAATGACTGATTGATTGTATGGTGTTTTACACCGTTTTCAACATTATTTCAGTTATATCGTGGCAGCCAGTCCACTTATTCATGCTTTCCCTTAGAGTCACTTTTACCAGTACTGTGCACAATTTTCTTTCCAAGCTACTGGTTGCTTTCCCATGTAATCATCATCGAGACAATGGTCAGTGGTGGAAGAGGAATGAATCCTGTCGCACTGACTATCATCAATCCTCAGAAAGAAACTGGCTGAGGTAGGGATCAAACCCATGACCTCCTGTTCTCAAGTCTTGTACTCTACCCACTGAGCTACCGGGGCTCTGCCGATTGTATGTAAAGGGTCAAGCCTAGATTCTCCATTTTGTGTAAGGATGTTTCCTAGTCACCTGCTGCATTTTTTTTTTCTGAATTTACATATAGTTGGTCAAAATAAGGCCATGATCTAGAATGATCAGTAAATCCTAGCCCGACATTACCAGGTGATCATATCTCCCTCCAGCAGCTAGCATCTCAGAAACCGGCTTCTTGTTTCTGATGACATCAATCACCAGTTGGAACACAACACCATGGTACATCGGGGAATTCAATATCCAGCCCACAGAAACTATCACCTGCAAGGCAATAAAAATTATCAACTCCCTATTATCATTCTTATTAATTCTTCCATTGGGATGGTGAAAAACACTGCTCTGTGAGATGGGGGCCTAATGCATCTGCAAAAAATAATGAACTATGTCAGCCTGCGTAGTCCACGCAAGCAGACAGGGTTAACGCTTTACCAAATGACAAAATTATACACTGGTCTAAATTGAAAGCATTATCGAAAAATTAAAATTTAGTTTGGTAAGGCTAAAAAAAATTGTGGGAAATGGAGAAAATGCTGGTAATAGGAAACATTGTGGGAAAAGGAGAAAATGCTGGTTACCAGCATTTTCTCCTTTCCCCACAATGTTTTCAAGAGGGTCTTTCTCAGGGTCGTTAAAAGTCGGGTTTGTGTGGTAAAGAGTTAATACTTTTTGCTAGTCAAGGGACGGTTCTACCTCACAATTCAAGTGGTTGTTTGACAAAGTAAATTTTACGGATCGAAAACCATGTGATGACATGCTTGGTATAAAACATCATGGATATGTATTGAAGCCCCTTTTACACACTCAGTCACATTTCATTTGTCATCTTGAAATGCATACCATTTGGATGGATCTTGATTCATCATCTGGTGAACACTTTGTGCAGGTTTTGATAAAAGTAATTAGACAAGAAATGAAAGTCCAACATCCCATGGTAACCATAAATAAACAACAAATTTCAGATTTATGAAATTTGAAAGCATATGCAGATGACAAATCAAATACAGCTCACAAGATGGGATTTAAGGTTTTAAGAGTAGAAAACATTGTGGGAAAAGGAGAAAACGCTGGTTACCAGCATTTTTTCCTTTTCATACAATGTTTTCAAAAACCTTTTCTCAAAGGTTGATAAAACTAGGAATAATTTGGTAGAGGATTAAACATCATATTTGGAGATGATTTGAAACAATACAGATATAGCTATTTACAAGCGTCTTGTACTGTAAATAATGTACAACTTACAGGCATTTTCAAGCCCAGATGCTGAGCATTTGTAATCACTGCTTCAATTTCATGGAGAGCTTGTTTAGCTAAAGATCCAGCCTAAAGAAAAATAAGACAAAGTATACAATTTAAACTACATTACCATCAAACTTCTACAAAAGGACAATCTATATTGACAATCAAACTTGTACATGAAACTCTTCACCAGACATGATATTAGACTGGTCCAAATAGGTAGACAATAAATCAAATGTGGTCTCCAGTGATACATTTGTCTTTGAAAGGGCAGAAAACATAATGGGAAAAGGAGAAGATGCTAGTTACCAGCTTAAAATTTTGTCATCTTACACAGAATGAATCCTTTACCAAGCAATCCTGAGTTTTACCAGCCCCTACAGAAGATGACTTTTGAATAAAATGACAGAAAAGGAAAAATACTAGAAACTTCTTTTCCCAAGGTGTTTCCAATTCATTCTAAAACAGTTTCCATTATATAAGCCACCAAAGTCATCTAGGATGATAAAGTTTAACACATCCTGGTTGCAATGATGTAAACACATGAGTGTTTGTGACAGACAACGCATGATAGATGATGGACACAGCACGATCATAAACGCTCACATTGAGCTCTTCATGCTCATGTGAGCCAAAAAACAAAAACAAAATTAGATTGCATGTTTACATGGCCTTTGGTTCAAGAGGCTATGATTTTGTAATCTGGTAAAATGTTAAGAGAGAATGGAAATAGATCCCAAGTTTATCTGGCATTTGGTTTACAAATTTACAATTTTGTTCTCTGGTAAAGATTTAACAAAAGAATAGAAACAGATCCCATATTTACCTGTCCTTTGGTTTTAGTGATAGATTTAAGGGCTGTATTCACTTTGTTTATACTGCCTTCTATTTCCAGAATGCTCAACAGCAAGGAAGAAGACTGCTCTGACACAGACAGGCTTGTTAATAGTTTAGTTGTAGATTTTGAATCTCTCTGTAAAAGAAAAAAACAGTTACTTTCAAATTTAGAAATACAAAGTTTCTATGAAGCATTCTAACATGACATGTGAATTCGGCTCTATAAACACAGTGCAACAAAAGCGTGGTAAAATCTACGTTATTCTACGTAGAGTGACATTATTCTATATAGAGTGTTACGGGAGACCACTCCTTCATGCATGGCTTCGTCCCGATTTAAATACAATACCTGACAACTGCATTAGGGAGATATCTCTTTAGCTATTGGTCTTTTAAACCTTGAAAAACGAGGATCTTGTCTGCCGTGGGTTCGAATCCTGACAGATGCGGTTTGTATTTCAGCCATGCATTTATTCATTTGTTTCTTTGTTACGGACTTTGTTCGTAAGAAGAGTGATGTCATTCTGTATAAAGTAAGTAAGTTATTCAGTGGAATATAATCTGCATCCGCGTTTTTACTCTTAGTATGAACTTGTTTTCCTTTGATTAAGAGTTGGTCATATTAGAATCGAAATAATCTTCTTTCTATCGTGATCTATCGTTCAATAAACCACTTTGTGAGTTATGAGGTGCAGTGAATAAACCACTTGGGCTATCGCCCTCATGCATTATTTATTGTGCCTCATAACTCACAACTGTGGTTTATTGAACGATAAACCATGATAGAAAGAAGATTATTTCTTAACTAACATATAATTTATGATTATCATTGTCAAGGATAAAGACAGTCAGGTTTTTTTGACAAGAAGATTTCAAACAAATTGTGAAGCTGAAAAAGGATTTTTAATGGCTTGCACTGAAAAGTTTTACAACACATCTAAACATAATATTAACCCTTTACCAAACAATCCCTGGTTTTTACAACCCAGAGGAAGAAGCCCTCTGAAAACATTGTGGGAAAAGGAGAAAATGCTGGTAACCAGCATTTTCTCCTTTTCCCACAATGTTTTCTACTCTTCTAAAGTCAAGTTTCAATTTTTGAGTCACGTTTATTTTGTCGTCTACAAATGCTTTCAATTTTGACAAGTCTAAAATTTTGTTGTTTGGTAAAGACTTAAGCAGTAAAATTAGTTGTTGCAAAAATTTTTTATTTATGCTTTCATAGAAAACTTGATATGCAAATTCAGTGATGTTGCAGTGAAACATGAACATCATAGATAGATAAACGTTATCCTGAAAACATGGTTACCAGCATTTCTCCCCAGCGTCATTAAAACTTGGGATAGATGGGTAAGGGTTAACCCTTTACCACACAATGACGCCTTTTAACGCCCCTGAAGAAGAGGCCTTTTGCAGGGGTGTGGAAATCCTACGTCCGACTCGGGTAAATTTGACGTCGGACAAGTGGCTTTTTGCAATCTACTCGTCCTCGGACAAGTAGAAAACGAGGGAGAAATTGAAAATAAAGATCTGTATTATATAACATTATCCTTGTGAAATGGAAATGTTCTCTCCGTCTCACTTCAAAGTTCGTAAACAAGAACATTTTTAAATTGAATTATGATAAACTATCCCCTGATACCTGGAATCAAAAACAAAATTTGGCCGACTCTGATTTTATTGCCTATGCAGGCTTTTTTTTAAATTTTGACTGCGCTGCAGTACGGCCAAAATGTTGTGGTTTCTTGGCGCCATTTGGTTTGTTTAATGGAGGCAACAAGAACCGAAACGAGTTATTTTTTTGCATATTATAACACTGCATGTAGACTTGACGCGGTTGTCATTTCCCAATCATTCAATATAAAATACTTTTTTGTCGTTCGCAAAAAGTTACAGCTGACAAAAGAAGTTGTCTTAATTTAATACTGCGGAACACATTCTTACTCGGTTGCAGTAAATGTATTTGAAAGAAAACCAAACACGCTGTATCCAAGTAAAACATGTCAAAAACCGCGAAACATTACAAAAAGTTTGTTAAAAGGACTGTAGACGATAAAGGCCAGCGCAGCCTTTTTACTTTCGGCGTAAAACGTTTAAATTCTTTGCAGATCGATCTACAGGTAATCAAATCTCCGCATATTGAGTCTCAATCTGAAGTGCCGAGTCTGTCGGACATCGCCAATCTCCCGTTGTCTGAAAACTAAACAATTATTATCACTGCACATGATGCAAACTCTACATCTCCAGACACAATAACCAAGCCTAGCCTTTTAACTTTCACAGATAATGATTCCCTTGTATCATATGATGGCTGGTAAGCAGTTCTGCTGAAGTATTAACTCTGGCATGCATGGTTAAAAAGGGCTGTAAGGGCAAACACTGAGATATTTTGCCATGGTTTAAGCAGTTATAGTGTAACTGTTGAATCTTTTTCAATTATTAAATTGTTGCACCTGTCTATTTACTGTATGTATCTACAGTGTCATTAATTTGTTTTAGTGATGTACCTTGAAAGTCAGTCTGCTTTTTCCCAATTTGGCCAAAATCGCACTTGAATATTTAAAAAAAAAAAAAAAATGAAAGTCTAAGGCCCCTTCCCAATTTTTGGGAAAAAAGCCCCATGAAGGTTTGCTTGATTTATTTTCATCATTATTATTAAAAACCCAAACAAAGCAAATTTAAATAGTTAAAAGGACACCATTATCTACAAACTACATTCAGTTAGGTCTTTGTGTGCCATTTAAAATTGTTTTGTTTTGGACAAGTAAACTTCTCTGATGGACAAGTAGATTTTTTAGATTTACTTGTCTATGGACAAGTAGAAAATTTCAAGATTTCCACACCCCTGCCTTTTGAAAACATTGTGGGAAAAGGAGAAAATGCTGGTAACCAGCATTTTCTCCTTTTCCCACAAAGTTTTCTACCCTATCAAAGAAAAAATGTGTCATTTGAGCCACTATGAAATTGTCTTCTGCAAATGCTTTCAATTTGGATAGGTCTTAAATTTTGCCGTGTGGTAAAGGGTTAACAACCCTAAGAAAGAGTCTTCCGAAAACACCTTAGAGAAAGGCAAGAATGCTGGTAACCAGCATTTTCTTTTTTCTACAAATTTTTTTCCCCTATCAAAGGCAAATGACATCATTTGAGCAGCATTTGAAATGTCGTCTGCAAATGCTTTCATTTGGACAACTCTACAGTTTTGTTGTGTGGTAAAGAGTTAAACGACCTTTAGCTGATATAGCAGAATTTTTCTCTTTTCATTCCAAGTTTCTGTGCAAGTTTCTGCGAGTAAAAGAAACACACAGTCTCTTCTATTATTATGTACTTTGATATTGTCGCCATGTATTTGCACTGGATGAAAGTATGCAATATTTTCCATATTGCATATTTTGATATTACATACTTTAGAGCTTTTTTTACGTGCGTCGTTAAGTACGGAACTATTTCAAAACCCGCCATTTCTCTAAAAATAAAAATATGAATGGCTGACGTTACCATAAATTTCATCGTAACACATCATGTTCTACGAAATTTTCAATGCACAGTACTTAATAAAAACATGAAAAATAAGCAGAATGTTTGTTTCCTGAATGACAAACACTACAAAGTTATGAAAAATTTGTCTATCGAATGTGTTTATCGACGATGAAATTATTAAGCGATGAAAAAGGATCCTCAGTCGCCATCTTGTTTGTTTACATATCTTTAGCAACGGTGACGTCATCAAAAGCCAATGTTGAAAACAGATTTCTGATCGCTTTTGAAATTTTGACATAAAGAAAATAAATCAAGGAATTTGATTAAAAAATAAACACTGTTAAATCACGGGAAATTATGTGAACAATATTAAAGTAAATAATAAAAAGGTTATTGCACTTGTATGGGAATATATTGTGTTGAACTCGTTCTTTTGGCGTAGTTGGCCTCGCAAGCTCAGGCAACTCTACCAAAAGAACTCTTTCAACACAATATATTCCCATACAAGTGCAATAACCTATAGTATGTCCGCATACAATTAAACTGCCTTTAGTACCAAGGTATAGTTCACATAAAATGAGTCATGCATTTAATGCATCTGCAAAATGTATTGACCCATGTCAGCCTGAGCAGAATGTGCAGAACTCTTTGCTATTGGCTAATTTTCTGCATGACCAAGGACTTTTCTACCTCATGGTAGATGCATTAAAATCACCTTTTGCCAGAGCATGGCTCAAACAGTATTTCAGTTCATTCCCACATACCTTAGCTTCTGCCAGCAATGTTAAAACAGACTGGTGCTTTTCCTCTGGTATACCAGCATGCAACAAGGCTGCCTTTAGCACTAAAGTATGGTTCACACGAAAATAGTATTTCCTTTGCTGCAATGTAACAAAAGGGAAGTGGGGCTTAACTCTTAACCAGACGACAAAATTTTGGACTAGTCCAAATTGAAAGCATTTGCAGATGACAAGATAATTACAACTTATAAATTGAAATTTGGTTTGGAAAGAGTAAAAAACATTATGGGAAAAGGAGAAAATGCTGGTTACCAGCATTTTCTCCTTTTCCCGTAATATTTTCATACAGCTTTCTCAGGGTTGTTAAAAGTCGGCATTGTGTGGTAAAGGGTTAATGCACCTGCAAAAAGTATCTATCCTGGTCAGCCTGTGCAATTCGCCCAGGCTGACCCATGTCGTAACTTTTAGCTATTGGTGAATTTTCTGCATGTCCAAGGTGGATTCCATGGGTCCATAATTATGTGATGACTTGCCTGATATGGTGCATCAACGAGATGCATTAAGTCCTCTTTGCACAGAGGAAGGCTCATTATGTTATTTACTATTTGTACCATTATCAGAAGAACAGGAGTGAATAAGTGGAAATAGAATCTGATGATTTTTAAAATTTTCTCCTTTTCACATGATGTTTGCAAAGGCTTCCTGCCTAAGTTCACATTGATTTATCTGTGTGGTGTTTAACACCATCTTCAACATGATTTCAGTTATATCACTACAACCTGAAAATAATAATATCTATAATTTCCTACAATTTCCTTTCCTCTTACCAGTACCTTCCTAAGCCAATGGCTGATTTAAAAAAAATGCCATCTTCTAAACAATGATCAATGGTTGAGAGATGAATGGATCCTGCTGCATTGAGGATCATCAGTTCTCGGAAAGAAATTAGCCAAGCTAAGAATTCGAATCAGACACCCCTAATTTTAAGCCCTGGTTCAGGGTTACAAAGACAAGATATCAAACATTATAAGCCAATAAAAACTTGTCCTACCAGCAGAGGTGGAAATTCATTCACAATGTCTTGAGCAACCACCATCACTTCTGCATCAGGAATTAAGCTGAAGTGGAACAATAATGATGCTTTGGATATTGTTAATTCTTTGATCAACAATTTCATGTTGCAACTCTTTACCACACAATCCCAAGTTTAAACAACCCCCAGGAAATAGCCTTTTGAAAACCTTGTGGGGAAAAAAGAGAAAATGCTGATAACCAGCATTTTCTCCTTTTTTCTACATGCTTTTCTACACTTTCACAGACGATTACTATAACTTCAGCTAGATTTAACATGCCGTCTGTAAATGCTTCCAATTTGGTCAAGTCTAAAATTTTGTCAATTGGTAAAGAGTTAAAATACCCTAAGAAATAAAGTTTTAAAAGCATTGTGAGAATGGGTAAAAATGCTGGTAAACATAATTTTCTCCTTTACCCGTTATGTTTTTTTAAACTTTCAAAGACAAACCCCATTATTTGGCCACCCATAACTCTATACCAGACACCAAATTCTAGATCCGTCCATAAAGACAGGTTTTGCAGGCAAAAATTAAATGTGTCTCAAATGATGAAATTTGTCCAGGAAAGAGTTGAAAACATCATTGTACGACACATACAATGTGATAAAAATATTGGAGTTTGTATTTAAAAAGATAAAAAAAACAGTATTATTTTTTCAAAGATAATAGAGCTAGGTCAGGTATTGCCAAATATGCCGATGTATTACAAACAATAATGTGGGATGTTTCCTTCAGTTTTTGGACTTTTTTCGAAAATCTCCAAAAATTTCGGAAATAACTGCAGTATTCGTTCTGTTGAGACGGCATGTTCGGTTATAGCCGCATAACCCTCTATACAAATGGAATTTATTTTAAGCTTATGCACCGCAACTACACATGCATAAAAGTGGGAAAGTGAATCACGTACGTTAGGGTATCAAGTTTACATGCCATTTTTATTATAATTGCGGGTAATTCAGAACTTTCACAGATGAGGCTTAACTGTTCCGATATACCTGAACCTGATTTAATCTTAAAAAAATTTATATGAAAGATATACAAATTGTCATTTATACTCACTTGTCTGGTTTACTTGTTACAATGTCAAAAGCACATTCAATTCTCTCCCTTGGATGAAAACCACTTCCTTTTCTCTTTCTGTAAACCTTCTCTATACAGTAACGCTTGACATGATGAATGTTTGTACGGATGACATAGCGAGCAAATGGCATCTGTAAAAAGAACAGAGGAGACAAAAAAAAATTGAGCCATGTTCTGTGAAAAGGGGGTTTAATGCATCTGCAACAAGTATCAACCCATGTCAGCCTGCACAATCCGCACAGGCTGACCTGGGTCTAATTTTATTTATTTTTGTTCACTTTTTTGCATGTCAAAGAAAAAGTGTACCTCATGATTTGATAGTAAAAGTGGAATTTTATGCAACCAAAATTATATGATGAATTGCTAGTAAGCAGTATATTCTCCTTTTCCAACAGTGTTTTCTACCCTAACACAGACAAAATCATGTTCATCAACTGCACAAATTAATTTGTCAGTTTGGAAGAATAAAAAATTTTGTTGTCTGCTATAGTGTTACCACTCTTGTCTTTGTGGAAACATTGTGAAAACAGGATCATTTTACAACTGCCATCCAAGAACCGAACAGCTTAACAGTGACATGTACATACCCTGAGATCAAAAGGTAGACCAACGAGTCTACCACTGTGGTCCATGAGACATGCATATTGGTCGACAGATTCGTAGATTTTTGGTCGAGGTATAAGAAGAGGAGTGCTCAGTTTTATTGCACCGTGAAGCTGAAACACCTTCTCAAGTGTATCCGTCACCATTCTGTGTGTCAAGGATGATTTTAGTGAAAAACTACTCTGAAAATAGGAAACAGTGAATATCAAGCTGATTGTCCAGATATTCTGAAGGCTGTTTTACCTCTTTCCCATAGACAAAATTTAGACCTGTCCAAATCGAAAGCATTTGCAGACAACAAATTAAATGTACCTTAAATTATTGGATTTGTTTCTAAAAGATTGAAAAACATTGTTGGAAAAGGAGAAAATGATGGGTACCAGCATTTACTCTTATCCACACAAAGTTTTCAAAAGTTTTATCCTTAATTTTTCGACGATAAGACTCAGGATTACCAATCGACAAAATGGCTGATTTGTCCAAAACAATGGCATTTGCAGACGACAACTCAAGTGTAGTGCTAATGATGAAATTTGTCTTGAAAAGGAAGAAAATTCCCATAGCTTGGGCTCTGAAGTTTCTTACCCCAGGACACTCTCAAGAAAAATGCTGCACTTGAGTGAGGATCAAACCCAGGACCTCCAGAACTATTCCTACATATTCATCACTGAGTCAGGCAGGATCTCTCCTCAGGATTGTAAATAATCATTGACATTTTTGGTACTGAATGGTGTTTCACGCTGCTCTAAACATCATTTCAGTCATATCACTGCAACAGTTCACATATTCATGTTAGTCCTGGGTTTCACCAGTACCAGGCTATACCTATGAAGTGTCTTGCCCAAGGACACTCCCACGAAAAATCCAAAGCTTCCAACGAGGCTAAAACATGATGCCTCCAGGTTGTGAGTCCTACACTTTACCTCTAAGTCAGGCAGGACCTCAATAATAACAGTAAAAGATTAGTTACCTTATGTATATCACTATCATACACATGATCATCTGCAATGCTGACTGTCTGTGAGAACAATTTGGCCATCAGTCTGTGGTAGGCTTTACACTGAGGATCAGATATCGTTGATCTTAGAACTTCATTCAGCTCTTCCTCTTCCAACTGAGGAAGTGGAATATATTTGGATTGCAGGAGCTCTTTGGAGGACGGTCTCTCATTAGGGTCATGGTTCAAAATCCACTGCAATATCTTATACTGAAATAGTAAAATAAGATACTTTTGCACTTGCCTGGTAGCCAATCCTGGATAATAAACAAAATGTGTATGTACAAAAAGTTTAACCTTTCACCAAATAATAACCTGTTTTCAGGACCCTCAGGAAGAATATTGTTGAACATATTGGGGGAAAAGAAGAAAATGCTGGTAACCAGCATTTTTCTTCTTTTCCAACAATGATTTCCATCATTTCATAGACAATTACAATCATTTTAACAAGATTCAGTATATCATCTTCAAATTGGATGAGTCTTAGATTATGTCTACTGGTAAAGTGTTAAATAGTTCAGCCTATTCAAAATCTTCAAAAACAGAAAATAGCTAAGTATGCCAGAAGATTGATAGATTGATTTTATGGTGTTTTACACCATGTTTCGACATTACTTCAGTTAAATCGTGATGGCCAGTGCACCTGTCCATGCTTTCTTGGAGTTTCTTTTTCCAGTACTTTGTATAATATTCTTTCCAAGCCACTGGCTGGTTTCCCACATTGCCATTGTTGAAACAATGATCAGCATTGAGAGAAGAATGAATCCTGTGGCAATGACTATCATCAATCCTCAGACAGAAACTGGCCAAGCTAAGGATATGAACCAGCAACCCTGTTCTCAAGTCCTGTACACTAACGCCTGCTCTACTGGGACTCAGGATGCCAGAAAAATAGCCTTACAACTACACAATGGACAAACCATCTGAAGGAAAAGTCTTTTTTTTTCCCTTTTTATAAATAAAAGAAAACATTGTGGAAAAAGAGGAAATGGCTTGCGACAAGCAATAACTCCTTTTTCCCCACAATGTAATCAAGAGCTGTTCAATTCAGAGTGTTAATCCTTTACCATACAATCCAAGTTTTACGGACCTAGAGGAGGAAGGCTTTAGAAACATTGTTGGAAAAGGAGAAAATGCTGGTAACCTGCATTTTCTCCTTTTCCAACAATGTTTTCTATCATATCAAAGACAAATCTCACCATTTGAGCAATGTTTACTTTGTCGTCTGCAAATGCTTTAAATTT
The DNA here is from genome assembly GCA_946811185.2 of Hippopus hippopus. NCBI lineage: Eukaryota > Metazoa > Mollusca > Bivalvia > Cardiida > Cardiidae > Hippopus > Hippopus hippopus. The sequence goes on along the minus strand of OX328097.1, from coordinate 4,334,618 downwards.
GGACCAGTCAGAATTTTGTTGTTTGGTAGAGAGTTAAAAAGTCATTTATGTCTAGTAACAGATTAACTGAGATGAAAAGGAAAAGAAGTTACCTGGTATTCCATTTCTACAACATTAAAATCCTCTGGAAATTTAATTTCACTCAATCTCAGATTTCCTATAATCTGTACTCGCTCCATATAAGTCTGTAGAGGTCTATAACACATCTCAAAGAAAATGATTCCTAAACTGTATAGGTCCACTTTCTGCGAAAAGAAGTAGCGACATTGTCATGATAACTCATGATGCATTATACCAAGTAAGTCATCACAGAATCTTGGATCCATTTTGCATCATGAAGTAGAATGGTCCTTGGACATGTAGAAAATTTAACAAGCAAAAGGTTTTGACCTATGTCAGCCTGCGCAGATTGCACACGCTGACATGGGTTGATACTTTTTGGCAGATGCGTAAAACTCCCTTTTCACAAAACATGGCTCAATATCTGTCTTTTTTTTTTTAAGCTACCTTTTGCAGGGACATACCAAGTTGTATTAGTACAGTACAAAGTTAAAAAGCTTCTTATGGAATCTTAGGGATTGCCCTTTGGCCAGATGCAAAATTTTACAAAATGAAAGTGTTTGTAGCCAACAAAGTAAAGGTGGCTAAAATGATAAAAGTTCTCTTTGAAAGGGTAGAAAGCACTAGTTACCAGCATTTCTAAAAAAAGCCTTTATTTTGGGGGTTGTAAAAATACCTGATCATTTGATAAAGAGGGTACCATTCCCTTGTTTTCCTACCATGTTTTCAAAGATGGCAATTGAAAAAATTGTGGGAAAAGAAGAAAATACTAGTAACTAGCACTTTCTCCTATCACCACAGTGTCTTCTACCCTTCCAATTTCAGAGAGTATAGAGCCATGCTCTGTAAAAAGGGGGCTTAATGCATCTGCGAAAAATATCGACCCAGGTCAGCCTGCACAGGCTGACCTGGGCTGAAACTTTTTGCTATTAGTCAATTTTCTGTATGTCCAAGGACTACCTCATGATTCCATTGGTTGTTAGACAAAATAAACTTTATGGATCCATGATTATGTGATGACTTGCTTGGTATCATGCATCACAGAGATGCATCAGGCTGCCATTTGCCAGAGCAAAGCTCAATTTTTTTTTTCCCATTTGCTAAATGAAACTAGAGCTGTCACTGAATGTGACTTAATACCCCCGCCAGCGCTTTGACAGAAACAGGCAACTATTTGTACACAGACACACGGACGGACACACGCACGGACAAATGGACGGACAAACGGACAGACAGGCTGATTCCAGTATACCCCCGAAAACATTCGTTTTGCGGGGGTATAATAAATCTGCAATACCTGACTATATGTTATCTTGTTACTCTTCACCATCATCTCTGGACTTACATAGAGTGCTGTACCAACCATACCAGTTAAGTTACCGTCCCCCAAACTTCCCGAACGAGACAGACTGTCGAGAATATCTCCTGCGCTAGTCATTAGCATGGCATTGTCAAGTATATTGCCCTGTAATATAAATATCATAATTGTGTAAGTCTATACCTGATGACAGATTTTGAAATTGTCTTCTTTGAAAACATTTGCAGATGACATACATAAACTCTTTGCCGAAATGACAAAACTTTACACTTATCCAAATTGAAAGCATTTGTAGATGACAAATTAAACTAGGCTCAAACAGCAGAATCTGTCCTTGACAGAGTAGAGAGCAGTCTTGGAAAAGGAGAAAATGCTGGTTACCAGCATTTTCTCTTTTTCCCACAATGTTTTCAGAAGACTTCTTTCCCAGTGTCGTTAAAACCCAGGATTGTTTGGTAAGCGGCTAAATTGGACTCAAATTGTGGACTTTGTCGTAGACTGTTTTTAACAGGGTTAAAGAAATTCTTTTTTCCCTTTGACTTTCTTTCTATTTTACTTAGTTTAAACAAATTTATTTTACATCCATAACGAAACAAGTTCTTACAACTCTGCTTTCTGGGAATTACACCAGTGCTCGCACCGAATACATGGGCCTATGAACAATCCCAAAGTTGACACCATCTCCTGGGTATTGAAAGCGGGACCTTATGGATATGTGGCCGACGCTCAACCTCATATCCATGGACACCCCAATTTTTACTATTTTACTTCATTAGGGCTTTAAAATATGTGAAACTTTCCATTCATAAAGTGCTTGAACCCTTTTAAAATTTGAGGATACACAACAATCAAAATGAGAAAAGGAGCTATTTGAAGTTTTAATGAGTATAAAATGAATTTGTGCAAATTCACCTTTGGAATGATATCGGAAGTAGCCAATCCAAAGTCTCCAATTTTGACGTGATCATTAGAGTCCAGAAAAATGTTTACCGGCTTCAAGTCTCGATGAATCATTCCCTGCAAAAGTTTACAGATAATGAGAAGTGTGGTAACCCTTTACCAAACAATATTTTATTTTAGACTTGACAAAATTTGCAGACGACTAATTCAGTGTGGCACAAATGATGAAATTTTTCTTTGAAATGGTAGAAAACGTAACCAGCATTTTCTCCTCTTCCCACAGGGTTTTCTACCCAGTCAAGTAGAAAACAAATATTTTGTTGCCTGCAAATGTTTTCAATTCAGTCAGGTCCAAAATATATATTTTTTTTTTGGTAAACAATTAACCAAACAATTCCAAGTTTTAATGAACCAGAGAAATATAGCATTTGAAAACTTTGTGGAAAAAGGCAAATTGCTACTTGTTTAGAAATGTTTTTTGAAAGGCAAATCCAATCATCTGAGACAAATGAAATGTTTGCAAATCTCTTCAGTTAGGAAAAGTCTAAAATTCTTGCCATCTGGTAAGGAGTTTACCCTTCACAATCCAGAATTTTAAACAACCCAGGAGAGAGAAACCCTCAAAAAAACAAAAAGCATTGTGGGGAAACAGAGACAAAGCTTGTAACCAAAATGTTTTCTACCCTATTATAGTTAAATTCCATAATTTGAGCCACATTATAATTATTATCTACAAATGCTTTCATATTTGGACGATTTTGTGGTTTGGCTGCAATTGCAGTCAAAAGTTAATAAGGTAGGTGTTAAAATGCATTTGAATTTAAATCATACCATTTACAAGTATGGAAATCAATGTGAAGATGACAATCTGTTATTGTACTGTGGGTAAAAGCATTAGTGGCTGGCAGAAAAATTAATACTAAAACCAGGTAAAAAGTAATCAAAAGATAGAGGGACCTAACAACCTTTGACTTACTTATAAAATTCAAATTTCTGCTTATAGCTAACCATAAAATGTTTGTCATCTTCACAATAATTTCCATACCTTTAAATGGCATGATTCAAAATTTAAATGCATTTTAACACCTGCATTGTTTATTTTTTGCTGAGGTTGGGGCTTTACAGTTAACACACTTACCTGACCATGTATATGTACAAGGCCCTCCACAATCTCTCGAAACAGTCTCCACACTCTATCCACATCCTTGTACAGTCCATCATCTATACAGTTCCTTAATGTGCTCTTCTCACAGTATTCCATCTAAAGAGTTGAGAAAAACATCAATTAACAAGTTTATCTTTCAAAAAAACGAATATCAATGCAACAATATGTACACGATATTTATTTTTGATATACCTCTGAAATTCATAAAACATAAATGGACTTTGTGTAGGTAATCATCATGTTTTTTGAGGTAGTCAACATCATTCATGACGTCATTATTTGAGCTAACCCATATCATCTGAATAGAATGCTAAATTCATGTTTTTCATGTTTGTCATTGTTAGAAATAATAAACACCAACAAAACAGACATTTAAAGATAAATATAATATATGCACTACATGCTCACTAAGGCTTGATAATTATCAATTCTACCAACCTCGTAAGACAACAACAACAACAACAAACCTTTAATTACACCCAAGTATACACAGTATACAATAAGGGCAATATACAAAATAATATATGAATGGAGATAAAAAATATGCAACTTCCGAAAAGATTACAAAAAGTGGATGCGGGAGACGGTTGAGATGGATGATTGAGAGGGATAGAGCCATTTGCGCGCACCTGCTGGTCACGTGACCTCACGTGGGAAAAACAGGTCGCGCAAACCCCTACTTAAAAGCCGCAGGTAAGTTGTTTTTATTTTTTCATAAGTAATGCTAGACATATTACTAATATCACGTGAAGAAGCGGTGGAAAACCGACGGGGCTAGCGCCACTGTCCACATAGGGTTGTCAACAGTGAGGCCAGCTCAGCCTGTTCTGTCGTCTGCTATGTATAAGTAAAATTGCAGATTCGCCATTTTTTATGTAAAGTAAAATGAAACATGCCAGACTCCATAGAAATAAAAGAACATTTACATGGATGTGTAAAGCTAATGGCTCAGTAAAGAGGAACAAACGTAGGAGTATTATGATACTTATACAAGATACGATCTTTTCTGTATTGAGTATCTTTACCTGTTGAAGGCACCTGTGACATTTTCTAGTGTTGTTTTAAGATGTTTTTGATATTAGACAGACAACACCATAATTTATACAAACATCTATTTAAAAACATGATCCAAGTCTTTATTAACAGTTTGCATTAACTGTAAATGATATCTGTCACAGTTTGTGTACTTCAAATGAGGAAGATGCTGGGTAATAATTATTGATTTTTTCAAGGACACGCAGTGTGAAAGTCTGTCTTGTGTGATAAGGGCAGCTGTTTTGTATGTGTTATAAACAGTTAATTCATACCAATTCAGGTGACTGCTAGTTTGCAATTGGCAGATTAACGCTATACTCTTAACACTGTACTCATGGTAAATGCAGATGACAAATTGAATGTGGCTAAAAAGATGGAATTTGTCTTTAATAACACGGAGTATATTGTTGGAAAAGGAGAGAATGCTGGTAAATTTCTCCTTTTCCCACAATGATTTTTAAAGGCTCTCTTCCTAAGAATTGTTAAAAGTTGGGATTGTATAGTGAAGAGTTAGGGTAGTAAGACTCCAGATTGTTAGGTATAAGGTTAAGATGTCCTTTGCATCCTGTGGAATTATAATTGCTTTCTTTTCAACAACATATCTACCTGAATATATAAATACTGTTTAGGTACGACACAGTCTGTATCACTGGCATCTGCAGCCTTGTCCTTCTGTTGATCAGTCTGTAACGCAGAATAATTCATTACTAGATAACAAAACTGGAAACATTTAACTCTTTACCACACAATCCTGAGTTTTAACGACCCTGAAGAAGAAGCCTTTTGTAAACATTGTGGGAAAAGGAGAAAATGCTGGCAACCAGCATTTTCTCCTTTTCCCACAATGTTTTCTACCCTATCAAAGACAAATTCCATCATTTGAGCCAAATTTTAAATTGAGTTCTGCACATGCTTGCAATTTGGACAAGTCTAAATTTTTCTCGTGTGGTAGAGAGTTAAAGAAGACACATTACCACTATTTTCTCCATTTTCTCACGATGTTTTCAAAAGCTTTCTGATGAGACTATCTTGGACAGTCAAAAAACATAGCAAAAGGAGAAGATGTTGGTTACAAGCATATTCTCCATATTTTTCACAATGTTTTTAGAAGCTTTCTGTTTCTGGGTGGTTAAAACACAGGACTTGTAGTAAATGGTCACATGTATGATTATATCAGGAATCAAATATTTAAGTCATGTTCTGGGAAAAGGGGGCTTAATGCATCTCCATGATGCATAATACCAAGCAAGTCATCCCATAATTATGGATCCATAAAATCCATTTTGTCTATCAAACAACTGAATCATGAGGTAATCGGATCATTAAGCTAAAGAAAATACCCCATAGCAAAAAGTTTTAACCCAGGATAACATGTGTAGAGTGTGCAGGCTGACCTGGGTCGATACTTTTGTGCAGACACATTAAACCCCATTTTCACACAGCATGGCTCATTTGTTACTGTGTAATTCTGTTATGCATTTATAATTCATTATTAGTTGTTTCCATGAACATTGGCAAGTCCTGATTGGCTGAAAAAACTTTTTCATAGCTCCATGGAAAAAAAAAATAAGCAGTGCCAGAACTACTGTTGCATTCAAACTAATGCAAACAAACATGTATACGAGATTTCATAATGTTTTACTTCCTGATTTTATATCCAGTCAGAATTCAATTTGCTAGCTAAATTTATTTTCTCTGAATATTGAAAAAAATATCCAACAGTAAATTCAAAGAGAGAGCTTAAAACTCATTGTCACTTTGCTGGGTTCTAACAATCTTATTTTCAACTTACTTCTAGCGTATTGAACTTATAATAATAAATCTACTAAATCTGCAAGTGTTCAATACTATACTGATGTCATGAATTTACCTCATTTTTACGTCATGAACGAGTAGTTTTACCGCGCTATGAAACATCTATGTAATGGACATTAAATAAATTTGCAATGTTGGATTTAAAAAAAAAAAAAGCAGTTAGTATTATTTAAGTACATATTTGTTGTCTGTGATATTGAATTTTAAGGAATGAAGAGAATTTGTTTTGTTTTCATGGAGGTATGAAAAAAAAACCTAATCACACTTTTGTATGAAACCGCTTTGTGGTTTCATACAGTGTGATCAGGTTTTTTTTTTCATACCTCCATGAAAACAAAACAAATTCTCTTGATTCCTTAAAAAAAAAAAAAGAGAGAATACAGTTATGAAGTAATGTGAAAATCACCTCTGAGATTTGTTGTTCATCCTCCCCAATATATTCAAATATAATGTTATCTGATGAGTCCTCTAAATTCTCATCCCTTTGGAAAAAATAAAGAAACAAATAATTGAGATCGTAGTGTCTGTCAAAATTCATAGATTCAATTAGTTTTTTACCAGACAACAACATTTTAGATTTTTCAAACACGAAACAAATTAAAAGTTACTAAAATCATGAGATTTGTGTCCATAAAAGTAGAAACAAGAGCACTGCATATGGGTGCCAATGCTGTGCAGCAGCTGCTTGACTTTCAGTGAAAATTTTAAGTCAAAATAGGGCCTTAACTGTGACAAAAATACTTTGATGGTTATCAATTCTTGTTGTATGGGTTCTCCTTTTGATAGATAACAAATTGTCCAAGTTTGAAGTAAAAATCTTTAGTAATAACAGAGATATATAATGTCAAAGTTTTTGAACGGCGACGCAGATAACACCAGGGCTATGACAATAACTCAATGCTTTATTTTCAGAAACAGCAAAGATAGAAATTGTCGATACAGGCTAAAGATGTGTACCATGCTACCTTCAGAAGTGAGCAGATCAATGGAAAATTTGTGTTCAGGCAGGTCGGGCCTACTTTGAACAGCTTATGTAAACGAACTCTGAGTGTTTCCAATAATAAAGGAAAATCAGCCCTTCCTTGTGAACTTAATCCTTTACCAAACAATCCCGAGAAAGAAGCCTTTTGAAAACATTGTGGAAAAAGAAGAAAATGCTGGTTACCAGCATTTTCTCCTTTCCCATAATGTTTACTATTCTATCAAGACAAATCTCACCATTTGAGCAATATTCAATATGTCGTCTGCATATGCTTTCAATTTGGACTCATCAAAAATTCTGTCACTTGGTAAGGGGTTAAAAAAGACAGCCCTAGTATAGAATGTTCAACAATCTCAAATTGCAATCCATGATGTGGTTCCTATCTGGTAGAAAGAAACATGTAGAATAAAACTGGCAATCAAAGGATAACTCACATGAAAATACCAAACACATCCGCATTATCATCCTCAAAGTCATCGTCGGAACTCTCGGAACTTGCATCCTGCATACCTGTCGACCTTGACTTTGATGCTTCATATGATATACTAAAATCAATAGAGGCATCGTCAGTAAACTGTGGCACATTTTTCTCTACATCGTCCATTAAATCCAAACTGTTTTTCTGATAATGGGACGGTAGACTGACTTTTCTCTCGGATGTGGAGTTTTTTGGAGTCCCGCTGATTGATGATGATGACTCACTGGATGCTGGCTCATCACTGGTCTCTATCCAGGAGTTGTAGTACCTACAGTGACAAGAAGGAGACTGTAATCAACCTCTATCTTGTATTTGAGCCATGCTCTGTGAAAAGGGGGCATAATGCATCTGCAAGGTGTATCGCAGTTCGTGCTGGCTGACATGGGTTGAAACTTTTTGCTGCATGTAATTTTAATGCATGTCCAAGGACCATTCTACCTCCATATCCAATAACTGTCAGATTAAATGGATTTTATAGATCCCTAATTATGTGATGTCTTGCTAGATATATTGCATTACAGGGATGCATTAAACCCCCTTCTTCAGAGAGCATGGCTCATTTATAAATGAGCAATGCTCTGGCAAAAGAGGGTTACATGCATCTCAGTCATGCATTATACCAAGCAAGTCATCACACATATTGATTCATGAGGTAAATGGGTCCTCTGACATGCAGTAAACTGACCAGTACTTTTTTACAGATGCATTAAACCCCCTTTTCACAGAGCATTGCCCATTTGTAAGTTGTATGAGATCACACATGCTTGTTCGGACAGTTGGTCTACAAAAAAAAAATTGTCACATCTAGAGAAGAGTGAGATTATGCATGTATCTTTTTTTTCAGTCAGTCAAACGTTTTGACAGAATTGAGTTTTACGCCATTATATTATGGCAACATCTTAAGATAATGGTAGTGATCAGAAAAGCCAGGCCTTATACCCTTTGGCAAGCACTAGTTACATACATGGGAGAATCCTAGTGCAAAGCAATTTGGAGCCCCTGCCTAGTACTTAAATCTAGCAAATACATTAACAAGACCTCTGAAATCTGGGTTTTATACAGCCGAAAGAAACTATCAAGAGTGTGTCACCTTTGACCACCTTCTCCCTGTTGTGACTTTGACCATAGAGCCCGGCAACTGAAACAACTCATTTACCTTTTCATAAAGATGCACATATGTCAAATATTTTTCGAATCAGACCTAGGGTTCAAGATATATTGAGGGGACACAAAACTGTGAACAAATGGATGTACAACTGGAGGCATGACACGATACATCCCTTTGGGCATAGAAAAAGTGCACTATTCCACCAATTAAACAAACAAAAAATAACTTCCTACCGGACAACATTTTCATGGCTAAGTCTTGAAAGAAGTTTGACTTCTCTGGTAATTTTCCTGTTAAACTGTTGGCTCTTTGGATTTAGTGGAATTCTTTTGATAGCATAAAACCTTCCATCCAGTTTGTTCTTAACCTGGAAATTAATAAGTACTGTTTCAAGTCTTTTAAATAATGAATTGTAACGTTTTGTATACTAGGCCATTCAAATGGTCATTTCTTGGGCAATGGGGAAAACCCAGTTAATATTATATACCAGTAAACTTTCCGCCAAAAATACATGTGTCACACATAAAGTAACACACATGACAGAAAAAAAATCTGTATCTACACTCTGTCAAATACAGTTCCAAATATGTTATGATAACATATCTCACACACGGAATAAACATCCACTGATTTGTGGTTTGACTAGTAAAAATGTTACTCTATAATATTCATCTGCTATTCATAAAAACAACCCTCTTCACTGTTTATTGTCTCATTTTATTTACCGTTTTTTCTAGGGATGGCAACGGTTAACCGGTTAACTGGTTAACTGATCGAATGACCGATTAACGGGTTAGGAAATCGGTAACTGGTTAACCAGAAAAAATATATGAGCCGTGCTCTGGCAAAAGGGGGCTTAATGCATCTCCGTAATCCATCATACCAAGAAAGCCATCACATACCTACGGATCCATAATAGCCACTTTTTTTAACAACTGACTTATTCATGAGGTAGACTGGTCCTTGGACATGCAGAAAATTGACCCATAGCGAAAAGTTTCGGCCCAGGTCAGCCTGCGCGGACTGCGCAGGCTGACCTGGGTCGAAACTTTTCGCAGATGCATTAAGCCCCCTTTTCACAGAGCGCGGCTCATATATATTACCCAAATTTTACCAAAATAGTGAAAAAATTTGTCTACAAAATTAACTTTGCCAGGTCTGACAACCATAACTGCATTATACGCGCATCCATGTCACCAAGACACGGCGAAGGTGTGATACACAGTTTGACATGTCTGTGCAATAAACATTGTTAATCCGCTAGTTGGTGTTCAGTCTCCGATAATAGACAATCGAAAACAGGTGTCCTCTTCTAATCAAAGGCACTCGCTTCTGCAGTTTATCGTAATTGATTTGTCTGGATTATTTCATTAAGTGCCCGCCCCCAATCAAATATATGCATGGATTGAACAATCAGCGTAAGAGGGATTGAAATTAACAAGTTAATCAATCTCTGGTCAAGCACGCACAGCGATTACTCCTCGTTCATTATCAGTTCGATAAGTATCTTTGAAAATCGAAATATACTATCAGAAGTTAATCTTAAACACTAATCTTGAAAACAAACAGCATGCCTCCACCTACATCAGGAAGTTGCCTATTTCAAGCGAAACAACGACTGGAACACTTGTTTTCATAACGAGCAATTTCTTCTTTTCCCACAATGTTTTCTATCTTTTCAAAGAAGTAAGAATCTTTTGTATCAACAATAATTTTTTTTTCTGCAGAGGCTTTAACTTTGGGAGGGTCTAAAATTTAAATTTGTCGTTTGAGAGAAGGTTAACACCCTATTCACTTAGCGATGGCCCCTTTGTTTGACAATCAATAACCATAGCATCACCTGCATGATTCAGTAAGCCGATTCTGTGAAGTTGTAAATAGCCTGATAATTTTTGGTCCACTTTAGAAAACGTTGTGGAAAATTGATTATATTGCCGAGAGAGAGAGAGATCGAGATTGAGATCGTCTATAGATTGGCCGTCTTCTGCGCCAAAGTACAGAAATCGTAAATGTCATGGGTATGCATTTCTAACGCACCGGTTATAACTGTTGACGTATTGAGCAAATGGCAGGTACCTTCATCTTGAATGATTTTTACATGGTCGTTCGGTTAACCGGTTAACCGATCGAAAGATTGAATGATTAACCGGTTAGCAATTTTACTAACCGTTGCCATCCCTAGTTTTTTCCAATAAAATGTCAATAATTGCAAAAGTTTGTTGCTGAAAGTTTTAGGTATATAATAAAAGGATGTTGCTTGTATTTGCTTTTCTCTGCATAAGAAAACTTTGACATTGCCCTCAACCTTTAGTCTCATGCAATATATTTTCTCACGCTGCTGGAATTAAATACAAGCACTAGCATTTCAAGTTTTTTAATTTTTTTCTACAAAATTATTTCTAAAATTATCAGACTTTATGGCAGGGACTACACCTGCTTTAATTATCTCACAAACATTATAAAAAGAAGCATAACACCTACCTTGAGTACATCTCCAAATCCTCCTTTACCCAGTGACTTTATAACATCAAACTCACTGGTCAGTCTTGACTGGCCACTGGCCTCCCAGGCAGTTATAAGTGGAAGTAAATCTTCCTCTTCTTCATAAGAAGTGGTTTTCTTTGGTACTAATTAAACCAAAAAAAATAGTATCAGTGTTAAGTTTGTTTTCATTACTTTCATACAAATGGCTTGTTTTACTAAAGAAATGACCTTCAAGTGCTAAGTTCAAATTTGGGAGAACTCACTCTTCTTTTATAGTGAAGATAAAGAAACCATGCAAACCTCTCTGTAAATTTAAAAGCCTCTTTAAATGGTGGAGTAAACTTTCAAAACATTCTTGTAATTTTCAGCCTAATTCATATTTAATGCATCTGACATACATAATAGAATTATGAAAAAGTTTGGATTAAATGAAAATAGTAGAAAATGTATGAAAACTGCTTCTACGAAACAATTAAAATCATTATGATTTATAGAAATATTTCTGCAATACAACGACAACAACAACAACAAAGAAAACTCACACTTCTTACATTTAGAATAGTATAACAACCTTATTAAATGTTTCTCTTACTGTTTTCTTTGATGTCAATATTTTCTGGTGGCTCCTTTAATTGAGGTAGATTGTCAATTGGTTCCTTTAAAAATGCATGATCTAACAGCTGATTACTTGACCATCGTAGTTTTTCATCTGCCAACAGGCACCTGAAAAATTTAATATTTGAGCAGTGCTCTGGCAAAAAGGACTCAAAATGCATCTCCATGATGCATATAATACTGTGCAAGTCATTACCTGATCGTGGATCCATAAAATACATTATTTCTAACAACCAACTGTAACATGAGGCACACTGGTCCTTTGACACACAGGAAATTGACAAATATAGAAAAGTATCAGCCCAGGTCAGCCTGCGCAGACTGCACAGGCTGACCAGGGTCGATGCTTTTTCGCAGATGCATTAAGCCCCCATTTCACAGAGCATGGCTCATTTACAGTCAGCAGTCAAACAATGAGCTAAAACATTCATAGAAAGTTTAACCCTTTATTATGCAATCCCAAGTTCCAGAAGATTTTTGAAAGTGCTAGAAAACTTTTGAAAAGATAGTGGGAAAAGGACATTTGAATAACATTTGTCATCTTCAAAAGCTTTTAATTTGGACAAGTCTAAAATTATGTTTTCTAGCAAGGACTTAGAACAATTTCTTTAAATCTATATAGATATAAATATTATAATTTCTAAAACTGAACAGTAATTATATCACAACTTACTTTGACAAAAAGTCCTTCAATGCAGTTGGAAGATTGTGGGGAACACTTGGAACCATGTCTTCAACTTGGCTTCCTTGGGCCAGAGACAAAATTAGAACACCCTGTGAACAATAAAAATATTGTTTTTTTCCCCAATGAGGAACCCATGTGCACCATTTTTTTTTTAAACAATTCTTCAACCCTTTACCGTAAAATCCTGAGTTTTAGTGACCCTGCTAACCAGCATTGTCTCCTTTTTCTCCAGGGTTTTCTATACTTTTAGAGACAATTACCATCATTTCAGCTACATTTAATATGTCATCTGCAAATGCTTTTAACTTTGACAAGTCTAGAATTTTCTTGTTTGGTAGAGTAAACAAATTATCACATGACAAAATTTAGAATTTGTTTAAGCTAAAAACATTTGCATACAAATGTGGCTCAAATCAGCAAAAAGTCTCTGACAGGATAGAAAAATTGTGGGAAAATTCTCGTCACAAGTATTATCCCTTCTTCCCAAAATGTTTTCAAGAGCCTTCTTTCTACGGGTCATTAAAATTTGGGATTGTATTGTTATGGGTTAAAGATTAATTAATCATTTGAATGATGTTTTACATCGCTTTGGACATTCTTTCAGTCATGTCATGGCCATATTCTTGTAGTCCTTGGTTTTCACAGTACCAGGTGCAGAATCTGAAGTGTCTTGCCAAATAACACTCTCCTGAAAAACTCAGTGCTTCCAGTGAGGCTCAAACCTTGGGCCTCCAAGTTACAAGAAACAAGTCCTACACTTTACCACTGAACCATACAGGACCTGTACGGGGTTAAAGACATGATTCTGGTTTCATATCTCAAACAGTGATTAGCCATCCCACAAGGAAACCCAAACAGACTCCAGATAATGAAAAAAAGAAGGATAAAGTTATGCATACCAAATCAAAGATGTCCCCTTTCTTTCCACCCCTACAAGATGTGGGTAGCTGCTTGTTAGTAAACTTTACACCAGGCTTTGAGGCTTCAACCATATTATAAAGATCACATAACCTGAATATACGAAAAAGATTACACTAAGCAACCAAAGCATAAAGGAACAGTGGCATTTTTAGTCTGTCAAAAAAAAATTTAGGATTAACCTTATTAGCGAAGCATTTTGACATATATATCTAGCAAAGTATCAGAACATAGCTATGAGATAAGACTACCCGTTCGTATCTGATTATGACCTACATGGCAAGACTCAACTCTTTACTAAACAACAAAATTTTAAACACCACCAAATTGAAAGCTTTTACTGATGACAAAATAAATGTGACTCAGAAATTGATATTTATAGCTGAAAGGTTTGAACACACTGTGGGAAAAGGTTACAAGCATTTTCTCCATTTCCCACAATTTTTTCAAAAGGCTTATTCCTCAGGGTTGTAAAAACTAGGGATTGTGTGGTAAAGGGTTAACATTCTCATTAATCTATTCTAAATCTACACTATTATTCAAAGCTTTAAAAGCTTCCCTTAGCTTACTATAGATAAACCCTTTCACTGCAAGCTAAATAACTCTTTACCAAATGACAAAAGTTTAAACCGGTTAAAATTAAAAGCCACTGCAGACAACAAATAATATTTGACTCAAGGAGTAATGGCATTTGTTCTTGCACAGATATAAAACATTGTGGAAGAATGGGGAAAAATGCCGATTACCATCATTTTTTCTCTTTTTCCCACAATATTTTTAAAAGCTTTCTTCATCAGGGTCATTAAAACACAGGATTATTAATTTGGTAAAAGTTTTAGAAAACTTTGTGAGAAAAGGAGAAAATGCTGGCATTTTCTCCTTTTCCCACAATGTTTTCTTCTACTCTTTCACAAACTAATCTTATCAATGGAGGCACACTTTATTTGTCATTTGCAAATACTTCGAATTTGGACAAGTTTAAATAAAGCTTTAAAAAACTTTGTCAGAACAGGAAAAAATGCTGGCAATTTGGACGTCTACAATTTTGTAATCTGGTCAAGAGATGATGTAAATACGGGTACTCACCGCTTATTTAAACTATAGTCTGCAAGCCGTATCCTACCAGTCATATCAACAAACACACTGGAAGCCTGAAATGTAAATAAAAGCAAAACCAATCAAAAGTATATCAAAGATATTTGTGTTTTTCGGTGAAAGATCAAAATTTATTTCATCGAGTGAATATCATTGGTAATATTTTCACAAATTACGCAATTATCTTACTGCATGAACATCATTGGTAATATTTTTATGAGTGGCTGCACCAATGATGTTCACTTGATGAAATAAATTTCCATTTTGCAAAAAAAAAAAAAAAAAAAAAAAAATTCTATTTATTTCATGCTTAATTAATCTTTATTAATTCTAATTCTGATCTGTCTACTCATAGCACAAAGGCCTTAAATGTCAAACAAGGTAAAGGAGAGAGCAGTGTGTGAAAGTATTGCAAATGGTGCTGTCTGACTTTTTTTTTACTATCTGTTCCTGCTACTTAATCATTTCCCACACAAACAAACTTCGAACAATGCACATTGACTGTATAGGCCTAAATGTAGTCACGGGGACATCATCTAATTGCACAAAGAGTTTTGGGAGTGCTGGAACTAAGACTGACTGACTGACTGACTGACTGAATGAATGAATGAATGTTGTTTTATGGTGCATCAACAACTTTGATCATCTGTGTTAAAAGATGATTAAAGTGCAGGGCTTGAAAATTTTTTCAATATCCACTTGTCCTGCAGGGCAAGTGGAATAAAAAATTCACTTGTCTTTCATTGCTTTTTACTCGTCCTGCAGGAAAGATATAATTCAATAGTTCAAACATATAACTTTTTACTTCAAATACAAGACTTAAGCTTCTGTTCGTCTTTCTTTCCAAGAAGCATCTGATATCCGTCAATTCTTTTAAAAACTTTCGCAGACGCCCGAAATTGAGTCACCAGATTTCTATTTATAGCAACAAATGAACATGACTAAAATACCGACGAAATGTACCGTAAAAGTTGGAAAGAATGATAACATTAAAAAACCGGTTTAAAATAATGCATTTCTAATCATTTTGTCTGTAGAATTTACCTTATTCAGTTGGCATCGTTCTTTTTGACTCGGGTTGATGTTAATCATTATTTTTCAACATGCATATGGCTCAGAATAAACGAGACGATCTGGCACGGGGATTTATAATACATCGATCAATATCTTATGGGCGTTTGACTGCCTTGAATTAAGCATTTATCGATGCCCAGGTGATCAAATCAATAATGAAGAATTTGAATCGCGTTTGATTAGAGGACAAAAACGTCCCTTTTTTCCTGTCACAATAGACTCAGACTTGTCTTCAGTCCCAATGCTTTTATGTCATTTGCAAAGTTGCTCACTTTTCTTACTCGTCCGGCAGGACAACTATTTGCAAATTTCTGCTCATCCTAAAGTCAAGCTCACTCGTCATGACGAGCAGACGAGTGGAATTTTCAAGGCCTGAAGTGGATTTTTTAAGCTGAAAAAAGATTTGAATGCATTGATGATAGTAAAAGGGTTGAATTAAGAAGGATTATGTGTGATCTTTAATATTCATAAAAGACATTATTGAGTGACACAGCAATCCCTATCTACTCAAAAGTTTTACATGATAACGTTCAGATTCCAATAAAATGATTTTAACAAAATGTTAAATTGATAGTAAAAAGTCTTTGATGAAGAAGAATTATGTGTTATTTTTAATGTGCATAAAATATGATATTAAGTGGCTGGTGGTAATTGTTGTCTGAGATCACAATGTTTCAAAGTTAGTGCTTAGAGTGCTGAATACACTTAACTGACATTTTTAGTCCATCAATCAGACCCAAATAATTCAATGTCTTTATAACCCTTAGATAGAAGGCCTTTGAAAACATTGTCTGAAAAGGAGAAAAATGCTGACAACCAGCTGGTTACCACCAATTTTTTTTTTCACACAATGTTTTCAAAAGCTTTCTTTCTCAGGGTCGTTAAAAATTGGGATTGTGTGGTAATGGGTTAAAACATGAAGTGGTAACATATTTAAACCTTTACCGCACAATGCAGACTTTTAGCAACCCTAGGATAGAAGCCTTACGAAAACATTTTGGAAAAAGGTGAAAATTCTGGTGACCTGCATTTTCTCCTTTTCTCACAATGTTTTCGACTCTATTAAAGAAAGATTGCACCATTTGAGCCACAATGAAATTATCGTCTGCAAATGCTTTGAATTTGGACAAGGCTAATATTTTGTCGTTTGGTAAAGAGTTAACAGCAGTGAAAATCACCACTAACACTTACCCTCATGTTCTTGTGGACAACTGCTTTAGAATGCAGGTATTGTAAAGCCTCTAATATTTCTGCGGTGTATACCCTTAATGTATCTATAGATAAGGTTTTTCTGGTCAAATAAATGTCGAGATTCTGTCCTCCTGAATATTCCATTAATACCTGCAAATAAGCAGAACAACACAGTATTACTGAGAAGTGAAAACTTACCATTTACAAAAAAATCATGAGTTTCATTCCGGGGAAGAGGGCTTTTGAAAGCAATGTAAGAAAAGGAGAAAATGCTGGTAACCAACATTTTCTCCTTTCCCACAATGTTTTCTACCCTATCCAAATAGAAACCTTTGAGCTATATTTGTCACCTGTAAATGCTTTCAAATTGGTCAAGTCTAAGATTTTGTTTCCTCTTAAAGAGTTAAACCTCAGAATGCCAAATAATTCTGTTGGCCATTTTCAGTCAGTAAAACAATTATTAGAATTTTAATGCTGTTTGGTTAGAAAACCTCAACAAAATATCAAGCACTGCAGATCTAAGATAAGATTTCACATTATGTGTTATCTGATTTTGATATACTCTAGTTCAGAGTTCAGTGCTTTGGCATACCAGTACTGACACAACTTTCTTTCTAAGTCACTGACAATCTTTCTCATATGCATCAGAGGCGAGAGGCGAAAAATTGCCGAAAAGAAAGTTTGCCTCAACTGGGTATCACACCCACAATGACCAGGTCAAGAGTCAGATACACAAACAACTTAGCTACCCCGCCAGGCACTTATTATTAAACACTCTTTAGTGGCCAAAAGTAAACAATGCTACTGTTTAAATATATTTAAGTCTAAATCATACCATTTAAAAGTATGGAAATTATTGTCTGCTATTGTAGGTCAGTCCAAATGTTAGTAGCTGGCAGAAGATTTAATTTCATAATTTGGTAAAAAACTGTGATGTCATCCCATCTTTTGTTTACTTTTTACCTCAAATTAAAGTTCATTTTTTCTGCCAACGACTAAAACTTGGACTTAATGTACAATAACAGATTGTCAACTTCACAATCATTTCCATAGTTTCAAATGGTATGGTTTAAATTTGACTGCATTTAGACATCCATGCTGCTTACTTAAGGTTGCTACTGAGACTTTAATCATGAAAAGCATGCCAGTAAAACCATATCAGAAATGGAGAGATAAAGTCATTTTACACCCCTGCAGAGAGTAGCTTTTGAAAAAATTTTGGGAATAGAAACTATTTGTTTCTCGTCTTAAAATATAACTCCTTCATGCCATTTGTTCTATTGCCAAGTAGGTCTAAAGACAATCTTTATGGTAATGGGCCAAGGGTATTCTTTGAAGCAGAGACATCAAATCTGTAGCACATATACTTACATAAATACAAATTTTACCCGGTTCCTCTGAGTGTTTCATGGCTAAGTAATGCAGGAGATTTTTGTGGTTCAGCTTTAACAAGGACAACATCTCTTGTTCTATGCTCAAGATCTACAAGGATATTGATAAAATATCAGTAACTGTGCAATGAAATTTAGTTAAAGTACTGGTTGTAAATATGGTCTGACAACATAGTAAGGTAAGAAAAAGAGTCACCTTCAGGTTGTCTTCAACACTTTACAAAACAATTCTGAGTTTAACTCTTTACCAAACGACAAAATTTAAGACTGGTCCAAATTCAAAGCATTTGCAGATGGCAAAATAAAAATGGCTTAAGATATGAAATTTGTTTTGGGAAAGGTAGAAAACATTGTGGGAAAAGGCGAAAATGCTGGTTACCAGCATTTTCTCTTTTTCCCACAATGTTTTCAAAAGGCTTTTTCTTCAAGGTCGTTAAAACTCAGGATTGTGTGGTAAAGAGTTAAACTATTCTGGAAAAGAAAAGGAGCAAATGCTGGTAACCAGCATTTTCCTCTTTTTTCCTGCCACAATATTTGCTACACTTTTAGAACCAAATTCCATCATTTCAGCCAAATTTAGTTAGTCAGCTAAATTTACTTTTTACCCTTTACCATACAATCCCATGTTTTAATGTCCATGAAGAGGGAGCCTTCTGAAAACATTGTGGGAAAAGGAGAAAATGCTGGTTACCAGCATTTTCTCTCTTTCCCACAATGTTTTCTTCCCTTTTAAAGACTAGTTACATTATTTGACTGACATTTAAATTATTATGTGCAACTGTTTTCAATTTTGACTATTCTAAAAATTTGTCCTTTGGTAAAGAGTTAGAAAAGTCCAAAATTTTGTTGTTTGATAAACAGTTACAGGTGTTCTTTTAATGTCTAAGTTCAACTAAACTAATTTTAGGATAAGAAATAGAATCAAAACTGTTGTCTCTTAAAGCAGAGGGTTGCTTAACACTGATGGTCTGACAGTACATTATGACTTAAAGACCCACTAGCCATTAAAGGAAACATTTGGGAATCAAAATGCAAGCAATTTCAATTTATACTTTATAAAGGTTTGAGTATTATCAGGAGTCTGTCAAAGTTCCACTCTAGTTAAACTAAAATTAAAGATGCCAAATTAAGATTCTTTTTTTCTCACATTTTTTTGCTGTTATTTGGACTTTAATTCAAAGTGCTGGTTGGAAAAGACATGTCTTGGGTGGAAAAAATGTGTACCCAAAGTTCACTGATACAAGAGATAAAAAGTAAGAAATGCTGCTGCACTGTTTTTAAACAGTTGATACATGCACAAAAACTACCATGATGTGCATCTATTCTCAAATAGAAACTCAGTTCATGAATGCACAGGTTATGATCCATTAAGACATTTCTATGATGCACTTAATAGCATGTACAGAGAACACTTCAGTCATGCTCTGTGAAAAGGGGGCTCAATGCATCTGCAAAAAGTATCCACCAATGTCAGCCTGCACCATCTGCAAAGGCTGACATGGGTCAAAACTTTTTGCCAATGGCCAATTTTGTGCATGTCCATGGACTATTCTACCTCATGATTCAGTTGTTTGTTAGACAAAATGTACTGTATAGATCCATAGTTATGTGACGATATACATGGTAATATGAAAAAGGCAAAGCCTCAGTACGAGCGACGTGAATGATTTGTGGAACATATATAGATGTATTAATTCGAATGACGAGCTAGATTCTAGATCTTGAAATCAAAGAGTGTGAGTTCGAATTCCGGCTTTGCCAAAACTAATTTTGAGCGTTGTCAAAAGTAGAAAGCATTTTTCTTTCGTAGATTTGTACATGTGAAATAGGGTGAATGTCCCTGATTTCCTTAACAAAAGAAAGAGAGTCCTTGACACTTTCGTTAATTTATGTCCAGAAAAATAACTTGGAATAATTATTGGTTCACACACTTGTAAAGACCATTTTATGGGAATATTTCCTCACTGCATGTAGATCTAGACCTATATAAGAGAGACTTTGACTTTTACGAGGAATCGGTCAGTAGGTTGAGAAGAATATTGAGCAGAGTACTGGTAAAAGGAACTTCAGTCCTGAACGCATGGTAGGTGCACTTGCCGCCGCAATGAATATACACACAAAAGGAAAAAACAAACAAACAAAAATCTTGAGCCATGTTGCGGTAAAAGATGGTTTAATGCATGTCCATGATGCATGATACCAAGAAAGTCATCACATAATTATACATCCATATTGTATGATAACTGACTGAATCGAAAGGCATACATACTGGTCCTTTGACATTCAAAACGTTGAAAAATAGATCTAGCAAAGAGTTTTGACACAGATTACCTTGCACAGACTACACAGGCAGACCTGGGTCGAAAGTTTTGCAAATGCAGTAAGACCCCTTTTCACAGATCATAAATCCGGCTTTCTCTCTAAATGGTATTTTGAAACAGTCAATAAACTAGTTTAGTCATGATTTCTACGACACAATATTTTCCGCAAAAAAAGGGCTCGTGCATGACGTAAGAATAGTATGATTTATGACGTCATTATTTGCTAGCATAGATCATTGCGTATGTTCATACACAAATAGATGTTTAATACGCTGAAAGTAAGTAAGAAATTAGATAATCTTTGCTCATTAAACTGATAATGATTTTTAAGTAATCATTCAATCAGTAGATATTCAATGTCATTTTTGACCAATCAGGTACTTGTGCGAAAGATTGTCATACGTGTGACGCTGTGCGACTAACCGGAAGACACTCAGTTTTTTAGTCATCCCTATTTAGATTTAGACTAAAACCCAGAACGATCTAGAACGGTGTTACCGCAAAACGAGCTTTGCTCGTTACGGGCTTTGCCCGTAACTCGCTGTCGCTCGTTATAATGCAACTCTGAGATTAATAAAGCCCCCTGTTCACACAGCATGACTCATTTTCTATTTCTCTATCCCTAATTACATCCCAGACAACATCGAAGCCCTAAAACACACCTGTTTCATGAACGTCTCAGATTCCTTATCAAGCTCACTTTTGTCTGTTTTAGTGGACTTCTTGGCCGCATGTCTCCACTTCAACACCCATTCCAGTATTGCAACAAGTTCACCTGTCCTCGTATCCATACCCACATACACTATACTCCCATGTAGTCCATGGCCTGAGGTCATGAAAGAAACATACATTATCCAAAGCTCTATTCACGTTTTCCTTACCATACACAACCTAAGGAGCTTTGGTGGACAGTGTAGATCAAGATCAGACTGCACAGAATATGCAGTCTGATCTTTGATCTACACTGTTCACTGCTTTATTCTAGAGCATGACTTAACTGCCTCTTCATCTTACAGTGGGACTGTATTGTAGCCAGTGAAAAAGTGTGCTTTATTTATTTGGCAGTGAAAGAGTTAGGATAGTGTTATCAAATTTTAAAAATATAACATTTTCACTAAAATCAATGTTGTGCGTAAAACAAGAAAACATTAATTATGGTACTGGTGAATATTTGGTGAATACATGTACATCATAGATGTGAATATCTCTACAACATTAACTCTTCACCACATGCACAGGGCTTTTATCACAGAATACGACTTTAGAAAACGTTGTTGCAAAAGGAGACCAACTTCAATAATTTATCCATTAGCTACAATTTTTATACATGCATTCATGCATTTTAACTTAAGCCCATATTTCTCAAGGGTGTTTTAAAGTCATTTGCAGCAAATATGTTCTTGAACATAACCCTTCACCAAACAATCCCATGTTTTAATGACCTTATGGGAGAAAGTTTTAGAAAACATTGTGGGAAAAGGAGAAAATACTTGCAACCAGCAATTTTTTCCTTTTAACACAATATTTTCCACCCTATCTGAACAAATTTGCATCAATTTTCAATTTGTACTCTTCAGATGCCCTTAAAAAAGCAAAAAGTATTTTGAGTGGTAAAGGGATATTTACGACGTTCGCGACAGTTTCCATTATCACGCTTTGTGTAACTATCACGCTCACCTTTTACACAAAAAGGTGAGCACCTAACACAGTTGATCTTGCCACACATGTCAATGTCTGCAGGACTGATAAACCAAGAACTACAACAGGTCATTTCATGTCAGCAAAACGAAGAAAAAAGTATTTGAATTAAGCCAAATAATTATATGTGAGGCAAGAATCCAAAATTTCACTTTCAAAAGATTGGACTGAAGATCAAAGTGAATCACCTAAAGTTTTCTACGTCACCTAACAACAGAAATATGGACACAAATGCTACTACTAGCGCTCTGTCGGGCTGACGTATCGTCGAGCTAAAACATCTTTTCAGATGCAGATGCTTTCAGTTTGGTCTAGTCCAAAATTATGTCACTTGGTAAAGACTTGCAGAAAACAAGGGACTGTAACTCTCCTTTACCAGGTTATCCCTAAGCTTGATGAGTCTGCAGCAGACAACATTAGAAAACACTGATGTCAAAAGGAGAATTTGCTCCTAATGATTGATTTCTCCTTTTCACACAATGATTTCTGACCCATCAAAGAACTATGATACATGAATACCAGGTTTTGGTTTAGCGTCTGCAAACGTGTCAAATTTAGAAGAGTTTACAATTAGTCGTTTGGTAATGGGTTAAATGCTAACATCAGAGATTACTCCTACTGATTGATTTCTCCTTTTTGCACAATGATTTCTGACCCATCAGAGAACTATGATACATGAATACCAGGTTTTGGTTTAGCGTCTGCAAACATGTCAAATTTAGAAGAGTCTAAAATTAGTCGTTTGGTAATGGTTTAAATGCTAACATCAGAGTTACATTTATATGCTATGGATTGGTTTATTATGACCAACAAACTTGATTCTTATATACATTGTTGAATTATTGAAAAAATTGAGATAATTTACTTCATATAATGTCTTTGTCTTTGACAAACCCTACATTTACTCATTAGTTAGTGCCTCACCCACAAACTTAAAATGTATTTTCTTAATAAATAAGGCAGTTGAAATAACTGTTTTAAGCCTGATTTTTTTTTTTTAGTATCTGAATATTATTTATAGA
Organism: Hippopus hippopus; assembly: GCA_946811185.2. Lineage (NCBI taxonomy): Eukaryota > Metazoa > Mollusca > Bivalvia > Cardiida > Cardiidae > Hippopus > Hippopus hippopus. The sequence continues at coordinate 4,311,263 of OX328097.1, read as the reverse complement.
AAAAAACAGACAGACACATGGACGGACAGACAGACAGGCTGATTCCAGTATACCCCGAAAACATTTGTTTTGCGGGGGTATAATAAGAAAAATCTGAATGTTAGAACATTGAAAAAATAACTTTAAAAGATAGCTTAGTCTTTGTTTTTTTCTTTCCAAAATAAAGGTGTTTTAGCCCTAAGTTAAGGGTTTTTTTCTTAAAGATTGATACTCAATATACCCCAAATTATTTTTTTCATTAAATTTGATGTTTCACCAATACAATGACAAAATTTGCTTAAAACATAAAATTTGCTTATAACTGTTGTCATTTTAAAAAAAATATACATAGACTTAGTTTTCATAGGTGAAATTTCATCCTGAATTGCTGCAATGCAGGGTGTACTAAAAGAAATATTCACAGAATTTTCGCAAAGCTGGTGACCCTCCTTTTTTATCTCCTATTTTTGTAGATCAGATAATATACTATCACCACACAAAGTTTCACAAAATTCTGAATGTTTTCAAAAAATGGTGAAACTGTAGCGATCCTCTTTAAATGAAAGGAATTTGTTATAGTGACAAAAAGCATTAGATTTACCGAGACACCTCCCACGATGTATATTTCTTTCGGGTTTGCCACAGAATGACAGCTCAACAACGCCTCCTGTATGATGTTTACACTGATTTCCTTCATCCTCTACACTCCATGAGGTATTCAAACGTCTGAAAATGAAACACATGAAGTGACCTAATTTTATATTAATTTAAAAAAAAAAAAAATATAGTTATCACAAATCTTTCACTGGCTAAAAATTGTAATCCAAAAGTGTAAAATTCTGGTACAAAAAGGCAATTTTCGGTGTAAATCTACATATAATGAGCATGACCCCTTTACAAAACAATCTCATGTATTTTTGTGTCAACATATTTCTTATACATCAATTATGATAAAAGTCATTACATTTTACATCAATCATTCTCAATGATTGCTTTCTGGAAACCTTAACCAGTACTCGTGCCATGATATGGGTAATTCTGAAGGTTTACACTGCCTGTCACATAATCAAAACCCAACATCTTTGTCATGAGAGACTGTTGCTCTACTCCTGCATATATGTACTGAATCAAAAGCATTCTTCCTTGCAGTCGGTAAAAGGTAAGCTTATTTGGTTCAGGGTTAATGTTAAGAATGCATTGTTACTTTTTATTACTCTTCACTGGTTCGGAATATTGTCTGAAGATTTCAGGAGAGGGTGACAGAGATTTTCTCTGAGCTGACAGCACCTCGGGTTTGTGTTCTTCTTCATTTTGTCTCTCTTTTGAAGCCTTAAAAAAAATTAAGCAAAAATTTACTAAATGCTTCCCTTTAACCCTATACCACACAATCTAGACAATCTCAGCTTTTAAGGACCTTGAGAAAGAAGACTTTTGAAAACATTGTGGTTAAAAGGAGAAAATGCTGGCAAACAGCGTTTTCTCCTTTTCCTACAATGTTTTCTACCCTATCAAAGACAACATCCACAATTTTAGTCACATTGAATTTAGCATCTGTATTTTGCTTTGGATTTGGACAAGTCTTAAATTTTGTCATGTGGCACAGGTTTAAGCAGGTATCATACTGTCCATAAGTTGACACCATATGGCAATGTAAATACATGTATTAAATTTTCAATTTTGTGGGAAGTTGACCTCTGGCACTGGTCAACTGCCAGTCAAGAGCAGAAGCAAGCACAATACCTATAGGGGGGTCATACGATAGCTCAGGATGCCCTCACAAGTTGTGCATTGTTTAAAATTAATGGTCAATGTCTGTATTCACCAACCATTCTTAAGACAGTTCTCAGTCTTATTCTCCAGAATTTTCTAACTTAAAAAGGAACACAACTTCTGATTGGCTAAACCATTTGGTGTAGCCAATTATAAGCTGTGTTCCTTTCAAATTTAGAAATTCTTGGAGAATAAGACTTAAGAATGATTGGTGAATACGGACCCTGGGCAAACTTTCATGAACACTTCCTTTATCATGTATCCATCTTTGCTCCAGTTTAAGACCGGTAGTTCCATCATTAAAAGGAATACTTGCTAAATGGCAAAAAATAAACTTGAATACAGCTGACAATATCTAATTTCAAGTTCTACCCAGTACTGAATTGAAAGTCCCATGTTTTTTACACCCCTGTGAAAGAGTGCTTTTAAAATCATTGTGGAAAATAAATAAAATGCAAGTAACTAGCATGTCCACCTTTTTCCCATATTTCCTATTCTTTCTACGGTAAATCAAATCCTTTGACGTTTTTCACTCTTTACCACATAATAAAATTTTAGTCTTGTTCAACTTGAATCATTTGCAGGCAGCAAATAAAATGTAGCTGAAATGATGGTAATTCTTTGGTTATCAGCATTCCCTCCATTTTCCACAAGGTTTTCAAAAGGTCATTTCCTCAGGGTTGTTAAAACTCAGGATTGTGAAGTAGAGAGTTAACTATTTGCCTGCCAATGCCTTCAATTTGGATAATCTAAAATTTGGTTGTCTGTTAAAGAGTTATCTCTTGACCAATCAATCATGTGTTTTTTATATCCTGAGGAAAAGGGCTTTCGAAAACATTGTAGGAAAAAACCAGCATTTTTTTCCTTTTCCCACACTGTTTCCTATCCTATCAGGAATCTTTGGCTAGTTTGACCTTTTTTTTTTAACATGCCATCTTCTGATACTCTCAATTTAAAAGAGTTAAAATCTTACTGTTTGGTAGAGGGCCTAATACATGTACATGAGAAAAGTACCTGTCTAGTTTCTTCTCTCCTTTTCCGTGTCTCTTCCTTCAATTCTTCCCGTCTTTTCTGGATCTGGCCTTCAATTATCTCCATCTAAATCATCAAAGATAGTGATAATCACAGATTAGTACTGCTAACACAAAATCACTCTAACCCTTCACCAAAAAATCCTGAATTTTAAAAACATTAGAAAAAAAAGGCATTTGACAAAATTGTGGGAAAAGGAGAAAATGCTGGTAACCAGCATTTTCTCCCTTTCCCAAATTTTTTTTTTCACTCTTTCAAAAGCAAAGCCCTTCATTTGAGCTGCAGTAAATTTATCGTTTGAAAAAACTGTGATAAAAGATTGAATGATTGAATGTTTTAGGCCGCTTTCAAATTATCTCAGTCATATCACAGCAACAGCTCACATATTCATGTACATGCAGGGTTTTCCCTTGGCCACAAAAATAGGGGGTCATTGTGACCCCCTAGTCAAAAATATTGGGGGTCATTTTGGAATTTATGGGGGTCACAACAAAATGTAATTCGCTTAAACAAAAGCTACTATTTGTGAAAGTATGTGTTTTTTTTTTCTATTCACTGTAAATCTTATGAATTATTTCTGGGTGATAGATATATAATAACACCAGAGATTCTCTATATAGAAGGAGCTTACAGCCTAGGTGACACCTTTTTCATAAAGACTATCTGGAGTATGCTTTATTTAAGCCTGTTCTTAACGAGCAAATATGCTCTAGCTGCAGACAAGCTGTTATATCTCTAAGTAATTTTAATGTTTCAAGGGTATCGTCATGACCGCTAGTGTTTTGATGATGCACAAGGGTTGATTTTCCAAGTATGTGTAGCCTCTGTCTATGGTAAAGGGTTATTTTGTTTTTATCACAGGAATCGACCGTTTAGTTGGTGAAGAAAGCTTCTTGTCGGCCGGATTGGGAAGTCTCTGTTATTTTTCTTGATAGAGATTATCCATTTCGGCCGAAAATAAACTATTTTCACCAATTAAATGGCCGATTCCTGTGTTTCGACACGCGGGTCGCATTCATACCGCTGTTTTCAACGAATAACAAGGTGTATCTCTTTCGCTAATTTACAGTAAAACCCATGAGACCTTGAAATGTGATTCTGGGTGCTGTTACCAGGCGTTGTATCGTCTGATCTTTGTTTAGGGGCTCTTCTTCCTTGCAGACAGCAAGAATGACGTCGATTTTGACAGAGCCATATTGTTTTCATTAGAGATCGACTGGTTTAGTTTAGACCAGTTTAAAGACCGACGGTATTCTAGTAAAATCGATACACAGTCCAATGTTTCGTCCCATTTTCTCTTCGTACTCCAGATTTTTCATCTACTCGCGATGTAACAGTGTCGAAAGTATATACGACCGTTAGTACCTCTTATCGTATTTGTGCGTCAACAATGACGCATTACTGAAAAAATTGCGGGTCATTTTCCTTAAAAATGCGTCAAAACGCACAAAATCGTGCGTCAAGGAAAACCCTGTACATGTATGTCCTAGTTTCCACCTGTACTAGGCTAGGGTTCTGAAGTGTCTTGCCCAAGAACACTCCCACAAAAACCCAGTGCTTCCAGTGAGGCTTGAACATGGGGCCTCCAGGTTACGAGTCCTAAACTTTCTCACTGAGCCCCGCAGGACCCCATGCGGGAAAAAAAGAAAAAAATGCTGGTAACCAGCGTTTTCTGTAACCTTAATTTTCTCCTCTCCAACAATGTTATCTACCATTTTAAAATACTTTGAGGCACATTTAATATGTCATCTGCAAATGCCTTCAGTTTGGACAAGTTGTCGTCTGGTAAAGAGTTAAGAGTTAAGTATGTGTAGCTTCAAAAATGAAGCTGTGAATTTTGACTTTGAAAACACATTGTTTCAAAATTCTGTGTAAATGCAAAGAAAATACTGTCCCTAGACTGGAAAAAGACCTGAATTGAAAACATGATGTCTGGAGAGTATATTTTAGAGTATGAATGACATATAGACATATAAAATCATTGTGTAAACTACCAAAAGTAAGTTTATCCCTTTACCACAAACCAGCATTTTCTCTTTCTCAAACAATGTTTTCTGCCCATTAAAAGACAAATTTCCTAACTTGTGCATTGTTAAGTTTTTTGTCTGCAAATGCTTTCAATTTCGACCTGTCTGAAATTTCATTAATTGGTACAGAATTAATTGTGAATTGCTGACTGATTGTATGCTGGTATTTATACTGCTTTCATCATTATTTCATTCATACAATCACTACAATTCTTTTCTTTTCAAATAAGACCTGTGTCTCATCAGCACTTGGCTGGGACTCTGAAGTGTCTACCCAAAGGGAATTCCCATGTTTGTGTGTCATATGGTATACATGTATTTCAGGAAAACATTGAAATATAAACCGCGAGTCTTTCACTAGAAATTGTATAATACATTATACAATATTTTCCTTCCTTTTCCTATTCCCTCCTATTACATAATGATGTACGAGTATATGTACCTCCTTTTCTTCCTTCTTCCTTCTGATTTCAATCTTCCTTTCCCTTTCCCTTGCCAGTCTTTCTTCTTCCTTTTGCTTGTTTGATATCATTTGTTCATAAAAGGACTTGGGTGGTGGTTTGTTGTTGGTATATAAAAACTGTTGAACAATCTGACTTAGTTCCAGCAACATTTCCTGTGAAAGAAAAATGTAACTGATTCAACTCTTTACCACATAATCCCGGGTTTTAACAAGCCTGAACAGGGTTCTCCTTTGACCCGGGACTCCGGGTTTTGACGCACGGAAATCCGAAATGACCCGTTTTTGACGCTCAAAAATATCTGCCTAAGCATCAATCTGACGCATGAGATTACCAGCCAAAGGGTCATATAAATTATGTCACATGCATCCGGCAGGAATGTAGCCTATAATAAACACGATCAGTGTCAACTTTGTACAGGCACACGCAGCTCTGTTTATCATGCCTAATCAAGCTTGCGAGTGGCGAGTCATTTTTGAAAACATGATAAAGGTGTTAGTCCAATTATCTAGTGTAAAATGACAGGTTTTCAAGTTAACTGCTACCCTAATTAACAAATTTATGTCAAATCATGCAGTAATACTTGTAAAAATATTAACTGATTTGAAAAAAAGATTGCTGGAAAAAAACGTGAAAACCCATGACACAACAGAAATCATTTTGACATCGTCCGACTAGAGGCACTTCAAACTATCTTTTCATCTTTGGTAACAAATTTAAACAGTGAATTTATACTTACTTCTTTATGAAACAATAAGTGAAAGCTAAAATCTCTGTTTAAAAATTAAGAAAAACTTTTTAAGATGGAAAATAAAAAACAACCTATAGATTAGATGGGGGGGGGGGGGACCGCTACAAGTGTGAAAGAAAAAGTAATTGGACACGAAAAGAAGACTTAAATCTTTAGAAATAATACTTTAATGGATGTGACCTTTATTTTCTCCCTTTTCCATAATGTTCTGGGGTAAGAAAGACAAATCAAGTCGTTCCAGCCACATTTGAATTGTCGTCTGCAAATGTCTACAATAATTATGATTAGTCAAAAGTTTTTGTTGTTTGGTAAACAGTTCAAAAGTTGTTTCTGTCCATTTATTCATCAAGATGAATTGTATGTTCGGGCTGCAATTTAAAATTCTTCTGTCCACTTCATTCCAACAAGTCTCTACATAAGATATGGTATTCTCTTATCCATAAACAAAGAACATAAATGGAAAGTTTTCATTATTTCACCGTTATCTCTCCGTGATAATTTTGACCCTTGGACATTTCTATTAGACTCTTGGAAATTCCATTTTGACTCTTGAAAATTTGGGTCCAAGAGTCAATGACTCTTGGGATTCTGGACCTAGGGAGAACCCTGCCTGAAGATGAAGGCTTTTGAAAACATTGTGGGAAAAGGAGAAAATGCTGGTAACCAGCATTTTCTCCTTTTCATACTACTTTTTCTTCGCTATCAAAGAAAAAATTACCATTTAAGCGACATTTGGTTTGTCATCTACAAATGCTTTCAACTTGGTCATGTCAAAAATTTTGTCATTTAGAGAAGTTAAAACAGAAAATGAATTTTCATCATTTTCTGGTCTTTCTTAACTCTTTACCAAACCACAAAAGTTTGGACTTTTCCAAGTTAAGACCTTTTGCAGATGACAAAATAAATGTGACTCAAAAAGCTGAAATTGGTATGTGAAAGGCTAGAAAACATTGTGGGAAAAGGAGAAAATGCTGATTACCAGCATTTTCTTCTTTTCCCACAATATTTTCAAAAGCCTCCTTCCTCAGGGTCCTTCACAGTCAGGATTCTGTGGTTTAGGGTTAACTACTTGCAGAGCCTTGCAGCTCAATTGATAATGTAAAAGGCTTAAATCTATGAGGTCAATGGTTTAAATCTATGGCTTTGCCAATTTCTTTCTGAGGACTAATGATAGTGACTTGCAATAGGATTAATTCTTCTATAACTACAGATAATTGTTTTCACAAAGATTATTTGGGAAAGCAACCGCAGGCTTGGGAAGAATTTTGTGTGAAGTAATGGTGAAAGAAACCCTAGGAAAGTGTGGATAGGTGCACTGGCTTTGTGACTTGCATCTACATGGAAGCTTTGAGCTTTATATCTACATTTATATGAGCCATGCTCTAGCAAAAGGGGGCTTAATGCAGGCTGACCTGAGCCGAAACTTTTCGCTAGTAGTCAATTTTCTGTATGTTCAAGGACCAATCTACCTCATGATTTAGTTGGCTTTTCCAAAAAAGTGACTATTATGGATCCATAATTATGTGATAGCTTGATTGGTATAATGCAACATGGAGATGCATTAAGCCCCTTTTTGCCAGAGCATGGCTCATATTTATCTGTGGGATAGACCAGTATACTACACAGATATGAGCAAAAGGGGGTTTAACGCACCTCTGCGATACATTACAGCCAGCCATCATATATTTATGCATCCATAAAATCCCTATTGTCTGACAACTGACTGAATCTTGAGGTAGACTGGTCCTTCAACATGTAGAAAATTGACCAGTAGCAAAAATTTTGACCCAGGTCAGCCTGTTCAGACTGCACAGGCTGACCTGGGTCAATACTTGTTGCAGATGCATTTAACCCCCTTTTTACAGAGCACAGCTCATTTATAAAATCACTTACCTCTCCAAGAAGTTCCTTGGCTTTTTTCTCTAAGTCTTTTTTCAGTGCAAGAATTTGCTGATTTGAAATGCCTTTTGGATTTTCAATTTTGATTGAAGGAATACTGTGAAAGGTTAAAGAAAAATCATAATCTCAAACTACATGTACATGTATCAATCTATTACATGTACATGTAGTAACAATCCCAGCTCCTTCAGTTTCCCTTCATTTGAGCTGTATTTAATTTGTCGTCTGCAAATACTTTCAAAATAGACAGATCTAAATTTAGTTTTTTGGTATTAAATCTTTACCAAACGACAAAATTTTAGAGACATCCAAATTGATAGCATTTGTAGACGACAAAACAAAACTTGAAAATTAAAATTCATTCTTTAAGGTAGAAAACATGCTGGGAAAAGGAGAAAATGCTGGTTACCTGCATTTTCTCCTTTTCCCATAATGTTTTCAAAGGTCTTCTTCTTTAGGGTCATTAAAAATCAAGATTTTGTGGGAAGTTAAAAAGAAAAACTATCATGAACAAAATTTCACTCATTTCTTCCTGAAACAAACTTGAAGCAATAGACTTTGAAAATGTCCTTATAAGCTGGTTACTAACATTTTCACCTTTCTAAACAATGGTCTCAAGAGTATCCATTTAAGGATAATTAAGGATGTGACTGTTTGATTATGGGTTAAAGGATGCTTTATAAGCTATGTTTGTAGGTAATGTATAGTGTTTTCAAGATAATTTCAGATATAATGCAGTGGCTGGTGAACCTATCCATGCTTTTCTGGAGTTTCTTTTACAAGTATTTCACACAATTATCTTCCCAAGCCACTGGCTGCTTTCCAACATTACCATAATTGAAGCAATGATAAGCCATAACAGAGGAATACATCTTGTTGCAATGACTATCATCAATGCCATCATCAATCCTCAGAAAAAAAATGGTCAAGCTGGGGACTAGGACTAGCTACCCCTAGTCTCAAATCTCAACTACCCGGCGTGTGAAACAAATCTACTCTAACAGGTACCATTTAATATTTGTTCTTTAGAATTTTTGAAGAGTGCTTAAAAGAAATATATAAATTTTGTAGAAAATTTTTGCCAAGCAGATTCTACCTTCCAACCCCTAACAGGACAGCATCTTTAATCACCATATAAGTAACAAGAGACTGATTTTAAACAACCATACTTGTAAAACCCTTGAATAAAAAACTTTTGAATGAAATGTGGGAAAAGAAGAACAATGCTCGTTACCAGTAGTCTGAAAGGAAACAAATGTATGTTACCAGCATTCTGAAACGGAGACAAAATGCTGATAACCAGCAATTTCATGATCTCCCGTGACGCATTCTACCTGTATAAAGACAATTTACAATATTGAATCATGTTTTACTTGTTGTCGGTAAAAGCTTTCTGTATGGACTAGTCTATAATGTATTATTTTTTAAAACAGTTCACACATTACCATACAATACCAAGCATAAAGTTTTAATGACCTTATGGAAGAAGCACTTTGAAAACAATATGGGAAAACGAGAAAATGCTGGTTACCAGCATTTTCTCTTTTTTCCATGATGTTTTCTATCCTTCAAAAGGTCAATACTTGAGTTACAATTTTTTCGTTGTCTGTACGAGCTTTCAACTTGGGCAGGCCTAAAATACTGTTGTGTGGTAAAGGCTTAGTTCTTTATGAGATGACAAAATATTAGACTTACAGATAACACACTAAATGTGGTTCAAATGACTGGATTTGGTGTTGAAAATGAACAAAACATTGTTTTCAAAACTGTTGGTTCTCTGGGTTGTAAAATAGGAAATTGTTTGGGAAAGGGTTGAACAAAGTAGAGACAACATCTGTGAAAAGAGTTTACCTGTCTGGATAGTTTTCAGGACATTTGAAAATGAGGTCAAGCTGTACATAACTTTCTCCACCAATGTTTCCGATGCTCTGCTGTGGTTTCAAAGTTATACATAGTTCTGGAGGCCTGTCAATCTAAAATATACATTTAAGTCTTTAACTCTTTACTGAAAAACAAAATCTTTGACTTGTCAAAATCGAAAGCAAGAGATAAAAGATACAAGAAGCTTTATTTAACCCCTTACCAAACAATCCAGAGTTTTAACAACCCTGAAAAAGAAGGCTGTTGAAAACATTGCGAGAAAAGGAGCAAATGCTGGTGAACAGCATTTTCTCCTTTTCCCACAATGTTTTCTAACCTATCAAAGACAGAAATCATTGTTTGAGCTACATTTAATTTCTCTTCTGCCAGTGCTTTCATTTTGGTCATGGCCAAAATTTTGTCATTTGGTAAAGAGTTAAAATCTGACTAGATTAACAAATAAACGTTAGCTGAAAGCAGGGATCGTATATACACAGGGATAGGCAACGCAACTGGAGTTAAGACCAATTATCGATTTTTCACTGACTTACCTGTACGGCGTCCAATAATCCGTTGTCGTTCCTTTCAGATAATATAATTCCTTGCCGATTCCGAAAATTTTTATATCCGCCAAAGAAGCGTTTAGTATGAAATGCATTTCAATGTTTATGTCAATGTTTTTCTATTATTGTTTTTTTCAGTTAAAGTGTTATTTTTTTTTAATCTGGAAAATTTAAAGTGTCGTCTAATTGGGCGTTTCAGATATACAGGTCATGTTGTCAGTCTTGATTTCACACGAAGTGTAAATTGTGAATGGAGATCAAAACGGCCCTGTGCCAAAACGACCCATTACCGAAACAACCCTCTTTTTCGTAGTAACTTAAAATATTTTGATATTTCTGCAGTGGATATCTATTGCAAACAATTCTGGAAAAGCACTCATCGCCTGTTGAAGGATTAAGTCCGTCTAACGTTTCGGAAGTGGGCTGCTTTTGTCCACTCCCTGTATTTGACATGACCACAAGTGGGATATATCAAGTTGTGTATCTGTCATGACACATCTACTGTTAGTAGTGTCCTCTTCTGTTTACAGACAATACTCATCATTGAAATTAAATATTTATTTTCTGATTTTCTTCTCCAAATGTTTCTATTTGGTCAGGTCAAAAGTTCCTCATGTTATCAGGAGTGACAAACATTTCACTTGTATGTAGTACAATGTATTAGGCCGGTAAACAGAGAGATCTGTTAATAGTTATATACCCATTTTTCAATAGCAAACTACACAAAGGGCATATAGAACCAGAAAATTGCCTTCACTTCCCATTAAATGGACCTTCCAGTACATTTTCAGTTCAGCTTGCAGCTACTCTTAAATCACTGTCTTTGACAGAAAAAAAGGAGAATTTCCTGCAAAATGGAAAGAATTAGTGAACTTTATGAAAAAGTAGGCTGGTGAACTGTGAGGACCTGTCTGCAACTCTGTTCCTACTTTTATACTTTGGAATCAATTACATACACCAGTGGCCTTCACAATTGCATCATTTCGAATTAACCTGTGTACCTTACAACCTTGTGTGTTTGATGACTTCGGAATATTTAAAGCTTTTCGAAAATATTGTGGGAAAAGAACAAAATGCTAGCCTAGCACATGTACCTGTTTTCAGCATTTTTATCCGCAATGTTCAATACCATGCAAAAAAAATCCAATCGTTTGAATCTACTTTCAGTTGTCGTTTGCTAATACTTTCAATTGGGGATTCCAAAGGCCCCAAAAAAATTGTTCTTTGGTAAAAAAGTCAGTAGCATAATTATTAGAAAAAAAAAAGACAAATCTGCAATTATTCCTTTTCCACACAACCCCGAGTTCTGATGACCAAGAGAAAGAGCCTTTTGGAAAAATTGCAGGAAAAGGAGAAAATCTGGTTACCAACATTCTCTCCTTTTCCCCAAATGCTTTCAATTATATCATTGACAAATTCCATAATTTGAGTCGCATTTCAATTGTTGTCTGTAAGTGCTCTCACTTTGTACAAGTCTACTTCTGTGTTGTTTCAAAAAGAGTTAACAGTGTGGCAAAGTAAAAGTTGCCTTTGACAAGCAATTTTTCCTTCTTTAATAATGGTTTTTTATTCTGTGTCAGAGAACTTAAGGTTATCTAATAACTTTGAAAGCTTTGATTTTGGACCAATTTGAAAACAGTATAAGTTGTGTAGGACTTTGTAAAAATTTGACTTTTCGCTCCTCATACAGTGGACAGCATTGGAAAACATTTGTAAAAGACCAGTTGCAGGCAGTGATCAATTCTTTTCAAAATGATTTCTGTGCTATTAAAAATATTGTGTTTTTGCCTTTCCTTCAAATGTTTTTCATTTTTTAAATTTTCAAAGAAATTCACACTGTACACAGAAAGTTTATGTTGAAATTGATATTTTAAAATTTCTCACTAAAAACATCAAGGCAGCCATGAATATTGAGCTACATGTGTGTTACAAAATTAAATGGTGCTGAAAAATGTGTTCCTTTAGCAAGTTTTAACTTAATGCCTAATAAATTTGATTTTACATAAATCCACTGTAGAAATCTTTGGAAAACAGTATGACACAAGGACCATTCTTTTTGCGATAAAATGTAACATGCAAATGGTTGGTTGCTTCCGCAAATGCTTTTTTTATTGAATGTAGACTTTCATCTCCTAAAACTTTTTCACTGTGGCAAGTTGCAGTTAATGATGATGGTAAAAGTATTGTGTATATGAGATATTATTGGTATATTAAACTATCATTATAATCCTGGTGTATGTCATAAAAACGCCCAAAATATACTTCTCTCCCACAACAGAGATTTTCAAGTAGAAACATTCCCAACTCTAGTAATACATGGAATATGAATAGCTGCATTGTTTGCTGTGATACAATTGCAAAATATTGAAAGCAACCAACCTTCAGGAACACTTTGCCAGACAACAAAATTTGAGACTTGTCTGATTTGGAATTATTTGCAGACAAGAAATAAAATGTGTCACTTGTGTCTTTGCTGAGAAAATGAGAACATGCTTGCCAACATTTTCTTCTTTTTCCACAATGTTTTCAGATGTGTAAATATTTCCCATGGTAGTGAAAACTTAGGATTCAGGAATACTGGCATCTGTCACAGATTATTAGATAACTCCTTACCACAAGTGGCTTATAAGACTGTAGATACTGAATGTACTGTGTTGTTTGAAGAAACCAAAAGTATGTCAAATTTAATACATGTACTTTTAGTGTTTTATGACAATAGTGTGAGTAGTGGGAAACCAACATCATGATTCTCAGAGAATTTTGCACAACACAGATACATACTTCTTTCCCTCAAAAATTATGTTGATGAGGAAAGGCAACACGCAGCTTGTGCAGACAGTGGTGCAAATTCAAACTAGAGGCGCTTGAGCGCCTGTATCGCTCCACAGGCCTGATATTTCTATAATGGCGAAAGGAAGATTTTAACAATTATCATTCAATCCTGCATTTTAGCTCACTGAAGAAACAATTTGGTAGACAACCACCATAGGAACTTACCTGCAAAACAACAATGAAATCCAATGAATAGTTTTAGAGAAGAAATTTTTCAAAGATTTTACTTTATACCATAATAGGAAAATGAGTCTCCCATAAAAGCCATGTTTTTTGACAGATCTTTTTTTTTTTTTTAAGGAATTCTGTAAACCTGTATCTAAGGAACATTCCTGCAAAATAATAATGCTATCCAAATAGCGGTTTGGGAGGAGGAGATTTTTAAAGGTTTTTTACTTTGGTTGCCATGGCAACCAGAATTCTTCATGGAACACAATTATTTGAAGGAATTTGAAAGAGGACCACCAAAGGAACATTCCTGTGAAATTTGGTAAAAATCCAGTCAATAGTTTCTAGGAGAAGTTTTTTAAAGAAAAGGTTTATGGACGCACGCACGGACGAACGGACGGACGGACGCACGACGGACACAACGCCATGACAATAGCTCGCTGGCCTTCGGCCAGTGGAGCTAAAAACAAATAGATAAGTATAATGGCTGCTATGATACAACTAAAATGTTGTGAAACATTGCAAATTGAGCAAGGTTCCATCCTTAACTTTTTGCCAGATTACAAAATCTTGGACATGTCTAATTTGAAAGCATTTGCAGACGACAAATGAAATGCAACTGAAATGAGGAGACTTTTTTTTCCTGGGAAAATGAGAAAATGTGACATGTACTTACCGGTAGTTTCTTCTTTGTTCACAATGTTTTCGGAAGTATGGATATTCCCCAGGTTAGTGAAAACTTAGGATTCAGCAATACTAGCATTTGTCACAGATAATTAAATAACTCCATACTTCTAGTGGCTTATTGAGCTATACATACTAAATATACTTTGGTGGTAGAAGAAGCTCACAGCTTTCATATTCAAATACATTAATTTCACTTTAGCATTTTTCTTGCAGGTTTGTACAGTTCACAGCTGATTTGGTCTTTAATATTCCAAGTTTTCAAGCCCAGCTTCAGTTTTATACTAGCACACTTTATGCAGAATTACAAAACCATCTTCAATGTCATTCTTCTGTTCACAGGATGCATCACAACAGTATGTTGACAGCTCTTGAAACCATGTTTTGAAGTGTTCGTGCTCTCACAATACATATCTGGAAAAAAAAATATAGAACCAACTGAATTTCAAATTTCTCCTTTTTACAAAACGTAACATTTTAATTCTTCAGTTACGTTGCAAAATATGGTTTTATTTTCACATGGTTAGAATATAATGAGAATTTGTTCAGGATATGGCCAACTATCAGAGATCCAATCATTTTTGACTAATGTGCGGTACTGCGCTTCCACCTTTACTGAAATAACCCCTTCTTAGGCTGCCATCTTGCAATTAAGACCGAAAATAGCCAAGTTTTTGAGCCCACAGTTATCCAACCTTGGCATCGAAAATCACTAGATTTGATTTAAAAACAAAAAGAAATACTTACTGCTTATAAATATGTCAAAATCTGAACAAATTTATTTCTAAAAATAGATTGAGAATGCTACAACTATCACTAGGGTCCCGCCAAATTCACCACATTGGTCCGCCATTTTGTGATGAAATACCGAAAATAGCCCAGTTTTGAGCCCATAATTATCTAACTTAGGAATCGAAAATCAGCACAAAATTGGCTTTAATACAAGGAGATGTACTCTATCTCGTGATTTTTACCAACATGTTGCTATTTGGACGCTTCTTTATGTACTTAAAAAGTACTTTTGCACGTCACTAAATCCTCCTGCCGAACATCCCCTACGGGGCAAACATGATTAGGTCATGATTTTTTAATGCCAAAATAAGCATATAAAACAAAATCTCCGAAAAAAATTGATGTTACATATATTCTAAGCATGTAAATATTCGGAAACTTACCTGTTGAGAAGGACGTATGGGATAACCAAGCAAAACGTTGATTAAAACAGTGACCGTCGTATGCCGAAATTTAAGATGGCCGCCGTTTTTTCCTTTGCGGTCAATTCGAAAGAAGACAGTGAATAACCGGAAGTTATACCGCGTTTCCTATCCCTGTATATAAGATCCCTGCTGAAAGCTATATTTGCTAACAAAATGAGATGTTTTCAAGCTAAGTTACTGACAATATAATACAAACTTTCAGCTAACAAAATAACTATTACTTGCAACCTAGTGCACAATTTACACATCAAAAGACATTTAAGACTTATCTCCTGTGAAGAATCTTATTTATCCGTGATGCAGTGAACTATCAATTGAAGCTTAAGTGGCAAGTTCTTTTTTTCATTCCTCCATCCTCACCCACATACAATTTGGATGGTACAGTTAAGAACTATAAAGGATTCAGGCTGCCGCCTCTGACAAAACTGAAATGTACCCTGTAATTGAATGATGTATGGAGAGTCTATTAGCTGTCCGAATACGCTTACCGTCCGAACTACCTTTCTCTTTTTGTAAACAATCCAATGTTTCACGTTCATAGTTTCTATAATTCATATATTTTCTAATATATGCAAACGTAAAACTCAATTTCTATAATCTGTCATCATGATATTGACTTGTACTCCGGTACTTAATATTTTATCTATCATTTATGTACAGTTATCAATTTTGTTATAACTAATGACTTGAACAATCAGCTATTTTCACATCCACTCTAGCTTACCTTCCAAGCGTCATTTTCCCGCATGTCTTTCAAGTCAGTCATGAAAATGGCTTGTAAAACCTGTAATTCATCTTCCTGACGCTCTTTGTATGACTCAGTTGCCATATCGATGATTTTAAAGGTTATTTATCAAAATTTATTTTCTGTAGACTCAACGTCAGCAGAGATCATCTTTTTTCAATTTGCTAACTTCCAAAGTAGTAGTGAACAGTTTCACAACACTTGTCCATTGAACAGCATTCCTTAGCGAACTTTTTAGACATGCTAAAATTGAAAGTATTTGCAGACCACAAATTAAATGTGACTCAAATGATAAGTTTTCTATTTTAAAGGGAAGAAAACATTGTGGGAAAGGAGAAAATGCTGGTTATCACAATTTTCTCTCAAAAGCCTTTATACTTAGGGTCCTTAAGACTCTGAATCGTTAAGGGTTGAATTAGTACAGTCCCCAAAGGCGATGTTACTTTTTGACTGGTCACCTCTGGTACGGTGCACAATAGGCCTAAATGCTCAAAAATTAAAAATAAATAAAGAAATAAATAGATAAATAAATAAATGAAATAAAATAGTAGGACCGTCTCCTTATTGAGACTAAGGGTTAAATGGTCGATTTTTAGGAAAAGTTTTTTCCGATTTCCAAATTATATCATTTTATTTCTAAAAGTGCAAAAAAAGGATGGAGCTATTTTTTGAAAGCATGTGCAGACGACAAATTGATTGTGACTCAGTCGATAATATTTTTCTTTGAAAGTGTAGAAAACTTTTTGGGAAAGGGAGAAAATGCTGGTTACGAGCAGTTTTTTCCTTTTCCCACAATGTTTCCAAAAGCGTTCATCCTTAAGTTCGTTAAAACTTGTGATTATGTGGTAAAGGGTTAAACAGAAATTTCCACCCGGCACCGAAAGAGAAACCCATCAATTGTGATTTCAAATCTTGTTTTTTTTTTTTGTATTTCGCTGGTAAACTCCCACAATATCGAGCAAATATAGATCCAAGATCAGACTACACGTTCTGTCCAGTCTGACTTTGAATCTACACTGTCCGCAGACATCAGCGATGTGGGTCAGGCTTAACACCTTAAGAATTGGTTCAGTTCTTTGCACAGAAAAAAGATAGCCCCACATAAACACGGATAAGCAGCCTTTTGCTGTAATATAACTGAAATAAGGTCGAAGCGAAATAGCATAATCCTACTTTTCGAAAAATCGAGGGTCAATACTTATAAAACACTTTTTTTTAATGTTCAGCTCAACTGAGGATGAAATTCCAAATTAAAATGAAAAAAAAAAAGCAATAATTAAATGGACCAAATTTGGTAGCTTTTTGAATTTTAGAGCTTTTCATTCTGCCTTCTAATATCAAGAGAGACGGTTTGGCAATAATCTAGAATAGGGCAATGGACAGTGTAAATCAGAGATCAGACTGCACGTTCTGTGCAGTCTGATCTTGATCTACAGGGTCCACAAAAGGCTTCTGGTGTCGTCTATGGTATGGAAAGACTTAACGTGAAATTCTTTTTTACTTTCTGAAGGAACAATTCATTTTAAAGTTTAAGCACGAAATCATTTGAGCATGAAAGCCAAGTATTATACTCATGGGCCGTCGCACAGGCGTTCGAGTTTTGACAAACTTCGCCACATTATATAGGTGGTGAAGTTCGTCAAAACTCGAACGCCTGTGGGGCGCCGGTATTTTGCAGATCAAGACATGTGTGATAGCTTCTTTCTTCTTGGTTAAAAAAAAAAAGAAAAACAATTAACCCTTTACTAAAATTCTCGTGTTTTCACGAAATTAAGGAATAATGCTTTGAACGGAATGACGCACTTTAAAACGTCGTGGGAAAAGGAGAAAAATGCTGGTATTTTCTCATTTTCTCACTTTCCAACAACGTTTTCTACTCCTTTCAAAGACAGATTCCATTCTTTGAGCAATATTAGATATCTCATTTCCAAATTCATATAACTCAGACTAGTCTAAACCTTTCACGTTTCAGACAGAATTAAATTCTATTTTTCGAACTCGGAATCAGGTTTGGCAGATCAAGACATGTCTGATAATTTCATTCTTCTTGATCAGATAAAAAAGAATTAACCCTTTACCAAACAATCTCGTGTTTTCACGTCCCTTAAGAAGAGTGTTTTTTATAAAACGTCGTGGGAAAAGGGAGAAAATACGGATAACTCGCAGTTTCTTCATTTCCCACAATATGTTTTTAGCCCTTTTTAAGACAGATTCCATTATTTGAGCTATATTTAATCTCTCGTTTGCAAAGTCTTCCATTTCGGAAAAGTCTAAATTTTTGTCGTTTGAGACAGAGTTAACCACTTATCAAAAGACAAAATTTTGGCCTAGATCAAATAGACCAGCATTTTCTTCTTTTTTCCACAATGTTTTCCGAAGCCTTCTTCTTCAGGGTCGTTAAAACTAGGGATTATATGGCAAAGGGTTAAATCACATTTATTTCGAACACTGAGTCAGTGAATTTGCTGATCAAGACATGTACGATAGTTTCATTCTACTTGATCAGATAAAAACAATCAAAAACAAACAGTTGAAGAAATCGACCGAAATATGCACACAAAAGAGCACGTTTATTTATAACGAAGTCATGGGTATCTTTTTACATATAGACAATGGTGGGGTATCAACCCTTAGGTTTAGTTTAAACATTTTTATTTTACATCAATTGAAGAACAAGTTCTTACAACTTACACTAATCTCTCTCGATTCTGCTTCCTGGGAACTACACCGGTACTCGCGCCGAATGTGTGGGCCGATGAGCAATCCCAAAGTTGACACCCGCTCCCGGGTATTGAATTCAGGACCTTATGGTTACGAGGCCGTCGCTCTATCTCACAACCACGGACACCACATACCTTAGGGTCACTTTATTAAAGGCATTAACCGTTTACCATACATTTTGAGTTTTAACGAACCTGGGGAAAAAAGGCTGTTGAAAAGATTATGGGAAAAGAAGAAAATGCTGGTAACCAGCGTTTTCTCCTTTTTCCCACAATGTTTTTGCTACTATTCCTTTTGCATATAGACAATGGTGGGGTAACGACCCTTAAAGCGTGTATTAGAGGGGCAAAAACCCTTTACCACACAATCTCGAGTTTTAATGAACCTAAGAAAGAAGGCTTTTGAAAACATTATGGGAAAGGGAGAAAATTCTGGTGACAAGCATTTTCTCCTTTTCCTACAAGTTTTTCTGCTATATTCCTTTTACATATGGACAGTGGTGGGGTAACAAGCCTTAGAACGCCGTATTAGAGGGACATTAATCCCTTACCACACAATCCCGAGTTTTAAAGACCCTGATGAAGAAGGCTTTTGAAAATATTATGGAAAAAGGAGAAAATGTTGGTTACCAGCTTTTTCTCCTTGTATCACAGTGCTTTTTGACCTTTCATAGACAAGTCATATCATCTGAGCAGTTCTTAATTTGCCGTCTGCAAATGCTTTCAATTTTGACAACTCAGAAATTTTGTCGTCTCGTAAAGGGCCAAAGTACAAAGCCGAACGTAACATTATATTGCATGCATTGGTAGTCTCCTGCAGTTTTTAGATCTTACTTTATACTCCCCCCCCCTTTTTTTTTTTAGCTTGGCTGTTTTAGATGAAGGTTTCGAGGTACTGTCGTAGCCCTGTCGTCGTATGCGTCCTCATCGTGCCAAAACTTTGATTTTTTTTTTACATCTGTCAGTGTTTACCGATATTTACTGCAAACTTGGGTTACTTGTTAACAATCAAAAGGGGAAATCCATATAACAAGAGCAGGTAACTCTCAAAACATGTTTGACACAGTTATGTCCCCATTTCGACCAAGAATTTTTGATGCAAAAGCACCTGTAGCCGAACGGTGACACCCGCGTGTGGCACTCTTGTTTTTATTTGATATGTGCTCTGGCAAAAGCTAGGGGGTTAACCCATTAACACACAATCCCTACTTTTTACGACCCTGAGAAAGAAGCCTTTAAAAAACATTGTGGGAAAAGGAGAAAATGCTGGTAACCAGCATTTTCTCCTTTTCCCACAATGTTTTCTACCTTTGACAAAACAAATTTCAAATTTTCAGTCACTTTTATTTTGTCGTCTGCAAATGCTTTCGATTTTGACAAACCTAAAATTTTGTCGTTTGGTAATGAGTTAATGCATCTCAGTGATGCATCGTACCAAGCAAGTCATCATAATTATGGACCCTTAAAATCCAGTTTCTCTGATAACCGATTAAATGATGGAGTAGACTGGTCCTTTGACAGGCAGAAAATTGACCAATAGCAAAAAGTTTCGACCTAGGTCAGCCTGCGCAGTCCTGTTCGATACACGTTACCAATGCATAAAACCCCGGGGTGCTTAAAACTCGACATTGTTTGTTCTTCGCAGAGCCTGGTTAGATTCAAGCTTTAGGTGGAGGCATACGACTGAAAGTTGTTAAAGGCAGAATGAGAAAGCTGTCACCAAAATGTGACTGAAATACTGCTGAAAGTATCACAAAGCGACATGTAATCCATTGTTGGAAAAAATACCCAAATACACGAAATGAATATTTTCAATAGAAAAGAAAGATTTTATTATGAGTGTCCTTGAACAAGACAGTTCATATTATACAGCCTTAGCCTAGTACTAGTGAAACCTAGGACATACATGTACACGAATGTATGAGCTGAGGCCGCTGAAATAATGTTGAAAGCGGCGTAAAACAACATTCAATCAATCAACTTAAAGAAAGACCAAGATGTTGCGATTGCAAGGCTACTAAGGTCTGTATGTCTTTACACTAAGGTTGCTAAACGCGACTCAACATGCCTATGCGGCCTGTGTAGATCGAGCTCAGACTGCAGAAAACGTGCTGCCTGAATTTGGATACACATTGTTCAAAATAATAAGATTTTCCTTGCGAAAAGAGTTTAGCAATATTTACTTTGTAGATTTACTTTGGGCTTCAATTTTTCATTTGACTTACATGTATATAGCAAAATAAGAATTAAAACGGAATGGAATGTGAAGCAGATCTAGTACATATTCAATATTGTCTGATCACATCTACACTTGACACTAAAAAGACTACAGTTATCATTTGCATCCCAATCATTAACCACTGTATCTATAAACGGACGTTAACCCTTTTCCTGCTAAATAAATGAAATGAAAAGTTTAAGCCGATATTTAAAAAAAAAACCGTAATTTTGCTATTTCAAAAGTATTTTTTTTGGGAAATATGTCTTTATCGGACAGTGTAGATCAAAGATCAGACTGCACATTCTTGATCTACACTGTCCGCAAAAGGTCAGTGAGTCGCACTTGGCAGCCTAAGGGTTAAAACCTGTCGCTGAAACCTTGACCTCCAACAATAACAGCAGCAGCAACATAAACGACGACGAAGACAACAACTACAACAACAACAACAAAACCAACAACGTGATTTTCTGACTCTGGACTTAGCGTATTATAAAGTAAGGTCGGGGATGAATTATTAATGTATCTTTATGACCACGCCGACAGTTTTTTAAAGACAAAAACCGTAATGTTCGTCAACTGTAAGAGTAGAATAATAGAAAACATATGGTAACAAAAACATCAAACGATTTTATTATAACTTTCATTTATTTTCATTTTTTTATATAAACACACATTCTCATAATATACCTAGACAACACAGTATTTTTTCCTCTAAATGCAACTCTTGAACATTTTACTTTTTTTTTTTTGCCTGGATCTAATTTCGTATCAACCTTTTACGGCTCGGCCGGGTAGTTCAGTGGCTAGCGTCTCTGAGTCGTGACTTGGAGGTTGCGAGTTGGAAACCCCGTTAAGGCAAACTTTCTTTCCGGCGATCTTTTGGCTCTCTCCTCTGATGCATGTGAGAAAGTAGTCAGATACTTGAAAAGAAAGTTGTGTCAGCACTGTTGTGAGAAAGCCAGGAAACACATGCGTATGTGCACTGACGGCAGTAATATGACCTAAGCTGTTTAAAACGGCGTTAAATTCCATTACAAATTAACCTTTTTACCCAGCAACAAAGTTTTAGACTCGATCAAATTAAAAGAGCTTGCAAACAAGTGACGAAAAATTAAATGGAGCTGAACTGGCAGAAAACATTGTGAGAAAAGGAGAAAATGCTGGTCACCAAGTGGTAGGCCAATCAGAAAGTGTGTTACTTCAAAGATTTTGAATTAGGCCTAGAATGGCATCAAAAGGGTTATGAATGTGGGTCCAAAACTGCTACTACAGCATTTTTCGAAAATTTGAGCTTTCCAGCCACTCCAAAATCTTCGTATTGAGCAAATTTCTTTGGAAGAATCTGTGCTCAAATAATTCCTTTAGCTTTGTGATTAAATACGAAACTAGATCCAGCCACTTAATCTAATAAGCTCCTCAAAGTCACCTCTGAAAACTCAAATATTCCGTTTGAAATAAAACAAACCGTTAATCACGTAAAACTAGTTGTTGTTGTATCGTATCATTTGAGAGCACAAGTGAAGCAGAATTTAAAAAAAAAGGACATAATAACCTGTTTTGAAAAAAAAAAAAAAGAGTAGATTATATCTAAGCAACTATTTACAGCCTTTACCAAAACAAAACCCGAGGTTTAACGAAACTGAGTAAGAAGGCTTACAAACATTATAGGAAAAGGAGATAATGCTGGGTAGTAGCATTTTCTCATTTTCCAACAATGGTATCTATTCTTCAGAAGACAAATCTTTTGATGTTCATTTAATGCTTTCATCTTGGACAAGCCTCAAATACTGCTGTCTGGGCAAGCATTAAATGTAAAAAATATAAAGAAAAATAATCAAAAGCATGTACAGAATTTTTGCATGTAAAAACTCATGAAATCTGCAAGAATGGATCCAAGATCAGAGTGTATGTTATGCGCAGATGATCTTGATCTTGATGGACAGTCTGCAAAACTTTTTATAGTCGCGCTTAGCATGGACAGAGTTAATCGATCGTACACTGGGAGTTATTTTCCGTAAAAAAGGAAATTGAAAGAAACATAATTGTTTTCCTACACAACCCGGATGCTTTTTTCGATACTTTGACTACGATAAAAAGCATTTTTTCAAAGTCGGCATTATTCTCTATATATCTATCCTTCCGTCATATTTCGTGTCTTATGAACCTTGATCCTGCAATACGCGTAAAAGGTGTGACGAGATTAGCTTTCACGTATGTGCAGTCTGATCTGTGTCACATTTCCGCTATTCTAGGAATGTTTTCAGTCGCATAATCCCCAGTGAATTCTCACAATCTTAAAAAAAATAAAAACCGTTTTGTGTGATAGCCTTAAATATACGTTCGGCAATGTAAAGGGTTAACCCTTTATCAGACGTAAAAAGTTTAGATAGTTCCATTTTGAAAGCATTTCTGATGACAAATTAAATGGGTTTTGTCTTCTAAAAGATACATAAATTTGTGGGGAAAAGGAGAAAATGCTGGTTACCAGCATTTTCTCCTTTTCCCCACAATATTTTCATTTTTTTTCCGATCAGGGTCGTGAAAACACGAGCCTGTTTGGTAAAGGGTTAAGCTGTCTAAACTCGTGTAGATTCATTTATGGAGGTGAGCCTGAAGTTCTCATCTTGGGACACGAACAGTTTTCAGAGCATTTTTCAACCTATGGGCAGCTTGCTGTTTCCTCGTGGGTTGTAATTCAGCAAGGCTTACAGTCGATCTTGACATGTCTGACCGTGAGATTGGTCTCTTCAAACTACTGTGTCGTGTCAGCCCGTTCTTACTGGCCACTATATCGCCCAGCCGTGGAGTCGGTTTGTCACTGTCCATATACAAACTCAATTTTGACATTGGCTTTACCACACCAGAAACATGAGCATCATTGACCGCTCCCTCCTCAGCCTCGTCTTCGAGTTGACTTTGTTTCCGGTTGTACCCGTTACGATGGCGCCCTCTTGTGTTACTTGCGTTGTGAGTTGAATAGTCTTTTAGATTACGTACTAAGTACTTCTCTGACTGGTACCCAGTTTCAGCCTTCGTTTTGACTGGTTTCCTTACCTCGTTCCAGTGTTGGATATCATCTACGAATTCAGAAGGAGAACCATTCCGAGGGGTGCCATGGGGTGTTACAATTGGAGTTACTCTCGGTGTGCTTTCTTCGCTTCTGTTTGAGTTGGGCATGGAGGCAGGGAGTGAGTTTGACTGAGTTATTATATTTTTGTTGTTAGGAGCTATAAGTGGCAGACGTGAAGTATTTATATTCCGTGTTATTCTATCGTACATTGAACGCGGTTTGGCAAGAATATCTGGGTCAATTTCCGGTACAGTTGCCAGGGAAGGTTCACTAAGAACCCCAGTCAATCTCTCCTCATGAATTGCGTTCACTTGAGGAGACGCTTTAACACGCCCACTTGTCACTTCGAAATAGTTTTTGAGCATTTGAAGAGTTGCTTTATGCTTTCTTTCTTCCACCTCCTCGGCACTATTTTGTGTGTCCTCCATTTGTTTCATCAGTTTAGATCTCTGGTCTGACATCCTGCTATCTATAAAGTCGAGTAACTTTTGTAGTCTTTTCTCCTCGACCTTCACATGCGCCATGTTGTTACGTCGCATCCCGCGAAATTTTGGTTCTAGATGGCTTATCCCTGACATTATTCCTACACTGTTATTTAACTGAGTCATCGACTTTAAACAAAGCTTATACTGTCTTGTTATTAAAGAGTTCACACTAACTTACCACACTATGACCAAAATTTGTACTTTCTTGTTCGTTATGTAAGAGTTCTTAGTTTTTTGAACCACATTTATATTTATCGCTTGTTTATTTTTCCAAAGTTTTTTTTCTTAGTTTCCCAGACTTCACACAAGTTGCCCGATGTTTTACAAGCTAGGTTATCATGTCGACTTCTATATAAATATTCCGAAGTTTGTCAGAAAAACAAAACCTGATCTTTTTGTTACAAAGAACATAAATCACTAAATAAGTACGAAAGAACATAAATCACTAAATAAGTACGAACTTCCGATATACGTCGCCATTACTTTCCCTGCTTGTCTTTGCTTAGTCAGTATGGACTTCTTATACAGTGAATAAGATAGTTAACAAAACAAAAGGCGTAATGAAATAAACAGGTTTCCTTTGTCCAAAGTCTTTTATCTTCTCCATGGTGCCTTTAGCGCTTGGTTAGGCTCGATAGATTCTTTACAATCAGCCCGATAATCTTTGATTGTCTGTATGTCAGTGAATTTACAACCTATGGCCGTGTTGAGTTTCAATAACCAATAACAGGTTATTATTAATGAACATTTATTTATTCACCCTGTCCACTGTTTCTTACGTACATTTGTATGTTTTTCGTATCAACTTATTCCCAGCCCATCTAGGTGCCGGTGAAATCTGGGGAAACATACGACTTTATTGATGTGAACTAATCTCTGGTTCGTTGAATATCGCGAATAAGGTTGTCTTTGGACCGGTTTAACTCTTTTGGCGCGATAGGCGAAAACAGTGACTTTTGCGGACGGCATAGATCAAGATCAGACTGCACAGAACGTGCAGTCTGATCTTTGATCAATACCGTCCGCTTGTTAAGTCAAGCCTATACAATCAAAATCATTATGAGTATCAATAAAATGTATTTATAGCCGTCGAAAGAGGTCAAGTTTATTTATTTGGGGCTGAAAGAGTTAAAAGTGGCCTTCAGATTTTGGGACTAAAATTTTACAAAAATACAAAAAAATCATCCTTATACTCCCAAAGACTTTTAATTTTCATTCATAAAACCCCAGTAGTCGAAAACCATCCGACAACAAGAGAT
Organism: Hippopus hippopus; assembly: GCA_946811185.2. Classification (NCBI taxonomy): domain Eukaryota; kingdom Metazoa; phylum Mollusca; class Bivalvia; order Cardiida; family Cardiidae; genus Hippopus; species Hippopus hippopus. The sequence goes on along the minus strand of OX328097.1, from coordinate 4,285,520 downwards.
ATTAGAGATTTACTACGGCCCAGGTCGACACCGACGGGAAACACGGTCTATTTTTACATGAGCAACTCGATCATTTACATACCGGAAATACACAGACAAAGCTTCAAACATAGCGTCCGAAGAAGACATTATGGAAAATAATTACATGTTTGTTATGTAATGGAATTTAAGCGTCATTAGTCACGTGCCAGTCACTTGACATTCCCACAATGCTTTTTTGATTTCTGGCGCGAAATCTAAAAATACCTTAAGAGGCTACGTAGCCTTTTAAGGGAACACCATCAAAAATTTTTTTTTTGTAATTTTATGATTCTTAATTATTGATGATTTGTATTGTTTTTTCATATAAATTTTAGTGATATATATATTTTTTAATTTGGTGAGATGTGAAAAATCTAAATACCCACCTTTAAAGCAAAATTGGGCGCAACAAACGTGCTTCAAGATTTTGGATCTGCACTGGCCTTTTCACTGAAAAGGAGCAGTGATCTACCGCTAGCTTGTTTATTGCTGTATCATTTGCTATTCAAATGGTGTTCTACGCCGCTTTTAACGGTATTTCAGACATATCACGGCGACAGCTCACTTATTCATGTATGCTCTTCTTTACCGATCTGATCTTTTACCAAACAATACCGTGTTTTTACGACCACGGGTAAAAATGCCTTTGTAAACCTTGTAAAAAGGAGAAAATGCTGGTACCCAGATTTTATCACCTCCCCACCATGTTTTATACACTCCACAAGACAAGTTCAATCATTTGAATCATAATTTGATTTGGCGTCCGCAAACGCTTTTAATTTCAAAAAGTCTAAAACTTTGTCGTCTTGTGAGGAGTTCAAAGCACAGAGATGACTATGTGTTCATCTAAGAATTTGCAACTGGGCGAATCGATATGATAACTGAAAGAAAATAATGACTGACACTGACTGTGACGACTTTTCAGTTGCAATATTTGGTAAGGTGAACCTAGCACAGAAACGAACTTTCATCTGTGCACGATATTTCGGACGCTTTTTACATTCTTTGCTCGTCTAGCTTTATCTGGAGGCCTGTCTAGTCGACTGCGTTGTGGTTTTAAGTGCGGCAAAGCAAAGACATTCATAAGCGCGTGACCTCACGCTTTCGGGGAGAGCCCATTAGCCTCATGGCTACAGAGTTAGGTTTACTAGTGACTGGAACAAGTTTGTAACAGTATATGGTTTTACGAATCATTTTGAGGTCAAGGTGACAAAGTCCATTAAATGTAAACAGGTCACGTGTTCGGACTATTGCTATTTTGTAACTTTTTGGCTTACCCTTATTTTTCACTAGCACACTTCTAAAAGAAGCATATTCTCACATCTACCCTCCGACCCTCTACTGAAGAAAAACACGAAGTAGAAGAAGTAAAAAAAAAAGGGCACAGCACTCACAGGAACTGATTTCAGTATTGGCACTTAGGCTGCCAAGCGAGACTCAGTGGCCTTTTGCAGACAGTGTAGATCAAGATCAGACAACACAGAACGTAAAGGGTTTTAATGAAAACATGTTTGGAACTTTCACTACCTTGATAGATTCTGGTATTTATTTATGTAAAAGATTTTCTACATTCTCTTTGTCATTTTCATCAAGGTAACAACGATACCCGGGTGTGTATTCACCAACCATTCTGAATTACATTGTTGGTCTAAATGTAAAGTGGGAAAATAACGCAACGTAATGATTTAGACAGTCAGAAAGTGTGTTACTTTCAAAGTTAGAAAATTCTTGAGAATAAGACAAAGAATGTTCGTAAAAATGGTTGGTAAAAATGGTCTAATTCTTGAGTGAGAAAGGGCAATTCTAATTGGCTAATACCATTTGGCTAAGCCAGTAAGAAATCGTGTTACTTTAGAAATATAAAAAGTTTTTGAGGATTAGACTAAAAAAGATAATGGGAATGGTTGGTGAAAACGGACACCGGTGCCTAATCTGACATGGACGATAAAGAGCAGGCTGCACACATCATGCACTCTCATTCTGCACTTATACTGACCGTTACTTAGCCTATGCTAGCTCTGTCGGTATGATACGTAGATAGTAATACAAGAGCACCACATGCGGGTGCTAACGCTCGGCTGCAGTTGTCTGTTTTTAAGTGAAAATTCTAAGTAAAAGAGGGGCATAACGATGCCAAAAAAAACTTTGATGGTTACTAACAACTTGTCCAAGTTTGAGGTAAGTATCTTCAGTAATAACAGACATATTACACAATATCAAAGTTTTTGCTTGACGACACAGACGACAACTGCGCCAGGGCTACGACAACTACTCGACGTTTTCTTTGAAAACAGACGAGCTAGCAAGGGTCGTGAAGTCAATCCCTCCTCGGTCATATTCTTTTTCAGGATGGATGATCGGATTTTGACAGGATTCTTTTCCTCTCTGCCTCTTTCCCCACCGAACATTATTTCGACGATGATCATATGGAAAAGCTGTCGATAACTAAAAGGAGTGCGATGCGAAGTATTACATTTTAATCAATACAGCCCTAAAAAAGCAAAAACTAGGTTTTTTCTTTGTTTTGTTCCCTTTGAGTAAGCATGTCCAGTTTGTTCATATGATTACATGGGGATAACCCTTAACCCTTTACCTAACAAAGCCGACTTTAGACGATCTTGAGAAAGGAGACTTTTGAAAACATTGTGGGAAAAGGAGAAAATGCTGGTAACCAGCATTTTCTCCTTTTCCCACAATGTTTTCTACGCTATCAAAAATAACTTCCACACTTTTTTTTTTCAACATCTAATTTGGAGTCTGCATAAGCTTTGGGTTTGGACAGGTCTAGAATTTTGTCGTGTGATAAAGTGTTAAACCACCTTTCACTACTTTAGTTGCTGTTGCAACCAGTGTGGATAAGGATCTGGCTGCACAAAACGTGCAGTCTGATCTTTGATTTTCATTGTCCGCTTTGCAGAGATCTTCTGTGCGACGGCAACCTTTAAATTGTTCTAATTTGGGTCTTATTCTTAGAATGAAAATAGCTGTTGTGTTTATTGAGCGCTCTAAGGGTTAACTCTTAAGCATTTGACAAAGTTTTAGACTCTTCCATTTAGAAAGCATTTTGCAGATTATTATTTCAGAATAACTCAAACCATAGAAGTTTTCTTTGAAAGTGTACAAAACATTGTTGAAAAAGGAGAAAATGCTGCTTACCAGCATTTTCTCCTTTTCCCACAATGTTTTCAAGAGCCTTCTTCCTCTTGGTTGTTAAAACTAGGAATTGTTTGCTAAAGGGTCATTATGTTGTATGAGATCAGACTACTAGAATGACCTAATCATAAAATAACGCAGCAATATGGAGCACTGTTTTATTGCGTTCATCTGTTTCAAGCTCATTCATTTGGAAAGAAAATTCGCTTAGACGAATTTGAGAGCATCCATGTACAATATGGGTAAGTATTAGAAATGAAAATTCTGTACGCGCATTCATGTTAAAACAATTTTGCAAATGCAGAAATTTCTAGTCACGAGCGATTTCTTCTTCTACTAAAATGTTTCTTAAAAGTAGCCGGTTATCTGCCGGAAGTAGTATGTTAATGCAACTAACCGGAAGTAATAGAAACATCAGTAAACATGTACTCGTATCAACAAGATTCTAGTAATTTTGTCTTATTTTGAACTGTTCACGAGGCCCTTATTCACCAAGTATTCCTAATCTAACTCCAGATTTCGAAAGTGACGCAAGTTCTTATTGGCTAAACCATATGTTTTAGCCAATTAAAACTGGCGTTACCTTGCAATTTAGAAAGTTATCGAGAATTAGACAAAGAATGTTATAGACAATAATTAGTGAAAACGTGCCCAGATCACCAAATCAAAGTAAACTTTTCTTTTCTTCAACTGGCTCTTCAATTTCTCCTTTTGCTACTACGTTTTATTCTTTTTTTTTTTTCAAAAATTTCGACTGCAGCAGGTAATGTTTTCAACCGTCATGGCAAAGATGAAATTCAAGAAAAGTTTGAAAATAAAAATAAGAAAAACCACAAAATCCTTATTCTTATCTAAACACTATTGAACACTATTGAAGTTAGAAATGAGAAAAAAAAAAAAAATGAAAGAATTTATAATGTTTAAAGAATTCTATATGCTATGGTTCTAACTTTTATATATATTTCGCCTAAAACAAGCATGCTTCTTAAGTTATTTCATCTAAAGATTAGTTAAACATAATCCAAAACAATTTCTTTAAATGTATATTTAATATTAATAATAAATATCCTATTGGTGAAATATAGAAGTAGAATTTTAACACATTGGTGGATTCACGAAGCCGAAAACGTTACATTCAATCATGGTAGCAAACACTAGATACACCGCATACACTGTAAGACATACAATTCCAACACATTTATTCAGTATCCAGCCTGTACTGTGTACTGCACCAATCTGAAATAAAAACAAAACACAACAAATCTCGATGACTTAACTGAAGCAACACATAAGGTTGAGTTGGCTGTCTTTATAAAATGTTGGGATTTAATCCAAGCAAATTATAATCAGGCATTTAAGATTAGCTTTCCTATAGATTATCCATAAAAACGAACATGTACAGAAAACGTGTAACTTAGGATGGGTTTCGTCCTGTGTCTTGTACTATCCTTCACATCATAAAATGACTAATTGTCGTCTGGGGGCTTCGTCCATAGGGGCAACTACTGGCGACGATAGATTAATAAAAAAACATGTGTATCATATCTACATACTTACTGTTAACACTGCTTAGTAATTTTTGCTGTGGTTTATGCAGAAATGATAAATGAAGATATTTTCATTCTGGCAAACAATCTCATTGTTTCCCATGAAGAAGAACCAAACGATAGCTCTTACAAATAGACATTCACGGCCTGTCTGTTCTTGGTTTTGCAAGGGACTTGGCCCTGCCCGGTTGCTCAGTCGGTTTCATACAGAACTTGAAACTGGGAGGGGGGGTCGCTGGTTAGATTCCTACGGTCGGCCAATTTCTTTCCGAGAATTGATGATAGTGGCTGCGATTACATTAATTCCTCTCTCACGGCCGACCGTTGCTTCGACGATTGTTATGTGGGAAAGCAGCCAGAGGCTTTGAAAGAATAGTATGCGAAGAAGCACTGGTAAAAGAAGCTCCAGGAAAGCATGGTTAGGTGCAGTGGCCATCGTAATAACTGAAGTAATGTTAAAAACGACGTGAAACACCATACACACAAACAAAATTGATACGGATCTTACCGTTAATAGAACTGTTAGAAACAATAAGATGATATTAAATACCATCCCATTACTGTTAATGTGAGCCTGAAATTTAAAATGTCAAAGAATTGTCATCGATGATCTGCAGCGGAGAGGCAATGAAACCGGAAATAATATATGCAATAAGGATCCGGGTCTGTATTCACCAACCATTCTTCAGAATATTCTTTGTCAAATAGTCCAGAAATTTCTGGATTTGAAAGTAATACAACCCCTGATTGGCTAAACCATTTGGTTTAGCCAATCAGAAGTTGTGTTACTTTCAAATTTAGAAATCTTGGAGATTACGACTAAGAATTTTCTCAATCAGAGACAGCGAACAGCACGCATTTATACCTGATGTTAAGAGTGGTTACAGCTTTCGTGCAAAAGTCTCAAAAGTGGTTACTAAGGATAGGTGCCGTTGGCCTCTAGCCAAAAATGGTTGATGAATACGGACATAGGACTGGAATGATGCTAACTATGCGTACAGGGTATTCTGTATTTCTTTTTTTCACTTAACCCATAAGGCATGAAGCACATACTTAGTTACATGTACTTGTGTTTTTGGAGACACAGAATCATGCTGTGGACAGTGTACAACATGTTACTTTACAATCTTCCTCCCCCTCTTCCTCATTACCAAGTATAAGTCCCGTGACAGCAAATGAATCAAATTAACTCTAAATGAATAAATACTTAAGGAATTGACTCTGCAGTCTTCAGTATTATCAATTTAGCTTGATTTTCATATGACTGGAAATCCATTTAAAAACGAAATATACTTACATTTGATCCAGGATAGACGATAGCAGTCTTTAGAAACCATGGAAACGACAAACCTAGTAATATATCAAATATGTTACTGCCAATCACGTTCGATACAGCCATGTCGCCCATACCTGTAATAAACCGCATAGGCTGATTATTTGTTGTATGTTTAACTCTTTACCAAACGAAAAACATTCGGACTTGTCAAAATCCAAAGTATGTGCAGAAGACAAATAAAAATATGGCTGAAATGGCTAAAATGGTTAAGATTGTCTTTTAAAGAGTAGAAATCATTTTGGGAAAAGGTAAAAATACTGTCTCGATGAGACAGTTCTAATGAATACCCACAACATAGGGTTTAGTGGAGAATTATTAACAATTTCAGTTTTAAAAACAAAATCACTCCCTCTATCTGGAGCTCTATCGTATTTTGTGCAAAGCCGAAGGAAATAAACCCGATTAAACTCAATTTTTCTCAGACAAATGAGTTTTTCGGTAGCACTCAGATATGTAATTGGAAATGGCATGTAAAAATACACTGGGTGAGGCCATCGATCGTGAAAATATTAATTCTTGATTGAAAATAGCTTCTCTCGCCCATATCTTTCTATTGGCGCAATGATATATACAAAATTTGTCTAATGATCGCTTGGTCCTGGGCTTTTTCGTTCCAAAACCAGTTCGTCCCATGGCTTGTTCGTCCCATGATTGTGCACTACTCCATTTGATTGGGCATGAATATTTATATATCGAAATAATTGATTTTACTGTTGGGAATTAAATGTTAACGGCCAAATATATTTCAAAATCATAGTTTTCAGTTACAAACTTAATTTTATTTGATATATTCACATCGTTTCTCTCTCTATCCATCATGCATCCTATTGTCAAGGGACGTTACTCCTGACTCCTCCTAATGATTAATGGGAGACCACCAATACACAAATAATCCTAACTTTGTCGTGAGTACACTCCCTTTAACGAAAAAATTATTTATTTGCTTTGCTTCGTAGGTTGACTTTCAAGCCAATATTTGAATAATATTTCTCCTTTTCTTTCAAATTATCAATTCCACACAATGGTTTCCTTGACAAATACCACTTCAGTGTTCTCAACGCTTTGATTTTTTTCCAGTACTACGCACAAGTCTGTGCCTTTACTTGCTATACTACATAATACATACAAAGTCAAGACGACGTTCAGGTGTAAGAGAGCAATGGATACTGTCACAATTTCAACAATCCTCGCTTAGATTTTTTTTTTACACCTGAATTACAAATAATATCCGTTACCAATTCCCTGTTGGAGTCCAACTGAGAAAGCATTGTAGCGAACACAGAATCGACATTATTGCCGTATACCTATTTTAACTGGTCACCACATAGGTGAGTGTCAATACTCGATGAAAAGAAGTGAAAACAAATGAAAAGGGAAAAGAAAAGAAATTTTGACAGGGAAAATATTTTGGTTTTTAAAAAGTGTGGCAATGGGAGATATTCCTAATCCAGTGGCATAAGGAATATCTCCAGTTTGTACTGGTAGCCATTGGCTTAATCGAATAAATAGTCAACAGACGCTCGACTATCTTTATAGCAACCGTGGTGCATTAAATGTTCTGATCAAGTAATCTAGCGGTATGTTTCATCATTGTATCGGGAAAGAAGCAATGAAAAAAACACGCGAAACAAAAATATCTCTATGCTGTATAAATCTTAAGAGTGGCATAAGCAACGTCTCATAATTAAGCTCCTGACTGTAACCCAAATCTAATAACTAGTAAATAGAGGATCTTCTGTCTTCACAGCAACCGTAGAACATAAAATGTTATGACCAGATAATCTGGTGTTATATTTTACGACTGTTTCCAATGAAGCACTCTTTCTCAAGCTCGATAATTGGCATTCTGAACCAAGACGCTTGGGTATAAACAAAATCAGATACATCTTTGTGGTAGCTACTGACTTAGGATTTGTGATTGTCATACAACACGTCTAGTGTTTGAATCAAGTTCTCAGCAGAACCAATAATTAGAACAGCCTGCATCTTTGTACACAGGTACTAGCTAGGTTCCAGAAAGCAATCTTGTAATGTCCTTAATCTGAATAAAAAAGACCTTTCAACAGAAAAATTTCACTAAAACTTATAAACTTACATTATGGAGTATTGTCGCATGAAATAAGGAACCGATCTAAATGGATAAAGAAGGTATCCTGTCTGGCTACGATAACAGTAGCCATTTGTCAGCTATGATGGTACCTGCTGCCAGAAGCGTAATGCACATTAAACTATCTAGATCCAACGGTTCAATAGGATACAACGGGTACCAGCTTAATGGTTAAAACAAGGTTGGTATCATGTTTAGCTACATTGACACAAGCCATTGTTTAAGATCTAGTGGTTGCTGCTGCCAGAAGCATAATACTCACTACACTTTCTAATATCCAAAGTTTTATTAGATATACAGGTACCTGCTTAATGAAAAAATAAAACCAAAAAAAGTTTGTACCCTGTCTGGCTACGATGACACTAGCCATTGCGTCAGGTATACTGGTTCCTGCTGCCAGAAATGTAATACCCATAACACTGTCTGGTATCGATAATGCATATCCTATATAAGTTACCTAGAAAAAAGGAAATAGATACATCGGTAATCTTTGGCCTGTTAACTACATAGATTGTAAAATCTGAACATTTCGACCACAAGCAGGATCAAGAAACAATTTTCACTCATTTAAACCTGAAACAAATTTGCAGCGGACGACTTATAACTATCCTTATAAAAAAATTGTAAGCCATGTACTGTGAACAGGGGGTTTAATGGATCTGCAAAAAGTATTGACAAAACATAAAATTAGTTTTGGGAATGGTCTACTACCGGAAGTAAAGCAACGTTTTCTTTCTTTTCAGGAGCAAATCCCATCATTTGAACTACAAGTAATTTGTCGCCTGCGAATACTTTCAATTTTGACAAGTTTGAAATTGTATCGTTTGGTAAAGAGTTAAAAATACACAATACACAATAACTTACCATCCATACCATCACATAGGAAAATACCATTATCCACATAATAGAGACTAGAAAGGTCGCTACAAAATACCGCTCCCATCTGAAAAACATAACGTATAACTGGCAATCTAAATACCAGCATTTCTGCACTTTTTTGTTCAATGGCCTCGCCCATTAAAAAGTTTGTTGAGTTCGAATCCAAACTTGGCAAAGAAGATTTTTGGAATCTATGAGAGTCATTGCAACAGAATCAATTTTTATGTACATGACTAGACATTGTTTCGAATATTTTATATGGGAAAGCAGCTAGACAATGGCCTGGAAGACTGTTGAAGGTATCACTGGTAGAAGAATTTCTGAAATGAATGGATAGTTGCAACGGTTGGTCTGATTTGACTGAACTGAAAACGGCATTAAACACGAAACGAATAATAAACAAGGTATTTGTCCCACGCTTTGGCATGAGGGGGTTTACTGCATCTCTGCAATGCGTTATACCAAGGCCAGGCATTACATAATTATGGACCCATAACACTCACGTCGTTTAACAACCGACCAAATCATGAGGTAGACTGGTCTTTTGACATGAAGAAAATTTAACCATGGCAAAAGTTATCGACCGAGGTCGGCCTGCACGGACTGCGCAGGCTGAAATGAGTCGATTTTTTTTGCAGATACATTAAGTCCCCTTTTCACACGGTATGGCTCATATGATTTGGCAGAATAAAGCTTGCCTTTCTGAAGAGGATAGGACATCTGTTGGGCTCCTTACCTGATTTTCCTACAGTCCGGTATAGTGTAGTAGAGTAGGATTCTAATAGGATATAGGACTATCCATCTTATAAACGCTAAATAACCGTGCCGTTCTGTAACAAAAAGTATGCACTCACAAAATTAACAGCGTGGAAAATCAAGCCATAATATAGAAAGGTACAGTGTTGCAACTTAGAGTATTAATTACATACCTTATACAGATGAATTTCATTTCTATGAAATAATTACTATTTCACTTGATTCGGTGGTCAATACGTGACATACTCACAAGCCATTTTGATTTAAATTCTAATTTTATATTTCAAATAAGCATCTATTGGAAAAACAATTCCCACCCGGCAAATCGGCTATTCTTGTATCTGCATTCACAATCTATTCTTAATCTCAATCAAATCCTAGATCTCAATTTCGCAATTTAACGCAATTTCTGATTGGCCAAACCAAATTGAAAGCATTTGCAGACGACACATTTAATATGGCTAAAATGATGGGATCGTCTCTGAAAGGAAAAAAAAAAAAAAAAAAACATTGTGGGAAAAGAAGAAAATGCTGGTAACCAGCATTTTCTTCTTTTCCTACATTGTTTTGAAAAGCCTTCTAACTGAGGGTCGTTAAAACACGGGACTGTTTGGCAAAGTGTTAATAAGTAATGTTATACCTATATCTGGTCTAATTTTCCAACCGTCTACGTCTTCTCCCTCTAGCGCCATACTCACCCTGTAAAAGAACAGTGTTAGTTATACTGATAATTCTCAATCTTCGTTTTTGCTGTCGTAATCATCATCACAATCATCATTATCATCATCATCCTTCTTATTCTTCTTCTCCTCCTCTTCCTCCTTCACATCCAGGTAAAATCCAAATAAACTGACGTCGGCTCTTTTCAGACAACGTTGATGCAGCAGAAAGATTCAATTGAAGTCATCCTGTCAAATTCATCTGCTTGAAGTCTGTTTGAGGGAAGTATTGCTATTGAATAGACGGTAATTATGGCGTAAGTGTAACACATATATATTATATGACTGTAAAAGGACTGACCAGTTTCGGACGGATTTCGTATAGGACCTCATCGTGGAAGTTCTGTTGGCTTGCTGGAACTTCTGTCGTCTTTGGTACCCTTGATCTTGCTGCATTCGTCTGTTCTGTAATCGTACAAGATATTTGCTTGTGATATTGTGTAGTGTTATTTGTTTTTTCATTTTTATCAGATTGGGAAAAGGTCATTGCGAAATGTAGTAGGCAAATTACGATTGTCGTCGCACAATGCCATGATCGAACGCGAAAGACTCAGATAAATAGAAAGAGACAGGCGTGGTGTAGATTGTCGGTGACACTGAAGATGAATATCACTTAGGCATTATTTGCCCCCTTTTCCTAGCCTGGGTTCCAGTCCGAACATTTTTTCCTTTTTTTATACTTGGACTTTACTTTGTCAAAAATGATTTTCCATGATTCAAGACAAAAATCATAAATATAGAATTAAACCAAGTGCGATTCTTGGCAACATTCTTAATTCAGCCCAAACTGAAACACTTACAAATCTTACTTTTTTTTTTCGCCAATACGCCTTTTCTAAAAGAAATCAACTGATGTTAAATGACAATTATTCATTTGATCAGAATACAATAGCATAATCGAAAAATATCATACTAAGTAATGACCATTTAATAAACATATTCTAATTGGGAATGTGTATATATAGCATCTAGCATGAGTTGGCATTAGAGATGGAATTTTTATTTGAAACATAACTATAACTGTAAACATTGACCTATAAACTGTATATAGGCAAAAGGTGATGATGCAGAATATTTTTTTGTCTGTCATTCGTTTTATGTGATAAATAGAATTTTACATAGCGTTTACGTATTATCATTTTTATCAAACTCGTTGAATAAAATGTATTTGACGCTCGCCAAGGCTCGCGTCATACAATTTTAGTCTACTCGTTTGATAAAAATGATAATACATAAACACTCATGTACGATCCTCTGTATATACAACGAATTTGTCTGCTTGTATGCAAATAAAAGATGTTCTATGTTCTGAAAAACGTAACGAAGAAGACATATTTGCGACAACGGTTCGTGGCAAAAACTCGTTTGTGACGAATGATGCCTCTAGGATAAAATAGTTCTTATTTCCTGATGAAAAATGATAAAATAACAATACCAGAATAGAAAGTCGGGGATTCATTTCGTTTTACCCTAGGAATGTCATCAATAAATTTATCTGCGATGTAGACAGAATAGATTGGAATCGGTTTGCACACATTTCAAGCCTGATCTTTGATCTATAGTGTCCTTTTATTTTGTGAGATTGCTTGACTAAAATCATTATCGGTAGCTTTAAAATCGCAATGTCTTGGTTATTAATTTAACAGTAAAAATGTATTTTTCAATTATTTGGCACTTTCACGTTTAACCCTTGGTTTGCTAAAGAGAAACAGGCGATTCTTTTGCGGATAGTGTAGATAAAAGATCAGACTGCACAGAACGTGTAGTCTGATCTTTGATCTACACTTTCCGATTTTTTGAGAGATGTGTCGGAACAGGTCAGTAATTGCTAGAATTTGCTTTCTTTCTGGTAATAAATGTATATAAGTCTTTCTCTGGCAAAACAGGGTATAACTCTTTACCAAATAACAAAATTTCAGACTTGTCCAAATTGAAAGCATTTGCAGACGACAATATAGATGTGACTGAAAAATGGAAATTTGTTTGAGGAAGGCTAGAAAACATTGTGGGAAAAGGAGAAAATGCTGGTTACCAGCATTTTCTCCTTTTCTCACAATGTTTTCAAAAGGCTTCTTTTTCAGGGTCGTTAAAAGTCGTTATTACGTGGTAATGGGTTAACGCATCTCCATGATCCATTAAACCATCCAATCAACTGTGATAGCTACAAATGCTTTCAATATGGGCTTTGATTTTGTTGTCTGGTAAAGCGTGAAGCGGTGCTAAGGTTTAATATTTTCACCCAGGCACGAAAACTATTTATATCATTGCGACTTGTTTGTATCCCTGACAGGTTTGATAATTCATCAGATTTCTTCCTCGCAATGGAAAATGTATTTTTATTGATTTTTCTCACACGGTATTATTCCTGACAAGTTTCTGATAACAGACTTAAGTGTGCCCCTGCAGTCTGCAGAAAGATTTGTACAGAGTAAATCTTACAGACGTGTGTATTGCACAGACGCCCAGACGATTTTGGAACCCTTTTTGTTTTGTCCTTATCCTTAGCTCTTTGCCAGACGATGCAGACATCTAACTGAATATGTCTACAATGATGGTAGATATCTTTTGGATGCTATAAGACATTGTTGGAAAAGGAGAAAATTCTGGTACCCAGCATTTTTCCGGCGTAGCTGAATGCGCTGGCTTTTGACCTTCTTCTTGGTACTGATAAAGAATGAATTAATGGTAATTTCCGATTGGTAAAAAATGTGCATATGTTCATTCGGCAGGCCTCTGCTGCCATAGCTGTCGCACATTTATGAAAGCACTATTAACAAGCATTGCTACCGGGACCTCGATTCATACCAATGTAGTAAAGAATAATTTCCTTATGCTATTTGGAAATTTGATATTTTCAAAAGCGTTACCCAATAGCCCAATACTACTTTTCAATAAAATGAAAAACAGGGAGGAAAAAGAGGCAATTGCTCGTGAGGTTACTTTTTATTATTTTACTTCATATTGAGCCACAAAAGAGTTTCAATATTCGTATTCCGGAATCTCTTTTTTTAAAGATATTTCTTGTTTCTTTTCATGCAATGCTTTCAAATGTTGGTTCTCGGGGTCGTAAAAACATAAGGTATGTTCAGAGCACTGTATATGGTTAATTGCAGGTCCCGATTGAAGGTAAATATCTTTAGAGGGCTACTCCTCTAGGTTTCAAAAAACACGAAATTGTCCAGTAATGTCTGGGGCAGCTTTTGCTGCATTGCAGGCCATGTAGATAAAGATCTGGGTCAGTATTCACAGACAATTCTAAAGAATATTCTCAGTCTCATGCTGAAGAATTTTCTAGATTTGAAAGTCACGCACCTTCTGATTGGCGAAACTAAAAGATTTCTATGTTTGAAAGTCACGCACCTTCTGATTGGCGAAACTAAAAGATTTCTATGTTTGAAAGTAACGCACCTTCTGATTGGCGAAACTAAAGGTTTCTATGTTTGAAAGTCACGCACCTTCTGATTGGTGAAACTAAAAGATTTCTATGTTTGAAAGTAACGCACCTTCTGATTGGCGAAACTAAAAGATTTCTATGTTTGAAAGTAACGCACCTTCTGATTTGCGAAACTAAAAGATTTCTATGTTTGAAAGTAACGCACCTTCTAATTGGCTAAACCTTCTGGTTTAGCCAATTAGTATTTGCGTTACTTTCAAAGTTAGCTTTTGGTTTAGCCAATTAAAAGTCGAGTTATTTTCAAATCTAGAAAATTCTTTAGAATAAAACAAAGAATATTCTTAAGAATGGTCGGTGAATATGGAACCTGGTTGCACGCACCTTAAGTACAACATGACCTTGAAGGCAGTATACTTACATAGCAGATTGCAAGTCGAACGGCAGCTTTGAATCGACATAGTGTTGAAAAGTACCGCGTCATCATAATCTTGAAAGCAGCCTCTTCGAATGTTAGTCTGAAAATTTTAAGAGTTTTACCGATTTTAGATTTGAAAAAGAAGGCGGAAGAATCTTAAGCAAAGGTTGTAGAACGTGTTCCCGTAAACCATTTTGAACTGTTTCTTTTCAACAGTACTTTGGGGTGATTCATTCTTGTTATTGTGCTTCCCTCAAGATATTAGAATTTGCCGTGTCAAGGTATACTCATTTATACAAGAAAAATACAATCTACATCTACTTAAAAAAAAAAATTACATGCACTACGCACAATATAGTTTTCTAGGACATTTATCTGATAGTTTTGGAACGTACATCAAAAATAGATACGAATGTATCAGTTCAAAGAGGGTGATTTTGACTCTGTAAGTGCAAGAATGCTTTCAATTTTTTTAAATAGCGGTCGGTGCAGATTAATCATGCAAGCTCTATACGCACAATTTAAGTCCTTGCTTGTAGAGAATGTACAGCAAGCACGGACTGCTTTCTACAAATAGTGTAGATGAAGATCAGACTGCAAGGAACCTACAGTCTAATCTTAAATCTGCACTTTCCGCTAGTTTGTATTTTTAGTATTCAGGCAACAATATCCTTAAAACTGCAATGCTTTGCTTTTCTGATCTAAAATTAAAACGAGCCATGCTCTGGCAAAGGGGCTTTAATGCATCTCTGTGATCCATCGTACCAAGCAAATCAACACATAACTATGGATCTATAAAATCCATTTTGTATATAACAACCGACCACATCATGAGGTACACTGGTCTTTTGAGATGCAGAATGATTGACGAAAAGCAAAAGTTTTCGACCGAGGTCAGCATGGATCCACAAAATCCATTGTGTCCAATAACTGTCTGAATTCTGAGGTAGAGTAGTCCTTGGACATGCAGTTAACTTACCAAATAATTTACCAAAAGTAAAAGGTTTCAAAACAGATCAGCCTGAGCAAACTGCGCAGGCTGACCTGGGTCTACACTTTTTTGCAGATACATTAAACCCTCTCTTCACAGAGCATGGCTCAAATATTTTTAAACTAGACTGAAAAAAATACATTGGAGTCATCTAGCTCTGAAATGGTTAAGATAGGTCTGCACAGAGCGTGCACATGGAATGCACACTCACAGTGCAAGTTTATCTTCGATCGTTCTTTTATTCTGTGATATATGACAACAATGACCTTGACATTTGCGGATTGAACATGCGCAGTTCCGACAAATTGTTTGATACTTGACGAGATCAAACAAACGCCCACATTATAGGTCGCAAATACCTGCCATGGGATGTTTGTCATTTTACGTATTGCAAGACAGCCTCGGGATGCACATTAAACCCTTTACCATACAATTTCGAGTTTTTAACTACCCTAAGGAAAAGGACTTTTGAAAACATTATGGGAAAAGGAGAAAATGCTGGTAACCAGCATTTTCTCCTTTTCCCCACAATGTTTTCTATCCATTTAAAAAAAATCATAATTTGTGCAACATTTAATTTTGTCGTCTGCAAATGCTTTCAATTTGGACCAATCTAAAATTTTGTCGACTAGTAAAGAGATAACTCTGTACCAGATGACAAAATTTAACTCTTCCATATTAAAAGCATTTTCAGGCGACAAATCAAACTTAGCTCAAATAAAAGAATTTGTATTTGAGAGGACAGAAAACATTGTGGGAAAAGGAGAAAATGCTGGGTACCAGCATTTTCTCCTTTTTCCACATTGTTTTTCTGCTGTTTCAATTACCACTCTCACCTTTTGACCAAATTCAGTTTTTCACCTGCAAATGCTTTCAGTTTAGGTATGTACATAATTCTGCCGTCTGGTAAGGGCTTAAGATACAATAGTCTAAAATTTTGGCATCGTGTGAAGGGTTTAGTTTAGTTTCAACATATGTATTTTTAAGAATACAGGTTCTTGCAACTTATACTAATCTCTCTGTAATCTGCTTCCTTCGCCAGTAATCGCGCCGAATGTGTGGGCCACCATTTATAGTTCACACTCACTCCCTGGTATTGAACTCGGGACTTTATGGTTACGAAGCCCGACGCTCTACCTCACAACGACTTACACCACGGAAGTGTGAAGGATTAATGGACTATGTTGTAACGGATGGATATATGATGAATTCGTTATGAGGAATAATTACTTTATATTTGATGTTGTCGCATAGTGGTCCACGGACATTTTCCTCGGGGTATAGTCTGTCATATCCATGGAAACGCTAAATACATCATCATCCTCACCAAATTGTTCTGAAATGGAAGACGGAATTGTCGTTTTTACGTCTGCGGCACCACTGTCTCCACCTTAAAGTTACTTTGTTTTACAAAGCATAAAACGTTGTTTAACCTGTTAACGCTTTATCATACAATCCCAGGTTTAAATGACCCTAAGGAAGCAGCCTTGAAAACATTGTGAAAAAAAGGAGAACATGCTGGTAACCAGCATTTTCTCCTTTATCCACATTGGCATCTCTCTGATCTACCAACTCTGATACAGTTTTCATCAATAATGCCATATTTAGTTTCTAGTCTGCAAGTGCTTTGAATTTGAACCGGTCTTAAGTTTTGTCGTTTGGTAAAGAATTAGCATTCACCGAGGAATCCCTGGTTTTAACGATCTTTAGGACGAAGGCTATGAAAAAATGTCGCAGAAGAAGAAACTGCTGTTAACCAATTTTTTTTTCCCATAACTCCCACACTGTTTCCAGCCATTTCAAAGACAATGGCCACCGTTTGACCCATATTTAATTTGTCGTCTGCAAATGCTTTCAAAATTTTGTCGTTTGGTATAGAGTTAAGTCAACAGAGTAGACTTTCGAAGTCGGGATAACAGGGCCATATATTGCAATGACAATGGTATTTCTGCCAGAATATTAACACAGCAGCAGACAAGGTAGATCTAAGATCAAACTGCGCGGTCTGTGCTGTCTGATCTTGATGTACCTTGCCCGCAAAACGCATTCTGATGTTAGTCAACAAAACCTGCTAAAGCAACTTAAGTTGTGCCTAGCAGTCTGATGAGTGTTTTGTATCATCATTTCAGCTTTGTAATATAAGCCATTGTTCTAGAAAAGGAAGAAGAAATTGGTGTTTTTTAAAGTGTTTGTCGCATTTAGACTCGCTTAGAAGTCAAATGGTCAATCGTATGCATGCACCGTAGCAAACTCTAGCAATTTCATATTTCTTTTCGTGCGAATGATCTGACCAAATCGGCAAGACTAGAACCAAGATCAGACGGTACGTTCTGTGCACTCTGATCTTGATATGCGCAATCTGCAAAACCATATTGTGCTCTGTGTAGCAGCCTATTTCTTAAAGTATATACCCCCCCTCCCCCGCGCCCATATAAGTATGACCTTCTGCTTCCATTTGCTACCTTAACCGTCTTGCATGTCTCGCCCTCCTATCGCCCGTCTGTCTGTCTACACATCCGTCCGACCGTCTGTCTGAAAGTCTAGTTGTTTTTCTATCTAGGCAACGACGATATCAGTTTAATGTTAATCAGCAAAGGGCACCGACTCAGCTTAATCTAGTTATCAGTGTCTCTAGAGACTATCTATTATAAATCGAATTGGGACATAATTATGGAAAATATGGACTTTTTTTCCAAAACCGATACTGATGTCTTTTTCTTGTCGATAAAAGTGGAAAATGGATTCGGATAAGTCCAAAAGAGTTAAGAAATATAAATGGCCTGCAACACACGAAAAGAGGCACTCAGACATTTGCGTAAAGTGTCGTCCCGAATCAGCCTACAGAGTCCGCGGAGTCTGATCCGAGACGACACTTTCCGATCAAGTGTGATTTTCTATTTCACGCAAGTCTAACGTTACAGTAGGACAAAATCTAATGTTGACGTAAAGTGACGTCTCGGATTAGCCTGCGCGGACTGCGCAGGCTGATCCGAGACGACACTTTACGCCAATGTCCGAAAGCCCCTTTTCGCATGTTGCATACCATTTAATAGCAAACATTGAAGACAAAGATCAAGTTCCTCATAATACGATTCAACACCTTTGGCCATATGGCAGTATAGTTATAATGTTAACAAGGACATCAGGGCAACTGATTTTAGCAGTGTCTCTAGAGGCCAGTGATCGTAAAAACATTTAGGATAAAACGGAAAATGGATTGTTTTCCTACAAACGGTATATTTACATTTCTACCTATATTACATTGCTACCTATAAAAGCGGAAAATTATAGACTCAAATCAGATGCAACAAAATGCGAATCAGTACATTTTTCCTTATGACGGTATACGTATAATGTTATTCCACAAGGACATCAGGGCAACTTTATTTAGATACCAGTGTCTCTGGAGGCTATTGATCATAAAACAGACAGAAGAAAATGGATAACTGGATTGTTTTTTTTACAAACGGTATATTGACCTTTCGATGCACGTTGCTTATAAAAGTAGAAACATTGTAGACTCAGATCAGATGCAAGATGCATCAACAAGCGAAACAACACATTTTTCTATATGACGGTATCAGTATAATGTGTATTCCACAAGGACATCCGGACAACTTTATTCAGATACCAGTGTCTCTAGAGACTACTGATCATTGATAAAACAGAAAGCAGAATATAAATAAATGGACTGTTTTTCTACACACGGTACATTTACAATTCGATGCATGTTGCCCGTAAAAGTGGAAACTTGATAAACTCAGATCAGATGCAACAAAATGCGAATCAACACATTGTTTTCTTTCCGCATGACGGTAGCAGTATAATGTTAACAAGGACTTCGGCGCAACCTTGTTTAGATACCAGTGTCTCTTGAGGCTATTGATCATTGATAAAACAGACAGGATAATATGGATAAATGGATTTTTTTCTACAGACAGTACATTTACCTTTCGATAGATGCTGTCCATAAAAGCTGGAACATTGCAGACTCAGATAAGATGCCAGAAATGCGGATCAGCCCCCCTTTTTTTATCCATATGACGTTTTAAGGATAATGTTATTACATAAGGACATCGATGTGACTTAATGTAGATACCATTGTCTCTAGAGGCTATTGATGGTAAACCAGATTTGAAAATATGGCAATATTGACCGTTTCCTACTAACCTTCCGATGCATGCTGTCTTTCAAAGTCGAAAAAAAAAACGCTGTACAGTAGACTCAGATCAGTCGCGACAAAATGCGGGCCAACACCTTTTTGCGCTAGGATGATACTGCTACATGTATATGGCTTGTAATACGCGAAAAGGGGCATTGGGACATATGCGTAAATTGTCGTCTCGGATCAGCCTGCGCGGACTGCGCAGGCTAATCCGAGATGGCACTTTACGACTACATTAGATTTTGTGCTACAGTAGACTTGCTCAAAACAGAAAATTACATAAAAACGGAAAGCGTCGTTTCGGATTAGCCTGCGCGGATTGCGCAGGCTGATCTGAGACGACACTTTCCGCAAATGTCCGAATGCCCCTTTTAGCGTATTGCAGGCCATATAGTGTTAATCAGCAAAGACATCCACACAAGTTATTTTAGATACCGATGTCCCTTGAGACTATGGTCATAAATCAGATTGAATAATATTGAAATATGGATCGTGTCTTTGATTTGCCAAACTAACCTGACGGCTTCATGTTTATTGTCTATGAGAGTAGACAATGGCCAACACTGTAGACCCAGATTCAACGCCACAAAAAACAGCCTCTGATCCAAGCCCATATGAGGATATCAGTAAAATGTTACTCAACAAGGACATCATTGCAACTTATTTTAGATACCGATGCCCCTAGAGGTTATTGGTCATAATTAGGATTAGGGAGCATGGAAATACAGACTATTTTCCCATAAACGTGACAAATAACCTACCGATGCATTTTGCACATGAGCACTACCCTGGCAAAAAAGGCTTAATGCATGCTCGTGATGCATAAATATTATATTTCATATGTCTATTTTTAGAAATGTTATGGGTAAAGAAATGTCGTAATCTAAGCTGGGGGGAATTATTTCCCCGTCACAGTGAATATTTTCCTCCTGCCGAAAATCTGGAACTACTTTTTAAGTTTTTAAGTTTTAAAAGTGGCATTCGTTCACAAAATAATCAGAGGAAATATAATATATAATTCATTTCATCAGCTTGTGGTTAATATGGGGAAATATTTGCCGAAAAAGGGAAAGGTATGCGAAAATAACGAGTGCCGTAAGGCACGAGTTATTTTCGCGGACCTTTCCCTTTTGAGGCAAATATTTCCCCATATTAACCACAAGCTGATGAAATAAACTCTATTTATATACCAAGCAAATCATCAAATAATTATGGATCCATAGTATCTGTTTTGTCTCGCAACGGACTGAATCATGGTCCTTATACATGCAGAAATTCACCCAAAACAAAAAAGTTTTGACCCATGTCAGCCTGCGCTGAATGCGCAGGCTTACATGGATCAATACTTTTTGCAGCTGCATTAAACCACCTTTTCATAGAGCATGGCTCATATATTAAACTGTAAAACGACAAACACTGTAGACGCAGATAAAGGGCAAAAATGCAAGTCAGCACCTTTTTGCCCTTTGACAGTATCAGTATAATGTTAATTAACAAGGGCATCAGACCAACTTAATCTAAATACCAGTCTCTTGAGACTGTTGATCATAAACCAAATTGAGAAAAATGGAAATATGGGCTGTTTTTCCACATATGATACATAATAGCCTACCGATGTCTGCAGTCCACATAAGAATAAAAATGGCAAATATATTAGACTCAGAACGGACGCAACAAAGTACAATTACAGACTGTTTTTGCCCTTTGACAATATAGGTATAATGTTAATTAACAAGGGCATCAGACCAACTGAATTTAGATACCAAAGTCTCCTGAGACTAATAATCATAAATCAAATCGAGGAATATGGAAATATGGACAGTTTTTCCACAAACAATACAAATAGCCTACCGATGTATGTAGTCCACATAAGAATGTAAAATGCAAATACTTTAGACTCAGATCAGACGCAACAAAATGCGAGTAAAAACTGTTCTGCTCTATTATGGTATAGGTATAATGTTAATTAACAAGGACATCAGACCAACTTAACTTAGATACCAGAGTCTCTTGAGATTGTTGATCATAAATCAAATTGAGGAATATATGGAAATATGGATTGTTTTTCTACAAACGATACATTAACCTACTGTTGTAGTCCATAATTATAAGAATGTAAAACGTAAAATATTTAGACCTAGATCAGACGCAACGAAATGCGAGTTAAAACCGCTTTGTTCTTTGAAAATTTGGGTATAATATTAATTAACAAGGACGTCAGACTAACTTAATTTAGATACCAGAGTCTCTTGCGATTATTGATCATAAATCAAATTAAGGAATATATGGAAATATGGACCGTTTTTCAAAATGCAATACAAGTAGCCTACCGACGCATGCTATAATAGTGGAAAATGACAAATACCGTAGACCAAGATCAGACGCAACCACATGTAAGACAAAACATAGTTGCCCTTGGACAATGTACAACTTAATTTAGATACCAGAATCTCTTGAGACTATTGATCATAAATCAAATCGAGGAATATGGAAATATGGACTGTTTTGACACAAACGGTACATTAATCTACCTTGTTGACTCAGATTAGGCGCAACCTAATGCAAGTCAACACCTTTTTGCCAATTGACGGTATATGTAACATGTTAATCTTCAGGGATATCAGAGCAATTTGATTTACACACCAGTGTCTCTTGAGGTCATAGAAAGTAAATCTAATTGGAGAATATGTAAGTATCTAGATTGTTTCCCTAACTTTGCAAACTAACCTTACCGATCTGTGCCTATTTCCTCTAAAAGCGGACAACTACAAAAACTGTAGACACTGATCGAACGCTACAAAACGGGGCCACTAATACGGGTCCATATTACGATATCGGTATAAATGAAGACCCTTCACGAGCAAAAAAAGTGTGGACTTATCCGAACTGAAAGTATTTGCAGACGACAAATTAAACGTGGCTCAAATGATGTAAAATTAGTTTTTGAAGTGGTATAAAACATTGTGGGAAACGGAGAAAATGCTGGTTACCAGCATTTTCTCCGTTTCCACAATTTTTTCAAAACCCTTTTTCGTATGGATCATCAAACCCCGGAATTGTTTGGCACTTTTTTTTTCCAGTAAAGAAATCGGATCAACTTAATTTAGATACAAGGATCTCTAGAGACTACTGGTCATAAATAAAGTTGTGAAATATGGAAATATGAACGGTTTTCCCGAGTCAGTTCTCAAATCCATCAACCCATGCTGTTTCTCACAATGGGCGCATGATTCGTTTGTATGGTCACGCCATTAGATAACGTTATTTTGGTTCTATCGAGGTGGTCAATGCAACTATACATGCTTTCCTAGACTTTCTTTTAGTTTCTTCCAGCACTTCGCACATTTTTTTCCCGAGCCATTGGCTGCATTCCCATGCAAATAACCATCGTCGAAACAATGTTCAGCGAAGAGAGAGGAATGAACCCTGTCACAATAACTATCATCAATTCTCGGACAAAATTTGACTGAGCTGAGAAATCGAACCAGCAACCCCTTGGCTTAAAGCTCTTTACGTTAACAATCAAGCATCCGAGCTTTGCAGAAGACGAGAAATATTTTGTACGCTAAAACAGAATCAGCGTCCGTATTCACCAACCATTCTTAATTTCAATCCAAATCTTATTCCAGATTAAAGAAAGTAATTGCAAGTTCTGATAAACTAAACCATTTGGTTTAGCCAATCAGAAGTTGTAATACTTTCAAATTTAGAAAAAAAGTGAGAATACAACAAAGCATATTCTTAAGAATGGTTTGCGAATACTGGCCTAGGGGTCCGTTTTATCCTACAGTCGTACGATTATGAAAATCTGATTATAACATTTCATACTGCGATTATCGTAGGACAAAAGTTTAACCCTGTTTTAAAGGTGGGTATTTAGATTTTTCACATCTCACCAAATTAAAAAATATATATATATCACTGAAATTTATATGAAAAAACAATACAAATCATCAATAATTAAGAATCATAAAATAAGAAAAAAAATTTTTTTTGATGATGTTCCCTTAAAAGGCTACGTAGCCTCTTAAGGTATTTTTAGATTTCGCGCCAGAAATCAAAAAAGCATTGTGGGAATGTCAAGTGACTAGCACGTGACTAATGACGCTTAAATTCCATAACATAACAAACATGTAATTATTTTCCATAATGTCTCCTTCGAACGCTATGTTTGAAGCTTCGTCTGTTTATTTCCGGTATGTAAATGAGCGAGTTGCCCATATAAAAATAGACCGTATTTCCCATCGGTGTCGACCTGGGCCGTAGTAAATCTCTAATTTCTCTTGTTGTCGGATGGTTTTCGGCTACTGGGGTTTTATGAATGAAAATTAAAAGGCTTTATGTGTATAAGGATGATTTTTTTGTATTTTTGTAAAATTTTCGTCCCAAAATCTGAAGGGCCACCTTTAAAAGCACTCCCATGCTACTGACACTGGGAATTTGAACCTAACCCTTATCCTGCTAATTAACTAAAATGTAACTTTCAAGCCAATAGTACAACCCCAAATGTTCGTATATCAACAATGTTTTCAAAACCCTAAAGATATAATTAGGAAAATGTCTCTGTATCGGATAGTGTAGATCCAAGATTGCTGTTGATCTACACTGTCCGCAAAAGGTCAGCGAGTCGCGCTTAGCAGGGTAAATGCATTTTGTTTAATATCTATTCACAGGCAACGTGAAAGGTGGAAAGAAATAAAACCTTTCAAAATAAATGCGATACTTATGACGTGAATATAATCGGCAAACAACATAAAAAATCTTCCTAAATTAGTTTTAACAATTTCTCTAGGTGTGAAATGATTTCAAATAAAACTATAAAATGTCGAACTGTATTTTCGCATCACTATGTCAAAATATAATTGCGTTTCGTAAAAAGATGACCAGTTTTTGTTCACAAAGAAGTTTTTTTTAATTAATCAAAGCTGAATTAACATATTCTTTTTCTATTTGTAAGAATTTCTTCAGCAAACATCTGAGCCAGACAAGTTTCTATATCAGATTTGTTTTTGCAATACATCGGTTGCAGACGACTTTCTATTACAGCCCTTTACCAAACAATGCAAATTTCAAAGACACGGTCGAAGACAGCCTTTGACAATATTTTAGGAAGAGCAGAAAATGCTGGAAACTACTTTTTCAAAGACACATTCTATCATGTTATCCATAGTTTGATTTTTTCCTCCGCAAGTGTTTTCGATTCGGAAAAGTCTAAAGTTCTGCCAAAATTCTTTTGGCATACCATAACTGTATTTGTCCGAATCTTGGGACCTAACTTACATATGATTCTTCTACAATTTCACCCATTTCCCCCCTCCCCCCCCCCCATTAAAAAAAGGGTAAAAATCTATTTTTAAGCTGATTTGACAGTCCCAACTTTGCATACAAGCCAAACTGAATTAACATCCTGTTATATGAAACAAATACCGGAAAGCAGAACAAAAAAGACGTACCGTAATCCTGAAACTTGTTGAGCTGTTTTCCTAGTACTCCATTAGCGTTGACCTTCTCGGAGGCAAACCATTTCAACTTTGACGTGACGACATTTTGTAAACTACGATTAAACCTGAAATATACATATACTTGAGCTTACAATGCAGTTAACATGCAAATAGTAGTGAATAGTTCTTGTTGTATTTTGATATTTATTGTATGATCGATTTCTGAGGGACTTCTAAGCTTAAGTTAGGTTTTGTCACAATTCTCTCGTAATTTCTGGTTACAAATAAATAGACGATATTTGTTTGTTTTTTTTTCGGTGAAAGATGGAAATTTATTTCATGGAGAGAACATCATCGGTGATATTTTCACGAGTGGTGCAGCCGAAAAAAACCCATTTATTTCATGCTTCTAACCCCTCTTTTAGTCAAAATCCAGTACAGTTGTTTTCGGTAATTCCCCGTGGGGTACCCCCTCCGGATTAAAATGCATTACAATATTACGTAAAGCGCGAGAAATGTAGGGTAAATTACGTCATATTTCCATCTAGTTGAATGGCACGCGCTGTTTACCTAGGTATCTAGTGCGCGGAACTACTGTTTCCGCCTTCAATTGAAGAGTTACAAAAAATCGGCATTTTTCACTGGTCGTAACCATGAAATATCGAACAATTTTCCGCCGTTATTTCTCGATAAACTACCGAAATGCATGAAACAAATATGTTAAAACTATTTAAAATGCCATACAACACATGAATTGTTGCTTAACTCTGTATCAGATGACACAAATTTTACACTCATCCAATTTCAAAGTATTTGCAAACTTAATATTAAACGTGCACAGTCGATATGACCTGTCATTGTCATTTTCTCCTTTTCCAACAATGTTTTCCACTCTATCAAAGACAAATTTGGCCATTTGAATAATCTAAAATTTGTCGTCTGCAAATGCTGTCAATTTGGACGAGTCTAAGTTTTTTCCGTGTGGTAAAGAATTCACTCGAATTGCAATGTAACACATTTGCGGCAGACGACTTTGAGAATCCTCCTTGTAAAATATGGGTGACCAAAATTAAGTACGGCTTACAAAATGATTTTATGTGAAAACATTGTAACAAAAGAAGAAATTGCTCGTTACGAGCAATTTCTCCTTTTTATCACAATGTTTTCAAATTCGGTCGGTAGCAAGGCGCCAAAGCCGTCTGCATGAGGTCGTGTGTTTATTGAATTAAGGTATTATCGAAGTTCCACAAGGGATTGTTTCGCCCATAAAACTAGGTTTGCGACGTAAAGTTTGTACCATTATTTCATTATCGGTGTTATTTCTCACAATGTTCTCGTGAGTTCTCAGCCGTTTAGGCCTCAACCTTCCCACCGCCCTATTCCAGAATATATGAGGTATGTGGAAAAGGTTGTTTAATGCATCAGCAAAAAAGGGATCGAACCATGTCAGCCTGCGCAGGATGACCTGGGTCGAATCATTTTGCTAGTGATTAATTTTTTCTATGTCAAAGACCAATCATAATTTATTGAGGCGCCGCATGAGCGGCGGCACTACATTTTTATTCGCTTTTGAAAAGTGCCTGTGGAGGTAGCCATATTGTTTACTACATGGACTGGTTCTGTTTTTTTTTTAACATACGGTAAAAATAGGGTCTCCCTAAACAGCGTCTACAAACGTCCACAAGCGTCTACAAGTGTCTACAAGCGTTTACAAGTGTTCAGCAGATTTTATAAACAAAATGTACATTAAAAAATATGATTACGGTTGATTTAATTCGAAGTCTATCCCCACTGCCATAAATTTTGATGATTTTAAGGGTGTTTTGTTTTGTTCTTTACTCTACCAAGCCATTGCTGGTGTGCGTACGATTTACTAAGTTGTAAGAAAACAAAACGCTGCATCTCAAAGAGTGAGATTCGGTTCATGTCATGAAAGTTGATAAGATAGCATCCTTATGCTTATGAGATAGATTTAGATGGTTGAAGAAATGGTCATTACCTTGTACCTGTATTGAAAAAAAAAAAACATAAATTTGTTCAGGGATGAGTTTGAAGTACATGATCATAAAACAGGAGAGGGCACACTTCTCACAGAGTATAAGTTCTAACGTGCACATTTTAATATTTGCAACAAAAAGGTTACAAATAAGCCATCAGAGCACAAGTTTTAGTGATGGAATAAATTGGAGAAACTATTCCATTTTCTATTTAGACATGCCATCGCCTATAGGCCTGTAGACGCTCATGCATGTGTGCTATACATAATGCTAAAGTGTCTACAGTTTGGCCATTCTATATACTTTTAGATCGGCTGTTTTTGTATTTTTGACATCAAATTGACATCAAGAATTATGAAATGACTTAACGGTCGTAGTAAATTTATAATAAAGAGGAAAAATCGTTTAATTTTTGTTGTAGACGCTTGTAGACAATTGTAGACGCTTGTAGACACTTGTAGACGCTTTTTAGGGAGACCGGTAAAAATACGGTACTTTCATCACCAGATCGAGCCCATACCAACTTTGTTTTTCTATTTGGACTGATTTTTTGTTTTTTAACATGTAAAATACTGTACTTTCATTGCCAGATTGATAAAAACCAGATCGTATCCCTGATGGCCCGAAGTTTAAATATTTGTCATGTAGTATCACCACGTGGACCTCTACGAAGTTTGTTCAAGTGATGCCCTTGGCGTAAAAAATTAACCCGCTGTAATGTGCCCTATTTCAGAAACAACAGATTTGAGGCGCCATTGATGTTATGCATCAATATTTTCTTGCTTAGTTTTTAGGCAAAACGGATCCATATTCAAGGGTTGATATAACTGAAATAATATTGAAAGTGGCGTAAAACACCATTTCATTCTTCGCCAATCGACAAAATTTTATACTGGTCCACATTTAAAGTTTTTGCAGACGACAAATTAAACGTGACTCAAAAAACTGAAATATGTCTTCGGAAGGGGGGGAAACATTGTGGGAAAAGGAGAAAATGTTGTTTTAAACATAAGTTCAGTTACATTGAAGCGACCATTGCATCTATCCTGTAGTTTCTCTACACCAATATTTTTGCATAAGTTTCTTTCAAAGTCACTAGACCCTTGTGAACTCTCTCTCTCTCTCCCTCCATTCTCTCTCTCCTCTTTCTCTCTTCTCTCTCTCTCTCTCTCTCTCTCTCTCTCTCTCTCTCTCTCTCTCTCCAGGGCGGGGGGAGGGGGTCGGGGAGGGGCGGGGGCCCATTGGTCAAAGTAAAGGAGCACACATTTTGTGGAGCTCAACTTTTTGTCATCTGTTAGGCTTACGTATATGCTAGATATGCAGGTTTTATTCACAATTTACAAAACTTCCCTACGGGTTCATCCATTTTGAAAATGAGACAGGTTCATCGACACCTCAGCAGTTTTTTGAGTATAATAAATATTTCACTATACTTTAAGTTGTCTTTTATCGTTGTAGCATATTCATTGAATTAAACCGCCATTTAGAAAAAGTTACATATCGTCGGTTTACTTCAAAAACCTCGTAACTACAGCTTGTTTCAAGCTGTAGTTACGAGGTTTTTGAAGTAAACCGACGATATGCTCGTCTGTCTCTGAAACCAAACAATCGCTTAAATTTTGTTTTAAAAATGAAATTAAGTAGTTTATCCCCACATCTATATATAGAATCAAAACGCTCAGCCCTGAAAACCCATATTGGTATGTTGATAGACGTTCATTCTAAACAAGAATTTCTCTTTAACAAGTTACTGCTTTTGAATGACAATATCAATAATAGCAATGTTTTTGTTGACAAAATTTGGTGGGTACATACTAAAAGAAATATTTTGTTGTGGTATCTTTCCACGTGCTTTCATTAGCTTCTCGCTGCACAGGAAAATTTTGACACCTCATTCGAGTTTCGGTCTTGTGAGGTACCAAATGTTCCCACGCAATTACAAACCACAAGAAATTTATTACAACATTATATTCCGTATTTATGTCCTTGCAGGAAGATGTAGGATAAAGGAACAATATGTTTATTACAAACAATATCTCACTTTCCATTAACGTTTCCTCTCCAATCTAAGATAAGAATACTCTTTTCTTTTTATGTTTCTGGTTTTTGTTATTTGAACCAGTATTGGACAGAGCTCCAGATAAGAGGGAGTGATGGTATTCTAAATCCATTATTTCTTTTCGAAACCCTAGGTTGTGGGTACTCATCAGAATCGTCTCGATGAGATTATTCTAATGAGTACCCATAACATAGGGTTTAGTGGAGAATAATTAATATTTTCAATTTTGAAATCAAAATCACTCCCTCTGTCTGGAGCTCTGGTTGGAGGAGGTCTAATTCGAGGTTTTCACAGCCTCCAATACTGCTGTTTCACGGGGACGACTCGCTTATTTACGGCGAGGGTTTCACCAGTATTTTAAGCTGGGGATTTGCATTGCTTTGCCAAAGGACACTGCCATGTGACTACCACTGGCAGCTGGGTTCAAACCTGGATTTAAAGGGTCTATGGGTATAAAGGTAGACTGCGATAAGGGGTTAAGCCTGAAAGGATATAAATAAGGAACTTGACTTTTCATCCATCCGGGAAATTAAAAGTAATAAAACATAATAGCAAAGAATAAGACTGGGCTTACCGCATAACTAGAATATATCCAGCGTATAATATTAACATGATAAGGGATTCATACCACGTGACTGTTGAGTCATAGACAACCTGAAATGTACAAGTTTAGACAGACATAAGTATCCTGTAAAACATTTTAGTTTCGGTGTGTGACATTTAGAGAAAAGAAAACATTTACGATATTGACGAAGAAATGAAAATAACAAAAATTAAGAAGAAGAAGAAGAAGAAGATTGATTGATTGATTGGTGTTTTAAGGCGCATCGACAGCTGTGGTCATTTAGCGCGCATGAAGGTAATATTTAGAAATGGAATAATAAAATGTTAATTTGATAGTTAAAATCTATATTAGAGTATATATTTTATTATAAAAATCTATCTCTTTTAGGTATTCTAAAATGTTATTCTGTGGTACATGTAAAAATAAATTTTGTAAGCTATCAACACTAAAATGTTTTGACCGTATACAGTCGAAATTTTTACAGTTTAATAAAATATGTTTTATAGTTAAAGGTTCATTACAGTTTATACATTGTGGTGCTCTCACATTATTTAAAAGATGCACATGTGAAAACCTTGAGTGTCCCACACGACATCTTGTTAAAATTACTTGACTTTTTCGGTTACAATAAAATTCATACTTATCATTAGAATTTGGCTTGATCGCTAAAAGCTTGTTGTTAAAACATTGTTGCCATTTAATTTGACATTCAGACTTGATAAATTCATGTATTTATTGTTTTTTGTCAGTATAAGAAATTTTTATGTTGGCTATGTTCATATTTACGGCATCCTTTGCTTCTTGATCAGCTATTTCATTACCTTTTATATTAATGTGGCTGGGTATCCAGCAGAATATTATTGTCTTTGATCTACATAAATAAACATATTTTCTGAAAAACTGTTGAATCAATGGATTTGGGTTATCAGGATGTTTTAAAGATTGTAAAACTGACAATGAATCAGAAAAAACTATGAATTTCTTGTTATTATTGTTTTGTATTGAACAGAGAGCAATGTTTAAAGCTACAGCTTCTGCTGAAAAAATAGAGCTATGATCTGGTAGTCTTATTTTGGCAGTTTCTTGTTTGTGTACTGAAGCGCAACCAACTTTATTATCTTGTTTCGAACCATCAGTATAAATTGAAATGTAATCTTTATACTGTGATTTGATTTCTAAAAATTTATTTTGATAAAATAATGGATTTGTAACTGATTTCTTATTTATGTTGAGATCAAAAATAATATTTGGTGGATCTATGGTCCACGGCTCTTTTACAGGAAGTTTAAAGGGTTTAATATTCTTTACATTTATGTTTGACTCATTAAGAAGAGGTTCAACTCGTAGACCAAGTGGTTTGATAAAGTTAGGTTTATTTTGAAAGAGTATTTTGTTGGGTGGATTAAAAATGTCATTGTAAACCGGATTTTTTGTATTTGATACCAGTTTAGTTACGTATTGTAAGGACAGTTTTTTCCTTCTATCATATAAGGATGGCTCCTGGGCCTCTGAATACAAACTTTGAACAGGCGACGTACGGAAAGCTCCCAAAGCTAACCGAAGACCCTGATGATGAATAGTGTCCAACTTTTTTAGGTAGCTTTTTCGTGCAGAGCCATATATAATACATCCATAATCCAGTTTTGAGCGTATTAAAGATCTGTATAGATTTAAAAGAGTTTTCTTATCTCCTCCCCAGTCAGAATGGGAAAGTATTTTTAAAACATTTAAAGCTTTTTGACATTTCAGTTTCAAAGCATTAATATGTGGTATGAAAGAAAGTTTTTTATCAAAGATAACTCCTAAAAATTTTGCTTGATCTATTATTGGAATTGGACTATTATATATTTTCAGTGATGGATCCAAGTGCAACCTGTGCTCTTGGCAGAAGTGTACACAGTTTGTCGTTGTCTTGGAAAATTTAAAATCATTTTCTATAGTCCATTTCTCAATTTTGTCTAAATTATTTTGAAGCTTAGTTTCAATTGTTTTCATATCTTTGGACCTGTAACATATTAAAAAATCATCCACATATAAGGAACAGTTCACATCGTCATCTAAACATTTTACAATATTGTTAATCTTGATAGTAAACAGAGTAGGTGAGAGGATACTTCCTTGAGGAACTCCCTGTTCTTGTTCATAGTCATCAGAAAAAGATGTGCCTACCTTAACTTTGAAAGATCTATTTAATAAAAAGTTTGA
The DNA here is from genome assembly GCA_946811185.2 of Hippopus hippopus. NCBI lineage: Eukaryota > Metazoa > Mollusca > Bivalvia > Cardiida > Cardiidae > Hippopus > Hippopus hippopus. The sequence goes on along the minus strand of OX328097.1, from coordinate 4,253,770 downwards.
AATAAACTTGGGTAGATTTCCCCTTAATCCAATTTTATGAATGTCTTTTAAAATGCCATGTTTCCACGTGGTGTCATAAGCTTTTTCTAGATCAAAAAATATGGCAACTACATGTTGTTTCTTTACAAAAGCATTTCTGATAAAAGAATCTAATCGTACTAATTGATCTGTCGTGCTTCTGTTTTTTCGGAACCCTGATTGATGTTCCGATATAATATTATTGGATTCGAGGTAAAAATTAAGTCTATTGTTTATCATTCTCTCCATGGTCTTACATATACAACTAGTTAAAGCTATGGGTCTATAATTTGTTGGATTTGTATGATCTTTATTTGGCTTAGGAATTGGAATGATTGTAGCTTTGGACCAACTTTTCGGGAAGATACCTTGTTCCCATATAATGTTAAAAATGTTTAACAGAGTTTGTAATGAAATACGAGGTAAATGTTTTAAAAGTTGATAGTGTACTTCGTCTGCACCTGCAGCAGAAACATGAGCATTTTTTAGAGAATCTTCAAGTTCTGATAGTGTGAAAGGTAAGTTGTAGTTTTCATTTGTATCCGTTTCAAAATTAAGTTCTTCCATTTCTGCTTCTTGCTTATGTTTTTTAAATTGTGGTTGATAATTTGCAGAAGAAGAGTTTGTTTTGAAAGTTTTACCCAGGATATTAGCGATTTCTTCTTTACTTTCGTAGATTTTGTCATCTACCTTGATATGCGAGTGTTTCATGGTTTGATTCTTTCCATTTATTTTCCTTAACATATTCCAAATGGTTGTCATGGGAGTTCTAGAATTAAGTTTAGAAATGAAATCTTTCCAAGATAATCGTTTTGCTTGTTTAATAGTACGTCGAGCCTTAGCTCTCATAATTTTACAAACATTTAAGTTTGTTTTTGTTGGATATTGTTTGAAACGTTTTAAACTGTCTTTACGTTTTTTAATAGCTTCTTTACAATCATCATTAAACCATGGCTTTTTCTTCTTAAAAGTATTTGTTGAAATCTTCGGGATGCACTGATTTGATATGTCAATTAAAGTTTCAGTAAAAGAAAGCATTGGATCTTCTGAATTTTCAAAATTGTCAATCAGTAATTTTTCATGGCAAAGAATATTGAATTTTTCCCAGTTAGCTTTTTTAAAATTCCATTTTGGAATTTTCTCATCTTCTGTTTTCTCAGTTTCTTGTATAATGATAGGAAAATGATCACTTCCATGGGAATCTTCACATACTTTCCATTCATAATCAAGGTACAAGGAAGGATGGCAGAGTGAAAGATCTATTGCTGTGAAAGAACCTGATCCAGGATGCAGGTATGTATGTTGATTGGAATTAAATAAACATAAATTATTCTCTGCAATGAAATCTTCAATTATTTTACCTCTATCATTGGTATCTGAACAACCCCATAATTCGCTATGTCCATTAAAATCACCACATATGATGTAAGGTTGAGGTAGTTGTAGTAAAAGATTTTCTAAATCATTTTGATCTACTCTTTTATTTGGTGGGATATAGATAGAGCATATTGTTATAGTCTTATTTAAAGATGCTTTTATTGCTATTGCTTGTAGATTTGTGTTTAAGTCTATCTTACGATGAGGTATCGTAGAATGTATTATGATAGAAGAACCACCAGATGCTCTTTGGCAATCATTATGTATGTAGTGATAGGAAGAATAATTGCGAACTTCCAAGTTATCATTGGGGGTTATAAAAGTTTCTTGAAGACAACAAATTTGTGGATTTAATAAAGATAAAAGAATTAGTGGTTCATTAAAGTTGGCTTTTAGACCTCTACAATTCCATTGTAAAATTGAGTTTTGACCCATTATACTTGTATATTGGGAGTTTGAATTTACTTAAAAGTTATTTGACTGAGGGGTCAATTTCCAATTCCATATCTTCTAAACTTTCAAATTTATTTGCCAGCTTAATAGGATCCTGTGACCCTTTCTTCTGTCTATTTGATTGTTGTTTATCTTTTTCTTTTTATCTGGTTTATTTTTCTGGCTTTTATTTGGTGATGTAGGGCATGAATTAGCTCTAGAAGCTGATCTTGATCTACTAGAGTCTTTTGTTAGGTTAGATTTTGAACCTGTTTCAGATGTTCGAGGTGATTGGACAGATGGAGACGTAGATTTCGAGGAAGGTTTAGCGCCTTGCTCAAAATCCACGGGATCATACTGTGTTCCACAAGTTCTCGTCTGAGGTTTTGCTGTTGCTGATTGAACTATCTTAGAGTACCTAGGTTCAAAAGCTGTCTCATATTGTTTTTTTGCCTCAAAGTACGAAATCTTTCTTATTGTTTTAATTCTCATAATTTCTTTTTCTCTTTTCCAGACTTCACAGTTGGTTGATCTTGCACTGTGATCTTTACCACAATTTACACATTTGAAAGGTCTTTGGCAGATGCTAGATGTGTGTTTGGATTCACCACATCTATCACAGAGTACTGCATCTGTGAGCTTGCAGTTGTCTTCGTGGTGTCCAAATTTTTGACAATTAAAACAGCGCAAAGGATTTGGGATGAACTGTTCCACTGGTACTGTACGATAAAAGATTCTAATACTCTGAGGCAAAGTGGTGGTGTTAAAAGTGAGGAGTAGTGTATTGGTTTCAAGTTGAACATTATCTTTTTTTATTTTGAATCTCTTGCACGCAACAACTCCTTGCGGTGCAAGATATTCAACAATTTTTTCCTCTGATTCTCCTTTCAGTACCCTGTCTTTCACAATTCCTCTGGATTTGTTAAGCGAGTTGTGTTCTGAGACTGAGACTTTCAAGTTGTAAAACTTTTTAACTTTTAATAGAGATTCAGCCTGACTTGCTCTTGATGTTTCAACGAGTAGTAGTTCGTTTTTTAATTTTTTAACTGATTTTGGAGTGCCTATCAAACTTTCTATCTGTTTTTCTATTATGAAGGGAGACAGAGATGTGATGGGCTTTGCCTCCTCACTTTTAATAACCAAGAACTTTGTATTGTTTAAGTAAGACGTTTCGTTTTCGTTATTCGGTCGGGGTCTTTTGTTTTGGGAAGCCATGATTTTGATAGTGTAATTTCAATAGCTATGCGCTCCACCCTCCTCGGAGCCCTACAGGGGGACGTCTAATGGAAATGGGTTTCCTATTTCCGACGCCAGAGCTACACAGCTATTATACTTAACAAACCTTAAGCGAAGAGAAACTATAGGTCTATCAATTAGCCCATCAGCCGCCGCTTTATAAAGGAAAACAATGTAAAAGATAAGAAAAAAGAAAAAATCTAACCCGGTTGGTATCATAAGATACAAAGAAAGAAATATAGATAAAAGTATGTAATCCTAAAAGCTAGACACGACCGAGCCGATTGAGACGGGTCGGGCCTAACCCATCCCTCTCGTCTATCCGAGGCCAGGGCCAAAGCAGTGTGTTGAGTGCTGGAGATCCCTGGGCACTCTCAACTACCAGGATCCCCTTTTCCGGCATACGAGATGCCACCCACGGCAAACAGGTGGCTTCTGAATCAAAGACAGAAATCTTTTATCAGAAGAAAGTTTGCTCAATGAAATATTTTCAATCAAGAAAGCTTTAGATAGTGTTAGCATGATAACTTTAATGATTAGAGCTGATAACTCTAGATCTTTACTTGTAGGTAAGGTTCTAAATACAAGTATGCCAAATGTTTCAAATTCTTCAAACATATAGTGCTAGAGATTGGAAAAGGTGTTGACGAATACAAGAACAAAACATAGATGTTATACACAGATGTCGTTATACTCTTCGTCCAGTGTGCTACCCACTGGCACAGATGATACACACACAAATGAGCATGTTAGTATATGAGACAGGAAAGTGTATAGGAAAGATATGTTTTCAAAAAATTAAAAAATAAAAAATCACTTTTGGAATGAAAAATTTGTTTTGGAAATCATTTGATCTTAATTTGTATTGTTCTTCAGCCACTTTTATGTTTTAATTTTGGGTTTGTTAATTTTTTCTGGAAATATTTAATCGTATTGACTTTAGTATTTTTATTTTCATATTTAGGTTGATTTTGTTATTGTAATATTATTTCTAGTATTTACTTTGAATTGAATTATTTTGGACCTGTTTTATTAATTTTAGTTGTATTATTATCGGTCTCCTCTGTTTCTGGGGACTTTTACCACCCATATGCCACAGAGGCGAAGGCAGCCACCAATTTCTAAGGCCCCGAGTGGCGGGGGCCGGAAGAAGAAGAAGAAGAAGGAGGAGGAGGAGAAAGAAGATAATGATGATTATGATGATGAAGATGAGAAGAAGAAGGGTCAAAAAAGGAGTAAGGAAAGAAGCTAGAGAAGAAAGCATTACAAAAAATATTGTGAGAGAAATCTATACCAAAAAAAACTTCTTGCCACGTAGATACTATGACCATGATCTAAATTATTATCATTTTTTAGGAAAAAGAAAAGGAAGAAGTGCAACAAAGAAAAAGTTATCAATGAGGCAAAAATGAAAGCAGAAAACGAAGACGCAAAGGGGTTTAAACATTTCGGCGCCATAGGCAAAATTGGGGGCTTTTGCGGACGGCATAGATCAAGATCAGACTGCACAGAACGTGCAGTCTGATCTTGGATCTATGCCGTCCGCTTTTGTAGTCAAGCCTGTAAGATAAAGATCTTTCTGAGACTCATAGGATTGTATTTTCGGCCGTCAAAATGGGTCCAGTATATATATTTGGCACTGAAAGAGTTAGAAGGATTAGAGGTAATAAATAACTTCAAGGGCAGACATCTGACGCTGGGAAGTAACATCTATAATAGTTCTTACGGAAAATTGCCTCCTTATCTACAAAATTGAAATTCTCGGCTTTGTTTGCCACAGAATACACTTGTCTGTGACGAAAGGAACATCTTGGTGTAAAAGCCACAACTTCAGTTCGCAGTGTCGATCAAAATCAGACTAAATATTTGTTTGTTCGTTTGTATTGCAGTTTAACGCCCTTTTAACAGCTTAGGTCATATCACGGTGGTCAGTGCACCTACGCATGTGTTTCCTGGCTTTCTCACACCTGTACTGGTAAAACTTATTTTCTTGCCACTGACTACTTTTTATCACATGCATCAGAGGTGAGAGGCGAACGGACTAAACATAATATGTGCACAATCTGAGCTTAAAATCTTAGATGTTTGGTCTAAAATTTGATATACCCTGTCTAAAATTTAGTGACATTTTTCCGTGACAGGAGCATAAAATTCAAGACTGGCTATAAAAATTGATATTGTCTATTCGATTTACTCAATTTTCTCTAAAAAAAAATGTGTCTAATTCTTAGGCGGACGGATATTTCTTCTTGAAACAGATACCTTTAGAAAACTTTATGGAACGTTTCGCTGCAATGTCTTTTCACGTGCTCAAATATTGTGTCCTAATTCATTTTACCCCGTGGCACACAACCATAACTAAAAAGGTTTGTAAAAACATCGTGGGAAAAGGAGAAAATGCTGATAACCAGCATTTTCACCTTTTTCCACAATGTTTTCTACCCATTCAAAGACAAGTCTCACCATTTCAGCCAGGTTTTATGTCTTCTGCGAATGCTGAATTCAAAATTTTGTCGTTTGGTAAAGAATGAAAATAGCCTCGAATAAAAACTAATATTGTCTTAAAAAGTCGTACTGCTGCATTTCATTTCTCAATAAGGTCATTGTTAAATGTGATAAAATGATTAGCTCAGTACTTACTAGTATTAAAACTATGATAGCTATAGCGTAATATAAGGAATCTCGACACATAGGCCACCAGGATAGTCGTATAGTCTGAAAAAAAGAAGGCAGAACATCGTTTACTTTATATTGATTGAATGGTATTTCCGCTACTTTCAACATTATTTCGTCGTATTACGACAAAAGCTTACATATTCATGTATGTCCGGGGTTTAACCATTAGTTGGTTAGGGTTCTGAATTGTCTTGCCCAAGGGAGCTGCCACGAAATACCCGGTACTTCAAGTAAGAATCGAACCTAGGGCTTCCAGGACGGGACGTTCTGTCATAGCCGATCAGTTCAGCTTGAAACCATAAGCATTGTTGTTGAGACATGTACTTGTCTTTTCGACATCTAAAGAAATTTCCAGTGAATTTTCAATAAGCCGAATACACTATAATAAATCTGACTTCTAGGGTAGTTTTGTTAAAATACTTTAGCGTGACAACACAAGACCAGTCTAATTTGAATGAATTTGAAAAAGACCAATTAAATCTTTGTCAAATCAAAAGGTTTCTCTTTGAAAGCGCAGAAAATGTTGAGGGAAAAGGAGAAAATGCTGATGTTTTCAAAAGCCTTTTGAATGAATTTGCGTTTATCTATCGTCGCTACCGGATGCCCATATTGGCAACGCCCCCTGAAATCTGTTAGTATTGTTACGAGGGATAGTGCAGATACAAGACGAAAGACGAAACTCTCCCTAAGTTACGCCTGGTTCTTTAACGTGCTCGGTGTATAGCACCGTCACAAGGGATCTCGGTTCAACGTCGCACTCGAAAGACCATTAGTAATTTTAGATGGCCAGCCGTGGGAATCGAACCCACACCCTCAAGTGACACGAAACATTACGTTCACGAGTCTTACATTCTACCAATTGAGCTATGCGGGCTTGTCATTTCAAAAGCCTTCCTCGTGCGGATCGTTAAAATAAGGGATTGTCTGGTAAGGGTTTAAATCTCAAGTGAATCGATTTAAACTTCTTATGTCAGTCATTTTCGATGAATTCTTCCTGGAAAGATTGTCAAGTACTCGCGCCATGATGTAGGTAACCCCAAAACGCCGGCCACCGATCATCACCGGATTCGAACCGAGAACCTCTGATTTCAGAGGCTGACGCTCTATCTCTAATCTAGTGTCTCTCTGATTTCTTGGTGTGTGTTACGTGCGTGTAACCAGTGTTTTGCCGTACAATATGACCTGCAATACGCGAAAAGGGGCGTTCGGACTTTTGCGTAAAGTGTCGTCCCGGATCAGCCTGCGCAGTCCGCACAGGCTAATCCGAAACGACACTTTCCGTTTTTCTGTAATTTTCTGTTTTGCGAAAGTCTACTGAAGAACAAAATTTAATGTAGTCGTAAAGTACCGTCTCGGATTAGCCCGCGCGGACTGCGCAGGCTGATCCGAGACGACACTTCACGCAAATGTCCGAATGCCCCTTTTCGCGTGATGCAAGCCATATGTGGATTTATTTACCTCTTTCACCACCAGCCCACATATCCCTATAACAAACAGGATATTAAACACGGCTGATCCAACAATAGTACCGACCCCGACGTCACCTTTTGTTATAAACACACCTGAAATAAAAAGATAACTGGCAACTATGGGTTTAATGCATCTCAAAGATGCATAGTACCAAGCAATTCATCACGTAATAATGGGTCCACAAAATTCATTTAGTCTAACAATGGACTGGATCCTTGACTGGCAAAAGCTCGGACCTGAACCCAATGAAACATGTTTGGGACGTGCTGAAAGGACAGTAAGAGATCTTCGGCAACAGCAAAATCTCGCTGAGCTTGCTCGTGATGTAAATACTGTGTGGGCTAATCTGACTCAAAGTGATATCAGAAATTACATCACTTCAACAAGGGCCAGGTTCCGGGCGGTCATTGCAGCAAATGGGGCCATACACAATATTGACAAAACAAGACTCATTCATTTCACGTTATCTGTGACTTCTCGTTTTGAGGGTACCATATCCACCAGACTTGTAAATCTTTTCCAATTTGAACGAATTTCACACTTTTCTATTGAATTAAATGAACTTACAACATATGAAATGGTTTTTCAATCTGTACTTGAAATTTACCAACAATACCGCGAAATATCAGGTGTCCGTTTAAAAGTGTTGCCTAGTACATGTATACCATATTTTCAACCATATTTGATACAGCATAGATACGGATTTTTTTTCGTCAGGTCCGATTTTACCCGCATACTATGCGTATATCATAGTCGGATAATTCAATAGTATTTATGAAAAAACGTCAGCCCTCTATGATATTTGATTATGATCCAGATGTAAGGGCTTAGTCATAAATGATTGCAATAGAAAATATTCCTCTCACCGATGATTGCCGTGAACAATTCTGGAGCGGAACTTCCCGCCGCCATGAACGTTGCTCCTGCGACATCTTCGCTAAAACCCAGACGCTGAAAAAGTTAAGCAATAAAGGAAACGTAAATAGGGTTACAAATCCGCCCCTAAAAAGCGTCATTTTCATTCTTAAAGCCCCAATAACGGTCAAAAGTAAACAATGCAGGTGTTAAAATGCATTTAAATCATACCTTTTAAAAGTCTAGATATTATTGTGAAGATGACAGTCTGTTATTGTACAGTGGGTCCAAGAGTTAGTCGCTGGCAGAAAAATGAATTTTGAAACCAGGCAAAAAATAAACAAAAGATAGAGCGACCTGGTAACTTTTGATCTACTTTTAAAAATCCATTTCTTTTTTTTAAATTTTACACCTGCATTGCTTACTTTTTGCCGCTGTTGGGCTTTGATGTGCCATTTACGTACTAGATGTAAAGTGCACAAAAGGTTGTCATCTGTTGTAATTCTTTCACCGCCAAATATATAATCCCGACCTCTTTCTAGGGCAGAAAATACAATCTACTGATCAAGATCAGCCTCAAGGGCGGATTCAGGATTTTTTCCCCGGGGGGGGGGGGGGGGGGGAGTGGAAAATCGAATAGATCATTTCACATTAAAATTTGCTACTGCATGAAATGTTTGTATTTCCTGTCAATTTCCTGTCAGTGTATATCGGTATAATAGTACACCTGCGAACAATATTACTAGAAAACCTATGCAAGGAAATGATCTAGAATCTACTGCTATATTCATACTTGGTCAAAATTCAGACAGACAGCAGTTACTTTGAAAATTTTAAGGGGGGGGGGGCAGTCACCCCGCCCCCCTCCCCTGGATGGATCCGCCGATGAAACTGCGCGTTCTGTGCAGTCTGATCTCGGGTCTATGCCGTTCGAAAAAAAAAAAAAAAAAAACTGTTGAAAGGGTTATCAAATTAGATCTTTTTCCAGTAACGTTAAAACATAACAAGCCTATCACGAACTCGAATACCATTTCCAACAAGACGGTTCTAAGATTATCCAGACAAAAACCAAGATGGCTGTCAGTAATGATGCACTAGCATTTGATTCCACAGTTCCCGACGTATTTTTTTCATGACGTTTCCAGCCATATTTGTACATTTTCATCTCGAGACCCAGTAATTACAAACGAATAGTCATCAATAAGATGTTATCCATCCATCAAATACCGTAGCTTATTCTATCGTCACGCCCTCTGCGAGATGTTGCAGACAATAGATATCAGATTAGGCACGTCATTGATGGATATTTTTCCCTGTTAACGCTTTGGCTGCTAAGCGCGACTCAGTGCCCTTTTGCGGACAGTGTAGATCAAGATCAGACTGCACAGAACGTGCACTCTGATCTTAGATCTACACTGTCCGTTAAAGAGATATTTTTGCCTACCAAAATACCTCCAACCAAAATAGCAATATTTCGGTTTTTACTATCGCCTTGCCGAGCCCCGGTAGCTCAGTCGGTAGCGTGCAGGACTTGAGAACACGGGGTCCAGGGTTCGATCCCTGGCTACGACCCCTGGCTCGGCCAATTTCTTTCCGAGAATTGATGATAGTCACTGCGACAGGATTCATTCCTCTCCCACGGCTGATCATTGTTTCGACGATGATTATGTGGGAAAGCAGCCAGTGGCTTTGAAAGAAAATTGTGCGAAGTACTGGTAAAAGAGACTCCAGGAACACATGGATAGGTGCACTGGCCGCCGCGATATAACTGAAATAATGTTGAAAACGGCGTTAAACACCATACAATCAATCAATCAACTATCGCCTTGAACATGCTAAGAGTTAAGTTCTTCTTCCGAAGTCTCGGCATATTAAAGCGTTATACTAACTCGTTACCAAACGGCATTTTTTTTAGACTCGTCCAAGTTGAAAATATTTGCAGACGACAAAATAACGGTGACTTGAAATTTAAAATTTGCTTTTTGGAATGGTAGAAAACATTTTGGGAAAAGGAGAAAATGCTGGTTACCAGCATTTTCTCCTTTTCCCACAATGTTTTCAAAAGGTCACTTGCTCAGGGTCGCTAAAACTCAGGATTGTGTGGTATAGGTTAAGTCTCTGATGACAAAATTTTTGTCGGTATTGAAAGAAATCGTAGACGTCAAGTAAATTATAGCACAAATGATAGCAATGACTTGTCTATGAAAGGATGGGATTTATTTATTGAAAAAAGATATGAATTTTTCGGGCTAGACATACATTCTTTGTTGAAATTCATTGCAAAGCATATTTCTTACATTTTACTGACTATCGATGCCATATAAAATGTTTTGCACATTTTTATTGGGTAGTAGAGCGCTACACGGCCACCAGGGCCCTCTTGTCTCTCGTTTGTTCTGGGCGTCAGCTCTAAACTGCATCAGCTCTTTTGTAAGTGTACATGTAAAAACCGATTGCCAAACTGGCTGTAGGAACTTGACTATTTCCAGTTAAGATCAATACGTGATTTCCAAACTATGGTAAATTGCGTTGATTACCTTAATGAATACGTCTTACTCAAAACCGTTTCGTCTTTCAAACACCACTTTGGCAAAGAAGCTATTCATGCCGCTTTATTTCAAATGATGTTAATTTATGAGCCATATCTGTAAAAAAAGGGGCTTAAATGCATTTACGAAAAGTATCGCCCCAGGTCAGCCTGCGCAGTTTTTGCAGGCTGATATGGGTCAAACTTTCTGCTACTCGTCAATTTTCTGCACGTCAAAGGACTATTCTACCACATGATTCTGTCGGATTTTAGACAAAATAGGTTTTATGAATCCATAATTAGGTGACAAAATGCTTGGTATAATGCACTACGGAGATGCATTGAACAGCCTTTTGCCCAAGCACCACTCAAAGTTACCCCTAATTCACGTAGATTGGCCGCATCTAATAGGGATGTAGTAAAATTCGTCTGCTGCCAATTGATTCCAGGATATAACGCGCTTTAACAGCTGGGTAAAGGTTAAGTGAGTAATATGTCTGTTAAAGAACCATGAAGCTTCATGAAAATAGTTCCGTCTACTGCAGCGCATAGCTATCAATTAAATGCTCTGATAATTTACAGCCCTAGGATAAAAACGTGAATCGAGAGTTGAGCGACTGAAGTCATTGTACAGCTTGCTAACTTTTGGGTATAGAAATGTACGTACGTAAAAGTCTATAAAAGTGATGATCAATAGCAAATGATACTTGGATGCATGGATTTCATTCCCTCCCCCTTTTTTTTTCATTTCAATCAGCTTTCAAAAGGGGTGTCCTCACACGCCCAAACACTGTTGAAAGGAGAATGCACCAACATACGAATCCCTTGTTCCGGCCTCCTGAGTTATTATTGTCAATAAATAAGGATGTTTGTTGCTCAGGGCGGAAGTTTATTCATGTCGGAAGCCTTAACAACTCGTTATTTACAGTAGAATTGTTTGAAGTATCGATTTGGTTAAATTGCATGTTTGAGGTATTCTTATCAAAGGATAGCTCCAAAATAGTATGCTGCAAATCTACATCTTTTCTAGGAGGTAGTGCGTTAAAACAGCATGATAAAGTCAAAATGAGTAATTTGTCTATTTCAGACCAAGACGCTTTGGAAAAATAGTTCCGTCTGCTGCTGAGCATAGCTATCAATTGAATGGTCTGATATTTCGAAGCAATGGGATACAACTTTAAATCGAGAGTTCAGTGACTTTTTCACCGGAAGTCATTGTCTGGCTTTCAACAGATAAAGGACGGATAGTTGTTTATAGGACCGGAAGTTTGCAAATGTGGGAGGCACTAAAAGTAACTATTTATGTCAAAGAATTATTGGAGGCATGGATTCGATTTTTATTACATGTGCGTAGCGGCAGGTAACCAAATTTGAAGCATTTGCAGATACTAAATAGATGTAAATTGTGAATTTCGTCACAATTTACACAATTGTGGATTTCGTTTTTTAAAGGATACAAAACATTGTTGAAAAAGGAAAAAAAAAAAAAAAAAAAAATGCCGTTAACCAGTCGAAACCTTTTGCCATTGGTAAATCATGCATATGAAAAGCCCATTTTATCTTATATTTCGATCGGTTTTAAGATTGACCCATCTTATGCAATTTGCTTGGCTCAATGCATCAGGGAGATTTAATAACCCCGTGTTCCCAGAGCGCCGAACAAATAATGTTGTCTACGCTAAGAACATGTGTGAATGTGTCACTGACCTATACCGTTATAAATGTGCCATACTCTTTGAAAGAGGGGCTTAATGCATCTGCGAAAAGTATCGACCCAGGTCAGCCTGCGCGGACTGCGCAGGCTGACCTGTGCCGAGACTTTTCGCCATTGGTCAATTTTCTGTATGTCCAAGGACTGGTGTACATCATGACAAAATTGGTTATTTAAAGAAGTGGATATTTTGGATCCATAACCATGTGATGACTTGCTTGGTATCATCCATCCAAGAGATGCATTAAGCCCCCTTTTGCCAGAGCATGGCTCAAATGTATGTTTAAGTTTCTTGATGATGATGAGCAACTCTGTAGTTTGAGTCAATGAAATATTCTGTTCTGTTAATTGATTTATCAATTGACTGTATTAGAGATTAACGCCGTTTTAAAAGCTTAGGTCATATCACAGCGGTCAGTGTACCTACGCATGTGTTTCCTGGCTTTCTCACACCAGTACTGACACAACTTTCTTTCAAAGTCACTGACTACTTTCTCACATGCATCAGAGGTGAGAGGCGAAAAATCGCCGGACAGAAACTTTACCTCAACCTAGTATCGAGCTCACAACCACCAGGTCACGAGTCCGATACGCTAACCACTGAGCTACCCTTGCGGTCTCTGTTCTGTTAATGAAACAGATGAATTGATGAGGATGTTTTATGTTGAGGGCGGGAGTGTGCGGAAATAGAAGGCCTAGAGAAGCCTGAGTTTAAGAGAAATGGCTTTAGGAAGCATAGATTTCATTTTTATTGCATAGGTGAGGCAAAGGTATGTCTAAAGTCATCTATTGCCAGTCTGTTTTAGCTAACACAGCATAGTGAAGTGTACGTGAGTAATGTGTCTGTTAAAGACCAAGAAGTGGGAAATTGTTTCGTCCACTGCTGTGCACAGCTGTCAATTAACTGCTTTGAAATGCGACGGGATACAAATGTGGATCGAGAGTTCAGTGACGGTCTCACCGGAAGTCATTGTCTGGCTTCCTACAGATAAAAGACAGATGTTTGTTTTTGAAGGGCGGAAGTTTACATTTGTTAGCAGACTTGAAAACAATGATTTATGACAATGAATTAGGGTGGAAGTGTAGATTTGTATACAAGCTTGAAACCTTAAAAAAGTAATAAATTTAAGCAAAGAATCGCGCTATTATCATCGAGTCTTGCCATAGCATGCCAACGATAGAATTTATGTACTTTATTAAGCCATTCCCAAATAGTCCGGAGCTTCAACGACCCAATGGAGGAAGGCTTTGAAAACATTGCGGGAAAAGGAGGAAATGCTGGTAACCAGCATTTCCTCCTTTTTTCCACAATGCTTTGTACTCGATCAGAGACAAATTTCGTCATTTGAATCATATTTGAGTTGTCCTATGCAAATACTTTGAATTTGATTGATTGAATTTGCGTTTATTTATCGTCGCCACCGGTTGCCCATATGGGCGAAGCCCCCTGAAGGCTGTTAGTATTGTTAGGGGGGGTAGTGCAGATACAGGACGAAACCCGTCTTAAGTTACGCCTGGTTCTTTTACGTGCTCGGTGTGTAGCACCGTCAAACGGAACCTCGGTTTAACTTCTCATCCGAAAGACTATTAGTAATTTTAGATGGCCAGCCGTGGGGATTGAACCCACACCCTCAAGTGACTCGAAACATCACGTTCACGAGTCCTACGCTCTACCTATTGAGCTATGCGGGCTGGTCTACTTTGAATTTAATGTTAAATCCACTTAATATTCCTAAGGGAATGATAATACACAATTTAAGATTATTTACTCTGTCTTCAATATTTCGGCTAATTCCTTTTTCAAGAAATTTGATTGATTGATTGTATGGTGTTTAACGCCGTTTTCAACATTATTTCAGTTATATCGCGGCGGCCAGTGCACCTATCCATGCTTTCCTGGAGTCTTTTACCAGTACTCCGCACAATCTTCTTTCCAAGCCACTGGCTGCTTTCCCACATAATCATCGTCGAAACAATGGTCAGCGGTGGAAGAGGAATGAATCCTGTCGCAGTGACTATCATCAATCCTCGGAAAGAAATTGGCCGAGCCAGGGGTCGTAATAAGGGATCGAACCCTGGACCCCGTGTTCTCAAGTCCTGCACGCTACCGACTGAGCTACCGGGGCTTGGCTTCAAGAAATTTAACATGAAATGTAGAAAGCTTTGAATTAAGATTAGTCAGTAATTTTGTCTTGGGTAAAGACTTAATTGCTCTAAAATACTATGGGATACAGTTTAGTGACAGTCTCACCTGAAGTCCTTGTCTGGCTTCCTACAGATAAAAGACACGTTTGTTTTCGAGGGCGGAAGTTCATACGTGTACGCCTAAAAGTCATGATTTATGACAAAGGATTGGAATGGAAGTGTACACCTTTAAGAGTCGTAATTTTTGGCAAAAAGATCGCGCGGTCATCATAGATAGCATGCCAACTATAGAATTACGTATTTGTATAAAGCTTGGTACCATGCGGCCTGCACCGAGATCACACATCAAATTCTACTAGACAGCTAAAGCGTCGCGGGGTATCGATGAACGATAGGAACCTTTGCTTTTTTTGGTTTAGTGTCATAGGATGGTTCGTAAAGAGGCCCGCAGAGACCAAGAATATGCACATATCCATATCTTTAGCAATCGCAAATAACTCGTATGTATTCATTGGATACTAATACAAAGAAGACGGTCAATAGCCAGATTAGATATCAACGCAGAATAAGTTATTTGGCAAACAATATAAGAACAAGAGCTTCGCAGAGCGGCGCATATACGCCCGAAGGGGCTTGTCAGTGAAATGGGTTAAAGTGAAGGATGTACTGTGAAAGAACAAGACACTGGACAGTTTGGGATCATATATGAGACCATGGAGTTATGCGTTCTTCTGCACTGCACTTCTCCTCAATTTGATCTATGCACCTGTGAAGTATCACTTTTACACCTCTAATAGTTTTTGAGTTATGCTCCTGACAAAATTTAAGTAAGAAAAAAATCAAAGGGCAATAACTCCTAAACTATAGGGCCAAAACTTATAGCTCTAAAGCACTGCACTTCTCCTCAATGTCATCTATCAACCTGTGAAGTTTCAGGTTTATATCTGATGTAGTATTCGAGTTATGCACTAGACAAAATTTGAGTAAAAAAAAAAATACTGTAGAAATGAAGATTAAAGTGGAATTACTCAAAATACGCGCTACGTAGAGTTATTGTTCTTGCGCACTGTACTCCGTAATATTGCAACAAACATGCAAACAAGTTTGAAGTCGTTCTGACTTGAGATGACAAAGTTATATTCCGGACAGGCTAAATGCTGTAAAAATGACGATCAAAGGGAAATAACTCAAAGACAGCACAAGGTAGAGTTACAATTCTTGCGCACTGCATTTCCAAATATTGCAACAAATAAGTATACCATATTTCAAGTCATTCCTATTCAAGATGACAAAGTTATGCTCCGAACAAGCAAGAAATGCTATAAAAATGAAGATCAAAGGGGGGGAATAACTCAAAATTCGTGCTAGGAAGAGTTATGGTTCTTATGCACTGCACTCCGTAATTTTTCAACAATCATGCATAAAAAATTTGAAGATTTTCAGACTAGAGATGACAAAGTTATACTCCGGACAAGCAGAAAATGCTGTGAAAATGATGATCAAAGGGAAATAACTCAAAGACAGCACGAGGTAGAGTTATGTTCTTTCGCACTGCACTCCGTATTATTGCAACAAACACAAATGCCAAGTTTCAAGTCAATCGGACTGGAGATGACAAAGTTATGCTCCGGACAAAGAACTGGACGCCGTCCGCCCGCCCGCCCGGACGCCCGTAGGCCATGGGTGATCCCATAATACGTATTTATACATTTTCTGTACATGGCTTTTTTCTCCATATCTTTAACTTGGCTTTAGCGTATCTTAGAATGACAAAAGTTTAAGACTTAAAAGGTGGCATATTTAGGGTTTTTTTCCCCGCGAATAAACAATTATATGTTAAACACTGATACATATTTCTGTAGAGATTTTGGTCTGCAAGGGTAAAGAAACTTGAAAGTACTTTGCATTCTGTTAAGAAAATGCAATTTGAAGTTTAAATAAGGGCATGTTCGTTTTTCTATCGGGAACTCCGTTGTTTTTAATGGGACCAGATATGACGACATCATACATGTACCGCTTTAAATACGTTCCCCCGATAATCGCCGCGTGTTATTGATCACGAGAAATTTCCACTAGCATATCGAAATCCGGGCTAGCATGAAATCTAAAAATATCTTGGGCTACGTAACATTTACAGGAAATACCACTAAATTACCTTAAGTAAGTAAGTATGTAAGGAAGTAAGTAAGTAAGTATGGAAGGAAGGAAGGAAGTACGCAAGCAAGCACGCAAGTAAGTATGAAAGCAAGCACGCAAGTAGGGAAGGAAGCAAGCAAAAAAAAAAAACAGGTCAAGATAGCAGGTCAAGAAAGCAGGTCAAGAAAGTAGGTCAAGAAAGCAGGTCAAGAAAGTAGGTCAAGAAAGCAGGTAAAGAAATAAAAAGAAAGAAAGTAGGAAAGAAAGAAAGAAAGAAAGCGGAAAGAAAGAAAGAAAGAAAGAAAAAAAGAAAGAAAGAAAGGCAACTCAATTAATATATTTCTTCAGGACAAAAACAGTTGCAGACGACATTTAATTGTATCTGCTCACGTTTCTCGGCCGTTTGGTCACAAATGTCAGCGGCGAATTGAGAAATTAACAACAGTTAGAACTAATTATCTTCGGACGTCTGACGTCTTGTTCCAAGAATTTACTGTCTGGTAGAAATTTCCGTATCTAAGCCATAACAGTGCTCTGCCTGGCATAAGCTGTATTCGACTTACTCTACTTTTTTCCTTTAACAAACATTTAACGACGACCATGTGGAACTTGGCAGTCGAAAACATTGTGGGAAAAGGAGAAAATGCTGGTAACCAGCATTTTCTCCTTTTCCCACAATGTTTTCTACTCTTCCAACGTCAAGTTTCAATTTTTGAGTCACATTTATTTTGTCTTCAGCAAATGCTTTCAATTTGGACAAGTCTAGAATTTTGTCGTTTGGTAAAGAGTTAATTGGTCGTCTGCAAAAGCTTTGAATTCTGACAAGTCCATGGGTCCTGTGTGGCTTAGTGGTAAAGTGTAGGACTCGTGACCTGGAGGCCCCGGGTTCGAGCCTCACTGGCTCCACTGGGCCTTTCACAGGAGTGTCCTTGGGCAAGACACTTCAGAGCCCCAGCCTAGTACTGGTGAAACCCAGGAAAACATGTGTAAGTGAGCTGCCGCCGTGATATGACTGAAATAATGTTGAAAGCAGCGTAAAACACCATTCAAACAAACAAACAAACAAACAAACAAGCAAACAAATCGGACAAGTCTAAAATCTAATTCTAAAGAGTTTAGTATAAGTTGTCAGAACTTGTTTCTCAATCGAAGTGAAATAAATATGATCAAATTAAACTTAGTCTAGAATTTTGTCGTCTAACAGTGTTTTCTAACATTTCAAGGACAAAATGCATTATTTCGCTTTATTTAATTTGTCGTCTGCAACATCTTTCAATTTGAACAAATCTACGATTTCGTCGTTTGATTGAATGTAAAAGGTCAACTATGGAAGTGCTGACCAAAATTTCCGGTAAAATACCAACGTCCAATAAAGTTTATTTGAGTAGCAATATTTTCTTTGATCACGACTAACAATCAAAGAGAAGATAACGTTTGATCAGTTCCGCATGTTGTAATAAATATCAAAGCAATCGAAATGATACGACAAAACAAATATCAAATAAACTGATGTTTTTGTCAATAAAGAAACTATTGAAACGTTTTATCTTATTATTTTCAAAGATACAGATAAATTTTCAAGTTTAATAATGAATAATACATTAACCCTTTACCTCACAATACCAGATTTTAACGACACTAAAGAAAACAGATTTAAGAAACATTGTGGGAAATGGAGAAAATGCTGGTAACCAGTATTTTCTCCTTTTCCCACAATGATTCCAAAAGCTTTTCTCTCTACAGCCATCTAAACTCGGGATTGTGTGGTAAAAGGTTGAAGATTTATATAAACTTTCAAATTTAGAATGAATACCAGCATTCACCCTTTACCATACAATCCCGAATTCTAACGACCCTAAAAAAAAAAAAAAAAATGAGAAATGGGGAAAATATAGGTAACTAGCATTTTCTCCTTTTCCCATAATGTTTTCAACCCTTTAAAACACAAGACCCATCATATGAGCCAGATCTGATTTCTCGTCTGCGAGTGCTTTCGTTTTTGGTGAAGTGTAAAACTTTGTCGTTTGGTGAAGAGTTTAAGTGTGATTTTATTTGAAACATTTGATATCTTAATCAGTAACAACCTTTCTGTTGTTGGTTTATTAGGTCATGGTTTTACGTCTCACTTATTTCCTAACCAAACACCCTCGAATTCCAATGACTATTAGGAAAAAAGCTCTACGAAAATATTGTGAAAAAATTAAAAATACGGAATACCCTATCAGAGACAAATGTCACTTTCTGAAATAAATTTACTTTGTCGCGTGCAAATGCTTTCAAAATAGACGAGTATAAAACTTTGTCGTCTGATGAAAGCCCGTATTCACCAAACGTACTTAGTTTCATTCTTTGTCTTATCCCAGAATCAGAAAATAACGTAACTTCTGGTTGGCTAAACCATTTGGTAAATGCAATCAGAAATTGCGTTACTTTTAAAATTTAGAAAGTTCTTTAGAATTTGCCTAAGAATATTTTTAAGAATAAATGGTAAATACGGACCCGAGTCTGTTTTTTTTTTTTTGTTTTTTCTCTCTTTTTTCTTTCTTTTTTTCTTTAATTTTCGCGCGGAAAATACACTTTTATTGAAAAATCATAGGCAGACTTGAAAAAAATATATAAAATTCGCTTCAGAAATTATGTAGAACAAGTCTAATTTCATAAGATATTAACTCTTTACCATACAATCCAGATTTTTAACAACGCTGAGAAAGAAAACCTTTTGAAAACATTGTGGAAAAAGTAGAAAATGCTGGTTACCAGCATTTTCTCCTTTTCCTACAATGTTTTCCACCCTTTCAAAAGTAAATTACAATGCTTGTGTCATTTATTTTGTCGTCTGCAAATGCTCTCAATTTGGACTGGCCTAAAACTCTGTCGTTTGGTTTAGAGTTAAAATACCCGATCCTGTAGCTAAAAGAATTACAAAGAAAGGGACTAGAAAAAAGAACGGCATTGTTGCGTGTTACAGAATAATATCTCTAGATTCTCTGGTTTCTGACTGCCTTGAAATGCAGAGAAAGAAAACTATTCTGCATGGTTGTTATATTGCTTTTTTAAGATATATTTTTTTTTCTGAGAAATTTTAGAAGCTTAATCAACTTTCACTACAAAATTTATCTCTTTTCCTAAATTTTCTGATTGCGCTTTTTTTGGGCAAGGGACCTTTAGGAATCTCGACCTTAGATACATACAAGAATACCATTTTGTAAGTGACAGCCTGACAACATGTGTATTAATGCGCTCGATTACCTTTCTGATTGGCTGATACCGCCTGACGAATCACATGTACGAATCTATCCGCGGTTTAAGATAAAGCGGATTTATCCAAAGTAGTTTCAGCCCGCATTGCTCAGTTGGTAGAGCATAAGACTGGTGAACGTGATGTTTCGGGTCACTTGAGGGTGTGGCTGGCCATCTAAAATTACTAATAGTTTTTCGGATGAGACATTGAACCGAGGTCCTGTGTGACGGTGCTATACACCGAGCACATTAAAGAACCAGGTATAACTTAGGATGGGTTTTGTCCTGTATATGCTCTACCCCCGTAACAATACTAACAGGCTTCAGGGGGCGTCGCCCATATGGTAAACCGGTGACGACGGTAAATAAACGCAAATTCATCATCAAGTGGTACCCGTTGTATATCCCGTGCTGTCCGATAGACACGAAGATCGATAGCAGGCTGCCAGTTTTGTTTATATAAATATACAATCATATTTTTATCTAGTTATTGCGAACAGCTATTTGGCATTGAATTTAATTTTATCGAATTACAAGAACGCGGACTACTTTTCTCCCCCTATGCCTTGTTTACCATTTCTTGCGTCGAAGTACATAGATTCTATACCTACGTTGATTTTTGAGTCGGCCACCATGTGTAAAGAGGAGGAATGTAACAGCTGGCAAACCATCAATTAAGAGGAAAGATGAATATAAGGGAAATATTTTTGAGTGGTATTTCCTAAATGGGCTATGTAGCCCCATAAGGATTTTTTTTAGATTTCGCACGAGAATTTCGTAAAGAATTGTAAAATATTCGAGTGATCAATAACACACCTCGATTCAAATAAGAACGATGACGTCACGTTTGATCTCATTAAACAAAAAAAAAAAACAAAACAAAAAAAAAAAAACATTGCAAAGCGACCAACATTTTTTGCACAAATTTGCATCTTTAGCCTTTCCCAAACAATCTCGAGTTCAAACGACCCAGAAGAAGACGGCTTTTGAAAACATCAAGGGAAAAGGAGAACATGTTGATAAGCAGCATTTTCTTCTTTTCCCATAATGTTTTCTATCCAATCAAAAACAGAAATCGTTATCTGGACTAAATCAAATTTGTCGTCTGCAAATAATTTCAATTTGGCTGAGTCCAAAATTTCATGATTTGGTAAAGAGTTAATTATCTTCATGTGATCGCGGTTTTTTTTTTTCTTACTCTTGTAAACAAGGATGTCTTTTGTAGTACTCGTATAAAAAATTTATCATTTTCCAACAACAAAAAAAATTAATTCGTAGTCAAGAAATCCAATAAGCCCCCTTCTAGCTCGTGTTGATAATCCCTGTAATACGATGGTGTTTCCAAAAGTCTACTCCAAATTGGTTTCAATGGGGAATTTTATAATCATTTCAAATCAGCAATCAGTTATATCTTCAAGTCTCGTCTGTTTCGACAATTTTCTTTCAATTCATCACAATTTCACAAAACCTGGTGGCAGACATATTGTTTTCTGATCCCTTTAGAAGGAACCAATCAAAATTTTCCGTGCTCGATTGGTTCGAGTAAAAACTGGTGTAAAGTTAGATTAAAATTCAGTTCATGTCGACAAAAACAAAGGCGACCTAATCGAGTAAAACCTGGCGAGTTCGTTTAATGTTGTCAGGGGATTCCTAGAATATTCTGCCTAACAATTTTGGTTGACATTTATCCTTCGGCAACCGCATTTGACGTTTTTGTGTCCTCGACTTTCTTTTGAAAACAATAGGGCAACTGCAGACACTACAATCTTTCATTTTTCCAGTCTTTTTTCTTCTAAACCCTGTTCATTGTTTTGTGTTGTCACGTATTCTTACGTATTCTTTTTGCTCAGAAGCGACCCAATTGTTCGAAACTTGTATGATAACTGTTTACCAAACGACAAAATTTTAGACTGGTCCAAACTAAAAGCATTTGCAGACGAAAAAAAAAAAAAGTGGCTCAAATGTCAAAATTTGTTCTTGATTGGGTAGAAAACATTGTGGGAAAAGGAGAAAATGTTACCAGCATTTTCTCCTTTTCCCACAATGTTTTTAAAAGCCTCCTTTCCTCTGGGTCATTAAAAGTCGGGATTGTGTGAGAAAGGGTTAAGATAATGTATTAAACGCGCCTACGCAAAAATGAGATGATGGTCTTTGAAACAAATCGCTTTATTAGGATCTTTATGGTTTGCTTTCAGACTCATGTCGTTCCTCGTTTAACCTTTTACCCCATAACCCTGAGTTTTAACGACCTTGACAAAGAGCCATTTTGAAAACAATGTGGGAAAAAAACAGAAAATGCGGATAACAAGCACGTTTTTCCCCCTCCATTTAGAAAAGCAGTTTCCATCTTTTTAGCTTATTCTGCGGGCCCCTGCAGTATATTTGCGTGCAGGATTATGACAGGAATATACAATCTCTGCTAATGCTAGCTCTAAAACATCAGCAGGTCTACTGTCTGTCTACATGTATATCCAGACACATCAATTTTAGCAGCCACTGCTCCTTTTGTAACGATGGTTTGGATTAACACCTTAGGCTGCTAAGCGCGACTCTAGTACCTTTTGCGGACAGTGTAGATCCAGATCAGACTGCACAAAACGTGCAGTCTGATCTTGGATCTACCCTGTCCGATAAGGAGATATCTTTCCACCAAAAGTAATTTTGAAATGGCAGAATTTGGGTTTTTTTTTTACTGTGGGCTTGAAAGTTTCATTTCACTTATTTAGCAGAAGAAGGGTTAACATCTAATTCTGAACCATCTATCTTACTGAAAAAAAAAAATCATTTTTCAGCAATATGCAAAACAATGAGGAAAAAGCAGACAATGCTGTTAGGGTTATTTTTCACTATTTCTCTTCATATTGAACCACGAAAGAGTTTCAACATTCAGATTCCAATACCTCTTACGCTGTCTATCTTTTTCTTTCCGAAAAAAATAAAAAATAAATAAAAAGTAAATGATCCATGCTCTGGCAAAAGGGGGCTTAATGCATCTCCATATTCCATTATACCAAGCAAATCATCGCATGATTATGGATCCATAATAGCCACATTTTTCAACGAACGACTTAATCACGAGTAGACTGGCCCCTTGGGCATAGAGAAAATCGACCAACAGCGAAAAGTTTCGGCCCAGGTCAGGCTGACCTGGGTCGATACTTCTCGCAGATGCATTAAGCCTCCTTTTCACAGAACGTGGCTCATTTCCTTGTTTGAATATAGAGAACTGAAACTAACTGACTAATGGTGTCATAGACCGAGACGGTCACGTGCCACTATTTGATCACGTGGGCGGACGGGATATTTCAAAGAGGCTTAACTTGTCATGCCAAGACACGGGGGAATACAGAAATAATCGATGTCTGAAACATTTTATAAATATTACAAGACTTTAAAATTCGCCTCACGGATTCATTTTGGTTTAAACCCAGACCATTAAACCGAAAAGAGGATTTTCTAGTAAGATTTTCAACTCTTTTCCAGTCACCAAATATTTTGAACTCGTCCAAAATCAAAGCGTTTTCGACGACAAATTCAGCCGTGTTCTGTTAAAAGGGAATTTCATGCATCTCTGTAATGAATCATTCCAAACAAATCACCAAATCTTTATGTCTTTCATAGGAGTTTTTCAAAAACAATAAAGTAATGAACTGGACCGACAGAAAACATTGAGGCAAAGGTAGAAAATGCTGATAATCAGCGTTCTCTCCCTTTTCCTCAATATTTTCAAACGCCTTCTTCTTCTTCAAGGTAGCTTAAATGGTAAAGAGAAAATGGTGAAAAGGTCATTCTTGGGCAACAGAAAAATACATAAACATTTGGCGCAGACCTCTCCGAAAGAACATTTTCGTCTCCAAATTTCGGACGGTATTCAGCTCCAAACGTCTGGAGTCAGAAAACATTCATCTTTTTGTACCAAGGCTTTTCCTCGATAAATTTCCCTGACGGCCGAAAAAAATCTTAAATTTAACGTTTTACCCCTCAACAAAAATTTAGACTCGTCAATATTAAAGCCATATGCAGATATTAGATTTTGTTCGAAATATGGAATTTGCCTTTGAAGAATAACAGCAATGAAGAAAAGGTGATGTTTTCAGGATAACCTGCACTTGAGGAATGGATTCCCCTTTTGATATTTAACACCTAGTCCAAGTTTGAAGTAAATACCTTCAATAAAAACAGAGAAATGAGAAAAATGTTAAAGTTTTTGCACGAGGACAATGCAGACGATGCTGATGACGACGATAAGATTATCACAATGAAAACCTTCAAGTATTCGAACCATGCTGTTGAGAAACAGGGGTCTAATGCATCTCTGTAATGCATTATACCAATCAAGTCATCACATAATTATGGATCCATAATGTCTATATTGTCTCACAACTGACAAAATCATGAGGTAGACACGTCCTTTGACATGCAGAAAAGTTAACAAAAGCAAAAAGTTTGACTTGGCATGGGTCGAGACTTTTTTGCAGATAAAAATTAAACCCCCTTTTCACACAGCATTACTCCTTTTTTGTTAACTCAATTTTATCGTTTTTTCATTCAGGACGTCTAGAAATAGTCTGCACATAAATGAGTTAATTCGACTCTTCAACCTCATTACAAATTTGATTTTAGCTTTGGAAATTTCCTATCGAAGACAACGTGGTTACTTTTAGATGTACCACTTACACATTACTTATTATCGCCAGTCCGATAGAGTTATCTCTCTTTGAGTACTCTTTTGCAAAAATGGTAAGAAATGAACAAGTCTCGCGAGACAGCATGCTATCAATGGGACATTCACAGTGGCCGTAACGCAGCCGAATCGTTAACAAACCCGTAACGGGAGAAGAAGAATAAAAACCTAAATATACTTATTAGACACTGCATTGCGATGAAATGTGCCTCTGTATGTTTAGATGGTTGCCTTCGATTGCTCTCGTACGTCATATATGATGTCACTAATTTTTGTTTACACGTGGTCCCGGTAATAGGTCTAAACGCGCCTTTAACTTGGAGAGTTCCACTGGTGGAAGCAATATGTACGTATAGAAAGAAAATAAATCGAGTGACGTAATCGCGTGAATCATCAGAACTATTACTTCCTCTGGTTCAAGTTACGTTTTACTGACGGAAATAAGAAGTACTTATAAAAAGAAAGCAAATCGAGTGACGTAATCACGTGAATCAGAAGAACTATTATTTTCTCTGATTCATGTTACACCCCGCAACATATTTGCAGTAGGAGAGAATACCATTGTGAAATAAAGATTTAGAAAAAAGAGAAGTTGTGATTGTTACATTACATCAGAGAATTTTAGGTCAGTTTCGCACAGGCAGAAATGATGATTGCTCTAGTCTTCAGCTTGCTCCTTATGTTTGAGCCATGGTCTGTGAAAAGGGGGCTTAATGCATCTGCAAAAAGTATCGACCTAGGTCAGCCTGCGCAATCCGCGCAGGCTGACCTGAATCGAAACTTTTCGCCATCTGTCAATTTTCTGCATGTTAAAGGACCAGTCTACCCCAGGATTCAGTCGCTTGATAGACAAACTGGATTTTCTGGATCTTTAATTAGGCGATAACTTACTTGGTATGACGTATCAAGCAGATGCATTAAACCACCTTTTGTCAGAGCATACTGCAGTTATTTTAGTTTTCTACCACAAGACGAGAAAACGTAGTTCTCGATAGTAATCCGTAAATAGAACTATAGCTTTTCATTCTTCTGTAATCAAAGCGAGAGCTCATATCCGGCGCGATCGATTAGTTTATTTGTAGTCTGTACTTTTGAAGAAAATTCTACCAAGAGGGCCGTGATGGTTCTACATCGCTCATCTGATTATCAGAGAATAAATCTGAGAATAATACAAGATGCAATATTTAAACACATCTGTAATTGATTATGAAACTTTTCCAATTATAGAACTCTAACACTAATGAACATAACAGTTTTCAACCTGCTACAACACCCGCCCACATCCCGCCCGCGGGTAGGTTCATTCTTTTAAAAGTCTGTATTAAATCAAATACACGACATCCACCGTGCTATGTGACAGCCGCAATAAGAAATTGCACGAAAAGAAGGATCGAAAAATTCGCACATTCGTAGGTATTTTCAACAATGTTATATTATTATTTCCTAATTATGTCCCAGTTAAGCTCCTTCATTGGCAATGGCGATTTGATTTGCTTTTGCGGATGGTGTAGATCAAGATCAGACTGCACAGAACGTGCAGTCTGATCTTTGATCTGCACCGTCCTCTACTTACAACTCAGCTGTAACCAAAATCGTTTTCAACTGACACAGAAAT
This sequence comes from Hippopus hippopus, assembly GCA_946811185.2. Classification (NCBI taxonomy): domain Eukaryota; kingdom Metazoa; phylum Mollusca; class Bivalvia; order Cardiida; family Cardiidae; genus Hippopus; species Hippopus hippopus. Next base: position 4,227,648 of record OX328097.1, on the reverse strand, counting down.
ATAACTTTAAACCATAGAAATAATTGACTTTGGTTTGCTGGTTACGACTAGTGTTAACAATTAAGGTATCTTTGTCGGCAAATAAACGTATCAGATCTTGTAAAGATATTTCCTTAGAAAAGATTTTGCTGCAAGAAACTTAAATGTATCTCGTAGTCCAAGCAATATCGAAAAGATTTCAAAATGGATTATTGTGTAAAATACATCTCTCTCTCTATTTTTTTTTGCGAACGCAATTGAGAAACTCCGATTTGTTTTTCTGCACGTGAACTGAAATCATTATTCCTCTGAGCGCAAAACCATCGTTTTTCGAAATTTCTAATTAAGTCTTTACCAAGGGACAAAATTTTAGACTTACCCGAATCGAAAGCATTTGCGTACGACGTACCACAAGTGGCTAAAATCAAAGTATTTGTAGTTGATATGGTTGAAAACATTGTGGGAAAAGGAGAAAATGCTGGCAACCAACATTTTCTCCTTTTACCACAATGTTTTCAAAAGTGTTCATTCCCAGGGTCGTTAAAAGTCGAGATTGTTGGTACAGGCGTTTTAATTATTGCTGAGAAAGATAATTTTAACCATTCCAGAGATCAAGATATAAACGTTAACGAAACAAAATGTGTCTATTTCTCATTAAAAATAAGAAGTAAAGAAACTCTGAAAGTCACATACATTTAAAGATTTTTGTTAGAGTCAAAGGACGATTAACTTAAGAATTCGTCCAATGGGAGAAAAAAGTGCAATTCAGATTATCTCCCTTGTTAGATAAAAACCAAGGTAACTAAATTGCAACTAGGTCCTTTTATTTGGTTTCCTTTGTTTTTATCCTTGCTTTTCTAAGAGATGTTGCGATTATTATGATTTGACTTATGATGTGTAAGTAAGGTCTTCATAAAGTTTTCAAATCGAATTTTACACACTATTACCATTGAAATGCAACAAATAGATCAATTTTGTGGTTTGATGAACTTTGAAGGAGATTTTTAAAGCTGAACATTCCTAAATAGTGCAAGGAATATAAAGGATAAAAACCAAGTAATACCTTGTTCAGGACCTAGTTAGTAGTGGAGAGCTATCAAGGGAAGTAACTGTCTTTTGTCTCCCATTGCTAATCGACTTCTACCCTTTACTTTGTGATACAACTGCGAGAAAAAAATGCCGCAGCAGAGGAATGGGAAAAAATATGAAGTACAGTTTCTTCATACAGAGAGGCAAGTTTTAGGAAATTGCGTACCTTTTATCCTTGAATGAAAGGATTTAAGCCATAGAGTGCCTTCCACAATTACAGTTACTTTTGTGGCCAGTGTAGATCAAACATCAGACTGCAAATTTTATGCAGTCTGATCTTTCATCTCAGTACACTTGCCGTTATACTTAAAGTCCGGTATGCTCAGGCATTATAGTCAAAAGCTTTCCTAAACTGACCATTAGTAGCATCTTTAATTCCCCGGACTGAAATTCTTTCATTTGCATTTTTGCTCTCTAAAGGTTAATCCGGAACTGTATTTTCCCAAAGCTTATTCACTCTTTACTAAACGACAGAACTTTACATACTTTTACAAACTGAAAGCACTTACAGACGAAAAACTGAGTTTGCCTGAAATAATGGTTTTTTATCGGTGATAGGGTAGAAAACATGGTGGGAAAAGGAGAAAATGCTGGTTACCAGCATTTTCTCCTTCTCCGTACCATGTTTTCCAGAGACCCTTTGTTAAGGTCGTTAAGACTTGGGATTACGTGCGAAAGGATTAAAGAGAGAATCGATTTCTCTAGCAAATAAACTAAATGTACTCACCTCACACACTTTATCGAGAGAAGCCACAAAGTAATCATCGCAGACGATGGCGAGAGCGATAAACATGTAGATGGCGAAGATCAGATGTAGCACGAAAGCCCCGTGGGCTCGTTGACTGTCCGTAAATGCGTCCGGTGGGAATTCATGAAACGCTGTAAAGATAATTACATTAGCCGTTCAGTTGCCATAGAACGTCTTTTTAATACCCCAGTCACACCGAACTCGTTCTCACTACGTTCGAAAAATTGTTGCAAGACGGACTCAAACTGTGTTCGAACGGAGCCGACGTAGTGGCAACGCTTTACGATCTGTTTACAAACTTCATGGACGGGCTAGGACGTGAAGAGTGCTTAAGAACTTTGAGCCTGCTCAAAAATTTTTGCCGTCCATCACGTCCTGTAATTAGACGAAGTGACAACGTACTTAAAACAAGATGAACGTACCACAAACGGAACTGTTGTACTTCGATCCTATTAGGGACGTGTTACCACGTGGTGCAATCGGGCATCAACATTGGGAGTATGTTTGCAAACCAACCGAAATTGTACGTTCTCCGACCCCCAACCCGTTTTACAGTTTTGTTAAGACAAGGTAAAACGTGTTAAGATCTAGTTCGGTGTGACGGGGGTTTTAGATATTATTAGGTCAAAATTACAAGTTCTGCCCCGACCGCAACCCTTTTAACGAGTTTGTTAAGACGGGGTAAAACGTCCTAAGATCTAGTTTGGTGTGACGGAGGCTTAACCCTTTACCATACGAAGCTGCTTTCCAAGAAAGCTCTGCAAAACATGGTGAGAAAAGACAAATTTCTTTACGTGAGATACATTTAGAATGCCGTCTGCAAATGATTTTCAAATGGACGGTTCTAGAAATTTGTCGTCTTGTAAAGATTGAACAAACCCAACGGGTATTTTCATGCTAAAAATAGCACCCTAACAAGGGCAATGATAAGGTTGTTCCCGCCTAGAATGTCCTAGCAAAGCAGACAGTGTATGTCAAACATTAGACTGCACGTATTCTGCAGTGCAGCCTGATCTTGATCTACAATGGCCGCCAAATCAACTAAAGTCGTCAAAGGATCATAAAAGGCTTCTTTATCAAACGACAGAATTTTAAACTTGTCAAAACTGGAAGCATTTGCAGACGACAAAAAACATGTAAATGGGACTCAAAAAATGAAATTTGATTTGGAAAAGGGTAGAAAACATTGTTAGAAAAAGGAGAAAATGCTGGTTACCAGCATTTTCTCCTTTTCCCACAATGTTTTCAAAAGCTTCTCTTTCTCAGGATCGTTAAAAGTCGGAATGTAGTATAGGGTGAAGCTAGATAACTAATTCGGCGTTCCTAATAAGGAAATTTGGTTGACCTTATTTTACCCGAAAAATCTTCCTGAAGAACCTAGATGGATAATCCGATTTGGATTTCTTACTTAGCAGTTGACATATCTACAAAACAATCATGTACTTTAACGATCATAAGTCACCATAAGGCTTCTTTCTCAGTGCCGTTAAAACTCGGGATTGTGTGGTATACAGCCAGAGAATAAACAAATATTGTTAAAAGTTGATAGTGTGTAGAACCTGATTAATTGTGTAAACATAGATATAAAATCAATATAAACTGTATGGAATAAAGACACTCAAAGGAATTTGTCCTCGATTTAAAACCGGAAACAACCACAGTGATAGCCTCCAGAGAGTGAAATGCATTTTCTATCCGTCGTTATCTTGCAACCGTCATTTTGCCCGAAGATACAAATATGATACAAATATGATAAAAGATTCATAAAATAAACATAAAATTGGTTAAAATAGAAGTGGATGAAAACGAGTAAAGATGTATCTTTAAGGGATACATAAGAAAAGGCCCATCATGCCAAATACAAGCAATGTTGCCAAGCTCTACAGCGCCAAATATCTCTACTTGACCTCTTCCAATGGCTGTAAATACAGTCCAGAAACTCTAAAGTTTTTTTTTTTTCATTTTTAGGCCTTGAATAAACAAACGGACAGTAAATGTAGATCAAGATCAGACGGCAGATTCTGTGCCGTCTGATCTTGGTTTAAGCCACGGTTTTCTATGACTCTGAAAAGCGGGTTTTTGTCAAATAATTTCTAAGAAAGTCAGATGTAAAGCTCTAAAATTGGTCGAAAGGAGTTAATAATCGGATGAAGCTTTTTTCAGCCATCGTGGAATCTATGTTTAGAGATAAGAAGCCGACGCTGTCTTTCCATTATCATGAGGAAAATGACAATGTTGTTAGCGATCTCGAAACATTTGGCAAATTTGGGTGATCTGCTGACCAAGTTCCACGAAATCGTGGAATCAGCAGAGTTGTGGCGAGCGTTTCTTGAACTAGTAAATATCAAAGCACTGAAAGTACCGTAACGGGCTTTTGATATACCAGTTATTTGTAGATTAATAAACTCAGTATGGCCTGCAACACGCGAAAAGGGACATTTGGACATTTGCGTACAGTATCGTCTCGGATCAGACTGCGCACTCCGCGCAGGCTGATCCGAGACGACACTTTCTGATCGTGTGTGATTTTCTGTTTCACGCAAGTTTGCTGTAGGACAAAATCTAATGTTGACGTAAAGTGCCGTCTCGGATTAGCCTGCGCGGACTGCGCAGGCTGATCCGAGACGACACTTTACGCAAATGTCTAAAAGCCCCTTTTCGCATGTTGCAGACCATATTTTCGCCATGGCCAACAAAAAATGTTTTCTGGTAACCAGCATTTCCCCCCTTTTTACGAAATGTATTCGACCATTTTAAAGACAAATTCCATCGTGTAAGACACATCTAAGATGTCGTTTGAAAATGCTTTCAATGTGGACAAATCTCAAACGTTGTATTCGGGTGGATATTTAAGTGATCAAGAAAGTAAATCATTGTTTAGGATAAACTTTATTCTAGGTATAAATTGAAGTGTAAACTCAAACCACTGTGTTAAATAAGAAAGTGAGCAGACGGACAATATTATGCTGCACAGACGTGCCTGGTGATCCTGGTACATACACGCCGAACAAAGGATAAAGAAATTTGAAATTTCACAAATTTGACCAGAGATTTAGTTTTTAAAGCAAACATTCTTTCTTGAATGACGGTGATTTGTCCTGCATTTCCTGTTTAGGTACCTGATAATACTAGGCTAGGGCTCGGACTCACCAACTATTCTAAATTTTAAATACACAAGTGTAAGATAAGCATAGTGTGACGTCATATGTGACGTTATTTTTTATATACTTCTTTCAGGGAAGTGAACCAGGTTTTACGCACGGAATTAACCTTGTGTCCATGTATCTCAAATGCGAACTTAGGTCGTCAGATCCTATATTTTTGATTGATTTAACCAAATGGTTTAGCCAACAAGAAATTTTGCTACTAAAAAAATGAAAATTGTTGAGAACTAGACCGAGAAAATAAAGAACTGTTGAATACGGGCCCAAGCCTTGCTAAAACCAAATCAGTATCGAGAGGTGTTCAGTTTATACCGCCCCGAGAAAGTTGCCATTTTCTCAAGTAATGACCCTATAACTAGAGGGTAATCGTGTGATCATAGCGTAATAAATAATAAGTATCAGTACTCAGTACTTTCCAGGAACAGCCAACAATAATCTGTTCTCCAGATGTTATCAGCCGAAAATTGGATATTGCCGTCTGCCCAATTTTTCTGCTCAGAAAGAACCCAGAGCGAGGCTGTATTTTTCTTTAAACTCTTTACCCAACTAAGAAATTTTAGACTTGTTCAGATTGAAAGCACTTGTTGAAGACAAAATGATTGTGACTAAAATATTGAAATTCGTTTTTTGGAAGAGAAGAAAACATTGTTGGAAAAGGAGAAAATGCTGGTTACCAGCATTTTCTCCTTTACCACAATGTTTTCAAAAGCCTTCGTCATCAAGGTTGTTAAAAAAGTCGCGATAGTGTGGTAAAGGGTTAATTGTAAAATTACGGATCCCTCAATGATTTTAAAAGTATTTCTATTATTCACGGAACACCACTGAAACGGCATGAAAAACATAAAGAAACAAAAGATTACACGCGCAATTAATTCCATTTTGGTAAGTTTCACCATATACTGAATAGTGAAACATGTTTTGTGCAGTCCGATCTGAACCTACGCCGTCAACAAGAGCCGTCTAAGTCGCCATAAAGATTAAGTATTCAGAGCTTCTTTATCTGGTAGAATAACAAAAGTGCTATGAAGTATTCTATTGAGGCGTATATCCCTGGGCATGCGCAAACAAGCCTGTCAAAGAATGCGTAGGCGATGCTTTTGTGCGGAAACCTATACATGTACATTATAGGCTTAGCATTGTTCTCAGAGAAATTTAATCACCTGGGCATATTTTCGCCAACCATTCTACAATTGCACCTTTCGTCTAACTTTCAGGAATTTTCTGCTGTTAAAAGAAACACAATTTCTGATTGGATAAACCATTTGGGGCCTCCACGAGTCCTACACTTGACCACTGAACCACGAACGACCCCATCAATGATTAAATATTTTTTAGGACATACGAGTATTGATCACTTTTGATAATTGCCCCTGGGACACCAACAAAGTACGAGCCCCATGAACCTTTGGTAAAGAGAAGCAGGCGCGATCCCCGTGCACCGCTGCTGCGCGACTAAAGAACCTTTTGCGGACAGTGTAGATCAAGATCAGACTGCACAACGTGCAGTCTGATCTTTGATCTACACTGTCCGATAAGGAAATTTCTTTCCCCCATAAATACCTTTGAAATAGCAAAATTTGGGTTGTTACTATCGGCTTGAAAGTTTCATTTCACTTATTTGGCAGGATAAGGATTAAGACACTTTCTTGTTCTCAATCACGAAACTGTTCACAAAATATTTTCACAGTTTCAGGTTTCTGTGAAAAATTTATCGCACAGGATTCCGTTACTTGTTACCGTGAAACAGTATACCATGTCACACATTCAGTCCCTTCGATGTAAGGCAACGATATTGAATCATACCGGTATTGCCAACCGTCTTTCCGTTTTTTGTTTCAATTAATGTTTTAATACGTGAAACATGGCACTGTACGAGTTAGATTATTTATGATTATGGCTATGTAACAAAGGGAATATTCAGTGATACGCATGACGCTTAAAGGTTCTATCGAGCCGAAGATGTGTGAGCCATGCTCCAAAAAAAGGGGGTTTAATGCATCTCCATAATGCAGTGTACAAAACAAGACATCACATGTATAATTACAGATCCATAAAATCCTTTTTCTCTTACAACAAACTGAATCATGAGGTAGACTGGTTCCCCGACATGTAGAAAATTAACCAATAGCAAAATGTTTCGAGCCAGGTCAGCCTGCACAGTTGTGTCCGTGGTTGTGAGGTACAGCGTCGGTCTCGAAACCATAAGGTCCCAAGTTCAATACCCGGGAGAGGAGTTCAACTTTAGGACTGATCATTGGCCAACACATTCGACACGAGTACTGCTGTAGTGTCCAAGAAGCAGAATCGAGAGAGATTAGTATCAGTTGCAACAACTTGTTTCTCAATCAAATTAAAATAAATATGGACCAAGCTACGGTGGCACAAAAGTGACATGGAAGATATATTTTATACTACGTGCGCACGCAGTAGCTAATACGTGCGCACGTATTAGTTATTACGTGCGCACGTATTAGCTACTGCGTGCGCACGTAGTATAAAATATATCTTCCATGTCACTTTTGTGCCACCGTACCAAGCCCCGTGAAAGGGGGCTAAATGCATTTGCACAAAGTAGCATAAAGCGCAGGTTGACTTGGATCGAGACTTTTTACTATTTGTAAATTTTCTGCTTATCTCAGGAACATAATACCACATTATAGTCGGTTGTTAGACCAAATGGATTTTATGGATCCATAATCATGTGATTACTTGCTTAGTATAATGCATCGCGGAGATTAAGCCCCCCCCCCCCCCCCCCCCCCGTTTTGCCAGAGCATGGCTCGTATGTTTAAACTAACATGTAACAAGAAATTGTCTCCTTAAACGAATCAGCTGCAAACAAGTTTCAAAACGTCCTTTTGAATTACGGACAATGAGCACCAATTAATACCTAAGAGACGAATACGTATTTAAAAAAAATATGACGAAATGTGAAAACGGGCAATATTTCACTTTTACCACAATGTTTTCAAAAGTGGTCTGCAATGTGGTAAGGGATAGATACTCTGTTATTGGAATAGATTCCTACAAGTCATTTCCAGTAATACATGTTCTAAACGTAACCGTTTCTGACAAGTAATCAATAGACAACTCATACGGTAAAACGCTTCACTTTTTTTCTGTCTCTATCGACTGTCCGTGTTACTAACCATTTTAAATTGCGTTATAAGTCAATTTTCCTTCAAGAATATGACAAAACGAGCAATATTTCCCTTTTACCACAATATTTTGAAAAGTGGTCTGCAATGTGGTAAGGGACAGATACTCTGTTATTGGAATAGATTCTTTCAAGTCTCGTATGGTAAAACGCTTCACTTTTTTTTCCGTCTTTATCGACTGTCCGTATTACTAACCGTTTTAAATTGCGTTCTTAGTCATTTTTGTCATTTTTCTCAAGAAGTTTTCTAAATTCAGAAAATAAAACAATTTCTAATTGGCTATTTAAACTATTTGGCCAATAAAAAATTCCGTTACAGTCCGAATGCAGAATTAGACCAGGGTACATAGTCACGAAACATTCCTAAGAACATTTTTATTATCATTCTCAAGAATTTTTTTTAAATTTGAATGTAACAATTTCTGATTGGCTAAACCAAATGGTTCAGCCAATCAGAAGTTGTGTTACTTTCATTAATCTAGAATTAGATTCAGAATAGAATTAAGAATGGTTGGTGAATACGAACCAAGGAATCCAATTAAAATGAACGTTTTGGTGAACAGAAGCCCCGTTCTTTTTCCCATTCTATACTCATTACTATACCTATACTGTTTTACACGTAGATTGACCGGCAATCAATAACTAAATTACACAGGGGAGAACTATTCGAAGCTAAATTCCCTATAACTTTTAACAATTTAGGAAACATAAGGAAATAAGTTATTGCTGCTTACAAATGTTTTATTTTAAAGATACATCTCGGCTCGTTTTCAGGCAGTTTTTAGCCAGTCTTTAACCCATTTCATCCTTATTTTGTGAAACTATAATCATTCTTGTATCTTCATGCCAAGTGTTGCTCCTCATGGCTGCAAGATTGCACAGATTACGATAGATAGAAAATGCATTGCATGTTTTGGAGGCCTTCAAAGCAATCGCTGTTGTCGTTTTCGATGTTAAATAAGGACAAATTCCGTGTGTTTTTCTATCCCTCATATCATCTATATTGGCAATTTATCTATGTTTACATAGCCGGGCTACTATGCACACTTTCAAGTTTTAACAGTTTTTTTTTTTCTCTCTCTCTCTAGCTGTAAGGATGTATCTTTAAAGCGAAGGAATGTACGCTTGAAATACAAAAATTGTTTACCTGGTGGTGTACATATTTCTTTATCTGCTGTTGTAACGTTATCCATAAATGACGTTGTGACGTTATCCAGGAATGACGTAGTGATGTTATGAAACATGGTTGTTACTATAGAGGAACTAGAAGACGCGAATGAACTTCCAACATTTACAACTGTAGACGGAGCAACAGTTGCCGTAATGTTAACCACTGATCCAGTTATCGGTACGCTAGAATTTGATATCTCCATCTTTTGGCGTCCTATTTTGTCTATATTTTTCCTTTTTTATTTTCTTTTTCTTTCAACAGATTAGATCACTGGTATCACAAAGTATTGTCTGACAATGTTTGACATCTTAAAAGCAAAGTATTAAATTTGACAGAGAAAGTTAAACTGATAGTTGCAGTAAAAACTGCGCTTTCTACAAATAACAAGGCTAGGCTAGTTTACATGACATCCGCCAATGTAGATGAGCCATGCTTTGGCAAAAGGGGTCTTAACGCATCTCCGTGATCCATGATTCCAGGCAGGTCATCACATAATTATTGATCCATAAAATTCATTTTGTCAAACAACTATTTGAATCATGAGGAAAACTAGTCCTTTGGCATGCGGAAAATTGACCAATATCAAAAAGATTCGGAGCAGATCAGCCTGCGCGGAGTGCGCAGGCTGACCTGGGTCGATAATTTTTTTCGGATGCATAAACCTCCCTTTTCACAGAGCATAGCTAAGATATACGATCTAATATGCGTGCAAAATGCTCTTTCATCCACAAATCCAGGAAATTGACCAAAAAGAAATGTCTTAAATTGGACCTACATTGTTCGCAAATCATCTACGAGCCATACAGTCATGCCCTGGGCATTCTAAAAGATGGCGAGTTTATATGAGCCATGCTCTGACAAAACGGGGCCTAATGCATGTCCGTGATCCATGGTACCAAACAAGCCATCACACACTTATGGATCCATAATGTACACTTTTTTTTAAACAAGCAACTTAATCATGAGATAGACGGGTCCTTGAGCATACAAAAAAATGACCAATACCGAAAAGTTTCGGCCCAGGTCAGCCTGCGCGGACTGCGCAGGCTGACCTGGGTCGATACTTTTCGCAGATGCATTAAGCCCCCTTTTGCCGGAGCATGGCTCAATTATTATTTTTTACAACAGATCACATCTTTCAAACTTCATGTTCAGGACTCACCCACTTACACACTGTTCTTAAAGACCTAAATGAAAAACCTTACTTTGACTTTTCTGCACTGAAGTGCCGTTTGTGGTCCCGTGGTCTGTAAGTTTAGCTGGTCATGAACCGTTAGAGTATCATGCGAAACTGATATGTAAATTACTTTCGAGGGGCTAGTCTACGACATGAGGATCAAGACAGGGGCCAATATTTTGTAGGAAAATATGATCAAACAACTATCAAATTAAGACATTTTTGGCCGAACATTGAAAGGAAGAAGAAGAAGGAAAGAAAAATATCTATGAGGAATACTTTTGCTTTTTATTCAACATTACAATATTAATGTTCTTTCCGTTAAGTTCCTCAGAAAAGTCTTATATCCAAACCAACACGTGTTTCTATCACCCTGTGGAAGATGGTTTGGAAAAAAAGGCTAGAAAAGGAAAAATCCCATCATTTAATCCACATTCATTTTGTCGTCTGTAAATTCTTTAAATATAAAAGCGTCTAAAATTTTGTCGAATGGAACAAAGTTAAACGGAAAAAACGCGCCAAAATTCCTCTGAACTAAAACACACTGTCAAAATTTTGTCGCCAAGTAAAAAATTCAAAGATGTAATCGGAAAATCCAACTCGTTAAAAATCCTCACGGTTAAAGCGTCTCTCAGTGAATGCAACAGGCTAAGATACAAAACTAGAGAATTATAGAAAATCACCAGGAAGGTTTCCGCCGCCTGTCAATATGTAGCAGAAACTTTGACTGGGTGCGACGTTATTGGAAAACTCGGACTTGTCTGTCTAAAAAGATGAGAAATCGCAATGTGCTTCCATCGAAATCAGGCTTTCACACCGAGCCGAGAGTTTATCGATAAAGTAATTGTTTCCTGTATAAAAATCCAATTCTCGTTACCGGTTTATCGTCCTAAAATAGGGCCGTTTATTGAACAGACACGGAGAGAGAGAGAGAGAGAGAGAGAGAGAGAGAGAGAGAGAGAGAGAGAGAGAGAGAGAGAGAGAGAGAGAGAGAGAGAGAGAGAGAGAGAGAGAGAGATTTGTCCTTTGGTCAATCGTACCCTTATGACAGCTTTCAATTGGCAACTTTGGTAAACCGTTTACCCTTACGACAGGCTTCAACTGGCACCTTCGGTAAACAGTATACCCTTACGACAGCTTTCAAATGGCATCTTCGGTAAACCGTATTCCCTTGCGATAGGTTTCAACTGGCAATTTTTGTAAACCGTGCCCTTACGTCAGGTTTCAACTTGCACCTCTGGTAAACCATACCCTTACGACAGGTTTCAACTTGCACCTTTGGTAAACCGTACCCTTACGACAGGTTTCAACTTGCACCTTTGGTAAACCGTACCCTTACGAAAGGTTTCAACTTGCACCTTTAGTGGTAAACCGTACCCTTACGGCAGGTTTTAATTTGCACTTTTGGTAAACTGCACCCTTACGACAGCTTTCTAAGAAATGAGAGAATTTGCAGAGTATGTAACGTAGGAGAAATAGAGGATGAATATCACTTTATTTTGAAATGTCCGCACTATGACTTTCTTTGTAAAAAGTATTTGAAAAAAAATATATTACTTACGACCAAATATGATTAAATTGGTCGAACTATTGAATTCTAACAAAAAATGTGTTATTTAATTTAGCGTTATACTTAAAGCTAGCATTAATAGAGAGAACAAATTTTTTTCACACAGAGAATGCAGTTGATCGTTAGTTCATCTACACCTCTAGGAAACTACAATTCCCCTTTTATTGATATAACAACCTTCTTTTCTTCTTCTTCCTTCCCCTTTCAAGATTTCTTGAAACTATTATTTTTACTTATGTACTTCTCAGATACATTCATATTTCATGGTTAGTTTAAAATGACCTTGATATTGTATTATATATGTTTTGTGACGTTTGTGACTATGTACATTGTACTTGTCAATAAAAAATCTATCTATCTTGCACCTCTGGTAAACCGTATCCTTACATTAGGTTTCAACTTGCACCTTTAGTGGTAAACCGTACCCTTACGACAGGTTTTAACTTGCACTTTTGGTAAACTGTATCCTTACGACAGGTTTCAACTTGCACCTTTGGTAAAACGTTCTCTTACGACAGGTTTCAACTTGCACCTTTAGTGGTAAGCCGTTCCCTTACGACAGGTTTCAACTGACAAAGCTAGAAATCTGCTAAATAAAGTTTTAAGTCGGCTTGGATACACCACCACAATTGAAATATACTGCGCCCAAAAAGTAAAGTCGTTTCTTCATAACATAGTCAAACATTACCTTGATCTTTAACAATATTCAGTCCGAATTCCCCCCAAAGTCGAAGAACTACGCCAGATCAAACAGTAATAGATGAACATACACGACCAGAAACAATGCCGTCTTTAAAACGTTACGATGTACCTGTCCTCTCTTGGTGTCGTTTTCCCATGTCTTCCAGAACGTGGACGGTCAGAAACTGTGCATAATTAATGATAACGTGCACTAACACGCTGAATAATACGTTCGCAATAATTGAAGACTCTCGCAACATCCTGCACAAGAGCACCTGCGATCAGCACCCCTAACGCAGTGATTCGCTGAACTAACGTCATTCCAGGCCGGCGTCCCACTTCGCAATAGGCTCTTAATTCAAATGCTTTTTTTGTGTAAGCCCTAAAGATAAGATGACAAAACTAACGAAGACAAACACATTTCGTCTTGTCTAAACAGACATGATGCACATGCTTTTGACATTATGCGTCGTTTGTAATGTTAGGGGACAGAGAGACAGTATAAACTGACGACAATAATAAGTTAGTTAGTAGTATGATTTATATAAATTCTATAGTAATGTACTTTTTCATAAAGTACGGCTAAACTTTTTGCGCACATTATGAGAGAGAGAGGGAGAGAGAGAGAGAGTAGGCCTATTTGAGTTTGCCTTTTACTTTCACACTTTAAAACCAGACGACAAATTTTTGGACTGGACCAAATTGGAAGCATTGGCATAAGACAAATTAGATGTAGCTCAAATGATAATTTCTTTCTTTGATAAGGTAGAAAACATTGTGGGAAAAGGAGAAAATGCTGGTTACCAGCATTTCTCCTTTTCCCACAATGTTTTCTACCCTTACGAGAGCTAATTCCATAAGTTATGCAACATTTTATATGTCGTCTGCTAAATGCTTTCAATTTGGACCAGTATGAAATTATGTCGACCAGTAAAAAATCAAAACCATAAAACTAACAAGAACTAAATCAAAATGAGTCATACTCTGAGAAAAGGGGACTTAGTGCTTTTACAAAAAAGGAACTACCCAGGTCAGCCTGCGCAGAACGCGCAGAACGCGCAGGCTGGCCTGGGCAGAAACCTTTTGTTATTGGTCAATTTTCTGCATGTCAAAGTACCATTGTACTTCATGATTCAGTAAGTTGTTATATAAAACGGATTTCAGGAATGTGATAATGCGATGATTTACTTGATATCATGTATCACGGAGATGCATTAAGCCCCCTTTCCACAGAGCATTGCTCATATAAATTTGCCTACTCCACAACTTACAATATAGAGACAAAGGTTTCTATTAGAGACAAAATCGATTCGTCGGCACTCCATCTTCACCTCTACAGGCAACGTGAATGACGCTAATTAGTTTGTATACGGTGGTCCTGACATAACTACAAACACTACCAAACGGCTGGATTGGCATTGGCTGCCTGTCGTCATGGAGACGTGAGTTTTTAATCCTTGTACAGTGGAAAGCTTATATTTAAAAGATCTACTCTAAGATGGTCCTCATTGCGACAAGATTCATACCTCTCTCACCGCTGACCATTGTTTCGACGATGGTTATGTGGGTAAGCAGCCAGTGGCTTGGAAAGAACGTTGTGCGGATTACTGGTGAAAGAAACTCTAGGAAAGCTTGGATAAGTGCACTGGCCGCCGCGATAGAACTGAAATAATGTTGAAAACGGCGTTAAACACAATACAACCAACCAACCATCTAAGATGGTCCTGCTGCAACAATCTCAAAGAATGCCAAACAAATGTGCTGTCATTGGTTGTTTGTCGTCGTGCAGATGTGTAACTAATTTACAGAAGATACTATGAATGACTAGTATATGAACAAGGCTCTGTGAATAGGGGGCTAAATGCCTCTGCAAAAAGTATCGACCCATGTCAGCCTGCGCAGTCCGCGCAGGCTGACATAAGTCGAAACTTTTTGTTATTGGTAAGTTTTCTGCGTGTCAAAGGACCAGTCTACCTCACGGTTCAGTCTGTTGTTCGACGAAATTGATTTTATCGATCCATTATTAAATGATGGCTTACTTGTAAAATGCATCACGAAGATGTATTAAACACCTTTTGTTAAAGTGCCACTTAAATTTCAAAAAAAAAAAAATTCAATTAGGTAGGTCCTTCAATAATTGAAAACAGAAAGGTGTAATGATTTGGTTCATCAATATTGTCATCGATTCACTATCCCATAATTCCATAGCGTTATAACGAAGCGATACAAAAATACCCGGATGGGGAGAAAACTGTCCAATCGATCAGCAAATCGCTTATAAAAACAATGGTCTGTCATGATTAACTTAATTCTAAATCTTTGTGAAATATCGACTATCAACACGAATTCAGCTGATCGTTTGATTGAATGGTGTTTTACGCCCCCTTCAACATTATTTCAGTCATATCACGGCGACAGGTTACCTATTAGTGTATGTCCTTGGTTCACCAGGGTCTTTATTCACCAACCATTCTAAAGAATATTCTTAGTCATATTCTCCATTTTTTTTTTTTTAATTTGAATATAACACGACATCTGATTGGCTAAACCAAACAGTTTAGCTAATCAGAAGTTGTGTTCCTTTCAAAATTTAGAAAATTCTTGAGAATAAGACTAAGAATATTCTTAAGGATGGTTGAGAATACAGGCCCAGTTACCAGGCTAGGGCTACAAAGTGTCTTGCCCAAGGACACTCACACAAAAAGTCTAAGTGAGGCTCCAACCGGGGACATGCAGGTTGCGAGTCCTACACTTTACCACTGAGGCATCATCTCCGTGATGCATTTACCAAACAAGTCATTTCATAATAAGGGATCCATAAAATCTATCTTGTCGAACAACCGACTGAATCATGAGGAAGAATGGTCCATTGACATGCAGAAAGTTGACCAATAGCAAAAAGTTTCGACAAAAGTCCATTGTGTAGCACTTAGCCGGCAAAGGAATAAATGGATTATCGCCCACACAGTAAGTATTGTTTGAACACGTGTTGCTTTTTTGGCGAATATTCTTTTATTCAAACACTCCTTGGGTACAATGTGGATTATACGTTCCGTTGAATGGAGTCACAAATTTAAATTATAGATCGGCATGTTTCACCCGATCGGGTGAGTATCGTCACAGGCGCCGAATCCTGGTGCAGTGCAGGACCAGGCTAACGTTTGCGCATGCGCAGGTTGGGAAATTGAATGAAGTGTTAACGTCACTATAGGAGTTGTATGTCAACAACTCTTCGCCAAGGGCAATTTCCGGAATCTCGAACTTCTTCAGGAAGCCAACCAGATCTATGATACATTTGAGCCATGCCTTGTGAAAAGGGGGTTTAAAGCATCTGCAAAAAGGATCGACCCAGGTCAGCCTACGCAGTCCGCGCAGGCTGACCTGTGTGGAGCCTTTTTGCTTTTTGTAAATTTTGCGCATGTCAAAGGACCAGTATAACTCATGATTTAGCCAGCTGTTAGACAAAATGGATTTTATGGATCTATACTTATGTGATGACTTGTTTGGTATAATGCGGAATGGAGATTCATTAAACCCCCTTTTGCCAAAGCATGGATCAATTCTATTCATTAAAGGCACTTTGGACTCTGCGTCAGTACCCTTAAGAAAAAATCTCAAGGTTTTGGACAGTGTAGATTGAGGACCAGAGTGCACGTTCGAACTATGCAGTCTGATTTTAGTCTATACTGTCCAAAAAAGCGCACTGAGGCGCGCTAAGCATCCTATGTGTTCAAGGCTAAAAAGAGAAGGATTATCGCCCACTCAGTTTGTTCTATGTAAACACGTGTCCTTTTTTGGCGAAGATGATTTGATTCCAATACTCTGTGAATACATTGTATATGAAATGTCAGGTCTAATGGCGTCAACGATTCCAGTTATAGATCCGCATGTCTGGGTGAAGAAACCCTGAAAGTTCTAGACAAATGAGCTATGCTCTGGCAAAAGGGGGGTTTATGTATCTTCATAATGCACTGTATTATGCAAGTTATCACATAATCATGTATCCGTGAAACCTATCTTTTTTAACAACAGACTGCATGCTGTGGTACAATGATCCTTTTACAGGAAATCGATAAATAGCAAAAGGTTTAAGCCCATATCAGCGTCCGCTGACTGCGCAGGCTGACCTGGGTCGATACTTGAGAGTGGGTGTATTTCTGTTATTTTTTGGGGGGGAAGTATTTGGTATCTGTAACCTTTCTAAAACATAATCGGTCCTTTTCCATCGTGATTTTCCAAATTAAGTGTGACCAGCAATTCAATGATTGATAGAACCATTGTATGATTTAAGATTTCGATTGAATGTATTGCAACGAATACGCAAACCAAACTTGGACGATGATCAAAATTATATTCCAATAGTCACGACAATAAATGTTGCAGAAGGGACACAAATCTGCTTTAGGAAGTCCCCGACATATCTGTACAGTATGTTTCTATAAATGAGCCATGCCATGGCAAAAGGGGGGTTAAAGGCGTCTACATGACGCATTATACCAAGCAAGTCATCACATAATCATGGATCCATAAAATAAGTTTTGTCTTACAACCAACTAAAATGTGAGGTAGAGTGGCCCTTTGACATGCAGAAAATTGACCAATAGCAAAAAGTTTCGACCCAGGTCAGCCTGCGCGGACTGCGCAGGCTGACCTGGATCGATACTTTTTGCAGATGCATCAAAACTCCTTTTCACAGAGTATGGCTCAGATGCATTCAATAACGTTTATTCAATGTCCTATTTATGGTACAGGGCCGACAGGGAGACAACGGGTAATTGCAGTTCTATTTGTGTCTGGGTCGTGGCGCAATTTAAAGGCCAATGACTCGAGTTCCACTGCGGTGATATCGACCTATTAGTCCGCCCCGAATTCATTCATTTTACGTTTATAAAACCTTGAAATAGAATAACTCTTTTGTGCAGCATTATGTAGATTTTCTTTGAGCTATAATTTAATATAAAACATGCAGATGGTTCAAAATTTAACGATCTATTCAATGAATTGGTTTAAATATCTAAGAATGTCCAGTTAGACAATATACATGTAATAGCCTAGGCAAAGGGTATAGAATATTTAGATAAATTAATCCATTGTGACTAAAATCATTGTAAAGCAGTGACGAGACATTTTATTGCACGAGGCATATTAAGATAATGGCCATGTGAAAAGGGGGGGGTTTATGCATCTGCAAAAAGTATCGACCCAGGTCAGCCTGCGCAGTCCGCGCAGGCTCACCTTGGCCGAAACTTTTTGCTATCGGTCAATTTTCTGCATGTCCAAGGACCAGTATACCTTATGACACAGTCGGTTGTTAGACAAAATAGATTATATGGATCCATAATTATTATGATGACTTACTTGGTATCAAGCATCATGGAAATGCATTAAGCTCCCTTTTGCCAGAGCATAGATCATACATAGCTGGCACGCAAAGCATCAGTATTCCATGACGAGATGCTTTGACATCTAGACGACCAGACAGAAATAAACACATTTCACCACCTTTGGCCTTTTCACACGAATCAGCATACCTCGAAAGGGTTTTGCATTTAAAAGCAGAACTCGATCTGATCAACATCGTATTAGAACAGTAAAGAACCTATAGAACATTGTTTGAGAATTTCAGACTAGGGACTTGTAACGTGAGAGCACAATGTCACGTCTCCATTAAGCCTAAGGAAAGCATCGCTGTTGACTCTAAGTTCACTGGTACCCATCTTCACTGCAGATTTCGTGTACATTTCCATGACAAGGTTAAGCCTCATGTGGTCGGATTTACATTGTTACAAAGACTACCACGAAAAACATTCTGTTAACTTTACTGGAATTTGAATGTGCTTGTAGGACTAAAACCATCAATGGAAAAAGCGGATAATTCATATAAAGATAGGAATGCAACCTCCGAAAACTATATCCATTTTGGCATACGGTGGGGTAAGCGTTTAAATACGAATCGAAACTCCAAAATCGTTCCCGAAGATCTTAGTGCTCAGACTTCTTTAACATGTTGCTTTCGGCTGAACTTATTCGATTGTGTCTATTGGCCAACATATGTTCTTCCTAAGTGCCTGCGTCCAGAGCTGCAAATAGCTGATGCTTAGGTAGTGCAGGAGAGATTAACGAGAAACCAAACGGAATCCAGTACCACTATCACGTTTATATCTGTAGATGTCGATAAATAATTACACGGATAAAAAAACAAATGAGCGATGATCTGTGAAAGTGAGGGTTTATAATTCATTTACAAAAAGTGACGAACCAGCTCAGCCTGCGCAGTCTGCGCAGGCTGACCTGGGTCGACACATTTTGCTTTTCGTCAATTTTCTGCAGGTGCAAGGACCACTCTAACTCAGGGTTCAATTGTTAGATTAAGTGGTTTTAATGGATGGACCATTATGTGATGACTTGCTTGGTATAATGCGTCATGGAGATACATTAAGCCCCCCTTCAGCCAGAGCATGACTAAAATATACTCAGTTCCATAAATAAGTGTGCACTTAATTTTCTTTTATTTCTCGTCGCATGTTTTACTGAAGACCAACAAATTTGGTATCATACTTTAGTTCAGAGTCTGTAGAAAATGCCAGACTAATCAGATTTTGATTAACAGAAAGTTTAAGTTAGGTTTTTGCAGTTTAAATGAAGGTGGTACTAAAATCAAAGTTGCAAAAGTACTCACAGACTAAGGTAACATTAAAGTTAAGTTTTGGCCACCGCTCTCGTTCAGGAATGGAATAACATTAAAGTTAAGTTTTGGCCACCGCTCTCGTTCAGGAATGGAATAACATTCCTGATGCAATGATTTTACGTTATGTAAGGTCTATGCGACGTTCGAATAATTGCTTGTATCGACATCAGAGGTGACCATACATGATATTGATTGAAAAATTACAAGAACTTTAAGAAAAACCTAACTGAGTATATATATGTTTTATATAACATACGTGTTACCTTTTTCTGCAAAAACTCCAATTTGAAAGAAAAACCATACTCTAAATTTCAAACACGCATTGTCGCATCTAATCAGACGACTGGTTTTGAAAATTATGACTTTACATCCTGCTGCCAAGTGTAGCTATTGGGATGTCCGTTGGTTAATAGATCACAATAATATCCAGTTCGTTTTCTAAGTACTTCTAGGACCGATAGAAAAATTAGTTGTTGCTATAGTTTTGTTGGGTTCTGATTTGTCCGTAAAGGCCCATCTACATTAGCAAACATTTGTTTACAAGCACAACCAAGCACCATGTTTGCTGATGTTTGTAAACAAAAGTTTTCTAGTGTAGACCAGTCAGCAAACACAAGAAAACATCACGAAACAGTGATGCCATCATGAACAATGTTTAGTAATCTTTGGACATGTTCATTTTTGTTTGCGATGTTTGTGGTGTCTAGGTATGGTGACAGGACAGAAACTTTCTTTTTATGTGATGGATGCATTACATAGAGTTTATTTCATCAGCTTGTGGTTAATATGGGGAAATAGTTGCCGAAAAAGGGAAAGGTATGCGAAAATAACGAGTGCCGTTTCGGCAAATATTTCCCTATATTAACCACAAGCTGATGAAATAAATCATATATTATATTTCCTCTGATTATTTTGTCAACGAATGCCACTTTTAAAACTTAAAAACTTAAAAAACTTAAAAAAGTAGTTCCAGATTTTCGGCAGGAGGAAAATATTCACTGTGACGGGGAAATAATTCCCCCCAGCTTAAATTACGACATTTCTTTACCCATAACATTTCAAAAAATAGACACATGAAAGATAATATATGATCTTCAAGAATCACCAAACATTATTTGCCATTGTTTATTGTAGCATAGACACTCTATGGACGAACAGGATCCAAACTTTACCAAGAAAAAGTTTGCTGATGTTTTCAAACGAATGTTTGCTAATGTAGACGGGCCTTTACACACATACACACTCAGAGAGAGAGAGAGAGAGAGAGAGAGATGACAACAAAGAAATGCATATTGGAATTTTACAACTAGATTACATCTAAAATGTTATTAACAAAGTGCGTTATAGAGAAAAGAGAAATAACGTGTCATGCAAGCCAAAAATAGCCAAACACCATTAGTAAATTACAGCTGTTGTAGCATGACATTTTCTGAACATATAATTTATACAGTTTCATGAATTGTAAACTCGTCTTATGTCTTATTGCAGCGAGGTTTTTTTTTCAGAAGAGTTTTGTTAACAACGTATGTTTTCTCTTATCTGTGTAATATTGTAATATTTTAATACTAGTCTCTTATAATACTTCAGTAGAATGGTCGTATACTTTTGACTGTAATAGTTCTTGTATGTGTTTTAACTTTGCTTTATATACGAACGAGACTATAGAAAAAAAATTATAATACTTATCATTTTCAAGGGCAGTAGTGCTAATCTATTAAAATACCCTACCTTTTTCTATTTTTTTTTTTTGATGAATTATTTAATTGCTGCATATTTAACCCCTTGTTGATATTCTGTACGAATTCAATTTAAATTTGTAAGGAATATCAACTCTTAACCTGCTAAATTAGTCAAACAAAACTTGCAAGCCCATTGTAATATAAGAAATATTGCTATTTCAAAGTAATTTTTTGAGGAAAAATATCTCCTAACGGACAGTGTAAGGGTAATTTGGATTTCACTTTTTTTCTTCCATTTGATGGGATTTCCATGAATGTCTTCTGCTGTAAAAAAAAACATGGTGGTGCCTTGTAGGAAGGCACTTGTCTAGAGTAACTAACTTGAGAAACCTCTGTGAAACGGAAGTTTGATACATCTGCACTGCAAAAAGTGTCTATTCGGGTCAGCCTGCGCGGAATGCATCGGTACTTTTTACTTCTAGTAAATATTCTGCTTTTTCAAGGACCATTCTATCTCAGTATTCAGTTGGCTGTTCGACATAATGGGTTTTCTGGATCCATGCTTATGTGATGACTTGCTCGGTATAATGCATCACGGAGATGCGTTAAACCCCAATTTGGTAAAGCATTGCTCGTTTATTTTTACCCACAAATTAATAATTGAACAAAAGCGGCGACGGAAGGTGCTTCTTGGGTAGTATATCATGAACCACAGGGGGTCAAAAATCGATCACCTTCATCGATCTTTCATCAATTAACCCTTTATCACTCGGTCCCGAGTTTAAACGACCCTGACAAAAAAGACGGAAAGACAGTGTTTTATCCTTTTCCTACAATGTTTTTTTTACCTTTCAGCGACAAATTCTGTCGTTTGAGCTACATTTAATTTGTCGTCTGCATATGCTTTCAATTTGGACCAGTCTAAAATTTCATCGTTTGGTATAGGGATAACACTTTGACTAGCTGCAGAAAATTGATCATAAGCAAACAGTGGACTGCTCAGACTGACCCGAGTCGAAACTTCTTGCAGGTACATTAAACCTCCTTTTCACACAGAGCACGGCGCAATTATATGATTAAACAAGCTTTTAAACGAAGCCACATGAATGTCACAGATCTGAAGTCCCAACACAGAGCAGTCTGGTAGAGTTTGTCAATACGTGCCGAATTAATCCGAATATGATTTTAAATTCTAAAAGTAGCTACCGGATTGGCTTAGACGTTTTTTTTCCAACCAATTAGATGGCTTGTTTCGGAATAGATAACTTAAATTTTTACCAAACGACAGAATTATTAGAATGATCCAAATTGAAAGCATATGCAGACGACAAAATGAATTGGACTCAAAAGTTTAATTTTGCATTTGAAGGGGTAGAAAACATTAATTTATATAGAAAAAGGAGAAAATGCAGGTTACTAGCATTTTCTCATTTTCCCAGAATGTTTTCAAAGGGCTTTTTTCCTAGGCTCGTTAAAACTCGGGATTGTACAGTAAACTTTCAAATAATTCTTAGAATGACAGTATTTAAGACAGACTTTTAGTCTCAACCATAAAATCGTCACTGATATATGTTTGAAGTATCGCAACAGAACTTTCCTAAGACTTTGCAAAACGAGTCTAGTATAATTCTGAATTTAACAAATAGCGCTCTATTTGGTGGAGACTTTAATTCTTTACCAAACTACACAATTTTGGACTGAACCAAAAAACGAAAGCTTTTGCAAGCAACAAATTAAATGTAAAAAAGAGAAAATGCTGATAAAAAGCTTAACTAAATGTTGAAACAAGAAATACCGTCAAAAAAGATAGACGCCGTAAAGTTACCCGCCAAGGCCTGTCGAATAAACATGTCTGTATTTTTGACCATTTGCAAATTTCTACTTATTCATTCAAATAAAATACCAAGAATTCGATCAAAAGCCAGCGCTTTCAACTACGCCGAAAAATAGCGGGAAATTCACACCGTGAAAAAAAAAATGTTTTCGTCTAAGACAGGTTCTTAAAGATACTTATCAACGCAGCTGTCTATTATAGGTTGTCGATAAGAATCAAAGTCATTGCGTCCATTTTGCCATGGTAATTTCTGTCCCCGAAATCGATTTTAGATCGATATCCATTACCTGGTAAGAAAAAAACCATTAAACTCTATCCTACTAAATAAGTTAAATGAAAATTTCAAACCGATAGTGAAAACCCGAATAATACTTTTTTAAACTTATTTTTTTTTTTGAGAAAAATATCTTCTAAGCGGACAATGTAGATCCAAGATCAGACTGCACGTTCTGTGCAGTCTGATCTTGGATCTACACTGTCCGCAAATGGTCAGTGAGTCGCGCTTAGCAGCCTAAGAGTTAACAACGTGCCTTTTTCTTTTCGACAGAAGTGATATTTCGTTCAAAGAAACCCATTTATCCTAATAAGGAAATGTCTTTAAAAAAAAAGACAGCGTATGGGTACTTGAATATGAATATTGAAACTCTTTTGTGGTTCAATATGAAAAGAGACAAGGAAAAGTAACCACGTCAGTAATTGCCTCTTTTTCCTCATTATTTTGCATTTTGTTGAAGTGTGAAATTATCAGTTAGGTATATTTTCAATATTAGATGTAAATCCAGCTAATCATTGGAAAAGGAGCGGTTGCTGCCATAAATGATACGTCTGAAAATATATGTAGACGGTATAGTAATGGATTATAGAGTAACGCATAAAAGTATAAGAGCCATAGTCTGTGAAATGGGGGATTAATGTATCTGCTAAAAGTATCGACCCAGGTCAGCCTGCGCAGTCTGCGGCTCTGGTCAGATACTTTTTGCTATGGATCATTTTTTTCTAGTTGTCAAAAAACCAGTGTACCTCATGAGTCAGTCAGTTGTTATATAAGGAGGATTTCAAGGATCCATAATTATGGGATACATGTAACTTGTTTGGTACCATGGATCACGGAGCTACATAAAACCCCTAATTGCCAGAGCGTAGGTCATATCTTGTAACCCAATATTACAAGAAACTGGTTATACCCTATCATATCCATTGGTAAAGTTGTGAATAAGTGCAACGGGACATCGATTGATTGATTGAATTTGCGTTTATTTATCGTCGCCACCTGTTGCCCATATGGGCGACGCCCCCTGAAGGCTGTTAGTATTGTTACGGGGGATAGTGCAGATACAGGACGAAACCCATCTTAAGTTACGCCTGGTTCTTTTACGTGCTCGGTGTATAGCACCGTCAAACGGGACCTCGATTTAACGTCTCATCCGAAAGACTATTAGTACTTTTAGATGGCCAGCCGTGGGGATCGAACCCACACCCTCAAGTGACTCGAAAGATCACGTTCACGAGTCCTACGCTCTACCTACTGAGATGCGGTCTGGTCACGGGACATCGATAAACGCTTATATATTTGTGCTATAAATGGGCCCACAAATAATAGACCCGCAAAGGCCTGTAGAGTTATTATGTCCATATGTTTGACCAGTCGCAAAGTTCTATTTATTCATTCGAGAATAATATCAAGAAGTAGGTCAACAGCCAGCTTTAACAGCCACACCGAAAAAAAACAAACCCTAAATGTCTCTGTCTAGGACATGTCCTCAAAGATTGCTATCGACCTCGTTGTTTGTTAGAGTTTGTCCATAAGTACCAGGGTCATTTGGTACAAGTTGCCTTGAATATTTTTGTCCCCGTAATCGATTTTAGATCGATATCCATTACTGGAAAGACAAACATTAACTCTTTCCATACCATAGACGACACCAGAAGCTTTTGTGGACAGTCTATATCAAGATCAGACTGCACAGAACGTGCAGTCTGATCTCTGATCTACACTATCCACTACTATATTCTAGAGTATTACCGAACTGTCGCTTGATCTTGCAGAGGAAATGTATTTTTAGCCTTTGAGAAAATGTGAGTTATTTATTCAGTAGTGAAAGAGTTAACAACGCGTTCTTCCTTTTCTAGGGAACCATATTTTCGTCGCAATAAACCCATTTATTTTTAACTCTATAACAGACGACCATATTCTAGAAATGTCCGCTATTAGAGAATTTGCAGACGACAAAATAGTTGTGCCTAAAATGAAGGGATTTTTCTTGAGATGGTGGAAACATTGTGGTCTGGTGAACAATAACAGTAGCAAGACGTTTTGTCTCCTTTGCTGCATCCGGTATCTACATGTAAGTTCAGTAACGTACAGGACTTCTTATCAAGGAGCAACGGGTTCGATTCAGCCTAGCTCGGTCGTGATTCATTCCTTTCATATTGTTGAACACCGTTTTGACGATCTTCGTTTGATAAAGGCGTCACTGACTTTATAAGAGTGATATTGAACAATAACAACAACAACAACGACGACGACGACGACAACAACCACAACAAGTAATGGAACTGAAGGAAATCTAAAATCGATCTTAAACGATTGGTTTTGAGATAAAACTTCAAAGTTGCCATAGTTTTACAGAAATAAAACAATGGACCAATATTGCTTGTCGATCTTCCAGATCGGTACACATGGCTACACACTGTTACATGAGAACATGAGAATTCTTCATTCTTGAATGTATTAATGAAGGTTTACTTATACCGATGAACCGAAAGAATCTTTAAACTTCTCTGATTCGCTTGAAAAAAAAAACAAGAAACATTTTTAATAAGATAGACGGCGTAGGAGGTACTGAAATATGAATATTGAAACTCTTTTGCGGCTCAATATGAAGTAAAATAACGAGAAGAAACCTCGTGAGCAGTTGCCTCTTTTCCATCACCGTTTTTCATTTTGTTGAAAAGTAGTAGATCTATTTGGTTATTGGGTGCTGTCTATGAAAATATAAATAAATTTATAAATAGAACATGAAAAGAATCATTCTCTATTACATTAATTTGCTATGGTAAGAATCAAGGCCCCGGGGCATCGATCAGCCGTAGCAATGCTTGTTAATATGTTTTTCATAAATGTGCGAGAAAATATGGCAGCAGGGGCCCGCCGAATACACATGCACATAATTTTAACCAATTGCGATTTGCCATCTATTCATTTTTTATCAGTACCAAGAAGTAGGTAGAAAGCCAGCGCATCGAGCTACGCCGAAAAATAGATTCACAATAAGTCGCCATACAGCCTCGTCGTCTGAACTACCTTTTGAAAGATAAATCTGAGTTTAGTTTAAATATATTTATTTTACATCGATTATGAAACAAGTTCTTACAACTTATAATAATCTCTCTCGATTCTGAGTTTGCGGAGCCAGTCAGAGACGCCGTTTAATGCGTAACAGACACATGTCAAAGATTTCAAGGTATTTTCAGACAAGTCTCATTATGAGCTTGAGCAAATAATTTCCTAGACATAGCCTGAGGTACGCCAGCATTGAATTGATTTCTGTTACTAATGCAATAGAGATTTCATATTGGAAATCAATGGCCGTTCATTTTTATATCCAACCTTTCTCTCTTGTTGCTTATTTTTGTCTGTATATCTTTGTCTTGTTTAGAAGTATGGAAAAAAAAAAAAAAAAAATGCATGTATGTCCGATTTTTTCCGATTTTATCTAAAGATACATCTAAACTCGTTTTCATGCAGTTTTCAGACAGTTTTAACTCATTTCATCCTTATTTTATGAAACTACAATCATTCTCGTATCTTCATGCCAAATGTTGCCCCTGATGGCTGCAAGATTGCACAGGTTACGTTGGATTGAAAGTGCATTTTATGTTTCGGAGGCCTTCCAAGCAATCGCTGTTGTCGTTTCCGGTTTTAAATGAGGACAAATCCCTTGTGTTTTTTCTATCCCCTACACCATATATACGTATTGTTAGTTCATCTATGTTTACACATAGATTTACTCATAGATAAACCATTCTAAACTCAAGTTTTAACAGCGCTTCGTCTCTCCAGCAGTAAGGGTGTATCTTTAAATAGGGTTTTGTATCTCTTTCAACAGTTTTTCAGTCAAATCACGATGATACTTCTATTATTCATGTCTGCTCAGGAATTAATAATTTCTAGGTTGCGTCTCTGCGGTGCCTTCCATAAGGATATTCCACGTGACTATTTGAATAGGTCTTCAGGAATCGGGAACAAATTTGATGTTTCTCTGGGGCCTTTTGTTGCTTTTGACCGTCTAACCGATTATCAGATAATCACGTAATTTAATGAGGTGGAACGCTTTTGATGAACAAGGTTTAGATCAGGATCAGTCTGCAAATAACGCGGTCTGATCTTGAATCTAGTCTGTCCGCTTGTTTAACCCAGCCTGTTCGATAAAAATCTTCTGGGAGTTCAGTGCATTGCAACGTGTTATTTACAGCCAACGACAGAAGTCAAAGTATTGTAGGAAAGTAAGAAAATGCTGGTTACCAGCATTTTTAGCCTTTTCCCACAATGATTTCAAAAGGCTTTTTCCTAAGGGTCGTTAAAGCTGGGGATCCTGTGGTAAAGAGTATACTCTCTCAGCCCCGAATTGAAAAAACTCGAAGCACCTGTTTTCGTCTGTGAAGAGAAAATGATTAACCATTTACTTTTGGACAATAGTACAAATTACACTTGGACAAAAACTGAATCAAATTGACGTAAATATATTTTTTTTGGCGCATGTTTAAAGCAGTTCCTCTATTTCCTGCAATGTTTTTTAAAGCTGCTAACTGCAGGGACGTTAAGAATGAAAGTCGACATGAAAATCCGACACAAGCGATACGCAGGAATCCTTAATTGTGAAAGACATTTGAGCGTCATTCAGTCTGTCGTCTGCAAACGCTTTCAACTTGGAAAACTCAAGAACTTTGTCGTCTACTAAAGAGTTATGCCACTTGTTGTGACAGTTTGATAGTTAAAGGGGGAAAAAAGCACCAAGTCAATAAATGTTGGATGCAAGCATTGTTTTCCGCATTCCTTTTGGTAAGTTTATAAGCACTCGCCGCACAGCGACGCAGTGACAGATTTGCTCTAGACAGTACACTTAAAGGGCTTATTTAGATCTTTTATAATCACAGTAAACTTAAAGAAAGTTTAATACCAAATTATCTGAGGGTGGAATAGTTTGCAAGTCGTCAATCAGTAGGAAAGACAAGTTTAAGGAAAAGTGAATAACGGAATGATGTGACGCGGAACCTGGGTCCGTGTTCACCAACTGTTCTTGAGAATATTCCTAGTCTTGTTATCCAAGATTTTCTAAATTTGAAAGTGCACAACTTCTGATTGGCATTTGGTTTAGAAAAGTTTAGAGAATAAGACCAAGACTCCTCCTAAGAATTACTGTTTTTGTTGTTTTAGATTTTGCAGCTGAATTTTGCAAGTTTTTTTTTTTGAATACCACGTGATCAATAACTAGCGTCGATGTTATGGAATTAATTCACATTGGTAGGGTAACGTCATGTCTCAGGGTTCAATCTAGGCTGCGTTTTTGCGACAATGGCGCGATTTTAAAGTCCTTGGCCCATTTTTGAAACTCTAGTGCGCCGGATCGGCGCAAAATCCAATGCATTGGCGCTTTTCCGATTCCGTTGTGCGCCACCATTAACTTTTTTTTAGTATAGTTTTTAGCGAATCAGTGTTAGAAGACGCTTTCCGCAGTATTGAAATTTGACTGCAAAGCATCGCAGCAACACTGAGAGCGTTACTGGTATTCGGATATTCACTTATTCACAGCACATGAACGAGCGCGATGGAAACCAGCCTTTGAAAACATGTCGGCAACGCAAACACAGAAACGAATCGGTGATTTCTTTTCTGGCAGAAATTCCGCCAAACAAGCGAAAATGCAGCAATCGGGTGAAACTAATGGTGAAAAACAATCAGCTGATGGAAAAGCTGGGAAATCGTATGCAAAAAAATTTCAAACTGAGTGGCTGCAAAAGCCTCAATTTCACTGGCTTCGTTACGACGATACAAAAAAAAATTGTAATACAAGTCACTTGTATAATACAGCAATCGTTTAAAACAAATGATTTTTAGTGTTGTTACATAATTTGACCTCTTAACAACTCAATCACTATCCCCATACACAATTAAGCAGTAAATTATCTGGATTTACTTCCTTTATATGGTAAGTCAGTAATAATTGAGCTTTTAAAATGCCAAGATCCTGGTTATTTGGTTGTTAAAAAGTGCTGGCCCATCTCAAAATACTGGTGGCCCCTTTTTAAAATATTGATGGGCCACTGGCCCATTCTGACAAAATTCTAGATGGAACCCTGATGTCTGATCTCATAGAAAGTTGCCGATTACAAAATGATCGAAACATTTATTCATACGTCCATATTCGTGTATGTGCTTGCTTAATCATATTTCACAAAGATATTCTCTCACCATCTGCTGCGTTTTCAGACTAGCGATCGCTAGTGACCCAGAGTTACCCAGATCCAATTGTTACAAAAAAAAAAAAAAAATCTACAGTCTCCAAATTCTAACGTTACACTACAGAAAATATTCTTTCTGACAAATCGAAATTCTGTTAAATACGACAATATTGTCATGAACTACAAAATCTATACCCATCCAGTTTGAACGATGTCTAATTACAAAGTTATTGACTGAACAAGATGTCGTCGACAATTTACAAGATACTTTCTTATGTAAATTAAGTCAGTGACCTATGCTAATCAAGCTCATCTTTACTAATTCTAACACAGCTTTTTTCAAACCTCGTGAAGTGAAAAAGCATTCAAAGTTCATCTAAAAGTGAACTCTAGAAAGTATTCAATTGTCAAACCACCAAATTGCCTTTTTTTTTCAATTAAAGATCAACAAACAGACTCTGTTTATTGTATTTCTTATCGTGACAACTAAATGACTTAAACAGTGGGTAAAGTCGACGGATCGAACCGATCGGACATATTAACCGGATCGGGCCAGGCCGAACCGGATCGGACTTAATAACTGGGTTGGACCAGATCGATTCGAATCGGACTTAATAACCGCATTGGACCATATTTTGTTCGATTGTGTGTGGCCCAACTTAGTTTTATCTTTATCAAGTCCGGTAATTTAACATTCGCTAACCTGTTAGTACTTTCAGTACTTTGATAAGTTTTGTGGCTAAATGACTTGATATGCTATGGAGGGAATAACAGCAAACAGGGAAAAAGTAATTTTATCAGAAATGTTCTCTAGATTGTGTCGAAAGTCTGTTTTATGTAATTAAATGAATAATTCATGAATACAATCCGATCAACAACCTCTTTTGATCTACCAGAAGCACGGGAACTTTGTTCAAAGCCAGAAACATCAGCTGATGGTCAAAGGAAATGGCAACCACGTGGTATTTTGTGTAAAGGGCAATATTCGTTCGTGGTGAGCTTCGTTAATAATTCTGTTCTCGAAAATTGTTACAGCCAAGAAACAGCCTATTCAAACCAAGTACTTAGAGGACATATGGCCTGCAACACGCGAAAAGGGGCATTCGGACATTTGCGTAAAGTGTCGTCTCGGATCAGCCTGCGCAGTCCGCGCAGGCTAATCCGAAACGATACTTTCCGTTTTTATGCAATTTTCTTTTTTGCGCAAGTCTACTGTAGCGCAAAAACCTAATGTAGTCGTAAAGTGCCGTCTCGGATTAGCCTGCGCGGACTGCGCAGGCTGATCCGAGACGACACTTTACGCAAAAGTCCGAATGCCCCTTTTCGCGTGTTGCAGGCCATATGGACCATGTTCTGGCAGAAAATGGGCTTACTTCATCTCCGTAATGCATGATAGCAGGCAAGTCATCATCATTATGGATCTATAAAATCCATTTTACCTCACAACCGACTGAACCCTGCGTTAGAATGATCCTTGGGCACAATTAAACAAATTTACCAAAAGCTAAAAGTTTCGACACAGGTCAGCCTGCACGGAATGTGCAGGCTGACCTGTGTCAATGCTTTTCGCGGATGCATTAAAGCCCCTTTTCACTGAGTATGAATCCTATATTTTCAAGCATTTAACCCTTTTATCAAACTTGCAAAGTTTCAAAATTCGTTGCCAGGAGCGTTTTGCACATTTATAAACGGTTTCATGTAATTGATTGATTGAATTGGAGTTTAATGCCGTTTTTAACAGCTTAAGTCATATCACGGCGGTCAATGCACCTACATATGTGTTTCCTGGCTTTCTCCCATCAGTACTAACACAACTTTCTTTCCAAGTCACTGACTACTTTTCTCACGTGCATTAGAGTTGAGGTCACGAGTCGGATACGTTAACCACCAAGCTACCCGGCTGGGCCGTTGTCATGTAAGGTAATTTACTTGTTACGAAGTTTATGGTAGCTTTGTGTGTCATGTAAAGTAATTTACTTGTTACGAAGTTTATGGTATGACTTAGTTATTTTTTTCCATGCGACTGAATTTTAGACATGCCTAAATTAACTGCATTTGCAACGACAAAATAATTGTGGCTGAAAATGCTTATTACAATCATTTTCTCCTTTCTTCTTTTCCCACAATGTTTTCAAATATCGTCTTCGCAAAAACACATTTTTTTTTGTAAACAGTTAAACCAAATACCAAAGGACATATTTTTTCAAGCATTCTACCATTATAGCAAATGCATGTGAGTCATGCTCTGGCAAAAGGGGGCTTAATGCATCTCCGCGATGCATTATACTAAGTAAGCCATCATATAATTATGGATCCATAATAGCCACGTTTGTTTTAACAACCGATTTTAATCATCCGGTAGATTGGCCCTTGGTCATACAGAAAATTGACCAATAGCGAAAAGCTTCGGCCCAGGTCAGCCTGCGCCTGCCTACGGCGCAGGCTGACCTGGATCGAAACTTTTCGCAGGTACATTAAGCTCTTTTTCCACAGTGCGTGGCTCATTTTGTTTGCAAAATGATTCTAATACATGTACCATGTTTCGACATTAGCTGATATAAGCGTTTGGCGCATATATTCACAAACGAGTCAAGCTAGCCAGATAATCAAAGTCGCGGCTGAAAAACACTAATAGAAAGTGACGGGAGAAATTGTCGTCTGCAAATGCTTTAAATTTCGTTTAGTCCAAAATTTTGTCGTTTGGTAAAGAGTTAGAAAACGTACAAAATGTCGTCTGCATGTCATGGCTGGTTACAATTAACGTCTGCCAGTTGACTTATAATTTCAGTTACTTGGCCCTAAAGGGTACTTATCGCTAGAGGCGTAGGAAGGTCTGCAGTATTAGGAACCAACATTACTGTATGACAAATTATTTTCACGTGCGAGAAAGAACATTATTTGTATGAAAGATCGTGAAAAATAATTCAAATAATGAAAAAGGAGGGGGCGGGGGGCGGGAAAGGAGTCGCCGGTGAAAACCCACTGAAACGCGGGCTTACTCTTGCTACTGCCCCCTTGATCAAGCACCTTCCACCGACTGGACTACTGGGCTCAGGACGACTTTTGTGAGTAAAGGTTGTTTTTTTTTCTCTTTGTCTGACAAGTAAATTTTCTGTACCACCATAAGCTTATTGGCAAGATTTAAAACCACTCAACCCTTTACCCGTAAATCACGTGTTTTGGCGTCCCCCGAAGAAAATATTACCTTTGAAAACATCGTTGGAAAAGTAGAAATGATAGTAACCAACACTTTTTTTATTTTCTCTCAATGCTTTCTGTCCTTCCAAAGACACGTTGCAGTTTTTGAATTACATTTAACTTGTCGCCTACAATTGCTTTTGTACTGGACTCATCTAAAATTACGCCATCTGGTAAATGGTAAATGTTGTGTGAAATGTCGTCTGTAGGTTGTTGCTGGTTACTTCTGCAAATCTATCTAAAGTTTTACATACGTGCCTAACAAGCTGCTTATTTTCAATCGAACTCTTTACCAAGTGACAAAATTTAAGACATATCCAAATTGAGAACATTTGCAGACAACAAAAAATGTGACTCAAAAAATGAAATTTGATTTGGGAAGGGGGCTACGTAGTTTTTATGCCGTAAATTAGAATTTCTTGTAAAATACCGATATTTTTTTCTTGGCAAACGTGTAACCTGTACGGCCATATTCATGAAATAAAAGGCTGCAAGTTTCGGCGTTTAGATAAAGGGATGGTCATTATTAATTGTTTTTTTGGAAACTCCGTCTGTTTTTATTACATCAGATATGACGTCATTATACTGATTTGAATACGAATCATTATCTCCCGCCAGATGGCATTCTACAAAAACACATCTATCTAATTTGGGCATTCGGGGTACAGAATCGGACTACTTTTCAAAACGACAACTGTGACTTTGAATTTCAAAATAAAATTAACGTTTACTCAATAAAACGCTACCTGGTGCGATTCATTTAGCTATGATCAGCTAGCATGTAACCTATGCACCGGCCATTTCTTCATGCGTCATAGTAGACAGGTCGAATCTTTAAAGAATATAACATGGGCAGACAACGGAATACGAATCCTCGTAATCGACGCTTGAAATTGCTCATATGACATTCCCACAAGTCTTTGCGAACTCTGGTGTGAAGTCTAACAATACAAAAAGAGGCGACGTAGCCAATTTTGGAAATACCGTTGAAGAATACTTTTTTCTTACTCTAGTCTTTCTTCTTTAGTGACTATTTACCAGCTATCAGCTCGCTTAAATCTGTCTCGTAGTTATCACATTTTTAACAAAGTAACTTCAGATTATAGAAAAGGATAAAAAATCAAACTGGAACCCAGGCTACACTTAAATAGACAAAGCAACTTTTTTTTTTCCTTTAGTTTTTGCTGCTTTCTGATAAGCAAACTATTTTTTAAAATGCCTCAGGCTTACAAAGACCAACGTCTGTCATGAAATTATATTTCGTCTGCGTGTCAACCCGGATTATTTATAACGTCTGCGGATTGTTTTATTGTCGTCATAATTGATAATTGATCTCTAAAAGCGGAGCTGTTATTTTTCCCTGGAGTATTTATAAGCAACTTACGGTTTGTATTTACTTGTTGCACCAGTTATATCATTTTCAGACACAGGATGCTGTAGACAACTCTTTTGATTTGCCAAACCTGGCTCCGTATACACCAATAATTCTTAACGGTTAATTTTAGTCTAGTTCTGGAGCTTTTTCTAAATCTCAAAGTAACGCACTTTCTGATTGGCTAAACCAAATAGGTGCGTTCGGGTCAAAGGGTGTTTAACCCTCAGTCTGCTAAGCACGACTCGCTGACCTTGAGCGGACAGTGTAGATCAAGATCAGACTGCACAGAACGTGCAGTCTGATCTTTGATCTACACTGTCCGATAAAGAGATATTATTTACCAAAACATAACTTTGAAATAGCAATATTTGGGTTTTTACTATATCGAACTGAAAAATTCATTATAGTTATCTAGCAGGATAGGGTTATTGCATCTGCTTTATGCATCGTACTACTCAAGTCAGCATATAATTAGGGATCCATAAAATCCATTTTGCGTAACAATCGATCGAATCTTGAGATAAACTGGTCCATTGATATGCAGAAATTTGACCGATAGCAAAAAGTTTCGACCCATGTCAGCTGCGCGGACTGCGCAGGCTGACATGGGTCGATACTTTTTTGCAAATGCAGTAAAACCCCTTTTCACGGAGCACGGCTCATTTACTTGTTGCGCCAGATTTATAATTTTTAAACATCGGATGTTTTTTACCCATCTTTTGAAAATAAATTGGTTGATTAATTGTGTTGGGGTTTAAGGCCGTTTTAACAGCATAGGTCATATCATGACGGTCAGTGCACCTACGCATGTGTTTCCTGGCTTCTCACACCAGTACTGACACAATTTTCTTTCCGAGTCACTGACTGCTTTTCTGACATGCATCAGAGGTGAGGGGATTTAACTCTTAAAAAACGACAAAATTTTGGACTAGTCCATATTCAAAACATTACAGATGACAAATTAAGTGTGGCTCTAATGACGACATTTGTCGGTAAAAGGGAAGAAGAGCATTGACGGAAAAGGAGAAAATGCTGGTTACCAGCATTTTCTCCTTTTCGCACAGTGTTTTCAAAAGGCTTTTTTCTCAGGGTCTTGAAACTCGGGATTAACGGTGAGAGTATTTATTAGCTTCGCGAAACTTCATTCATCTCGACCGACCCAAACAGGACTATATAAAATATGCATGAATTTACTAACGTTCTGAGAGAAGGCCAGGATTTCAACACGCAACCAAAGTTCGATTCTGCGAAATCTATGAGACTTTATTTTCCCACGTGATCCTTTTTTGAGGGGTCCTACGTGACTCAATAGTTAAGGTGTTTGATGCGCAATGTAGAGGTTTTAGGTTCAAATATCACGGAGGAACTGGTTTTTCGATGTAGTGTCCTTTGGCAAGTCAGATTCTGAAATATTTCTGAAGTTTCATTTCACCACGCGATTCCTGCTGTGGGACCCTGTGTGGCGCAGTGATTACGATGTAGGATTCCTTATCCAAAGGTCCTGAGTTCAAACGTCACTGTGGAATTGATTTTTCATGGGACTTTACTTTGGCAAATCAAGTTCTGTAATATCTCCGAGACTTCAGTGTCGCATGTACCTCCATTGCTCGGGGTCTTGCGTAGCTATGCGGTGAAGGTATAGAATCTGTAATCCAGAGGTGCTTGGTTCGAACCTCGTTCGGGTATGTGGGTTGCCGTGGGGGTGTCCTTGGGCAAGGCATGCCAGAACCCCTGCCTAGTACTCGTGAAACCCAAGATAAGCGAGTTTGGCCTTGGTATAACTGAAATATTGTTGACGGATGCCTTAATGTTCCGATTTTCCAGACTAGACATTTAATTGACTAGGACATAACTCAAGCAGTTACATTGGTAATCTTGGAACTTACCATTAGTACCCATGGCGTTTAGACATGTAAGTGAATACGTGCAGTGTCATCTTTCCAAGTTATTTTGTATCTCATAGCCAATTCAAACAAATGATTTCAACTCACTCTCCACGGTCCGTATTCGCCAACCATTCTTAAGAATATTCTTTGTCTTATGCTGAAGAATTTTCTAAATTTGAAACTAACACAAACTTCTGATTGGCTAAACCATTTGGTTTAGCCAATCAGAAGTTGTGATACTTTCAAATCTAAAAAAAATTCTTGCGTATGATAATCAAAGAATACTCTTAAGAATGGTTGGTGAATACGGACCTTGGCGCATTCTAATGACGAGAAATATAAAAAGGAAGGATAAAATGCAGAAAGTGATACATCAAAACTAAGACTGTATAGTAAAGTTTAAAATGCTTTATAAGGCATTATTGTACACTTGTATTTTACATAGAGAGAACGTAAGTCTTATATCAATATTGCAATGTTTCAAATTGACCTTCACTGCCTAGGTCTAAATTTTCGACTAAATCTCCTTGCAGTTCCATTTTGTGTGCGTGGCGCTGTTGGTGGTTTTGGGACAATGTTTTTGGGGTCTTCACGTATCTCATCGGGACGAACTTCTGCCTTTACTGTCTTGTCGGTTTGATTTGATGTACAGATTGCTGACTTTCCCTTTTGCTTGTCAGTATAAGTGCTCTTTGACATCCTTGGTTGAGCCATATTGGCCTTTGCTGTAGTGTTGCATATTGCCTGTCTTATTTTTTCCTTTCTGTTATTTTTGATAATGTCATGTTTCTTTGAAATGTTAGGTAGAATTGTACTGACCTCTGATGTCACCAATTCAGAGTCTACTTTAACCTTCTTACCAACAACACAAACATCTGTTGCTACATTTGGTAGACCTAAGGTGGTTTCTGTTACCTGGTCGTTTGTAACAAGTCCTGGTTCGTGGTTTCGTTTGTTACTGAAAATGTTTACGTTGTCTTCTGATATGTTGTCTTCTCTCACTTCACTCTCTGTCAGTTTTAATGGTTGAATACTGGTAATCAGTTCGGTGCTATCATCATGTTTTGAGTCATTATTCTTTATTTTAGCTATTTGAGTTTCATACCATTGTATTTTCTTCATCAAATTGTCTTTTTTATCTCGTTCAGCTGCCAACAAACGCTTGGCCTCAGTGAATTCGTTAATTCGATCGCCATCAATTCCCATTTCTTCTTCCTTTCGACGCAGAAAGTCTCTTCGCTTCTCTAATGTCCTTTTTTGTTTCACCAGATCGTCATGGAGTCTCTGAGCCATGACGTATCTGGCAGAGCTACTGGAAACTTCCTTTCTGTAATCCTGTATAACTTTTTCGTACCTGCATCTCTCCCTTTCTAGCCGAGCACATTCTTGTTACTTGTACTCGATATCTTTTCTCTCGTTTTCAGTAAGACTAGTTAGATGATCAATCAACTGTTTATTTCTTCTTTGTTTTTCTTCTTGGTGTTTTATATACTTCTCTTGATTGCTTATTCCAGTTACCACATCCTTTATTTTCTTAATCAGTTCCTCTTTACTCAAATTATGTGTATCATCAACGACTGTCCGAGCAGTACGTTCTGTATACTTAACTACAACTGCACCTCTCTCTTCTTTGAAGTCTCCCGCAGCCGCATGATTTCCCGAATAACGACTGAACTCCGATAATCTAGAACCTGAACTAGATTTTTTTGTTTGATCACTTGTGTCAGAGGTGATCGAACGATCCGCATTCTTTTTATTTTTATACATTTTGTAAATCTGCTTGAACAATCCAACATGAACTGGACATACGCTTTGCCGTTGCTATGAGCAATGTGACGTGTTTAACGTTACTGATGTAATTACGTTGTAATTAACGTCGATGACGCAACTGCGTCATAAAGATTTACGCATTCGTCACATGCAAAGCGTTGTAGAATTAAATATAGCCTGCAACACGCGAAAAGGGGCATTCGGACATTTGCGTAAAGCGTCATCTCGGATCAGCCTGCGCAGTCCGCGCAGGCTAATCTGAAACGACACTTTCCGTTTTTATGTAATTTTCTGTTTTGCGCAAGTCTTCTGAAAGACAAAATCTAATGTAGTTGTAAAGTGCGGTCTCGGATTAGCCTACGCGGACTGCGCAGGCTGATCAGAGACGACATTTTACGCAAATGTCCGAATGCCCCTTTTCGCGTGTTGCAAACCATATTATGTCAGCTGCAGGGGAATAGAATTTATATATAAATATTGTACAGAAATTTACAAGTCTCAAGCATGCTTGTTTGTATCATATTATTATACTTTTTTCGTTTGACACGAAGTTCATTAAAGTCATAAACTCTGATAAATATGGGTCATGCTCTGTGAAAAGGGGTTTTAATGCATCTGCAAAAAGTATCAACCCAGGTCAGCCTGCGTAGTCCGCCCATGAACCCTTTATCACACAATCCCGATCTTAAAGAGGAAGGCTTTAGAAAACATTGTGGGAAAACGATGAAATGCCAGTGACCAGCATTTTTCCTTTTCATACAACGATTTTTATCCTCTCCCATGATAATAAATAAATAAACAAATAAATAAATAAATGGGACATGCTCTGTGAAAAGGGGGCTTAATGCATCTGCGAAAAGTATCGACCCAGGTCAGCCTGCGCAGTCCACGCAGGCTGACCTGGGCCGAAACTTTTCGCTATTGGTCAATTTTCTGTTTGTCAAAGGACCAGTCTACCTCATGATTAAGTCGATTATTAAAAAAAGTCGCTCCTATGGATCCATAATTATTTCATGACTTGGGCTAGTATCGTGTATAACGGCGATGCATTAAGCCCCCTTTTGCCAGAGCACGGCTCAATATATTTTCGTGTCACATTTACAATGTCGTCTGCAAATGCTTTCGATTTGGACAAGTTCAAACTTGTTTACGTCTTAGAGTTAAGATTTAAAAGATGTAATAATGATTGTCAGAAAAGTCGCCGATATGAAACGAGAAATCGGCTTTGTGACAAAGGCTGGGAGTAGTTTTTCCCTAAAAGACTATTACAGGGTTCGGCCTACTTAATTCAAACCAAGGGCAAACGTTACATTCGAAAACTTACTGAATGTCCTTGAAATTATGGTTGCAAACACAGCTGCAAATATGGTACAAAAAATCGACAATAGAATGACAGAGGCTAGGGGTAGTTTTTTCCCTAAAAGGTCATTGCAAAAGGCAGTCCCCTCAATCAAACCAAAACTCGACAAAACCAAAACTTATTGTGGAGTATATTCTCAAATGTTCATTTAACCGCTCTCCCCCCCAGCTCTGGGAGGCAAATCTTTGGGGTTCAACCTTTTACAAGACATTCCTGAGTTTCAGCGACCCAATGGAAAAAAGGTTTCGATAACATTGTAGGACAAGGAGAAAATGTTGGTAAATAGCATTTTCTCCTTTTCCCACAATATCTTCTACCCTTCCAAAGGGGTGGGGGGGGGGGGCATCATTTGAGACACATTTAAGTTGTCATATGCAAATGCTTCCACAACTGTTAAAGATGCATCTTAACTCGTTTTCACGCAATTTTCAGCTGGTTTTAAACCTATTTCATCCTCATTTTATGAAACTATAACCATTCTGATAACTTCATGCCAAATGTTGCCCCTGATGGCTGCTTGCTTGCACAGATTACGGCGGATAGAAAATGCATTTCATGTTTTGGATGCCTTCAAAGTAATCGCTGTTGTCGTTTCCGGTTTTAAATGAGGATAAATCCAACGTATTTTTCTATCCCTTACACCATATATATTGGTAACTTTCCTATTTTTACTTAGCTGAGGTATTCTACAAACTTTAAAGTTTAAACAACATTTTTTTCTCTCTCGCTGTAGGGATGTATCTTTAAGTCAAAATTTTGATGCCTAGTAAAGAGTTAAAGAACTCTGTTGTTGTTGTACGTTAGAGTACAACCTGTGTTCTGAAGATTTTCATAGAATTTGCAAAACAAATTAGGTTGATCTTTAGGCTGCTGAGCGCGATTAAAGGACCTTTTTTTACGGACAGTATAGATCAAGATCAGACTGCACGGAAACGTGCAGTCTGATCTTGGATCTATACTGTCCGATAAGGAGATATCTTTCCTCATATTTTTTTTAAAGTAGCAAAATCTTGGTTTTTACTATCAGATAGAAAGTTTCATTTCACTTTTCTAGCGGGATAAAGGTTAAGGAAATCAATGTGTCGCAGGGCAATCAAATTAGTGTGAGACAATTAGCGTACGGTGATTATCTGTTTTGCTACTCGTGTAGTTTAACGCTTTACCAAACGACAAAATTTTGGACTGGACCAAATTGAAAGCATTTGCAGACGACAATTAAATTTAGCTTAATTGATGGAATTTTTCTTCGATAGGGTAGGAAACATCGTGGGAAAGGAGAAAATGCAATGTTTTCAAATGCCTTCTCTTTAAGGATCGCTATAACTCGAGATTGTGAGGTATAAGGTTAAACCTTCACTCTGTAAGTTCAAATTTCAAGGCACTGCATGCAACACGGCGCTTCATACGACATAGGTCAACATTGTTGGATAAGAGCTATTGCTTGTTAGGCATTTTTGAACCTTTTTTTTTTCCCCATTTTTTTAACTGATCAATCAAAACTCTTTTTTCCCCTCTTTTTCATAGCATTTCTACCAGTTTGAGGTGATTTCAAAATTAGCTTATGTTGTAATGTGTTTCAACCTTTCCCAAATAATCCCTAATTTTAACGATCCCGAGATTGAAGGCTTTTGAAAAAATTAAAAAAAAAATGTGGGAAAATGAACATTTTCTCCTTTTCTCACAACGTTTTCTACACGTTTGATGACAAATTGCAGTGTTTTGAGCCACCTAAATTTGCCGTCTGCAAATGTTTTCACTTTGAACAGGTCTGAAATTTTTCTTATGTGGTAAAGGGTTGTTCACAACTTTATCCAATCAGCGTGAGTGTCGTTCTTTTGCTCAAAATATTAAGATTTGACCTTTTTCTAGAACTCAAAATGCAATTACCCATTTATTGAATAAATTTTGTCTAAGAGAAGCATTAGGCAACGGAATATGCAGATCCAAGATCAGGCTGCACGTTCTGTGCAGTCTGATCATGATTTACACGGTCTGCAAAAGTTTGATATATAGCCAACGGCGTGCAAAGAGTAAACTCCTTGCCATATAATTCCGAGTGTTGACGACCCTAACAAAGCTTCTGAAAACATTGTGAGGAAAAGAGAAAATGCTGATAATCAGCATTTTCTCCTATTCCCATAATGTTTTTTACCCTGTCAAAAACAAATTCCATCATTTCATCAACATTTCAATTGTCGTCTGCAAATGCTTTGAATTTTGGCTTTCCCAGAATTTTGTCGTTTGGTAAAGAGTTAACACAATTACTACAATCTCGTTTTAAAATTTTCTGAGCATCACGTGACTCGTTAGTGGTGTCTTGAAAAAAGGATTGCGCGAGATTTTACGGGAACATTGATTAACCTAACCCAATAAAACTAATTCGCTAATTTCCTGCGTAAAGCCCTTTTGTGTTCTTAGTACAGTTTATTTTGTTTGTTTGTACGGTGACCAACGCCGCTCTCAACATTATTTGAGTTACATAGCGGTGGCCAGTTGACCTATCCATGCTTTCCTGGGGTTTCTTTTACCAGTACTCCGCACAGTTTTCTTTCCAAGCCACTGGCTGCTTTTCCACATAACCATCGTCGAAACGATGGTCAGCGGTGGGAGAGAAATGAATCCTGTCGCACTATCATCGATCCTCGAAAAGACATTGGCCGAGTCAGGGATTGAACCCGCGACCCCCTGTTCTCAAGTCCTGCACGCTACCGAATGAGCTACTGGCGTTCTTATACAAAGTGAAGTGTCAAAAAAAAAAAAATGATGTCTGCTTTTGTAGGCACTTTTCCTCAAAAACACGTAAAACTTCTTTGCTTTAAGAAGGTCAGCCGAAAATCAAAACTCACAAACCTCAGTAATGGGTATGGCCACCTTGTGCATGAAGGTCTGCGGTGATTCTGCGCCGCATACTCTGTATCAGACGCCATATACGGTATTGGGGGATAGCCTCCCGTCCGTCCATGAGGGCCTGAATGAACTGCTGGCGGTTCCCGATGTGACGTCGACCGTCATACATTGAACGTCCTAACTGATCCCACAAGTGCTCTTTAGGACTGAGATCGGGCCAAAAAGCGGGCCAAGGAAGTGTGTTCACATTATTGTCTCTCGGGAAACCCTGTGTCAACCTTGTAGAGTAAGGCTGTGCGTTGTCTTGTTGTAATAGGTTAACGTCACCGTAGAAAGGGGGCAACAATTGGTCTCAAGATATTGTCAACATACCGCTGTGCTGTGAAACTTCCGTCAACTACGACGAGTGGTGTTCTTTGCCTCCAAGAGATGCCGGCCCACACTATTACACTTAATAACGTCTTTATGTTGGCATGAACACTGACGTTCATAAACCAAAACATGCTTTGTGATAAATTTGGCATACATGTCAACTATTCAAAAAAACGTCAGTTTGCAGGTGCAGTCCGTGGTCGATAATGAGACCACCGTATCGGGACAATGTAAGCGCCTATGACTACACATTTAGGTCAAAAATGATATCGTTCTTAGTATTTTGCATAGGATACTACGATTTCAAAGGTATATGGGTGTGTATAACCTGATTCTAAGTACACACAGGAATCAGCAGGAGAACGAACATCCTAATGCAACACTTTTACTCATGCTTCATCAAACATTTCAGACTCGTAAAATTGAAAGCATTTTCAGACGACAAATTGGATTGAATACGGTCAAGTAATGGCATCTTTCTTCAAAAGGGTACAAAACATTGTGGGGAAAGGAGAAAATGCTGGTTACCAGCATTTTCTCCTTTACCCACAGTGTTTCTAAAAGCTTTCTTCCGGAGGGGCTGTCAAAACTCCAAATTGTGTGGTAAAGGGTAAATATACTACCAGTAACATTTGGGAGGTTTGCACAAAAGGGAAAGAATGACAGTTCATGGCTAATGCGGGCCGTTGTACACTATCGTGCCTGTACTCACACGCAGTAAGCACGGACGTAATAGCCAAGAGCATAAAAAAGTACAGCCATATTGAGTCAAGAATAACAGAAGACTATAAAAGTTTCAGGGATGAACATCACATAACAAACTTTATTGTAAATGTCTATGCATTCATTAGGCATGTTGAAAACTTTAATACCGGTGACTGAAAAATGAAAATATGTGAAATATGAACATTTAACGCTTTACCAAACGACAAAAGTTTAGAGTTGTTCAAAGTGAAAGCATTGCAAACTACAAATCTAATGTGGATCAAATGACAAAATCAGTCTTTGAAGGGGTAAAAAAAATATTGTGGTACCAGCATTTTCCGTTTTTCCCACAATGTTTTCAAAATCCTGACACCTCAGGGTCGTTGAATAACGGGTTTGTGTGCTAAAAGGTTAAACGGAAGGTGAAACATTACAGCAAACGGAGAAAAGTATCATAGTTTTTGACCAACTTTAGCCTATAACACAAGACAAATCTGTATACACTCCATAATTTTCAACTCTAGTCTGTAATTGTTACCTGAAATTTTGATGATAGTCATTCTGAAAGAATTCATTTCCCTCTCATCGCTGATCATTGTTTCGAAGATGGTTGTGTTGGAAAGCAGCCAGTGGCTCGAGAAGGATACTTTTAGCAGTAATGGTTAAAGAAATTAAAGGAAAACATGGATATATGCACTGGCCGCCGCGATTTAACTGAATTAATACTGAAAACGGAGTTTCATTACATCATACAAACAAATTCGCATTCGTTAAGATAGGACTACATAAAATATGGCGGGAAAAGTGGACTTCATTTACTTTGTCTCAGCTGAAAGACATGTGAAACAAAAATACTCGTCCGTTTGAAAGTATTTGCCCGACAAAAAATCAAATGTTACTAGTACTCTAATAGAATGACGGAATTTGCATTTGAATGTGTAGAAAACATTGTGGGAAAAAAAGAAAATGCTGGTCACCAGCATTTTCTCCTTTTCCCACAATGTTTTCAAAAGTTTTATTCCTTCGGGTCAGTTAAGCATGGGATTGTTTATAAACAGGTTAATCAGTGGAGGTTAGCAACACCAGTTTTGACCTTGTTGGCACGGTACTGTCCAGCTCGAACAGCTATCCTGAAAAATAAGCAAATTGAACGTGATACTTTCAAACAAATCAGCTATGCTCTGTGAAAAGAGGGTATAATGCATTTACAAAAAGTATCGACCCAGGTCAGCCTGCGCAGTTCGCGAAGGCTGACCTGGTTCGATACGATTTGCTGTCTGTAAATTTTCTGCATGTCCAATTGCTGTCATCTGCCATTCTGTTTTTGTTCTCTATACTATTACAAAACTAAATTTTGTCAACTCCTGCGGTGGTGCACGTGGCAGTACAGATCAATTCTTTCTTACCTGAATGATGAGACAAGAAATTATTTAATATCAATATGACTACAAGCGTGTCTCTCTATACCCCAAACCGGCAGAGCGATGTAAACAGTGGTACCTATCGTTAAAACGGTTCAGCATGTTCAATGCTTTTTGTAAATAGTCTGGTGTTTTGTTCGTTCTATTCTTCTGCCAATCTCGGTCTACTTAAGAGTCAATTATAACATAGGCCACTGAAACTCCATTAGTCTACCACGGAATACCGAAATTTTCCTTGCTCGATAATTGAACACCATTACTAAAATTGCAAGTAGGAGTATCGCCTCAATATCGTATTGTTATACG
Source organism: Hippopus hippopus (assembly GCA_946811185.2). NCBI lineage: Eukaryota > Metazoa > Mollusca > Bivalvia > Cardiida > Cardiidae > Hippopus > Hippopus hippopus. The sequence goes on along the minus strand of OX328097.1, from coordinate 4,183,009 downwards.
AAATAGGGGCTATGCGCCTATGTGCTATTTCAGTAAAAGTAATCGATGATCGACCAATGAAAATTTTAATGTTCCGTGATAGACCATTGGAGCTTCAAATGCCTGTGCTAATAACTATTTGTCTGTACACTGCTTAGTTGTAGAATTTCAGTCGTAATAAGTTATAAACAAGAGCACCGCATGCATGTGCCAATAGTTGACTGCTGTTTGCCTTTTCAATGGATATTCTCTGCCGAAAAAGAAGCAAACCTGTGCCATAAATACGTTAAGGTTTACCTGCTCTTTTTATAAGGCTCAGGAATCGAGAACAGGAGGTTGCTGGTTTGAATCCCCGGTGAATATCTTTCCGAGAATTGTTGACACTGTGACAGAATTCTTTCTTCTCTCACCGCTGATTATCGTTTCGATGATGGTTATGTGGAAATGTAACTAGTGGCTTGGGAAGAATGTTGTACAAAGAGCTGGTAAAGGAAAGTCTACGAAAGCATGAATAGGTACACTGGCCGTCGCGATAATTAAAAGTAATGAGATAGTATGCAATGCTAGGCAATTAAAACGGAAATATAAATCAATAAGTTGACTTACTTTCTTGCTGAATATGGAAAATACTGAAAAAGGTAACAGTAGAGCAATTCTGGATGGGGTGATACCCAAACTTCATCTAGTTTATTGGCTGCTGCTGCAACCATTAATTTGGCACATCTCTCTGCCGTCATTCTCTTCCACTTCTTATCCATAGGCACGTTTAATTTCTAGTGGAAAGAAAAGGCTAGGGTTAGAACCACTGAAGCCTTTGACACCAAAAATAGTCTTTTAAAGGGTCAACAAAAATCATCCAGTGTTCTAACTACCCGAAGAAAAACCTCGAAAACATTATGGGGAAAGGAGAAAATGGTGGTAACAGGCTTCAATGATTTCTACCCTTTCAAAGACAAATCCCTCGATATGAGCAGCATTTTATTTGTTTTCTACAGACGCTTTCAATTTTTGCCAATCTAAGATTTTGTCGTCTGGTAAAGAGTAGACAGGAACTTTTATTATACTACAAAGGAATTTCTCGTGATCTGATTGGATAATATGCCCCGAACATATATATCATGTCCACTGGCAAAACCCACGTAAAAGCAGTTTCCCTTTCGGGAGCCCCGTAGACATGACTACACTTTCAACACAACATCCAAATCGGTGGCGTCGATCAAGATTAACATCAAGATTATGCGCCAAGCTGCACGTTTTAGCACGTATATCCAACGTCAGTTCCCAGTGACGTCAGTTTTCATTGAATTGGGGCACTAAGAAGGGTAATTCTACCCCGTCAGCGTACTCAATTTTTTAAACCAAAAAAACCAGGTAAATTTCGCTCAACACACGTTGGAATGGTAAAACTTTGCAGTATAATAAATTCGTTGTACGGTCAGGTGGCAGGGGACTTGGAAACTTGTTCACGGCTGTGGAGAATAATGTCGCCACCTCGCCTTCGGCTCGGGGCGACATTATTCGCCACAGCCGTGAACAAGTTTCCAAGTCCCATGCCACCTGACCGTACAACTAATATTGTGAAAGAAATAATTCTGAAAAAAATGTATACTTTACGTTACCTCGTCCGGACTGCCTGTAAAAGCGTGTAGAAGTGCATCAGAGAACACGGGTCCCGGACAGGCTATTGTCACAGAAATGTTATATGGGTGACATTCTATTCTTAGTGTGTCAAAATATCCCTGAAAATAAAAATAAAAATAGTTGTCAAACTGCTGAGGATGAGAAGATGAAGACGCAAACAGAAAGAAGCAATGAATCGTAAAGCAACAGATAAAAAATGTGGTTAAACAGCCACTTGTCACCTAAAGGGAGATAGGTATATATTGACAAAACATTTTTTATACACTAAGTCCAGTTGACAAAAACTACAAATTTGTCTCGATTTAACTGTGAAGCGCTTTCAAAGTTGCACGAAATTCATATAAAAAAGGGAGCCTTTCGATGTTTTCCTACAGAAGACATTGCATATAAACGTCTGTTAAGTTTTTTGACTGGTTTGCATGTTTCAAACCTCCATACCTGAATAGCATGTTTGGCTGCAGAGTATGAACCTGACCCCGGGGCTGCAAATTTTCCCGCCACGCTACTGGTCACCAAAATATGGCCGCCACCGCCCGACCTTAAATGGGGTAGAACGGCCTTAGTCAGTGATATCGGCCCCAGGGTGTCGACCTCGAGCACCTGTCTGTCAACAGCGAAGGATGTGTCGATGATAACACTTCTCTGTGATCGTCCTGCGTTGTTGACCAGAATGTCAATCTAGAAACAAGAGTTATATAGTAGCCCTAAGTCGCTCACCTGAGATTTAAGATTTTAATACTCACCATAAACACTACCAAACCCTTTACCAAACAATCCTGAATTTAAAGATCCTGACAGAAATGAATTTTGAAAACATTGTAGGAAAAGGAGAAAATGCTGGTAACCTGCATTTTCTCCTTTTCCCACAATGTTTTCTGCCCTTTTGGAGGCAAATTAGATTATTTGAATCAGATTTAACATGTTGTCTGCAAAAGCTTTTGATTTGTACTAGTTTAAAATTTCATCCTTTGTTAAAAGAGTTAAAGTGCTTGAACCACTGAGCTTTGTCTAACAAAAGTTGACGCATATAACGACGAACATTGAATGACTATAAAAGGTCAACTTAAATGTAGCTGTTGGTTTAGTCCACTTTAAATTATGCGATTAGGTATGGCAGTTATGAGATCGACAGTAAATGAACAATGAGTTCATTAAGAAAGGTAGAATTTTCTTCTTAACTCCACCTTGTATGAGTAATTGCTAGAGTAAAACATTCCATGTAGTTTTATGAAATTCATTTGAAAAAAATAAGTTGTGAGAGAGCACTGACAAGAAAAACAGAGATTTGAAAAAACAGAGCTGGAGACGGTGAATCTTTTCGCAAGAAGGAGGCTAGCGCGACACATCGACGCTATTAAAAATGATATTATTGACACAATGATTACGTGATCGCTGTTTAAAAAATTATTGGAATTAACCACTAAAGGCAATGACTGTTTTAATAAAAGCTTGAAACCACAAAATGCCATCTTGTCTTAGATATTGACATATGTTTTACACTCTTGTATCAAGTGTTCCAAAATTCTTTTTTACAATTTTTGGTATACGTATAACAACACTGAGTAAATAAATGTTAAAACAAGGTTACGAAAGGAGAAATAATTTGATATTAAAGATGACGTCTATTTCTACAAGCAAGAGACTTCAAGAGGCAAAAAAAATTATCGGCGCTAGGTTACACATCAAGAAAATCGAGAAGATGCTTGGAGGAAATGTAAAGTATGTACACCAATAAAAAAAAAAGGTACAGGAGTAAATAACTGTTCACCTTTTTGAAATATTTCACAACAGTTTCTGCCACGTTTTTGTGTGAGTCAAACGCCAACAAATCCAGTGGTTGAACCAGAATATCCTCACTTTTCAGTTTATTCTTTGAAATTTCTGTAAAATGATGAAATGGAGCTGCCGATACAGTTCATAAGGAAAGAAGACGGGCTCTAGCAAAATGGGGCTTAATGCATCTCTATGATACATTATACCAAGCAAGTCATCATATGACTATCATCATGGATCCAGAAACTCTATTTTGTCTAACAATCGACTAAATCATGTGGTAGAAAAATCCTTTGACAAGCAGAAAATTGACAAATAGCAAAAACTTTTGACCTAGGTCAGCGTGCGCTGACTGCGCAGGTGACCTGGGTCGATAGCTTTTGCAAATGTATATAGCCCCCTTTTCACAGAGCATGGCTAAAAGATAATTGTCATATACGAGAAATAAAGAATCTGCAAACAAGACAACATGAAAACGTAAATGGAAGATAATAGCTTATAAAATCAAATTTTCGTAGGTAATATAAAGAGGATCTAACACGAGTGTTCATGTTATAATTGGCCGGCAACAAGCAAAAAGGGGCATTCGGACATTTGCGTAAAGTGTCGTCTTGGATCAGCCTGCGCAGTCCGCGCAGGCTAATCCGAAACGACACTTTCCGTATTTATGTAATTTTCTGTTTTGTGCAAGTCTACTGAGGGACAAAATCTAATGTAGTCGTTAAGTGCCGTCTCGGATTAGCCTACGCGGACTGCGCAGGCTGATCCGAGACGACACTTACGCAGATCTTCGAATGCCACTTTTCGCGAGTTGCAAGCCATATTGAATTTATTAACTCTTTACCACACGAGGGACATCTCAGATTTGTCCAAAATGAAGGTATTTGCAGACGACAAATTAAAGGTGGTTCGAACGACGAAACGTCCTTGAAAGGGTAGAAAACATAGTGGGAAAAGGAGAAAATGCTGGCTATCAGCATTTTCGCCCTTTCCCACAATGTTTTCAAAAGCTTTCTCCCTCTCAGGGCCGATAAAAGTCGGGACTGTGTGGAAGAGAGTTAAACGTGTCATTTAACACTATTACAAGTGGCAAATTATTCGCGACGGACATTTACTTCAAGAATCATTGCTTTGGCTTTTCTTATTGCCATAGAGAAACAATGCTGTTAAATTTGATAAACTGTAGAATGATTCAGAATTTGGTGAGCTGTGTTAACATAGATAAATGACCGATAAATTGATCGAATGGCGTTTAATGCCGCTTTCAACATTATTTCAGTCATATCACGGCGGCAGCTCACATATTCAGGTATTTCCTGGGTTTTGCCAGTACTAGGGAGGGGCTCTGAGGTGCCTTACCCAGGGACACTCTCACGAAAAACCCAATGGATCCAGTGCGGTTCGAACCCGGGGCCTCCAGGTAACGAGTCCCACACTTTACCACTGAGCCACGTAGGACCCTGGATTAATGACCGATATAAATGGTGTAAGGGATAAATATGTACATACATGTATATTGGACATCTTCGATTTAAAACCGGAAACGTTTCAACAGTGATTTCTCTGATGGCCTAAAGAAAATGAAATGCATTTTCTATCGGTCGTAATCTACGCAACCTTGCAACCGTCAGGGGCAAGATTTGGCATGAAGATACAAGAATGGTTATAGTTTGATAAAAGTAAGATAAAATGGGTTAAAAACTGGCTGAAAACCATTAAAGTTGTATTTTCAACTTACCCAAACATCTACGCTTTACTTCCTGTAAAATATTTTCTCGTCTGGAAGAGAGTATCAGCCGACATCCCGCTGCAGCGAATTCATATGCAAGTGCTTCGCCAATACCGCTTGTACACCCTGTTACCCAGACAACTTTATTCGCAAGGGATTCTGTAGAAATAAGGTGAAAAATAGTTTTACCAATTTTCCCCGCAGACATCTGTTTTGCTTCTTACAGCGGATCAATTTTGAAAACTTCTTGGAAAAAGGAGAAATCGCGCATAACAAGTCAATTTTATCATTTCTTTTCAAAATATTAACATTTTTGAAGGCGTTTATTGTCTATTGTATCCATATTTGGTATGTTAACTTTCTTTTTCAAGTCCGTCCAATTTAACTTTGCTTGTCGACTTACGCAGGCTGCCATGGGTCGATACTTTTTGCAAATGTATTAAGTCCCCTTTTAACAGAGCATGGTTCATTTATACTGCACTTTGTGAATCGTGTGTTGACTAGTACAGAACGTTCGTATAAACAAGGGTTGTATTATACTTTTGCAGATTGTAATGCGAGTTTGGAGCCAGTGCATACTGAATTAATCTTCATACATCTGTAACTTTCTGCACAAGCACCGAGGATCAGATTCAGTGAAAGAAGTAAAATACACTGGAGAATGAGTTACGTAGAATCTTCAGTAATTATCGTTGATATAAAATGATAGAATGTTCTACATATAATCTTTTAGTATTTAGTTTTACATACAAGTTTACAAAGGAATTAACTGATTAACTGAGAAAATCTAGGTATTTTTCTGTTCAATTGTCTTGTGTTTGCTGAAAAAAAGTAAAAAATGATATTGTCACTACAAATTTGATATCATCCCTCGTGATGATATTAATCAGCTGAACATAGCATCTTCACAAAACAATCAGTTGATAAATTTTTGTAGACCATAGGTAGGCACGTAATAAAAAAAGAGCACCGCATGCAAGTGCCAACGCTCAGCTGCAATTGCTTTTAGAAATAGCTTGATTTTCAGTGCAGATTGTAAGTCGAAAAAAGGGGAATAACTGTGACAAAATATTTTGATATTTACCTGCATCTGTTGTATTGGTTCCCTTTTTGATAGCTAAAAACTAGTCAGAGTTTGAAGTAAATATCTTTAGTATTGACAGAGATATTATGAAATACCAAAGTTTTTGCACGATGACGACGCAGACGACCACAGGGCTATGACAATACCTCGAAGTTTCATTCGGAAACAGCCGAGTTTATGATAACTATACCTGATTTGTTCCCGAGGAAAAGACTCCATGCCAATGTAAAATCACAATCTTGTATGCAGTACAGCAGGCTCAATACTACTAAAACTATTATTACAACGACGGCTATGCAGTAAAGGTCCATTGTTTATTTCCAGTCAGCGGGACCGCCTGTCATGTACCTGTAACAGCAAACAAAACAAATTTTTCAGCACACTCAGAACTATGACACGATATACTGCACAATGGGGTACTTTGATTGAATTTGCGTTTATTTATCGTCGCCACTGATTGCCCATATGGGCGACGCCCACTAAAGGCTGTTAGTATTGTTACAGGGGATAGTGCAGATACAGGACGAAACCCATCCTAAGTTACGCCTGGTTCTTTGACGAGCTCGGTGTATAGAACCGTCACACTGGACCTCGGTTTAACGTCTAATCCGAAAGAATATTAGTAATTTTAGATGGCCAGCCGTGGGAATCGACCCCACACCCTCAAGTGACCCGAAACATCACGTTCAGTCCTTCACACCACCAACTGAGCTATGTAGGCTGGTCATGATGTACTTTAAAACACACGAAGACATTTATTTTGCTCTTGCCGGAAGTACATGTGTAGTTTATGATCAGAAACTTTCAGACAAACTTTGTACAGATTGATAAAAACGACAAAGTACAAATTTGAAAAGAATGTGCATATTAGAGGAAGGGTATAGAAATTAAGAGCGACCAATCAAATTATAGGTTATAGGTCCCAGTCCCGTTGTGGACGGGGGTTATTATTAAAACCACGTTATCGCACCAATTATCATTCAGACTAAATTTTGAGGGGTGGGAGGTTGGGGAAAAACCTACATCATCACTTAACCCCAATTTTGGAACTGAGACTTTTAATACCGTTCTCTTTGAACCGGCTAGTGGGACTCTGTAGTACGTGGGACGGACTTAACCCTTATCCTTGCTAAATAACTGAAATGAAACTTTTAAGCCGACAGTAAAACCCAAAATATTGCTATTTCAAAGATATATTTTTGGGAAAAATATCTGTTTCGGACATTGTAGATACAAGATCAGACTGCACGTTCTGTGCAGTCTGATCTTAATCTACACTGTCCGCAAAAAGGTCAGTGAGCCGCGCTTAGCAGCCTAAGGGTTAACAATATTGAGATGTAGCCAGTGACTACTAATGTTTATAAATAGATAGCAGTTTCCAACCTCTCCTTTCCATTATCAATCATTTTTTAAAAGATTTGGTAAGAACTTAAAACAAAGTTTGGAATATACAAAATGTCCTGTAGTTTCTGTGTTCTTTAAAACAAGTATATATTTAAGAAACAGGAGTACGGATTTCGACTTAAAATAAGGCTTTAATGCCACTTCAACATGTGACCAGACATTCCATCACAATAATATGAATACATTTTGGTTTTCTTAAAGTGACGTATGAAGCAGGGCAGTAAAGTCGTTTATCTTGAAACTGATAAAAAGGACTAAACGCCAACTTTATCCTATTTAAATATACACCCAGGGTTCGCATCTTTTTAACCAAACCATATAAAGCCTTCATGTCATTTGTTGACCATGTAAATGAGCCGTGCTTTGTGAAAAGGGGGCTTAATGCATATGCGAATAGTATCGACCCAGGCCAGCCTGCGCAGTCCGCGCAGGCTGACCTGGGCCCAAACTTTTCGCTACTGATCAATTTTCTGTTTTTCAAAGTATCAATCTACCTCATGATTGAGTCAGTTATTATAAAAAATGGCTCCTATGAATCCATAATCGTGTGATGAATAACGGAGATGCATTAAGCCCTCTTTTGCCAGAGCGTGGCTCAAATGTCTTTTTCAGATAACTATATTTTAGACTGGTCCATATAGAAGCATTTGCAGACGACATGGAAAATGTTGTTCAAATAATCCGGGGATTTTTGTTGAAAGTTAAGAAAGCATTATGTGAAAAGGAGAAAATGTTTGTATTCAGCGTATTCTCCTTTTATCACGATGTTTTCAAAAGCCTTAACGACCCAAGCGTCGTAAAAAATTGGGATTGCTTGGTAAAAGATTTAACTCCACAACAATAAACTGCTGTATGAGGCCTACACCCTCACCCCCCCCCCCCCCCACCCCCTTTTTTTTTCATTTCGATGTTTTCCACGATTACATTCAAAGGTATAATTCTTGCAACAAAGAATGTAACAATTGAGACAGTATTGTAAACTTGTACGACTACACCTGATACATAGTCCTGTAAGAATTGTGTTCACAGTAGATAATCAACACCACTTGTTTGTCGATATGCACAGCAGACGTTATCAATCATGAAGATACCGGGTCACACCGGACCGTGTACATGTAACGATGCATATAGTTTTTTTTCTCAAACTCGGAATCTGCGATATAATACCACTCAATTATTTTCTATGTTTTAACCATTCCACCTTGCATTTCTTGGTGTAAAACTATGCTATAGAAGATATTATGATGAAAAAATCGGGGTCTAGTAGATCTACTCACATACATGTACGCCACTTGTTTCACAATTCACTTAACTGTTCACTCACACCCAAGTTACCCGGTGCGGCTGTATTTTCTACCCCTTGAAAATAACGTCGAACCGATACCCCTATTTTCCCTACTCACAACTACTACTAAAATAACAGCCAGCTTTCGATCTAATTAAAAGACACACTCAAGAATTTTTTGAATAACAATACGAAAGCGAACCAACGGGAATATTTTCCAGAGAAGAATTCATATTTTGGTGTAGGCCAACATAGACCTATTTTCTTTTTCCAAAAGTCAAAAAGTGGTCTGCTGCAAGACTAGAAAACGTTCGTCTTTACCCTTAACCAAATAGTCACGAATTTTAACGACTCTGGTGGAGACGACCCTTGAAAACCTTGCGGGAAGAGGAGAAACTGCTGGTTACCAGCATTTTCTCCTTTTCCCACAATGTTTTCTACCCTTTTACGGACAATTCCTATCAACCGAACCCCATTTCATTTGTCTTCTGTAGCCTACATGCTTTCAATTTGGACGAGTCTGAATTCTTTTCGTTTGTGAAAGTGTAAAGTAGGTTGCGACTTCCGAGTCCAGTATAGCATACCGACCAGAAAACGAGGCCTTTCCATTTAAGGAAGACCTGGGCACGAGCTTAGAGTTACTCATAAGACTACCATGAAAAAGTCTTTTGTTAGTCCACGAAAGAGTTCAAATAAAGTTCTGTTTTCCTGGCTTTCTCGCGCCGAGACAAACGCTTGTGGGTTTTAACTCTCTTTTGGCTAAATACTGTTTCAACAGATATGTGTTCTGCTGTTCACATAGATCTTGGGGTGCATTGGACTGAAATACGACAACAATATTGCAGACTTGTTTCTGCACACAAATCAGAAATTAACCCTTTACCACACGGCAAAATTTAAGACCTATCCAAATTGAAAGCATTTGCAGACGACAATTTCATAGTGGCTCAAATGACGCAACTTTTCTTTGATAGGGTAGAAAACTTTGTGGGAAAAGGAGAAAATGCTGGTTACCAGCATTTTCTCCTTTTCCCAAAATGTTTTCAAAAGGCCTCTTTTTTAGGGGCGTCAAAAGGCGTCATTGTGTGGTAAAGGGTTAATAGTTTTGCTATATCACACGGATCAACAATAGTACATCTATTATAAATAGAATAGTTTTAGTAGATCAAGAAACTGTCATTATTATAATAACAAACATTCGGGAACAACGTGTGACTAGGGGCATATGAAAACACACCTTTTCCGACAATAGTTTTAGTTCTCGTCTAACTGATCAGTAACATAATGACAAGTTCTCTCCACTGATCAACAAATTTTGGACCAAAATGAACTTCGCGAGAGTACCAACACTCCACTTTTCACAACTCGGCCGATTCCGTAACACCATCTAATATCGAATGGATCTGATCAACGGAGTCGCTCGGGGTTTGCCAAATGACAATACATCTCACATGTTTTGATGACCTCATATATCCATGCACGTGGACACGTTTTCTAAGATTTAGCCCAGTGACCTACTTTTTGACCCAACATGACCCAATTTCAAACTTGTCCAAGATATCATCAAGAAAAACATTCTGATCAAGTTTCATGAGTATCAGGCTGAAAATGTGGCCTGTAGAGTGCACAAATGCTTTTTCTAAGATTTAGCCAAGTGACCTACTTTTTCACCCATCATGACCCAATTTCGAACTTGTCCAGGATTTTATCAAGACAAACATTCTGACGGAGTTTCACGAGTATCCGACTACAATTTATGAGGCCTTTAGAGTGCACATAATGTAAATGTTGACGCCTTCATGACGGTCGACGCACGAAGGCACAGCAGTGACAGCAAGATCACAAAATTACCAACCATTCTTAGGAAAATTGTTATTCTTTTCTAAATTTGAAAGTGACACATCTTCTGATTGGTTTAACGATAATTAGACCATAATTAGACCAACACTGTCCTTAAGAATGGCTGGTGAATACGGGCCCTGCTCTCGTGCACTTTAGTGTTAAAATGGGGCGCTCTGAAACACCTTGGTAAAAAAAAAAGCAAAAAAAAAAAGGAGCTGGTGTGTAAATATTTTTTCAAGAACGTCAATGAGACAGAAAAAGATTGCCGTGATGACGTTACCATACCTTGAAAGCTTATCGCGCTCTCTTCACACAAAAACAAACTCGTTAACACGCAATTACAAACAAGTGACAACACTCAAAGTGTTTATATTCCTTGCCGATGGAATTCATTTTGGATATTACTGCTTACTTTGTGGAGTCCAGTGCTTTTAACCTTTAGAAGACTGAATCTAAACCTTTACCATACATACCGTCTTTTAACGACCCTGTAGAACAAAGCTTTTGAAAACATTCTGGGAAAAGGAGAAAATGCTGGTAACCAGCATTTTCTCCTTTTCACCCACAATGTTTTCTATCCTTTCACAGACAAATTCCATCATTTTTGCTACATTTAATTTGTCGTCTGTAAATCCTTTCAGTTTGGGCAAGTCTAAAACTTCGTCGACTGGTAAAGACTTCGTTATCTTGACACTTTCAATTAGGAAATACAGACCACAAATTACCTTTTTCATGTTGTTATGGATAGAATATCAAAGTAGCTCTTCTGTGCAGTCTGATCTTGATCTATACTGTCTACAAAAGCAATTTCTTTCAGGTTCAGTGTATGAACTAATCTTGTGTTAATTGTTTAATGTTATAACGAATCTGTGGAAGAAGACTTTTGACAACATTGGGGTGGGGGTGTGAGGACAGGAGTAAATGCTGGTAACCAGCAGTGTCTTCTTTTTCCACTGTTTTCACCTCTTTCAAAGACAAATTCTTTCACTTGATCCACATGTAATTTTTCGCGTGCAAATGCTTGAAATCAAATTAGACAAGGAAAAAATGTTGTCTCATGTTAAGTGTTTACAAAGCAATAAAGAGTTGTGCAGTGAGATCCAATATGCCAGCGATGAATCTTTGAATGAGAAAAATCTTGTATTATATCGTTACTTGTATCCTGTCATTCCCCCGAGAAAGATTGGTTTTGAAAATACCTTGGGAGAAAATACCTTGGGCAAAGGAGAAAAGCGATTTTTAATGACCAGAAAATACTCCTTTTCCCACAATATTTACGACCCTTTCAAAGACAGAGCTCGTCATTAAAACTAATTTTTATTTTGTGCTATGCTTTCACTTTGGACAAGGTAAGTACTCGTATTTGGTCACCTGTTAAAGACCTCAACAGATGTTACCCCTCTCCAAACATACCAATTCAAATATACAACTCTGTTTAGGTGATAGATTAGAGAATGCGACCATTCTCTGGAGTGAGTTTTACACCAGGGGCCGCACCACAGACCAATCTTAAGAACATTCTTAGTCTTTGTATCTGCAATTTTCTAAATATGAAAGTAACACAACTTCTGATGGACTAAACCAAATAGTTTAGCCAATCAGAGGTTGTGTTACTTTCAAATGTAGAAAATTCTGGAGAATAAGACAAATTCTGGAGAATAAGAAATTCTGGAGAATACTTTGGGAAAACGGACCCAGATACATAATAAGTACCGGTAATGATAATGTAATCAATTTGTCGAAGGAATGCTAAGTGATGTTACATGAGAAATATAACACTTTGGCACTAGTGACTTTGTTTCACTACTGCAACTACAAAACAGTAACACAAATAACTTTATCCTCTTGTCATATAAGGCTTAGGAAAACAGCTCTCTATGCCCCAATATTTACAAATAAAAACTTGATCATTGGGCGCCTCTTCTCTTGCCCCATCTTTCAGTTACAGTTCTGAAGATCTTGGGCCATACTTATCAACCATACTAAATCTCATTCTTATTCCAGATTTAGAGAGTAACACAAATTCTGATTGGCTACACTATCTGTTTTACCCAATGACAAACTGCATTATAAAACTCAGAAAATTCTTTGTATGTATGTATTGGAGTATAATACCGTTTTAATAGCTAAGGTCTTATCACGGCGGCCAGTGCACCTACGCATGTGTTTTCTGGCTTTCTCTTTCTCTCACGGACTGCTTTCTCACATGCCTCAGAGGTGAGAGGTGAACAATCGCCAGAAAGAAAGATGAGCTCCAGACAGAAAAAGCGAAACAAAAACATGCAACGATCAATGATCTCATTTTCTGTTTCGTCCACTGATTCACTTCAAAAACTGTCATGTTTATAGAGTACCTCACAATCACCTCACCAGATATAAAGATATCTTACATTCACCTTTGCTATCAGATGACAGAAAAGGTGTCGCTAACACATGGATCACTGATTCAATCCCCTGTCTCATCGATTTATTCGTCCCCATCACTGTCAACTTTTACTGACACCACACCTCTTACACCCTTTATCAAATGACAAAATTTTACACTTATCCAAATTGAAAGCATTTGCCAGTGACATAATATATGTGGCTTAAATGTTGAATTATGTCTAAGAAAAGGTCGAAAACATTCTGGGAAAAGGAGAAAACGCTGGTTTCTTCTTCTGGGTACTTTCGAATAATCAGAGGTGATTGTAACAATCATTTCAGTCTCTTTACTCTTAACCCTTTACCATACAATCTCACCAGCATTTTCTCCTTTTTCCACTACGTTTTCTACCTTTCCAGAGGCAAATTTCATTTTTTGGGCCGTATTAAATTTGTTGTCTGCACACGCTTTCAATTTAGACCAGTCTAAAATTCTTTTGTTTGGTAAAGATTTAATTCTTGATGTCTGGCAAAGAGGTAATGAGAGCCTTCGATAGAAAACGTATCACGATGACATCTTCTATTAAATCAGTGATTCAGTCTTCTGTGTCATCCATTGAATCGTCTCCATCACTGTCGTCTTTTGGATGTTCATCACTGTCATTCTCATTATCACTGCCTGTGGTTTGTTGTTTTTTCCACATCTTGGCCATAGCCAAGAGTTTGAGGTTGGGTTGTGCTGCTGCTTCATCCGGAAATATGTAGTCGTAATATTCTTCCCAACCAGCTTCAGACTGAAAATGAATATTATGATAAAATATGCTTTTCCCTACTCTTCCTAAATTCTTGTTACAAGTTCATACATTAAACGCCCAGTAGCAGCCAAAAATAAACAATGCAGGTGTTTAAATGCATTTGTATTTAAATCATACCATTAAAAGGTATGGAAACTTTTTGTGAATAAGACCGTCTCTTAGCACATGAGTGGTCCAAGATTTAGTCCATGGCAGGAAAATGAATTTTAAAACTAGACTTAAAGTTGCAAAGTCACTCTATCTTTTGTTTACTTTTTACCTGGTTTTAACACTCATTTCTCTGACAGCCACTAAAACTTGCACTAGAGATTGTTTGGTAAAGGGTTTATTAGCTTTCTTTTGCCACAATGTTGTCACATATAACAAGCATGTACTAAACCTACATTTGATCTGATTATTTGTGTTTTTCAATGATGTTTACAAAGTCATCTGCTTTAACTTTGTAATTGAACATTGCAAGTTAAACAAACATTAAAGTTTGCATGATTTTTTGACAATCTATGCTCATAGATAATTGGACCTTAACACTTGGTACCCATCAGGTATGTTACTTTATTACAATTTCATGTGTTCTAATATATTAATGTTGGACTGACAGAAACACAGACATAATAATGATGTTTTGAAGCCTTACCCCATCCTCTGTCTGTATCTTCCTGCGCTTTTTAACTTTTTGTGGTAATAACTTCTCTACCTCTTTCTGTGATTCTTCATCTCCACATTCAGCCTAGATGATAAATTGAAATATTAACATTGCATTTTCTTTCCAAACGTATCCTAGGGTTTCACAAATAAAACGGCATTCTCTGTGAATATCAGATATTCTTTCATGCTTTTCAGTAATTTATCAGGAAATAATGGTGGGTTATGAGGTTTGATAAATCATGGTAATGACAAGTAAAATTAACTGATTTCAAAGCAACCAGTATGGACCTGCAGTATGGAATTTTCCCCTGGGGTACTGTTTTATGAACAATTTGTAAGTTTTTGCAGAAGAATTGTCAAATCTTTACATCTACATTCAGAATTACGAAATTCGTAAATCTACTTACAAAACTTTCGCAACTTTGTGAATTTTTGCAAGTAAATATTTTCATAACTCTTCAATTGAAGGTAGAAACAGTAGTTCCCGCGCACTGGTTACCTAGGTAAACAGTACATACCATTCAACCACTACCAGAGAGAAATATGGCGTAATTTACACGCATTTACGCTAGATTTCTTGCGTTTTATGTAACATTGTAATGCTTTATTATCTCTATTATCTGTATGGGGGGGGGGGGGATTCTGCGACAGGGAATTACCAAAAACAATTGCACTGGATTTTGATAAAAGTCCCAACAAAAAAGGGATTAGAAGCATGAAATAAATGGAATATTTTTTTTTTTCAGCGAAAGATCAAAATATATTTCATCTAGTGAACATAATTGGTAAAATATTACTACAGTCAAACTTCGGTGGCTCGAATATGGGTAATTTCGAATACCAAAGAAAGCTCGAACAACGATATCGGTCCCGGCAAAATCTCTATATAATTCATATTGTTCTACCTCGGAAAACTCGCACAACCCTTAATTGGAACTTTCGAACACGTATCACGGTCCCGTCGTTCATTTTCCTGTGTATTTTACCTTTCAGAAGTCGAACAAAGGGTTAGTCAACAATCAGACGTTGGGTTTCACACCTACATTGTTAATTGGATACGCTGGTAATCGTCTGTCAAATATTGGATAAGGTGCATGTTTTTAACACTTACTGTAAAATATACACACACTTGATCAAAGTGTCAATTACAAATTGTTTAGCCGTGATTGAATAATTGATTTGCTTTTATTTTTTTGTTTTTCGAGGTGGTTGACCTAAATTAGTGGTCAAGTTATTTTTGTGACACTATGTTTTCATGAAGAGTATTGCTTTTCAACACAGTAGGTTTCATTAACCGCAACTGTGATCTTAATCCGCACATGTAGCGTTGATAGAAGTTATAATTAGAACATAAACAAGGTGATGTTTCGCTCTCGATATCTGCAAATGTCCTTTCTTTTCTGATAAAATGACTTTTAGATATGTGCAAAGAAAATGACCCCAGGAATCGGCCGTTTAACTGGTGAAAATAGCTTGCTTTCGGCCGAAATGGATACTCTCAAAAAATGAAAAACATTAACAGAGCGTATCGATTTCGGCCGAAAACAAGATATTTTCACTAATTTGACAGCCAATTCCTGTAAAATGACAAAGGTATGTGGTGTGTTCTGTGTGATATTTCCAAATATAAAAGTCATAAATATGCAATAAGAATACATGTAACTCGTTCACTGACCACTTCGTACCTTGAAATATGGATACGTCGAACTACCGATATTTCGAACAAATTACCTAGGCCCAGGGGTGTTCGAGCTTCCGAAGTTTGACTGTAATGATATTCACTTGATGAAATAAATTTCAATCTTTCACCAAAAAATAAATTATATCCTCTATTTCATTGCATAATTTACATTAATTTTTTTCCATAAAAAAAAAAAAAAGGAAAATGCCTAACCTCAAATCCTTGCCATGCCTCAAGAACCATTAGTCTCTCCTCCTTCTCCTCAGATCTTTTTAAAGTTACCGATGCTTCTCGATATATTCTTCTTGCATTTTTGATACACTCTGGCTCCCCTGTGGTCTTTTCAAACTGAGCAAAGCTTATCCAGACCTAAAATGACAGGAAATACAAGTAGAGAATATGGGTACATTTGTCTATGACAGGAAGGAGAACATTGTGCCAAAAGAAGAAAATACTGGTTACCAGCATTTTCTCCTTTTCCCACAATGTTTTCAAAAAGCCTCTTTCTCTGAGTCATTAAACAGTCCGGATTGTGTGGTAAAGAGTTAACTTTGCCAAATAACAAAATTTTTTGACTTGTCCACATTAAAAGAATTTTCAGACAATGAAGTAAATGTTGCTCAAATGGTAGGTAGAGGGGTTGAAAATCTTAGCGAAATGTTTAGAACATGGTCACTTTAAAAAAACAACACTCTATTGTTCGATATTTTGGCTATTGCCTTTTTGAAGAGTTCGAGACACCTTTTCCTCCAGAACATTTAAAAAATGTTCTACAGGAAAAAGTGTTTCAAACTCTTGAAAAGGGCAATAGCCAAATTATCGAACAATAGAATGTCTTTTTTCATAGTGTTTCATTCATTCCCTGAGGAATTCATAATGTCACGGATACTTTAACTCTCTACCAGATGACTTAAACTTTAATGAACTTTAAACAGAACAAAAGGATGAAGACAAAAGTTTTGTACCTTTACATGTTGTGTTCTCTTCAACAAGCGTCTGTAGAGGTTTCTCACGTTATTATACTCTTCTTGTTCTATTTCAAAGTCAATATAAGCTTTCCACAACACTTCAGGCATATCTAGCTGTTTCTGTGATACTGCTAATTCAAAGATTGCCCTGGCTCTTTCCATGTCCCCTAAAATGCTCTCCAACTCTGCATACTGTAAGGAAACAATAATCATATCGTTACTGTGTAAAAAAACATTAACATATTTCTGTACAAATATAAATACTGTGTGAAAAGGAGTAAATTACTTGTAAAAAGGAATTAACTTCTTTTGGCACAATAAAGTAAAGATCTAACCATGGTCAGAGAAGTGTTTTTGCTTCCCTTTTTCTACATAAAAATTGAAAAAACACTACATTTGTTATCATTCTTTTACAATGTTAAGCCATTCTTTCTCTTTTCATGTTGTGTTATCGTATTTAAGAAAGAAATCATTGGTGATACAGATGGTATAAGGGATTTCCAAAGGCAGACACTTTTTTTGTCTCACAACATACCACTTTTGAAATTATTGTGGTATTAGGGAAAGTTATTTGTACAGAACACTTTTTCAACCATAATTTCACACAAATTAATGTATTTACTTTTTACAGTATTACAAACTCTATGCTCGTCAAAACTGAAACCATTTGCAGACAAAAACAAATTATTCATTAGAAGGGTAGAAAAATTGCAAGAAAAGGAGAAATTGCTTATTACCAGCATTTTCTCATTTTGTCACAAGGTTATCAAGAGCCTTTTTCCTCTGGGTCCTTAAACAAGGATGGTTTGGTACAGAGTTACAATATAACACTTTTCAGCTGTAAATTTGTCTCAGGGAGTACTAAGTTGTGCAATGAACTTTTGCATCCTCAAGAATCCTGATAAAAGGTTTAGTCATACCTTCATCCAAGACATGCAGTTTTCTGATCCAAACTCGAGGAACTTTTCATACAGTATTCGACATCTCTCAAACTCTCTCAGCTGTAGCTCCATATCTATATAACCACGGAACAGTTTTGTCTTTGGACATTTCCCAATAGCTACACCCTGTTTTGTGGATTGAAAAACTTAAACAGTTGAAACAATTTTAAATATAGATATATCTTACCTTAAAAATACAACCTAAAGATTTATTTTGGAGCTCTTTCAAATGCTGCTGACTAAAAAGTAAGGCAAAAGAAACCATTGTGACTCTGTAAAAATTGCTCTAAATATATAATTTCTCCAATAATCACAGTGTTGTCCTGATTTCCTCCATAACAATATCATCCAGACTTTACATATGTATTTTCCTAAATGATGTCCTAATAGAAACTTCTTCTCAATGCCTTTTATGTAAAATACATTGAAATATATAGTGACAAGTAGGAAAATCAATTCTTCTTCCCCAAAGAATATCTGTAATTGAAATTTGTCAAAAGTTAGCATATTAGAGATTATTTATTAACAGGTCAGCTTTTTCTGCAAACTTATTCAGACACTTCAACAAGTATAAGCCTACAAAAAATGTTGACTGTGAAATATGACAAATATATCTGAGACATGTTCTGTGAAAAGGGGGCTTAATGCATCTGCAAAAGGTATCAACCCAAGTCAGCTTGTGCAATCCGCACAGGCTGACCTGAGCCAAAACCTTTTTTTTTGCTTTTCCTAAATTTTCTGCATGGCAAAGGACCAGTGTACCTCATGATTCAGTCGGTTGTTAGACAAAATTGATGTTATGAATCCACAACTATATGATGACTTGCTTGGTATCATGCATCACGGAGATGCATTAAGCCCCCTCCAGCCAAAGCATGGCTTTACATGTAGAAATAAAATCTTACCAAGACTTTTCTAGCTGCCTGTAGGTCTTTCTGCCGTACCTCAAACTGGGCAAACAGTAACCATATTTTGGCAAACGTAAATTTTTTGTGCGGAATGATATCTAAACAAGCTTTGTACACTTCACGAGTCTTATCAATATCCTCTGTTTCTAATTCTTCATACAATGCATAATTGATCCACAAATAGATATATCTCCTCCATAAACGCTTATCCTAAAACAAAGGAAAAGAGTTAAATATTTATAAAAGGCAAAAAGATATAAAGCAAAAAGGATTAGAGTAACAGAACTAAAGTACGAACACTGACAATAAATCAAGAGTGTTACCATCTCAAATCTCCAATTAAAATCTTTTATCAGAAACAGAGCAATTGAAAATGATTAATCAAACAATAACCGCTAACAATACATTTCCCACAGATAACTTTACTTCCTAGACAAATCATCTCATTGCCACAAATTCTTTGTCTGTCAATTTCAGCAATAGTTAGTATTATAATTCCCAAACTAGAACACCACACAAGAAAGTTCTGACATACATTCAAAGTTGACTAAATAACAGACAGGTTTATTTAAATGTAGAACTGTACCTGAGCGGGTGGGATGTTTGCAATAGCTCTTTCATATGTGTCTCTGATTTGTTCTGTGTTGCCATCTGCCTCCAGTAATCTTAGATAATCAAACCAAGCATCATAGTTCAAGGGATTAGTTTTTACTTCCTGAAAGTAGAGATTTATTAGAAGTCTTCATACTTTGAAATAGTCAGTTTGTCTGATTTTAAAGAGAGATTTTTTTTTCAAAATTAATTTTTTTCTTTCCAGTGCTGTCGTTAGCTTCTAGTCTGAAAAGAACAGTAAAAAGTGAAAAATAGTACTTAGAAATGACAGGCTACCAGTATTTTCTCCTTTTCCCACAGTGTTTTCAAAAAAATCTATTTCTCAGAAAGGTCATTAAAACTCAGGATTGTGTGGTAAAGGGTTAAGAAAATAAAATATTGTTTGAAACTGATGTATTTATGAAACTCTACACAAAAAGATCTGTTTACCTCCTCATATTTGAACCTCCTCTTGCTGACAATCACATCTTCAATGGCTGTTCTAGACCCAAACTTCTTCTCGTGGATTGTGTAATTTTTGTAGATTTCCTCACACCGGTCTTTAGGTAAGTGATCTAAGGCATATTTGTATATAACCCTTGCTCTCTCGTGCTGAAAGAATCGGATTAAATCAACATTCAGACACAATTTGCATGGAAATAATTGCTTTTTTATAACCTATGGTACCTTTTCCTGAATTTTGTCCATAACCCTTGCTCTCTTGTGCTGAAAGATTAAAATGAGCTTATTGCTTCATGAAACAAATTTATAGCTGATGATTTTTACAAATATTATTTATGAAATACTGTAAATCCGCAAATGCTGAAGTCATGGAAACCTTTGTGATTTTCGCATATTGATAAAAGTCGCAAAGATATCCGCAAGCGTAGATTTAGGCTTGATTAAGGTATATTTTGCAAAGACACTGGGTCATGTGGAAGCACTTGACTGGCACCCTTGTCGACATCAATGAGTGCCCCTTTTTCATCAAATTTGACCAGAATACCAGTCTAGCGGGGGTTAATACTGCCAATTACAGAAGTTTCATCGAAGCAAAATTTGAGATTTATTGAATTGAATAATAAGTTAGTTTTATAGTACACAGTTAGAGTAGAAATTTATGAAATCTGTCTTCAGCCCTTGCAGAAATTAAAAACATGCGTAAGGTCAGTATTTGGTGATTCGCGAAATTTTAGACCCACAATAATATCCACTTATACAGTTAACTTAAAAATACATCAAACCCTAGAGTAGAATACTTTGCAACTGTAGCTTTTTTAAAGCTTTCACAGTCACATTAGACCATTCTCCCTATTGCTTTTGCAATATCTCTATATATGAGCCATACTCTGACCTAAAGGCGGTTTAATGCATCTCTGTGGTACATTTTACCAAGCAAGTCATCATCATCATCATCATCATCATATATGTGTGTGTGTGTGTGTGTGTGTGTGTGTGTGTGTGTGTGTGTGTGTGTGTGTGTGTGTGTGTGTGTGTGGGTGTGTGTGTGGGTGGGTGGGTGTGTGTGTGTGAGAGAGAGAGAGGCTGACCTGGGCCGAAACTTTTCGCTATAGGCCAATTTTCTGTTTGTTAAAGGACCAATCTACCTCAGGATTAAGTCGCTTATTAAAAAAAGCGGATGTTATGGATCCATAATTATGTGATGACTTGGCCTAGTATAGTGTATAACGGAGATGCATTAAGCCCCCTTTTGCCAGAGCAAGGCTCATATTATGGATCTATAAAATACATTCTAACAATCGACTGGATCTTGAGGTATTAATGGTCCTTTGATATGTATATAATTTACTAAAAGCAAAGAGTATCAACCAATGTCAGATTGCGGGGACTGCGCAGGCTGACATTGTTCAATACTTTTTGCAAATGCATTAAGCCTCCTTTTCAAAGACCATGGATCATTTAGACATGATTAACCCTTCTTTCACACAACATATTTAGACCCTTTGAAACTAACAGCATACACATGAGCTTAAGTTCTATGTTTGGATCGAAAATATTGTTGGAAAAGGAGAAAGTGCTGGTTACCAGCATTTTCTCCCATTTCAATTATCTTTTCAAAAAGCAATTTTGTCCAGGATTGTTAAATTATGGGATTGTCTGGTAAAAAGTTAAGATTTTACATTAATTGCTAGATACACTACCTCTTTCTGACCTTCCTCAAATTTTGCAAAAGCTGTTATCAATTTTTCATCCATATTGTCCTCTCCAAAATATTCAATGGATCTTTCATAGATAGACCGTGCACTGTTTATGTAACTGTTTTTCTCCTCAAATTTGGCATATTTGATCCAGTTTTTTACTTCAGGGTGGGTGATTACGAGTGAATCAAAGTTAAGGAGTCATATTTAACCCTTTACCACACAATGACGACTTTTGATGCCCCTGAAAGAGAAGGCTTTTGAAAACATTGTGGGAAAAGGAGAAAATGCTGGTTACCAGCATTTTCTCCTTTTCCCACAACGTTTTCTACCCTATCAAAGAAAAATCATTTCATATGAGCCACGTTAAAACTGTCATCTACAAATGCTTTCAATTTGGACAGGTCTAAAATTTTGTCGTGTGGTAAAGGGTTAAGATATGCATTATGTAATCACTCTTTAATTCTTTACCTTACAACTAATTTTAGATGTGACCTAATTGAAAGCATTTGCAGAAGACAAATTAAATGTTGCTTAAAAGGTTATTGTTGTCTTTGGAATGGTAGCTTGTTACCATCATTTTCTCTTTTTCCCACAATGTTTTCAAAAGCTTAATTCCACAGGGTTGTTAGGATTGTTTGGTAATAGGATAACAGACAACAATTTTTAGACAAAGTAGACTTAAAGCATATGGTGACAAAACAAGAACACTGCATGCCGGTCCTACGGCTTGGCTGCAGTTGCTTTTGGAAATCAATGACAATTTAAACTTGAAAAAGTGGCATAACTGTGTCAAAAACATTTTGATGGTTACCTGCCATACTAGTAAGGGGTTCCCCTTTTGAAAACTGACAATCAGTCTGAGTTTGAAGTAAACATTTTCAGTAATGACAGACATACTACAAATGTAAAGAGTCAAAGTTGAGTTTGGAAAAGACTAAAATTTGTCCTTTTGGAAAAAGTTAAGAATTATCATACAATTAAAGTGATATACATGAAAGGATATATCTTTCATAAATCATCCTAGCCCTGTCCAGCTCTTTGTACCTTAGTTCAAAGTTTATGTAGGAGTGCCATGCTTGCTCTTCCGGCTCCCATTCCATCCACCTTTCAAACACTTGTCTACACCCTGTAAAATAATATTGTTCCAGATTTCAGTTTATTGCATTTCAGACATTTTTTTTTTGGTACCCCATCTCTCTCTCTCATGCATTAGAAAATGTTCCTTGTTGCAGGACACTCATAATCCTCTAGCCAGTTGGCTCTAATTATAATCCATCTCTTTGAAAATACAGCAAGTATACAACTCTTTCTCAGATTTGTCCTGATTAAAAGCATCTTTAGATTGCAAATTCTATGTGGTTAAATGATGGAATTTATTACATTTGGGAAGAAATTTCCTCTGCCACATCTTAAGTTTAAATCTATCTTCACTAGCCAAAGGTGATAATCAGTAACATTCCTTTATTCACCCTTGGCTGATGGAGTTAAAATTTGTAATTCCTGTGATATGCAAAATCACTGGTTGCAGTCTGTTCTAAAAGCACCAATTAAATAGTGTGTTAGATTTGCTATCTATCATCAGCAACACGTAAATAAAAATAGGGACTGTGGGAGAGAATTTTCGGATATGCTTTGATCATTACTGAAACAGGTTACTGGGATATTTTTTTTTCTCTGTCCAGGTTAAATTCAACTACTTGAGCCTCATCTAATTTGTCATCTACAAATGCTTTCAACTTGGATGTCAAAAATTTTACTATATGGTAAAGGGTTAAACTTGAATATTAAAGTGAATCTTTAGACAACAAAATACACAATTCGGCTTTCACATTACAAGTTTAAGGATTTACCAGCAATATTTCCCAGCATTTCCTCCATATATGTGTATTTATACCAGAACTGGTTTGCTCTAGGTAGGACTGTAATGGCTCTGTCCCATATATTTCTAGCATGGTTGATCTGCCGACATCTGCAACAATATTTTAAATTCTAAAATAAATGTATCTTTATTTTGACAGATATCAGAACCTCCACCTCTAAAATCATATGATCAAATAGCTCTTTACTAAACAACAGATATTTAGACTTCTCTAAATTGAAGGCATTTGAAGACAACAAAATTACTTGTAACCCAAAAGTTGGACTTTGCCTTGGAAAGAAAAGAAAACATTGCAAGAAAAGAAAAAAAAGCTGGTTACCAGCACTTTCTCCTTTTTCCGGAATGTTTTCAAAAGCCTTTTTTCTTGGGGTTGTTAAAACTTGGAATTGTTTGGTGATGGGTTAACAAGCTTTTTGGAGGGTAAAGCAATGTTTGTGTGTGTGTGTTTTTTTTTTTTATATGATTCATGTCAGAAACACACACAATACAAAAGAATTACACTTAACTTTAGAGCAGTATAGGTATCTGTACCAGCCAAATGTTAGCTTTGGCTTTCACTGGCCTTTGTATGAGTGGTAACTTGACCACCATCAAATGAATAAAAGGTGGCAAACATTTAAATTTTGTGGAACATTTAGAACATTTTGGGTCCAAATTCAAAGATTTTTTCTTTTTTCAACAGTATTTTCTATCATCTATAAGACAAGTCTCATAATTCTAGTCGCATTTGATTTGTTGTCTGGTAATGCCATAAAGCTACATCCACAAATGTGGAACAGCTGCCAGACAGTGCCCATTTTACCCAAAATTGGAGGAAAGGGGACTGTGCTGGTCTGGCAGAAGGTGAAATGGAGTGGCAGTATCTGAAAATTTGGCCGTTAGACCAATCAGTCATGTTTATAACTGTTAATGTAATTGTACCTCATTTCCATTTCTGCATACTTCAGCCATACTGTTATGTTTCTGTGATCCACATCAAGTGCTCTTTCATAAACAGATCTAGCCCTGAAATACAATAATAGATTCATTGTAAAAACCAATGCAGTTGACAGTATTGTATGAAAAGGAGCATTTTCCTAATTGCTTTTATTCCTGTATTTTCTTTATCATTGAAACTCATATGAGCCATGCTCTGTGAAAAGAGGGCCTAATGCATCTGCAAAGAGTATCTAATTAAGTCAGCCTATGCACGTCAGCCTGCCCAGTCCGCGCAGGCCAACCTGGGTTGAAACTTTTTGCTACTGTCAATTTTTGGCATGTCAAAGCATCAGTGTACCTCATGATTTAGTCGGTTGTTAGACAAAATGGATTTTATGGATCTCTAATTATACAATCTCTTGCTTGGTATAATGCATCATGGAGATGCATTAACCCTTTCCCAAACAATCCCTGGTTTTCACGACCTTGAGAAAGAAGCCTTCTGAAAACATTGTGGGAAAAGGAGAAAATGCTGGTAACCAGCATTTTCTCCTTTTCCCACAATGTTTTCTACCCTACTAGAAGCAAATTTCAATTTTTGAGTTACATTTATTTTGTCGTCTGCAAGTTCTTTCAATTTGGACCAGGCTAAAATTTTGTCGTTTGGTAGAGTTAAACCCCCTTTTGCCAGAGTCTGGCTCATTTACCTGTTCATTTCAAATGTTTGTACTATGTATAATTTTTTTTTTCATGCTTTCCGGTAGGTTATCAAGAAATATTGGTGAAATATTTTTCAATATTTCATGGTTACGACCAGTGAAAATACTGATTTTTATATCCTAACTCTTCAATTGAAGGCGGAAACAGTTGTTCCCGCGCACTAGTTACCTAGGTAAAATTGGCATGCCTCACAACCAGATGGAAATATGACGTAATTTACCTTACATTTCTCGTGCTTGATGTAATATTGTAATGTGTTGCTATGCGGAGGGGGTATGCCACGGGGAATAACCGAAAAAGAACTGTACTGGATTTTGATTAAGTTCCCCCCAGAAAGGGTTAAAAGCATGAAATAAATAGAATATTTGTTTTTTGCGGTGAAAGATCGAAATTTATTTCATCGAGTGAACATCATCGTGAACATCATTGGTAATATTTTCACGAGTGGCACAGCCACTCGTGAAAATATTACCGATGATGTTCACTCGATGAAATAAATTTCTATCTTTCACCCCAAAAAACAAATATCCTCTATGAATTTATTTTGGCATGTTCAAAAATATCTTTAAGGTACAACAAATTGTTTAATGATACACTTAACACTAAGGCAAAGACAAGTCACATCTTTCAACCTTTTCACTTCAGTGTTGCATCTAGGATTTCTGCCAGGAGGGGGAGCTCCCCCATGGAATTAGCGAAAGAGGGGGAATGAAAAAACTTTAATCATTCAAAAAATATTACCTTATTTTTATGCACTGGTGTGATACTGAAAAAGACGCCATTCCTTTTTCCTTTCCAAACTAGATCTATCACACAAGTGTTATAATCAAACAATGATGATGACGTTCCCTTAATTTGAATGATTATTACCTGACTTACAGTTCTAGCAAATCGCCCTTACTTGACCGCGGTGGTTCCCGAAGGAACTTCAATTTGTTCTTCGCAGTTTTCACTCGATCTATCAAAACCAGGGGTTGTGTCGTCTTTTGATCAAACAAATCCCGTAAAAAAGTTCGTAATTAGTTTAAGTGGCATGTTTAATCCTGCTTTAATATACCGGTCAAACTGTTTAACACACTTAAAAATTGCTGCGCGAATATACTGTATTGTTTTTTTTCTTTAATACAGAAACATGTGTAATTACACATTCACTGTGCATGCGTAGAGAATAGTGGTTCCCTACTTATTACAAAAACTTCAATATGGAGATCAGACACCATTTGGAATTCTCGAAGTCTAAAAATAGCAATGAGTATAATATCGATTGATGTAAGGAAGCTTCGTCGGACTTTCCTGTTGTTTCAATAGACTGACTATTTTTTGCACGCAGTGGTTTCTTGTTTTTGCGCGAGTTACAACGTCTTCACGCGATTTCTCACTAATCATGTTCGTGAACTTGCGCGACAGAATTAAAAAAAGGGGGATTCCTGCAATCGCGCAGCCTGGATGCAACACTGCACTTGTGACAGAAACTTGGATACTTGCATGCAAGAAAATAAATCTATATAGCCACTTAATATTCCTAAGGGAATGAATTATACACAATTTAGAAATGTTTACTCTGTACAGAGTAAACATTTCTAAATTGTGTAAATCTATATAGTATATTGCATATCTATGAAGAAATCAAACAGAAAGAACAAGTTGTCAAAAAGAGGGTACATCTAACGTTATTTCAATTTTAACTATCTTTATCAAAACTCACAAGTACATGTATGTACTTTTATAAGTTGTTTCAACACCCTGACTTTATGTAAACCAAAAACATACTGGTCTTGACGAGCATATAAATTGATGTCTTTTCAGTTCCATAATACTATTCACCAGACTTACCAAATCAATGCATTTGTAGACCAGGAATTAATTCTACATCAAATGATTGGATTTGTCTTTGATACCATAGAAAACATTGTGGGAAAAGGAGAAAATGTTGGTTACCAGCATCTCCTCCTTTATCCACTATGTTTTCAAGATTCTTCTCTCAAAGTAGTGTTTAAATGTTAATTGGAGCATTTGGTACAGGGTTTATGTAGCGCTGTCTTTTTTACCTTTGAATCTCTTTCTGACTTTCTTCCCATCCTGCATATTTTATCCAGTTAGTCATCAGTGTCCTGTTCTTTCTGATATTGTCCTCAAACATCTAAAAACATACAGAAACATCTATGTTTTAAAGGGGCATCAAACCAGATTTTGCTTCCCTGCCTTTTTGGAGTGGGCGGGATGGGGGTAGAAAATCAAAACAGCAAAAAAAAAAAAAAAAAATGCTGGAGAAAATATCACCTTCCAATGGGACTACAATTCACAAACTTCAAAGCCAGAGTCAGTGACTCACTGCGCTACAAAGCCACCTGATAATTTGTGGCGTTAAAAGTGTATTTATCACTTGTTATGCAAAAACTGCTTCACCGCTACTAATACTATAGGAAATTTTACGACCCTACTGGAGAAGACTTTTCAAAATGTATTTTCTCCTTTTCCTACAATGTTTTCTACTGTATCAAAGACAGAAATCAAAATTTGAGCCACATTTATTTTGTCATCTACAAATTTTGTTGAGTCAGAAGTTTTCTTGTTTGGGGTAAAAAATTAAACACCAGTTTAGTTATCAAAGGGTTACATAGTATGTAAAAGAATTTATAGTTTAGTCGAAAAGGTGCTTCTGAATCTAGAGTTAGAATACAAACCTTTCTTTGTCGTCGCTGATATTCTAACAACTCATCTGGATCAGATATCTTCTGTTTAGGAGGCTGTAAGAGAGAAGTGTAGAGTAATAAAAACCGAAAAGTAATTCTTTGCTTTACTATGGGAGTATTTTATATTTCTAGTGAAAAGTAGTACTGCATAAAACATCAGCATAAAAAGATCTCTATAAAACTAAACCAGTATTTCTCCCTTTCCCTCATTATTTTCAAAAGCCTTTTCTTTCCAGATTGTTAAAACAAGGGATTGTGTGGTACAGGGTTAAGAATGATAATTACAGAAAATGGATTTGCTTTAGAAACAAGCTCAAACTAAAAGTTCTCCAAAAATGATCACTTCTTAGCCCTTCGTGATCTTTTTGCTCAGTGGAAAAAAAATTCCAAGGAAATTTCAACAAAACATTATTGTAGGTAAAAATTTGTAACAATACATCATCCTGCAATGTATTCTATACAATTTGCAAAAGGCATTTTTCTTCAAATGCTTCTTCAATTGCCACTCTATGTACGATTGTAAGTTAAGTGTAACATATTAGGATCAAGAAATACATTTAAACTCATTCACACATTAATGTGTATTTCTGTTTTTCATCACTTGAACAGTGGTAAATTCTGAATGTTTGAGTGCTTAATATATCAGAGTTCTCACTAGGTACAGAATCCCAAGAGTCATTAACTCCTAGGCCCAAATTTTCAAGAATCAGCATAGAATTTCCAAGAGTCAAAGAGAAATGCCCAAGGGTCAAAATTACTTAGTTATTATGGAGAATTAAGGGTGAAATAAAGAAAATTATTCATTTATGTTCTTTATTCATGGACAGAAATTAGACAAGAAAATACCTTATAAATCTTATGTGCAGACTTGTTTGAATAAAGTGGATACATGAATTTTAACTTGCAGCCCAAGCATGCAATTCATCTTTATGAAGAAACAGAGACAAACAACCTTTTAACAAAATTTTAGACCTGATCATGTTTTAGGTGTTTGCAGACGACATTTCAAATGTGGCTGGAACAACTTGATTTGCCTTTCATAGCTTAGAACATTGTGGAAAAGGGCGAATATAAAGGTCATATCCATTAAAGACTTATTTCTTTCATACTTGTTCTAGTGCAAATACTGTAGGACAAGAGGACCTACATCCATTCCCCCACCCCTCAAAGGTTGTTGTATATTTTCATTTTTCAAAAACAACCAAAGTTTTTCATAATCTCATTATTAAACAGAGATTTTAGCTTCCACTTATTGTTTTTTTTTTTTTTTTTAATAGAAATAAGTGTAAATTTACTGTTTTA
The DNA here is from genome assembly GCA_946811185.2 of Hippopus hippopus. Classification (NCBI taxonomy): domain Eukaryota; kingdom Metazoa; phylum Mollusca; class Bivalvia; order Cardiida; family Cardiidae; genus Hippopus; species Hippopus hippopus. Next base: position 4,153,685 of record OX328097.1, on the reverse strand, counting down.
ATTTATTATCAAAGATGAAAAGATAGTTTGAAGTGCCTCTGATCGGATGATGTTAAACTGACTTTTGTTGTGTCATAGTTTTCGTGTTTTTTCAGTGATCTTTTTTATGACAGTTAAATTTTTTACAAGTATTACTACATGATTTGACATGAATTTGTCAATTAGGGTAGCAGGTAACTTAAAAACATGTTATTTTACACTAGAGAATTTGACTAACACCTTTATCACATTTTCAAAAATGACTTGCTATTCGCCAGCATGAGTAGCTGTGTTAAAGAGCTGCGTGCATCTTTCACATTTGACACCTGATTGTGTTTATCACATTTCTGCAGAATGCATGTGAGCTAATTTAAATAACACTTTAGCCAGTAATCTCATGCATCAGGTTGACGCTTAGGCTAATCTTTTTGAACATCAAAAAAGGGCCATTTCGGATTTCCAAGCTTCAAAACAAGGAGTCCTGGGTCAAATAAGAACCCTGATATATTACCTATTTCCTGTTCGTTGCCATGCAGAAAGAGTCACAACAAAATAAATTAGAAAGACCCTTGTAAAATTTGTGCTATCAACATAATTAAAGAAATAATCATAACATAAATGAATGTGAACATAATGTGAGGAAATGTGAAATGGCTTCTAATAAGCAAGCTTTCCTTAGTTTTACCACTAAGTTTTCAAATGTGTTTTACTGCAAGATAAAAAAAGAAAGAAAGAAAAAAAAAAGGTCTGCAACACTACTAGAAAATGAGTTTTAATGAGATACTTACTGGTGGAACAAGTTCCAGTTCTCTCTCTTTGGCTTCTCTCAAAAGTTGTTCAGCTGTAATCTGAACTGGTGCAGGCATTTTGTTTTTGACCTGAAATATTTAAAAGTAGTATCATGACCATTTACTGTGTACCAGAATTGATAACTTTGAAACTTTTCCTAAGTGATTGATTATCTAACATTTTTCTTGAAGAAAAACTGTAAATTTTCAAATTGGCTAAGAGTTGGTTAATAGAAAATCTGGTCTAATGTGAGTCCTGTTACTATCTGTTCTCACTGAGTAAAAAGTAGACATTTCACAAATACATGCTCAGTGTGAAGTAGTAATGTTAACCATTCACTAAACAATTCCTAGTTTCAACAACCTTATGAAAACATTGTGGGAAAAGTGCTTTTCATACAATCTTTTCCACCCTATTACAAAAAACTTTGCCAACTGTGAATGACTTCAGTTTGGACTGGTCAAAAACTTTGTGGTGTTATAATTGACCCTGGGTAGACTCATGACTAGATGCCCGTCTATCTCAGTTGGTAGAGCTGCGGTACTAGTGTTCCCAGGATTGTGGGTTTCGAGTGCCGCATCGGGCACACCTTTCTCCCTTGATGAACTTCATTGGCGATGAGGTCAATTGGTGAACGCTGGTATGTGGCAATGGCGGTTTTTTGGGACCAGAGGATGACTCCCAACAGATCAAGTGTGGGGGGTGTTGTAGTTGACGCTGACTAGACTCACAACCAGATGCCCAGCTAGCTCAGTTGATAGTGCTGCTGTACTAGAGCTCCTGGGGTTGTGAGTTTGAGTCCTGCGTAGGGGACACCTTTCTCCCTTGATTTACTCAGTGGTTAGGTACAGAGTTAAAGAATAATTGTTCTGCTCCTTCTTCTAATTCAACACTTTGTATTCAAACTAATGCTGGACATTTGAATCGTGTATGGGTAAGGTCTGTTGAGGAAGAAAGAGTTATTCTACCTGAAACAGTGGTACTTGAATGAAAAGAATCACATGATGACAGAAATTATGTCTCATCTTAAATCCAAAATATGATGGCATTTACAGACGATTGTGTTTCAACCAAAAAATACAATGACAGGATGTGTATGCCGAACGTCAGGGGCGATCTGAACGCGAAAACACATTACAATTTAATAAAACATTATACCTTAGCAACTTTCGGCATCTTTTTCTTGTCTTCTTTCGATTCCATATCTGGGTCCATCATTTTGATGCTGTTAACTGTTATTCTCTTCTTTCCACAATGTTAATTCGAGCAATACTCTGGTTTTCGAAAACAAATATTTTATTTTCGACAGAAAACGGCGTTTCGTGAAATTGACATTAACATAAAAAACGCGGTAGGCCTACAATCGCAATGGAAATTTTTTCACGAAATTGACGAAATGAAAATCTTTTCCACGAAATGGAAATCGCCTCTGACTTAATTTGATACCTGCTAAAAAAGTTGGATCAAATATTCACATAATAATATCATTTCAATTATTGAAAAAGTGGAAAATTTCTCTGAATGAATTTGATAGGACTTTAATAGTAATTCTGTAAAGACTACTTCAAGATATTAGTAAGGTTCATCATATTTAAGCTGTTCAATGGGTTCCTTTGCCCGACCCAGGTGGTCCCAGAAGAATGGCATTGATTCCTGGCACTCCTGAGCTATCAGATTCTTTGGGAGCTTGCTTTAAAACGACCGTGCCATTGTGAGGACCCTCCGCAAATTTGTAATTATCACAGTCAGTTTACTATTCTATGTACAGCCGGTGACCTACGATTGACCGTTTTCCGTCTGTTTCCCATTTCAATGTTGACGCTGGTACACGGGCATATATGTCAACTGCGTATCATCCTTGTATGCAAGAGTAAAATTAAATCAAGAGCAAAACTTATGTCTGTATGGAGTAATAACAGTGCAAAATAATTTCAGTCCTGTTTTTCTGATCAAGGCTGTCGTCGGCAGTCCGGACCACTATTTCGACCGCTTACAGTAGATCTATGTAACTCAGCAAATATTTATTGAAGAAAGATCTAGTCTATTTATTTGAGTTTCACTAGCACAACTGCTCTCATACTGTGTCAGAATCGCTGTAAATTTGAATTTTTTTCGGAGGTAGGTCCCCGAATCCCACTTGAAACAGGGTTAACAAACCCCTCTCCACCTTCAAAACAAAGGGTAACCCTAACGTTATACTTGTAATTGTTTCTCCTCTATGGGCTAGAGCGTACAGCGCTCTAGCGGAGACAAAGCCACAAAAATAACAACAGAGCCACCCTCCGAATCGAAGGTAGGCCTCCTATCCTAAGCAGCCAACTGCCTGTAATAAGAAAATCAAATTTTAGTCCAACTAGATCTACAACAAAATTGCGAATAAAGATAGTAGGCAAATAGAAGTTTTAAAAGATCAAAATTACTCACTGTTTACTCACTGTTATCCGGACCCAGGGAAAGTCGTTGGCTTCTTGTGGTCCACCTGTTTGTTATTGTTCTGTTTTGTGGTGTGCTGGTGTAGCATTGCGGGTCAAATTTATAAGGGTGTTTTTTCCAGTGACTGTTAAGTTTGTTTTTGAAGGAATTCGCACTGGTAGCGTTTACTATATCAAATGGTTGACTATTCCATGTGTCAACTACCCTATTGCTAAAGCTGTTTTTTCTTAATTCTGTATTTGCTGATGGTTTGAGTAGCTTGATATTATGCCCCCTTGTTCTGTTGTGAATCGAAAGTTTCGATAAATAAAAATTGGACTAGAATAAAGGAAACGAGAGAAATTAAAGCTCCTAAATTCCATATTGTGGATCGGTCTCGGGTCTGGAAACAGTCACGTCAAATTCCATTGTGATTTTTATGGTCGAAGGGAAAAAACTCGTACAATCTGTTTATTCATTAGTTATGAAGAGTACTCTCCCTTATTGTTACCCCCCCCTTGGAATAGTCTTTTTTTCAACTATTACAGTCACACCGAAACTTTAAGAAGCGGTGCAAGGTTAATTTATACCCATACGGTCTATCGAAAAACCCGGACTCTCTGTTAACCCTTATCCTGCTAAATAAGTAAAATGAATCTTTAAAGCCGATTTTAAAAACCCAGTCTTTACTATTTCAAAGGAGTTTTCTTTTGGAAAAATGTTCTGAATGGACCGTGTAGATTCAAGATCAGACTGCACGTCCATAAGTACGCTCAAGTTTAGTCTGTGCTGATTATTAAAGTTATGGTTTGCCCGTTGGTATTTTTCTGTCAAAGGTAGGATGCTGTTGCGTTATTTTAAGGATAGGGCACCCTAATGGGATTCGTGTAACATCGCATTTCATCGTACAGATTCGGCTAAGACTCTGGTATATCCGTAATCAATGCAGGGAACCAGCATCTATCGGCCAAACGATTAAGGATTACCCGAGTCTTAGCAGAATCCGTACGTTTTTCGGCGATGAGAGGCGATGATACAGGAATCTGCATTAGGTGCCCTTTCCTTAAATCAATTTATTGTCTAAAGGATTAAGTGTTCAAATTAATAGAGAGTGACCTCCCCTCTTACAACACACTTCCACTCAAAAAAGGGGGGATCTAAACTGGAATCATCATCAATAATATCGGGAAAAAACATAGCTTTCATCTCCATATAGATCTATTAGCGTGGAAGATTCAGGTATGCTTTCACTTTCTGTCCCCTGTTCCTTACGGTCAATGATCAAAGAAATGATTGGAATTCGACAATTCAGCCCATGTTAACGATGTTTGTTAATAACCTTGAAAACCAAATTGAAAGAACACATGTTATAAGTTTAAATTGTAACATAAGAAAGCTTATTTATCGTATACATTATCAGTTGATAAATTTTATTATAAAAGTTATATTCTGCGTGAGCTCTTACTTTGATAACCGAATTGTTACTTCCGAGTTTAAATTTTGGCGGTCGCCTTGTTTACAAATGTGACGAATACAAGGGAGACTACCGCCTATTTACAAAATAGTAACCACGTCTGCTATTGGTTTTTCTTTCTTTTGTCTACTGTCATGATATTTTCAGAAGTAGCAGCGTCTACAATCCTGTCTTAAACTATACCAGAAATAATGACAGCTCTACGAACATCTTTTTCGATACAAATCGTCTTCAAAAACTGCAATGATGTTTATTCGTCATTGGTTTTATGTTGTCCATAAATATAAGGGACGTAACTCTGCCATTAAGAAAGTGATGTCAGTATGTACGAGTTTTCTCCCTTCGACCATAAAATTATTCCGGTTCGTACCACACAGAACTTCCCAGTGACGAAAATCAGTGTAAACAGAGTGGAAAGATAGTAAAAGTGTTTATGACATACAGGAACTTCTAAAAGTCGCACAAATTATAAGATGAATGAATGAATGAATGAATGAGATGTTTGACCCCACCATAGGCTGCCTTAGTTTTAGGAAGAATCTTGTTCGTTTTATTTCCTATACCTTTTTCCTTGCAAAATGGAACTGGTGGATCAAATTGATAAAGGTTTACAGTTGGGAAAAAAAATGATAATGAGCAGATCTATTACATTCTTTGTAAATTCTTAAAAGAATAATATACGAACTAGTCATATTTGTGTTCATACCCCTTACTGAATTACATATATTACGAAATCATAAAATGGAAATCGCTTGACGAAATGGAATTTATCAGGACATTAATTTTAAATTAGAAGTGGGGTAGAAAATAATTATGTAATAGAAATACTGCAGTAATCTTGAATCGTTTTAAACTGATTTTAAAAGCACTTTTTCATAAGAGTTTTATCAGTCTATTTCCCTTACTATGTGAATTTTTAAAAAATGGAATCGGTGGGCGAAATGGAAATCGGCCATCTCTGCTGAACAGAAATGAAAACGACTATCGTAATTTATAATGATTAATTTGGAAAGAATATTACACAAAACGAATATTTGTTCTGTAGAGCTAGTCATACTTTTTTGTAAATTTTGTTACGAAATGGACGTAGTAATGCAAATCGTTTGACGTAATGGAACTGTGGTCTGAGAGATAGAAATAGACTGAATAAAAATGTGTACGGAAAAGGAAAAAAATGGGCCACGGTCGAGAGCGCCTCCACGTGGTGTGGCATGGATTGCAATTTCAAATTATGGAAAATTATCGAGCAACGAATATTATTTCCTATTATTTGAACATGGAAACTAAACGCTCTCGATACAGAACGTCGTAATATACGCAATGTATCCCTTTTAGCCTAATTCCAGCAGGGCTAACCTGTGATTCAAGTCAATAATTTCTATTTCGTCAAACTACATGTATTTCCATTTCGAAGCCAAATTTCCATTGATTAAAAGACAATTTTGACAATGAAATATGAACATTGAGGGGAAAATTGCATATGTCGTGTGGTATTCTTTAAAAAGATATTGAAATGATACTGTTAAAAGATTATTTTGACCTCAAGTAAGTATGAAATTCGAGACGTGACGATTTCCATTTCGTCAGGGATCTATATGTATATATGATCCCCGATTTCGTCTATCGATTTCCATTTCGTCTATTTCGTTTCAAAACTTCCATCGAGTACGAACAAAAAAAGACCAAATACCAAAAGTTTGTGTTATAGTTCTTTTGAAATTTATTGAAAATATAGAATCTACCCATTTTCATTTCATTTTTTTTTAGTTCAATTTATTTTCAATTTCATCAAACACTTACATTTCGCCCGCCATTTTCCTTACCAAAATTTCCAACTTAAGGATAAAAAGAATATTGAAAGGCTAAATTATGAGGAAAAAGTGCCTAAGTCATGCAATATTCATTAAAAACAATTTGAAATGATATCATCACACGATGCAAGGATCAGAGAGAGAGAGAGAGAGAGAGAGAGAGAGAGATCTCAATATTTTGACTTGTCTTTTAAAAAGTATAATTATGTTTCATTGCAACAGCCTGTCTGCCTCTTTCTTCACAATAATGGCCCCTCTCTCACTGCCTTTTGAAGACGTGGATGGAAATGAAATGAATAATGGTAAGCACCATCCTCTCAATTCTCCAATGATAATTTCTTTCTTGCTAGCCAAAATGGTTTAGAAGTAGTAGTAGTAGGCCTTTTAACCTGGAGTGATTTGTTTAATGCTGTAAGACGAAAATGAATGTGTGAAATATTTTAACCCATTACCGAACAATCTAGAGTTTTAGCGACCCTGATGGAGAAGGCTTTTGAAAACATTGTGGGCAAAGGAGAAAAAGCTGGTTTCCAGCATTTTCTCCTTTTTCCACATTGTTTTTCTACCCTTCTAGAGATAAGTCCCATTATTGTGCAAACTTTGTCCTCTGCAAATGCTTCAATTTAGACTAGTCTAAAATTTTATGATCAGGTTAAGAGATAAAAAAAAAAAAAAAAAAAAAATATGTTATTCATGAAATGTTATTCATGAAGAGAAGTTAGCTTTGAATCTTCTCCATTCCTGTTTATAACCAAGAAAGAGTCTTTTTATTTGGGGGGTGGTGGGGGAGAAATTGATTGGTTTCGTTTTCACAGTAACCCATTTCCAAATTACAAATCTTTGTCTTCCAGATTGAAAACAAAATACATGTATTTGATGTTAGTCTAAATGGTCTCTGATAGTTACTTCTGTTTGTATTGGATTTTAACATTTAACAGCTAATGTCATATCACGGCGGCCAGTGAACCTACTCATATTTTTCCTAGCTTTCTTACACCAGTACTTACACAACTTCCTTTCCAAGCGCAACAGAGGTAAGAGGCAAAAATCGCCAAAAAGGTTTGCTGCAACCGGGCAATGAACTCGCAACCACCAGGTCACGAGTAAGATACGCTAACCACCGAGCTACCCGGCTGGGCTGGTCTCTGATAGAGTTGAAAAATTTGTACGAAAGTGGACATTGCTTGCTGCCAGCAATTTTGCCTTTTCCCGCATTTTTAAGGGGTCTTTCAGAGGACATGTTTAAATCTGAATGTCTGTGACATGGTTTACACTTTCTTTTACAATATCCAGTTACAGCCTCTGTTTTACCAAATAATCCCAAGTTTTGATGACCCTAAGGACAAAGTCTTTTGAAAGCATATGAGGGAAAAAGAGAACATGGTGGTGATCAGCAGTTTTAGCTTTTTCCTAGAATGTTTTCACCTTTTTCAGTTGAATGTCATCTGATGCGCGACAGTTACTTTGTAATCTGCAAACGTTTCCAATTTTTATATGTCTAAACTTTTGTTATGTGGTTAGGGGTAATTGAACCATGATCTGTGAAAAGAGGGCTTAATGCATCTGCAAAAGGTTTCGACCCAGGTCAGCCTGGGCGACCTGGGCCGAAACCTTTTGCCATTAGTCGATTTTCTGCATGTATAGGGAACAGTCTACCTCGTGACTGACTAGGTTGTTCGACAAATTATATCATGTTATGATTTGCTTGGTAATGAATCACGGATATGCAATAAACAACCTTTTCCTAGAGCGTGACACAAATGAACTCTTTACCAAACGACAAAATTTTAGACTTGTTCAAATTGAAAGCATTTGCAGACGACAAAATAAATGTGTCTCAAAAATTGAAACTTGACTTTTGAAGAATAGGAAACATTGTGGGAAAAGGAGAAAATGCTGGTTGCCAGCATTTTCTCCTTTTCCCACAATGTTTTCAGAAGGCTTCTTCCTCTGTGTTGTAAAAACCAGGGATTGTTTGCTAAAGGGTTAATGGAATATAGATACTGATGGCCTTTCTGCCAAGAATTTATCATAAAAATTCAGCTAGCGTAAATCCAAGCTCAGAACGCGTGCTCTTTTCAGTCTTATCTCAGCCTACACTATTTTTGATGGCAAAACTTTGAGTTTTTTTGTGTACTTTTATCTTGTAGAGCACGGATGTAATGAAAGGGACCCCGTCCTTTACGAAAACCAGCTGAAATAGTACGCATTCATAGCTATTTTGTGGAGAAACGCAAAGGAGCGGATAGTGTAGATCACAGATCAGACGGCATGTTCTTTGCGGTCTGATCTTGATCCACACATTCTGCGAAGGGAACAGATCGGGTTCCCTAGCTTTGAGGGTTATGGGTAGACAGACGGTTGTACATGTCTATTTATGCAGCCTTTTAATCTACAGTGTCCGCTAAAATGGACTTGAGCTTCATTTCGTATTTTGAAATTAAACGGACTGTTCCACACCAAATACAATTCAACATATCAGCTCTGGCATCGATTTTTTTCCTCTTGCAGCAAAATGCTTTCTAAAATAATTAGGCTGAGGAAGAGGATACATTGTGGTGGATTCGTAATTTATGCACAACGTCATATCCGGTGTACCGGAGCTCCTCGGTTTCGGCTTCTGCGTAGCGCTCAACGTGCATCTTGGTGAAAACAAACTTTGTGTTTTGAGCATATTTTATTGTTTGAAGATTAACCGATGTCTACAAAGGCCTAGAAAAAGAGTTTATCTCTCCCTAACATAGAAACTTATCGATCTTTGTATCCTCAGTCGGAGGGGTTACGGGAGCTTTGACGGGTAGATTTATCAGTTTAGTATCCCCCACTCTCCAACACTTCCATGCTGTGGACGCTCCTAATCGTTAAGAACACACCCAAACAGTTCAAGTCTCATGGCTATTTGATTCTCCCAAGTCACCGGGTGTATACGAATGCATTTTGCCAAGATATTTGGATAAATGAATTGAAATCTTTTCGCGTTGCTGTCTGTGTTGGCGTTGAAAACCTAGGAATAAATAGATAGGAAATAAAAATATCGATAATTCGATTTCATCAGTTATTCGAGGTATTGCTAATACACTGACCTATTGAGATTTGTAGAATATGCTTAAAAGTAGACCCAACTGAGCCATAAGTACCTATCTTAGTAATCTACGAGGCTATGGATTCTTTTAACCCTTTACCAGACGACAAAATTTTAGCCTTGTCCAAATTGAAGGTCTTTGCAGACGACAATTTCAATGTGGCTCAAACAGTGCAATTTTTCTTTTATAGGGTAGAAAACATTGTGGGAAAAGGAGAAAATGCTGGTTATCAGCATTTTCTCCTTTTCCCGGAATGTTTTCTAAAGGCTTCTTTACCAGGGTCGTTGAAAGTCGGCATCGTGTGTTAAACTCTTCACGAGGCGACAAAAAATGATTACTCTTCCAAACTGAAAGCACGACAAATTAAATCTTACTCGGATCTTTTGAATTGTTCGAGACAGGGTAGAAAAGACTGTAGGAAAAGGAGAATGATGGCTTAGGCCTATTACAAGCGACCAATCGATGTGATCCATCGAAATAGTAATTGTTTTGCGTGTTTAACGCTGTTTTTAACATTATTTCAGCCATATTTGCAATGCCAGTTGACCTATTGCGTTCCTGTGGTACCTTTAACTAAACTGTGTAGATTACGCAAATTATTCAGGATTGTATATACATACACTTACGATTCCTGTTATACATATCCAATATAATAATAATAATAATAATAATAATAATAATAACTTTACTTAGAGAAGGTAACATGTTAAGACATAATCTTATTTTCTACATGGCCTTCCTACACCATAACTTACACACACACATCCCCCCTCCACACACACCTCAACCTCTCTCTCACATACGCACACACACCCCTCTACCTCTCACATATGTATAAGTACATGTACAAAGGTAAATGAAATGACCGGAAAAATTAAAAATTCCAAACGCACATGTATGTTCTGGCGTAAAGTTATGCAAATAACGTTATTTACTCAAATCGAAAAGTTATGAAGTTTAGAGAAACTAGTTTTCAGACTTTATATGCTTGCTTAAAACTAAACTGCGTGCGCAAATTCGTGCGTAAGCAGTTTAGTGGATGGCAACCCAGGAGCGTCCTTGACCATTTCTGGCCAAAACATATTGAAATCCATAGGTTGCTTTTCGGCCACGTAAACATCGCAGTCACATTGTTCAGATGTGATTTGGGAACTAATGACTATCATCATTTTTTTCAAAGAGCTTGGCAAAGCTGGTATTCAAACTCAGGACTCATAGATTAGAAGCCCCGTACTTTACTTACTGAGTTACCAGGCTCGACAGACAAAAAAAAAAAAAAATAGCCACGCTCAGAGAAAAGAGGGTTGAATGCATCTTCAAAAAAAATTAAATAAAAAATCGATCTAGGTCAGCCTGCGCAGATCGCACAGGCTCACCTAAGTCGAAACCTTTTGCTTTTGATGAATTTTCTACATATCAAAGGACCCCAGCGTGCCTCATGATTCAGTTGATTGTTGTACAAAATGGACTTTATAGATCTATGATCACGTGATAACTTGCGAGGTATCACGCATCACCGAGATACATTATTAGTTGTACGGTCAGGTGGCAGGGGACTTGGAAACTTGTTCACGGCTGTGGTGAATCATGTCGCCCCGAGCCGAAGTGGCGACATGATTCTCCACAGCCGTGAACAAGTTTCCAAGTCCCCTGCCACCTGACCGTACAACGAATTTATTATACTGCAAAGCTTTACCATTTCAACGTGTGTTAAGCGAATTTTACCTGTTTTTTGATTCCAAAAATTGAGTACGCTGTCGAAGTAGGATTTCCCTTTTGAGTGCCTCAATTCAATGAAAACTGACGTCACTGGGAACTGACGTCACTGAAACCTTGGTAAAACGTGCTAAAACGTGCAGTTTGGCGCATATTTTTGATGTTAATCTTGATCGACGCCGCCATTTTGGATGTTGTGTTGAAAGTGTAGTCATGTATACGGGGCTCCCGAAAGGGAAACTGCTTTTACGTTGGTTTTGCCGGTGTACATGATATATATGTTCGGGGCATATTATCCAATCAGATCACGAGAAATTTCTTTGCAGTATAATAATAAACTCCCTTTTGGCAGAGCATGGCTCAAATAAGAAAAACATTACCATCGGAGAGCCATCGGTATCTCGAACGTAAATCATATTAGAGCAGTATGTTCCGTACGAAACATGATAGGTTTTCACCCAGGCATCCTCGCCGTGGTATCCTCTCGTCACGACAGCAATTATGCGGTGAACATCTGGTAACTTTACCTGTGTGAGGAATTGTTAAAATATGCAATCTAAGTCTTAAGATCTACGGACCCTAACTCTCATCTTACAAGACGGAAGCTGCCTAGATTGGCCGAATAGCCTTTCCGAAAACGTCGATGTTACACGATATTTACCGATGAGTTAGTGAGTCTACGGCCCCTAACTCTCATATTAAAAGATGGAAGCTGCCGAGATTGGCCGAATAGCCTTTACGAAAACGTCGACGTTACACGATATTTTACCGATGAGTTAGGGGTAGCAATCCTTAACATTCTGCAATACACTTGAGTCCTGCTCTCCAAAAAAAAAAAAAAAAAACTGCACAAGTATCGACCCAGGTCAGCCTGCGCAGTCAGCGAAGGCTGACCTGTGTCGAAACTTTTTGCCTTTGGTAACTCTTCTGCTTGTCAAATGTTCGTTCTACCTCATGATTTGGTCAGTGCGAAGACCTGCTTGGTATGATATATTACGAAAATAAGTACGTCCCCTTCTCCAGAGCGTTACTTTCGGTTGCAATTGCAGAAAATGCAGATCATGATCAGGATGCACGGAAGAAATAGTCCGATAAGATATTTTATGAATCATGTTTTGTGAGATAGTGTGACAATCAAATTTTAATAAATAGATTAACTGATATTCGAACGTATCTGATTGATCAGTGCTATTTTTAGAAGCTCGTAGTTATTTCAAAGGTGATCGCTATTATCTCCCGCTAGGTGGCATTTTTAGATACACAATCTCTGATTCTGGGCATTCTGAATACAGAACCGGACTACTTTTCAGGACGGTAGTCGATGCAGCAATTTCAAAAGAGAATTAACCTTTACTCAATAAATTACAATTTGTTAAATTTCATCCAGTCATAGTTAGCTTACATACCAGTCATTCATGTTTTCACAGCCCCTATATGCTTGAGAAATAGCCCCGGTATAAGCAAAACATGGTGGGGACACTATTTTTGTTGTCAAAGTCTGTAGCACGAATCACGGGTCTCCCTATGTCTAAATTAAGAAACTGTACATACAGTAACAAGGATTTGCAAAAAAAAGAAACAAATATTTTTCTTTAAAAAAATACATTTGAAATTATCATATTTCATGTCGAAATTGGAGTGAAAAACATGCTTGATTTTTTCAAAGACGTTTTATCAATAACCATTTTCCGCTTGCTACTTTTCTGCAGCAGAGTTTTAGGTGTACGCATCGCCTGTACATATTTATTCTGTACAGGATAGTGATGCATCATAGCAGACGGGTCAATCTTCAATGAATATGACATGCACAGACAACCAGGTGATCGCTGAGTGTAAATGACCAATCAGATTTGTTTAGATATTTACCGTTGTATTAAAATTTCTATATCACAGTGGAATGAAAATGATAAAAAAAAAATGTCCGCCCAAAGGTACTATCTCTTGCAGGTACAGTGTTTTAACTACACTGAGAAAGGTTTCCTTAAAACATCGTGAAAAAAAACAGATAACGCTTATAACCAGCATTTTTCTCCATATCCCAAAGAAAAAAAATCTCATCATTTGAGACACATTCATTTTGTTGCATTCAAATGCTTTCGATATGTACAAGTCAAAAATTTCATCGTCAGACGAAATGCCATCATAACCCTCATAACATCTTTCACAACTATAGTTGTTTTTGCGGCCAGTGAAGATCAAGATCAGACTAACAAAACGTGCAGTCTGATCTTTGATCTACACTGTCCGCTGGACGATAACATCTCTGAAACTGCAATTATTAAGGTCTTATTTTCGATTGAAAGTATCCATTAGGTTTATTCGGCGCTCTAAGGCTTAACTAACCTGAATAAATTGATTTGACTTGTTAACTCCTGCAATCCATCCTCCCCCGTGAAAGGTTCCGTTTGTAACTGTCTCTATACGGGCCCATTTAGGTGCATAATACTCCTCGTGTAGTGTTGCGTTGCTCTTTTTCGAGGAAGCTGAGAACACGCTGTCAGGTAAAGGGTAAGAGCCATCAATAAGCGACATAGAGCAGGGTGCTGTGAAGATAAAAGTGGAAAAAATAAAAGAAAATACTTTGGTGTCTGTCTGTCAGTTTGTGCATTTGTTTTTGTGTTTGAATCTCTGTCTCTCTCTGCCTCTTTTTCTTCCCCCACCTCTCTCTCTCTCTCTCTCTCTCTCTCTCTCTCGCCACCCCTCCGCTCTCTCTATCTCAATCAAACAAACAAAGAAAAAACAAACAAACAAATGGTACCATTGAAAGAGAGAGAGAAAGAGAGAGAGAGAGAGAGAGACAGAGAGACAAATACCTCGAGGTGTAGTAGTCGTGCCTGTTTGTTGACTGGGAATCGTGCCTGTTTGTTCACCGGAAGTCGTGCTTGTTTCTGTTTGTTCAGGATCTTATGAAATAATAAATTAATACCATGCTTAATGCATCTCCGTGATGCATAATACCAAGCAAGTGAGGAGCAGGGTTGCTAAATATGGATCCATAATATATTGAAAATACAAATTATCAGATTTGTGACTCAGGCAAGCAGAGATTTGACGATTTCAGCGATGGAAGGTAGGGCTGAGGAATCTCTCATGTGTTTTAGCCTATCTATAGAACGCTTTTCATAAGTGTTAACGGCCCAGTTTGGGCCAAAGGAAAAGTAAAAATGCGCTTAAATTTGAATCATACCATTCAAAAGTATGGAAATTATTATGAAGATTATAATCTATTGTACGATGGATCCAACTGTAGCAAGCAGAAAAATGAATTTCAAAACTAAGGTAAAACGTTGTCAAGTCGCTCTATCTGATTAAAAAAAAAAAAACTGCCAGCGACTAACACTTGGACCAACCGCACAGTAACAATAAGTAAATTCCTTACTTTTAATGAAATGATATGATTTAAATTCAAATGCTTTTCAACACTGTCATTGTTTACTTTTAGTCGCAATTTGGGCTTTAAGTCATAACCAGATGATCCCTTCTTTTTATTCGACCATTTGGATGAAGGCTCTTGAAAACATTGTGGGAAAAGAAGAAAATGCTGGTATTCAGCATTTTCTTCTTTTCCCACAACGTTTTCTACCCTACCATACAGAAATCCATTACTTGAGGTATATTTCAGTTGTTGTCAGCAATTTTTTGCAATACGGACAAGTCTAAAAATTTTAGGATTTTATAAATCCATCTTGATGACTTGCTTGGTATAATTCAGAGCTCCAGATAGAGGGAGTGATTTTGCTTTCAAAATTGAAAATATTAATTATTCTCCACTAAACCCAACGTTGTAGGTACTCATTAGAATCGTCTCGTCGAGACGATTCTAATGAGTACCCACACCATAGGGTTTCGAATAGAAATAATGACTTTGGAATACCATCACTCTCTCTTATCTGGAGCTATGGTATAATGCATCACGGGGATTCATTAAACCCCCTTTTGCCAGCGAGCAACTCAAATGGTTTCGACCGGATACCTCATGATAATATCGTAGACAGTAGGTGATATTCTATGAAGCCTGATTTTAATCTGTACCTTGCTCAAAAGCAATCGAAACAAGCAATTTCGTTGAAACGATATCCCCCGCTTAAAAATTTACTTGACCGCGTAACTTAAAATCGCTCCCAGTCGGCCATTTTTCATAGAATCAAAGAAAAAAGTGTTTCGGCGGAATGGGTTATTGTACACATGCATAAAGTTTCACGAAATTCCGTCCAATGGTATTGGAGATATTCACCCGGACGGACACATGGACGGACGGACCGACGGACGGACAGATGGACGGAAGGACGGACGGACGGACGGACAACGCTAAAACTATATCCCTCCGCCTTCGGCGGAGCATAATAATATCCTGGTTAGGAATTATTCTGTGACCAGGGCAGAAAAGCAGTGGCCCCATCGGGACTTGGACTCTGGGGCTCACCACTGATTTAACCCTTTACAGCACATCGCCCTGTTAAAGGACCCTGGGAAAAAACCCTTACGAAAACACTGAAGGTAAAAGAAAATGCTGGTAACCAGCATTTTGTCCTCTTCCCACAATGTTTTCTATCCTTTCGAAGACAAATACCACCATTTAAGCCACATTAAAAATGTCATCTGCAATTTCGACGATGGTTATGTGGGAAAACATCCACTGGCTTGGACAGAATAATCGTGCAAAGTACTGGTAAAAATAAATTTCAGGAAAGCATGATAGGTAATCTCACCGTCGCGATATAATTGATATAATGTTGAAAACGGGTTTGAAGACCATGCTATGGATCAATCAGTTGTCGTCTGCAAAAGTTTTAAATTTGGACGAGTCGGAAAATTTTGTCGTCTGGTAAAGAGTTAAATCGTTTGGGAATACTTAACACCACCAAAGCTACATCTATATATCATTGGATTCGACGTTTTAAAATTTAATGATTTTATAGCGTCATACGCGAAATAAGGTGCTTTTGCGGACGGCACAGATCAAGATCAGACTGCACAGAACAATCAGTCTGATCTTGGATCTATACCGTCCACTTATTTAGCTCACCCTCTAGGATGAAATACCTTTACGAGTTTCATTGGATTGTATTTTTAGACTTCCAAAGAGTTCAGGTTTATATAATCTGTCGCTGAAAGGATTAAATCCTTAACTCCTGTATTGTTTGAAATTTTTTCAGCAGCCATAATTGGCTTGCAACACGCGAAAAGGGGCATTCGGACATTTGCGTAAAGTGTCGTCGTAAAGAGACGGCACTTTACGACTACATTAGATTTTGTGCTACAGTAGACTTGCGCAAAACAGAAAATTACAAAAAAACGGAAAGTGTCGTTTCGGATCAGCCTGCGTGGACTGCGCAGGCTGATCCTAAACGACACTTTACGCAAATGTCCGAATGCCCCTTTTCGCGTGTTGCAGGCCAATTGTTGTAAGACTGTTCTTGCCTAAGCAAGTAATTGGAGAAAGGGAATGGCCCAACCTAAGTTGTGAGAACTTGTGGCCAGACCCCTTTGCCAATGTACACGTGTCATTCCATGTACTAGAAATTTTGTTGTATGTATCACTTATGTAAAGATGTGTCGTATATGGCAATAAAATGAGCCATGCACTGGCAAAAGGGGGCTTAATGCATCTCCGTGATACATTGTACCAAGCAAGTCATCACCTGATTATACATTCCTCAAATTCGTTTTGTAAAACAATCTAATGAATCATGTGGTATACTGGTCCTTTGATATAATGAAAATTTACCCATAACGAAAAGTTTCGGTCCAGGCCAGCCTGCGCGGACTGCGCAGGCTGACCTGGATCGATACTTTTCGCAAATGCATTAAGCCCCCTTTTCACGGAGTAATGCTCAAATATGTTTAAACTGAAACTGAAAGGGTTGAGGACGATCGCTGGTCAAACTGTAAATCGACATTAGATTTTAAAGATAACGTAATGACCAGTTAATATCTGGGGGATCATTTCCCATTGCTGAAAAGAGACCATCAATAATGCAATGAAAATTAAAGGTTTACCATATATATACACATGGGACAAAATTAGACGTACCTGCGGCAAATTATATTTGAAAACAGTATGACGAACGAAGAAATTATATTTCGCACTGTTTTAACAGAAGTTTAATACAAGAGTTTCACAGAGCGTTGCATACGCCGGAAGGAAGCTATCAAGAACATGTCACTTCGCTCCCCCATCCCGCCCTCACCCTCCATCCCGCCCTCACCCTCCATTACTCCGAGTTTGACTTTGGAGCCTGTTGTCTGAAAAATGTCACTTTTGCACCTTGTATCATCAAAGTGACTCATATGTAAAATTGGCCATGCTCTGTGAAAAGGGGACTTTATGCATCTGCAAAAAGTATTGCAATCCGCGAAGGCTGATCTGGGTCATAGTGGGAAAATTTGATATTCCAGGAGTCAATTATCCAGATGGCAAAAGCCGAGCCCCGATAGCTCTGTCGATAGCGTACAGGGTTTGAGGGGTCGCTGGTTCCATTCCCAGCTCGGCCAATTTCTGTCCGAGGATTAATGATAGTCATTGCGACAGGATTCATTCTTCTCTCACCACTGAGCATTGTTTCGACAGCGGTTATGTGGGAAAGCAGTCAGTGGCTTGGAAAGAATATTGTGCCAAATACTGGTAAAAGAAACTCAAGGAAAGCTTTGATAGGTGCACTGGCCGCCACGCTATAACTGAAATAATGTTAAAAACAGCGTTAAACACCATACAATCAATCAATCAACCAGATGGCAAAAGTCTAAGACGGCTTTTGTCCTGGAGGTCAGTTGTCCGTACGTCCAACGACCTACCTATTAAATAGTCACATGCATGGGATTCGCCGTTTGGTACACAATGCTCATGAACCTGGCAAGGTTTTGATGTGCAGGGTCCCTCATGAAACTGAAATTTTAAAAGATGAACATATTTATACTCACACTTCGTGGAAAAAAGGTGAGTGAGCGAGTGAGTGAGTGAGTGAGTGAATGGGTGGGTGAGTGGGTGAGCGAGCGAGCGAAAGAGTGGTGGATGGGTGAGTGGGTGAGCGAGTGAGTGAGTGAGCGAGCTTGCAACAGTTTATCATTATTCTATGGTGATATCAGGACTTTTATCCACTGTGTTAATTACAGAACCATAATTTAACCTTTTCAGCAACAGGTGATAAAAAGAGGCTGTTGCGGGCCGCAAATATCAAGATCAGACTGCACAGAAAATATGCGGGAAAGCAACAAGTGGCATGGGAAGAATATTGTGCGAAGCACTGGAAAAGAAAATCCAGAAATGCACTGATAGGTGCACTGGCCGCCGCGGTATAACTAAGTATTGGCTCAAGTGGTAGAGCGTGGAATCTGAAATCTCGGGATACCACTTACTGATATTCGGATGACACTTTAAAATCAAAGTCCAGTGTGACGGTGCTATACACCTATAACGGTACACCAGGGCCCCGTTTTACTAAGGTAGTTACGAACAAAATTTGCGTAAGTTTTACGTAACTATAGTATAGTGGCATTAATCTGCCACGAGATACATGATAGCTATCATGATTATTTTAGAAAACTATTGCGATAAATCAAAGTTTCCTGGAAATTTTATCTAGATAAAATGAAAAGGTATTTCGATGGTTACCTGCCCTTGTATATAGGTTTCCCTTTTGATGGTCAGCTTGTCCAAGTTTGAAGTACATATCTTCAGTATTAAAAGAGATGTTATAATATCCAACAGCCAAGCTAATAACCCAAAAACAAACAAGTTACCTCTGTCCAATCGACAAGATCCATATGAATAAAGCTTTGACATGCCACCAATGAGCCCAGGTCGGCTTCCGCTCCTCCGAACAAGTTGCACCGTCTTGTTTTGAAATTGTAGTCCAAAGATTCACAAGGGCTAGCTCTTCTGCAAAGATCCAAACACTTGTACAGTCTCACGTTCTGAACGACAGAATTTGGTGTCCCGTTTAAACACTTATTCAGCATTCCGTCGGGCACGTGATGCAAGTGACCGGCCACCTTGTTCAGGAAGCACGTGAGTAGGGCCAGCACAAATGGATTTGGGACTGAACCCATTTTTAATCTTACTTTACAATCGTAAGCTAATGTTAGCTCGTTAACTCCCATATCAGCTTTGCGTACCTCGACAACTTGATTGAATTTGGATAATTTCGACTATTCACCAACAAACTACATTGTTAGACTTACTCTTCAAAGTTATCTAAATTTCAAAGTAACGCAATTTCTGATTAGCTAAACCAAATGGTTTAGCCAATCAGAAAATGCGTTACTTTTTAAATTTAGGGTTAGACCAAGGTTGCTTTTTAGATTGGTTGGTGAATAAGGGCCTGGGCAACAGCTCGAATTAATTTTTGTTACATGAATGTATGTAACTGTTATTTTAGAGCATTTTCTCCTCTTACCACGATTATTCATAAGTCTAGACAAGGCAAAAAATTGTTAAGGAAAAATAATAACAAAATAAAAATAAATAAATAAATAAATAAATAAGTAAATAAATAAATTTCCATTAGTTTTGTGTGAAATAAATTAACAAAATTATTCATATAAGCAGAAAGATATCCAAAATCTTTATCAATTGTGGCCGCTATGATGCACTGACACGGTAGTTTCAAAGTCAATTTGTAATGCAATAAGATATTGATAAATATTAACCGCACTAACGCAAATTAACCGTTTCAGAGCCAACGGCAAAAACAACAGGCATTTGCGGACGGCTTAGATCAAGATCGGACTGCACAGTCCGCACAGGCTGACATGGGTTGAAACATTTTGATATTTGTAAATTTTCTGCATGTCCAAATACCATTATACCACCTGATTCAGTCGGCTGTCAGACAAAATGGACTTTAACCCCTAGTCTGCTAAGCGCGACTCACTGACATTTTGCGGACAGTGTTGATCAAGATCAGACTGCACAAAACGTGCAGTCTGATCTTGGATCTACACTGTCCGAGAAGGACATATATGCGTCCAAGATAATTTTGAAATAACATTTTTCGGGTTTTTACTATCCACTGCAATCATAGATGATTTTGGCAATGGTTTAGCATAGGGCAGAAGACAGTTTAGATATAAGATCAGACTGCACGTTCTCTGCAGTCTGATCCTCTAATCTCGATCTAAGCCGTCCGCAAAAGACATCTAAATTGCTTTTGGCTTCGATAGATTTCTGACACGTTCAGAGTAAGACAAAATTTCAATTAACCATGCTAACATAAAATTGTAACTAGTGTTTTAGTTTCATCTAGTTTTTTTTAACAATTTCATCTTTATTTCATTTAAAGCTATAATCATTTTTGTATCTTCATGCCAAATGTTGCCCCTGACGGTTGCGAGGTTGCACAGATGACGACGGATAGAAGATGCTTTTCATTCTCTAGAGGCTATCTAAAGACATCACAGCCTCAGTTTCCGGTTTATATCGAAGACAAATCCCGTAAGTTTTTTTTTTTTTATCCCATACACCTTAAATCGAATTTTATCTGTTTACACGGCTGACTAGATTCTACACACTATCAAGTTTTGACAGTATTTGTATACTCTCTGACTGTAAAGATGTATAGATCTGTATCTTTAAGAATGGTAAAGAAGTGTAATTCCAGCGAGGAAATGTACCGTGTAGGTGCATATCGTTCTACATGATATAGTCTATGGATTTAATCAACGGATCTCCCGGTTTGCCAAATGGGTCAAGCACTGACCAAGGACGTTTTCCGAAAGTCAGCTGTTGTAAATTTGTTTCAGGGGGTAGATCAAATGGGTTTAGGAAGAAGAATAGGTTTGTACATGAATACAACACAACATATCTAGACAAGAAGATCTAACAATGCTTTTCACAGAAATGAGAATGATTTCCCTCTCCTGTAAAACTTTCGAAGAACGCAGGTGCAATAGTGAGAACTGCATTCGCCCCTCGACATCCGCTTGTGCTTATCAAGATCTCTTTTTAAGACACCGTGTTGTCCTTTTATGGAAAATCTAAATTCATTATCTATTTGAGTCATACTCTGTGAAAAGGGGGCTTAATGCCTCTGCGAAAAGTATCGACCTAGGTCAGCTTGCGCAGTCTGCTCAAGCTGAGCTGAGCCGAAACCTTTCGCTATTGGTAAATTTTCTGTATGTTCAAGGGCCATTCTACCTCTTGATTCAGTTTTTGTTAGACAAAATGGATTTTATGGATATATATAATTATGTAATGATGAATTACGAAGATGCATCAAGCCCCGTTTTGCCAGAGCGTGGCTCATTTATATGACATGCACATAGCAAGCACTTCTTGCACGATCGGTCATTTCGTGCATTCCATTTGTTTACTTCCAAATATCCAGCATGCACTTGCGCTGAAGTGTCCTTGCTGGCCTACTACTTGTGAGAAACAGAAAACCAGTGATTCCTTTCTGTGATATAACCGAAATACCCATTTAGACCATGCTCTGCCAAAAAAGGTTTGATTGTTATCCTGCTAAATAACTAACATGAAACTTTCAAGTCGATGGTAAAAAACCCAAATGTTGCTATTTCAAAGTTTTTTGGGGGAAAATATGGCCTGCAACACGCGAAAAGGGGCATTCGGACATTTGCTTAATGTGTCTTCTCGGATCAGCCTGCGCGGACTAATCCGAAACGACACTTTCCGTTTTTATGTAATTTTCTGTTTTGCGCAAGTCTACTGTAGCACAAAATCTAATGTAGTCGTAAAGTGCGGTCTCGGATTAGCCTGCGCGGACTGCGCAGGCTGATCCGAGACGACACTTTACGCAAATGTCCGAATGCCCCTTTTTGCCTGTTGAACGCCATATATACTTATCAGACGGTGTAGATTCAAGATCAGATCAGAATGAAATCGGGACTTTCTGGGTAGTGTTACTTTTCCAGTCGAACCCTTTTGGCATCATCCGAGCATGATCGGAATATTGAGTACACTGGCGAAGATAATCGGATTATGCCGATTAAATATACTCTTGTTATCCATACCCTCAGTTTGTTGAATAAACGAAATTGACATTGTTATTCAGTGAAATGACGTAGCTGTTGCTCACCTTTAATTCTAACAGACAACATAATAAGAGACCTATCCAAATTAAAAGCATTTACAGACGAAGGATTTAGTGTCGCTCTACTGATGAAAAATATCTGTGAAAGGATAGGAAATATTATGGGGAAAGGAAAGCAGACGACAAATTTAGTGTGACTCTAATAATGGGATTTGTCTATGAAAGGGTAGAAAACATTGCTGGAAAGAAGAAAATGCTGGTTACCAGCATTTTCTTCTTTTCGCACAATGTTTTCGAAAACCTTCTTTCTAGGGATCATTAGAACTCGGAATTGTGTGATAAAGGGTTTACTGATGTCCATTCTTAGTTGATAAGAAAAGATAATCGTGAACGCCTGTGCAATTTCATTCAAACGTCTTTCGTTCTTCAGCATGTTGAACTTCAGCATGTTGCCAAGTCGCTTGTTGATAACGTTACTCATTATTTCAACAGTAAAATGTCAAGAGGGTGGCGTATCTACTGTTTTAACGGCAGAAATCAAAAGATTGGCCACAGAGGTATGCGCTAACTTTCATACAAAACAGGATGAAGTCATAGGCGAACTAACTGCTCAATTCAAGGAGACGGTTGTACAGTTGAAACAAGAATTTTCATTAAAATACGACATGCTTGCCAGAAAATATGAGGAGAGCAAGCTTAGCATTCAGAAACTGGAGCAAATCATCGAATCGCAGCCCAGACAAACCTCAATGGTTTCGGCGGAGAACTCATTGACGATAGCAAATAAAACACTATTCGATGTAGCTGCGACAGACATGCTCAGAGATACAGCGCTCAACGGGAAAAAGCGCAGAGATACAGAATTCAACGAGAAAAAGCGCAGAGATACATTCAAAGGGGAAAGGCGCAGAGATACAGAATTTAACGGGGAAAAGCGCAGAGATACAGAATTCAACGGGGAAAAGCGCAGAGATACAGAATTCCACGGGGAAAGGCGCAGAGATACTGAATTCAACGGGGAAAAGCGCAGAGAAACAGAATTCAACGGGGAAAAGCGCAGAGATACTGAATTCAACGGGGAAAGGCGCAGAGATACAGAATTCAACGGGGAAAAGCGCAGAGATTCAGATTTCAACGAGGAAAAACGCAGAGATACAGAATTCAACAAGAAAAAGCGCAGAGACACAGAATTCAACGGGGAAAAGCGCAGAGATGCAGAATTCAACGGGGAAAAGCATATTAATAACACAATGATGACTGATGACAGTACAGAAAACAGTGGACATATGCGCAAGTCTGCGCATGCCCGAAACGTTCAAACTTTGGCGACAAACAGTGCCTTCTCGCTCTATCTGAGTCATGCACTGTCTCTGTCTCATAACCGCATCTTGAAATTTGATGGCGTTGTTTTAAACCTTGGCAATGACTATAACCCAACAACAGGAATTTACACTGTTCCAGTTACCGGTATTTACGTATTCCATTTTTACATTGAGACCTATACAAACAAAGAACCTTTTGCCTATCTAATGGTTGACGGGAGGCTTCAAAGTACCGTATTTGTAAATGGCCAGGGCTCACAGACTTTAAGTGGAGGCAACACAGTTGTAATTCATCTGCAGGCTGGCGAGTCAGTGTGGATTGAGAATAGATACGATGATCGAGACTACTTTGGAAGCTCCGAACATAGACTGACAACTTTTTCTGGTTATTTTTTACGATAAACCATTAAAAGAAGAATGTGCGTCTTTTTTTTTGTATTTTCAATGACACTTTACAAATATACATATGAGGTATGCTTTGGCAATTGGGGGCTAAATGCATCTCCAGGATACATTATATTAAGCAAGTTATTAAATTATTGTGCATCCATAAAATCCACTTTGTAGAACAACCATCTAAATCATGAGACACACTGGTCCTTTGACATGCAGCAAATTGACCAATAGCAAAAAAGTTTCGATCCATGTCAGCCTGCACGAACTGCACAGGCTGATATGAATCGATACTTTTTGCAGATACATTAAGCCCCCTTTTCACAGAGCATGACTCATTTGTTATTCCAAAAACGCACTCAAATGGCAAAAATGAATGCAATTCGTCAATTTTCTGTGTGTACAAGGACCACTCTACATCATGATTCTGTCAGTTGGTAGACAAAATGGATTTTATGAGTCCATAATTATGTGATGAATTGGTTGGTATAATGCTTTACAGAGATGCTTTAAACAGTTTTGCCATTTTCCCTCTTGCGTGATTTATATTCAATATGTCAAGGAATTTAGATTATTATTTCGTATATGTGTATTTAATAAGGAATACAATGAAATGTTATTGATTTGGAATAACGTAGACTGGATGACTTACACGCAGAAAGCAGTAGAACGCACAAACGAAAGTGAGACTGAAAAAGAAATAATCGATTTATTTGACTAAATCTTTTATTTATCCATTCCAAAAGACGAATGGCAATGACAATAGAATTTAGAGGGGTTACCTGCAAAACGTGCAGTCTGATGTTGGATCGACACTGTTAGATAAGAAGATATTTATATTTTCCACAAAAAATACCTTTGAAATAGAAAAAAAAGAGTTTTGACTGTCGCCTTATAGTTTCATTTCACTTATTTAGCAGGTTAGCCTTTATCAAACAGTCACGAGTTTAACGACCCTGAGAAAGGAAGCTTTTGAAAACATTGTTCGCAAAAAGAGAAAATGCTGGTACCCAGCATTTTCTCCTTTTCCCACAATGCTTTCTATTCTATAAAAGACTGAAATCATCCTGTAAGCTACATTGTGCTTATCAAGAATACTTACATGTATCAAGATATCAAGTTTTCCTTTTATAGAAATTTCAAATTCGTTATCTATATATTTATATAACATGCATGCTGCACACGCTTCTTGCATTATAGGTCATTCCGTCCATTCAATTAATTCTCTTCCAAACACTTTGCATAATGCGAAGCTGGTTGCGCGGAAGTGTCCTTAAACAAGGCATTTCAGAACACTTGCCTGGTAGTATGAGAAAAAGAGAATACATAAAAAATTGGTCCTTTCTGTGACATAATTGAAATAATAAGGACGACGTCAATAGCGGAACATGTGGGCCATGCTCTATGAAAAGGCGTTTTAATGTATCTGCAAAAAGTATCGATCCAGGTCAGGCTGACCTAGGTCGAAACTTTTTAGCTGTAGGTCACTTTTTCTTTATGTCAAAGGACCATTCTACCTCATGATTTAGTCGGTTGTAAGGGTCCATAATTATTTGATGGCTTGCTTGGAATAATCCATCAGGAAGATGCATTAACGCCCCCCCCCCCTTTTTTTTTCTTTTTTCTTTTATCCCAGCACATCTTTATCATTATTATCATTAAAAAGAGGTCTCTGGCAATCAAATGGATGATCGAGGATTACAGAGTGACCACCGAATGTAGTTGTCTATAAGTGCTAGTACTTTGGGTGGGTCTTCAATTTGGTTATCTGGTATAAGAATTAGATTCATGTTCTCATATCGATTATAAGTTCAATCAGTTTTGGTTCATTTGTATGTATGATGTTTAAGGCCTTTTTCAACATTATTTCAGTTATATCGCCACAGCCGGTGCATCCGTCCATGCTTTTCTGGAGATTCTTTTGCCAGAACTTCACACACTCTTCTCAAGCCACTGGCTGCTTTCCCACATAACGTTCGTCGAAAAAGTGACTTAAGTCTGTCGCAAAGACTATCATCAATCCTCAGAATAAATCGGTCGAGCTGGGGATTTGAACCAGTGACCCCCTGGTCTCAAGCGCTGCATGCTGCCGACTGCGCTTACGGGGCATGGCTGATCACTTTTTGGTAAAAGATGTAAGGAATAAGGAATAATGTGTAATATAAAGTTTACAAAAAGGTATTTATTGATTATTTTTGCAAGAAAATACCATTATAAACAATTCAGAATTATTCACAAAGACATAAACTATGACCAAAAAATTAACAAACCTTTACAAATCGATACATTTGAGCAATGCTCTGTGAAAACGGAGTTAAATACATCTGTTCAAAAGTATCGAAACAGGTCAGCCTGCGCAGTCTGCGCAGGCTGACCTGTGTCGAAACTTTTTGCTTTTGATAATTGTTCTGAATGTCCAAGGACCATTCTACGTCATTATTCAGTTGGTTGTTGGACTAAATGGATTTTATGGATCGATAATCATATGACGATTTGCTTGGTTTAATGAATCACGTAGATGCATTAAAGTCCCTTTTTGTCTATGGATACACGTCTTATCCTCTATTGTTTGAAATGTTGTTTTGCAATCACTATGAACAAAATGCAATGAAGAATCGCTGTATAAGTAATCCCATATCACTGACCCCTTTCGAATGTTGTGAAGTGGAGAATCATTATTTAAGTACATCGTCGACGACTTTTTCCCGAAAATTATCCCAGTTTATATGTTCATCTACGGCCGATCTCACCTGTACAGTGTTCGGATAAGGTTGTATCTGTAACAAAAATAAAGATTATCACGAGCATTCAAGGTTGAAACAGGTAATTTAGAATCAGTTTCAGACTCCCAATAAAATCACTGAAATACTACCACGTGAAAACATAGTATCTGAATCCATACTGCACTCTGCAGAGTCCCGAATATGAATTTTTCAGAACGAGGCAAAAGTCCAGAATACAAAAATGTGTCCTGAGTCAAACATAAATACTGAAAAGTGTCCCAGGCAAAGCATAAATACCAAAAAATGTCCAAAGAGAAGCATAAATACACAAAATGTGTCCTGAGTCAAGCACAAATACCAAAATGTGTCCTGAGTAAAGTGCAAATACCAAAATGTGTCCCGAGTCAAGCATAAATACCAAAATGTATCCACAGTGAACCGTAAATACCAAAAATTTGTCCCAGGTGAAGTATAAATAGCAAAATGTGTCCTGCAAGCATAAATACCAAAACTTGTCCTGCAAGCGTAAATATTAAAATGTGTCCTGAGTCAAGCCCAAAAACAAAAATGTGTCCTGAGTCAAGCATAAATACCAAAAAGTATCTCAGGTGAAGCATAAATACCAAAATGTGTCCTGAGTCAAGCGCAAATACAAAAATGTGTCCTGAGTCAAGCGCAAATACAAAAATGTGTCCTGAGTCAAGCATAAATACCAAAATGTCTCCAAAGGGAAGCATAAATACCAAAATGTCTCCAAAGAGAAGCACAAATACCAAAATGTGTTCTGAGTCAAGAGCAAATACCAAAATGAGTTTTGAGTCAAGAGTAAATACCGAGTCAAGCCCAAGACCAAAATGAGTCCTGAGTCAAGCGCAAATACCGAGTCAAGCCCAAATACCAAAATGACTCCTGAGTCAAATGTAAATACCAAATTGAGTCCTAAGTCAAGCGCAAATACTGAGTCAAGCCCAAATACAGAAATGTGTCCTGAGTCAAGCAAAATACCAAAATGTGTCCTGAGTCAAGTGCAAATACCAAAATGTGTCCTGAATTTTCTCTGGACACATTTTGGTACTTATGCTTGACTCAGAACATAATTTGGTATTTGCTCTTGACTCAGGACGCATTTTGGTATTTGCGCTTCTCTCCGGATACATTTTGGTATTATTGCTTGACTCAGGTCACATTTTCCAAAGAGGAGTGTAAATACACAAAATGTTCCCTGAGTCAAGCTTAAATACCAAAATGTGTCCGATTTTTCTTTGGACAGATTTTGGTTTTTACGCTTGACTCAAGACACATTTTGGTACTTGCGCTTGATTCAGGACACATTTTGGTATTTGCGCTTCTGTCCAGATACATTTTGGTATATGCCCTTGACTCAGGACACATTTTGGTATTTTTGCTTCTCTCCGGATACATTCTGGTATTTACGCTTGACTCAGGACACATTTTGTGTGTTTACGCTTGACTCAGGACACAATTCAGTATTTACGCTTGACTCAGGACACATTTTGTGTGTTTACGCTTGACTCAGGACACATTTCAGTATTTACGCTTGACTCAGGACACATTTTCCAAAAGGGGAGTGTAAATACACAAAATTTTTCTTGAGTCAAGCTTCAATACCACAATGCGTCCGAATTTTCTCCGGACAGATTTTCGGTTTGTACTCTTGACTCAGGGCACATTTTGCTACTTACGCTTGACTCAGGACAGATTTTGGTTTTTACGCTTGACTCAGGACACATTTTGGTATTTGCTCTTGACTCAGGACACATTTTGGTATTTGCGCTTCTCTCCGGATACATTTTGGTATTTGCCCTTGACTCAGGACACATTTTGGTATTTGCGCTTCTTTCCGGATACATTTTGGTATTTATGCTTAGAACACTTTTTCCAAAGTTGAGTGTAAATACCAAAAATGTTTCCTGAGTCAAGCTTAAATACCAAAATGTGTCCGAATTTTCTCCGGACAGATTTTGGTTTTCAAGCTTGACTCAGGACACATTTTGGTACTTACGCTTGACTCAAGACATATTTTGGTTTTTACTCTTGACTCAGGACACATTTTGGTACTTAAGCTTGACTCAAGAGACATTTTGGTACTTAGGCTTGACTCAGGACACATTTTGGTACTTAGGCTTGACTCACGACACATTTTGTGTATTTACGCTTGACTCAGGACATACTTCAGTATTTAAGCTTTACTCAGGACAAATGTGTCCAAAGAGGAGAGCTTAAATACACAAAATGTTTCCTGAGTCAAGCGTAAATACCAAAATGTGTCCTGAATTTTCTCCAGACACTTTTTGGTACTTGGTACTTGGTATTGACGCTTGACTCAGGACACATTTTGTTATTTAAGAAATAATCTTCTTTCTATCGTGGTTTATCATTCAATAAACCACAGTTGTGAGTTATGAGGCACAATAAATAATCCACGAGGGCGATAGCCCAAGTGGTTTATTCATTGCGCCTCCTAACTCACAACGTGGTTTATTGAATGATAAACCACGATAGAAAGAAGATTATTTCGATTCTAACATGACCAGCTCTTAATGAAAGGAAAACAAGTTCATACTTAGAGTAAAAACGCGGATGCAGATTATATTCCATTGAATAACTTATTTTATACAGAATGACGTCACTCTATATAAAATGACGTCACTCTATATAGTATAACGTAGATTTTACGACGCTTTCGTTGCACTGTGTTTATAGAGCCGAATTCACGTGTCATGTTAGAATTATGCTTGACTCAGGACACATTTTGGTATTTGTGCTTGACTGAGGACATATCTTGTTATTTGCGCTTGCCTCAGGACACGTTTTGGTATTTGCGCTTCTCTCCTGATACATTTTGGTATTTATGCTTGACTCCGGACACATTTTTGTATTAACACTTCTCTTTGGACACATTTTGGTATTTATGCTTCACTTGGGACACTTTTTAGTATTTTTCACTTCACTCAGGACACATTCTGGTATTTACACTTCACTCATGTTTATTATACTGCAAGGAAATTTCTTGTGATCTGATTGGATAATATGCCCCAAACATATATATCATGTACACTTGCAAAACCCATGTAAAAGCAGTTTCCTTTTCGGGACCCCCGTATACATGATGGGAGAATTAGACAAAAAAAAGTTAATAAAGAAATGATGATTTGTGAGCCTCGGTCCGGACATATTTTGGTATGTATACTTTGCTACAGACAGATTTTGGTACATACGTTTCGCTCTGCAAACATTTTGGTATTTATTCTTCTCTCCGGACACATTTTGGTATTTACGCTTCACCCGGGACACATTTTGGTATTCACACTTCTCTCCAGAAACATTTCGGTATTTACACTCCTCTTTGGACACATTTTCAAAATCAAACGATAATACATGTAAAATTCTATATTCATTTACTTTTCAAAGATAATCCATTCTTTCCGTTTTAATGACAACCATCAAAGGAAACTAGAAATAGCCTAATATGGTGCAGGCTACTCAGTATGTTTGTCTTGTTGGTGGCTAGTGTCGGTCAAAGCCACCATTTTTGATGCTATGTTGAAATTGTAGTCATGTATATTGGGCTCCCAGAAGGGAAACTGCTTTTACATGGATTTTGCCAGTATACATGAATGTATGTACGGGGCATATTATCCAATCAGATCGTGAGAAATTTCTTTGCAGTATAATAATTTTGTATGTATGCTTTGTCCCGGACACTTTTTGGTATGTTCACTACAATTAGAATTGGAAACTTTAAGGAAGGAAAGGCTAAATGGTTTTTTCATTAGATCAAGATCAAACTCGATTGATAACGGAGAAAAAGTAACTAATTATTTTTGTAATTTAGAGAAACAGCATGTAGCTTCAAAAACTATGCATTATATAGAAAAAGAAGATGGAACTCACATATTTGATCAAAAAGAAATTTTAAAAGAAACCAAACGATTTTATGAAAATTTATATACTGAACCAAATAACGTTGTTGATTTCGATCTTTCTGAACAATTAGCAGGGTGTTCTGTAAAAAAAAAATTAAATGAAAAACAGAAAAAGGATATTGAAGGACTGCTACAATACAATGAGGTCACAGATACCCTAAAGAATATGAAAAATGATAAGAGCCCCGGAAATGACGGATTTACTTCAAATTTTTATAAGTTTTTTTGGAATAAGATTGGTCATTTTGTAGTAAAAGCTTTAAATCAAGCGTTTATATCTAAATCATTTTCACGGAATGTTAAACTGGGAACAATAACTTGTATTCCGAAAGAAAATAAAGAAAGACAATTTTTAAAAAATTGGAGACCAATCACGCTTTTAAATGTTCTATATAAACTTGCATCTGGAAGTATTGCTAAAAGAATTAAGAATGTTTTAAATGATATAATTTCAAGTGATCAAACGGGTTTTTTACAAGATAGATTCATAGGGGAAAATACCAGATTAGTGTATGATATTATGCAATATTGTGAAGAACATAGAATACCTGGATTGTTAATGTTAATTGATTTTGAGAAAGCTTTTGACTCCTTATCCTTTAACTTTATTGAACAAACGTTATCTTTTTTTAACTTTGGTGAAATGGTTCGAGAATGGATTAAGTTATTTTTGTATAATACGGAAGTATGTGTTCAAGTTAACGGTTTTCTTACGGATTATTTCATGGTCAAAAGGGGCTGCAGACAAGGAGATCCAATTTCAACATACATTTTTATTCTTTGTACAGAAATTCTTAACATCAAAATAAAAAATGAAAAAAATATCACAGGAATAAAAGTAAAACAACGAGAATACATAATATCACAATTTGCAGACGACACAACCCTTTTTTTAGATGGTTCAGAAAAATCGCTCAAAAGTACATTACAGTTACTTGAAAATTTTTCACATATTTCAGGCCTGAGGTTCAATTTCGATAAAACGAAGCTAATATGGATTGGATGCATGAAATATAGTTCAAGATCTATTAAAACAAAATGGAAACTATCTTGGGGGGAAACACAATTTAAATTACTTGGGATACATTTCAATGTTGATCTGAAACAAATGATAAAAAATAATTTTGAACCAAAACTACAAAGCATTAAAAATAGTATATCCTACTGGAATAGGAGAAAACTAACTCCTATTGGAAAAATAACTGTAGTTAAAAGCATTTTAATCTCCTTACTTACCAACCTGTTTATTAGTTTACCATCACCATCGGATGAATACATGAAAAGTTTAAATGATATGTTATATAAATTCGTATGGGATGGCACGGCTAAAATAAAACGGAGTATTTTTATAAAGAAGTACACAGAAGGGGGTCTAAAAATGATACATGTAAATAGCTATAACATGAGTATGAAAACTAAATGGTTAAAAAAACTTGTTGCTAGTGGTAAAGGCGACTGTTATATATTTATTAATGGAATATTTGATACACAAAAATTATTCAATTTAGGTATTTCGTATTGTAAACAAATCGTGAAAACTACTAAAAATGATTTTTGGATTGATGTCCTACAGTCTTTTACTACATATATATCGAAATGTAAATTTACAAATTGGGCAGATATAATGAATATGCCATTGTTTTATAATAACAATATCATAATCGAGTCAAATTACGTCTATGATTCCATAATGTACACTGCCGGTATAAGATATATCAAAGACCTTTTAAATGAAAATGGTCATTTTAAAATTTGGAATGAAATCAATAAACTTACCAATAATAAAACAAATTTCTTAAGATACTACAGTTTATTAAACTCAGTTAAGAGCTTCTTGTCGAAGCATCATATACTAATTCAAAAGAAATTTCTAAATGAATACCATAACCCTAGCATTAACTGTTATTTTTTTCAAATATTAACTAAAAAAGAGATAAACAAACATATTTACAACAAATTAATTGAGAACAGAGAAACTCCGTCATGTAGAGTCAAGTGGAACTCAATATACAATGATTTAGAAATTGATTGGAATCTAGTTCACGGAAGGGTTTTTAAATGTACTCAAGATACTTATACACAATGGTTCCAGACAAGAATAGTTCACAGGATCCTCCCAACAAATTCGCTACTTTTCAAAATGAACTTGATCGATACTAATTTATGTACTTTCTGTGGAACACATGAAGAAACACTTTTACATTTGTTCTATAATTGTGATTATATAACGCCTTTGATGAATAAAATTACAACAATATTAAAAAATTTTGACCGCAATTTACAAATAAATAGTAGAATTTTTCTTTTGGGCACATATAAACCAAACTTTTTGTAAGACAATTTACTTCTAGAAGTTAAAAAATATATTTACTTTTGTAGAAATAAAACTTATAAACCGTCACTTATTGGTATGAAGAATTTTCTTACTACCGCTGTGAATATCCATAGTAATACGAAAACGACTGGGCTTGAAAACTATAAAATGACAATTGTGGAACATATCTTAGAACGCCTTCCATAAATCACTATCGATTTCAGAATAAGCATAGTTTTTTAAACACACAATAAATGATGCCATTTTTTTTTTATTTTGCACCAATCAATTTCATCATATTTTTGTTTTTCACACACACACACACACACACACACACACACACACACACACGCGCGCGCGCGCACACATACGCTTTATTGCCACAGATTTTAAACTGAAATTATTTCATTTTTCATAATGCTACCTTTTTGAAAAGATGAATGTATGTGAGCCGTTCTCCGTTAAAAGGGGGCTTAATGCAACTGCGAGAAGGTATCGACCCAGGTCAGCCTGCGCAGTTCGCGCAGGCTGACCTGGACCGAAACTTTTCGCTAAAGGTCAGTTTTCTGTATGTCCAAGGACCATTCTACCTAGTGATTAGGTCGGTTTTGAGAAAAAAAGTGGCTGTTGTGGATTCAAAAGTATATGATGGCTTGCTTGGCATGATGGATTACGGAGAGGCATCGAGCACCTTTTTGCCAGAGAATGTCTCATATATATTATTGTATGTTTTTATAAGAAAATGTTTTCCTTCATGAAGTTATTGTAAATACGTTTAAATGTTGTTAAATACGTTTATAGTTTATATCGTTTATATGTTTAGAAATGAAACTAACACTGTCTACTAACAGCTTAGGTAAGGTATGGTGGGGGGTGACCACGACCCCCACGTACCTATTGACGTGGTAAATAAAGCAAAAAAAAACTTTTTGGGGTATGTATGCCTCGCTCTGGACACATCTTTTGGTATGAATCTAAACTATTTCAAGGTATGCATGTATTCATTCTATGATTTGCTGGCGAAAGTAAACAAACATTAGTGATTCAAAGGACCACTAACTAATCTTTCAACGTCAAAACAGGCTGAAACGAGTATAGAAGTATGTTTGATTTGTGTATGTAGGACCTGCTTCGGTCTTACAAACTGCCAAGTTCATGTAGAGTACTTCAATTTTCCCATTCAATACTGAAAGACGAACTTACATTGTTTTTCAGTCTGTGTGTAATTGTGCTGTCGAGCTGGTCTTTCAGAAACTGTTTGGATACTAGAACACACTCGGCACCATTGCTTATCTACAACAAAATTTTACCTAAAGAGAAAAGGAAAGAGGGAGACTTACAACCAGAGAGAGAGAGAGAGAGAGAGAGAGAGAGAGAGAAAGAGAGGGAGAGAGAAGGAGAGAGAGAGAGGGGGGATTTCGAGTACTTTGCCAATGTAAAAATAATAGGTAGTCAAACATTTGAGCCATGCTCTGCCAAAAGGGAATTTAACTCTTTACCAAATGACAAAATCTTAGACTTGTCCAAATTAAAAGCATTTGCAGAGACAATCTAAATGTGCTGAAATGACAGAAGTTGTCTTTTATAAAAAAGAACAAAATAGAATAGAAGGGTATTATAAGACAAGTACACAGCTGTATACAG
The DNA here is from genome assembly GCA_946811185.2 of Hippopus hippopus. Lineage (NCBI taxonomy): Eukaryota > Metazoa > Mollusca > Bivalvia > Cardiida > Cardiidae > Hippopus > Hippopus hippopus. The sequence continues at coordinate 4,119,087 of OX328097.1, read as the reverse complement.
TAACAAAAAGTAGCATCAATAAACATGAAATATTACGAGATCTAGAACGAGTATGGAGTAGAAAACATTGTGGGAAAAGGAGAAAATGCTGGTTACCAGCATTTTCTCCTCTACCCATATTCTTTTTCAGAAAGCCTTTTCATTAGGGTCGTGAAATCTCGGAACGGTGTGGTAAAGAGATAAAATTGTTCTCTTTCATGATCTTCTGATTGTCGGAGGAATCGGATTGCATTTATCTAGATCTAAAACCAACCGTTTTGAATGAGATAAAATTGTTCTCTTTCATGATCTATTGATTGTCGGAGGAATCAGATTGCATTTATCTAGATCTAAAACCAACCGTTTTGAATGAGATAAAATTGTTCTCTTTCATGATCTTCTGATTGTCGGAGGAATCAGATTGCATTTATCTAGATCTAAAACCAACCGTTTTGAATGAGATAAAATTGTTCTCTTTCATGATCTTCTGATTGTTGGAGGAATCAGATTGCATTTATCTAGATCTAAAACCAACCGTTTTGAATGAGATAAAATTGTTCTCTTTCATGATCTTCTGATTGTCGGAGGAATCAGATTGCATTTATCTAGATCTAAAACCAACCGTTTTGAATGAGATAAAATTGTTCTCTTTCATGATCTTCTGATTGTTGGAGGAATCAGATTGCATTTATCTAGATCTAAAACCAACCGTTTTGAATGAGATAAAATTGTTCTCTTTCATGATCTTCTGATTGTCGGAGGAATCAGATTGCATTTATCTAGATCTAAAACCAACCGTTTTGAATGAGATAAAATTGTTCTCTTTCATGATCTTCTGATTGTTGGAGGAATCAGATTGCATTTATCTAGATCTAAAACCAACCGTTTTGAATGAGATAAAATTGTTCTCTTTCATGATCTTCTGATTGTCGGAGGAATCAGATTGCATTTATCTAGATCTAAAACCAACCGTTTTGAATGAGATAAAATTGTTCTCTTTCATGATCTTCTGATTGTTGGAGGAATCAGATTGCATTTATCTAGATCTAAAACCAACCGTTTTGAATGAGATAAAATTGTTCTCTTTCATGATCTTCTGATTGTCGGAGGAATCAGATTGCATTTATCTAGATCTAAAACCAACCGTTCTGAATGAGATAAAATTGTTCTCTTTCATGATCTTCTGATTGTCGGAGGAATCAGATTGCATTTATCTAGATCTAAAACCAACCGTTTTGAATGAGATAAAATTGTTCTCTTTCATGATCTTCTGATTGTCGGAGGAATCAGATTGCATTTATCTAGATCTAAAACCAACCGTTTTGAATGAGATAAAATTGTTCTCTTTCATGATCTTCTGATTGTTGGAGGAATCAGATTGCATTTATCTAGATCTAAAACCAACCGTTTTGAATGAGATAAAATTGTTCTCTTTCATGATCTTCTGATTGTCGGAGGAATCAGATTGCATTTATCTAGATCTAAAACCAACCGTTTTGAATGAGATAAAATTGTTCTCTTTCATGATCTTCTGATTGTCGGAGGAATCAGATTGCATTTATCTAGATCTAAAACCAACCGTTCTGAATGAGATAAAATTGTTCTCTTTCATGATCTTCTGATTGTCGGAGGAATCAGATTGCATTTATCTAGATCTAAAACCAACCGTTTTGAATGAGATAAAATTGTTCTCTTTCATGATCTTCTGATTGTCGGAGGAATCAGATTGCATTTATCTAGATCTAAAACCAACCGTTTTGAATGAGATAAAATTGTTCTCTTTCATGATCTTCTGATTGTTGGAGGAATCAGATTGCATTTATCTAGATCTAAAACCAACCGTTTTGAATGAGATAAAATTGTTCTCTTTCATGATCTTCTGATTGTCGGAGGAATCAGATTGCATTTATCTAGATCTAAAACCAACCGTTTTGAATGAGATAAAATTGTTCTCTTTCATGATCTTCTGATTGTCGGAGGAATCAGATTGCATTTATCTAGATCTAAAACCAACCGTTCTGAATGAGATAAAATTGTTCTCTTTCATGATCTTCTGATTGTCGGAGGAATCAGATTGCATTTATCTAGATCTAAAACCAACCGTTTTGAATGATCAGTAAATATTTGCCCTGGGTCCGTATTCACCAACCATTCTTAAGAGTATTCATAGTATTATTCTCAAGAATTTTCTAGATTTGAAAGTAACACACCCTCTGATTGGCTAAACTATTTGGTTTAGCCAATCAGAAGGTGTGTTGCTTTCAAAATCCAGATTTAGACCAAGAATCAATTATTTTTCCAAACTTGTATATTAAACTTTCAAATAAAATAACCACTTGGAAAAGCTTTTCAATCCAAGCTCGTCATTTAAACACATATGAAGGTAGGGATACCAGAGGATTGTGCAATGATGTATCAGCTGATACAGAAATTGATTGCCTTTATAGATGTACTTGATGGTATGAGATGGTAAGAAATTTCAAGCTAGTAAAGTAACTTACCAGACTTAGGCTAGGAGTATTTTCGTAAACAAGAGGATGCATTCCCTGAAAAACAGGACGAGAACTAGTTTTAGCAAATATCGTAGTATTATCATATACAGATAAAGTCAACTATAGATGCACACTGTTCAGTCATCTTTTACAATCTCTCAACTCTTCAGTACCAAACGACAGAATCGTCAATTTGTCCAAAGACGACAAATTAGATTTTTTTTTTTTAAAGATGGACTTGTTTATTTTGAAGGGTAGAAAACATTGCTGAAAGAGGAGAAAATGCCGATTACCAACATTTTCTTCTTTAACCATAATGTTTTCAAATGCCTTCTTTCCTAGAGTCGTTAACATTCGAAATCGTTTTGTACACATACATTTGGCCATAAAGACCAGTTCCCTAAAAGTAAGACCCAACTCTTCTAAAGCCTCCCCATGTTCAGGCCAAATTTCGGTGTTCATAAGAACATAATTTATAATTTAAACCGATTTTTATCTTGAGAGAGAGAGAGAGAGAGACAGACAGACAGACAGACAGACCGCGAACAATGTGGTAAGCGGAGAATTTGGTCGTAGCGAGAAACTGTTTGTAGTGATTGTCTTCTCTACTTTCAATGATGTTTTTGAAGCATTATCTATATCTGTAAGGGTGAATATATGGAAACTGACGATGATTTCGCCGTGAAAAAGAACATTCATGGTCACTTACAAATACTTCGTTCTCATGGACCACTCCAAGCCTCACATAAAACAAGGAACCAGTCGCGGAATCATTAGACTGGTTGTGTATTTCTGGGTCCGACGCTGTAGAGTTCCGCTTCCAGTCTAAACGCCAGTCATCGGAATCCGACGAGGCAGAGCTAACTTTTGAGTGTAGATCGGTCACAGATTCGACCAGTGGACTCTGACCGAGCCGGGGAGACCTGAGAGAATCTGGAGAATCACAGAGAACAGTTTTATGTCTGGTTAAAAGTGGGTTTTCAGGAGTCAAGCACTGGGTTACTTTATTTGAGGATCTCGGCGAGGCTTTCGAGTGTTTCCGTCTGAGTTTCGGGGAACATCGGTCCATACTGTCTTGTCTCCGAAGTTTATGTATCGTTGGTGTCTAGCAATGAAAAAAAATGAAAATATTTTGAAAAAGTTACATGTTGGTATCATGAGTAAATTACTAACAACAATAAATCTAAGCATAACAATGAAAATTCAGGCATGATTGTTAAGAAGGGTCACTTTCTACTCAAAATTATTGCTCTAAGCAACACAACAACTAACAACATGATTGGACTACGATCTGTTAAAAGAGGTTTGATGCATCTGCAAAAAGTATCGACCAAGGTCAGCCTGCGCACTCTGCGCAGGCTGACCTGAGTCGAAACTTTTAGCTTTTGGTCAATTTTCTGCATATCAAAGGACCAGTGTATTTCATGACTCAGCTGGTTGTTATACAACATGGTTTTTATGGATCCATAATAATGTGATCACTTGGTTGGTATCATGCATCACAGAGATGCATTAAACCCCCATTTCCCAGAGCATGGCTCATATCTTGAGCTTACCTCTATTCTGGGTTGATCCTGGGGTTGATTCTGTATCTGCACCATCGAAGTCCGACCTGAAAGCATATTCACAACGTTTGTCTCTATGTGAGTTTATTATTACAATGCCGTTTTAACTTATCCTGCTAAAAAATGAAATGAAACTTTGAACCGATATTAAAAACCCTATGCTATTTCAAGGGTATTTTTTCTTTCTGGAAGGGGGGGGGGCAATATGTCCTCATGGGACAGTTTAGATCAAAGGTAAAACTGCACAACGTGCAGTCTGATCTTTGATCTAAACTGTCCGCAAAATGTCAGTGAGTCGCGCGTAGTAGACTAGGGATTAAACAGAACCGCCGTAGAGTCTCGACAGCCAATGCACTTATCTAAACATTACTTTTGTTTCTGTACAAGTATCGGGATAAAAATGTTTCCAATGGTTAGTTTTCAAGACAACCCTAGCTAATTCACAGGAGCCAAGGTACTTACCCAAGTAAAACGGTGTTTCTTAAAATACGTAACGAAGATTTTCGGAGTTTGCTGAATTAATCATGTCTTAGTCTTATAAAAATAACCATTTTAACTAGTTATTTCGTTGAAATGATATCCCTCGCCGAAAAAGCACCCCTTTTCCATGACACGGCATTAAAAATATTTTTAAAAAATAGCGTATCGGAGGACTATCATAAGGAACACGTGCATGAATTTTCATCAATTTTCATCAAGAATTTTAGCGTATATCTATCCGGACGGACGGACGGATGGAACGAGCAAACGAACGAACAAAGGAACGGACGGAGGGACGGACGGACAGACAGACAGACGGACAGACGGGCGGGCGGGCAGACCGATGGACGGACAATGCAAAAACTATATCCCTCCGCCTTCGACGGGGGTTAGTAAAAAAAGTTTTAAGTAAAAAAGACCCTCTGGTTTTTACCCTTTACCAAACAATCCCAAGTTTTAACGACCTTCAGGACGAACACTAACGAAAAAAACGGCGGGGGGGGGGGGGGAAAAGGAGAAAATGTTGATAACCAGCATTTCCCTCTTTTTCCCCCACAATGATTTGTGCTCTTTCAAATACATAACACATACATAACACATTCGTTTAAGCCACATTTTATTTGTTGTCTTCAAATGCTTCTAAGTTGGGCAATTCTAAAATTTTGTGTAAATTGGCATGGTAAGGTTCAAGCCAAAGAAATGACCAAGATCATTCCACACGAAGGTCCAGCCTGACCTTAGCCTATGGTTTTGGTACATGAAATCAGCAATATGAATTACGCAACTTACCAGGATTTAAAACAGGCAATGATGTGACCGATCTCTCCAGTCCAGGTCGCTGTTTTTTCTTCTGAAAAATTAAAGATTTTAAGACTTTGGCAGTTGATATCTGATTATCATTATTACAGCCTTGCTCTGCAAAATGTATCTCTGTGATGCATGATACCATGCAAGTCATCACATAGGCCTATACAATCATGGATTCATAAAATTCATTTTGTCTCACAAGTGTTACGAGACAAGCGTTGCGAGAAAGAAAACCAGCAACAAGCCTTTAACAATTAACAATATTTATTAATGAATAAAGATAAAAGAGTACAATAAGAGTTAAGTTTGAATGTAATTTTGACAATTTTTAATCTTAGAACAAGAAACAGAATAAGTCCTTCAAAATTAAGAATTATGTTTAGACTACAAAAAGTATGAGATTTCTGGTTCCTAAAACCGAAATTAACAATAGTTTTAACTTGAAAATAGATATGAGCAACCTGTTTAAGAAATAAATAATTCCAACTTACAGATCTATATTCCAATTTAAATGCAACACTTTTCACTAATTCTGTATCCTCAAAGTCACAAGTCTAAGTTCAAAATCAAAATTCACCAAGTAAGTCACTCCTATTTATATCAGCTTGGAAAATTCTAGATTAGTCTTTTCTAGAAAGATGACAACATGAATTGGTAAACAACTTGTTTACTAACAACCTGTTTCTAAAAATAACCACAATGGAAAAACCAATGAATGTTCTTTGTGTTTCTAGAATACTCTGTATATAGAGTGAAAGTGATAATGAAAACAGGTTACATGTATATCCTATTTATATAATACAAGCGACTGAGTTATGAGGTAGACTGGTACTGGTCACACAGAAAATTGACCAATAGCGAAAAGTTTCGGCCCAGATCAGCCTGACCTGGATCGATACTTTTTGGGGATGCATTAAGCCCTTTTTTCCAGAGCATGGTTTAGATTATGAATATGGTTTATAGGTGAACGGTTCTATGGAAGCTTTTAAAGTCAATAAAATTCAACGTCTAAAGCGATCAAACCTTTAGAACTGTGGTACCTTCAAATGTACCAGAAATGCTAATAATCACGTGGTATTTACAATGAATTTTGACAAACCTGTTCCATAGATTGCGATTTTTCCAATGCATTTTGACATACTTTGTCCACAGATTGAGATTTTTTTTTTTCAATGCATTTTGACATACCTTGTCCATGGATTGCGACAGATCATCCGTAGAAGCACTCTTAAGGACATCTGAAAGAGAAAAACCAATAACACGCGTGAATATAGGATGGACTTATCTTACTTCCAACCGCATTGTGATTCTATAAAACGATCTCCTGTTTTCCAGGTCGCAGAGGAAAAAATTGAGGATTTTTTTTTTCGCTACAGATCTAAATTTATTTAATCGAGTGAACATCATCGGTAATATGTTCACGAGTGGTGCAGCCACGAGTGAAAATATTACCGATGATGTTCACGAGATGAAATAAATTTCGATCTTTTGCCGAAAAGAAAATTGATTTATTTCATCCTTTTAACCCCTTTTTTGTTGGTACTTTCATAATAAATCCACTACATTTGTTTTCGATGATTCCCCGTTGTGTATCCCCCCCCCGCACATAAGAATGCATTACAATGTTACGTAAAGCGCCAGAAAAGTAGGGTAAATGCTCATAAATTCTGGTTGAATGGCACGCACTGTTTTCCTTGGTAACTAGTGTGCAGGAGCTACTTTTTCCGCCTTCAACTGGAGAGTTTGAAAAATATTTCATATTTTCTAACTAGTTAGAAAATATGAAATATTTTTCACCGGATGTAACCATGAATTATCAAACCTTATAATCCACCATTATTTCCCGATAAACAACCGAACAGCGCGAAATAAAGATTTCGAAACCAGTGGAAAAGGAGAAAAATGCTTGGGACCAGCAATGTTCCATTCCCGACAACGTTTGCAACCCTTTAATTCTTTACCACACAACAAAATGTTTGACTTGTCCAAACCCAAAGCATCTACAGACCACAAATTAAATGAGGCTCACTTTGTTGAGGTTGTCTTTGATAGGGTAGAAAGCATTGTGGGAAAAAGGAGAAAATACTGGTTACCAGCATTTTCTCCTTTTCCCTCAGTGTTTTCTAAAGCTTTCTTCTTTAGAGTCGTGATAAGTTTGGATTGTGTGGTAGCCAGATAATGGTTTTTAACTAGAACTGAATAGTACATTACCGTTTTTTGTTCTAATGATGGCTGGAAGAAGCGATCCAGTTCCTGAGGTCAGCTTTGATTTTGAGTTCACCTTTTGATTATTTAATAGACCCTGTTTGTTTGCCTTTACCCCGTCCTTAAGAGCTTGATAAATCTGGCAGGAACCCTGTAAAATATACAGATAGTTTTAAAACAAAGTTTGTTCACGAAAGAAATGAAGCCATGCTATGTGAAAAGTGGGTTTAATCCATCTGCGAAAAGTATCAACCCATGTCGAAATTTTTTTGCTTTTTGTAAATTTTCTGCATGTTTAAGGACCATTCTACCTAATGAATTAGTCGGTTGTTGGACAAAACAGAGAGCCTTTTTAAGCTACGAAAACATTACTAAAGTGTGATAATTGTACTAAAACTTTTCTGTGTTCAATAATGCCTTTAACCTTACCTTTTTTTGGTGAAAACATCAGAACGTTACTTTGTTGAGTAAATGTTTTTAAACTTAAGTATGCTCAACTCATGACCACACACTCGACCCTGATGGAATTGGCTTTTAAAACATTTGTGGGAAAAGGAGAAAATGCTGGTGACCGGCATTTTCTCCTTTTCCAACAACGTTTTCCACCATTTGAAAGACCTATTTCATGTTTTGAGTAACGTTATATCTGTCGTCTGCAAATGCTTTCAATCATATTGGACAAGTCTAAAATTTCATCGTGTGGTAATGTAAGGTAACAAGTAAATTCATTCCTCTCTCACCGCTGATCTTTGTTTCGACGATGGTTATGTGGGAAAGCAGCCAGTGGCTTAGGAAGAATGTTGTGCGAAGTACTGGTAACGGAAACTCCAGCATGGATAGGTGCACTGGTCACCACTATATAACTGAAACAATGTTGAAAACGGCGTTAATTAATCAATAAATCAATCAATCAATCAACGTTTTCTAATCTACTTACCGATCTAACGACATAGACCCATTCCGATTCGTTACTATTTTTAACAATGACCGCACCACGGCGGTAATAATGGACAGCCATCGAGAAATGGTAGGTCTGCAGCAGCTCTAGTGGAAAATCACGTAGCTCTGGTATTTTTCTGTGAAAAAAAAAATGTCAAGAATGATTGTTGTCTTTAAACGAACCCCTTTACTAAACAATCTTGTGTTTCATTTACAAGTTACAAATTGCTCGTAAGAACGGATTTTACTGGTGTAAGTTTACTGAAAAACGCGTAATGTTTAGTGATAGACTCTACGTTGAATGTTTTTTTTTTATTTTTATCTATTTGAGCACCAAATATATTTGCTCGACCGCTTTGAACGGCTGAAAAAACAATCCACTGAATTCTAAAGAAATGTTTATCTCATCGGCTTGACTAAACTAGCTGACCCTACAGATCCAAGATCAGTACCCGTGCTTATAAAACTTGAGCCCCCTTCTTAACTTAATTTGTGCTCGAACTTTAAAGTCTCATTTTCGCTATAGACGGTACAAAAATTCAAAATGAAAACTCTGATTCATAAGGAAGAAACAAAGAAAAGTTCTAAAATTCAGAAGTTACGCCATAAGATTCATCAAACTAAATTTGTACAACTTTGAAATTTCATGCTCAACTTAGCTGAGCACGAAAGAAGTTTTATAATCATTGACCCAGCTTACATATTTTGTGCAGTCTGATCTTGATCTACATCTTCCGCAAAAGCTATTGAAGTCACCATTGACAATGAAAGAGTTCCTACCTCAGGTACTCTATGGAGCCAAGTCCTCCTGCCGCATTGAATATGTCCAGAAATGTATCCCTGTCGAGCCCTAGAACTTCTACTGGCTCTCGGCACACAACGGTGGCAGCCCGGTCCGAATTTGTCAGAATTTCCTTCTCCTGAAAAGATGGCATTTGTTCACCCTTTTAACCATACAACCCCGCGTTTTAACAACACTGAAAGAGAAGGCTTTTTCTACCCTGTCAAATTCAGAAACCACCATTTAAGCTATATTTAAAAATTATGTCTTGTGCAAATGCTTTGAATTTGGACATGTCTAAATTTTTGTCGCTCGGTAGAGAGTTAAATAAGCTAACCGTTCGACTGCTATATTGAGCAAAAAAGTAGTGTAGAGTACCATTCTAAAGGGGCCTTCAACACGCGAAAAGGGGCATTCGGACATTTGCGTAATGTTTCGTCTCGGATAACCTGCGCACTCCTCGCAGGCTAATCCGAGACGGCACTTTACGACTACATTAGATTTTGTGCCACAGTAGACTTGTGCAAAACAGAAAATTACATAAAAACGGAAAGTGTCGTTTCGGATTAGCCTGTGCAGTCTAGCCTGCGCGGACTGCGCAGGCTGATCCGATACGACACTTTACGCAAATGTCCGAATGCCCCTTTTCACGTGTTGCAGGCCATTTAAGGGAGCTTACGTACCCCTAGCGTGTCTCCCGGCTTTAGATACGCTGTAACGGGACGGTTGGTGGTGTTGTTCACTTCGTCATGTACAGTTTCGATGTCTCTGTATACAGCTGTAACAGTTTAAAAGGGAAGCTTGCTAAAAACTTAGTATATCTACATCTTTCATACACGAAAATGAAGCACAGATACCAGAAGACAATTCTGAACCATATGGTAGCAGATAATAATAATAATAATAATAATAATAATAACTTTAATTTTGGAAGGTTAAACATTAAGACAACCTTTCGTGTAATAATAATCTTGAACAAGTTTTTTTTTACGATGTTGCTTTCCAAGTTAAAGAGAAACGTGAATTTAGGATGATAATGATGACGGTTTTTCTGAGAAGATGATTACGTGTAGGGGAAAAAGATAAGTAATGGATGATTCATGGTCATAAAACAACAAGAAGCTATGGACAAACACACGCCACCTTTGTATTATATTTTGACGAAAACATAACTATACATTTATAGTGTGTTTGTTGGTCTAATAAATATTTTACACCATATTTAAAAAAAAAAAATTGGCACAAGGATAATGTCCGAAACAAGCAATTCTCCTTATAGTCAGAATGTTTTATACGCACCAATGCAGCAATGTATCTCAAACCACATGCCTTTGAAGCTCCATTGGTCCAAAACGAAACACTACAGTTTTCCTTAGTCGATCATCGAACACTTATAGTACATTGGTGCATCGCCTGTATATCACGGAATATACTCAAATTTTCATGAACACCGTTTTTATAAATAGCATTAGCATATTAGCGACTCCCTCCATACAGTATAGAAGGAGTCGCCAATGTGCTATTTATAGTAACGGTGTTCGATGATGAAAATTTCGTTATCCCGTAATAGACCAAGGGAGCTTCAGAGGCCTATGCTCAAATGCAGCCATCCGTACTAACAGAGGCACATTTCATTGCTATCGCAGTGTCTAATAAGCATATTCAGGCTTTCGTTTCTCATTTTCTTTTCCTGTTATGAAATAGTAAGAGAGTTAACCCTTGTCCTGTTAAATAAGTTAACTGAAACTTTCAAGCCGATAGTAATAAACCAGAATACTGCTATTTAAACTAGTTTTTTTTGTAGAAAAAAATATCTTCATATCGGACAGTGTAGATCCAAGATCAGACTGCACATTCTGTGCAGTCTGATCTTGATCTACACTGTCCTCAAAAGTTCAGTGAGTCGCGCTTAGCAGCCCTAAGTGTTAAGCGATCTGTAACTATTATTGCCTTACCTAGGCCAGATAAGATGAGGTAATAGAATTCTGCCTTGTTGCCCTCTTTTACGAGAACTTGAGAACTCTGAAACCTGAAGAAGAGTGTAAAAACATATTTTATCCACCACATAATTGAAAGAAGTCTACAATTCACATGTATGCATTACTCCTTTTAATGAAGAACCTTTTGAATCAGAGCAGTTTGAAAACAACATAATGAATTGTTAGTATAGCCTAAGTTCCACTTTGATCATTTCTTTTCCGATGTATATCGAACCCACGACCCCCTGTTCTCAAGTCCGGAACACTACCGACTGAGCTATCGGGGCTCGGCTCTCATTACCGAAGAATCATTATTATGCAGACCGCAATAAAGAGTAATTAATGAAAAACATTCTGAGATTATTTAAAATGCTAAGGTACAATATCGAATTCTGTTTGCCGAGTAGAGATCTACACTGCAGAACCGGTATAGCCTATATATTTTGGACAAGACGACAGCCAAGTTCCAAATTTGGATTGGTGTTGCACTGTACATTCTTCCTTTTCCCCGGCACTGGGTATTCTTTTACAGACAAATCGTAGAAACTGAGACACATTTAATTTATCGTCTGCAAATTCTTCCAATTTGGACTTTTACAAAAGTTTGTCGTCTGGAAGAGAGAGAAGCAAGCAAACCTATATACTTACTTGGCATACCATCCTTTCTTACACAGCTCTGATTGGACAGCAGCCGGGTAGCTTGAGAAGCGTGTAAAAGTCCTTAACATATACATTAGCTGTAATAAATAAATTGTATGTTAGTCAAGCTCCGTGAAAAAAGGGGCTTGATAGATCTGCAAAAAGTATCGACCCATGTCAGCCTGCGCAGTCCGCGCAGGCTGACGTGGGTCGAAACTTTTTGCTTTTTGTAAATTTTCTGCATTTCCAAGGACCTTTCTAACTCATGATACAGTTGGTTGTTAGACGAAATGAATTTTATGGATCCATCATTATGTGATGACTTGCTGGGTAGAATGCATTACGCAAATGCATTAAGCCCTCTATCACCATAGCATGGCTCATAGATCTATAATACTATATTAAATTTCCAACGCAACACCAAAATAATTTCATTTTTTTTTTAAATTTAATTTCCAGGGAGTAAACATTTTCACGACCATTTCCTCCAGTATATGCCAAAATAGCCATGTACATTTTTATCGATTTTCTGTTATAGTTGACTGAACAAATGAGAGAACACGTGGTCTGGCGACAAGTGAGTTCCACGTGCAGCACGTGATTATCCGCGGATATCACTATTTCCTGCCGAGGTTAGGAAAGCTTGGCCGTCATTTTAGCGCATGTACGTATTGTACTGCTAACGTTGAAAATGTCGAGATTGGCCGTAAAAATCCTGGGGGACCGGCGATTGACTTCTGCAAGCTGGCCAGTGGAAGCGATAGGAAGCTCGTGCCTTTAACTGCGCCCCTTCTACAACTGCCAGATTGTGGAGAAAATTTACTCAAACAGGTATGTCTCTGTGAACGATTCATTGTTTCATTTTCCGTTAGTGAACATCGAATATGCATCTTGTTTTTATAGGCAGCTTTGATCTAGATCAGACGGGAAAATGAGAGGGCGAATGAAGGACGAAACGACCAGTGAAAGATAAAATAAAAAAAGAATTGATGGAATGGTGTATTATGCCGCTTTCAAGCAAGGAAGGAAGGAAGGACGGATTGATTGTATGATGTTTAACGCCGTTTTCAACATTATTTCAGTTATATCACGGCGGCTTATGCACCTATCCATGCTTTCCTGCGGTTTCTGTTACCAGCACCCCGCACAATATTCTTTCCAAGCCACTGGCTGCTTTCCCACATAACCATCGTCGAAACAATGGTCAGCGGTGAGAGAGGAATAAATTCTGTCGCAATGATTATCATCAATCCTCAGAAAGAAATTGGCCGAGCCGGGGATCGAACCAGCGACCGCTGTTCTCAAGTAGGAAGGAAGGAAGGAAGGAAGTAAAGAAGGAAGGAAGGAAAGAAAGAAAGAATGAAAGAAAGAAAGAAAGAAGGCAGGAAGGAATGCAATAGTTAAAAGGAACAAAACTACCTTATTTATTTGTAAATCGGACCTGTCACATAACGGTGTATCGAGACAAGACTTCATGGCTGCCGTGTTAGTTTTCTAGAAAAGAAAATTTGTCATTATGAAATAGTCGTTGATAGACGAATGGAGGGATGGATTGATCTATTGACTGATTTATTGATTGACTGTGTTTAGACCCCTAACTCATCGGTAAATATCGTGTAAAATCGACGTTTTCGTAAACGCTATTCGGCCAATCTCGGCAGCTTCCGCCTTTTAATATCAGAGTTAGGGGCCGTAGACTCACTAACTCATCAGTAAATATCGTGTAACATCGACCTTTTCCTAAAGGCTTTTCGGCCAATCTCGGCAGCTTCCGTCTTTTAATATGAGAGTTGGGGGCCGTAGACTCACTGACTGATCGGTAAATATTGTGTAACATCGATGTTTTCGTAAAGGCTATTCGGCCAATCTCAGCAGCTTCCGTCTTTTAATATGAGAGTAAGGGGCCGTAGACCATAAGTCATACTACTGCAATAGCTGTCCTATTCATATATGTTCTTAGTCTTTACTAGAACTAGGCCATGCCTCTGAAGTGCCTTGCCAAAAGAGCATTTTCACGAAAAGCCCTGTGCCACAAGTGAGGTTCGAATCCTTGACAACTGAGTTGCGATACCAACAGTATAATCCCTGTCAGCGATATTATATCCAATACAGTATCGGAGCATGAGTGTCAAAGATCAGACTTCATTTTCTGTGATGTAAAACTTTGACATCATCCGCCAAAGGACCTATATATGTACCAACGGTAACTGTTTTATCCTTTCACCACAAAATCCCGAGTTTTACCGCCCCGCAGGTAGAAGGCTTTAGAAAACATGGTGGGAAAAGGAGAAAATGCCAAAGATCGACAGCAGACCGAGATAATGACAGTGTGATACGAAGTTATTTATAAATTATTACCGCCTGGACCCAGGCTAGTCTTCCTCATGAATTGGTCAGATGTTAGACAAACGGATGTTATAAATCCATAGTTATGTGACGGCTTGTTTTGTATAATGCATCACGGAGATGTATTAAATTTATCCCTTTTTTGCAAGAGTGCAGCTTATGTGTATGTATAAAAGATGTGATTTCATTTATTCATAGAAGCGGAATTGTTACATTCCTCTTTTGACCTTCGACCAAAAATATTCGACCACAAAATAATATAAAAGTCAAAATTATGCAAGTATATCAACCCCTTACCAAACAATCTCATGTTTTCATGGCCGTTAGGAAGAAAGCTTTCGAAGTTATTGCGGCACAGGAAGACAAAGCTGCTAACAGACCGTCACAGTCTGATCTTTGATCTGGACCGTCCGTTTGTATAGTCAAGTCTATAGGGTAAACATTTTCTAAGTTTCAGTGTATTGTATTTTCACCTCCGAGAGCAGTCGAGTTAATACAGTTTGACGTTGAAGGAGTTGAAACCAGAAAGTATGCATATTTTTTTTTCACCCGTATCCTGCAAAATAACTAACATGAAACTTTCAAGCCGATAGTAAAAACCTAAATTTTGCTATTACAAAGGTATTTTAGGGAGAAATGTATTTTCTTATCGGACAGCGTAGATCCAAGATCAGACTGCACGTTCTGTGCAGTCTGATCTTGGTCTACACTGTCCGCAAACGGTCAGTGAGTCGAGCTTGGCAGCCTTAGGCTCGCAGACCTTTTGCGGAAGGTGTAAATCAAGATCAGACTGCACAGAACGTGCAGTCTGATAGTGGATCTACACAGTCTGATGAGATATTTTACCCCCCATAATAACTTTGAAATAGCAATATTTGTGGTTTCATTATCGGCTTGAAGTTTTCGTTTGACAGCAGGTTACGGGCTAAGCATTAGGAAGGCATAAGATATACAGCTTTTTATTGTTCAAGCCTCACACATTGCATGTTTAAGGCAAAGACAATAACAAGAAATAAAAATCCTCTATATAGTTTTTAGCAATGAGTAAGATACTGGCATTCTCTTTCACAGACCATCACAGACTCTATTAGAAAATACTTTGGTAAACGGAAAGTGTTTTTACGAGCAGTATTTCCTTTGGCTACTTTGGCTATTGTGCAGCTCAGTGGTTAAGGCTTTTGATTCAGTAATACAAACGGCCTTTGATCCGTTGCAATGCGTTTGTCGGAGTGCCCTTAGATAAGCCACTTCAAAGCCCAAACCTAAGACTGGTGAAACATAGCTACTACGTGATTACAGTTGAAAGCTTTTCGTATCAATGTAGGAAAAGGGAAGTTTTCTAGCTCCCACGATGTTTTCTTTTCCCTTAAAGAAAAATGTTTTCTTTATTTTTTTCTTTCATTGCGTTCAATATTTTTGGAAGATTTCGACATTGCCTGTACAATAATAAAGGAGAAAAATTTTAACAATTGCCGAAGAAAACCGTTAAATCTCTTTCTTTTTTTCAAACTATACATATTCGACATTTTTTTCCGAGTTCTTAAAGAAGAGTTTTAATGCAATTGAGGATGGTTTTGTTCAACATCCGCAAGCAGGCGGTGTGGATCAAAGATCAGCCTATATTTTCTGTGCAGCTTGATCTGAATCTGCACCGTCCAAAAGCGCTTCAGACCGGCAATGGTAGTGAAAGGAAAAAACTTTAATGTTACGTGCTGCTTGCCACTTGGTAAGAATTTCACAAGTCAGTGTTAGGTTTCGTCCTAGGTTGGTTTTTATTTGTCGTCCACGTACTTTATTAGACAATTCGTCAAACAATGTTCATTTGAACTTCGTTGCTTGGTAGACTACAGTCCGTGATGTGATTAAATTTTAACGTATCCAAAGAAATTTCCTTTTCAAAATGAGCCATGCTCTGTGAAAAGGGGGTTTAATGCATCTGCGAAAAGTATCGACCCAGGTCAGCCTGCGCAGTCCGCGCAGGCTGACCTTGGCCGAAACTTTTCGCTATGGGTCAATTTTCTGCGGGCCTAAGGACCAATCTACCTCATGATTAAGTCGGTATTTAAAAAAAAAAAGGTCGCTATCGTGGATCCATAATTATGTGACGGCTTGCTTGGTATCATGCATCGCGGAGATGCATTAAGCCCCCGCTTGCCAGAGCATGGCTGTATTTTACTCTCATAATATAGGGGTGTATGGTGTATAGGGTATACAGTGTCGGCTTCTCACATCAAAAGTTTATGGTTCGAATCCCGTTAAAATACCGACGTCATGGCACAAAATCTGGGCCCAGTTTCGCTATAAGCTCTTGTCTCCAATTTCACCGAAATTTGCCAACGGACTTATTTTTCAGACTTACTTCGAGTTCATTGTTTGAGACATATTTTACTGATATCTACAAACTTCAGTAACGTTCTATAATCGTAGGCAGACACGACGATGCAGACTGAACTCAGCAAAATAAACGAACTTAACTCGGTTAACAAACATAAGTCTGACTTGAGTCTGGAATACTGTTGTGTGAAATGCCAGCATGCTTTCCTTTTCTCACGATGTTTTCAAAGGTCTCCTTCCTGACGATCTTTAAAACACTAGTTCGTTTGGTTAAAGGTTTTACACACTCATGTGTAGATTATCCTGCTGAAATAAATGGCCATCTGACTCAAAACATGCAGGTCAAGATCATTTTCATCAAATTTCGGATTACTCACCTGACCTAATGACTTGAATGCATTGACATCAAATTTCAGCTCGGACTCGGTTCCTCCCGGTGTGTTGTTGTCTACGTTAGCCTCCGTGTCCATGAAAAACAGGATCTTGTCTCGTCGGTTTAGCGGAATGGTATGACGGCTGGTAAGAAATAAAGAACCTACAATAACACTTTATTAAATAAAGGCTATCGGCCGGTAACAATCAGAGTTGTACATTTTGTACACAAACATTTTGAGTACACAGTATTCATCAAAATATGTTAATATAAAGGGAAGCATTTTTGTCCGTTTTTTTAAGTAAAAGTATGTTAATGATTATTTCGAGTTTTTAAGCAGTTTTAGTTTCTAGTTTGAAAAACATGAAATAAATACGTTGCTAAGTCCTTAATAGTTCGTTGCTTGTTTTTCATGTTTTGATGACACTAATATGTTAAATTCATTTGGATTTGTGATTTTTTAGGCGAGAAGAATAGTATTGATTGCACAAACTCGATATACGAGTAGTTAGCCTAATGTCTTGATAACACATTAGCCATTGTAATTGTGTTGTAACACAACCTCAGATTGGCTAAATGAGTCGTGCTCTGGCAAAAGGGGGCTTAATGCATGTCCGCCATGCATGGTACCAAAGCAAGCGATCACATACGTATGCATCCATGATCGCCACATTTTTTAATAATCAAGTTAATCATGAGGTATACTTGGCTTTGACCATACAGAAAATTGACCAGTAGCGAAAAGTTTCGGCCCAGTTCAGCCTGCGCGGACTGTGCAGGCTGATCTGGGTCGATAATTTTCGCAGAAGCATTAAGACTCTTTCACATAGCGTAGCTCAAATGATTTAGCCAATCAGGGGTTGTGTTAGTTTCAAATGTTGAACATTCTGAAGAATAAGACTGAGAACATGTCTGAGGACGGATGGTGAATAAAGACCCGTTCTCTTCTCAAAACACATCCATGATTTCTGTACTCTTGAGTAAAATCTTGTTTAATTTCTTATAAATCTTACCATGGGAATATTTGTCTAGCTATTATGACAAACTCTACCATTCGTCTGAAGCGATCCAAACCCTGAAATATTCATCAAAAGTGCTGTTTTATTAAATACCGGTGGAATATTATCATAGCTTACAGATATGCACAAGCAGCAGTATACTAAACTGTATGTAAATGATTGAAGAGTTTATATTAGTAAGTTAAAAAAATGCATCGACACACCCCATCCTTTAAAAAAATAGTGACCTGCTTTTGAGAGCGTTTTAGGGGAAAAACAATTTTCTGTAATGAATTTGTTGGGAGTATCTTGTGGTAGTCTGTCGACAGGCTTTTAAGGGCCTTTTAGCGAAAAAAAAAGTGTACAATAATTTGCTGTAATTGATTTGTTGGAAGTATCTTGTGTTAGTCTAACGACAAGCTGCTTGGAACCTCAGGTCGTAAAAAGCAGGATTAATGGACAAGAAAAATAACATTAACAGTGTAAAGAAGATGAAGATGAAGAGGTAGAGAAATTACAAAGAAGAAACAACAACAACAAAAAACATCAAGACAAAACACTTTCTAAGATATTGAGCCGTACCTTTCTTCCGGTCCTTTTGAATCTCCAAATCGAGGTTTTACACTCAACCTCCTTCCCATCGTCATCGTCGCCATCTTGTACCGCTTCATCCTCGTCGAATTCACATTCTGCTAGAAACAAGCGATTGGACTTGTTAACTGATGGCAGCTCATTGCCTTTGTATTCATTTAGCGTATCTTTAACAAGTTGTTGAACTAAATCAGACTTTCTAAATCCTCGAGGCGATTCTGGCACTATGGTATCACGACTTTTGGCACCAACGAGAAACGGGTTTAACTTGATTTCTGTCCTGACGACATTGTCGTCTGCTTTGTGGTCTTTCTGTTTCGTTTTTCGACTTTGTGTACGTTTCGTTTTTCGATAAATTGTCGTAAATTCCTCTTCCTCGAATTGCACGTGTTCTTCTTCTTCCATTTTCTACATTGATTGATTAATAACGCTTACTTCATTAAGGATGTCTTTGAAATTACGATGAAATTTTGACGCAGGCATTACACATGATGCTAGCAGAGAAGGAACTT
Organism: Hippopus hippopus; assembly: GCA_946811185.2. Taxonomy (NCBI): domain Eukaryota; kingdom Metazoa; phylum Mollusca; class Bivalvia; order Cardiida; family Cardiidae; genus Hippopus; species Hippopus hippopus. The sequence continues at coordinate 4,100,067 of OX328097.1, read as the reverse complement.
ATCCATCCCCGTCCAGGTGAAAGAAAAAAAAAAGATTTTTTCTTTTTTTAATCTTTACCAAACAATTCCGCATTTTAGCTACACTTGGGGAGAGGGCTTGTGAAAAGATTGTGGGAAAGGGAGAAAATGCTGGTAACCAGTATTTTCTGCTTTTCGCTTTATTTGTATCACATTTGATTTGTCGTCTGCAATGCTTTCAATTTGGACCAGTCTAACATTTTGTGGTCCGGTACAGAATTAAACTTTGACTCTATAAGATACCAAGATCAAGACTGACACACCGAACAAGCCAGATTTGACTTAATGTACGCTCCCACAGTGTAGATATTTAGAAGGCCCTACCTGTGTTTTTATCTTAATTTCTTCTTCAAACCATGAATAAAAAACATATTTAAGATCTAGAATTTTAATTTTCACTATGCTACCTTTGACAGATTGGCACAATTTATTTCCAATAGTACTGTTTACATGGCACAAAACCGTCTCTCTGACGACAGAATATATTGAACATTTACTTTTATGTTTTTATGACGTCAAGCAAACTGTGACACCCCTTTTAACTTGCCATCAACAGGGCAAAACTCTACAAAACGACAATATGTTCGATTTGTCTAAATTCAAAGCATTAGCAGACGACAAATTGAATATGGCTCAAATACTTGGATTTGCCTGTAAAAGGAGAAATAAATATATTGTGGTAAAAGGAGAAAATAATGGTTATTGGTTATCAGTATTAACTTTCGTTTCCAACGGTATTTTCAAAAAGCCTTCTTCTGTGGGATTGTTAAAGCACGAGACCGTCTGTTAAGGCTAAACAATATTTAGTTTTAGCTACGGTAACGAGCTAAATACAGGTTTAGATTTTGTCATGTCTCTGTAGATAACATTTTTTTTGTCTGCTCAACTACATTTGGTTCCTATTTTTTTGTAAAATCTGTTTACCCTTATCCAGCTAAATAAAAGAAATAAAACTTTCAAGCCGATAGTAAAAACCTAAGCACATGTATTGTAGTCTGAAAGGCATTTTTGACGGGAAAGATATCTCCTTATCGGACAGGGTAGATCCAAGATCAGACTGCACGTTCTGTGCAGTCTGATCTTGATCTACTTTGTCCGCAAAAGGCCAGTGAGTCGCGGCAAGTGCACCATTCCATGCTTTCCTGTGGTTTCTTTAACAAGTACTGTGACTGCCCGTAACCATTGAGCTATCGGAGTTGGGTCTGACTAACAATTAGGACGACCTGTCACCGATCAACCGAAGGATGGATGGATGGATAGACGGACTGACGGACGGATGGATGGACGTGTGTAACGGTGGGCGCGTGGGTGGGTGAATGGATAAATGGATGACGAGGTAATGAATAGATAGATAGATAGATAGATAGAGAGAGAGAGAGAGAGAGAGAGAGAGAGAGAGAAACAGACAGACAGACAGACAGATAGATAGATAGATAGATAGATAGATAGATAGATAGATGACAATAAGAGAGAGAGAGAGAGAGAGAGAGAGAGAGAGAGGGAGGGAGAGAGAGAGAGAGCAGAACCATAAGGTCAAAGACTCTAGGCCCACGTCTGTAAATAAACGAAAACTGTCAAATAAAACAGTGCGAACAACGGGTATTGGGACTGTATGACAGATTGTATATTTTTATTAAATCAATGACTGAGTCGTTTCGGGTGCGAACAACACATTTGCTTGTCGTCTGCCAGTACATGTACTGTATAGATCTTGATTCTAATGATACAAAACACTGCGACACAAATTTGAAAGTACGAGAGCCCTATATAGTTCAGTGAACTTGTTAGCTCTCGAAACAATTTTGCGGCAGAAGAACATGGAAAAAAGTGTTTGATTGTTGATAATCAACATGGGACAAGGTTTGAAGAAAAAAAAAAAAACTGTGTGGGGAATAAATCTGCAAAATGCACGTTGCGACCATTTTTCTTTTACCCACATTTCTTTAACAATATTTTGACGTCCAATTTCAAAGCGTTTGCTGACAACAAATTAAAAGTGGCTTAATCGTTGCTATTTGTCTTTGAAATGGTAGAAAACATTATGGGCAAAGGAAAAAATGCTAGTTACCAGCATTTTCTCCTTTTCCTACAAAGTTTTCCCAGTTACAATGTTTTCAAAGGCTTTCTTTCTCTTTTAAATTTGGGCGGCCCTGCCCCGGTAGCGTACTTGAGACCAAGGGGTTGCTGTTTTGAATCCCAAGCTTGGCTTATTTCTTTCCAAGAATTGATGGTGGTCACTGCGGCAGGATTCATCGTCTTTCACCGCTGACCATTGTTTCGGCGATGGTTATGTGGGAAAGCAGCCAGTGGCTTGGGAAAAATATTGTGCGAAGTACTTGTAACAGAAACTCCAGGAGAGCATGGATGGGTGCACTGACCGCCGTGATATACTGAAATAATGTTGAAACGGCGTTAAACACCGAGAGAAAAAAAAAAGGTTAATCTCTGGATTGTGTGATAAAGGGTTAAAAAGTGATCTGCTGGAAGGCAAAACGACAAATGTCTTCCTGGGGGTAAGGAATCGGCCCTTTCTTCGCTAAGCACTTGCCTGGGTTACATTCCCGTCATATTCTTCCTTTTAAATATTCGGACGTTACTTTGTCAGTAATTATGCAACCGATTATCAGTTCATTGCCATAGATAACCAGTTACACCGCTTTGTGAACAATGAAGATCAAGATCAGACTGTACTGAACGTATAATATAGCTTTGTTGTCCGACTTCAACCATTCTAAACCCCTGGGCTGCTAAGCGCGACTCACTGACCTTTTGCGGACAGCGTAGATCCAAGATCAGACTGCACAGAACGTGCAGTCTGATCTTGGATCTACACTATCCGACAAGGAGATATCTTTCCTTCAAAAATTCCTTTTAAAAAGCAATATGTGGGTTTTTACTTTGAGCTTGGAAATTTTATTTCTTTTATTTCGCAGAATAAGGGTTAACGACATTCTTGATCTTATTCTCCAAGGATTTCTACATTTGAAAGTAACACAACCTCTCGTTGGCTAAACTGACCGCTATTTTTTTTGGAAAAAAAAAATATGGAAATAGTGAAGAACTGGCAGAATTTCTTTTATTTTTAAGTTTATTTAACAGTTTACCACAAAAATCCCAACTCCTAACAAACGCGAGGAAGGAGGCTATTGAAATATTGTGGAAAAGGAGAAAATGCTGGTATTTTCTTCTTTTCCCACAATGTTTTCTACCCTCTCAAAGACAAATTTCATCATTTCAGCCTCAGTGCGTTTCTCGTCTGCAAAATTCTTCAGTTTGGATGAGAATATTTTTCTTTTTCGTCTGGTAAAGAGTTAGTGTGTGTGCTGGGGGTTTAGCTTAAGGGTCGAGAATTGTTGTCACGTTGTTTACAGAATTTGCTCATTTATTTGTTTTTCTCACTTTCACTTTTCACAACCCTTCAATACAAGAACTCATGTACTTGCAAAGAGTACTAAAGTGCACCATTAGAGAGAGAGAGATAGAGCCAGACAGAATCTGATCGATCACTCGATCAATCAATCAATCAATTAACCAAACAAACAAACAAACAACCAACAAACCAGCAAATCGATCGATTAATCGATCGATCAATCAACCAACCAACCAACCAACAAATCGATCGATCGATCGATCGATCAATCAATCAATCAATCAATCAATCAGTCAACTTACCTTGTATAGAGGACATCCGAATATCGATTCAATAAATAATCCAGTGAGTTGATGAATTGTTTGTCAACTTAAAGCCAACCACTCTAACGTTATCTTTTTGTATCTGCTAACAATTCACTGTTTACATTTCACTCTTTCTTATCTGCTTCTTTGCATAATCATGCATTTTTTGTGAGAGTTCAAATGCGGATATACAGTCATATTTCAGTATTAAAGCCCCAACAACGACCAAAAGTAAACAGTGTGGGTATTAAAATGTATTTGAGTCATGCTCTGACAAGAGGGAGACTTATTGCATCCCCGTGATGCATTGTACCAAGCAAGTTACCACATTATTGTGGATCCATAAAATACATTTCGTATAACCAACTGAATCATGGGATACACTGGTTCTTTGACGTGCAGAAAATTTATAAAAGCAAACAGTTTCGGCTCAGGTCAGCCTGCGCGGATTCAATTATATCAGAAAAAAATATGGGAATGATTGTGAAGATAGATAGATAGATAGATAGATAATTGGTTGATTATGCAGCGTTTTTTTTTCTCGCAGCCTTCAAAGCTTTCAACATTATTTCAGTCATATCACGGCGTCAGCCCTAATATTCATGTATTTCCTGTGTTTCACCAATACTAGGCTAGTGTTCTGAAGTGTCTTTCCCAAGGACACTCCCACGAAAAACCCAGTGGATCCAGTGATGCTCGAGCCTGAGGCCTCCAGATTACGAGTACTACACTTTACCAGTGACCCACGCAGGACCCCAAACTGTTTCTGTATAGCCGGTGTAAGTGTTAGAGTAGATCAAAAGTTGCCAGGTTGCTCTACCTTTTGTTCACTATTTACCTGGTTTTAAATCCGTTTTTCTGCCAGCAAGTTTGACTTGGACAGACTTTACGGTAACAGAGTGTCATCTTCACAATAATTTTTATACTTTTAAATGGTATGATTTAAATTTAGAACTCTGGATCATTTGTTGAAAAGGTAAAGTCCCAGTTGTGACCAAAAGTAAACAATGCGGGTGTTTTTAGAACTGTTTCAAATCCACAGCTCGACCCATTTCTTTCTGAGAATTGATGATAGTCATCGCGACAGGATTTACATCGCGACAGGATTTACATCGCGACAGGATTCATTCCTCTCTCACCACTGATCACTGTTTTTGAAGATGGTTGTGTGGGAAAGAAGCCAGTCGCTTTGAAAGAATATCGTGCGAAGTACTGGTAATTGATTGACTGACTGATTGGTGTTTTTCGCCGCTTTGAACATTATTTCAGTCATATTACTGCGACAGCTCACATTTTCATGTATTTCCTGGGTTTTACCTGTACCAGGCTAGGGCTCTGAAGTGTCTTGCCCAAGGACTCTCCCACGAAAAAAGCTAGTGGATTCAGTGAGGTTCGAACCCGGGGCCTCCAGATCACGAGTCCTACACTTTACCACTGATCCACGTAGAACCCCTAGTGCTGGTAAAAGAAAGACGAGAAAAGCATAGGAATGTGCACTTGCCGCCGCGATATAACTGAAATAATGTTAAAAACGGCGTCATACACCCTTCAAACAAACGAAAGATTGAAAAAAAATGAAAAATCTTACTATCTGTATTACCCGTTACCAGACGACAAAGTTTTAGCCTTGTCCAAACTGAAAGCTTTTGCAGACGACAATTTCAATGTGGCTGAAATTGAGCATTTTTTTTTTTTGATAGGGTAGAAAACATTGTGGGAAAAGGAGAAAATGCTGGTTACCAGCATTTTCTCCTTTTCCCAAAATGTTTTCAGAAGGCTTCTTTCCCAGGGTCGTTAAAATTCGGCATTGTGTGGCAAAGGGTTAAGAAGATAAGTTTATTTTCGTGCAAATATCGTGAAAGCCAAGATTAGTGTTTATATAAACGATTTAATGCATTGTTTTGAATATCTGTAAGTTTCGAAAGCTAACTCAGTGCATGAATATTGCATCTTTAGGCGAATTTAAATGGCCCGTTAAACGGCTTTCGTCTTTATTTCAATTATGTTACGGCAGCAGCTTACTTAGTCACGTTTCTTCGGCTTCAAGTGTACTATAGCTATGTTGGAATTTTGCCAAAGGACATCCATCCGACTAGCATGGCGGGCGGGGAAAAACCATGAACCTTTGGCGGAAAGTATAGAACATGCAGTCTGATCTTGGATCTAATGTCTGCTACTTTGCCAACTATTCTAGCAAAAGGACCCGTGCAATTACAGCGTATGTGTCTTTTTTTCTCGAATGTATAAATTCCATTTTTTGATTCATAAAGTTCTTTAATCCTTTAAAAATCCCGAGTTTTAACGACCCTTTTGAAGATGTCTTTTAAAAAAAGTTGTGGGAAAAGGAGAAAAATGCTGGCGACCAGCATTTTCTACTTTTCTCTTAATCTTTTCTACCCTTACAGGGCCCTCCGCTAGCATTAGAAGTTTATTTTGTAGTCTGAAAAAACTTGCAAAATGGACAAGTCTAAATTTCTGCCGTCTATTGAAGAGTTAGAATGATAGGAAAATCAACAACTAACAAAGTACGCCTTCAGACACCATCAAACCACTCAGGAGATTGCAAAAGCATGTGAGCTTAGAACAAACGGAAGAAGAGGGCCATGATGGGCCTGTATGACCCCACTACCTTTTTAAATAAATGTGCCATACACGTAAATGAAATCGCAGAGTCGTGTAGTAGAAGGTTAAATGCACTAGTTACCAAAATAACAATCTTAGAAAATTAAAGAGAAAAAAAAAAAATAGTTTTTTTCTGATTGAACGTTGTTTTACGCCACTTTCAACATTATTTCAGTCATATCACGGCAACAGCTCCCATATTCATTTATTTCCTGGGTTTCACCAGTGCTAGGCTAGGGGTCTGAAGTGTCTTGTCCAAGGACACTCCCACGAAAAACTCAGTGAATCCAGTAAGGCTCGAACCCAGGGCCTCCAGGTCACGAGTCCCACTCTTTACAACTGAGCCAAACAGAATCCCTAGGATTTTTTCTATGAACTGGTACAAACATTGTTGGAAAAGGAGAAAATGCTGGTTACCAGAATTTTTCTCCATTTCCCACAGTGTTTTCACAAGCTACCTTAGGATTGATAAAGCTCAACAAAGTGTGGTAAAAGTCAAAATGCACTAGTTACCAGCCTATTGATCATTGAAATTCTAAGAGGAAAAAGACTTCAAACACAAATATTTCACCACTTTTATCACAAATAGTTAAAACCATAAGTTTTGGTGTATAAATACAAATTCTAACATACGGTAAAAAGTACAAGTTGCAAACAAACAGATTTTAAAAAAATGTGCAAAAATTTTTTACCAAGTTGGACAACAGTTATGATCAACATTGAGAGAGGTATTTAACAAAATTTCATTCGCACATAATTTCCTGGAATAAATTTGCGCAAACAATTTTGATAATATCTGTGTAAATTATTGATAATCAGGAAAAAATTTGGTTTATCTACAAATATCTAAGTGAGAACATTATTGTAAAAAAAGAGTCACTGCTCATAATGAGCAGTTTGTCCTTTTGCCACACTATTTTATAAAAGAGGTCTGTGAAAATATCAGCAAGGGGTATTCTTTACCAAACGACAAAATTTTGGACTTGTCCAGATTGAAGCCTTTGCTGACTACAAATTAAATGTGGCTCAAATGTTGGGATTTGTCTTGAAAAGGTAGAAAATATTGTGGGAAAAGGAGAAAATGCTGGTTACCAGCATTTTCTCCTTTTCCCACGACATTTTCTGAAAGTCTACACCCTCAAGGTCGTTGTGCGGCAAAGGATTATTAAATCATCATAATGAGACAAAGAAAGGAATATGTGAAATGATACAAGCATTTTCGGAGGCAATATCAACTTTCCCCCCAACATATCATGAAAGAAACAGTTGCTCATACAAGCAATTAATCCTTATTCCACAATGTTTTACTTGTAAAACAATGAATGACATACTCCTTTCTTTCAAATATTCCTTTTAATTTTGTAGTAGTATTTTTTTAATCTACATTTGGTTGTACTGTAATGTGGTCTTTGCCATCAATCCTTTCACAAAATTTTACCATACTGTGAATTGAACCTGCAACCCCAGATTTCCAAGCCTTGTGCAATACCACTGAGCTATCAGTGCTTGGCTGTAGGCAAGCTACTCATTGCTTTGATTTTATCTGCCTCCATGGGAAATGACATTCACTGTAATTTTTGGCTTCATTGTTTGGTGATTAACAGCATTTTCAATATTATTTCGGTTACTAGTATATTACAGCAGCCAGTGACCTATCAATGCTTTCCCCCAGTTTCTTTTACTGTTACTTTGCACAATATTCTTCTTAAGCCACTGGCTACTTTCCCACATAAAATACTGTTCCAACAATAGTCAGCAGCAACAGAGGAATGAATCCTGTCACAATGACTATCATTGATCCTTGGAAAGATATCGGCCGAGCTGGGGCTTTGAACTGGCAAGGCCTTGGTGTCAAGCCCTGTATGTTCAAAGTCTGAGCTTTTATGTAACAACATACTAGGTATAAAAATATAATTGAGCCATGCTCTGGAAAAAGGGGGTTTAATGCATCTCCATGATGCACTATACCTTCAAAGTCATTAGTTAATCATGGGTCTATAAAATTCATCGAGTCTAACAACCAACTGAATTGTGAGGTACACTGGTCCTTTGACATGCAGAAAATTGACCAATTGCAAAAAGTTTTGGCCCAGGTCAGACTGTGCAGATTGCGAAGGCTGACCTGAGTCAATACTTTGTGTAGATGCATTAAGCCCCTTTTTCACAAAGCATGGCTCATATACATAAAAGGAAGAAGGTCTTTACAAGTGCCAGCTCTTATTACTTCCAGAAACAAACTTGCAGAAAATGACTCGGAAGATTCACTCTCCTAAAATAAGGATAACCAACTTAAATTCATTCTTTATCAGACAACAAAATGAGAGAAATATCCAGATTAAAAGCATTTGCAGATGTTATTTTAGATGTGGCTCAAATGATGAGATTTGCCTTAAAATGTGTAGAAAACATTGTGGGAAAGGGATAAAATGCTTGATACCAGCATTTTCTCCTTTTCCAAACAATGTTTTCAAAAGGCTTCTTCCTCAGTGTTGTTAAAACTTGCCATTGTGTGGAGAAGACTTAAGATCTATATTATGAAATCCTGTGAAAGTCATTTCTGCTCATCCTTCTACCATGGTATTTTTCTTAACAATGTTTTCAAAAGGCTTCATTGTCAGGCTTGTTAAAACTTGCCATTGTGTGGAGAAGAATTTCAATTTATTTCAATTTCTCGTTCTACCACAGTACCACAGTGTTTTCATAAACTAGTTTGTTTCAAGATGGAAAATTTTCTGTGTGTGTGGGGGGGGGGGGGGGGGGGGGGGGGAAGGTGTTATGTGTTCGGGAGTACATGTATAATATGTTGGCTAATGTTTATGTGAAGATCAGTCCTCGTCTTTATCTAAAACCTCATCTTCATTTGTTCTTGAATCAAGGATATCTTCATTTCTTTGATTACTGTCTATCAATGGAGCATCTGAAAAATTAAATGTAATATTATTCATAGTCATGCTCCGAGAATAGGGGGTTAAAAACATCTCCATGATGCACGTAATAAGCAAGTTATCACACAATCATGGATCAGTAAAAATCTACTTTGTATAACAATCAACTAAATCATAAGGTACACTGGTCCTTTGACATGCAGATAATTGACTTATAGCAAAATGTTTCGACTAAGGGTCAGCCAGCGTAGGCTGACCTGGGTTAATCCTATTTGTAGATGCATTAAGCCCCCTTTTCACAGAGCATGCCTCATTTTTATCTATCAAAAACAACCTATCTGAGTATTTACATGGTATGTTATACATGTATACAAACATGTACCAACTAAACTAGTAACAGATCTATGGTCTAGGGAAAAAAAATTGATGCATTTGAACGTGGGACAAAACTAAATTTCAATTTTGTGAGTTTTAAAACATAATCTTCACTTTATGATATATTTTCATCATAAAACATAGTTCAAAAATTTTGGAAGAAATTACACATTATATAAAACACTTCATATGTCCCTTTTTGTTCTTATTTTTCTGAGATACGAGGGTAGTTCGAAAAGTTCTCGGCCTCAACAAGAAAACATCCTCAAAGACAGATCGTTTCTACATTATTTTTCAACATAGTCCCCCTGAACTTCAATGCACTTTGACCACTGATGTTCAAGCTTTGCGATCCCTTCTCGGAAGAAGTCTGCAGTCTGAGCCCCAAGATACCCTTCAACAGCACATACAACATCAATGTCACTCTCAAAACGGCGGCCCTGCAAGTGGCATTTCAGTTTGGGGAATAGGTAGAAGTCTGATGGTGCCAAATCTGGAGAGTAAGGTGCATGGAGCAACAGTTCAAAGCCACATCTTTCCGCTTCTGCGACTGCCACTTGTGCTGTGTGAACAGGAGCATTGTCCTGGAGCAACAAAACTTCAGCACGCAGCTTTCTTACTGAGTGAAATGCAAAGTGTGTCATCTGCATACAAAAGACATTAGAAGTCTGAAATTTTAGGTACACTTATATATGGTGTTCTGCTTTGCCATTATGTAAAACAAAACCAGATTCTCACCATATTTCTGGGTGAGGCCGAGAACTTTCTGAACAACCCTCGCATTTCTAACTCATTAGTAATGGGTTAGCTGATATTTGTGTAACAAGGTATAAATGAATTTGAAAGGTACTATGATGCAGTTAGAAAGTTACTTGCACAAGTCGTAGAATGTGGCTGTTACCCAGTCCAAGTTAAATTTCAAAGATTATATTGTTACATAAAATAAACCTCTAGAGCCTTGTCACTTTACCACACAATCCTGACCTTTAACAACCCTGTGGAAGGGGCCTTTTGAAAACATTGTGGGAATAGGAGAAAATGCTGGTAACCAGCATTTTCTCCTTTTCCCACAGTATTTTCTACCCTATTGAAGACAAATTTCCTCTGAGTCACATTTAAATTGTCATCTGCAACTGCATTCAATTTGGACAAGTCTACATTTTCAGTGTGTGGTAAAGGGTTAAAATGTACTTCATTTTGAAATCAAGGGCATGTAACTCTAAAATATCTGACTGGGAGAAAAAAGCTGAGGTGCACAATCGTACAATCGCATGTCAGAAAGACATTCTGTGGTAAGTTCAAAGAATTCAGATGAAAACCTAGAAGGGGATTGCTACATAAATATTGTTGGACAGATAGAAAGTACAGACTATCTTTTATTAACTTCATATCTTGTACTGACTTTTGCAGAATGATCTTGTCTGTTGGTTGAAATCTCGGTCTATATTAACCAACCATTCTAAATTTCATTCTAAGTATAATTCTGATTTATAAAGTATCATAACTTCTTATTGGCTAAACCATTTAGTTTAGCCAATAAGAAGTTGCATTACCTTTGAATTTAGAAAATTCATGAGAATGAGACCAAGCATGTTCTCAAGAATGGTTGGTGAATATAGACCCATGCCTATCCAATGAAATTGAGGAAATAAGATCTCTGAGAGAGAAAACAGGCTTACCTTCAGTAGCCAGACTGTCATTTGAGGAGTTGATACTGCCAGCAGTAGCTCTCCGTGACACATTGGAATGGTGTGACGATGCACTATCAAATGTTTCTATGGTTACCGCCGTGGATGCATCACTCATACTAACATTTACAGTGTCTATTGAACCAAATATTTCTGACACACCGTCTCTGTTGTTTATGGTACTGGTGGTAATCACTGAATGTCTGTTGGAATTTTCTCCACTTTGAGATTGGTTTCCACGGAGATTTGAGGGAATGCTGGGTAATGGACGATACTCTCCAACTTGACCTGATCCTGACCTCGGACCAAAGTGACTGGTATGATTTGGCTGGTTTCGCATGGCCTCTTCATAAGAGGGTAAAGTTACATTTCCAACTGGGTTATTTTCATATCCAATTAATAAAACACGATCATGCTCATCCAGAGGATTGCTGTGCACTCTTGAGTATGGTGGTGGGGTAGACGAAGGCCTACACAATCTAGGTGGGTGGGGTTTTCTTCGACGAAACACCATAATGACCATAATGAGTAAAAGAACTCCAAGCACACTACAGGCTGTTGCTACAACAATGGCTAGTGTGCTCATGTGTGATTGGTTCTCTGATGATGTGTCTGGTTTTGAGTTTATCTCTGTCTCTGTAAATTAAATGATTTTGGAATCATTAGTTAAACAGTTAATGTCATAGATATCTGTAAAAAATCTGAAAACAAAGGCTGCCAATCAAAGAGAGTGTTTGCAACACAAATGTACACGTACATGAAATTCTGTGCATGTCAATGGGCTAACTACCAGGCCCATGGAAACATTTGAATGCAGCAGTATAATGGACAGTAAGTCAGCATTACCTTTTTTAAATTCATAGCTAGTTTAATAAAATAATTTTCCAAAATACTTAACACTGTTTGAAAGGGTCTATTTAGTTTTATATGTCATATATCAAAATTTCTTGTTAAACACCAATCAATGCGTCTATATTTTTTCTTTGTGAGGGTATAGGAATTGTTACTTACATTCAATAAAAAGTGCTATTTTTGGCTGTTAAATAATGGGATGGTCTTTTGAAGGTAATAACTCTTTACTTCAAGTACATCAGATATCCTCATAAGCCCTGGCGCGAAATCTAAAAATACTGCAAGAGCCCGTAAAAAAAAACAAGAGGGCCATTGGTCCTAATGGGTCACCTGAGTAAAGTCATACTGGGCTGATAAAGCTAAAGAAATCCTAATTTTAATGACGTTAAACACATGAGGGTAAGTGATCTACTTTTGGACTGACTTGATCTATTTCTGAACTTGTCAGATATATCATCAAGACAAACATTCTGACAATGTTTCATGAGTATCAGGCTGAAAATGTGGCCTTTAAGGTGCACACAAGGTTTTTCTAACAATTGGCCCAGTGACCTACTTTTTGACCCAATGACTCAATTTCAAACTTGTGCGAGATATAATCAATCTAAACACTCTGACCAAGTTTCAAGAGTATCAGACTGAAATGTGGCCTCTAGAGTGCTCACAAGGTTTTCCTAAGATTTCACCCAGTGACCTACTTTTTGATCCGTGCTCAGGTGAGCTAATAACATTATTTTTTTTTCCTTACAGTTGTCTTTCTTCCTAACTGATGATTTGCCAGCTGTCACCTCTCTTAATTCAGTAGTGAGATTATACAAATCTGAACAGCTTCATTTAAATTACCTAAATTGAAATTGCATTGAAAGACCAGCTGCTGTAAGGTGTCACTCTTCTTAAAGCCTGTAGGCTGTCTCTGAATACACATTTAAATCTATGTGAGATAATCAATAAATTACCTTGCACACATGTTGGCATCACATAATCCCAGTTACCATTCCTACCACATGTGACTATGGACTGACCAATCAGCTTGAAGCCCTCATTACAGACACATTCTACATGTAGACCCCAGAAGAACGGCTCGCAGTACTGCAAATCACTTTTACTTTCGCAAAAACAATTACCATTGGCAATGCTGGATACCTTCGGACAGTATGTGGTAGAGTCTGAAAGTATTTCAAAATAGATACAAAATGTACTTGACCCTTTACCAAACAATCAGTGTTCCCACTTGCGCAAATTATTCCGTAAATCAAGTTATAGAATTGAAATTCACAAATTTTAGTTACATGCGAGACCTCATGTAAAAAAATGCATGGACCAAAAAAAAGCCATTACCAGCTTATCTTGTGTAAAATACAGGTTTTGAAGTTACGTGTTACCTTAATTGACAAACTTTTGTCAAATCATGCAGAAATACCTATCCAGAAATTAACAGACATGAATAATTGATCAGTGAAAAAAACACGGAAACCCATGACACAACAAAATGTCTCTTTGACATTGTCCGGTCAGAGTCACTATAGATTGCCTATTCAGCTTTTTAATGATTTAAGCAGTAAATTCACACAACTAGCTGGATATAACAGACTTTTTTGCTGCAAATCATCAATATGGATTGCTTTACCTCTAGTTGGGAACCATTATTGTTGTAATTATACTAGGCTAATATGAAATCTCGTCCCCAGATTTACAGCTCAGGGGGTAAGTGTACCCTTGAAATAAAAAGCTAGTGTGAACACTAACAATCCTATGTTTTAACAACCCGTAGGAAGAAGCCTTTTGAAAACAACGTGGGAAAAGGAGAAAATGCTGGCAACCAGCATTTTCCCCTTTTTCCACAATGTTTTCTACCCTGACAGGGAACTTCAGTTCATTTGTACCAATTTCGAATTTGTCATTAATTAGCACATGTGTTCAATTTGGAAGGGTCTAAGATTTGTTGTTTGGGAACGATCTAATACATGTACTAGTATAATCTTTTGAAAGATCTTTTAGTGTTCAACATAGTGTCCTGTATTTGAGAAAAAGGCTCTTGAAAACATTGTGGGAAAAAAAAAAAAGAAAATGCTTGTAAGCAGCATTTATTTTTCCCCCCCCAGTTTTCTACCCTTCTGATGATAAATTCAAGCATTTGTCATCTGCAAATACTTTCAATTTGGACTAGTCTAAAGTCTTATCTTTTGGTAGAGAGATAAAGCTGCTTTTCATAGGATTTCACCCATTCATATTGTGTTTTTGCTTGGATTGATTTAAAGTAACAATAAAGGCCAAAGTAAACAAAGCGGGTGTTAAAATGCATCTAAAATTTGTATCATACCATTTAAAATTATGGAAATAGTTGTGACAATAACTGTGTCATTGTACGGTCGGTCCAAGTGTTAGTCGCTGACAGAGAAATCAATTTCAAAACTAGGTTAAAACCTGCCATGAAGCTGTTTGTTTACTTTTCGCCTGATTTTAAAAATTCTTGTTTCTGCCAGCGGCTAACACATTGCCCGACCACACGATAACAGACTGCCATCTTCACAATATTTTCAATACTTATAAATGGTATGATTTAAATTTAAATGTATTATGACACTTGCTTTGATAATTTGGCCTCTACTGGGCCTTTAACTAATACTTCAGTCTATACTACACTGCTTTTTTATCTATAATCAAGACACAAAATTTTACATCGCAAAGCATTTGCAGACACAAATTAATTCTTGTTCAAGTGGTGAGATTTGTCTATGATGAAATAGAAAATTATAGGAAAAGGAGAAAATGCTGGTTACCAAAATTTTCTCTTTTCCCCCCACAATATTTTCAAAATGCTTCTTCCAATATTTGTGAAGAAAATGGTTGTAACCAGAATTTTCTCCATTTCCCACAATATTTCCTACCCATCTGAAGTCAAATCCCATCATTTTAGCCTTATTTAACCCTTAGGCCCCTAAGCGCGACTCACTGACCTTTTGCAGACAGTGTAGATCAAGATCAGACTGCACAAAATCTACACTGTCCGATAAGGACATACATTATATTTCATGTCTATTTTTAGAAATGTTATGGGTAAAGAAATGTCGTAATTTCAGCTGGGGGGAATTATTTCCCTGTCACAGTGAACATTTTCCTCCTGCCGAAAATCTGGAACTACTTTTTTAAGTTTTTAAGTTTTAAAAGTGGCATTCGTTGACAAAATAATCAGAGGAAATATAATATATAATTTATTTCATCAGCTTGTGGTTAATATGTGGAAATATTTGCCTCAAAAGGGAAATGTCCGCGAAAATAACTTGTGCCTTACGGCACTCGTTATTTTCGCATACCTTACCCTTTTTCGGCAAATATTTCCCCATATTAACCACAAGCTGATGAAATAAACTCTATATTTTTCCCTCCAACATAATAGTGAAATAGCAACAGTTGAATTTTTACTATCAACTTGAAAGTTTTGTGTTAGTTATTTAGCAGGATAAGGGTTAACCCTTTAACGACCCTGGTGTAGAAGCCTTTTGAAAACATTGTGGGAAAAGGAGAAAATGCTGGTAACCAGCATTTTCTTCTTTTTCCACAATGTTTTCTACCCTATCAAAGACAAGTCCAAACATTTGAGTAAAATTTAATTTGTCATCTCCAAATGCTTTGAAATTGGTTGAGTCAATAAATTTGTTGTTTGGTAAGGAGTTAATCTGTCTTCTAAAAATGCTTTCAATTTGGACCAATCTAAAATTTTATCATCTGATAAAATGAGTTTACTCTTTACCACACAATCCAGACTTTTAACGACCCTGAGATAGAAGCCTTTTGAAAACATGGTGGGAAAAGGAGAAAATGCTGGTAACCAGCATTTTCTCCTTTTCCCACAATGTTTTCTACCCTACTGGAAACAAATTTCAATTTTTGAGTTGCATTTATTTTGTCGTCTGCAAGTGCTTTGAATTTGGACTAGTCTAAAATTTTGTTGTTTGGTTAATATACAACAAACCTTCCTCTGGTATACACTCTGGTGGATAATGGGACCATTTTGGACCCTCAAGACAGACGAGGGTCGCTGGTCCCCTCAGTTTGTAGCCTGCGCTACACTTATAAGTGATCTCTGAGCCCAATTTGTATTGATAAGCAGTGTCAACACTAGGTAGATAAAACATGCCATTTGCAATCTTTTGTGGTGGACTACACTTTTCCATCACAACTGAAAGGAAAAGAAAAAGCAAATTCAATGAATTTATGTCCCCAGCTTTGCATAAAATTTTGTCACAGAGTAAACTAAAGAGAGGACATTTTCTGTGTGTGTGTGTTTTTTTTTTTGATGAAAGATCAAAGTTATGCCATCGAGTGAACATCAATGGTAATATTTTTGCAAGTGGCACAGCCATGATTGAAAATATTAGCTATGATGTTCACAAAATGAAATAAATACTGATCTTTCACTGAAAAAAAAAAATCTTATCTATTTCATCCTTCTGACCCCTTTTTAGTTGGGACTTTCATCAAGATCCAGTACAGTTGTTTTCGGTAGTGTACCTCACTCAACACAGCAAAGCGTTTCAATTAATAGGTAAAGCATGAGAATTTAGGTTAAATGTGTGTAAATAATAAAATTACATCATATTTCAATCTGGTTGAATGGCACACACTGTTACCTAGGTAACTTGTGCGCAGGAACTGATGTTTCCACCTTCAGTTGAAGAGTTACCAAATTATTATTGTTATCTTGTTCTTTTGCCATAAAATAACGTATACAAAGATAACAGTTTTAAAGAAGTGCAAGAAAAAGAAATGTGCCATGTGCTGTGAAAAAGGCATTTAAAGCATCTCCATGATGTAATCACATAATTATGGATCCATAAAATCCACTTTATCTAGCAACCAATGGAATCATGAGGTACACTAGCCCTTGGACACACAGAAAGTTTCGACCCAGGCCAGCCTGCACTGTTTATGCAGGCTGACCTGGGTCGATACTTCTTGTAGATGCATTAAACCCCCTTTTCACAGAGCATGGCTCAAACATATGCTTACTGCAAGATGGTAGAATTCCTTCCCATTCTCCTTTCTTACAGGTGAGTTCTCTAACCTGATCATTGACAAGTGAATAACCAGTAGAACACTGATAATAAACTGACTGTCCATCTAAAAACATTCCATTTGTATTCAACAGCAAACTGAGGCTATTGACACTAATTTGGCTGTGTGGAATCTCCGGTGGGTTGCTACAGACTTGAACTGCATAAGAAAAACACTTTGGCATGAGTACATGTTAATTATATGTTAATTATATATGAGCAATGCTCTGGCAAAAGGGGTTTACTGCATTGTAACACATTATACCAAGTAGGATATCACATAGTGGGGGATCCTTTTAGTCTGGTTCTTGAGTGGATATTGAGGTAGTCTGTTCCTCGGACAGGCAAAAAATTTACAAATAGCAAAATGTTTCGACCAAGGTCAGCCTATGCAGACTGTGCAGGCTGACATGGGTCGATATTTTTTGCAGATGCATGAAACCTCCTTTTCACAGAGCAGGGCTCACATGTATATTGAATATATACACTGTATTAATCCTTAAAGTGCCTTTCACTACTGTAGTTACTTTTGTGGCCAGTGTGGATCAAGATCAGGCTGCACAAATCATGCAGCCTAATCTTTGACCTACAATTTCAGCTTTTCTTAAACACTGTAAACTAAAGCCATCATGAAATTGCAAATTTTTGGTCTGTTTAATCCAGGATAAAAATTTCTACTAATTCCTTCCCTAAAGATCGACTTTTTTCATGTAATCTCGGTAATTTCCGTTGGGCTAGGGGAGTTCACTCTAGTTACTGTATGGGAAGTTACTTTTGCAAGGGAGTGTACTCTAAAAGCATTACAAACGACAACTCATTTTACAAAGCAGTAACAATAAAGTTCAAATTGATCTGATTGGTGTCTGCAAAGTTGGGAAAATACTGCAGGCGACTACAGAAGCAATTTCTGTCAGAAAATTCCATCAACTCAAAAAAAAAAACAACTAAACATACCTGTACACTGTGGATCTACATGTAAGCTGTTTCCGTAGTACCATCGTCCATCTGGGTTACAATGAAGAACTATTTCACGTACATAAGAACCTTCTATCTGCATTGCGTATGAATTTGTACATTCGACACTTATGCTTTCTCCGACCTGAAACTGGCTTTGGTATTTGTATCTGATGTTACCGTTCACAACAAAAGGTTTTTGGCACTTCTCATTTTCTGAAAAAAAGAAAGATGACAAATTTTTTGTTTGAAAATGGTTGTTGTTTGAAAAGCATTAAATCTGTCATACTTTAATAGCCATGGACCTACCATTTTCCAAGATAATTTCTTTACAGCACAAGAGAGCTGCAATGTTCCAAACGAGGAAGCTCTTGCCACAGTTTTTTATAATCTATTAAACCCTTTTGACAAAACTGCCTAAGCTTTATTGCCATACCAATGTACAAAGCTCTGTCAATTCAGAGCCATCACTATTTGAGCCCTGCTCTGTGAAAAGAGGGTTTAATGCATCTGCAAAAAGTATAGACCAAGGTCGGTATGCCCAGTCCGCACAAGCTGATCTGGGTTGAAACTTTTTTTCTGTTTGTCAGTTTTCTGCATGTCATAGCCTCATAGGACCATTTTATCTCATGATTTAGCTGATTGTTAGACAAAATTGACTATATGGATCTATAATTATCCAATGACCTGCCTAGTATAATGGATCACAGACATGCATTAAACTCCCTTATGCCAGATCATGGCTCATTTTACATACAAGTCATGCGGTTGCAGCAGTGCAACATGACGGCTGATGCAGCAATTATTATATTATCATAATCAAGAGTATTTCAGAAACAGCTGACTACTGATACTAATTTCTTAATCCTTTCCTACACAATCTTGAGTTTTATACAACCCTTGTGAAAAAGGCTTATGAAAACAAAAAACATTGTAGAGAAAAAGAGAAAATGCTGGTCACCAGCATTTTCTCTTTTTCCCCATAATGTTTTTCTACCTTTTCAAAGACAAATCCCATGATTTAATTAAAAATTGCATTCTTTGTCTGTAAATGCTTTCCATATACTGTATACATGGATATATATGCGTGTCGAAAAATTTGCAAATTAAAGATTGCAGACAATTTGCACGCAGAAATTTTTGTTGGGTTACTTGTGGTAAAATATGCGAACAGCAAAATTTGTGAATTTTTCAAATTTGCGAAATCGCAAAAAATTCCACATCGGAAAAATTTCCACTTATACAGTAGAAAAGTCCAAAATAAATCTGATGCAATACAATAAAATGATCATAGATCTTTCATATTCATCAGGTTCAGTAAATAAGCAAAACATAAAAAAAAACGACATACATGTAAGTCCTTAGATTAGATCACAATCATGTACTGATGATCACTACTAAACCCAAATACAAGTTTTTATTTCTTATTTCACAGCTAAACATTGTTCAGTGAGTCTCCAGACAATGAATTCGGTTCAGTATTCAATGTCTTTAACTTTTCATCTGTGAAAAACTCCCATGTCTGTCTGAGTGATGACTTGTTCATGAAAAGATTATGGCTTACCGTATTTGGTAGAGACACAACTGGGTACTTCAGGAGGGTCCCAGGTCCCATTTTTGGTGCATTCCTGTTTCGGGGGACCTTTTAATGTGAACCCTTGACCACAGGTGTAGTGTACCACCTTTGGGTTATGCTCGAAAGACATTAACCCTACAGATGAGAATTCTGTAGGATTTAGGCAAAGGTCACTATAATCTGAAATACAAAACAGTGCTGATTTTGTACATTTGTTACTACCTAATACTTACACCACATTACTGTATGGCCTATGTCTACACTTATCAAAAATATCTTTACAATTCAATTGTTTGTATGGTGCTTAATGCCATTTTCAAAACTATATCAGATGCATCGCAGTAGCTAGTGCACCTATCCATGCTTTCCTATAGTTTCTTTTAAAGTTAATTCACACAATATTCTTTCCAAGCCACTGCTGCTTTCCCCCATTAGACAGGCTTTTGTAAACTGCTCAATTAAAAGTGAATATAGAATTATTTTTCACAAAGTAAACCAATTTGCCTAAATTAACCCTTTACCACACAAACCTGAGTTTAAGCGCCCTGAAGGAGAGGCATTTGAAAACATAGCGGGAGGAGGAGAAAACCCTGCTAACCTACATTTTCTTTTTTTCTCAGAATTTTTTGTGTTTATCATAATGATAAATCCATTCATCTGATATGTCTTTCTGCAAATGCTTTGGATTTGGCCCAGTCTTATATTTACTCTTCTGGTAAAGAGTTAACCCTTTACCAAATGAAAAAATTTTAGACTTGTCCAAATTCAAAGATTTTGCAAAAAGACAAAGTAAACATGGCTTAACAATGGAAATATGTTTTAGAAAGAGTAGAAAACATTGTTGGAAAAGGAGAAAATGCTAGTTATCAAAAGCTGGAGGGTCATAAAAACCCTGATTGTCTGGTGCTGTAGAGTTTTACTTCAGTATACCTTCTGTAACCGCTCCTGCAGAAGTGCCCAACAGTGTCACCAATACATACATAAAAACTTCTGTTGCTGTTAGTAAGTCCTCCATGATTTTTTTTTTCCACACCTAACTTCTAGACCTCAACTGAAAAATACATGTATACAGTTTTTTAGTAATCGCTGGTCATCCTTTACCAAATCCAAAGTTTTAGCTTTTTTAAAATAATATTAAAGAGACTTTTCTGAATAAATTGGGCAAAGGCAAAAATGTTGGTTTCCCCCCCAGTGTTTTCAATCTTATTAAAGACAAATGCAATCATGCTATGGTGAAACTGTCAGCTTCCACCACTTTCAACACTGACACATCAAAATTCTGGCTCTGATTTTCTATGTCTTTGTCATTCAATCCAGAGTTTTAACAACACGGAGTAAGAAGGCTTTTTCAACGGTAGCATAAAAATTTTAGGGTCAGCAGCATTTTCTAGGTAGGGTTGGGAAACTCTAAACACAGATTTTTTTTGATGGGCCTAATCGAAAAGATAGAGGTTTGGACAACTTTTAACATAGTACAAAAATTACTTTTCTGCCATTGACTAACACTTGGACGCCCGAATTGGACCAAACACACAATAACAAATTGTCATCTTCACAATGATTTCAATTTTTTTAAAAATTAAGTGACTTAAAATGCATTTTAACATCTGCATTGTTTACTTTCGGTAACTATTTGGCCTTTAATTATTTTCCAAAACTCAAAATATCCTTTGTCTTAATGACCTGGAAAAAAAGGCTGTGGAAAGAAAATATTGTGAGAAAGGTAGGCAATGCAGGTAACCAGGAGTGGATCAGAATCAAAGGGTGTACAAATTTATGAGCGTTTAAACACTTTCACGATCGGACGATCTATTGTCATAAAGCCAAAACAAAACCAGGAACTCTTTTCAGCATGACAACGAAAACTGGTAAAACTGGGTCAATGGCTGTATCGAAACAATGTCGGTTAATTTGTTGCCTTTACTAAGATGGGTATACTATATTTAAGGAAGAAAAAAATGATGAGAACTCTGTTAACCTATAACCACCGTTCTGACATTACTCTCTGCTAGAGAACATTTAGTAAAGTGTTTTCACCCCTCAAATTGTCATTCTTGGCTAATTTTGCGCATTTCCGGATATTAACAACCGGTGTCGATGTAAACAGATCCGGATTGAAGGTTTTGT